>JAPDPM010000010.1:18865000-20207500 GCA_032173925.1 Heritiera fomes
AGTGGGGAAGCCTTGCATTATGCAGCTAGCTTCATATCAGATGACAGTGACAAGATTTTCAAAGGTTGGTTTCAACTCTTAAATTCTGTACTATATTGATCTCGGAATTGGATCCTGAAGAGGCCCTTTCCTTGAAATAAAAATGCAGGTAAAAGTATGGAATTCTGTTCTATATTGCCGTGCATTGAATTTTCTATTCGATCAGTTATAGACATATCCATCTTGGAGATTTAATAGCTATAGGGTAGCAGCAATGTTAGGGAATTTGAAAAAGGGGCATTTCTTTTAATTTCTTTGTCACAAACTTTACAGTTTTCCAAGATTGTAAATGACTTCCCACATCCTTAATTAATGATTAAAAGAAGAGTTATTACTTTTCTCATTATTCATCTTTTTTATAGTATATATAAAACATAAACTCCACTTAAAAAAAAAAGACCAACTCCAAAATTCCGCACGAATAATGATATGAGACCCACTAATATAAAAAAAATTAAATATAATCTATTTTATAAAAGATTACGTTTTTTCCAAACATAATCTATTTTAGAGTAGTTTTTTTCTAAAGTATTATGGATTAAGATTTTTTCGAATTTTGTTAGTGTAAGATAATAGATTATGGTTATTATCATTATATAATCTATGATATTAAATTATGGCTAAGCAAAAGATACAATCAATTCTTTTATAAATTAGATTACGTTTTCATATTAAACTACGGCTAAGCAAAAGATATAGTCAATTCTTCTATAAATTAGATTACGTTTTTTAATTTAACACTTTGGTTTTTTATAAGGATATATATATATTACATTTTAAATTTATAATCATTGCCTATTTAATTAAATAATTTATTTTTATTTTGCAAAAACCCATTTATATTTCTATTTTCTAAATAATAAACTACATTTAGTGCTTTGTGGTCATTTTATGGTATTAGACTATGCTTTGAAATCAATATTTAGCCTCCTTTTTTTTTGGTTATGTATCAATAATTAACTAATAATTTCATACAAAAATAGTAATCTATTATTCATCTGTTTAATTTCATTATACAAATTATAACATTTAAAAATGAAAATACTACTACTCAATTAGCAAAAATAAATTTTCATCACCATATACCATTAAACAAATGATAACAATAGCATTAATTGATCAAATATTACATTTACATAGCAGTCAATTGTTTGAGTATAGTTATAGAATGTGTAAAAGTAAGAGACATATATTCTTTCACGACCTGAAGGACATGACTCTTCAATAATGAAAAAAACAGAAGTATAACAAACTAAGCCAACTTTTTTTGTATTCTTATAACAATGGTTTGTTGTATGAGTAGTCCTATCTTATAAAATAAGATATCTAAATACCTAGTTTGGTTTAAGGCAACTTGCCTAAAGCCCTAGTCTTACAACATAATGATTAATAATCCTTTAAACCATAAAATCATTTCCCACATAAAAGCAGTAAATCCTAGGTTGACATTATTTATTTCCTAGACTGATTTACTATTCATAGGATATTATTTCCGATCAATATGTCCTATTACACTCCGACACATCACAATCTATAACAGGTTCAATTTCATAATTTCGAAGTTCAATAAGACCCTAAAAAAATTCTTAAAGAAATATTCTATTATTTTCCTAGTTTTTGACACGTTTTGCAATATATGTTCACTTACATCTCAAATTCAATAATTTCATTGATACACATGTATAAATAGTTAATACACATCCCACATTATATTATTGTAAAAGATTGTCTAAAATAAATACATTTACATATATCGAATATGAACTGCGGATGCTCTAGAGCTTGAAAACTGTCAGAGCTGACTACGAGTAGCAAAAGTCGATATTATCTTGGCTAACCTATAAGGAAATAGAAGAAGGGTGAGCTTAAGGAGCTCAGTAAGATAACCACCCAAGTACAGAAGAAAACAACATATGATAAGTTGTTTTACATGCACACAATTTGATAAATATTCATATCACTCAATAACCAATAACGATAGTTAATAAAGTTCACTAAACTTTCTACAGCATAACAATTGGCTTTGGATCTAACCTAACTTGCAGAAAAATACAGTATTCACAATCTAGACAGTTCATATTAATAAGCCGATATTCATATACGCAATTACAATTTCCATATTCACAGTTCAAAGTCAATAATCATAATCCAGAAAACACATTTAATCATTAACACTTCAATTAAGTTATTATAACATTTCTTATGTTGACTATTCCGGTAGCATCACACTAGACGCTGTGAAGATCTTTCGAGTCGAGTATAGAAGCTATTTTGAAATACCTCATTATTTCCTTGATACTTGATTTCACCAAACATAATCCTATTCACAATCGCATGAGCACAAGCAATGTCACTTCAGAAAGCAATAATGATAAATCGAGGTTATGCACACAAAATGGTGTAATCTTGGTTTTATCAAACAATATATTTCTTGTAAAACAATGCTTCGTATAAGTCAATTACTCGTCAATTGGCTTTATATACTTATAGCTTCATATTATACACTCATACACATTTCACATGCTCATAACTTTATATCTTATACACGTAACACTCACATACTTTTAACTATATATCATATACACGTCATTCGCATACTCGTAACTCCCTACCATATACACGTCAAACAAATACTTATATTCTTACACTCGTATTCTTATAAAACACATGCTTATCATTTCACGTACATCATGAATTATTCTTTAACACCATGATTCGTTAACTCATTATTTATTAGGGTCACTATTATAACCTTTGACGAGAGCCATATTGATATTCTCTTTCTTATAACTAGTGCTAACTATTGTGATATGAACCTCACCGAAAGAAGATGATATTCAACAAAGAACAAGGAGAACACAAAGAACACACGAAGAACAACAAGAACAATTCAAAAATGCATCAAAGTAAAACAAAGAAGTATAGATAAAAAGCAAGACACATTGTGTAGAAGTACAAGAACCTATGGTACTAGACTTAGACCTGTTGCTTAGAAAAGCAAAAATCTAAGGTATAAATTGGTGGAAAGTAAAAGCATGGCACAAGGAAGACCTTGATAAGTTCAAGAATTCTCAAGAGAACCAAAGAGAAAGTTCTCTCAATATTATAACTCAAATCAATTGTGTTCAACCCCAATGGTTACATGCCTATTTATAGGCAAATAATAAACTTGCAGAATAAGAAATAGGAATCCTTCAACATTTATTAAATAAAAAGGAATTGGGTTTAAATTAAATTAAGACAATATTCAGCCCAATAAGACATAACTAAATAACATAAGTACAGTATTCGACCCAATTGCACTAAGCCCAATTTATGCATTCGGCACAATACTTATAAATCTTCAAGAAGGTTGAACTTAGGCTTGGATTATGTTGTAGAAGACTTTGTCATCCATCATGCTTAAACTTTGTTGGTTTTCTCTCAAAAAATATTAATGAAACCAACCAAGGATTGTTGTATCCTCTTAGTTTTAGCTCTTGTCATTAAACCTCCATGGATGCTCATAAGATCATGATCATCATGAACATGACTTAGGCTTTTTTAGCTTCATGGGCCTCCATCATTCCCCTTCTTCTCAAAAGGATTTGTCCTTAAATTAGAATCACTTACATCAATATCAAAGGGAGAAAGATCATAAACATTAAATGTAGCACTAACATTATACTCACCCAGAAGATCGAACTTATAAGCATTGTTATTGATCTTCTTAATCACTTGGAATAGTCCATCTGCTTGAGGTTGCAACTTAGAACGACGGTGGGCAAAAAATCTCTCTTTACGCATATGTACCCAAATCCAATCATTAGGTTCAAAGAGAACTTTCTTGCGGTGTTTGTTGGCTTAAGTAGCATATTGCTCATTCCTCTTCTTAATGTTTTGGCATACCTTCTCATACAATTGCTTAAAAAAATCGAATTTTGTTTCCCTATCCAAGCTAGCTCTCTTTTCAATATGTAGTGGTAAAAAATCTAATGAAGTGAGTGGAGTGAAACCATAGACAACTTCAAATGGGGAGCAATTAGTAGTAGAATGCACACTTCTATTATAAGCAAACTCCACATGAGACAAACAATCTTTTCAATTCTTTAAGTTCTTTTGAATGATGGACCTTAGCAAAATAAACAAAGTACGATTAACTACCTTAGTTTGACTATCGATTTGCGAATGACAAGTAGTTGAAAACAACAACTTTGTTCCTAACTTTCCCTACAAAGTTTTCCAAAAGTAGCTAAAGAACTTCACATTATGGTCAAAAATAATGGTCCTTAGAACACCATGTAGGCGAATATTTCCCTTGAAGAATAAATCAATAATGTTGCTTACATCATCAGTCTTATAACAAGTAATGAAATGAGTCATCTTAGAGAACATATCAACAACAACAAAAATAGAATCTCTACATTTCTTTGTTCTTGGTAAACCCAAAACAAAGTCCATAGAAATTCCAGTAAGGAGTAGTAGGAATAGGCAATGGAGTATAAAGACCATGATTAATAACTCTAGACTTAGCTTGTTTACAAGTGACACATCTTTCACACAAATTTCAACATCTCTTTTCATGTTAGGCCAAAAGAAGAGATCATGCATAACGTCTAAAGTTTTCTTAACTCCAAAATGTCCCATTAATCCACTACTATGGGCTTTTTTAACAAGTAATTCTCTTAAACAACTCGTAGGCACACATAATCTATTTTATCTAAATAAGAATCCATCATGCTTATAGAACTTTCCAAAACTAGTTTTCTCACATGCATTGACCACATTTTGAAAATCCTCATCAATAGCATACAAGTCTTTAATATAGTCAAATCCAAATAGTTTAGCATTAAGAGTAGTGGTTAGAGTATACATTCGAGACAATGCATCAGCTATGACATTTTCTTTACCTCCTCACTGAAAGAAGATGAGATTCAACGAATAACACAAAGAAAAACAAGAACAAGTGAAAAATGCAACAAAGTAAAACAAAGAAGTAAAGAAAAAACCAAGACTCGTTGTGTAGAAACACAAAAACGTATAGTATTGGACCTAAACTTGTTGCTTAGAAAAGCAATAACCTAAGGTATAAATTGGTGGAAAGAAAAAGAACACCACAAGGAAGACCTTGATAAATTCAAGAGTTCTAAAGAGAACCAATTAAAGAAAAAAGTCTCTCAATATTATAACTCAAATTAATTGTGTTCTACTCAAAGGGTTATATACCTATTTATAGGCAAATAACAAACTTGCAAAATAAGAAATAGGAATCCTACTTTGCTAACTTGCAGAATAAGAAATAGGAATCCTATAACATCTATTAAATAAAAAGAAATTGGGTTTAAATTAAATTAAGACCATGTTTGGCCCAATAAGACATAACTAAATAACATAAGTATAGAATTCAGCTCAAACACATTTCAACCCAATACTTGTAAATTTTCAAGAAGGTTGAACTTGGGCTGGGATCATGTTGTAAAAGACTTTGTCATCCATCATGCTCAAACTTTGTTGGCCTTTCTCTTTAGCAATATTAATGAGACCAGTCTAGGCTTGTTGCATCCTCTTAGTTTTAACTATTGTCATTAGACCTCCATGGATGTTCATAAGATCACGATCATCACGAACATGACTTGGTCTTTGTGAATATGCTAGGCCTCAATCATATTGTGACCTGTTAGTGAGAGCCTCATAATTATGCTAACTATTGTAATCCGTCAACAAGGGTCTCGAAAATATGCCAACTATCATAATCCATCAGCAAGGGTCTCGTAATTATGCCAACTATTATAACCTGTCAGCAAAGAACTCCTACTGTGACATCCTCATCACTATCCAAATAACAACTAACTTTTTCTTCAATTAACAAATAAATAGACTATTTTATCAATGTCAACCTTACTTCTTCTTATGCTTTTGGCATTGTTATTGGAATATGACATTAAATTTCACATGAATGTACCTTTCTTATATACATATGAGTCAACTACACCAGGATCTCAAATACTTACATAACCTAATTCCTCGAACATACACAAAGGAAATATCGTACTGTACAATAGTCGAAGTGCACGGCCAACTAAGTATACCTTCAAGGAATAAGTGGGAAGCGTGTCTCGAAGGTATATGAAAAGATCCAAAATGTGCTCCTCTACCCGGAGTAGGATTTACTTCAAGAAATCTATATGAAAAATAATTGTAAAAGGGTGAGTTTACGCTCAGTAAGAAAGATATGTAAAAGAGCGTACCATGTCACTATATGCAGTTTTTTTGCTTGGCTCTATAATGTCATGTAAAATCATTATAAAGCATATGCCATATATCTTTCCCTCAAATATCCAATACAAGTAAATTCAAATAATTCGAATACTTCAAATACTTTCCCATGCTTTCAAATACTTTGACATACTTTCAAATACTTTCAAACGCTTTCAAATGGATGGGAGACAATTAATTTCCAATAGAATCATGCATCAAGTATTTCTCTTAATAGATACAGCAAATATATCCCGTAAGGGATAATCCATAGGAGGTCTCATAAGGATACCACAAATATATCCCGTAAGGGATAATCCCGAGAGAAATCAAATAAGTGGCGTACCTACGTATGGGCTAGGGATCCTCCCTAAAGCCAAAACAAGTAAGAGACGAATGGCCATTGTCTATAGCCCACAGTGCTCACTAGTCAGGTGCCTTACTGCGGGTCTGAGGACCGGACTAGGGCTCCTCAGTCAAGTACAAGTACAAATGATGTGCATGCTCTTTCAAGATAATCATAGTCTCCAAAACATTATTCATATAACCTTTAACAAATACAATTATACTTTCTTAAAATAGGTTCTCAAAACCTCCTTTTTTAAATAGACAGTCGATTGGTCTTTAGGGCAGTCAGCTGCTACATCATAATTTACTTTAATGAATTTCTTTTCCTTTTTGAAACTCAAATATTTCATTTTCGAAAACATATAAGGGTAGTCGACTGGCCCCATACAACAGTCGACTGGTTTTGAAACAGAATGCTTTTTAGCAAATAGCAGTCGACTGGTTTGTCTCGGTTTTCAAAAATCTACGCTTTGACTGTTTCTAGGCAGTCGGCTGCTACTTTAGGCAGTTGGCTGATCCTAGCCTAATTGGTAGTAAAGTAAGACCCGAAATATAACTTTCCATGCACTTAAACCAGCTTTTGCTTCTTTCCAAATACATTTCAAATATATTTAAAACATGTGTACATAGCCACCTTACGTCCGTTACATAAATTCCTTACTTCAACTGGAAAAATCCAATAACTTGGTTGAAATTCGACTTCTTTCCTTGTAACTTTCAAAGTTGTAAACATCATCAAATTAAAATTTTACTTTCCATTCATTTTAATACCATAGGTAGACTATACCAACTCTATACAACTCCAAACCATCAATAAAATCAACTAAAACTTCTAAATCTCTTACCTTTGCAATTCACCAAAATTTCAGGATTTTAGATCTCCTTAATCACTTTGATTCAGCTCATCATATTGCAGGCCTAGCTAGAGCTAGTGACAAGGGTCATTTTTTGTTAAGTGATATTAACGATTTGGTAATGTGAGATGGTGGTTTGTCAAGGGGAGTAAAATGGAGACTTGGAGGAAATGGAAGAAACGAGAGGAATGGGCTGGAAAGGGGCTGCCGATTGGGAGAAGATGATGATGAGTCATGGCTTCATTTAATTCTTATTTAATGCATAATCATCCCATTCATCTCAGCCATTGACCATCTCCTTGACCCTTTGACAAGTTGACCATTTAATCTATCAATCCCATTTATTCCTTCCATGTCCCATGTAGTATTTATACATCAAAATTCAGATTTATTTAATTATTTCAACTTGTAACACTTTACAATTATGAGAACTTTACCTAAATTTGGGGATTTCACATTCTCCCCACCTTGAGAAATTTGGTCTTCCGAATTTGAATTGGCTTACTACCTGAATAGCTTGGGATATTTCTCTTTCATTAAACTCTCAAGCTCCCAAGTAGCTTCTTTCGTAGTGTGATACTGCCATAGCACTTTAACTAGTGGGATTATCTTAGACCTTAGCAGCTTCTCTTTTCTATCCAAAATTCGAATCGGCTTCTCCACATAGCTCATGTCTTCTTGAATCTCCAAGGGTTCATATTCTATGACATGAGATGGATCCGTATTATACCTCCTAAGCATCGACACATGAAAGACGTTATGCACTCCCGATAGCTCCGGAGGTAATGCCACTTTATAGGCGACATCTCTCACACAATCTAAGACCTCAAATGGCCCGATATAACGAGGACTCAGCTTACCTCTTCAACCAAATCTCATAATCCCTTTGGATGGAGAAACTTTCAAGAACACATAATCTCCAACCAAAAACTCAAGTGGTCTCCGTCGAGCATCCGTATAACTCTTTTGTCGACTCTGAGCTATCTTAAGTCTTTGACAAATCAGCTTAACATCCTCAAAGGCTTGCTCGACTAAATCTGAAGCTAACAACTTGCGCTCATCCACTTCTTCCCACCCAATCGGAGATCGAAACCTTTTACCATATAAAGCCTCATATGGTGCCATCCCGATACTTGTATGATAGCTATTATTATAAGCAAACTCATCCAATGGCAGATGTGTTGGATTATGCCCTTAGAACCATTCATTAGATGATTGACTTTGGCATTTTTATGTATCATGACATTTTATTTATAGTTCATTATTATATTTGTCTTATAACTGCGTAATGTAATCTTATATGATAATGTCCTTAGAATAGTAATAGCACACTATTCTTAAAATATCCCTAGTCAAGTATTATTGTGAACAAGGATAACAATGATACGATAAGACTAGTATGTGGTTGACTGATGACCATTGTCATGGATATAGGATATCAAGTCATCACATAGGTACATGTTAGAGAACTATGTACTGGATCGACCCTCCATGAGAACGCTACATGGATTGTTATATGAGTGTCATAAGCGATTCTCATAGTGATGATGGTGTATGTGATCCTTTGACTTGAGATCATCAGAGATCCCAACATAGAGAATTGCATACTTTAATGCTGCTAGATGTCATTCGTAACAGGATGGACTATAAAGGTAGTAATTGGGTATGCCTTGATCTATGTAGAGGGATGTTGAGTGATCAAGATAGGATTTATCCCTCTTATATAACAAGAGTGATGTCTTGGGCCCTTTGATAGAGTGAGATTAAGAAATGCATGGCCGTGCTCGAATAAGTCAATATGAGATATTGATTTCATTTGTTTAATTAGTCTACTCAGGAATCAAGAAACGCTGATTAGACTATACAAGTGTGACACATTCCATGACTTGTGTCTAATCAAGACATCAAAGGATAAAGGTATTAGACTACACGGTAACATCTATCACGAGTAAGGTTATGTCGAGTCATTGACATTCTCGTTACATGGGTAGCAATGATGTATTGCTAGATACCGCTCATTGCCTGCGACAATTTTGTCATTGCCATTGTTTTGAGAACCTATTGGGTCGCACACTTAG
Source organism: Heritiera fomes (assembly GCA_032173925.1). Lineage (NCBI taxonomy): Eukaryota > Viridiplantae > Streptophyta > Magnoliopsida > Malvales > Malvaceae > Heritiera > Heritiera fomes. The sequence continues at coordinate 18,874,554 of JAPDPM010000010.1, forward strand.
AACGGATCAATGAGGAGCTTAATTAATCTTATTCTGAATTAGATTAAGGATATAACTAATCCTATTCTGAATTGGACTAAGGATATCACTAATCCTATTCTAAGTAGGATTAGAGTTCTGTTTGACAGTAAATTTTAGGGTAAAATTTACTGCCTATAAAAGGATGTTTTGGTGTTTTTTCTAAAAGAGAGCCGGACAATTAAACAGAAAACAAAATATTCTTTTAATCGAAGCTAGCAATTCAGTTATAAGGAATCAAAAATGCTCTTTAAGGCTTCTGATCGTGAGACGTTCAAGAGTCGTGAGATCCGTTCATGTGGATACCATTGAGGCAGGAACGAAAAGTTGTTGCTTGTGACTCGACCAACGACAGAAAATCAGAGAAAACGTTAAGTAAAATCTCAAAACCCTAATCAAGCAACTCTCCGAATCGATCCTGGTGGAGGCCGAATGATTTATATTCCACTGCGTGTTTGTTTCTGTTTCCTTCAAGATGGTCGTCCCATGGGCCTTTAAAATCCAAAGCACAAGCTCTCAACATATCCTTGAGCGTCTGAATGGTGCGCTCGGACTGACCATTAGTTTGCGGATGAAAAGCTGTGCTAAAATTCAACTTAGATCCCATGGCTTCCTGAAAATGTTCCCAAAAATGAGAAGTAAACCTGGAATCTCTGTCAGAAGTTATGCTCATTGGAACTCCGTGTAGTTTAACTACTTCTTTCACATATAAATCTGCCAACGCACTAAGTGTATCCGTAAACTTCATAGGTAGGAAGTGAGCTGACTTGGTTAACTGATCCACAACTACCCATACACCATCATGATTCCTCTTGGTCCACAGTAGTCCCATAACGAAATCCATCGTAATGTGTTCCCACTTCCACATAGGAATAGGTAAAGGATGCAACAAACCTGCTGGTCTTTGGTGCTCTACCTTAACCTGTTGACACGTGAGACATTTCGCCACAAACTCTGCTATGTCTCTTTTCGTGCCAGTCCACCAATACACCTTGCGAAGATTGTGATACATCTTTGTGTTTCCCAGATGCAACATGTATCTAGTGGCATGTGCTTCTGTCAAGATTAGCTTTCTCAACTCCTTATCATTAGGAACACATATACGGTTATTAAATCTAAAAATTTCATCACTACCAATGTTAAATTCCGAGAGTATACCTGATTGGATTCCATCCGTAGCCTCAATACACTGATCATCTTCCCTCTGAGCACGCCGAATTTTATCCATCAATTTCGGCTCAATCACCAAACTAGCTATCATCTCATTTTGCTCAAGAGGTGTAACATTAAAGCTGAGGCTTGCAAACTGTTCAAGTAACTCATACTCTCGAATCATCATATATGACACCATACCCACATGCTTCCGGCTCAAAGCATTCGCCACCACATTGGACTTTCCCGGGTGGTATAAGATCTCACAATCATAGTCCTTCAAAAGCTTGCGCCATCTTCTTAGCCTCATATTCAACTCCTTCTAGGAGAACAAATATTTCAGACTTTTGTGATCCGTAAAAATATGAAATTTCTCACCATACAAGTAATGCCTCCATATCTTCAGAGCAAAGACTACTGCAACTAACTCCAAGTCATGAGTTGGGAAGTTCTTCTTATGGTCCTTTAATTGTCGAGAACCATAGGCAACTACCTTACCATGCTGCATCAGTATACATCCCAAACCTTGCCCTGAAGCATCATTATACACCGAAAATCCTCTAGAACCACTAGGAATGGTGAGGATAGGTGCAGTCGTTAGCCTACGTTTCAACTCTTGAAAGCTTCGTTCACAGGCCTCGTTCCATTCAAATTTCACTTCTTTACGCGTCAAGCGCATCAATGGAGCAGCTAACCTCGAGAAGCCCTCCACAAATCTTCGATAATAGCTAGCTAGACCCAAGAAACTCCTAATCTCCATCACTGTTTTCGGTCTCTCCCATTGAGCCACCGCTTCAATCTTTGATGGATCGACCAAAACTCCATCTTTACTTATTATGTGACCTAAAAAGGAGATATGATCTAACTAGAAATCACACTTACCTAGCTTGGCATATAATCCTCGATCTTTGAGGGTCTGTAGGACTATCCTTAAGTGCTGTTCATGCTCTCCCCGGGACCTCAAATAAACCAATATGTCATCGATAAATACAATGACAAACTGATCCAAGTATGACTTGAATACATCATTCATCAAATTCATGAAGGCCGCGGGTGCATTGGTCAAACCGAACGGCATCACTAGAAATTCATAGTAACCATATCGTGTCCTGAATGCAGTCTTAGGGATATCTTCACTCCGAATCTTCAATTGATGATATCCGGACCTCAAGTCTATCTTGGAAAAGACTTGTGCACCCTTAAGCTGATAAAAGAGATCATCAATCCTAGGAAGAGGATACTTGTTCTTGATTGTCACTTTATTCAACCATCGGTAGTCTATGCATAACCTCATGATGCCGTCTTTCTTCCGGACAAATAGCACAGGAGCACCCCAAGGGGATACGCTGAGTTGTATGAATCCCTTGTCTAGTAACTCTTGAAGCTGCTTCCTCAATTCCTCTAATTCCACTAATGCCATCTGTAGACACCTTATTTTGTCCGGAGTCTTAATTTGTAAAAAAATAATTAATTTGATTGGGTGACATTATATTTTAATTTAGAATTAGGCTAGAATTAAATGAGAATTTTTTTTTAGATTTAGAATTAACATTAATTAGGAAATGAACACTAAAATTAGAATTTAGGAAGAATTAATAAATAAAATAAGAAAAATAAAATTAATTTTAGGATAGAATAATTAGAATTTTTTCGGATAATTATTTAGATTAATAGAGTTAGATTAGGATTAACATAAGAATAAAATAGATAAAATATAAGATAATTATGAGAATAAGTATAGTTGTATTAGAACTCTAACAAGTTTTTGGACTACAAAAAGAAGATAAAAAATACACAAAAAAACACTCAAGCTTGACAGAAAATTCCTACTTTGTTTCCATCACTAAACCAGGCATCATCAGCCAACTACACTAGCCCTTGCAACGACCAAGACTTGCTGCTATTCGTATCATCACTAGCTTTATTGTCGCCGACTGTTCGCCCAACACTGTCTGTCATCTGCGCTCGCCTCTTGATTGCCGCCTGACATCGTTTCACGTAACAGCTGGACCACAAGCCAGGTTTTGCTTCTGCTCTTCGTGCATGCCCCTGTTCTGGCATCATCATTACCGTCGCATAGCTCCTTGAACTCCTGCCTTCATTGATGCTCGCCTTGCACTGCCCTATACATCGCTGCATGACTCCATAGCCTTGCCAAACCGCACCTCGTATGTCCCACCTACACTTGCTGTTGCCAACTATAAAAGGAAAACAAAGGAAGAAAGATTAAAAAGGGTAAAAGCACGTGGAAGATACAGGTAAGTTTGTGTTTTAATCATTTGTTTTTATTTAACCAATTTAACTAATTTAATAATTTAATAATAAAATTTAATTAATACGACTTTGTATGATAACTTGAACAAATGAATTGTTTATAAAATACTCATTTCACATGTTAATGACTGGTATAATTAATATAGATTTGCATGATAATTTGATGTATGTTATATTAGTGATTTGTTTGCATAATTATTAATATAATATGTTACTTAATTTGCATGTTAATTTTAATTTTTATGATAAACTTGAATTAAAGGGTATGGATGTGCGTGTAATTTAACTTGTTTGCATGATAATTAATTTTATTTTTTGATTTATATTACTTTTGCATGATCAATTGTTGGATATTGAATTCAAGGTAATAATTGTTGGAAAATAGAATAAGATAAATATAAAACTTTATAAAATAAAAGATTAAAGTAAACAGTGATAAGGCTTAGCAAATGAAAATATTGATTAATTATTAGAGATGAATATGGATTATGCCGAGGATGAAACTCCAAGAAAGTCAATCGAGACTCCTTGGAAATTTCTAGGTAAGAAAATCTTTCTTAAGTTGAGCCAAATTGATGTAATACTTTTGAAAGAATTTTCAATAAATTATAATTCATGTTTATTTTTAATAAATAAAATAAAAATAAATTAGATAAAGATACGAAGATATAAAGAAATTACGTAAATGAGTAAATAAATAAATAAGATAAAATAAAGTATATAAAGAATAGACAAAATTATAAGAAATAAAATAAATAAAGAAGTAAATATGAGTTATGCCGATGATGAAATTTCAAGAAAGTCAATTGAGACTCCTTGAAAATTTCTATGTGAAGAGGTTCCTTTTGAGTTGAGCCAAATTGATGGGACGCTTAAGAGTGAATTTTCAATAAATCATAATTCATGTTTATTTCTTAAAAATAAGGTAAATAAGAATATAAAAATAAATTAGAAAATCTAAGAAATTTATAAAATGAATATGAAGTCAAAATTACAAACAAAATTAGGAAAAAGAGAAATCTCATAAAATGTTAAAATTTATCCGACGATAGAGTTCAAGAAAGTCAATTGAGACTCGTTGAATATCTTGAGGTGAGGGGAATTTCTAATATTGGAGCCAAATTGATGGAAAAATCTTAGAAATATTCCCAATATATAAGCATATCGAAATTAATATAAATACAAGGCAAATTGTAAAGATAACCTAAAACTAGTTGGTACCATTTTAGGATGGGTGTTGTGGGGGTGCTAATCCTTCCCTACACGTAACCGTACTCCTGAACCCTAGTGTCTTTGAATGTAGACCAAGCCTTATTCTTAGTTTGAATAGGTGACCAATTACATCTAGGTTAGAATAGTTGGTGGCGACTCTTTTGATTTTAGTGTCTAGCTATTAGGTTTTTCGAAACTTAATACGTTATGACATCATCTGATATGGAGGTCTCGAAATAGGCTCCGTCCCCGGCACCAAATCAATATTAAACTCTACTTCCCTATCCGAAGGAAGTCTTGGAAGATCTTCCGGAAACACCTCAAAAAATTTCATGACTACCGGAATTTTATGAAGTTCGGGACGTTTCTGATCTACGTCCACCATATACGCTATAAACCCTTCACATACAATTATATTCCATCAATTAAATCTCAATTAAACCAAACAAGCAATTATGCTTTTGTATTAAATACTTCCAAAATTTACAACATAGCTAACGGGAGAAGAGAAGATTACACTCTTAGCACGACAATTTAGCATCACATGATTCTTAGCTAACCAATCCATACCCAAAATAACATCAAATCCATACATATTCAGTAGGATTAGGTCAGCTATTGATTCTCTCTCTCCTACTTGTAGCTTACAACTATGATACACTATGTCTGTCATTTGAGATTCCCTAAACGGGTACTTATTTGCAATAATTGTCCTAGGGATTCACTCAATAGCTAACTTCATAACAACCATAGGAGAAATAAAAGAGTGCATAGAGCATGGATCAAATAAAGCAAGGACATATGTACCATTAAGGTAAATCTTACCTTGAATCATCTTAGATGAAGCATCAGTAGACTCCTTATCAATGGCAAACACCCGACCCTGAGTCACGGGTGCCTTTCATTTCTCTACCGCTGTGGCCTTACGCTGGGGCTGAGTGACCTTAGGCTGTGGTTGAGGGGTCTTTTCTGATTCTTCGGACACCCTCTGATTTATCTTGGGACAATCCTTTATCCTATGTCCCTGCTCACCACACCAATAACAAGCCCCAATCGCAAACCGACAAGGTTGTGACCCATGTAATTTCCCGCAATGCTCACACCTTGGCATGGTATTCCTCGGTGAGCTAGCGGTACTACCAGCTGGATGTCGGGATCTCTCATCACTTATCTTAATCCTTGTGGGTCTAGGAGTCCATATCGAAGCTCTGTCATAAGGCCTACTTCTCCTCGATGGATATCTATCACTCGAGGCTCTCTCATCTGACTTCTGTTTCATCTGTTCCTTACCTTTACTCCTAGCTCGGAAGTCGGCTTGATGAAACTCATAGTCCTACTCACACAATTGAGCCTTACGGACTGCCTCTCCATATGTAGTGATATAGAAGGTCTCAATCCCTCCAAAAACCTGTAGGTCTTATGCTCTTCTCTTCTTAATACTTTCAGATCAAATCTGCTCACTGTAATGAACTTTGACTCATATTGGCTAACTGTCATATACCCTTCAGTCAAGTTCAAAAATTCAACTTGTAACCTCCTCTGAGCAGTACGTGGGACGTATTGTTCATTGAATGCTTTCACAAATCTATCCCACGTTACCACTGAATGTCGAACCTCTAATACTATCTGAGTGGCCTGCCACCATGGCTCTACCTCATCCACTAACAAATAGGCAGCTAGTCCCACCTTTTCTCTCTTTGTACAAGTCATGTATCTGAATGCTTTAGTGACTGCCTTCATCTAATTCTCCACGGCCAACGGATCACTATCCCCTTTAAACTTAGGCGGATCCAGTTTCTTAAACTCCTTAATCAAGGCAACGCTACAATAAGCTGTAGGATCTCGCCTCTTAATAGCTGGGACTCGTGGGGGTTGTACCATAGGAGTAGGAGGTACAGTAGGTGGAGCTGCTGGTACACTTGTGGCCACGTTCAGGAAGTTTGACATAAATTGTGTGAACATCGCGGCCATGTTTTCCATGTGCTTCTCCATTTTTGCTAGCCTAGTGTTAGGGCTATGCGGTGGAGATGGAGGAGAAGACTATGTCGGGAGCGGTTCATCATGACCCCGTCCTTGTCCTCGTCTAGTACCCCTCCTTCGAGTACTCATTCTGTTAATATTATCACCAGATAACACGATTTAGTATAACTTTAATACAGTTATACTACACATAATTATGTAGACCAGTACAGTACATTGGGGATATACTCTAATACTAACTTATTGACATCGACAAACTTCAGTCAAACTGCTCTGATACCAAGCTGTGACATCCTCGTCACTATCCAAATAACAACTAACTTTTTCTTCAATTAACAAATAAATAGACAGTTTATCAATGTCAACCTTACTTCTTCTTATGCTTTCGGCATTGTTATCAGAATATGATATTAAATTTCTCATGAATGTACTTTTCATATATATATATATATATGAGTCAACTACACCAGGATCTCAAATACTTACATAACCTAATTCCCCGAACATACACAAAAGAAATATCGTACTATACAATAGTTGAAGTGCACAACCAACTAAGTATACCTTCAAGGAATAAGTGGGAAGCGTGTCTTGAAGGTATATTAAAAGATCCAAAATGTGCTCCTCTACCCGGAGCAAGATTTACTTCAAGAAATATGTATGAAAAATATTTGTAAAGGAGTGAGTTTACGCTCAGTAAGAAAGATATGTAAAAGAGCGTACTATGTCACTATATGCAATTTTCATGCTTGGCTTTATAATGTCATGTAAAATCATTATAAAACATATGCCATATATCTTTCCCTCAAATATCCAATACAAGTAAATTCAAATAATTCGAATACTTCAAATACTTTTCCATGCTTTCAAATACTTTGACATACTTTCAAATACTTTCAAATGCTTTCAAATGGATGGGAGACAATTAATTTCCAATAGAATCATGCACCAAGTAATTCTCATAATGGATACAGCAAATATATCCCGTAAGGGATAATCCCGAGAGAAATCAAATAAGTGGTGTACCCACAAGTAAGAGACGTATGGCCATTGTCTATAGCCCACAGTGCTCACTAGTCAAGTGCCTTACTGCGAGTCTGAGGACCGGACTAGGGCTCCTCATTCATTTAACTGTCACATCCCAAAATGTACAGTATTTAACACTTTATAACACTACACGTGACGGTTGGGCTGTCTACGATGCCTTTGTCATCCACTTATTGAAAACAGTAACTACTATTATATAGTATTTAATTTAGTAGTCAATGAAAATATTTACTGCAATATACATATACAGTCTGTACACGTGTTCTACATCCCCGGTACAAGAATTATACAATGTAGTACTGTACAAATATGTCCAAAAATATATAAGAGAAATAATACCTCCAAGATCCACTAAAAGCTGCCTTGGGGTGAACTACCACGCAGCCGAATTCTATGGAACGGAATCACTGAAGATAGTCTCAGGAGTAAGAAAATAAAGAGGTAAGCTAACGCGCTCAGTAAGAGAATTGTATGTAAAACTGATACTACAAAATCTATATGTGAAAAACATTCGCATCCTAATAGCTCACTAACTCAAAAGAGGATGGATACTATAGTCAGCTAGGAATACCGGATAGAGTATGGAAGGTATTTTAGAATACCGTACGTGTCCTGGCTCCTAGAAGCGACTATAAGGAGTAATCGTTTTCTCTTGATATTCAAGTCCAAGTAAAACATTAAATGTTCACATGATAAAACATTTAAGTAAATAAATAAGGAATTAATATTCCTTTCAACAAATATTCATTTCTACACTTGTAAAACACCTATAATATTTAGTTCAACATGTAGTATATCAAAAGCTCAGTGGCTGCAATTAATTTAGTAACAGCTAAAGGTTCACTAAAAGATACAATCGTCATTACAGTATCATGGAGACCAAGCAACACCCTAAATATATCATGTTATAATATCATCCCAAATAGGGGAAACACATGAGATCTATGGCAATAGTCTATGAGGTCCACAGTGTGCATTGATCAGGTGTCCACTGGGACCGCTGATAATAGGATCAGTATCTATCAGCACTAACACGTGACACGTGAGCATGATATGGGGCCTAACAGTCTCAAAACAGTAAACACGTGATATAAACACCATTTATGAAATCAATTTCATTGAATATAAGTTCAATCAATCCATAAATATTCATAAGGAAAATATTTTCATCTTATGAATAACAATTTATAAAATATTCATACTGTGGTAATCGTTCTAGAAAATGTTCTAAATATTTATAGAACAGTATAAATCACATGCTGGTACTTTCACATAAATAAAATTCCTTAACAGGAATATTTAAATATAGTTTTTCGGTAAACTATAAAATTATGCAATTTAATGAATTTCATGGAAATTTCCCAAAATTCCACTTATTTCCACTTTAGAAAAATACTATAAATATTTTCTAAATATTTCTATAATTTTCGGCAGAATGACGGCTATTTCTAACGTAGCCTTCCTGCACGGAAATTACAGTTTATAATTTCAACAACAGCCACAATTTCACCAAATTTCACCACTTTCAAAGGCAATTTATATCCAAATTATTTTATAAAAATAGTGTGAACCCAACTATGCATTTACAGTATCCCTACGGTTCACACACGCATCCCTTACCTGTGGAATGAATCTAGTCGCCCGATAACACCACGTACAATTCACCACTCCCGAGCTGCAACAAAATTCGTCCAAGACCATTATTCACCATAATTAAAATTCTAATAATTTTTCTTGAATTAAATTCTACTATATTTTCAGTAGAAAATATTAAACTAGTATAATTCGCATCGATGCTAAAACCTAACTTCGCCAATTTAGCTTCGAATTGAAATCCGACTTCACCATCAGTCTTCTTATAATTTCTACAGTCTCTTAACACCCTAACATTATGATTTGAAGCATCAAAACTCTCCCATCTCACCATGGCCAAAAATGGCTTCTTGCCATTTTCATTGTTTTTCTTCAATTTAGCCATTATACCATAATTAATCATGCTTAATCATTATTCTAATCCTATTTTTATGCATCAAACCATAGTAATTCATAAAGATCTCCTCATGGCCGAACACCCCTCTTAATGGTTGAGTAGGGTTTTGTGATAACCGTAAATTTTTCAATTATTGGAAATTATACATATTGGAAATAGATATTAGAAATAAATAAATAAATAAAATTGTGAGAACGGGATATTGGTGAAAATCTCAAGAATTGAGAAAGGAAACGGATGGTGGAAATCCGAGTGAAGCAAAATTAAATTAGAAAAATAAGATGAGATATTATGGAAAATAATGAAAGAAGGAAATTTAATTTGGATAAATGGAAATCCAAATTAAATAAGAAAATGAGAAGAAAATATATATTGTACATACAATATATATTGTATTATTTCATTTATATATATATATATATGTTATGTAATTTAAATTCAACATATATGTATATACTAAATATGTATTTTGTTAATACATGAAATACATATACACATTTATATATAAATAAAATATATATCTATAGTACTATAATATATATAATAATATTATTATATGTATTTTGTATATATAATATATATGTGTGTATATAATTAAATGAAAAAAAAAAGAAATAAAACAGAAGGAAAGAAATCGGGAAGCATCCCGATTTTGCTTCCCGAGTGGCAGCCGGCCACCGCTACCGGCAAGGAAGAAAGAGAGAGGAAGGGAGAGACGATGTCGTCGGCGAAGAAAGGAAGGGAAGAGGACGACCGGCGAAGGAAAAACGGAAAGGAAAAGGGGCAGAAACCGGCGGAAAACCGAGAAGGAGAAGAGAAGAGAAAGTGGCGGTGCCAGCCAAACCAATCACCGCCACTGCCACCGAAGCACCACTGGAGGGAGAGGAAGACGAAGACGATGGAGGCCACGGTTTAGGCGGAGAACGGCGGAGGAAGGCCGACGGAGGAGGAGAAGGAACCGAACCAAAACCGAGTAGATCCGCCGCCGTGCCGTCGATTCGTGACGAACGGAGGCCAGATCCGGCTTCGTCGTGGTGCCGGCCAGTTGTGGAGCCGCCGAACCACCGGAGAACCGGCCACCGGAGAAGAACCGGCGGTGAGGGAGGTATACCGGTCCGGCGGGAAAAGAAAGAAAAGGAAAAAGAAAAAGAAAAAGAAAAGAAAAAGGAAAAAGAAAAAAGAAAAGAGAAAAAGAAAGAAGGAAGAAAAAGAAGAAAGAGAAAGAGAAAGAGAAAGAGAAAAGGAATTCCGGGAATTTGGAGAATTCCGGGAATTTGGAGAATTCCGGGAATTTGGAGAATTCCAGGAATTTGGAGAATTCCCTAGAATTCGAAAATTACGGGAAATCCCGAGAATTACGGGAATCGGTAAGAAATCCCGAAAAGTGTTAAATTATTTAAATAATTTATTTATTTAAATAATTATGAAAAAATTCTAAATTTTAAAATTTAATTCCAGAAAATATCCTCGACGACTGAGCTGATGGAATTGGGCGAGGTGAACACGGGCACGACCTTCAAGAGGCAGTCGCCGACTCGAAACAGGTAAGGGAGACATGTGCCGCCTGTAAGGATATCCGGCCATGTTTTTAAATTGCATTTAATTTTATAAATGCTATTAATAATTATCGGTTTTTGGTGTGATGATTTATCGGTTGAAATTGTGATGAAACATCGGTTGAAAATATAAACTGTATTTTCTGTGCAGGAGGCTAGCCAAATCGGAAGCCGTTATACTACCGAAAAATTATAGAAAAATTACTAAAATTTACCGAAAATCATCAAAAACCAAAATAAAATATTTGATTTCACGTGAATCGATTTTCGGGTATGAAAATCGAGAAATTAAGTTAATTTCATAAAACATGAATATGCTGATATTTAATTTTAAAATATTCATGTTTTCGAGAATGATGAAAAGGAAATCACCGAAAATTCACCCGATAGGTGATATTTCACGTGAAACGAGATAAAAATGAAAAAGAGACTGAAGTGAATATTTTTATAAATATTCTTTAATATTCACTTGATTTTACATAAAACCTTTATGGTTTTAATTATGGAAACAAATAATTATGAAAATTCCATAAAGGTTAAGAAATGATAGAAAACCATGATTTTGATACTAGAGGTCTCTACATGTGTTCTAGAAGAAAAACATGGTCAAGAAATTTTGAAATTGGAAAGTAAATAATTTATTTTTACATAAATTATGAAAATATTTTATTTGAATCCCGATTTCTTTGAAAACCATGTTTTGGATAAAAAGCACGGGAAAGCGTGCATATGTGTTTTACGGTGGAAAAAGACAGTTTTGCCCTTCTATTTTTACAATGATGATTTTGCAAACTGTTTTCACCGTATGGAAAACATAATTTATACCTTTATGAAATAATTTGAAAAATATTATTTATTTTATAAATTTCATAAAGGTGATTATATTTACATGTGAGCCTTATAGATATTTCGATTTATTGCATTTAAAATCCATAAAGGCTATGGTACGATTGTACTGTTTTGAGACTTAGGCCCAGAGTTTCATGCATCACACTTATACTGTTACTGTCACGTGGCTGATAGACCTGCCAGTCATCAGCGTCCCGGATGTCACTTGGCAAGTGTACACCGAGGACACCATATAGATCATGGCCATAGATCTCACTGTTATACTGTTACTGTGTCCCTTCGGGGATAATGATTACTGGTCCATTATTGGACGATGATAGCATGATTTAATTGTAGGGTGATGTCTAGTCTCACTTACTGTTTACTATTTACTGAAAGGATTTACGAAATCCTGTTTACTGTACTGAACCACTGTTCACTGTTTACTGTTTACTGATGAAAGACCGTACCAAAACACTGTTTACTGAACCATACTATTTACTAAAATGGTAGCCATTGATTACTGTTACTGAAGAAAAAGCTACAAAAATACTGTGTTACTGAACTGTATTGTTTACTGAAATGGTAGCCATTGATTATTGTTTTACTCAACTGAAAGCTACCATTTACTGTTTACTGAATCGAAAGCTACCTTATACTGTTTTCTGAACTGGTAGCTACTGTTTATTATCTACTGAGTGAACCGTATCGACTTACTGTTTTACTGAATATACTGTTTTACTGAACTGTAGATACGGTTACTGATTTGAAAAGAGAAATAAACGTTTATTCTAAAAGAATAACATAAGAATTATTTCTAAGAAAGAAATAATCGAAGAAGTAACTATCCACGATTGGATATTTACAAATCACTGTACTGTCACGTGTTTTACTGTATCGAAGAGAAGAGAAGTAAACCACTGTTTTTATTACTGAACTGTCACGTGTTTTAAAGTATACTGATGTGAAAAGAAATAAGTGGTTTACTTTGTGAAAAACGAAAATTATATCGTTTTGAAAACAACGGAAATAGTACTCTCTACAGTTGCTTCTAGGTTCCGGAACAAGTCAGGTATTTCAAAATACCTGCCTTACTCTATCTGGATCCCTAGCCGACTATAGTATCCTTCCTACATGTGAGCCTAGAGCCAGTTAGAAAGATTTTAAAGAAAATGAAAAAAATATTTTCAGCATATAGATAGCCGAATATCAAGTGTGACATATAACTCTCTTACTGAGCCGTGGTTTCTTACTCCCCAATTTTAACATTTCAGGTTTTGATGATGGTGAGATCCAATATTTGTGGATTATGGCTGCACATAATGGACAATGTGACAGACCGACTGATTTATATAAGGTATGATCATTTATTTTCTGTATTTAGACACGTATATAGTACTATATTTTTGTAAATAAGATAAGGGATGTGTATTATATTAACAATATTATATTAAATATGTTTAACATTAAGTGCAAGTAAAGTATCACAGACAGCCTAACCGGATAAATGGTGTAAAATTAAGGTGAAAAATGTGGTAACGGGTCGATTTAATGGTATCAGAGCATGGTTGGCCTGATGTCTGTGAATACTTTTGAAAGGAAAAGTATTAAACATCCCCGGTAGTACTGTGTCGTCTGAATACATACAAAAAATAAATGATTGTAAATTGAGTAAAATGATTTAAAGGGAGTGAGAAAGTATAAATTGAGAATGTGAAAGAGGAAAATAGGCTCAGAAATTATCAGAAAATTGGTGATGTTTATAATCTAAATGAAGGCGTGTTCGGTAAGGAACCGAAAGGACTCGGTGAGGGCCCCACCAGTACTTTACGGTCCGAATCGAACTAAGACTTGAGAATGATGGTATGAAGGAGGGGAATGACATATCATCATTAAATAGACTTTAAGATCACCGATCGAGGGTAATTTGAAGAGTGAAAAAATTTTTGGCCAAAAATGACCAAAATACCCCTGACTCCAAAATTTTACAGGGAGTTAAAATAGACCAACGGAGGTTGGATTTGATTGATTTGACAGAGAAAATGTTGATATAAAGGTGAATTACAAGTAAAATAATCCAATTGTGGATCTTAGTGGATTTCTCTGTCGAAATCAAATGAGATCTAAATTGCTGATATAAGTTTCAGAAAGGATACTATCAGCACATAGATGATCAGATCATTGATTTAAATGTATACTGAGAAGAAATAAATAAATGTCGAAATGATGAAAATGCCCTTATGTTGGGCGATGATTTGAATCGTGATAAAATCACGTTGTTTTTGAATCCATTGATGGTAATGGAATTATTAATGGCATAGAGGATGTCATATGAATATAACGATCCCTATTACTGATTCCACTGACACTTAGATGACGGACGCGAATTACAAGTGACCTAGTGAACGGGCTAGGCCTTATGACAAAACCTCGCAAGGTGACCCAGTGAACGGGCTGGGCATTCTCAAAGAGGACAGTACAGATGTGTACAGGCGGACGGCGGACGGGCCGAGGCCTTATATGTTGCAATCTGATAAAAGTGTAGTGGAATGTCATTAGATGATTGGCCCGGTTATTAACTGTAAGGGCCGAAATTAAAAGTGTATTGAACGGGATCGTTGAATGCTATGAAAAGTGAAATGATTACAGGAAGTGACTGATGTTCTATATATTTATACTAATTCTGAAGTATTAAAAGAATAATTAATTATAGAACCGGAGCATTTGAGATATGCCTTGCAAATTAATGTACTGTATGGAGTACTGTGAATTGGTGAATATATATAAGAACAGTAAAGTCATAAAAAGAAGATGACAGCTAACCAGAGTTTTCAAGACCCTTGAGACAGAACTGTGATGGGGGACCCAATGATGGTCAACCCGTAGTAGATCATGTGTTGTGAGGTGTGGACGAACTATGTGGTCGCCGACTCACTTGTAAGGGTAAACCTGGGGCGCTAGGATCGCCTAGGGGATGCTCGCCGACGGCCGACACGAACGGACGGGACTCTTACAATTGTTTTAATGGTAACACGAGTGAAAGGAACTAGGTACGTAAGAGTGCCAAGGTTTGAACCTTGTGGATAATATGCTCAAGGGAGTTAAACCTGAATGTATTAAATGAACTTGATTCTAAAGTAAATTACAGTGGTAATAAATTGGTTAGCTATAACATGTGTTGATAACTGTTGTACTTACTACAGCTTACTGGAATGAGATTCGTAAGGCTGTAAAGTATGAGTAAACAATGAAATCAAGGTAGAGTATGTATCAAAATGAATTGAATAGTAAATGTCTCTGCCTTGAGAATACACATTGTGAATGAAAGGACATAAGAATGAAATGTCCAAGTTGATAAGAAATATGTGATTAAAGAAAGTATTGGATTTGATTTCCGATAGAACTTCCAGAGTTATATAAATTGGAGTAATCGAGATAACATTGACTTGATTTTGAATATGAAATCTGATTCTAAGCTTATATCGGAGAACTTAAGAAAATTCGAAAGCTTAAGAAATCCACTCTGGAAAATGTGAGAATAATGAAATGCACGTGTATAAGGTGTGATTGAGGGAAATACAGATAACGTAAATTGAGGATAAGAAAGTTGTCTGTATAAGGGTAAATGAGAGAAATACAAATGACCTCGATATGTAGATGAATGAAAGTGATATAGTAAATGATTACTATTTAATAAAGTTCTTGTGAAGAACAAATATTCATCTACATGATGAAATAGACGCTTTATGGACCTGATTTGATATGCATGAGGAGTTAATAAGACTAGCGTCAGTATAAAGCGTCATTTGATAAAAGATTGGAGACTGATGTCCATAAGATGATGATTAGAACTCAGAGTGAATTTTACAAGTTCCTATTGAGGTTACAAGATTAATGAGTTGCCTTGTGAAGTATATAAGCCTAAAGAATGAGGCACCCATACATGAGTAAATTGATGAAATGCTGATACAGTTTAAAGTACAAATGAAACATGAGCAGCATTGTAGTATAACCCTTAAACTCTTAAAGATTGTGGAATTGTGCTAAGATTTGGCAACTAAGATGTTTGGCTAGACAGTGTCTCCTTATGAGGGATATATGATCTCGAAATGACAAAATGACAGTGAATCTGTCTATAATAGATAATGATTGAGATATGGAAGTAATGAGTCTAGCTAAATACTACTGCCAGTCTATAAAAAGGGTGATGAGATTAGCTGCTCTATTAATGTGATGTAATTAATGAAAGAAGTTAAAGTCGGCAAATGGATAAGTGTAAAGAAAAGATGGTATGCAAGACTTTAAAAGATCTTAAATGAAAGTGGAATAAGGAAATAAATTGCATAATGAGTAGGGAACTTGAAATAGTTCTCGAAAATTCAAACTGAAAAGTGACTCGTGTTGGTTATCACATGACAGTGGCTAGATGTAAAATCAAGCTAAATTTGACAAGTGAGAGTAAAGGTACTCAAAAGAGTAAGATAAATGACAAGTAGTGTTTACTGCCAGTATCTAAATAGAAAAGTGTTATACATACACATAACCACCTTGAAATGATAAATGGTGGAACTATATGGATAATGTGGTGATTAAGTGGACAATTGAGGATTCAATAATCGAATGACCATACTACATGAAGAGAACATGATTGTCTCATGATTTATGATTGTAAGAGATGATCAATAGTAAAGTCTGCAATGAGATGTAGCCTTGGTAGAATAAATGTGTGAATATGAATAATGTGAATAATAAAGAGTCCAAAAGAGATATGATGATATGGAAGTGATTAAAGACTGATGATCTAAATAGAATCACTTTCCATTATCAGAATTCTAGATTCTCTAGTGCCTTAGTTGAAGTATAAGTGTTAAACGGTATGAATGTGTATGTACAGTTCCAGTGAGCATTACATGTGATGGGAGTCTCTGAGTTGCCGTATGCTAATGAGAGATAGCAAAAGGCTTGAGATCCCAAGTGTACTGATAGCACCGCTCCATACTGATATATATACATATATGACCGTAAGATGTAAACGCTCCATGATATTGAGAGAGCGTGTGCATGAGATGTGAAAGCTACTGGGACACTTACATATAACTGACTGATATGTGTAATTGATAGTTTTAAACTATATCGACTTGGCACTAAGTGAGAAAAATGGAGGATGAACAGCATGGATCAGCTACGATATGAAAAATACTGTGCATGGACTCTTATGTGAAAAGAGTGGAAATGAAAACTCCCGATTTAATTAATGAACTTACGGGAGTATAGACATATATGATGAAATACAGCATGTAGTGGTCTAAAGTATTCTTGATGTTGAAAGTGTACTGGCAGTATTACTTGGAGGATGACCTAGAGGTCAAAAGTCGTAAGTATACGGCATGTACCACCCTTGGACTTAAGTTAAATTCGGAGGACCGAATTTCTTAAGGTGGGGAGAATGTGATAACCGTAAAATTTTCAATTATTGGAAATTATACATATTGGAAATAAATAAATAAATAAAATTGTGAGAACGGGATATTGGTGAAAATCCCGAGAATTGAGAAAGGAAACGGATGGTGGAAATCCGAGTGAAGGAAAATTAAATCAGAAAAATAAGATGAGATATTATGGAAAATAATGAAAGAAGGAAATTTAATTTGGATAAATGGAAATCCAAATTAAATAAGAAAATGAGAAGAAAATATATATATTGTACATGCAATATATATTGTATTATTTCATTTATATATATATATATGTTATGTAATTTAAATTCAACATATATGTATATACTAAATATGTATTTTGTTAATACATGAAATATATATACACATTTATATATAAATAAAATATATCTATAGTACTATAATATATATAATAATATTATTATATGTATTTTGTATATATAATATATATGTGTGTATATAATTAAATGAAAAAAAAAGAAATAAAACAGAAGGAAAGAAATCGGGAAGCATCTGGATTTTGCTTCCCGAGTGGCAGTCGGCCACCGCTGTCGGCGAGGAAGAAAGAGAGAGGAAGGGAGAGACGATGTCGCCGACGAAGAAAGGAAGGGAAGAGGACGATCGGTGAAGGAAAAACGGAAAGGAAAAGGGGCGGAAACCGGCGGAAAACCGAGGAGGAGAAGAGAAGAGAAAGTGGCGGTGCCGGCCAAACCAGCCACCGCCACTGCCACCGAAGCACCACTGAAGGGAGAGGAAGACGATGGAGGCCACGGTTCAGGCGGAGAACGGCGGAGGAAGGCCGACGGAGGAGGAGAAGGAACCGAACCAAAACCGAGTAGATCCGCCGTCGTGCCGTCGATTCGTGACGAACGGAGGCCAGATCCGGCTTCGTCGTGGTGCCGGCCAGTTGTGGAGCCGCCGAACCGCCGAAGAACCGACCACCGGAGAAGAACCGACGGTGAGGGAGGTAGACCAGTCCGGCGGGAAA
Organism: Heritiera fomes; assembly: GCA_032173925.1. Lineage (NCBI taxonomy): Eukaryota > Viridiplantae > Streptophyta > Magnoliopsida > Malvales > Malvaceae > Heritiera > Heritiera fomes. The sequence continues at coordinate 18,893,055 of JAPDPM010000010.1, forward strand.
AGAAAGAAAAGGAAAAAGAAAAAGAAAAAGAAAAGAAAAAGGAAAAAGAAAAAAGAAAAAAAAGAAAAGAGAAAAAGAAAGAAGGAAGAAAAAGAAGAAAGAGAAAGAGAAAAGGAATTCCAGGAATTTGGAGAATTCCCGAGAATTCCCGAGAATTCGAAAATTACGGGAAATCCCGAGAATTACGGGAATCGGTAAGAAATCCCGAAAAGTGTTAAATTATTTAAATAATTTATTTATTTAAATAATTATGAAAAAATTCTAAATTTTAGAATTTAATTCCAGAAAATAACCTCGACGACTGAGCCGATGGAATCGGGCGAGGTGAACACGGGCGCGACCTTCAAGAGGCAGTCGCCGACCCGAAACAGGTAAGGGAGACATATGCCGCCTGTAAGGATATTCGGCCATGTTTTTAAATTGCATTTAATTTTATAAATGTTATTAATAATTATCAGTTTTTGGTGTGGTGATTTATCGGTTGAAATTGTGATGAAACACCGGTTGAAAATATAAACTGTATTTTCTGTGCATGAGGCTAGCCAAATCGACAGCCGTTATACTGCCGAAAAATTATAGAAAAATTACTGAAATTTACCAAAAATCACCGAAAACCAAAATAAAATATTTGATTTCACGTGAATCGATTTTCGGGTACGAAAATCGAAAAATTAAGTAAATTTCATAAAACATGAATATGCTGATATTTAATTTTAAAATATTCATGTTTTTGAGAATGATGAAAAGGAAATCACCAAAAATTCACCCGATAGGTGATATTTCATGTGAAACGAGATAAAAATGAAAAAGAGACTGAAGTGAATATTTTTATAAATATTCTTAAATATTTACTTGATTTTACATAAAACCTTTATGGTTTTAATTATGGAAACAAATAATTATGAAAATTCCATAAAGGTTAAGAAATGATGGAAAACCATGATTTCGAGACTAGAGGTATCTACATGTGTTCTAGAAGAAATACATGGTTAAGGAATTTTGAAATTGGAAAGTAAATAATTTATTTTTATATAAATTATGAAAATATTTGATTTGAATCCCGATTTCTTTGAAAACCATGTTTTGGATAAAAAGCACGGGAAAGCGTGCATATGTGTTTTACGTTGGAAAAAGACAGTTTTGCCCTTCTATTATTACAGTGATGATTTTGCAAACTGTTTTCACCGTATGGAAAACATAATTTATACCTTTATGAAATAATTTGAAAAATATTATTTATTTTATAAATTTCATAAAGGTGATTATATTTACATGTGAGCCTTATGGATATTTCGATTTATTGTATTTAAAATCCATAAAGGCTATGGTACGGTTGTACTGTTTTGAGACTTAGGCCCCGAGTTTCATGCATCACACTTATTCTGTTACTGTCACGTGGCTGATAGACCTGCCAGTCATCAGCGTTCCGGAAGTCACCTGGCAAGTGTACGCAGAGGACACCATATAGATCATGGCCATAGATCTCACTGTTATACTGTTATTGTGTCCCTTCGGGGATAATGATTACTGGTCCATTATTGGACGATGATAGCGTGATTTAATTGTAGGGTGATGCCTAGTCTCACTTACTATTTACTATTTACTAAAAGGATTTACGAAATCCTGTTTACTGTACTGAACCACTGTTCACTGATGAAAGACCGTACCAAAACACTGTTTACTGAACTATACTATTTACTAAAATGGTAGCCATTGATTACTGTTACTGAAGAAAAAGCTACCAAAATACTGTGTTACTGAACTGTATTGTTTATTGAAATGGTAGCCATTGATTACTGTTTTACTAAACTGAAAGCTACCATTTACTGTTTACTGAATCGAAAGCTACCTTATATTGTTTTCTAAACTGGTAGCTACTGTTTACTGTCTACTGAGTGAACCGTATCGACTTACTATTTTACTGAATATACTGTTTTACTGAACTGTACGATACGGTTACTGATTTGAAAAGAGAAATAAATGTTTATTCTAAAAGAATAACATAAGAATTATTTCTAAGAAAGAAATAATCAAAGAAGTAACTATCCACGATTGGATATTTACAAATCACTGTACTGTCACGTGTTTTACTGTACCGAAGAGAAGAGAAGTAAACCACTGTTTTTATTACTGAACCGTCACGTGTTTTAAAGTATACTGATGTGAAAAGAAATAAGTGGTTTACTTTGTGGAAAACGAAAATTATATCGTTTTGAAAACAACGGAAATAGTACTCTCTACAGTTGCTTCTAGGTTCCGGAACAAGTTAGGTATTTCAAAATACCTGCCTTACTCTATCTGGATCCCTAGCTGACTGTAGTATCCTTCCTACATATGAGCCTAGAGCCAGTTAGGAAGATTTTAAAGAAAATGAAAAAAATATTTTCAGCATATAGATAGCCGAATATCAAGTGTGACATATAACTCTCTTACTGAACCGTGGTTTGCTCACTCCCCAATTTTAACATTTCAGGTTTTGATGATGGTGAGATCCAATATTTGTGGATTATGGCTGCACATAATGGACAATGTGACAGACCGACTGATTTATATAAGGTATGATCATTTATTTTCTGTATTTAGACATGTATACAGTACTACATTTTTGTAAATAAGATAGGGGATGTGCATTATATTAACAATATTATATTAAATATGTTTAACATTAAGTGCAAGTGAAGTATCACAGACAGCCCAACCGGATAAATGGTGTAAAATTAAGGTGAAAAATGTGGTAACGGGTCGTTACAGGTTTAGCTAGATTGAAAGTAAACTAATACCATAAACAAGCTTAGGAAGCTTAATTCTCTTAAAATCAACAATTAAAAATCAAAGAATATAAAAGCATGAAAATGGGTTACCTTGGCTGAAATTTCCTCTTCACTTTTCTCTTGATTTATCCATTTAATCAAAGTGCTATTGGTATATATAGAGAGATGAAGGTGAATCGAACAATTTTGGTAGAAATAGCTTAGTGAAAATTTGGTGTTTTTGCTGAGTTTTTGGAAGCTTTTTGTTTTCTTTTCTTTTAGTCTTCCATGGGTCATGAGAATGAGAGGAAAAAGAAGCTGCAACAGTTCCGACAGCAGCTGGAGATATATAAAAATATTTGGACATATTTTATAAATGTTAAAAATAACAAAATTGCCATTAATGATAGGTTTTTCGATCTTTTTCTTTCGGAATTTTTATAACTAGGTAGTTGGACTCCAAAAATTTATTTTCCATCACCAAAAATTCATATTAAGTGTATTTTGATAAATGGTGGTGGTTTGGCTTGGGTTTAGCCTTTTCGAGAAGGTGAAATTACTAAAATACCCTTATCGGGTAAATCGCGTAGAATTCTAATTTGACTACCGATTCGGTCTATCTATTTACATAACCCAGGACTTATTTTCATGTAGAATATCATTCGCTAGTCACTAGATTAAATTCTCATTTATTTTGACCTTAATTTACGGAAATGCCACCGGGCTATGTACTTAAACGTCATTTTCTGATTTGTTTTCGTACTCGTCAAAAATAATCTAAATGAAGAAGTTTAGGCTTAAAATTCATACCGTATATTTATTAGACCTTCTGTGTATTATCTGTTCGGTCTCACGTCCATCCAGTACTGTATAACCTGTCGAGCCCACCACATTGTACTGGCTCCTGTTTGCGAAATTCACATGAATTGAACAGTATGAGTGTCCTTACATGTGAAACAGTATCTGAATACACGGTTCTCACAAGTACAAGTACAAATAATGTGCATGCTCTTTCAAGATAATCATGGTCTCCAAAACATTATTCATATAACCTTTAACTAATACAATTATACTTTCTTAAAATAGGTTCTCAAAACCTCCTTTTTCAAATAGACAGTCGACTGGTCTTTAGGGCAGTCGGCTGCTACACCATAATTCACTTTAATGAATTTCTTTTCCTTTTTGAAATTCAAATATTTCATTTTCGAAAACATATAAGGGCAGTCGACTGGTTTGAAACAAAATACATTCTGGAAAAATTGCAGTCGACTGGCTTGTCTAACAGTCGACTGGTTTGTCTCGATTTTTGAAAATCTACGCTTTGACTGTCTCTAGGCGGTCAGCTGCTACTTAAGGTAGTCAGCTACTCCTAACCTTATTAGTAGTAGGAGTAAGACCCGAAATATAACTTTCCCTGCACTTAAACCAGCTTTTGTTTTCCAAATACATTTCAAATATATTTAAAACATGCGGACATAGCCACCCTACGTTAGTTACATAAATTCCTTACCTCAAATGGAAAAAATCCAATAGCTTGGTTGAAATTCAACTCCTTTCCTTGTAACTTTCAAAGCTGTAAACATCATCAAATTAAACTTTTACTTTCCGTTCATTTTAATACCATAGGTAGACTATACCAACTCTATACAACTCCAAACCATCAATAAAATTAACTAAAACTATCTAAATCTCTTACCTTTGTAATTCACTAAAATTTCAAGATTTTAGATCTCTATAATCACTTTGATTCAACTCTTCATATTACAGACCTAGCTAGAGCTAGTGACAAGGGTCATTTTTCGTTAAGTGAGATTAACGATTTGGTGACGTGAGATGGTTGTTTGTTAAGGGGAGTAAAATGGAGACTTGGAGGAAATGGAAGAAACGAGAGGAATGGGCTGGAAAGGGGCTGCCGATTGGGAGAAGATGATGATGAGTCATGGCTTCATTTAATTCTCATTTAATGCATAATCATCACATTCATCTCAGCCATTGACTATCTCCTTGACCCTTTGACAAGTTGACCATTTAATCTATCAATCCCATTTATTCCTTCCATGTCCCATTTAGTATTTATACATCAAAATTCATATTTATTTAATTCTTTCAACTTGTAACACTTTACAATTATGAGGACTTTACCTGAATTTAGGGATTTCATGCCTATATATGACAACTACTATAAATTGTCGCCAAGGGCCTCATAGATATGTCGACTACTATAACCCATTAGCAAGGGTCGTGTACTAACTATTATTATCTGTTAGCAAGGTCTATATATTATCTATTATAACCCGATAACAAGAGCCTCGTATGTTATATATTATAACTCGACAACAAGGGTATGTTAACTATTCTTCCCCATTAACAGGACCGGTTTGCTAACTATTATAACCCAATAGCAGGGTGTATGATAACTATTATATTTCCCTGTTAGCAAGGGCCGTATAAGAATATTTATGGCTAACTATTCGTACCCGTTAGCAAGGCCTTAACTCTCATAAATCACTCCTTTTAAAATAGTACTATGAGTGGTTCTCATACTTGCTGAAATCCAAAATATGAAGTTATAAAACAAATGTATGCTTTATCCAAAAAAACTATAACATATGTCCCTTAGCAATATGTTTGGTAAGGGGACATTATGGCTAAAGTTTAATAAGTTTCAAAACACTATTCACTTGAGATTCTAGCTTTGTAAAACATGCAAGGTTATGCCCTGCAAGTTTAAATTCTCCCTTATACCATGCTATGCATGAATCTTCTCATGCAAATAGACAAGGTTTGATACACTTAACTTACAATAGTGAATTCTAAAATTCACTTTGTTAAATTTGGGTTACTAAACACCATTAGCTAGCATGCAGAGGAAAAGTGATAATATCCCTAATAGCAGTGAATCTCAAACTCATATCTCATATCACAATACATATACTTCTTCATCTTATTTCACATAGACTATCTCGTAACATAGCACATTTTTACTTTAATTACGTTTATACACAAGCTTAGGCTTATATGACAATTACATGTTCTAACCAAAGTATGCTTCAATTCATTATATCATTTCACAACAACTCATACACATATCACATTACTTCAATTACTTCATATGCCTTATACTTTCATTAACAATATCAATATACAATCTTCATATAGGGTTCAGTAATAGTAATTTCAATATTTTTATGTTCACACATATGGTGTAAGATGCTTCATTGCATTTTGTACAAGTTAACTTGCCAATATGAAGCTAACATGCAACTTGCTTGGTTAACTTACCATTGCTTTAAGCTTAAGCCACTTAGTCAATCTCATACACTAGGGTCACCAATCCTCAACTAGGTGTCAAATCACTGCAAAAATATAGTAGACACCTCGTTACACTTTACATTCATTCTTAAGTCAATCGTATGTTTTAAAACACAATAACTCACATAGGATACCATTAGGTATCTGAGACTTTAAGTCTCTAATTAGGCATGTTCACCAAGTTTCACTCCATACGAATTCTATCGATTAATTGTTCACTACAATAACATTAACATATCCCTTGACCAAGGTCAAGGAACATGAATTTCTTCATGCCCTTCACCTTATTCGAATACATTCTCAAAGCTATACATGTTAAATTTTCATTTTTCTTCCATAATTTCATTAGATTCATGCTTATTAGCATGAATTCAACAGCCTAGAGTGAAATCACTATCAAACTCATACTTTTCCCTTAAGAAATCCTAAAGGATGAACCTTAAAACCTTTCACATAATCATAATTAATCAAATTTGGCTTCATATAACATCATAACATATCATATACATCATCATACATAAAAAATAACCTTAACAACCAAAGTTTACCTTAAGCTTCCTTAATGGTTGAACCTACAACCATGCCCTTGAGGTGGTTTTTCTTCAATATAAACACACTAAAATTCTTCATATGAGTCCTTATTTAACATATCAAAAGATGGTAGAAAGAAAACTAAAGCCCCTATGGATCTAGGTGAGAACCGAAAATAGCATACCTTTAGTATGCTTGAGAGAAACCTAATCAAATGACGGAGTTAGGCTACCAAATTTTATTATGTTGTGGAAGAGAGGATTTACGACAACTTTGATGAGGGAGGGAAGAATTGGAAGTGGTTGGAAGTGAGGGTATGAGTGACGGCAAGTTTAGGTACCAAAGGGTTTTCACGTTTTTCTTCTTTCTCTCTTACTTCTCATCACTTTTTCCTTCAAACTTAGGATTTAATGGTGAAAAACAAGGTGGTCGGTCACTTAAGGGGCTTAATTTGGCAATATATGTGCATTTTTGTATTAATTCATGCTTATCTCATACACTTTTCACTTAAATATCTCATATTTCTTTCTTTTTCTCATAATTATCTTATTTCCGTAATTCTAATTGGCTCTTTAATTCTTGATAGGTAAGAATACCATTAATACCATATACGTCTTAGTCATATAGGACAAAATAATGGCCTTGTTCGGCTATGAAGAGGAAATTATAGGATTTTGGCTTGGTTTAGCCTTTTAACTTTTTTTTCCAAACCTACCATAAAATCTTGTGACATTCACATATTCTTTCCACATTTACACTGTAATTGAAGTTAGAATGATTAGATTAACCAATGATAATAAATTACCTTATGCCTTATAAGTATTGGAGAAATCGTCAGACAGGGCCCACAAGATTATTCTTAAGTCAGAAAGGAACGGAAGTGCCAAATTGTTGATTTCGATGTTGAATTACATAACAGGTAAGAAGACCACTTTTTGAAATTCCTTCTTTGAACATACCTAGGTTTGCGTGCAACAAATCAAAAAATGATTGTTGTGTCATAGGCCAAGAAATCTTTTGTGAATAATAGTTAACCTAGTTTGATTTTGGACCGATATAGTACTATCATAGTTAAAACCTCATGTGAAGAAGTCTTACACAACTCCAACCTGTAGACGAAAACACTCGAAAATGCTAAAAACAATTCAAATGAACTAAAGAGACTTTATTTGAAGTTATTTTGGTAATTTCACAAGGCCGACCGACCCACACTAAGCAAAAGTCAACTTTTTGACCTTATTGATATAAATATATATTAAATACATGAAAATAAAATAAATTTAGATAATTATAATATAATATATAAAGTGCGATACAAAAGGATATTTTGAAATTTTAAAGAGGCATACTTGTCATTTGGGTATAAAAGATATTTTATTATTAAAATAGTGACTAAATGAGATATTTTAATCTCATCTTCTCCCATGGCCGGCCATCACAAATATTTTCACCATTTTTGAGCTAAGTGTAAGAGAGAAAGAGAACTTGGCAAACACCACCTTCAAGCCACCAAAATCGATTTCTTCCTTGAGCAAAATTGCTCATCTCACCACCCTCTTCCTCTCTAGCCCTACAATAGCCATTAAAGAAGCCATTTATATGGTGTTAAAATCCCTTGAAGTGGCAGCTTTAAGAGAGGTGAGAAAAAAAGTTTATGGCTTTTCATTATTTCAATTGTTTGTGATTGTTCATGTTAGTTTAACATGTATATAGCTTTACATTGAAACAAAATTGATTGTAGCATGCCATTAAGGTTTTGACCATAAGGGGTTTTGTGAAATCCCCAATTTCCATGTATTCCTCCATGTTTGTAAAGTATTTCAATCTAATATGATTAAATGAATATGAAGTTGATGTGAAATTGATGTATGAATAATGTATGATTGATGAATGGGATATAGGAGAAATAATGAAGTTGAATGTCAATAAGTCAAATGAATTATATTGATATCAGAAAATGAATAAAGTATGAGAAAAGAATTAAAATCAGAATTTTGATTAGAGATTTAATGGATGAGTCATATGGAAGAGGAATTAAATGGTCAATTGAGTCAAAGAGGTAAAGGAGATGGCTGAGATTTAGGGGATAATCTTGCATTAAATGAAGCTTGGTGACTCATCACCCCACCATCATCTCCCAACGTCAGCCACTCTTCCAGCTCTCTCCCTCTCGTTCTCTCCACTTCTCCAAGCTTCCAAGTCTTCCTCCATAGCTACCTTGACAAGCTACCTTATTCCTCCATCGATCTCTTTAGCTAGTTAAACGAAAATTGATCCTTGTCACTAGACTAAGTGATATCCGAAGTTTGGTAGATTGAATCCAAGTATTGGAGGAGATCTCAAAGTTTGAGATTTTGGTCACTAGCAAAAGGTAAGAGAAGAAGATGATTTGTTCAATTATGTTCATGGTATGGTGTTGTACTGAATTAGTATAACATGTTTATGGCAAATTCTTAAAGGTTTGCTTTGATATGATGATTTCAGATTTGAAGAAGAAAACGGTTAGGGTTGGTGAACCAAGTGATTTCATGTTCTCGAAGTAATCGAGGTAAGAAATTTATGTAACGGACGTAAGGCGGCTATGTCCGCATGTTTTATGATGTTTTTACATGTTTTGGAGAGAAGTATTAGTTGATTTTGTGCAGACAAAGATGCATTTTTGGACTTGCCTCCTAGTACCAATTAGGCTAGGGGCAGCCGACTGCCATAAAGGGAAGTCGACTGCCTAGAGACAACCAAAACGTTGTTTTCCGAAAACCGATGCAAACCAGTCGACTGCTATGTAAGCCAGTCGACTGCTATTTACCCAGTAAGCATTTTGTTTCAAACCAGTCGACTGCTATATGGACCAGTCGACTGCTATTTGCTAAAATGCATTCTGTTTGAAAACCAGTCGACTGCTATATGACCAGTTGACTGCTATTTGCTAAGAAGCATTCTGTTTGAAAACCAGTCGACTGCTATATGGACCAGTCGACTGCCCCCATGTATTTTTAAAGATGAAAATATCGAAATTTTAAATGAAAATAATTTCGATAAATGAAATTATGAAGCAGCAGCCGACTGCCCTGTGAGGCCAGTCTACGACACCTATTTTCAGAAAGTATGAAATGTCATGGCAAGAAGCTATATGGCATATGTTTTGAGATTATGCACTATCATGTTTATAGTAGGGGCTCTGATCAAGTCCTGAAATGATGTAATGTATGTTATGGGCTGAGGAACCATAAGTCAGGCCTCAGTCGCTACAGAAGGACACCTGACTAGTGTTAACTGTAGCCACCCGCAGTTGGCCAATCTGTTTATATTTCATGTTCGGCTAAGGGAGGATTCCTGGCCCTATGGGGTACGCCACATGATGATGATGATGATGATGCAGTGCATAACTCCACAAAAGTACAAATAGTTTTTATGTTATCAAAAACTATATGTATATACGATTTCAAAGAATAAAGAAATCGAAAGTACTTGGTGTACTTGTATACGAAGTTTTAAAAAGGAAGTATGTATGTATGTAAATGATATTTGAAAGAAGTACATGAAGTATGTTTTGAAGAAGTATACGAAACATGCTATGTTATAAAAGCATGTAAAGTATGTTTTAAAGATAGAAGATGATGCATGTTTTATATGTATGCTATATTTTAAAAGAAGTATACAAAGTATGATTTCCATGTCATTTGAAATAAATATGCATGGTTGCAAATAATGCATGAAAGATATTTATGATGCATGCTTTATAATGCTTTACATGACATTATAGAGCCAAGTAGGAAAAATGCATATAGAGGCATAGTACGCTCTTTTACATATTTTTCTTACTGAGCGTAAACTCACCCTTTTACGAACATTTTCATACAGACTATCTGAAATAATCCCTCGCTCTCGATAGAAGAGCCTACGAGTGGATCTTGAAAGTTTACCTTCGAGAGACGCTTCCCAAGTAATATAGAAGGTATACTTATGTAATTATGCAAAGTAAATTGTAATTCAGTTATGGTATAGTACAACTAACATTAATGTATATAAGATGTCGGGAATTTAAGTTAAGATGATGTATGAGATCCTGTGGAAATGGATGATACATATATACATGTATCATTAGTCCGTTTTATTGAAATTGAATAGAATTTTATGAGCTATCAAATAATTAGCTTAAGAATAAAGGAAGAATGACACTGGATGAACTAAATCTAAATAAAGAAGGAAAAAGATAAGTGGTAAGATGAAGTGACGGGGACGTCACAGGTTTAGTGAGGATGGTGGGCTATTTCATGCATAAAAGATATAAAACTAATGTAGAGAATAAGAGGAAGATAGCTATTGTGTTAGAATTGCGAAAGAAAGACTATGGGCCAAGGGTATGTTTCAGCCAAACTAGGGTTTTGTGAGAACCTCACTTTCCCAATACCCAATATAAGTTAAAGAGTGCAAAAATCAAAAAGCAAGAGTTAGTCACTAAGATTTTTAAATAAAGGGTCTGTTAGGTAAAGATTAGGGAAGTACCCATTGTACACCCCATAGGGACTTTTACTATCCAAATCAAAATGAGACCCTAAAGAAATGATATTTGAAGTGAAATACTAAATTAGCAAGAATCTACATCTCAAATTCCCTCATTTGGGCATATTTTTAAAAGAATGCAACAGTTTCGAAAATGACGGTTACATCTATAGGCTGGAAAAACTTTCGTAAATAACAGTCAATATAATTTGATTTATGACCAACTAACAGTCATAGGTGAATCCTTATGTGAAGTCTTACATGAGTCCAACCCGCAGGTTGAATCACATGAAAACGTTGAAAATAACATGTATTTTGATAATTTCACCAAAATATCAGTCAAACCTCGATAAAAGTTGATGTTTTGACTAAATTATGTCAAATTGATGTAATTGGCTTTGAAATAAAAATGTTTTGAAGTTAAATTGAATATTGAAATAGTGAGGATGTAATGGAAATTTTCAAATTTGTCGAAGGGCAAAATGGTAATTTGGCCCATAAGATATTTTAAAAAGGCTTAAAATCTCATCTTCTTAATTCATGGCTAGCCACATTGTTGGAGGAGTGAGAAAGCTTAGTTTTTAAAGAGAGAAAGTGATAAAATCCTAGTATACAAGCCCTGAACTGAAAAACACACTAAACAAAAGTTGTTTCTCTCATCAAGCTCTATCACATATCTCTAAACCAGCCATTGGAATGGCCATTTGAAGGGTGAAAAAGGCTCTAAAAGATTCAATTAATAAGGGAGGAAAGAGAGAGAAAGTCTACTTTTGCTCAATCCAACATATGTCATGATTTTAGGTGTATTAAGATTGTTTATGATATTAATTTGCAACAAAACCATGTGTATATGATCTTTATGGTTTCAGCCAACTTGGGTTTATAGTGTTATCATGCTTAATTTAATGCAAATTGGTCTTAGAATACCATATAAATTGATATAAGACAGCTGGTGAAGTTTGAACTAAAACAGGAAGTGTTTTGATTGTATTTGCAGTTTTGGCATCTGGTAGGAAGTTGATCAGATTTGGTGTTGTATTGGGAAATATGAAAGACCTTAGAGTCTATAACATTATTTGTAAAAAGAATATTGAAGTTTGATTGTGTTTTGATATTGTTTTGCAGCTTTGAAGTAAGTGGTTGTAAGAAAATGATAAGCGAATATATGCTCGTTTATCTACATTGCTTGTCGGAGTTAATTGTGTATATATATAGAAAACATAGGGATACTATGACTGTATTTGAAATGACTAAGTGAAATTTAGCATGATTAAGTAATGAAACTGTATTAAGATTGATTATCTAATCTGTGAGAATTAAATTGATTAAGTGGATGCCTGAATTGAAAAGAACGATTAAATTGAGTGATTGATATTATGACTAAATTTGGATTAAAAACTGGATTTGGAGTTATTAAACTATGTTTTAAGTATAAGAGGGTTACGATAGATAATACTGTTATGCTACCGAAATTTCATAAAACGATCTTAAAACCTTAAACTACTGATAAGAAACTATTAGAGTAGGAATGTTGAAGAAAAAGAGTGATTGAATTGGGTAAACATTAAGGTTTTATAGGTGTGTGTGTGAATTTGTAACCCCGTTTTGGAAAGGATTTCTAATGATTTCAAACTATTTCATAAAATCGAAAAGTTTGAGAATTGTTGTTACACGTAAATAAAATATTTTAAAACACTGTTTATTGTGTTCAGAATATTTTATACTATATAACACTTTTATCGCATTTATTATTTTAAATGCAACTGTCATTGATTTCATATACTTATGGACTGATTTAAGATATGTTTTGATTGAACATTGTTTAACACAAAGTGTTTCGGATTGGTTGATGGAGTGTACTACTGAAAGTTTTAACGTCTGACTGAAGTTAGTGTTTTGAATGTTTTAGATTGACTGACTTGTTATACTGAGTGTTTTGACTTTTTTTACTGAAGATAAGTTTTGATTGTCTAATTGAAGTAAATGTTTTGGATATTATGAACTGTTTGAAAAGGCTTTTACTGCATTGTTTCATTGGAAATGTTTATTTTCCAACCAAAGTTGATGATTTAAATGTTTTGGAATTGATCGAATGTGTTGAACAAAATGTGTTGATTTCTGAGTAGTATGATTTTGAAATGAAGCTTGGTTCCCGAAAGTTTATATTTTGACCTAAATACTGTATTAGTCAGCGGTGCTGAGGTGGTAAATCCTTGGGTAACCCAAGCACTCCCAGTCCTTGACAATAAAATGTACTCTTTTATGGTTTTCATGGGAATCAGGTGAATGTTTCGAGATTGTTGGCCCCATAGCAGCCTTCGGCTATATCATGTTATTTTGAGTGTGTGTGTGATCTATTGCTGATTGATCTTGGTCACGTCTTCAACATCCACAGCTGTCACCTGACCTATGTACTCTGTGGACCCCTTTTAACTATTGCCATATCTCGTACGATTATTCCCTTTTGGGATTCTTATATTGCATGATTTTATTGGGTGTTACTTGGTTTCCACTGTACTATTTATGATACTGATTTATGAGTGTTTATTGAACATATTTTATCGGATCGATTTTTGAGTGTTTACTGAACATTTTTTATCAGATTGATTTTTGCACTGTTTATTGAAATTGCTTATTGTATTGTTTATGAAGTGTTTATCATGTTACAGTACTGTTTATTGAACTATTTTCTGAGTGCTACTGATCTACTTAGCGAGCATTCATCGATTAGTTATTTATCATTTACTGAATTGTTTTCTAAAATGTCTACTGACTGTTTACTGAGTGTTTACTAAAGTGTGTACTGAGTGTTCATTGACTGTTTACTAATCGATTATTGAATTGATATTGCACAGTTTATTAACTATCTGAACTGATTTTTAAATCGTTTTTTTTATTTTTCATCAAGCTATTTATTGAACTATTTACTAATAGCTTTTTGAACCATTTAGTGAATTATTTACAAAATGTTTTACTAAACGGATTACTGAATGATTTATTGAGTATTTACTAAATTGTTTACCAATTGTCTACTAAACTTTTAACTGAACCATTTACTGATTGGTTTATCGAGCTGGCTACTATACTGTTTAGTAAATTGTTTACTGAGTGATTTACTGAATGTTTTTCGAAATTGTTTACTGAGTAATTTGCTAAATGTTTTACTAAACAAATTATGGAAACTGTACATTGAAATGCTATTAAGTGCTTACTGAATGAGTACACGCATATATCATCGCTTTCTACTAATTTTGAATTATAAATAAATTGATATCGATAGTTTATCGTATAGTTTTGTTACTGAAGGATTGAAATATTTTAATATTGTCTTGATATGCATGAATTCTTTATCTGCAAAGTTTTCAAAAATTTCCTATAGTCGAATTTAAGGACCGAGACAAGTAAGGTGCTCTAAAGCATCCTTCTGTATTCAGTCTGGTACTCCTAACCGATTATAGTGTTCTTTCCAATAGAATGCCAAATACTACTTTAAATACTGACGTAAGTTATGAACATGTTTTCGATACATGCATATACGTGTGCAAAGCATCAGTTCTTGTATATATATTTCTTACTGGGTGTAAGCTCACCCCCTTCCACCTCACAGATTTATTCACAAAATAGTAGATTGTTAAAGGAGGGTTTTAGTCAGATTTCTACAAGGTCTCGATATTGTACCTTGTAGGTATAATTGCATTGTTACTTGATTGTATTCGAACATTTATTATATGGTACTTTCGTGTGTAAAGGGATGTAAACATTAAAACTAAAGGAATCTGAATACTAATGATAGTCTTTGTTATTGCGTATGTGCATAGAAAAATAAAGACATACTGTGAGTGACTATACTAGGACTGATTCGAATAGTTAGATATTGATTTAGCTAAGTAGATTTTAGTTTACTATCAGCGTGAGTACATTGAGCATAATCCAATTGACTAAGTGAAAATGGAAAAAAGTTAGTTCTAATTTTTAGGAATCGGAACATGATAGGTTTGTAGGGTTACCATGTCCAATTTGATACTTAAATAGTTAAAGAATAATGTTTAGGTGTTAATGAGACTGTTGATGAAGTCAGATTCGAAAAAGGACACGTTTTGACTGTAGTTGCAGTTAGGCATCCGGTAAGAAGTAGACCAGATTTGCCGTTGTATTAGGAAATATGAAAGGTCCTAAAGAGTAAAATATTCTTTGTATAAAGAATGTTAAATTTTAATCAAGTTTCGATATCATTTTGCAACCCAAAAGGTAAAGGAGTGAAAGACAAATACATGCATTTCTATCATTAGTGCTACTGATTTGCCATATAACTGTGGCCATTGTGGTAAGAAATGTATATCGAAGGCTTAGGAGATATTGTGATTGCGTTGGGACTTATTAGTTGATTTGGAAAATATTTCCTTTTGTTTTAAGTCCAGGAGGGTTAGAGTAATTAATATCATTACACTACCGAAAATTTCGTAAAACGACCTTTAGGATAGTGAATTACCACTAATAAATTAAGTAGGGTAGGAGAAATGAAAGAAACACCAATGAACTATGAAATTAGCATATAGACCATAAGGACATGCATATTTGTAACATTGTTTTCAAATACATTTTTAATGATTTTTACGCGTTTCGAATTGCCCTCATGTTTTAGACTTATTTTTATATGTAAATAAAATATTTTGTGCATTGATTACTATACAAGAATATTTATCTAATTTTTATATTTGAAGATTAAAGGTTATCAATTTTAATGCTTTATGGACTAAATAAAGATATATGGTAGTGTCACAGGTACTAATAATAAATTACTTTACTTAAACCTATAGATAGGGCAAGCAAAGGTTGATCTCACAAAGATTGTTTTATTCAATTTAATTATTTAAATTAAATACCTAACTATTATTTAGAGAGAGAAAAGAGAATTTTGAGGGGTTTAAGTCATCAACAGTAGGGTAATTCCCCAATGTCCAATTACACTTATCTTTCCTTACTTTGTCGTTAATTAAAGGCTCAACATCTTAATTAATCTCTAACTATCAAAATTTACCTAATGTCCAATACACCTATCTTTCCTTACTGTGTCGTTAATTATAGGCTCAACGTCTTAATTAATCTGTAACTATCAAAATTTACCTGTGCTCAGCGCTATGTATTAAGTTTTAATAGTAGCATTAACATCTAGAAAGATTTGAGTCAACATTAAGTAACAAACTCACTCAACGCAATTCATTTAACTTGAACCTTAATTCTCATGGATCTCTAGTGATTAAATCCACAAGCAATTACAGACTTATGTTTTTAACCTGGTTGTAGATTATTTGATTTAACTAAATAGTTGGCCACTTATTTAATCAAACAAACAATCATTCAAATGTGCTCAGAGAATCTTGATACTTAATCAACAATTAAATTATAAGTTCATAATCTCACAACATTCTTTTTCCTAAGAACAATCAATTCACCTCATAATTGAAAAAAAAAACTACTCACTATTCATATTTAGGAATATAAACTCCCAATTATATATAATAAAGATCACGAATATCATGCAAGAAACAATTAAAGAAGCAATCTTTAATAATATAAAATCAGAATTAATAATCAAGAACACAAATTAGCAAGCAAGAACACACAAACAATATTAATTTAAATAAAGAAAATAAAATCAGAATTAAAAATAATAAAGAGATCAGCAAAAGAGAAAAAAAAGAAAAATAAAATTTTTATTAAATCTACTCCAAAAAGCATACAAGTGAGAGGAAGGGGAAGAGGGATCGGATATTTATGAGAGCCAATGTGTCACAGTCCAATTACATAGTATTTTACACTTTTCACACATTTCCATATACATGAATCGATTGAGCTGTCTTCGATGCCTTTATTTCTCACTTTTAAAGCACTAGTGAACAGTGAATACTGTATTTCACTTTAATTTACATAAATAAAATTATTTACAAAAAGTATTTAAATCTTCCATATACATCCCTTGACTAATAAAACACTGTAGTAATGTAAACAAAAGTCTGAACATATAAAATAAAATAAATATACCTCCGGGATAAACAACAGTTACCTCGGGGTGCTCAATATGCAGCCACTAATGTCACATCCGGTGACCACATTTTTCACTTATTTCTATACAACTTATCCGGTTGGGCTGTCTGTGATAATTCACTTTTTCTATTCATTTAACTATTAAATATAAAATTCGTAATATCAATTACATCCCCTATTTTAATGCTCAAGAAAGTAGTACTGAAAGTAAGTCTAAATACATAAAATAAATGATCATACCTCATATTATAAATCAAGCTGTCGCAATATCTCCAAATGCGCAGCTCAAAATCCTCAGATGTCAGATCTCTTAGTTCTCGAAAATCTAAAATGTTAATATTAAGGGGTGAGCAAACCACGGCACAGTAAGAGAGTTATATGCAACACTTAATATTCAGCTACCTATATGCTGAAAATAAATTTTTTACTTTCTTTAAATCTTCCTAGCTGGCTCTAGGCTCACATGTAGGAAGGATACTACAGTCGGCTAGGGATCCGGATGGAGTAAGGTAGGCATTTTAGAATACCTGTCTTGT
Organism: Heritiera fomes; assembly: GCA_032173925.1. Classification (NCBI taxonomy): domain Eukaryota; kingdom Viridiplantae; phylum Streptophyta; class Magnoliopsida; order Malvales; family Malvaceae; genus Heritiera; species Heritiera fomes. The sequence goes on from JAPDPM010000010.1 coordinate 18,910,732, forward strand.
CCCGGAACCTAGAAGCAACTGTAGAGAGTACTATATTCCTTGTTCTCAAAACGATATAATTTTCGTTTTCACAGAGTAAACCCCTTATTTCTTTTCACTTCCGTATAATTTAAAACACGTGACAGTTTAGTAATAAAACAGTGGTTTCCTTCAGTACAGGTAAAACACATGACAGTATAGTAGCAAAACTTGTAGTTTACTTTCTTTCTCATCAGTACAGTAATCGTATCTTACAATTCAGTAAAACAGTAATATTCAATACAGTACCATTCGGTAAAACAGTATTTTGCAAATCAGTAAAACAATATCTTGATACGGTTCAGTTAATAAATAGTAAACAATAGCTACCAATTCAGTAAACAGTATACGGTAGCTTTCAGTTCAGTATCATGGAGACCAGGCAACACCCTAAATATATCATGCTATAATAATATCATCCCTAATAGGGGAAACACATGAGATCTATGGCCATAGTCTATGGGGTCCTCAGTGTGCACTGATCAGGTGTCCACTGGGACGCTGATAATAGGATCAGTATCTATCAGCACTAACACGTGACACGTGAGCATGATATGGGGCCTAACAGTCTCAAAATAGCAAACACGTGATATAAACCCCATTTATGAAATCAATTTCACTGAATATAAGTTCAATCAATCCACAAATATTCATAAGGAAAATATTTTCATCTTATGAATAACAATTTATAAAATATTCATACTCGGGTGATCATTCCTGAAAATGTTCTAAACATTATAGAACAGTATAAATCACATTTTCCATACAGTGAAAACAGTTTATAAAATAATCACTATAAAATATAAAAGGTCATAACTGTCCTTTTTCACCGTAAAACATAAACGCACTCTTTTCCGTGCTTTCTATCAAAAACATGATTTTCAAAGTTATCGGGATTCAAATCAATTAAGTTTATGATTTATGGAAAATTAAAATATTTATTTTCCAAATCAACACTCCCGTCCCGTGTTTTCTCTGTAAACACATGCGGAGACCTTTTAGTCTCAAAACACTGTTTTCCACCTTTAATTACCTTTATGAAATTTTCTATAAACACTTATTTTCACAATTGAACCCATAAAGGTTATTTATAAAATCAAGTGAATATTTGAAGAAATTTTATTAAAATATTCACTTTGGTCCTTTTCATTTTTCACCTCGTTTCACGTGAAATATCACCTATCGGGATAAATTTAGGTGATTTCCTTTTTCACCAATTTCAAAAACATGAATAATTTAAAATTAAACATCAGTATATTCATGTTTTCTAAAAACTAATTGATTTCTCGATTTTCGTGTTGAAAATCGTTTCTCGTGATGAAAAATCATTTATTATGATTTTTGATAATTTTTCCAATAATTTTCGGCAGTATAATGGCTGCCGATTGGCTAGCCTCCTGCACGAAAAATACAATTTAAATCTCAACCGGTAAATCACCACAATTTTTCCAACCAATCATTATCAATAGCATTTATAAAATTAAATGCATAATTTAAAACATGTGTGCCAAATATCTTTACAGGCTGCACATGTCTCCCTTACCTGTCTCGGGTCAGCGATTGCCTCTCGAAGGTCGCGCCCGTGTTCATCTCGCCCGATTCCATCGGCTCGATTATCGAGGAAATTTTCTAGAAATTAAAATTCTAAAAATTAGAATTTTTCCATAATTTATTCAAATTAATTATTCGGAATTAATTTCCGAAATCCTTACCGAGTGCCCGAGATTTTTCAGATTTCCGAATTCCCGAGAATTTTCCAAAATCCCAGAATTCCTTTTCTTTTCCTCTTTCTTCTTTTTCCTCTTTTCTTTCTTTTTCTCTTTTCTTTTCTTTTCTTTTTCTTTTTCCTTTTTCTTTTCTTCTTTTTTTTTCTTTCTTTTCTGGTTCAGACCGGTCAGCCTCCTCCATGGCTGATTCTTCTCCGGCGACCGGTTCTCCGGCGGTTCAGCCTTCCCTCAGCTGGCCGGCGTTAAGGCAAAGCTGCCGGTGGCCTCCGTTCGGCCTGGATCGGTGGCACGACGGTGGATCTACTCGGTTTTTGCCTCGATTTCTCTCCTCCTCCGTCGGCCTTCCTCCGCCATCGTTGGCCTCACCGGTGGCTCTTTTCTCCTTCCCCTCACCTCCACCGAAGTCAAGGTGGCTGTGACGGTGCCAAGACCGGCCGGCACCGCCATTTTCTTCTTCTCCTTCCTTCTCGGCTTCCATCGGTTTCTCCTTCGATTTTTCCTTCCTCTTTTCTCCTTTCCCGCCGCCGGCCACCTCTTTCCTCCCTCTGGCCATTGGCGTTTCTTCCTTCTTCCTTCTCCCTCGCCGGCGGTGGCAGCTTCGCCGCCGTCAACCCCTCTGGGAGGATCAGGTTCCTCCCGATCTTTCCTTTCTCTTCTTTTTTTTTATCTGTTTTCTTTCCTCTTTTGTTTATTTCCCTATTTAGTATATGTAATATATATTATATATTATACTTATATAATATATATATCACATAATATAATACATATATATATTCCATACTATACTATATATGTTATACATATAATAGTATTTATTTATATATTATATTGCAATATATATATTTATATTATATATAAAGACATATATATTTTATATTATAAAATATATATATATATATCTAATATATATATGTGTGTGTATTTACATACTTAAAATTAAATACCTTTACACACACACATATATATATATATATATTAAAATACAATACATATTGTATTTACAATATATATATTTCCAAGCTTTAATGTAAATCGATATTTACATTTCTCAATTACATGTATATATATTTGTATATACATAAGAGATTATACTGAAATACATATGTATTATTTAAATTCGCCAAATAGTATATATATATACACATGTATACCAATGTATATTATATATATACCATACAGTATTTTAAATACATATGCATTTGTATAAAAATACATTTATATAATATATAATTATATAAACATATTTCCTATTTTCTTATTTTCTTATTTAATTTGGATTTCCATTTATCCAAATTAAATTTTCCTCTCTTCTTTATTTTCATAATTCCAACCTTATTTTTTTTTCGATTTAATTTTCCTTCACTCGGATTTCCACCATCTGTTCCTTTCTCAATTCTCGGGATTTTTTTCACCAATATCTCATTCTCACAATTTTATTTATTTATTCCCACTAATTTATTTTCTCAACTATTCATTTCCAATATTTATAATTTCCAATAAGTGAAAAATTTACGGTTATCACAACTAATCCTTGGATGATATATCTAGTGGTCATTGGAAATACTCTGGAAAGATAAAATATTGGGGTGAGCAAGCCATAGCTCAGTAAGAGATTTATATGCAAATTTTGATATCTCGAAGACTATATGTAGTAAAATCCATGATTTCCTATTTGTATGCTAGGCACATTAAAAAAGAAAAGATACTATAGTCGGCTGGGAAATCTAGATACAGCATGGAAGGTATTTTGAAATACCTATCTTGTCCCGAAAACCCAGGGCGACTATAAGGAGTAGAAATTTATTTTAATATAAAACTCATTCAAATATTCACTGCATATAAAATATCACATGTTTAAGTAAAATAACTTATTTAATCATATGAACAACATTTGAAAATAATTTCATTTTCACCATTGAAATCAATCACTTTAAACACGTGTAACAGTAAAATCCATTGTTCAACATCTCACCAAATCAATGATAAAGCACCACAATAAACAATATATTTCAACAATTATCAACAAAACCAGTAATAACACGTGGAATAATAGTAGAGACCAGGCAACACCCTGATAATATCATACTATAATAATCCCTGTAGGGAGCAGTAATAATAAACACGTGAGATCTATGACCATAGTTCATAAATGTCCTCGGTCGTACATTCAGCAGGTGACAATTGGGATGCTAAAAACGGCTCAATGTCAACAGATTCACACATAAGTAACACATGAAACATGTGACACGTCAGCATGTGTGATAACCGTAAATTTTTCAATTATTGGAAATTATAAATATTGGAAATAAATATTGGAGTAAATAAATATTGGAAATAAATAAATAAATAAAATTATGAGAATCAAACTATTGTGGAAATTCCGAGGATTGAGGAAGTGATGAAGTTGGAATTTAAGTGAAGGAAATTAAATAAGGAAAGTAGGGAGATTTAATTTGGATAAATGGAAAATCCAAATTAAATAAGAAAATGAGAAATGAAAATAAAATATGTTTATATAATTACAAATTATATAAATATATTTTGATATAAATACATATGTATTCAAGTATGACATTTTATTTATATGTAAGTATATACATATTTGAGAAAATGTAAATATTAAATTACATTAAAGTTTGAGTGCATATATATTGTTAATACAATATATATATAGAATTATTACATTTATATAAATATTTATATAAATGTTATTTAATTTTAAAATATATAAATATACATATATATATACTAGACATATATTTTGTAATATATAATATATAGTATATATATAATATATATTGTATTATATTATATATGAAATAATATATGTATAATATATAGTATATAGTATATGTATAAAATATACATTATAGTATATAATATAGTTTATTATATGCTAAAAATAGAAACAAAAAAAACAAAAATGGAAAGAAGAAAAGAGAAACAAAATCAGGATTCCCCGATTCTGCCTTCCCAGGCGAGACCGCCTCCGTCAGCGGCTGCTGGAGAAGGAAAGGGAGAGAGGAGAAGAGAAAGCTGTCGCCGGCAAAGGAAGAGGAGGGGGAATCGACCGACGGCGGAAGGAAAGAAAATCGAAGCGAAAAATCGAAGGAAAAACCCGGCGGAAGTGAGAAGGAGAAGAGAAGAGAAAGTGGTGGTGCCGGCCAAATTGGCCACTGCCACCACAGTCGAAGCACCGCCGGAAGACGAGGAAAGGGATGGAGGGCACTAGAGAGGCTGGGAACGGCGGAGGAAGGCCGACGGAGGAGGAGAAGTGATCGAGGCAAAACCGAGCAGATCCGCCACTGTGCCGCCGATTCAGGCAAAGCTGAGACCACCGACGAGTTCGCCTCGACGCCGGCCAACTGCTGAGCCACCGAGCCGCCGGAGAACCAGCCACCGGAGGTGAACCGACGACGAGGGGAAGGGACCGGTCTGAGCCAGAAAAGAAAAGAAAAGAAAAGAAAAAGGAAAAAGAAAAAGAAAAGGGAAAAGAAAAAGAAAAGAGAAAAAAAGAAGAAAAGAAAGAAAAAAAAGGGGAATTTCGAGAATTTGGAAAATTCTCGAGAATTCGAAAATTACGAGAGATCCCGAGAATTACGTGAATCGGTAAGAAATCCCAAAAAGTATTAAATTATTTAAATAATTTATTTATTTAAATAATTATGAAAAAGTTCTAAATTTTAGAATTTAATTTCCAGAAAATATCCTCGATGACCGAGCTGATGGAATCAGGCGAGGTGAACACGGGCGCGACCTTTAAGAGGCAGCCGCCGACCCGAAACAGGTAAGGGAGACATGTGCCGCCTGTAAGGATATTCGGCCACATGTTTTAAATTATGCATTTAATTTATAAATGCAATTTATAATGATTGGTTTTGAGAATTGTGGTGATTTATCGGTTTCAAATTGTGGTGAAATACCAGTTGAGAAATATAAACTGTATTTTCCGTGCAGGAGGCTAGCCAAACCGGCAGCCGTTATACTGCCGAAAAATTATCGAAAAATTACTGAAAGTTATCGAAAATCACCGAGAACCAAAATAAAAGATTTGATTTCACGTGAATCGATTTTCGGGTACGAAAATCGAGAAATTAAGTAAATTTCATAAAACATGAATATAGTGATATTTAATTGTAAAATATTCATGTTTTCGAGAATGGTGAAAAGGAAATCACCAAAAATTCACCTGGTAGGTGATATTTCACGTGAAACGAGATGAAAATGAAAAAGAGACTGAAGTGAATATTTTTATAAATATTCTTAAATATTCACTTGATTTTACATCAAACCTTTATGGTTTTAATTATGGAAACAAATAATTATGAAAATTCCATAAAGGTTAAGAAACGACGGAAAACCATGTTTTGGATAAAAAGCACGGGAAAGCGTGCATATGTGTTTTACGGTGGAAAAAGGACAATTTTGCCCTTCTATATTTTCAGTAATGATTTATAAACTGTTTTCATTGTATGGAAATTATGATTTATACCTTTATGAAATATTTTGAGAAATGTTATTTTAATTTAATTATTTCATAAAGGTGTTGATTTATTACATGTGAGCCTTATGGATACTTGTGAAATATTTTAATTTACTGTCTTTAAAATCCATAAAGGCTATGGTACGGTTACACTGTTTTGAGACTTAGGCCCCGAGTTTCATGCATCACATTACTGTTACTGTCACGTGGCTGATTGACCAGCTAGTCATCAACGTCCCGGATTGTCGCCTAGCAAGCGTACACCGAGGACATATTATAGATCATGGCCATAGATCTCATTACTGTTACTGTGTCCCTTAGTGGACGATGATAGCATGATTTACTTGTAGGGTGTCGCCTAGTCTCACTTACTGCTTACTGTTTACTGAATTACTGAAAGGATTTACGGAATTCTATTTACTGTACTGTACTGTACTGTTTACTGTATTGAATTACTGTACTATTTATTGTTTACTGATGAAAAACCGTACCAAAACACTGTGTTACTGAACTGTACTGTTTACTGAAATGGTAGCATTGATTACTATTTTACTGAACTGAAAGCTACCATTTACTGTTTACTGAACTGAAAGCTACCTTATACTATTTACTGAATTGGTAGTTACTGTTTCTGTTATTGATTGAACCGTATCGAATTACTGTTTTACTGAACTGTACGATACGGTTACTGATTTGAAAAGAGAAATAAATGTTTATTTTAAAAGAATAACATAAGAATTATTTCTAAGATAGAAATAATCGAAGAAGCAATTATCCAATGATTGGATATTTACACATCACTGTACTATACTGTTTTTACTGTACTGAAGAGAAGAGAAGAGAAGTAAACCACCGTTTTTATTACTGAACTGCCATGTGTTTTAAAGTATACTGAAGTGAAAAAGAACAGGTGGTTTACTCTGTGGAAAAACGAAAATTATATCGTTTTGAAAACAACGAAATGAGTATTCTCTACAGTTGCTTCTAGGTTTTGGAATAAGTATGGTATTCTAAAATACCTACCTTATTCTATCTGGATCCCTAGCCGACTATAGTATCCTTCCTACATGTGAGCCTAGAGCCAGCTAGGAAGATTTTAAAGAGAATGAAAAAAAAATATTTTCAGCATATAGATAGCTGAATATCAAGTGTGGCATATAACTCTCTTACTAAGCCGCGGTTTGCTCACCCCTTAATTTTAACATTTCAGGTTTTAATGATGGTGAGATCCAATATTTGTGGATTACGGTTGTACACAAAGGACAATGTGATAGACCGACTGTTTTATATGAGGTACGATTATTTATTTTCTGTATTTAGACATATATGCAGTACTACTTGCTTATTAAGTAAGATAGGGGATGTATGTAATATAAACAATATTTTATGAAATTGTTTAACATAAGAAATAAAGTGAAGTATCACAGACAGCCCAACCGGATAAATTGTGTAAAATAAGATGAAAATATGGTAACGGGTCGTTACAGCATGATATGGGGCCTAACAGTCTCAAAACAATATGTACACTGTGATAAAGCCTTTATGGAATTTAGTACACGTGATAAAAATTTATTTAATCTATAAAGGAAAATCATAAATAAAATAGTGAATATTATAATAAAAATAATTTATAAAACATTCGCTATTCATCATTTCACTTCACCAATCACACATTTCACTATAAAACACGTGGGAGGAATTTTCGGTAATTTAACCTTCACCGAGATTGGTCTCATGAATATTTAATAAATACTTCTTGGTAAATTTACCCTTTATGAAAAATAATTAATTTATCACTTTAAAGGCTAGGAGAAAAATCAATAATGCACTAAAATATTTTAAAATTTTTTTGGAAATAGTTTTAGTAAATTTCAACAACATAAACGGCTGCCAGAGTCTTAGCCTTCATGCACTTGCAAACACAGTCTCAACGGCCAGAAAACCACAATTTCATAGCATTTTGAGGCAAATCAATATCCAATAAATCTTATAAAATTCATAGCATGAAAAGCATGCATTCGGATATCCATACAAATTCACACACATGTCTCTTACCTATCTATCGAAATCTCTTACTGAACGTTTTACTGAACTGTATACTAAGTGATTTACTGTGACGCCCTGGTTTTACCGGACTCCGCCGGGGGGACCCAGGCCGTATCACTCATCCGTACTGTCCGCTCTGGGTTCTAGAGGTGGCCCCCGTCACACAGACGTGGCACTTAGCCCCTCACGGATTTATCGGGAACAAATTCCCAATTCGCGTCCGCCATGACTTGAACCCCTTACCACTTGTAAGTGTCAAGTCATGACTAACCATTGGACTAGGTCCAATGGTTAGTCATGACTTGACACTTACAAGTGGTAAGGGGTTCAAGTCATGGCGGACGCGAATTGGGAATTTGTTCCCGATAAATCCGTGAGGGGCTAAGTGCCACGTCTGTGTGACGGGGGCCACCTCTAGAACCCAGAGCGGACAGTACGGATGAGTGATACGGCCTGGGTCCCCCCGGCGGAGTCCGGTAAAACCAGGGCGTCACAATAAAACGCGCGTTTTATTGTGAGGCCCGCTTTCCGGACTACCTCACGCATCCGTATTGTCCGCTCTGGATTCCAGAGGTGGCCCCCGTCAGTTCAGCTGACGTGGCACTTAGGTCCTCACGGATTTATCGGGAATAAATTCCCAATTCGCGTCTGCCATGACTTGAACCCCTTACCACTTGTAAGTGTCAAGTCATGTCCAATGGTTAGTCATGACTTGACACTTACAAGTGGTAAGGGGTTCAAGTCATGGCGGACGCGAATTGGGAATTTGTTCCCGATAAATCCGTGAGGGGCTAAGTGCCACGTCTGTGTGACGGGGGCCACCTCTAGAACCCAGAGCGGACAGTACGGATGAGTGATACGGCCTGGGTCCCCCCGGCGGAGTCCGGTAAAACCAGGGCGTCACAATAAAACGCGCGTTTTATTGTGAGGCCCGCTTCCCGGACTACCTCACGCATCCGTATTGTCCGCTCTGGATTCTAGAGGTGGCCCCCGTCAGTTCAGCTGACGTGGCACTTAGGTCCTCACGGATTTATCGGGAATAAATTCCCAATTCGCGTCCGCCATGACTTGAACCCCTTACCACTTGTAAGTGTCAAGTCATGACTAACCATTGGACCTACCAATAAAACTGTCACGACCCGAAGGCCGCGACGGTGTCTCTTACTTGTACGGATGCGTAGAAATTAGGACTAAATTTTTCGATTTCCTACACTTATTTTGTCTAAGTGCAATGTAGTGAATTTCGTTTCGGGACGTTAACTCCCTCGCCTATTTTTATCACTTTACCCAGGTTAATTTCCTGCATAAAAATTTACAAATAATTCCAGCTCATGCTTTCCACAATAACAGTTGATTAATTTCTAGCATTCCTATGACCAAGTTCATTTCCATGTCATGACATTTCATCTTATGATTTACATTCTTTTCCTACTTGGTCACTTGTTCATGCTATTCAATCTACATATCCATACTCATGCAAAATTAACAATTCTATACTTCCACCATTACTATAGTCTAGATGCCATTCTCTATATTAGATTACATCCCATCTAAGTACTGAATCAAAAACAGCCTGAATCAATATTAAATGCAAAAGAAGAGTATGTATACCCAAAATATTCACAAAAGTCTTCTTTGAGAGTTAGGACTACCAGGAGTGTAAGAACTAGGTACTTAAGGGTCCTAAGTTCGAACCTCCTGGGGGACGCGAAAGAAATCCGTGAGGACCTAAGTGCCACGTCAGCTGAACTGACGGGGGCCACCTCTAGAATCCAAAGTGGACAATACGGTTGAGTGCGACCGGCCCCACATGATACTGGTCGTCACAAAAAAACGCGCGTTTTATTGTGACGCCCCGGTGCGCACACCGAGTAGGGGCCGCAGCCCTTGTCAACATCACTCATCCGTACTGTCCTCTTTGTGACGCCTCGGTGCGCACACCGAGTAGGGACCGCAGTCCTTGTCAACATCACTCAAGGTTTTATCGGGAATAAATTCCCAATTCGCGTCCGCCATGACTTGAACCCCTTACCACTTGTAAGTGTCAAGTCATGACTAACCATTGGACCTAGTCCAATGGTTAGTCATGACTTGACACTTACAAGTGGTAAGGGGTTCAAGTCATGGCGGACGCGAATTGGGAATTTATTCCCGATAAAACCTTGAGTGATGTTGACAAGGACTGCGGTCCCTACTCGGTGTGCGCACCGAGGCGTCACAAAGAGGACAGTACGGATGAGTGATGTTGACAAGGGCTGCGGCCCCTACTCGGTGTGCGCACCGGGGCGTCACATTTACTAAACATTTTACTGAACTAATCACTAAAACTATACACTAAACTATTTACCGAGTGTTTATTGAATGTATTCATGTAAGTATTATTGATTTGACTAATTTTTAATTATGAATGATTTGATAACGATGGTTTACCATACAATATTGTTATTGAAGGATTGATAGATTTTTATTACTAATTTAATATGCATGAATTACTTTTCTGTAAGGTTTTCATGAAATACTTATAGTCGAAACTAGGGATCATGACAAGTGAGGTGCTCTAAAGCATCCTTCTGTACTCAGCCTGGTACTTCTAACCAATTATTGTATCCTTTCTGATAGAGTGCCTAAACATTGTTTGGATACTGATTGTAAGTTCATGAACGTGTTTTTGATACACGCATATAGGTGTATATAGTATCAGTTCTTTTATATATATTTCTTACTGGGCGTAAGCTCACCCCCACTTCTACCTTATAGATTTATTTGCAGTAATAGCTAATTGTTAAGAAAGTATTCTGATCAAAATCCTAGAAGACTTTGATATTGTACCTTGCAGATACAATTGCAACAATTACTTTATTATATTCAGATATTTATTGTACAGTACTTTAGTATGTAAGGGGATGTAAACAGTAAACTCAAGGAATCTAAGTGTCAATTATAGTTGTTGATATTGGATATTGGTATAGTTGAGGTGGTTTATTCGAGTATAGCTCAAAAGTACTTTAACTTTATTCAATTGAGATGAAATGTAAAGAAAAGTAAATGTGTATTGTAAATGACTGTACTGGGACCAATTTGAATAGTTAAGTAAGTTTTAGCTTAACATCAGAGTGACGACACTGAATACAGCCCAACCGACTGAGTGAAAAGGAAAAAGTTAGTTCCAATTTTCAGTATTCAAAGCGTTACATAGTCTTCTTTAAATCTACAAAAAAAAAACAAGAGAGAAATTAAATAAAATAATAAAATAACAAAAATTAAGTAAAAAATTTAGAGAATAAACCTTAAAAATGGCAAAAGAGAGGGAACAACCAAAAATGGAGGGTTTTTGGACCAGATGAGGTAAGTGAATCTCTTTTTATAGGAACTTAATAAGTTAAATGAAGAATGTCCTTTCAATCTACAGACACAAGTGATAAATTAAACAAAACTACAAGAATAACAATAAAAAGGTAAAAATATAGCAGAAAATAAAACCTAGACAAAGAAAATGATACTTTCTAATATTGAATAAAACAAGTCTTTCAGAGAAGTAAAACGAAAATATGATTTTCTTTAAGTTCTAGTTTTAACAAAGAAAAAAATTGTAAAGAACGTAACGGGAAGGGTGTAGTGAGATCTAGAGGGAAAGAAAATAACATCAACTAGTGTGAGCAAGAATGAGTTTTAACTTGAAAAAAATATTTTTAAAAATGAAAAAAGATGATATAAAGACTACAGTTTAAGAAAAAAAAAGATATCTAAAACTTCACAAAAATGAGAAAAAACACTACGTTGATTAAGAAAACCATATTATTAAATCAAGTTAATGTTTATTAAATAAAAAATAGAATAAAGATTACACTTGTTTCAATTAACTGTAGTCTATAATAAAAGTTAAAGTTTTGAATCACACTTCAACATAACTATAAAAATGTAAAAATAATATTTGATATTTCATAAACAAAATTATTTTTAATTATACAAAAAATGTTAAAAATTAAAATATTTCCAAAAAATATACGACTATTAATTAAGCAACTCTTCAAATTAAATATACATAACTACCAGCCCCTTAAAAAGTTCATAATTTATAGCTATTAGCATCTACATTCCAACTTTACACATCTAATTCCTATACATAATGTAGATCAAAACCCAACAAAGAATAAGAAGATTTTCAAATGAAGTTTGAATGTATGGGAGATTTTCAAAGAAATGATCAATCTTGACCTCAAGAAAGATCCATTTCAACAAATGTAAACTAATTAATGACATGTATGTAGATGCATGGACACATGTGATGATATGCAAAGGGAAAACAAGTGAATTTTCTATCACTGTGGGATTGCATCAAGGGTTGACACTAAGTCCATTCTTGTTTGTTACAATAATAGACAACCTGACAAAATCTATCCAAGATAAAATGCCTTAGTGTATGATGTTTGCAGTTGATATTATCTTATATGTTGAAACTAAAGTGGAGGTCAACGCAAAATTAGAATTGTGGAGACAAATGCTAGAATTAAGAAGGTTCAGACCAAGTAGAGTAAAGAATCTATATATGGAATGTAATTTTAGTTTAAATAAAGAGGAATATCAAAACATAGTGATGTTAGATGAGGTGGCGACACCTAAGAAGGATAATTTTTTATATTTGAGATCAATCATATAGATTGATGGCGATGTGACCCATAAGATCAATCTGGTTGGAATAAGTTGAAAAACGTTTCAAGTGTGTTGCGCAATAAAGGAATTCCTATATGGTTGAAAAGCAAGTTTCATAGAACAGTTCTTAGACCAATATTTATATATGATAGTGAATGTTAGATAACTAAGAGACTGCATACACAAAAGATAAGTGTAGCAAATATGTGAATGTTGTAGTGGATGTGTGAATATGCGAGAAAGGATAAAATGAAAGAATAAAGATATTCACAAGAAAGATGGAGTGACACCTCTCTAAGATAAGATGAGTTAATGTCATTTATGTTGGTTTGGACACATACTATATAGATACTCCAATTAGAAGAATGGAGGTTATGACTGATGTAAAAAAGGTCAAGACTAGGGCAAAACCAAAAAAGACTTGGAAAGAAGCCATTAGGAAAGATATGATGGAATAAAAGTTGGAAGAACAAGAGTAGGGGAGAACAATTCATGTTGACGACTTAAAGTCGGTTCATATGTTGCTTCACTAGCCTACTCCAATCTAGTGCAATAAAAGCTTTAATGATGATGATGATAAATTACATTTATAAATAATATGGATTGGTTTGTGTGTTTATAGTACGAAAATTATAAACCATATATATTTTTTAAATATTTATAATTGATTTGTCATTGTTTATATGAAATTAGATGTCTTGTTGTAATTATTTATAATTAATTTTTATTGTATTAATATTTATACATAGTAGATAAATATATTCACACCCTCTTAATCTCATTTTCTTTATCCCTCCTTTACTTCTACTTAGTTTATAAAAACACTAATTTTATGTATTTGAAATTAAAATATTTTAATTTTGTTATAAAAAAAGATATTTTATTACTTTTAATGCCAAAAAGCAAAAAACAATTATACAAAAAAGCAATTTAAAATATAAAAAAGTAAGGGTATAAACTATTTAAAAAAAAACATAACTGATGATGCATCATAATATCAAATCGTATTTTCTTAAGGGTTGATTTTATTTCTTTGAAAGATTTGTTTTATTCAAGATTAGAAAGTATTATTTTCTTTGTCTAGATTTTCTTATATATTTTTGCTTTTTTATTGTTCTTGTGATTTTGTTTAGTTTATCATTTGTGTATGTAGATTTGAAGAAGATTCTTCGTTAGTTCCTATATAAAGAGATTCACTTACCTTATTTGGCAAAAGAAAACATTCCATTTTCAGTTGCTTCCTCTCTTTTCTTATTTCTAGGATTTATTCTTATTTTTTTTACTTTTATTTTTTATTTTGTTATTTTTAGAATTTTGTTTAATTCATCTTTTGTGTTTATAGATTTGAATGAGATTGTTAGTTTTCTGCCTCACGCAGCTTCTACATAAAGAAGATTGATTGTCTGAAAAAAAAAAAACCTTCCATTTTGTTTCTAATCTACTGCTCAAAATCACTTTTCATCAAAAGCCCTTTTTTTCCTATTTTTAGGGTTTATTTTTCCAATAATTTTGGCTATTATTGTTATTCTTATGATTCTGTTTAATTTGTAATTATTGCTTCTAGTTTTGAATGACTCTTTGTTGTTCCCTATAAAAACACTTTGACTTTTTCAATTTTTGAGGTAAGATTTTTTTTTTCTCTTTATTTCCTTCCTCTTTTTAGTTGTTTATGTGATTTTTCTTCAAACTCATGATCATTTTCATATAATTTTTAATTAACTCAATCTTTTGAATCTATCAAGTTGTATCTTCTCTTAGTGTGTAAATTTACTTTAATTGAAGTTAAAATATTGTTAAAGTTGTAAGAAAATTTATTTATTCATTATTCATATATATTATTGGTTATTTTGTTACTTGTTCCCCTAGAAAGGCTTCTATTCTAATTGATTAAGTTTGAAACTTAATTGTTATTGAAGTATTTTTTACTTTTATATACAAATTCATGATTAAGTTGTTGTCTGAATTAAATCTAGTTTTTTTTTTCCTATTGATGATGAAGTGTAAGGGAGAATATATATCTATTATTTTTTGCAAATTCTATATACATACTCAAAACAATCAACTGTTATTAAAATGTGATTTTTGATGAATTAATGCTATTGTTATAATTTGTTTAATGACATGTGGTTTATGAAATTTTATTTTTGCTAATTTAGTAGTAAATATTGTTTTTGAATATTATAATTTTTGTAATGAAATTAAACTATTGAGTAATAGGTCACTATTTTCGTATGAAATTATTTATTAATTATTGATATATAACAAAAAAATGAAGGCTACACATTGATTTAAAAGTGTAGTCTAATACCATAAAATGATTTCTAAGCGATAAAACGTAATCTATTCGTAAAACAATAAACTACAATTTTTCATATTTGATAGCTGTATTTGATAAAATATAGTCTATTATTCAAAAAATACAAATATAAACAGATTTTTGTGACATAAAAATAAATTATTTAATAAAAAAGATCACGGTTATACATTTGAGATGTAGTTTATTATTGGAAAAAAGACCATGGTTTTAAATTAAAAAAATGTAGTCTAATTTATATTAAAAAAGGTCTACAATTTTTTCATTATTGTAATCTAATATCATAGGTTATATAATGATAACACATTAACCTAATATCATATATTAGATTACGTAGCATTATTTTTATCATGAAAAATCTTAGTATATGATTCTTGAGAAAATATTTTACTAAAATAAATTATGTTTGAAAAAATAATGTAATTTATCATAAATTACGTTTTTCAAATGTAATTTTTATAATTTTTTATTGTAGTAGGTATACATGTTGTTCTTTGTTCACACTTTTGATAGTCTTTTTAATCCTTTATTAAGGATAATGATAAAAGATAAAGTGCGAAACATTTTAACTTACATAAGCTTAAAATTTGCAGGCAAAATTTTCTTTTCCTTTACTTCACTTACTCGTTTGTTAGTGATCGCGTAGGCAATCTATACATGTAAATTTTCACAATGTTATTTAAGTAACTCTAAGCTCACTAAGGTCTCATTTCCTATTCTTCATTAGTTAATCCATAAGCATTTAGCATATTTGTTGTCACGACCCGTGACCACATTTTTCATTTTCTTATACACATCTTAACCGGTTGGGCTGTCTGTGATACTTCACTTGTACTGACTGTTAAACAATTTTACAATGTATTGTTTATATTATACACATCCCCTATCGTAATTTATCAGATAAGTAGTACTGTTGACATGTCTAAATACAGAGAATAAATGATCATACCTCAATAAACAGTCGGTCTGACACATTGTCCTTCGTGTACAGCCAGGATCCACAATCCACTGAACTCACATTCATCAAAACCTGAAATGTTGAAAATTAAGGGGTGAGCAAAACCACGGCTCAGTAAGAGAATTATATGCCTCACTTGATACTCAGCTTCCTATATGCTGAAAATCTTCTTTTTTTTTTTCATTTTTCCTATGGGCTCTAGGCTCGCATGTAGGAAGGATACTACAGTCGGCTAGGGATCCGAATAGAGTAAGGTAGGTATTTTAGAATACCATACTTGTTACGGAACTGAGAAGCAACTGTAGAGAGAAATTTTCATTTCGTTTTGAATTAATCAATCATCTTCCTTTTTCAAAACTTCCATAATTTTTTTTATATTCTTTTCAAAATAATGCTTCTACGAAACAAAGCATTTAAATGAAATAATTAATATTCGTATATTCCTTGGAAAGAATATTAGTTAAATCATCATCTTATTTCTTTAAAACTCATTTCATGTTTTAATGTACTCTTTTAATTAGTACCGTACTTTAAAAAGCAAAATAAGCTATTAAAATCTATTTCATTCTTAAGTTCACAAGGCATCATTCTTTTTATTAGTATGATTAAGTGTGAAAGAAACGAACTTATTCTAAGAACCGGGAGTGCCTAGATCTCTGTTAACCAGGGATTTACCACCCCAGTGCCTTACTCATCCGATATATCACACACATCATATGTCATATGCACCAGATCTATTTCATCCTTTGACATTTGTCGAATTCACGAATCACAATCACTTACTTATCATCACAATATCCTACAGAATTTCTTACTAACTCATCAGAACTCGTGTAGCACTTAGTTCCCGAAGGACTCTAGAGGTGGCTCCCACGGTACAGTCGTCGAGTCTCTGCTCGGTTTGGCCTTTACTAAAACATCGGAACACGTGTAGCACTTAGTTCCCGAAGGACTCTAGAGGTGGCTCCCACGGTTCAATCATCGAGTCTTTGCTCGGTATGGCCTGTACTGAAACATCAGAACACGTGTAGCACTTAGTTCCCGAAGGACTCTAGAGGTGGCTTCCACGGTTCAATCATCGAGTCTCTTCTCGGTATGGCCTGTACTGAAACATCAGAACACGTGTAGCACTTAGTTCCCGAAGGACTCTAGAGGTGGCTCCCACGGTTCAATCATCGAGTCTCTGCTCGGTTTGGCCTGTACTGAAACATCAGAACACGTCTAGCACTTAGTTCCCGAAGGACTCTAGAGGTGGCTCCCACGGTTCAATCATCGAGTCTCTGCTCGGTATGGCCTTTATGCCATATGTACCTTCCATTGTCTTATCAGATCTCATGTGGTACTTATGATCTAATATTTCATTTGAGACCATAGAAAGAATATTAGAATTATCATTTCTTCCTTTTGAAAACATATTACCTATCATTTATGGAGTCTAAGATAGACATAAATCTTATCATACTATATACCTCGGAGGGTAAGGAAGTACACCGGTCAAATCTATGACCATAACCTATATTGTCCTCGGTGGATCACTGATTAGACGTCGACCGGGACTAAACATATCACATATCATGCATCAGCATGATAAGAATACCAACCAGTCTCAAAACCGTAATTCTCATCATAAAATACACCTTTATGAAATTTATATAAATATATAATTCCATGATTTAAAACCATAAGGGTTAAAATCCTTTAGTGAATATTTATAAGAATATTCATAAGAATACTCACTATATTTCACTTCAACTTTCGTCTCGTAATTCGTGTAATTTATCTATTTCGAGAATGTTCGGTGGTTTCATTATCACCATTCTCGAATACATGAACATTTTAGAATTTCATCTCATTATATTCATGTTTTATGAAATTTTAGTAATTTCCTCATGTTTCGTGATTTACTATCGAAATTCGGAAATAAAATCATTTAATATGATTTTATAAAGTTTTTCTAAAATTTTCGGCAGCATAACGGCTGCTGATTCACTAACCTCCTGCACGAAAAATACAGTTTAAAATCTTTCAGCCAGTACTTCTTCCCAAATTATTTTCAGCAAATCATGCATCATAATAATTTTCATAAAATAATTGCATAAAATATTTCAAATTAAATTATGCAGACTGAGTATCCTTACAGTGCTGCACATGCATCCCTTACTTTTTTTTCGGGTCGGCGACTTCCGCTTATTGATCGCGCCCGCACTCCATTTCTCCCTATTCCTTATCCCGATTGCTGAAAATAATTTCTGGAATTAAAATTCTAATTTTTTAGAATTTTTCATAATTTATTTAATTTTTTTCTGAAATTAAATTCTCGAGGAGTTTCTTACCAAATTTGTAAAATCCCGGGTTGTCGAATTTTCGAGAATTTTCCGAATTCTCGAAATTCTCCTTTTTTTCCTCTTTTTCCTCTTTTTCTTCCTTTTTCCTCTTTTTCTTTTCTTTCTTTCTTTTCTTTTTCTTTTTCTTTCTCTTTTTCTTTTTCCTTTTTCTTTTCTTTTTCTTTTCTTTTTTCTTCTTCCTTTCTCGGTCAGACTGGTTCAGACCGGTCCAGAGCCCTTCCTCGCAGGTTCCTCGCCGGCGGCCGGTTCTCCGACGGTTCAGGCGTCCCTCAGCTGGCCGGCTGCACGACTAACTTGCCGGTGCCCTCCGTTTGCCCTAGATCGGCGGCACGGCGACGGATCGAGGCGGTTTTGCCTCGGTTCTTCTTCCTCTTCGCCGACGTTCCTCCGCCGTCCATTACGTCTCCGGTGGCCTCCATCGGCTTCGTCTTCCTCCGGTGAAGCTTCGGTGGTAGTGGCGGTGCCTGGATCGGCTGGCACCGCCGTCCGCCATTTTCTTTTCTTCTCGGATTTCTTTCGTTTTCAGTTGATTCCGTTTTCCGTTTCACCACATTTGGCTTCTTTCCGTCCTTCCCCGTCACCGATCGACTTTCTTTCTCTTCTTCCCTAACCGGCGACGGCCTCTAGCTCCTCCTCTTCCGCCTCTCGCTCAGCCGGCTTCGTCCAGCTTCCATCGTTTCTCTTCTGTTTTACTTAACAGAAGAGAAAATGTGGGAATCGGGGAACCCGATTCCCACTTCTGTTATTATTATTTTATTTATTTATTTATTTATTATATATATAATATTTATAATTATATATAATTATATTATTAACAATATATATAAACATATTTTATTTTAATAATATATATACATATATGTATTCACACTTTACTTAAAATTAATATATATTTCATATATATATATATATATTTATTTATATACATAATTGTATATATAAAAATATACATGTGTTTATTTAAAACAAAATAGTATATATTTCATTTTATAATATATATTAAAATTCATATACATACATATGTAATTATATAAAAACATATCAAAATATATTTATATAATCTAATTATATAAATATATAATATACACATTTTATTTCATTTAATTGGATTTCTTAATATCCAATTATTTTCTCATTTTTCTTATTTAATTTGGATTTTTAATTTATCCAATTTAATTCTTTTTCCTCTCTATTATTTTTATTTTCACTTCCAATTTAATTTCCTTTACACCAATTTCCCGATTCTTTCACTTCCTCGATTCTTAGGATTTTTACCAATATCCCGTTCCCGCAAATTTTATTGATTTCCTCTGATTTAATTTCTCCAATATTTATTTTCAATATTTCTAATTTCCAATAAAGGGAAAAATTTACGGTTATCACATCCTCCCTACCTTAATAAATTCGGTCCTCTGAATTTAACTTAAGTCCAAAGGTGGTATATGTCGTATACTTACGACTTCTGACCTCTAGTTCATCCTCCAAGTAATACTGCCAGTACACTTTCATCATCAATAGTACTTTAGACCACTACATGCTGTCTTTCATCATATATGTCCATGCTCATGAAATTTCATTCTCTTAAATCGAGAGTTATTCACTTTTACTCTTTTCATATGTCTCAATGGTACCAGGAGTGTAAGAACTAGGTACTTAAGGGTCCTAAGTTCGAACCTCCTGGGGGACGCGAATTGGGAATTTATTCCCGATAAATCCGTGAGGGGCGGTGGCCTGTGTGGTGCACCCCAAAGCGGACAATATGGATGAGTGACCCGTCTGGGGCGGTGGCTCGGGTCGGTGGACCAGCGGGTGCACCCCGGGGCGTCACAATAAAATGCGCGTTTTTTTTGTGACGCCCCGGGGTGCACCCGCTGGTCCACCGACCCGAGCCACCGCCCCAGGCGGGTCACTCATCCGTATTGTCCGCTCTGGGGTGCACCACACAGGCCACCGCCCCTCACGGATTTATCGGGAATAAATTCCCAATTCGTGTCCCCCAGGAGGTTCGAACTTAGGACCCTTAAGTACCTAGTTCTTACACTCCTGGTACCATTGAGACAACTTGTCTCAATGGTACCAGGAGTGTAAGAACTAGGTACTTAAGGGTCCTAAGTTCGAACCTCCTTGGGGAAGCGAATTGGGAATTTATTCCCGATAAATCCGTGAGGGGCGGTGGCCTGTGTGGTGCACCCCAGAGCGGACAATACGGATGAGTGACCCGCCTGGGGCGGTGGCTCGGGTCGGTAGACCAGCGGGTGCACCCTGGGGCGTCACATTTGTCTCATTAGTAAATTTGGAATACGTAGGGAGCCCACATTAAGGCATTATTAATCATTACGAATCAAAAGCATATTGCTCCTTGACCTACTTGATTTACACTAAATTCAACTCAACATAGCATCCAAACCATACTTATACTCTTTTCATGTGAGACCCGATTCTACAGTAGTGTACATGTAATATATAATTAATTTTGAGTGAAAATTTATGTGCTAAGTGATTATAAGTGAAACTGTGATGTGGGCCCCACTTA
Organism: Heritiera fomes; assembly: GCA_032173925.1. Classification (NCBI taxonomy): domain Eukaryota; kingdom Viridiplantae; phylum Streptophyta; class Magnoliopsida; order Malvales; family Malvaceae; genus Heritiera; species Heritiera fomes. The sequence continues at coordinate 18,931,806 of JAPDPM010000010.1, forward strand.
TTTTTAATATATTCAGATGGGCTCGAGACTGAAAATGTTATGTACAGTGGTGTAATAAAATATAACATGATGACTTTGAGGTTTAAAATCATTGAATTATATTATTATGAATTTTTCTAAATTATTTTGTGAAGGTGGAAAACAAATTGGAAAATGACAGATACGTTCCGAAGGCATCTTTGTAAATTACGCCCAAACTAAAATGAGTTGGGATGAAGTAAAAATACCATGATATTCTACATAAAAAGGAGAATAAATAGTGTCAAGAGATTTATCGAAAAGGTGGTGAAGTGAGAGAAATTTGCTAGCATTCCACTAGGGGTAAAATTGTAATTTCTCATTATCGGTGCACCGTGCGTCAACGAAACCACTTTCAATCATCAAGATACATTAAATGTGATTGATTGGTATTGGAATCTGAATTTTTGGAGTCCAATTACATGGTTTTTACAACTACGGAAGCTTAAAGGCGAAATTGTCCGAAATTTAAATAACTAAAGGCAAAATGGTAAATTTTAATCCTTCTAGAAGCATTTGTATAAGTCAACAAGGGATAGCCGATCACTATTTGTTTTCTTCTTCATTTGGTTGCACGACACAAAGAAAGAAAGAAAGAAAAAGAGAGAAAAAGAAAGAAAAAGAAAGAAAAAGATAGGAAAAGTCAACAAAAACCACCAAACTTGACTTTTCTCACCAAGGTTGCTTTTAGGAAATTATCCTACACCATCCCCTCTCTCCATCGACACCCATAACTCAGCAAATGAAGAAAAAAATAAGGAGAAAAGTGAAGAACAAGGTGGCGGCAAAGGTAAGATCTCTTGGTGATTTTACACTTCCTTAAAAACTAATGTTAGATTTCTATGTTTTTCTTAATGCTACTTCTAAATCTACCATTTGTTTTGTTTAAAACCAATTGAATCAAGAGGAAAGGACAGCATAGGGTTTCGACTAGGACAAGGGTATGAGATAAACATGGTGAAACCTACTTGAAATTGGTGCCAAAATGCATAAAAGACTAAGATAAAAAACATGGTAGCATTAGAATTTGGAAAATCATTAAGGATTGCTTAAGGGGGCATTCGACCAAGAGGCTTTAGATAGGTTTAGATGCTGTATTTCATGGTTTGAATATGTTAAATGACTGTAGAAATTAAGAGAAGAAGACTGGTGAAATCGGATTCGAAATCGAAGTTAAAACAGGAAAGTTAAGGTTTACTACAATGGTTGGTTAGGCATAGACTGTATCGTACATGGTTGCATTTAGTAAAAGTTGATAGCTTAAAAATAAGAGAAAAATTAATGGTAATTTTTGGTGAAATTGTTTTGCAGCTGGGATTGACGGATCACGACCGGTGATACTGAAAGGTTCGGTAATACGGGAAGGTAAGGGATGAGTGTGTAGGCTGTAGGGATATATCGAATGCATGATTTTGATGAGTATAATTTTATGAAATTATTTGGTATTGAATTGCCTTTGAAAATCATGCAAATTCTGTGGTTTACGGCTGGCAAAAATACTATGTTTAAGTGCAGGGGTTTAGAGTAATCACAGCTGTTATACTACTGAAGATTTCTCCAAAAATTCTAAATATCATGAAATATTTTGAGCATAAAATGAGTGAAATTGTGTAATTTTGAACTTATTTCCAATATTTTTCATAAATTGGAATTTTGGCAAAAAATATTATTTAAATATTCATGTAATTAAATTTTATTAAAGTGAGATGTCAAACACGTTCTTTGAGATATTTCGCAATTATTTAGAACGTTTATTAATTTACTCATTGAAGCATGAATATTTTATTGACTATTTTTACTGGACTGTTAAATGTGAATTTAATATACTTTTTTGGAAATTTTATTAAATTTTAATAATAATTGTTTAGATTCCTTAAGGTGCTGTTTGGTTAGGGGAATTTTAGATTACTGGGGGGAATTTTTTTCTGTCAAGTGATTACCATGTTTGGTTCGCAGAATAGGATTTCGGCCAGTAATTGTTTTTTACCAACAGTGCAAAAATGGGGGAAAATGATTCCCCCTTCATCTTGAGGTATTTTTTTTCCGGGGGGAATCTAATTTTTTTACCAATTTTACCCTCCAATAATTATATTTTGTTTCCATTTTACCCCTAAACCTATCTAATATTATAACCATGTTTTTTTCTTATTTTGATGAAGAGAAAAATGAATTTAAAATCAAATGGACCAATAATAAGATGGACCTTATGATTTTTGATTAATCAAAATCAATTTAATATAGTAATAGTTTGTTAAATCAAAATAATTTACATAACAAAAACCTTATAAAAAAAGGGACAAAATAGATAAATAAATAAATGAGTATAATAAATAAATAAATAAATAAGTAATTAATTTAACTATAAATAAATAAATGAGTATCTAAATTTTTTTCTTTTAATTCAAGTTATCAAACCCAACGTTAATTCAAATATGAAGAAGGAAAGATTTAAGAAAGCAATCCATTGAAAGGGAAGGTACTTTACAACAATTGAGAAAGAGATTAATTGTTGCTCTAGTGGGATGATGCTTCCAGAATACTTGAAGCTAAAGATTGGATGAATGTGCATTACTTGAACTCTATTAAATTAACAAGTGAAATTAAAAAAATTAACAAGTATCTTAATATTTTTTAAATTAACAGGTATTATCATGAAATAATTTACTTATTCAATATCCTATAAACAAATGGAATGATTAATTAACTTGTGTTAAAGAAATTGATTAATATTCCCCAAATGAATAAACTTAATAAATAAATAAATAAATATGTTAAAATAACTTCTATCAATGTGTTATTCATTTTAAATCAACTATTTATTTACTTTAATACAAAAGGGTAGTATAGTAAAATTTACCATTTAGTAATTTTAAATTCCTTGAACTAAACACAGAAATCTTATATTCCCACCAATACAACCAAACACAAGAATCTAACATTCCCAGGAATCCGTCAAGTAAAATAATTTTCCGTCAAATGATTCCCAAAGGTAATCCTAAATTCCGTGAACTAAACGACCCCTAAAGGTTTTTTCTACTATGAATAAATTGATTTTGAGACTTTAGGCCCCATTATCATGCTCACTGTTACTGTACTGTTACTGTGGCTTATTGACTTGCCAAGTCATCAACAATCCTGGGTCACCTGGCAAGTGTACTTTACAAACACCCTATAGACTATGGCCATAGATCTTACTGTATACTGTTACTGTTTCTCTTCGAGGATAATTATAGCATGATTATATAGGGTGTTGTCTAGTCTCAACCTATTGTTAAATGATTACTGAACTGTACTGAAACCTATTGTTTACTGTTACTGAACTGTAAATCACTATTACTAAACTAAAGTTTACTATTTTATTGAACTATGGATTACTAGTTACTGTTTACTGAACCGTACGGAATTATCACTGTTTTCCTTAACCGTGAAGTACTATTTATTGTTTACTAAACTGTATTGAAATATTACTGTTTACTGAATTGAAAACAAATTATCAAAATTATTACTGAATTTTAAAACATTTATTGTACTGTTACTACACTGAGAAACTCAAGTGTTTATCATACTGAACTATTTCTACACTATTTACTGAACTGTTATCGTACTAATACTAAAATGTTTACTGTTACTGCAAAGAATACTATACTGAAGTGTTTTACTGAACTGTTAATGTTTCCAAAAGGAACATTTTATTATCTCTAAACATGTACGATTTACTGAAATCATTATTGTTCACTGAACTGTTACTGTTTACTGAAAACTATTACTATTACTAAATTGTGACAAATAAAAGTGTTACCAAATTAATCACTGTTAAGGTGAAGCTTTTTATTGAAACTATTTGTTACGGTTTTACTGAAGTGTTTTCTATGTTAAATTTTATTTCCACTATTTTATGTACTACCATAGTGCTGTTACTGCACTGTTTCTATACAATTACTACTGTAAATTAAACAGTTTACTGTACTGTTTTACTACTGTTACTGTAAGTGGTTTTCAATTGTCTATTGAAGTGTTAAATTGAACGGTTATATTACCATTTATTTATGAATGTGTTATTAAATGATTTTATATCAATAATTTATAAACTACTCCTTATAGTCACTCTAGGTTTCCGAGACAAGATAGGTATTTCAAAATACCTTCGATGCTCCATCTGGATTACCTGGCCAACTATAGTATCCTTCCATTTACTGTACCTAGTGAACTGTTAGGAAAAAATGTTTTCCAGCATATAGATTTCGTTATATCAGTCTTGCATACAATTCCTTTACTGAGCACGTTTCGCTCACCCCTTTATTTTCAACTCTACAAGATATTATAAGTGATTAAAAAGGGGATACATTAGAGGATATCGGTTGAAATCTGGGTTAACTGAGACTACTTGTGTCGGACCGGGAGGTATTTATGCTTTCTTTTATACTTTCAAATGAATTGTACAGTACTACTTAATTTTTAAAATAGGAACAGGGGAAGTAAGTTGTAAGAAAATAATGTTAAATTTCATATTCCAAATTTATAAAATTATTTGGAGTTACTGTTTGTTACCGTTACTGTACAAGTGTAAAGGCATCGTAGACAGCCTAATCGAAATTTGTGTGTAAAAATAGGTTGTTTACTATATATTTGGGCTGTTACAGTTTAATTATTATCAGAGCAAGGTTGGCCTGATGTCTATTAATGTCTTTAGAATTGAAAGTGTCGAAAATGGTTAACATCCCCTATGGTACAGTATAGTCTAAATGTATAAATGAATTAAGTGACTGTAAATCGGGTTGAGTGATTAAAATGTGCAGAAGTTAGTGAATTAAGGGTTATAAAAGGGATAGTAACCAGATAATTTTCCATGAAATAGGTGATCTTATAATCTTAATGAAAGGTCTGTTCAATACAGTACAAGGAAGAACTCGGTGAGCGCCCCACCAAGACTTCTCAGTCTAGATCGAAACAAGACTCTAAAATTGTAACAGCCCGTTATCACATTTTTCACCTTATTTTACACAATTTATCCGGTTGGGTTGTCTGTGATACTTCACTTTACACTTGATGTTAAACAATTTAATAAAATATTATTAACGTTATACACATCCCTTATCTTATTTACAAATATGTAGTACTGTAGACATGTCTAAATACAGAAAATAAATGATCGTACCTCATATATCTTAGTCGATCTGTCACATTGTCCATTATGTGCAGCCGTAATCCACAAATATTGGATCTCACCATCATCCAAACCTGAAATGTTAAAATTGGGGAGTGAGCAAACCACAGCTCAGTAAGAGAGTTATATGTCACACTTGATATTCAGCTACCTATATGCTGAAAATAATTTTTCGTTTTCTTCAAAATCTTCCTAGCTGGCTCTAGGCACACATATAGGAAGGATACTATAGCTTGCTAGGGATCCAGATAGAGTAAGGCAGGTATTTTAAAATACCTGACTTGTTCCAGAACCTAGAAGCAACTATAGAGAGTACTAATTCTATTGTTTTCAAAACGATAAACTTTTTGTTTTTTTTTTCACATAGTAAACCACTTATTTCTTTTCACATTCAGTATACTTTAAAACACGTGACAGTACAGTGATTTGTAAATATCCAATCATTGGATAGTTACTTCTTCAATTATTTCTTTCTTAGAAATAATTCTTATGTTATTCTTTTAGAATAAACATTTATATCTCTTTTCAAATTAGTAACCGTATCGTACAGTTCAGTAAAACAGTATATTCAGTATTTAGTAAAACAGTATCTCGATACAGTTCAGTAAGTAACAGTAAACAGTAGCTACCAATTCACTAAATAGTATACGGTAGCTTTCAGTTCAGTAAACAGTAAATGGTAGCTTTTAGTTCAGTAAAACAGTAATCAGTGGCTACCATTTCAGTGAACAGTACAGTTCAGTAAACAGTGTTTTAGTACGATTTTTCATTAGTAAATAGTAATCAGTACAGTAAACAGTACAGTACAGTAAATAGGATTCCGTGAATCCTTTCAGTAAACAGTAATCAGTATGTGAGACTAGGCATCGCCCTATAATTAAATCATGCTATCTCGTCCACTGGGGACACAGTAACAGTAATGAGATCTATGGTCATGATCTATAATATGTCTTCGGTGTACGCTTGCTAGGCGACAATCCAGGACGCTGATGACTAGCTGGTCAATCAGCCACATGACAGTAACAGTATATGTGATGCATGAAGCTCGGGGCCTAAGTCTCAAAACAATGTAAATCGTACCATAGCCTTTATGGATTTTAAACACGATAAATCAAATTATTTCACACATATCCATAAGGCTCACATGTAAATATCATCACCTTTATGAAATTTATAAAATAATAACATTTTTCAAAACATTTCGTAAAGGTATAAATCATGTTTCCATATGGTGAAAACAATCTGCAAAATCATCACTGTAAAAATAGAAGGGCAAAACTGTTCTTTTCCACCGTAAAACACATATGCACGTTTTCCCGTGCTTTTTATCCAAAACATGGTTTTCAAAGAAATCGGGATTCAAATCAAACATTTTCATAATTTATGTAAAAATAAATTATTTACTTTCCAAATTCAAAATCCCTTAACCATGTTTTCTTCTAGAAACACGTGTAGAGACCTCTAATCTCGAAATCATGATTTTCCATCATTTTTTAACCTTTATGGAATTTTCATAATTATTTGTTTCCATAATTAAAACCATAAAGGTTTTATATGAAATCAAGTGAATATTTAAGAATATTTATAAAAATATTCACTTCAGTCTCTTTTTCATTTTCATCTCATTTCACGTGAAATATCACCTTTCGAGTGAATTTTCGGTGATTTCCTTTTCACCATTCTCGAAAACATGAATATTTTAAAATTAAATATCACTATATTCATGTTTTATGAAATTTATTTAATTTTTCGATTTTCGTACCTGAAAATCAATTCACGTGAAATCAAATCTTTTATTTTGGTTTTCGGTGATTTTCGGTAAATTTCAGTAATTTTTTGATAATTTTTTGGCTGTATAACGGCTGCCGATTTGGCTTGCCTCCTGCACGAAAAATACAGTTTATATTTCTGAACTGGTATTTCACCACAATTTGAAACCGATAAATCACCACAATTTTCAAAACTAATCATTATAAATTGCATTTATAAATTAAATGCATAATTTAAAACATGGCCGAATATCCTTACAGGCGGCACATGTCTCCCTTACCTATTTCGGGTCGGCGACTGCCTCTCGAAGGTCGCGCCAGTGTTCACCTCGCCCGATTCCATCTGTTCGATCATCGAGGAAATTTTCTAGAAATTAAATTCTAAATTTTATAATTTTTCCATAATTATTTATATAAATAATTTATTAAAATAATTTAATACTTTCCGAGATTTCTTACCGATTCCCTTAATTCTCGAGATTTCCCGTAATTTTCGAATTCTTGAGAATTTTCCAAATTCTCAAAATTTTCCAAATTCTCAAAATTCCTTTTCTTTTCTCTTTCTTCTTTTTCTTCTTTCTTTTTCTCTTTTCTTTTCTTTTCTTTTTCTTTTTCCTTTTTCTTTTCTTTTTCTTTTTCTTTTTCCTTTTTTTGCTTTACTGGCCGGACCCGTCAGACCGGTCAGACTGGTTCACTGTCGGTTCTCCTCCGATGGTCGGTTCTCCGGCGGTTCGACCTTCCCTCAGCTGGCCGATGTCACGGCAAACCTACTGGTGGTCTCCGTTCGGCCTGGATCGGCGGCACGGCAACGGATCGAGTCGGTTTAGCTACGGTTCTTTCGCCTCTTGGTTCTCCCTCCTCCGCCATTCACCGCCCCTCCGGTCGTCTCTTTCCTCTTCCTCTTCCTCCTGCGATGCTTCGGTGATAGTGGCTGCGACCGATTTGGTCGGCACTACCACTTTCTCTTCTCTTCTCCTTCTCGGCTTCCGTCGGGTTTTTGCTACTGTTTCTCCTTCCGTTTCTTCCTTCCGTTCTTTTCTTTCCATCTTCCAGTCACCGGCGTCTTCTCCTCTCCTCGCCGGCGCCGTTTCTTCCTCTCTTTCCCTTGCCGACGGTGGTCGGCCTCACCGGCTAGGAAAGATCGGGTTTCTTCCCCGATTCTTCCTTCTATTTTTTTTTCTTCTTTCCTTATTTAGTGTATAAGATACTATATACTATATATTATATACTATATAATATATTTTATACATATAATATATACTACATATTATACATATATTATTTCATATATAATATAATACAATATATATTATATATAAAATATATATATTGTATATTATAAAATATATGTCTAGCATATATATGTATATTTATATGTTTTAAATTTAAATAAGTTTTATATATATTTTCAAACTTTAATGTAAATCAATATTTACATTTCTCAATTATATGTATATATATATATATATATATATATATATATATATATATACATAAGAGATTATACTGAAATACATATATATTATTTAACTTTATAAAATAGTATATATATTCATATATACAAACGTATATTAATATATACTATATAGAATTCACATACATATGTATTTGTATAAAAATACATTTATATAATTTGTAATTATATAAACATATTTTATTTTCATCTCTCATTTTCCTTATTTAATTTGGATTTTAATTTATCCAAGTTAATTTTCCTCTCTTCATTATTTTTCGAATTTCCAAATATTCTTATTTCCAATTTAACTTCCTTCACTCGGATTTCCACCATCCGTTCCTTTCTCAATTCTCGGGATTTTCACTAATATCTCATTCTCACAATTTTATTTATTTATTCCCACTAATTTATTTTCTCCACTATTCATTTCCAATATTTATAATTTCCAATAAATGAAAAATTTACGGTTATCACAAAAATGATGATATTGGAGTGAAATGGGATATCATCGGTAGATAGATCTTGAAATCATCTGTTTAAACGTATCTTTAAGAGAGAGAAATAAACTGGGAAATGACGAACATGCCGCTATATTGAAATAATTCTTCTGAATTATAGTAGACTAAGTTGATCTAGAACTGACTGACGGTAATAGAGTAACTGATGGTGTAAAGAATGTATTATGTGTATAACAGTCCCTACTACTAACCCCACCTTTACTCAAATAAATGATGCGACCCAAAGTGTATATTGTAGGAGGTTGCATGATGGTTGGCCCAGTGACTGATTTTTTTAGGCCAGAATTAAATGTGAACGGACAGGTTATTTGGTTAGGGATTGTTGGATATTATGAAATGTGATACACCTACTGAGTGTGACTGAGAAGGTGATTTGTGTATTTAATGATTTAATATCAGTACTGTTAATTCTGGTTCTATACATTCCTTCTATTTCCTATGAGTATATATAAGATATTTATAGAACCGAAATATTTTGGGGTATACTCTACAAAATGATGTACTGTTTAGAGTTCTATAAAATTTGAAAAGTGTGTATAAGAATTGAAAAGTGACTGTAAGAGAAAAGAAGAATGACAACTAATCTAAGTTTATTAAATGAATATGATTTCAAAGTAAATTAAATAAATGAATAGGTTAGCTGTGAAGTGGATTAGCTTAAATTGTTATAATTAGTGTGTTTGGAGGAAATACAGATAATCTTATTTAAGAGTATAAGGAATTCCTAAGATCAATCTCTGAATAGGATGTCAACAGATAAAAGCTTAGAGATTGATGTTTATAAGATAATATTCAGAACTCAGTATAATTCTTACGAGTACTTTGTAGTGCTTATGAGATTAAAAAATAGCAACTGGGGTATGGAATTTACGAGGTTTACCTGAATAATATAAATGACTTGTTGAGGAGTTTGTGGAATCAGCTGATTCACTGATACAATACATATATGTGAGAAAGTTAAATGGAAGTGGATGAATATGTGTGAGTATAGTATTCAAAATTGTTAAAATATTTTAATGGTGGAGTACTATACCATTTGGAAAAGCAACTGAAGTGATAAGTGTGAAAAGATGAAAATGTATTAAAAAGATAAGCCATATGATGATTAGGGAACACGAATTATGAGGTAATTCCTAAATCTAAGATTGAAGGTGATTTCCTCTGACGATCATGTGGTTATGGCTAGATTTAAGATCGAGCCAGATTTATCAGATAAAATTAGTTATACTCAGAGGCGTAAATAAATGATTTATTGCCAATCATATAAATAAATATATGTATATTTGAATTGTGAAATTGTACAAATAATGTGGTGATGGAATTTGTAATTTGGTAGCTTTAATTACAGAAATTGATTATGAAAAGATTATATCCTCAGGTACATCCTACAATTAAGTGATATTACATGTATCATAAGAATGAGGGATGTAATGATAATTCAATATGAAAAGTGATATTGGGGAAATTATTACCCAATGTCTCATCTACTGTAAGTGAAGAATATTAAAGTTTGCAGGTGGATTGCAGCTTTAGCTAAATCAATGTGGGAATGAGATTTGAACATGAGAAATTTCATTGTGTATTAGCAAAGAAATCGGAAGAACCATGATGTTATAAAAGTGATTATAGATTGATTTGTCAAATTGATTCACCTCTTCATCAACAAGTTTCTTGATCTCCTAAGTGCCATAGTCGATATATATCTGTGAAACAGTGAGAATGTATGTGAAGTTTCAATGAGCGTTACATGTGATAGAGATCTCTGATTCGCCACATGCTTTTAAAAGAATAGCAAAAGGCCTTGAGATTCAAAATTTACTGTCAGCACCACTTCTTATTGATACAAAATATCTGAGTGCATTACTCAAATGCTCGATGATATATTGAGAGCGAGTGCATTAGATTTAAAAGCTACTAGGAGAATCACTTACTGTAAATTGAATTTGTTTAAATGATAGTTACCAAAATAGCATCGACTTGGCACCAAATGAGATAATATGTGATAAATAGTGTGAATTATCTATTGTATGAAAAGAAGTGAAAATTTGTTCACTCCCAAATTGATAACTAATTTTCAAAGAGTACAAATTAATTGTGAAAGAGGAGATGTGGTGAATTTAAAAGAAATTTAGATTTGTGCAAGTATACTGGCAGTATCATCTTAAAGAAAAGATTAATTGAAAGTTAGAAACTATATAAGGAAGAAAAGTACCTAAAATGGTTTCACTTTCTGAATCAAGTGAAATTCGGAGGATTGAATTTCCTAAAGGTGGGGAGAAATGTGAGACCCTATTTCTACTGTACTGTACATGTAATATGTAATTAATTTTGACTGAAAATATATGTACTAAGTGATTATAAGTGAAAGTGTGATGTGGGCCCCACTTATTTTTAATATATTCAGATGGGCTCCAGACTAAAAATGCTATATACAGTGGTGTAAAAAATATAAAATGATGATTTTGAGGTTTAAAATTATTGAATTATATTATTATAAGTTTTTCTGAATTATTTTGTGAACATGGAAAACAAATTAGAAATGACGGATACGTCCAGAGGGCATTTTCGTAAATTATGCCCAAACTAAAATGAGTTGGGATGAAGTAAAAATACCATGATATTCTACATAAAAAGGAGAATAAGATAGTGTCAAGAGATTTATCGAAAAGGTGGTTAAGTGAGAGAAATTCACTAGCGATCCACTAGAGGTAAAATCGTTATCGAGGCACCACGCGTCAACGAAACCACTTCCAATCATCAAGATAAATTAAATGTGATTGATTGGTATGGGAATCCGAATTTTTGGAGTCCAATTACATGGTTTTTACGACTACGGAAGCTTAAAGGCGAAATTGTTGGAAATTTAAATAACCAAGGGCAAAATGGTAAATTTCTATCCTTCTAGAAGCATTTGTATAAGTCAACAAGGATGGACGGCCACTATTTGTTTTCTTCTTCATTTGTTTGGATGACACAAAGAAAGAAAGAAAGAAAAAGAAAGAAAAAGATAGGAAAAGTCAACAAAACCACCAAACTTGACTTTTCTCACAAAGGTTGCTTCTAGGAAATTATCCTACACCATTCCCTCTCTCCATCGACACCCATAACTCAGCAAATGAAGAAGAAAATAAGGAGAAAAGTGAAGAAGAAGGTGGCGGCAAAGGTAAGATCTCTTGGTAATTTTACACTTCCCTAAAAACTAATCTTAGATTTCTATGTTTTTCTTAATGCTAAGTCTAGATCTACCATTTGTTTTGTTTAAAACCAATTGAATCAAGAGGAAAGGACACCATAGGGTTTCAGCTAGGATAAGGGTATGAGGAAAACATGGTGAAACTTACATGAAATTGGTGCCAAAATGGATAAAAGACTAAGATAAACAACATGGTAGCATTAGAATTTGGAAAATCATTAAGGATTGCTTAACGGGGCATTCGGCCAAGAGGTTTTAGATAGGTTGAGATGCTGTATTTCATGATTTGAATATGTTAAATGACTGTAAAAATTAAGAGAAGAAGACTGGTGAAATCGGATTCGAAAGCGAATCTAAAACGGGAAATTTAAGGTTTACTATCAGTGTAATTTACACTGGTTAGGCATAGACTGTATCCTACATGGATGCATTTAGTGAAAGTTGATAGCTTAAAAATAAGAGGAAAATTAATGTAATTTTTTGGTGAAATTGTTTTGCACTCCGGATTGACGGATCACGATCGGTGATACCGAAACGATCGGTAATATGGGACAGGTAAGGGATGAGTGTGTAGGCTGTAGGGATATATTGAATGCATGATTTTGATGAGTATAATTTTATGAAATTATTTTGTATTGAATTGCCTTTGAAAATCATGCAAATTCTGTGGTTTACGGTTTGCAAAAATACTATGTTTAAGTGTAGGGGGTTAAAGTAATTGTAGCTATTATGTTACCGAAATTCCTCCAAAAATTTTAAAATATCTTGAAATATTTTATGAGCATAAAATGAGTGAAATTGTGTAATTTGGATCTTATTTCCAATATTTTTCATAAATTGAAATTTTAGAAAAAAATATTATTTAAATATTCATGTAATTAAATTTTATTAAAATGAGATGTCAAATACATTCTTTGAGATATTTCACAATTATTTAGAACATTTATAAATTTTCTCACTGAAGCATGAATATTTTATTGACTGTTTTTATTGGAATGTTAAATGTGAATTTAATATACCTTTTTGAAAATTTTATTAAATTTTAATAATAATTGTTTAGATTCCTTAAAGGTATTTTCTACTATGAATAAATTGATTTTGAGACTTTAGGCCCCATTATCATGCTCATTGTTACTGTATTGTTACTGTGGCTGATTGACCTGCCAAGTCATCAGCAGTCCTAGGGTCACCTGGCAAGTGTACTCTATGGACACCTTAAAGACTATGGCTATAGATCTTACTGTATACTGTTACTGTTTTCCTTCAGGGATAATTATAGCATGATTGTATAGGGCGTTGCCTAATCTCAACCTACTGTTAAATGATTACTGAACTGTACTGAAACCTACTGTTTATTGTTACTGAACTGCAGTTTATTATTTTATTGAACTGTGAATTATTGTAAACTATTTTACTAAATTATGGATTACTGCTTACTGTTTATGAACTGTACTGAATCATCATTGTTTTATTGAACCATGAAGTACTATTTACTGTTTACTGAACTGTACTAGATTGTTACTGTTTACTAAACTGAAAACAAATTATCAAATTTATTATTGAATTTTAAACGTTTATTGTACTGTTACTACACTAAGAAACTCAAATGTTTACTGTATTGAATTGTTTCTACACTATTTACTGAACTGTTATCGTACTAATACTGAACTGTTTACTGTTACTGCAAAGAGTACTATACTGAAGTGTTTACTGTTACTGCAAAGAGTACTATACTGAAGTGTTTTACTAAACTGTTAATGTTTCAAAAAGGAACATTTTATTATCTCTAAACATATACGATTTATTGAAATCATTTCTGTTTACTGAACTGTTACTGTTTTTTGAAAACTATTACTGTTACTAAATTGTTACAAATAAAAGTGTTGCCAAATTAATCACTGTTAAGGTGAAGCTTTTTACTGAAACGATTCGTTACTGTTTTACTAAAGTGTTTACTGTGTTAAATTTTATTTCCACTGTTTTATGTACTACCATAGTGCTGCTACTGCACTGTTTCTATATAGTTACTACTGTAAATTAAACAATTTACTGTACTGTTACTATTATTGTAAGTGGTTTTCAACTGTCTACTAAAGTGTTGAATTAAATGGTTATATTACCATTTATTTATGGTTAATGATTTTATATCAAGAATTTATAAACTACTCCTTATATTCGCTTTGGGTTTCCGGAATAAGACAAGTATTTCAAAATACCTTCCATGCTCCATCTGGATTACCTAGCCGACTATAGTATTCCTTCGTTTACTGTACCTAGTGAACTGTTAGGAAAGAGAATGTTTTCCAGCATATAGATTTCGTTATATCAGCCTTGCATACGATTCTTTTACTGAGCACGTTTCACTCATCCCTTTATTTTCCACTCCACAGGATATTATAAGTGATTAAAAAGAGGATACATAAGAGGATATCGGTTGAAATCTGGGTTAACCGAGACTACTTGTGTCAGACCGGGAGGTATTTATGCTTTCTTTTATACATTCAGATGAATTGTACAGTATTACTTAATTTTTAAAATAGGAACAGGGAATGTAAGTTGTAAGAAAATGATGTTAAATTTCATATTCCAAATTTATAAAATTATTTAGAGTTACTGTTTATTACTGTTACTGTACAAGTGTAAAGGCATCGTAGATAGCCCAACCGAAATTTGTGTGTAAAAATATGTTGTTTACTGTATATTTGGGTTGTTACATTCCATAACATATATATATATACACACACACACGTATCAAGTCTAGATCATCATCCCAAAATAACATGAGTAACATCAAGATACAATCTACATCCCAAGAACCATATATAAACAACAAGTACATACACACACACACACATCACATTGTGGCAAAAGTCTATGTCCATCATTCACTCGGAAGCCATATACCTAACCACTATATGGGAAGCTGCCCTTGAGGAGCTGTCTAGGCCAAACTGGTAGGTAGCTAAGCTAGAATTCAATCTGTAAGGAGGATGAGAAAAATGGAGTGAGATAAACTCAGTAAGCAACTACTACAAGTAACATGCAGTTATAAAACATGCTTCTTTAATACTTTACACTATCAAATCATTCATATCAGTTTAGTAATCAAAATAAGTGGCATCAATCAATCAGTCAATCATAGTACCATAATCATGAGACAAGGCATTATGACTATGCTACTCAATAGAGCCTTAATTAATAACGCTCCATTGTAGCTAACAATAGCAATCTCTCAAAAAGGGAAGCTGCTTGTGCATAAACCAATCTACCGCAATTCATTAATTGGATGACATTGGGACCTATCCAAATGCTGTATACAAGACAAGCCAATTGTTTCTGAAACTTATACTTGAGAAACAATACTCTAAGGTAAGCTATAGATGCCGTTAACAATCTTAAGGTATAGTCCCATAAGGTCTTAATAACAAGGGTTACAGTATCTACACATTTTAGTCTGTTTAAATGTAATGATCCGAGTGTACATTATTACACAGCACTTACTCATATCTTATTCATTTCTACCAATTGGGCTGTCTGTGATGCCTTCAACACTTGATCATTAACAGTAATAAATAGTAAACATTTATTCAATAAATTCGGAATATAAAATTTTTTACAATATTCCATACACTTTACATCCCCTGTTTCTATTTTACAATAATGTAGTACTGTATACAAGTGTCTGAATATATAAGAGAAGTGAATGTACCTTTAAATTTCAATGCTCTTTCCCTGTGGGCTACTCGCAGCTATATTTATCCAAGGAAGCCATCAAATAATCCTCGTAATTAAATTGAAAAATTTGAAAGTAAGGGGTGAGCGAACCGCTTGCTTAGTAAAGGAATCGAATGCTGCTTGATGTAATGAAAACTATATGCCGTAAAACATTTATTTCCTAACGGTGTACTAAGCATAGTAAAGGAATGATACTATAGTCGGTCAGGAAATCTAGATGGATCATGAAAGGTATTTTGAAATACCTGTCTTGTCCCGGAAACCTAGAGTAACTATAGAGAGTAATAAATAAATTGTTTTATTTCAAAACAATTTCCTTCTCTTTTCTCATAATTATAAAAATGGTATAAACCATTTTATTATATCACTTTAGTACACCAATTTCAAAGCACGTGATAGTACAGTGGTAAAATAGTAGTTACAATAAATAGTCTTTTCAGTACAGTAGCTTATAAATATCCAAATCACTGGATAACAGTTAATTAATTATTTATATTTAAGAAATAATTTTCAAAATATTCTTTCTCGATAACAGTAATTTCCTTTCAGTTCAATAAATAGTATTCTGCACAATTCAATTCAGTAAACAGAAATCAGTAGGTTTTGTTTCAGTAAGTAGTAATTAGTAGCTACCAGTTCAGTAAACAGTAAACAGTAGCTTTCAGTTCAGTAAACAGCAATCAGTAGCTACCAGTTCAGTAAAAAGTAGCTTTCAGTTCAGTAAATAGTAATCAATGGCTACCAGTTCAGTAAACAATAATCTTAGTGCAGTACAGTTCAATTAAACAGTATTTCGGTACGGTTCAGTTCAGTAAACAGTAATTCATAGTGCAATACAGTAAAACAAGATTCAATAAATCCCTTCAGTAAACATAAATCAGTAAGTTGAGACTAGGCATCACCCTACATCATATCATGCTATCATCATCCACTAAGAGACACAGTATTCATCCCCCAAGGGACATAGTATAGTAACAGTCTAGAGCTATGGCCATAGTCTAATGGTAGTATTCGGGTATACTTGCCAAGTGACTCAGGGTCTGCTGATGACTTGGCGAGTCTATCAGCCACGTGAACAGTAATAGTAGTAAGCATGAATCTCGGGGCCTGAGTCTCAAAATCAATTTATTTTCTCATAAAATACCTTTAAGGAAATTTCATAAATTATATCATTTATTTAAATAATTATTTCCAAAAAGGTATTTATTTTCCCCTTTCTAAATACAATAAATCAGTAGGTAAATATTCATGTATAAAGTGAGAAAATATATAAATATTCATTTTGAATATTTAAAATCATTTAAATCATAAATAATTTCACACTTATGTAAAATTTTAAAACAAGAATATTTAATTTTCATATTTCTCTCATAATTTCAATTTTTACAGAAAATTTATATAAATGGTTTCCAAATATGTCATTTGACTCAAATTCAAGCATATAAAATATTTATAATATTTTAGAATATTTTCAGTAAATTTTTCGGTAGCATAATGGCTGCGGATTCCTAACCTCCTGCACCGAAATACAGTATATAAACCAGCTTTTAAACCACAATTCATGCGTGTTTCAAACCAAATCATGTTCTCAACATTTCCATAAAATTTATCTCAATAAAACATGAATTCAGTATATCTCTACAACTCACACACTCCTTCCTTACCAGTCATATGAAGTCGAGCTGCCCGGTTACACTAACCGAATTCCGTTAACCTAGGCTGCAAAATAATTTTATCAAAGATTATTAAAATTCTTCTTCTTATTTTTAAGCCACTAATAGTCAAAAATGCAGCCACCAACGTTATATTATAGGCACAACCAGTATAAATTATACTAGTGCTAAAGCTCAACTTGTTCATTCAAGTTTCTTTTTTCGGTTTTAATTTTACCAATTCTTCTCTTTTAATTTCTATAATTATTCTTTACCAAAACTCCTAATTTTTCAGCATATTTTGTGCCTCCAAGTGTCATGGCTGAATCCCTTAATGGCCATGGTCATTGTCGCGACCCGTGACCACATTTCTTACCTTATTGTACACAACTTAACTGGTTGGGCTGTCTGTGATACTTCACTTGTACTGATTGTTAAACAATTTTACATAACATTATTTATATTATACACATCCCCTATCGAAATTAATCAAATAAGCAGTACTATTGACATGTCTAAATACAAAAAATAAATGATCATACCTCAATTAACTCAGTCGGTCTATCATATTGTCCTTCGTGTACAGCCAGGATCCACAAATCACTGAACTCACAATCATAAAAACCTGAAATGTTTAAAATTAAGGGGTGAGCAAAACCACGGCTCAGTAAGAGAATTATATGCCTCACTTGATACTCAGCTTCCTATATGTTGAAAATCTTTTTCATTTTTCCTATGGGCTCTAGGCTTGCATGTAGGAAAGATACTACAGTCGGCTAGGGATCCGAATGGAGTAAGGTAGGTATTTTAGAATACCATACTTGTTACGGAACCTAAGAGCAACTGTAGAGAGAAATTTTCATTTCTTTTTGAATTAATAAATCCTTTTTCCTTTTTAAACTTTCATAACCTTTTTCATATTCTTTTCAAAATAATGCTTCTACGAAATAAAGCATTTAAATAAAATAATTAATATTCATATATTCCTTGAAAAGAATATTAGTTAAATCATCATCTTATTTCTTTAAAACTCATTTCATGTTTTAATGTACTCTCTTAATTAGTACCGTACTTTAAAGAGTAAAATAAGCTATTAAAATCTATTCCAATATAACCGATTACTTAATCACTTTAGGCGTAAGCCCCAATTCACTGATTCAGTTACGACATCCATTCTAACTAACAATGGAGTTAAGTGTCATATCGAGGAACTCGTGTAGCACTTAGTGCTCAAAGGATTCTAGAGGTGGCTCCTACGGTCCAATTGGTATCCGTGTAGCACGTAGGTCCCTTGAGTCTTCTAAAGGTGGCTCACACGGTACAGAAACTTCTTACTAACACATCAGAACTCGTGTAGCACTTAGTTCCCGAAGGACTCTAGAGGTGGCTCACACGGTACAGAAATTTCTTACTAACACATCGAAACTCGTGTAGCACTTAGTTCCCGAAGGACTCTAGAGGTGGCTCCCATGGTATAGAAATTTCTTACTAACACATCGAAACTCGTGTAGCACTTAGTTCCCGAAGGACTCTAGAGGTGGCTCCCACGGTACAGAAATTTCTTACTAACACATCGAAACTCGTGTAGCACTTATTTCCCGAAGGACTCTAGAGGTGGCTCACACGGTACAGAAATTTCTTACTAACACATCGAAACTCGTGTAGCACTTAGTTCTCGAAGGACTTTAGAGGTGGCTCACACGGTTCGGAACTCGAGTCTTTGCTCGGTTTGGCCTTTATGCCATATACTTCCCACTATCTTATCAGAACTCGTGAAACACTTATAATCTAATGTTCCATTTAAATTCATGGTAAGAATGTCAGATCTATCAATTCTTCCTATTTCGAAACATATTACATATTCGTATCACATGTCTTAGGAAAGTCATCCCACAGTACTATAATTAGTACCGAAACGAGCATTTTGTAAAAATGCTTTCTCCTCATATCATATAAACATATTCTTTTCACATGTCACGCATCATATTTCACATTTTCCGTTTGACATATTCCACATCATGTAAAACGCTTTCCTTTTTAACATGTCACCTATCATTTATGGAGTCTAAGATAGACATCAATCTTATCATACTATAACCCCGGAGAGTAAAGAAATAAACCGGTCAAATCTATGACCATAATCTATATTGTCCTCGGTGGGTCACTGATCAAGTGTCGACCAGGACTAAACTTATCACATATCATGCATCAGCATGATAGGATGCTGACGAGTCTCAAAACCGTATTTTTTATCATAATATAAACCTTTATGGAATTTATATAAATATATAATTCCATAATTTAAATCCATAAGGGTTAAAATCCTTTAGTGAATATTTATAAAAATATTCATAAAAATATTCACTGTATTTCACTTCATCTTTCGTCTCGTATTACGTGTAATTTATCTATCCAGAGATTTTTTGGTGATTTCATTATCACCATTCTCGAAAACATGAATATTTTAAAATTCCATCTCATTATATTCATGTTTTACGAAATTTAGTAATTTCCTCATTCTTCGTGATTTAATATCGATTTTTGAAAATAAAATCATTTAATATGATTTTATGAGATTTTTCTAAAATTTTCGGCAGCATAACGGCTACCGATTTACTAACCTCCTGTACGAAAAATACAGTTATAAATTTGCAGCCAGTACTTCATCTCAAAATTTTCAGCAAATCATGCATCATAATAATTTTCATAAAATATTTCCATAATATATTTCAAATTAAAATATGTAGACTGAATATCCCTACAGTGCCACACATGCATCCCTTACCTTTTTCCGGGTCGGCGACTTCCTTTTATCGATCGTGCCTGTACTCTATCTCTCCCGATTCCTTATCCCGATTGCTGAAAATAATTTCTGGAATTAAAATTCTAAATTTTAAAATTTTTTCATAATTTATTAAATTTTTCTGAAATTAAATTTTCGGGAAATTTCTTACCAAATTTTCGTAAATTTTCGGGTTGTCGAATTTTCGGGAATTTTTCAAATTCCCAAAATTCTCCTTTTTCCTCTTTTTCTTCCTTTTTCCTCTTTTCTTTTTTTTCCTTTTTCTTTTCTTTTCTTTTTCTTTTCTTTTCTTTTTCTTTTTCCTTTTTTTTCTTTTCTTTTTCTTTTCTTTCTTTCTCGGTCAAACCGGTTCAGACTATTCCTCGCCAATTCCTCGCCGGCAGCCGGTTCTTCGGCAGTTCCGGCGTCCCTCAGCTGGCCGGCTACACGACGAACTTGTCGGTGCCCTCCATTTGCCCTGGATCGGCAACACGACGGCGGATCGAGGCGGAATAGGTTCGGTTTCTCCTTCCTCTTCGCCGGCCCTCCTCCGCCGTTCATTACGCCTCCGGTGGCCTCCATCGTCTTCCTCTCCCTCCGGTGAAGCTTCGGTTGCAGTGGCAGCCATCGATTTGGCCGGCATCGCCGTCGGCCATTTTCCTTTTCCTCTCTGGTTTCTTTTGTTTTCCGTCGATCCTGTTTTCGTTTCTTCACGTCGCCGGCAGCTTCTTTCCTTTCTCTGGCTGGTGGCGGCTCCGCCGCCGTCGGCCCTCTAGCTGGGAAGGATCGGGTCCTTCCCGATTTTCCTCTTCCTTCTGTTTTCTGTTTTATTTCCTTTTTGTTTTTATTCACTTTCTATATTTAGTATATAATACACTATATATTATACACTATATTTTATATTTTATACATATAATATATATTATATATCATACATATATCATTTCATATATAATATATAATACAATATATATTATATATACATTATATATATTGTATATTACAAAACATATATTTAGTATATATATATATGTATATATGTATATTTATATACTTTAAAGTAAATAACATTTATATATGTAAATTATATAAATGTTATAATACAATATATATACCTATAAACTTTAATATAAAATAATATTTACCTTTTCTATATATGTATGTATATATATATATTTATATATACATAAAATATTATGTTTATATACATATGTATTATTTAAATTCATGAAATAGTATATATTTCCATATATATACCAACGTATATTAAAATATACTATACAGTATTTTAAATACATACGTATTTGTATAAAATACATTTATAATTTTTGTAATTATATAAACATACTTTATTTTCATTTCTCGTTTTCTTTATTTAAATTTGGATTTTTAATTTATCGAATTTAATTCTTTTTTTCCTCTCTCTATTATTTTTATTTTCACTTCCAATTTAATTTCCTTTACACCAATTTCCCGATTCTTTCACTTTCTTACTTTTCGGAATTTTCACCCATATCCCGTTCTCGCAAAAATTTATTTATTTCCTCTGATTTATTTTCTCCAATATTTATTTTCAATATTTCGAATTTCCAATAAATGAAAAATTTACGATTATCACAGTCATTGACTTTTCAACATTTTTCTTCTATTTTCTTGTTTTCCATTTGGTTCTTTATGGTTCACGGGTACATTCCTTGCCTTTTATTTGCATGAAACCACAATTTCTTTCATCGTTTCATGCCAACCGAACCTTCCCAAAATTTGTCAAATTTGTATTCTTCATCCTTTCCAATTTCCAAACTTCCTCTTTATTTTATTTATACTCTATCATTTTCATCCCTTATTACATCAAAACATCAAAGATCTGAACAATTCTTGAGTCCAGCCAAGCATTATGACAGAAGAAATTTGGATGCACAGTTTGGACTTAATTTTTCTCCTCCTTTAACGTATTCCTTCAACCAAAATTTTATCACTTGTCCAATAATTAATTTCTTCCTTTTATAAATATATTTATTGATATTTAATACCATGAAAATAATGCTTCCACTCTAAATTTTCTGATTTCACTTTCTTTCCTTTATTCCATACTTTTGTATTCATCATTTAATATTTATTCCAACCTTTACACACCATATTATAAATTATAATTCCAAAAAATTTCATAATTTAAAGTGGAATTTCATATTCAATATTTATATAATTCCACCAAATAATTTATTTCAGTTATCAATCATTTACAACATGGTGTACAGTGTAGTAAAATCTAGTCTCACATTTTCTCCCATACTTAAGAAATTTGGTCCTTCAAATTTCACCTGGACCTGTCACGGAAAGAGCTCTAAATACTTCTCACACATAAGGTTCTCTAACTCCCAAATAGCCTTCTCCTCAGTGTGTTACTGCCAGAGCACCTTAACCAATGGAATCATCTTAGATCGCAATACCTTCTCTTTGTTATCCAAGATTTGTACTGGCCTCTCAACATAACTCATATCCTTTCTGATCTCCAGTGGTTAATGTCGAATTACGTGAGAAGGATCTGGATGGTACTTCCTCAACATCGAGACATGGAATATGTTATGCACTCCTGACAACTCTTGTGGTAGTGTTAACCGATATGCCACATCTCCCACGCGATCTAAGATCTCGAAAGGTCCGATGTATCGAGGACTTAGCTTTCCTTTCTTAACGAATCTCAATATGCCTTTAGGGGTTGAGACCTTTAAAATATATTATCACCCGTACATCTCGGGAATCTGCTTAACCATATAGGGAGATAAGAACTTACGGTTTCCCATTTTTTCCCATGCTATCGTGGATCGATATCATCTGCCATATATAGTTTAGTAAGGTGCCATGCTGATAGTCACCTGTTAGCTATTATTATAAGTAAACTTGGTCAGGGTAGATGATTGTCCCAGGAACTTCTAAAATCAAGTGCACACGCTCACAACACATCCTCGAGCATCAATATCGTATGCTCGGACTGTTCGTCAGTCTACAGATGAAACGCGGTGCTAAAACTCAGTTGGGATCCCATGGCTTCCTGAAATCTCTCTCAGAAATGAGATGTGAAGTGAGACTCCCTGTCAGATGTAATGCTCGTTGGAACACCATGTAATCTCACTATCTCCCTGATATATAATTCGGCTAAGGCAATAATTGGATTAATAGATTTCATAGCCAAGAAATTGGGCAGACTTAGTTAATTTGTCCACAATTATCCAGATAGCATTATACCCTTTGCGGGTCATTCGAATTTCACTTAATTTAGGAAGTACATATTTTTCTTCCTTATATAATTTCAAACTTTCACAATCAATTTAAACTCCCTAAATCATTTATCAATTTTGGAAGTTAACATTTTCACTTCTTTTCATACTGTAATTTATTCACACTGTTTATGACTTATGATCTCATTTGGTACCAAGTCAATAATAATTTGGTAACTATCATTTAAACAATTTTAATTACTCGTATGTCACTGTTCCAGTAGCTTTTTAAATGCAGTGCACTTGCTCTCAATATATCATTGAGCATCCATACAATGCGCTCAGATATTTACATCTATAAAAAGAGGTGCTGATAGTAAATTTGGAATCTTGAAGCCTTTTGCTATTTTCCAAGAGCATGTGCCAATTCAGGGATCCCAATCACATGTAACGCTCACTGGAACTTCACATACATTCTCATCGTTTCACATATATATATATATCAACTAGGGCACTCAGGAGATCAAGAAACTTGATGATGTAGAAGTGAGTCAATTTGTCAATTAATCTATAGTCACTTATATAACATCATGGTTCTTTCGGATTCTTTACTATCCCACTATAATCATTCCACAGTTTAGCTAAGACTGCACTTTGCTTGCAAACTTTAACATTAACCATCAATTACGGCGAATGAGACATTAGGTAATACTTTTCCTTGATATCTCTTTTCATATTGAGTTATCATTACATCCCTCATTCTCATGGTACATATAATATCACTTAATTATAAGATGTACCTGATGATGTAATCTTTTCACAATCCAATTCTATAACAATTACCAATTCTGTCTCCCCATTAATTATGGCATTTCACAATTCCAATGTATATATACATCCATTTACATGACTGGTAGTAACGCATTTATTTATTCCTCTGAATATAAAAAATGTTTATCTGTTAAGTTTGGCTCAATCTTATATTTAGCCATAATCACATGATAGTTAGAGGAATCACAGTCAATCTTATATTTGGGAACTACTTCATAATTCGTGTTCCCTTATCATTATATGACTTGTTTTTTAATGCATTTTTTATCCTTTCACATTTATCATTTCAGTTACTCTCCCAAATGGTATAGTATTCTTCTATTAAAACCTTTTAACATTTTTTAATACTATACTCACACATATTCATCCACTTCCATTTGATTTTCTCATATGTATGTATCATATTAGTGGAGTAGCCAATTCCACAAACTCCTAAACCAATCATTTATTTCATTCAGTTTCCCGAAGTTACGAATACCTATCTGTAATATTTTTATCCGATAACATCTTGTTCAGAGATTAGTCTTAAAACTCCATATATATCATTAAGTGGATCAATTAGAACATCAATCCTGAACAAATGAATATCCATTTCCAATAATAACATTATTAAACATTCAGAATTTAATTCACAATCATAACTATTCTTATTCTTTCGAATCAGATCATTTGTGTTTTCACTAATTACTCTAATACAGGTGGGTTCTTTATTTATTAATCTCTGAAGTAATTTCTTAAGCTCTTCAAACTCTTTTCATGTTGTGAATCGAGTCAATAATCTCTCAAATCCATATTACTCCAAAAATGTATTTAGAAATTCATCCAGTAACTTCTAAATCATAAACTCATATCATCTTGGATGTTTCATCATTTACATCCTGCAAATCCACTATGTATCCTCACATGCATATAACTTTTAAATCATTTCACATATATATATATATATATCAATCTATTCACTTATATATGTTTTCACTTCATACTATACCATTTTGTAAGCATATTCCAAAATATTTTGGTTCTATAATTATCTGATTTCTACTCATATGAAACAGAAGGACTATTTAGAACCAAAATTAGTAATATTGATATTGAATCATCAATACACAATTCACCTTTTCAATTACACTCAGTAAGTGTATCACTTTTCATATTATCCATTAATCCCTAATCAAATACCCCGTCTTTTCACGTTTAATTTAGGCTCTAAAAATTCAATATAAGGGCATATTTGTCATTTTTCAGTTTGTTTCTTTCTTTTCAAGATACCTTTAAATAGGCGATCTTAAGATCTATACACTGATGATATCTCATTCTACTCCAATATCATCATTTCAGGGTCTTAGTTCGATTCAGACAAAAAAGTCCTAGTGGGGCCCTCACCAAGTTCCTCTTTGTACCATACCGAACAGACCTCCAGTAAGACCATAAGATCACCTATTTCTTGTAAAATTCTCGGATTACAATGACTTTTTGTAACCCTTGATTTATAAATTTTTCACACCATTTTAAACACTTAACACCATTTACAGTCACTTGGTTCCTCTATATATTCAAAATATACAGTACTACAGGGGATGTTAACCATTTTTAACACTTTCTATTCTAAAGGAATCAATAGACATCAGGCCAACATTGCTCTGATAGCATTAAAACTGTAATGATCCGAGTGTACATTATTACACAGCATTTACTCATATCTTATTCATTTCTACCGATTGGGCTGTCTGTCATGCCTTCAACACTTGATCATTAACAGTAATAAATGGTAAACATTTATTCAATAAATTCGGAATATAAAAATTTTTACAATATTCCATACACTTTACATCTCCTATTTCTATTTTACAATAATATAGTACTGTATACAAGTGTCTGAATATATAAGAGAATTGACTGTACCTTTAAATTTCAATGCTCTGTCCCTATAGGCTACTCGCAGCTATATTTATCCGAGGAAGCCATCAAATAATCCTCGTAATTAATCTAAAAAATTTGAAAGTAAGGGGTGAGCGAACCACTTGCTCAGTAAAGGAGTCGTATGCTGCTTGATATAATGAAAACTATATGTTGTAAAACATTTATTTCCTAACAGTGTACTAAGCACAGTCAAGGAATGATACTATAGTCGGTTCAGAAATCCAGATGGATCATGAAAGGTATTTTGAAATACTTGTCTCCTTCCGAAAACCCAGAGCAACTATAGAGAGTAATAAATAAATTGTTTTATTTCAAAACAATTTCCTTCTCTTTTATCATAATTATAAAAATGGTATAAACCATTTTAATATATCACTTCAGTACACCAATTTCAAAACATGTGACAGTACAGTGGTAAAACAGTACTTACAGTAAACAGTCTTTTCAGTACAGTAGCTTATAAATATCCAAATCACTGGATAACAATTCAGTAATTATTTCTATCTAAGAAATAATTTTCAAAATATTCTTTCTCGATAACAGTAATTTCCTTTCAGTTCAATAAACAGTATTCTGTATAATTCAGTTTAGTAAACAGAAATCAGTGGGTTTCGTTTCAGTAAGCAGAAATCAGTAGCTACCAGTTCAGTAAACAGTAAACAGTAGCTTTCAGTTCAGTAAACAGTAATCAGTAGCTACCAGTTCAGTAAACAGTAATCCCAGTGCAGTATAGTTCAGTAAAACAGTATTTCAGTATGGTTCAGTTCAGTAAAAAGTATTTCACAGTGCAGTACAGTAAAACAGGATTAAATAAATCCCTTCAGTAAACATAAATCAGTAAGTTGAAACTAGGCATCACCCTACATCATATCATGTTATCATCGTCGACCAAGGGACACAATATTCATCCCCCAAGGGACACAGTATAGTAACAGTGTAGATCTTTGGCCATAGTCTAAGGGTAGTCCTCGAGTACGCTTGCCAGGTGACTCAGGGTATGCTGATGACTTGGTGAGTCTATCAACCACATGAACAGTAATAGCAGTAAGCATGAATCTCGGGGCCTAAGTCTCAAAATCAATTTATCTTGTCATAAAATACCTTTAAGGAAATTTCATGAATTATATCATTTATTTAAATAATTATTTCCAAAAAGGTATTTATTTTCCGCTTTCCAAATACAGTAAATCAGTTGGTAAATATTCATGTATAAAGTGAGAAAATATATAAATATTCATTTTGAATATTTAAAATCATTTAAATCATAAATAATTTCTCACTTATGTAAAATTTTAAAACATGAATATTTAATTTTCATATTTCTCTCATAATTTCAATTTTTATGGAAAATTTATATAAATCATTTCCAAATATGTCATTTGACTCAAATGCAAGCATCTAAAATATTTATAATATTTTAGAATATTTTCAGTAAATTTTTCGGCAGCATAACGGCTGCGGATTCCTAACCTCCTGCACCGAAATACAGTATATAAACCAACTTTTAAACCACAATTCATGCATGTTTCAAACCAAATCATGTTCTCAACATTTCCATAAAATTTATCTCAATAAAACATGAATTCAATATATCTCTACAACTCACACACTCCTCCCTTACCAGTCATATGAAGTAGAGCTGCCCGGTTACGCTAACCGAATTCCGTTAACCCGGGTTGCAAAATAATTTTATCAAAGATTATTAAAATTCTTCTTCTTATTTTTAAGCCACTAATATTCAAAAATGCAGCTACCAACGTCATATTATAAGCATAACCAGTATAAATTATACTGGTGTTAAAGCTCAACTTGTTCATTCAAGTTTCTTTTTCGGTTTTAATTTCACCAATTCTTCTCTTTTAATTTCTATAATTATTCTTTACCAAAACCCCTAATTTTTCAGCATATTTTTTTGCCTCCAAGTGTCATGGCCGAATCCCTTAATGGCCATGGTCATTGACTTTTCAACAATTTTCTTCTATTTTCTTGTTTTTCATTTGGTTCTTTATGGTTCACGGGTACATTCCTTGCCTTCTATTTGCATGAAACAACAATTTCTTTCATCCTTTCATGCCAACTGAACCTTCCCAAAATTTGTCAAATTTGGATTCTTCATCCTTTCCAATTTCCAAGCTTCCTCTTTATTTTATTTATACTTTATCATTTTCGTCCCTTATTACATCAAAACATCAAAGATTTGAACAAATCTTGTGTCCAGCCATGCATCATGACAGAAGAAATTTGGATGCACGGTTTAAACATAATTTTTCTCCTCCTTTAACATATTCCTTCAACCAAAATTTTATCACTTGTCCAATAATTAATTTCTTCCTCTTATAAGTATATTTATTGATATTTAATACCATGAAAATAATGCTTCCACTCTAAATTTTCTGATTTTACTTTCTTTCCTTTATTCCATACTTGTATTCATCATTAAATATTTATTCCAACCTTTACACACCATATTATAAATTATAATTCCAAAAAATTAGATAATTTAAAGTGGAATTTCATATTCAATATTTATTTAATTCCACCAAATAATTTATTTCAGTTATCAATCATTTACAATATGGTGTACAGTGTAGTAAAGTCAAGTCTGACATTAAAGGTGATATTTAAGGATCAAATCTTGTGAAACATTATCCAAACCCCAAGGCCCATAATTTGGAAATCATCGAGCAAATTTAAACCAAGACTTATATTTTTTTTGTCGAACCGAGAGCTAGAGCAATTTGAAACCAACACATAAGCATTTTCATGTTCAAATCGATAGCTATAACTTGCTAAGACCCTTTTTCTGGAATCATTGAACCATTTATAAACAAGTATAATTCATGCAAGCCTTGGCCGAATGCATCAAGAGTCATTTCTCAACTGTTTAAGTAAAACAATCATGGAAAGCTTAAATATGCAGCTTCAATCAAGGTGTGCCTTAGCACCAAAATCAATATCAATACCAAACAATTTGGATGCAATTTAGTTACTTGTAAGTTACTTACAACACTCCCTTAGCTTAAGGGTTTAATTCCTCCTCTCACTTATAAAGTTCCCAATAAGCTAATTGCCTCCTACTATCCTTTTAGTCAAGCTTCTAATGCTACATCATACCATTGATCATGTTAGGTAGATACCATACTTTATTTATCAATACATTCACCAAATGGTAAGTGTAATACTCTTACCGTCCCTTGGTTGAGAGCATTCACATATACTGATGGAGACCCATCAAGCTCACACAGCTCAATTCATGTTACCATTTAGTACTAAAAGACTTTAAAACTGTAACGTCTGAAATTATAAAATTTTGAACCAAATTTTTCTTTTTAAAACACTTATTTACTTACTATCTTTTGGTTTGCATTTAGTGTCAATGTAAGCACGCTCCACATTTTCTTTACTAGTAAATTCCTTATATCATCAAATAAATAAATCAAAATTTTAATATATCTACAATATAATATTTAACCACCTAATTTACATCCCTCTTTAAAATTTACATCCTATTTCAATAAATACACTTGCTGTGCAATTACATGTTTGAATATAAATGTAAATATGTACCTGATCATTTTATTACTTGTAAATTTCTAATACTTTCTTCAATAATATGGGAAGTCGTGGTAGACAAATATACTGAAAGTTATCTAGGAGAAGGGAGTAAGGAGGTGAGCTTTGGGAAAAGCCCAGTAAGAAACATATATAAAGGTGTTGAAAACATTTTGGAAATACTTTAGAAAACATAACACAAAGTATTTCAATATATAAATCCCATCTATAATTCATATTTAAAAATACTGCAGCAAACAGAACTCATTCTGTAATAATAAATAGCTCACTTTCAATAAACAGTTCAGTTTTAAACCGTAAGAAGTTTGATAACAGTAACTAATTCAGTACCAGCAACAACTCATCAAAACAATATAGCAAACAGTAACGTTAGGTGGAGACCAGGCAACACCCTCAATATATCATGCTATAATCTCCGTAGGGAATAGTAATAGTATCACCTGAGACATATGACCATAGTCTATAAATGTCATCGGTCGTACACTGATCAGGTGACAATCGGGACGCTGAGGATAGGATCAGTGTCCATAGCTTCACACAGCATATTACATGTCATATATCACATATCATATATTAGCATGATACGGGGCCTATCAGTCTCAAAACCATTCATAACCCGTATAAATTCCATAAAGGAAATCATTTGACAACACCTGTTTAAGAAAATATATATCCGGTGCATAAGTAAAGACTTATGAAATATTCACAATTCAGTTTTCACTTCTGAAAATATTCCATTTCACTTTAAGTGGATTAAAAGATCATGTTGGTACTCTTACGTATATAAAATTCAATAACATAAACATTTAAATATTGTTTTCCATGTATAAACCATATATAAATGGTTAATCAGAAATCACCAGAATAAATAATTTTCAATATCAATAAACGATTATGTTCCAAAACAGAGTAGTACACAATGCAATAACCATGCATCTTAAAACGCATTGGGTTATGTGAACAAATTATATTTTTCCCCTTTTTTGGAAAATTGATGAAAACGGTTAAAAATAGAATTTTTGAAAATTTCCAAGAACACGCAAAATATTTCCAAGCAGTTCTTATATATATTCGTTACCTCGAGTCCACGCAATATCTCTACATTTTCGCTATCGCTTGTAAATTCTATTTTCCAGAATCTCCACTCTGCATAGTAACATCACCTTATGTTTTATATTTCCATATCAAAATGATAATACATAATTCAAAATTTCTATTTTACATTTATCATTCTCCATAATTGATTTATTTTATTTTCTATTAATTACCACAATATGATTACAATTAAATTATATCTTTTATTCAACTCCAATAATACCGAAAATTCATTATCTTTAATCTCTTTTCCTTACTCGATAAATCATGGAAATTCAATAAATCATAAATTCTCCAAATTTCTTCCATTAACTGCAAACTCATTCTTTTCTCAAATTTAATTCCACCAACTATTTCATTAACATTTATTTATTATTTATAATTCTCATACCATGAAATTCACATTAGAATTCTATTTCCAAATCTCAATCATACACCTCCTCATGCACATAATTTATTTTCTTCCAAATATTCCCTACTTAATTATTTTCTTTAGTCATTAAATTCTAATTTAACATAAGGGCTTCATGAACAATGGCTTAACCAATTATTCACATTCTTGCACTATACTTATTATTTCTTAATTCAAATCTCATCAATTAATCCTTATTATACCCAATTCATTATTCTTCACCCATAAGATTGAAAAATTTAACATAAAATCTCTTCTTGCAACTTAACCAAAATCTTCATGGACAAAATTCATTCTTTTTCTTAAATTTAATATCACAATTAATCTTTATTTAACATTTTATTAATTTTCCTATCATCACTTGATACAATTTATACCAACACTGGTCCCTTTTCTTCATGATCGTAGGTTTCTGAATGTTTCCTCTTGTTTTCATTCTTTCCTTTCTCAATTTCACTCATAAATAATTTTCTTCTTCACTTAAAACATTTATTACACATCTTCTATCAATGCTCTTATTAATTTTTGCTATACTATTTCTTACTCCTTAATCCTCCAATTCCAATATTTCATATTATATTATAAAATTTAGTTGATCAAATACTCTAATTGATTCTAAAATTTATTGTTTTCTTCAATTCTCATTCCATGGATTTAATTTCCTTCTCACTCTTGTTACCATTTAATTACCATTCTTTAACTTTTTAATTTAAAGAGTTTACCATACTCTTCGATAATTTATGCCTTGGCCAAAATCTTCTTTTTCAATTATTTATTATCTACCAATTTCCTACTTCACGAATATCATTTTTCATATTCTATTTTTCATTTTACTTTTACTCCATAAATCAAAATGTTCACCAATTTTCATATTCTCACATTATAGCTAATTATTCATTCTTGAACCAATCTTATTTTCTTGTTAAATACTCAAACATAATTACAATAAAATTTATTTTTCCTTTTCTCCAAATCTTTACTTTCTAATTACTCATTTTCCATTTCCATATAAATTTAAAAATCATTATTTATTAGAAATTTCCCCATGCCATTTTTTTCTTTCTTTGCTTTTCTTTTATGTTTTATTTTCTTTACTGTTTCTTTTTCCGTTTCTTTCTTTTTCCTGGTTTTCCTTTTTACTTTCGACAGCCTCCCATTTTCCATCAGCCATGTTCGACAGCCACTTCCCTTTTGTTTTTCATCTATTCTTTTTTTCTTTCTTGCCTTATAACTACTATTCTCTTTGTATTTTTATCAAACACTTACAATTCACAACATTATAATCATCATCTTGAATCTCATGCTACAACCGGACAGCCCATTATTCATGCCACTCACACAGATTTTGCCAAAATCACTTAACTCAAGCTTCAACTAGTTTCCATGCATCATCTTCTACTAATCCCAACCTAGTAATCACAATAATTCACCATTGATATGACAAAGTATACCCACTTTGGGTCAGGCCCAAGGTTCATCAAAGACCACCACATGGCAGGATATCACTGAGCCACGTGGCCTTCGGCGACAGACGACATAGGCAGTGACATAACACATGTCGCTAGGCGACAGACTCTCAGCCTATCGCATGACGCCACAGTGCGACACGTGGCATCAGTCCGTCTACTGACTTGCAACAGGCGAGATAAGCTGCGGCATAATATCTGTCGCTAGGTGACAGACTCTTAGCCTGTCGCCTGACGTCACAGCGCGACACGTGGCATCAGTCCGTCTACCGACTTGCGACAGACGAGATAGGCTGCGGCATAATATCTGTCGCTAGGCGACATACTCTAGCCTGTCGCCTGACGTCACAGTGCGACACGTAGCATCAATTTCGCCTACCGACAGGCGACAGACCCCTGACGCCATAACGTGATTCACGAGATGGTCTCTCGCCAGCGACAAGGTTCGAGTTTTTCTATACGTGGAATTTGTATTACATCTGGACACAAACTCTTAGCAAAGTTACGTACTTATCCCCAGGTAATTAACATAGAATATTCGCCTATAAATAGGCTTCAGGTATAATCTTATTCCCCAATTTCTGACTATTGGCTTTTACGCTTCCCAATTCAGAAGAACTTTTTGCTGACTTAAGCATCGAAGTGTCTACGCAGGGAACCACCCCTGCGTCTCTCTGACTTTTCTTGTTTTACAGAAGCTTCTTGAAGACACGTGGAGACTAAGCACGAACATCGATGTCAGCATACCTTTATTGTTGTTTTGTGCAACAACAATTGGTGCCGTCTGTGTGAAACGCATAAAAAGCCAATCAATATTTTCAAAGATGGTGAGAGCAAGATCTACAAACGTAAGGACCGGAAGTGAGGAAAACTCTGTGAGCTCCCCTGAACAACAGATTCGCCAGACAAACCAGGTGAACAAGGAGGAAGAAAGAATTACTGTGTCGGCGGCAGAATTCGAAGCTCTGAGGCAACAAAGCGAAGAAACTACCCAGGCACTGCGAGCCATGGTGGATCTGTTCCAAAGAGTTCTCCCGACATTGGATCTGCTGCCTACCTTGCAAAACTTGGTAGGAGGAACAAATAGAGGTGTCCCACCGCAGGTGTTTGGGCGACAGGAGGACACGACAGTGGCAGACCTCTCTCGTCGGTGAGAGGATCCCCCTGTGGAAGAGCACGACATTCATCAGGGTGCGGTAGGACAGGGGGCGAGAGGCCTGTCGTAGGCACCCAGCGAGAGAATGAAGAAGCAGTAGGTTTGGATCCGGCGATAGGGGTAAGGCGACAGGGGAGCGGGAGGCCTGTCGCAGGAACACAGCTAGAGACTGAGGAAGCAGTAGGTTTAGAGCCTGCGACAGGGGTCAGGTGACAGGTTCCACGGGTAGGGCGACAGATGTCTGGGTAACAGGACGTTGACCGGGCGACAGGGTCTACTGCCCACCATCATGACTTGTCAAATTTTGATGGTGCTAACTTAGACCATGGTATTGGAGGTGCTGGAAAGAACGGTGTCGAAGATCAAAGCACTTGGGGAACTGGGTCGGAGTTTGACCCCACTTGGTGCACGCAAATGGTACGGACAAACGCACCTCATGTTAAGGGCAAGGAAGTAATCGGAGACCTACTTGATTCGTCTCATGCCCGAAATCAGCTCGCTCCCCCCGTGGACATGAAGAAGATGATAGAACAGGTACTGGAAGAGAAAAAGTTAGTGTCTGCAGAAGAGAGCCAGAGGAGGAGAGTACCGTTTTGCATGACTATCATGAAAAAACCTCTGCCCCCAAAGTTCAAAATGCCGCAGATGACCGCCTACATCGGAAAGATGGACCCCTACGACCATATGCAAAACTATGAGGCCCTAATGTTGTTACATGGATGGGAAGACGAGATAATGTGATGGCCTTTTCCTTAACTCTGTCCGGACATGCTATGAAATGGTTTAATAACCTTCCTGAAGGGTCCGTTATCTCTTTTGATCAACTCCGAAGCGAGTTTCTCAAGGCGTTTGCGGTGAATAGTCAGAGAAGGAAGGAACCGACCTATTTACTCACTATTAAGCGGGGTGCTAAGGAGTCATTGAAGAGTTATGTGGATCGGTTCAGAGATGCTACTTTGGAGGTGCGAAATCTGCAAGTCGGTATAGCCGTGGCAGCCATGTTACAGTGGACAAGGTCTGAGAAATTGCAAGAATCCCTATCGCTAGACCAGCCAACAACCATCTCAGACCTGCTTTCTTGCTCACATAAGTATGTAACCCAGGAGGAAGTAATGAAAATGGTGGCGATAAAAGAATCCAAGGATGGAAGGAAAGAGGAAGAGAGGTCACTGAAGCATCTTCCAGCCAATCGAGAAAGTTTGAGAAAGCTCCCGCACTGAAATACAATTCCTATACCCCACTTACCAAATCTCGAGCTTCAGTGTTGGCAGCTATTGAAGGATCAGGGCTTATACAGACTCCAAAGAAGACGTCAGGGAATTTGGGCCGTGATTTAAGGTCGTACTGCGATTACCACTCAGCGCATGGGCACACAACCGAAAAATATAGGGAGTTGATGAATCAGCTAGAAAAGCTAGCACGAGAGGGAAAAATAAACCATTTCGTATGGAGAGGTGATAGAACTATCTATCCTACACAGAACAGAGGAAATAATTTCAGAGATAGAAGAGGTGAAAACAGAGGACCTGTTAAACGAAATGAAGGTGAAAGAAGAGATAATGACAGAAGGGTAGAAAGAAGGAATCGAGAGGAAGACAATGAACCCACAAGGCCAGCTATTAATGTGATATCCAGAAGTGAGTCATTAGCTAGCACTTCTTCCTCGTCTTGAAAGACCTACGCCCAACAGGCTTATCAAATTAATTCGGTGATGGACGAAAAACATGATGAAGAGCCCATTACTTTCACGCCAGCTGACAAAGGTGATGTAATGATCCCTCATGATGACCCAATGGTGATTTCAGCGGTAATAGCAAAACACCCAATGAGTTGCATCCTAGTTGATAATGGGAGTTCGGTAAATTTGATTTACTGGGGTTGCTTTGAGAAAATAAACATCTCGAATGATAGATTGAAGCCAGTAACCACACCACTGTATGGCTTCTCAGGAGAAAAAGTGTAGGTGGAGGGCGCAGTTCAGCTACCTGTGACATTGGGGGAAAGCCCGAAGTGTGTCACTCGACAAGTGTTATTTATGGTGGTGCAGTCGATGTCAGTGGCGTACAATATGGTCCTCGGGCAGCCATTGTTAAATGACATGAGAGCGATAGTGCACCCCTGCTATTTGTTAATGAAGTTTCCGACTCCCCACGGTGTTGGACAAGTAAGGGGAGATCAAAAGAAGGCCAGAACATGTAACATCGCATCCACCACATGCAAAGGGATTCAGAGGAAGGAAACCCTTACAATTGAAGAACCGCCTAAACCAAAACCTGATGAGGAAATGGAAACAATCCAGTTAGATGACGAAGATAAAGGGAAAATAGTATATGTGGGAAGCCAGCTGCCTGAAGAAGTAAAAAGGGAGATAGTCCGATGCTTAAAAGAGAATCGTGATGTGTTTGCATGGACCCCAGCTGATATGCCTGAAATAGACCTTGAAGTTATTTGCCATCAGTTGAATGTAATCTCAGGGGCAAAGCCAATAAAATAGAAGAAGAGGAATTTTGCTCCAAAGAGGCAACAGGCAATAAACGAAGAAATCTTGAAGTTGTTGCAAGCAGGATTCATCAGAGAAGTTAATTATCCAGAGTGGTTGGCTAATGTTGTGATGGTGAAGAAAGCCAATGGGAAATGGAGAATGTGTGTGGACATCACAGATCTGAATAAAGCTTGTCCTAAGTATTCGTATCCACTACCTCGAATTGACAAGTTGGTAGACGAAACTTGTGG
Organism: Heritiera fomes; assembly: GCA_032173925.1. NCBI lineage: Eukaryota > Viridiplantae > Streptophyta > Magnoliopsida > Malvales > Malvaceae > Heritiera > Heritiera fomes. The sequence goes on from JAPDPM010000010.1 coordinate 18,968,494, forward strand.
GTATGAATTACTTAGCTTCTTGGATGCCTTCTCGGGATACCACCAAATCATGATGCATCCGGATGATGAGGAGAAGACTTCGTTCATTAACGATATTGGGACATATTGCTACCGAGTAATGCCATTCGGTTTGAAAAACGCGAGTGCAACCTACCAGCGCATGGTAAATAAGGTGTTCCAAGACTTGTTGGGCAACACCATGGAAGCTTATGTTGATGATATGATCATCAAAAGTCGACAGGGAGAATCACATGCCGAGAAAATGACTAAGGTATTCAATGCATTGTGGCAGTACAAGATGAAGTTGAATCCTAATAAATGCTCATTCGGGGTGAGATCTGGAAAGTTTTTGGGATTCATGATCACTAATCGGGGGATAGAGGCTAATCCTGAGAAAGTTCAAGCTATTTTGGACATGAGGCCACCCAATACTGTAAGAGAAGTTCAAAGGCTGATAGGGAGGATAGCAGCCTTGAATTGTTTTTTGTCCAAATCAACTGAAAGAAGTCTACCCTTTTTTAAGGCAATAAAAGCAGGAAAGAACTTTAATTGGACGGATGAGTGCAACGACGCCTTTGAAAGGCTGAAAGACTACCTGAAAGATTTGCCTCTGTTATCCCAACCACAACCCAGAGATCACCACCTCATGTACCTCGGTGTAGGAGAGAAAGCTGTAAGTGCAGTCCTATTAAAGAAAGAAGGAGATAGGGATTGCCCGATCTATTATGTGAGTAAAGTCCTGCTAGATGCCGAGACAAGGTACCCTTTAGTTGAAACGATAGCTTTATCCTTGGTGATAGCAACCCGGAAGTTACGACCTTACTTCTAAGCTCACTCGGTGACTATCTTAACGGATCAGCCTTTGAGACAAATACTGCAGAAACCAGAGCATTCTGGTCGTCTGATCAAATGGGCCATCGAATTAAGTGAATATGACATACACTTCCAGCCTCGCCAAGCAATAAAAGGGCAGGCGTTGGCAGATTTCATTGTAGAATGCACTGGCCAAGAAGTCCATGTAGAAACGGAGTTAGTTTGGTGGAAATTATTTGTGGATAGAGCTCGTAACATGGATGGCAGTGGAGTCGAAATTGTTCTAACTTCGCCTGAAGGGAAAACTTATGAGTATTCCCTACGTTTCGACTTCCCAAGTTCGAACAATACAGCCGAGTACGAAACCTTGATAGCTGGGATGAAACTTGCTGAGAAAATGGGAGTCAGCAACTTAATGGCCTATAGCGATTCGCAATTAGTGGTAAACCAGTTCTCGGGTGAGTATGAAGCACGAGAACCCGCTCTAGTCCCTTATTTGCAGAAAGTGCAATTATTGGCACAGTCATTTAAGAACTTCCAATTGAATCAGATAAACCGGTCAGAGAATAACCATGCAGATGCCCTTTCAAAGTTGGCTTCTTCTGGAGGAGTCAAAGGGGGTATGGTCAAAGTGAAATCCCTCGCTAGGCCAAGTATTGAAGAAGAAGATGTTTGTGATGTCGAAATCGGAGGCGATTGGAGAAGCCCAATCAAAGACTACATACTGGGAGGTACACTCCCTACTAACAGAGACGAAGCTCGAAGGCTGAAGTTAAAAAGTGTCAGGTTTACCGTGGTGAATGGGAAACTCTATAAACGGGGATTCACAATGCCCCTGTTAAAGTGTCTAGGGCCCCAACAGGCTGAGTACGCCTTAGCCGAAGTTAATGAGGGAATATGCGGTGAACATTTGGGGGCTCGAGCCTTAGCCTCGAAAATATTGCGCACGGGGTTTTATTGGCCTACACTGAGGAAGGATGCCACAGACAAAGTGAGAAGATGTGAAAAGTGTCAGAAATTCGCTCCTATAACTACCGCGCCTGTTTCGGCTCTCCAGAACACTCTCCAACCAACTCCATTTGCACAATGGGGACTAGATATCCTGGGGCCTTTTCCCCTAGGCTCAGGATAAAGGAAGTATTTGCTTGTGGCCACAGACTAATTCACAAAATGGATAGAGGCCGAGCCTTTGGCTACAATTTCTGAGAAGAAGGTGGAAGCAATGGTCTGGAAAGACATAATTTGCCGATTTGGGATCCCCCGTGTGATAAATGCAGATCATGGGAAGCAGTTCGACTGTGATGCTTTCCGAAATTTTTGTAGTGGCCTGAAGATTCTCCTGAGAATATCTTCTGTGTCTTACCCACAGGCCAATTGGCAGGCAGAGGTGAGCAATCGAACTATACTACACGGGTTGAAGACTAGACTGGACAAGGCAAAGGGAGCATGGGTAGATGAGCTCCCAAGTGTCCTATGGGCCTACAGAACGACAAGCAAAGTGTCAATAGGTGAAACATCGTTCAATTTGGTATATGGCACTGAAGCCCTCATCCCAGTAGAAGTTGGAGCTGAGTCACCCAGACTAGTCCCTTACATTGAGGAACTTAATTCTCAGAGACTAAGGGAAAATCTTGACCTGATAAATGAGCTGAGAGACCAGGCAAAAGTGAGGCTGGCTGCTTACCAATAGAGAGTAGCCACTTATTACAATGCACGGGTCAAGAACAAAGAATTGCAAGAAGGGGACCTTGTATTGAGAAAGTCGACAATTACAAACGCCCATAGGGAAGATGGAAAGCTCCGGGCTAATTGGGAAGGACCATACAGAATCAGAAAAATGGTCGGACTTAGCACTTGCACCTTAGAAACCTTGCAAGGAAAGAAGATCTCAAAGACTTGGAATGCCAACCATCTTAAGCTATATTGGCAGTAAAAATTGTAATTTTTGCTTTCTGATTGTTATTATTCTTGTCTTTACTTTCCCATCTATTGCTACATTACTTTACAGATGTTATTATTTTTTTGATTCATGAATAAAGGCCAACCAATCATTTCCTATATTCTCTAACGCAATATGTAAGACAGATTATGTGTTACAGGAATTGAAATGAGACAACAGCTGGCAAACATAAAAGTCCCTAAGCGAAAAAATGTGCGAGATGGGCAAACAAAAGTCTCTAAGCGAAAAATGCGTGAGACGGGAAAACAAAAGTCCCTAAGCGAAAAATGCGCGAGACGGGCAAACAAAAGTCCCTAAGCGAAAAATGCGTGAAACGGGCAAACAAAAGTCCCTAAACAAAAAATGCGCGAGACGGGCAAATAAAAGTCCCTAAGCGAAAAATGCGCGCGACGGGCAAATCTAAAAGTCCCTATGCACAAAGGTGTGAGATGGGCAAAAGACCAATCTTAAAAAAAGTACACAAAAAGACAAATCACAGGAATCATCAAGCATTGGGCAAACAGACATGTGCGAAATCCAAATAACACAAAGATACAAATTATATAGCATGTTACGAGGTACATTACAAATCCTTCAGATTAATATCTTGCAATAAGTTGACAAATTAGGGTTAACACTTAGACATTTTAGTCTTGATTATTCTAATAAATCCTTAAGCGAAAAGAGCGCGAGATAGGCACAACGCTCGAGAAAAGTTCGTCTTTGAACAAGAATGACAATGCTGTCTCAAAGTAGAACTCGGGGAGCAACATGGTGAAAAGGTACGCTTTATATCGTGAAAACAGAATCATTTCATATTTTTATGCTTTAATGCTGCTCTTTAGAATCTTGTGATGTAGCAGTTATAAAAACAAACATCCATTCAGAGAAGAAAAGAGGAAAAAGCTGCAAAAAGAAATGTACTTTTCATTAAATGTTTACAAACAGAGGAAAATACAAAAAGCTGCGAAAAGAAATATACATTTCATTGAATGTTTACAAACAGAGGAAAATACAAAAAATCCTAATCTACACTGAGTACTAAGTCATCTGGCTGAGAAGAAGCCGCCTCGACCCCGGAGCCCTCAATAACCGAAGTATCAGGAACTTGAGGAATCGAAGCACAAGGATCCTGGGGAACCGAAGGAGCCATTTCGGATGAAGGATCATCACTTGAAGGCCTAACCACAGTTGGGGAGTCTAGCACAGGATCAACGGCTATGGAATCAGAAATCTGGAAATCATCGCCGTCTAACCCTAGAATTGCCTCGATAGACTCAAGCTGATCGCCCGCCTCGATAGTCTCAGGAACGTCGCACACTGTTGAAGGTTCAACTCGATCACGTGCGCCAGAAGACTCAAGCTGACGTTTTGGCTGTCGAGGAGGCCACGGGCCCTCAAGATTGTCCAATTCATCCCCAGCACCCTCCTCCAAATAGGCATCCGGACCTTGTGAGTCAAGCTCGTACTTGGTCCAAGAAGGAGCTGCATAGTACTTGGCCTCCTCAGTAAAGAGCAACTCAGAAAAAGTCTCGCTAGGCCAATGCTTCTCCAGCAATGAACGAGCCAAATAGAAATCGTACTTGATAAATCCCGTCGCGAACATTGCTTTCTTATCAGAGCAATGTTGGGACAAGCGGTACTCACGAACGGCCTTAGCCGGAACCTCTCTCTGACGGTCCAGTACGTTGTGCAACTCCTCGATGGCTTTATCCCGTTGTCTCTCCATGGCTCCCCGGTCATTGACAGCCTTATTATAAGCTTCTTGGTACCCCTGAAGGGAGGCCACCTTCGCTTTCTATTCTTGGAGCTTTCGCTCAAGATCAGCATTCCTTCGCTCAAGATCAGCATTCCTTCGCTCGAGATCAGCGCTCTTTTTATTTAGCTCCTCCATCCTTTTGGGATAGGGGCGAAGCTGGACAACCTCGTTCATAAGCTCTATTTTCTGCTCTCGAAGTTCACGAATGTCTTTATCGGCTTGCTCCCTAAGGGCTCTGTGTCGAGCATTTACAGCTGCAATTTGCTGAGCCGTCTGACAAGACAAAAAACAAACAAAGACTCAACAAACCTGACGAAAAAGCATAAAAAGGAAAAAAGCTAATTACCAAACAAGCACGAAGTTTACCTTCATCACGAGGTAGTCAGAATTATCCTCCGCCTCAGTCAGATTGGTGAAAAGCCTCGCCTCGTCGTGAGGGAGAATGGTGCTCCAAGCCAGACGAGATGCTATTCTAGCATCTTCAATATTGTCGTTGTCATTCACCCCGGGATAGGTCTGGAAGTCTTCTCCACCTACAACGATCCCGCTTTCAACTTGATAGCGCCTCAAAGTCGGATCGACCACCTTAGGCAAAATTGGTCTTGTAGGCATTGTGGCTTCAATAATTAGCCTCTTCTTGTATTTGCACCTAGGCTGGCATGAAAAAGACCTATCCTCAGCAACGCGAGATCCACCCTCTTGATGGGCTAAATCACTCCTTTGGGACTCTGAGCTCTCGCGGTCGTCCGAACCACGATAAGGGATAAGATGCCTCTTTCATTTATTTCTCTCGGCCTCTTGTGTAGGATGGCTGGATACACCAGCGGCAGGAGAAGGGGTAGTAGGAGCACGAGCTGGTCCAGATGAGGGAGCACAAGCTGGTCCAGATGAGGGAGCACAAGCTGGTCCAGATGAGGAAGCCCCAAGTTGCGACTGAGAAGCAGGAGCCGCTCGAGCAGCATCACTGGCATCCCTCCTACGCAAAAACTCCTGGAAGTTCATACCTGCACAATATAAGAAGGAATTAGCTGACCAAGCAAAACGTCATACTCACGTATACAAGAAGTAAAAAGGAAATTAGAAAACTAAAAAACCACCAATATCCTCTAAACTATTCAAGGATGAATCCAAGGGGAAATTGACGAAGGGACTCCCAAAGGCATCGGCCCGAGCCCACTCAGGATTCTCCTCTGACTGATCACTAGTACCCGCAGCCTTAGGGGTCTCATCCTTCGAGTCCGAAGAGGATTCATCTACAAGATGACCTACAGGGGTCGACGCTTTGGCTACGACTATCGGAGATGGCTGACTAGGACCAGCATCAAAAACACGTGGAGTCGTAGGCAAGTTAGACGGGGCAGCGGAAGTCCCAACAACGGTCCTGCTTACCCCCCAGCCGGCAGCGGCAATATTCTCCGGGGTTAAAAGGGAGAATAAGTTACGCTCCCCGGTAGAACAGATCCGCCGAATAGGCTCACCAAATTGGTCTCTCAAGGTTTCTGCTTTGAATCTTTTTGAGCGCTGTGAGTGGTCGGAGGTATCACGATTCCATCTCTGGCGGATCCGTAGGTCGCTTGGAATCTCGACAACGACCCACTCACTCTCAAAGCCACGTAGTTTATTGGGAAGATCCAAGAAGATTTTATTATTAGGAAACTCGTCGGTCTTCAACCGTTGGAGAGAGAATGTTATCATCCCTTTCAACCCACGAACTCTGAAAAAAGCGCTTAAAAGAGGAACAGTTGGGACAATATCCAAGTGACAACACACTATGGAAAACGCTACCAACTGGGCCCACGCATGGGGATGGAGTTGACACAGGACGATGTTCTTATACCTAAGAAATGCTTCACCAAACTCTGGAAGAGGGAAGCGAAAGCCGAAGGATAAAGAGTTCTTATGAATGGCTACACCATTTTTAACCAAGTCGGGTGTAACCTCCCCTTGGACTGGAAGTTTATAACTATAACCTGACGGAAGGGGGAAACGAGTCCTAAAATCCTCTAAGTCAGCATTTGTCAAAGAACACAGAACACCACCGGTTCTAAGTGTTTTACCCGGACGTAGCAAAGACATGGCGAAGGAATGATCTAATAGGCGACAGACCTGTTAGGGCGACAGACCTGTTAGGGCGACAGACCTGCTGAACGAGAGACCTGCGGGAGACCTAGGCTCTACGCGGAAGACTAAAAACACCTACGGGAGGCCTAAATCTGAATGCGAAAAGATGATAAATAAGGCGACAGGTATGCACTTACTGTCACTGAGATGAGCAGGAGATCCTGGTGAGAGAGCGACAGACTCTTTTAGGCGACAGACTCTTTTGACGAGAGAGCTGAAAGATGGGCGACAGACGGCTGCTCAGAGGTTTTCGTGCACTCTCTCGACGAGCCCCAGCGATTTATATAGCCGCGACAGGGAATGCTAAACGTCGCGCCCGATCACGTCTGTCGTAGAGTAGAGCTTTTTCACCTGCAAAAAATACCAGAATAAGTAGCAAAAAATAGAGAAGACTATTCACGGTGGGCTGAAGCCCAAAAAACACATATTTATACTCTCTTGGTTAGAAAAATCCAACAAGAGAGTGGGGAGCAATTGATATGACAAAGTACACCCACTTTGGGCCAGGCCCAAGGTTCATCAAAGACTACCATGTGGCAGGATATCACTGAGCCACGTGGCCTTTGGCGACAGACGACATAAGCAGCGGCATAACACCTGTCGCTAGGCAACAGACTCTCAGCCTATCACCTGACGCCACAGCGCGACACGTGGCATCAGTCCGTCTACCGACTAGCAACAGACGAGATAGGCTGCAGCATAATATTTGTCGCTAGGCGACAGACTCCTAGCTTGTCGCCTGACGTCATGGCACGACACGTGGCATCAGTCCGTCTATCGACTTGCGACAGATGAGATAGGCTGCGGCATAATATCTGGCGACAGACTCCTAGCCTGTCGCCTGACGTCACAGCGCGACACGTGGCATCAATTCCGCCTACCGACAGGCGACAGACCCCTGACGCCATAACTTGATTCGCAAGATGGTCTCTCGCCAGTGACAGGGTTTAAGTTTATCTGTACGTGGAATTTGTATTACATCTGGACACAAACTCTTAGCAAAGTTACGTACTTATCCCTAGGTAATTAACCTAGAATATTCGCCTATAAATAGGCTTCAGGTATAATCTTATTCCCCAATTTTTGACTACTGGCTTTTACGCTTCCCAATTCAGAAGAACTTTTTGCTGACTTAAGCATCGGAGTGTCTACGCAGGGAACCACCCCTGCATCTCTCTGACTTTTCTTGTTTTACAGAAGCTTCTTGGAGAAACGTGGAGACTAAGCACGAACATCGACGTTAGCATACTTTATTGTTGTTCTGTGCAACAACAACCATTATTCAAGTCGTGACCGAAAGCCATAATTTCACTGCACTTAATTTTTTTTTCTTCAATTTAAAATATCAATCATGTTATTCATGCCTTACACACTCAAGATCGTCATCTAAGCTAGCAGAAAACTCTATCTCTTCTCACCTTGCTACCATGGCCGAACAGTACAGACTCCCAAAACTGGTTCTGCTCTTCACGTCCAACCTTCTTTTCTGAATTTTAAGGAGTTCTAAGATGGAAGACAGGTTTAGGTAATGGATGATTGGTACTTTGGTGATGAAAGGATGGAGTTTGCTTGAGTGAAGATGGAAGAAACATGGGGAATTTTCAGGAGAAAGGGGGAAAATCAGACAGCAGCAGAAAACAGTGGAAGGTCGGTGAAGATGATGAATTTTTTTGGCTGAATTGATCTTCCTTATATATGTTTTATCCAATAAATAAATGTCACTTGGCTCAATACACAAATTTCTCCCTAAACATCTTTATATTTACACTTTTTCCATAAAAAAATCTTGTTCTTCAAAATTTCAGATTTTTAATATTACTATTAAATTTTATTTATTTAAATTATTTTTGGTCAATTTGTGACCTTCTTAATCAGCCCCATATTAATTTACCATGATACCCCTCTATAACTTCATTGTTTCAAATTATATTCTAACATTATTTTAACATTTTTAAATTCGAAATTGATATTTTATTTTTTTATTATTTTTCATATATTTTGGTTAAACATGGTGAATTATTAACTCATAAAGGGGTTTGACAGGTCACAATTTGTGAAATTACTAAATTACCCATAATCGTAAAATCACGTAAATTTCTGTTTTTACGCTGGATCACTTTTATAAATCCACATGATCTAAAACTTTACTTATTCACCTTAAATATCATCATTCTAGGGTCTCACTTCGATTTGGACAGAGAAAGTCCTGGTGGGACTTTTACCGAGTACCTCTTTGAATCCTATCGAACAGACCCTTTACTTGAATAGTCTAATAATAAATTCCTCTTTTTAATTTCCTACACTCAATAACTTAATAAAATATCAAAAATTCAGGGCTCTCACAAAAAACAAGGACTATAGGCCCCTTTCTATTTCACCATAGTTTCAATGCTACATCAACAAAACACAAGAAATCAATTTAGTACCAAATTCCACAATGTTTCAATATCTAGGAATTCAATTTGGTGAATTTCTCACCTTAGTTCCACAAATCGAGAGCTTTTGTACCAAGACCGAAAGCTTAAATGTTCACTTCTCTAAACCCCATTCGAAGTACCTCAACGAGAAACAAGACAACTCAATCAATACACTAGCAATTTTTATTTACATTCAACACCAAGATAAACACCTTTTATCATTACCTTGGTGTACAAGAACCCGTGACTTAAACTTACTTCTCTCTCAATTTCCTTATGTACTCGAGGCTACATTTACACGTTACAAGTCATTAGGCACAATGCCAATATGGTATGAACTTCAAATGAATTTAGAAGCAATTTCCATTACCTTAACTCAAGAAGCTACATGCCAATTCCTTTTTCCCATCTTTCCGTTTTCAGTGTCCTTTAATGTAAAAACACATGTAACCTAATTCAATCATTATTTCCATAAATTCAAGTCTTAAGAATCTAAATTCAAGACCACTTCTTACCTAAAGCCGTGAAAACTGTAGCAACTCTTCCTTCACTCTTTCGGTCTTCACATTCTTAAGGCTACAATTTGACATGCACCTTAGTTTTCAATTCAGTGTCTTTGAATTTACACTCTAATAATAGGAATAGTGCCAACTCACTAAGCCTTCGACGGTCAAGAGTTTCTTTTTCAATTTCCTTTTGGACTTTTGTGGAATTTTTCCTAAGAACACACATACACCAATCTACCTTCATTATTTGTTTAAATTTAAGTCTCAAAACTCAAAAAGAATTGAGTCCTTACCTTAGTCCTTGGAATCGAAAGCTATACCCCTCCATTTCCTCTTTTGGTTTTCACTTTTCCTTCACCAAATTCGACATGCAAGTTTGTTAATCCTTAATTCACATAGGTTAAACTTTAAATGGCGAAAAACAACTTCCTTACCTTGTTTTTTTTGAAACCTAGAGCCAAACTCTCTTTTTCTCCCTTCGGTGCTGCATCTCCTAACTACATTACACATGCAACTTCATAAATTTACTATCCAAGAAGATTTACATAACAAGAATTCAAAAGCTTCGTCACTCCTTACCTTAGGCATGAAACCGTAGCCTAAACTCTTCCCTTCCTTAGTTTCTCCTCAAACTCTAGCTTCCTTTCAACATGCAAGCATGGATTTAGCTTCCTGGATGTCTCTTCTACAATGGTTTCTCTTGGTTTGAGTCTAATCACAAGAATACGCAATTAGATTCTCAAAGGTTTAAGTTTTTCGGTGTTTTCCCTTCAAATTGAGAGTGAGAGTGTGTTAAGAGAAATTGCAAGACTTGAAACACTTAGAAATTTTCCTTGTGAATTTTAGTTTTGATTTTAGGACATAGATGGAATTTGTTTAATTCCTCAAGGCCAAATTCAGTTCCTTTTGTTAAAGAGAGATACTTAGTTCCTATTTAGTATTTCATGGAAATGATTATGCCTTAAACTTAATCTCACAATCTAGACATAATGATTAATTATGTTTTTATGTCCCCTAAAAGTATTACCTTTAAATTCTCTTTTAATCACTTTATTACTTTTAACTTATTAATTTCTTAAGACTATTTATTTATCTATTTATTTATTCCATTATGCTTAATTTAATACCATTTTTAATTAATATTTTCATTTTCATATCCACACTTTTCCACTAGCTCTCTATGTCACGAATTAACTTTAAAACAGTCTCTCGGGCTAGCTATTACTTTTTTGCCCTTGACATCCGAATTTCACCAAATTTCACCCTTATGATCAAGAGGTCCTCAACTTCAATAACTTGTCCAAAATTTCAAAAATAACCTTAAATCAGTCAATATTTAATTCAATACTTTTACACATAGTAGCGTACTTAAGAGTTGTCGCACTCTCCCCACCTTAGGAAATTTGGTCATAAAATTTGAGTGTCGCTCTATCAAAACAAGTGCAAATGTCTCTCTTTCATAAGACTCTTTACTTCCCAAGTGGCTTTTTCTTCAACGTGTTGCTGCCATAACACCTTAAGTAACGGAAGTGTCTTGCATCTCAATATCTTCTCTCTAAGATCTAAGATCCTTATGGGTTTCTCTCATAGGTAAGATCATTCTGGATATCTATTTCTTTGTATTCAGTCACATAAGTAGGGTCTGGATGTTACTTCCGCAACATAGATACGTGGAATACATTTTACACATTAGCTTGTTAAGGTGGAAAGGCTAGCTTGATGCAACTTCATTGACCTTCTTGAGAACCTCAAATAGCCTCGCATACCTCAGACTAAGCTTGCCCTTCTTTTCGAATCTCATAATGCTTCTCAAAGGAGAAACTTTCAAAAATAATGAATCACTCACATCAAACTCAAGGTGTCTCCTACGATTGTCGATATAGGATTTTTGTCTACTTTGAGCAGTTTTAGGGCATTCATATAATTTTGACACTGTTCGAAGCTTGCTGAACTAAATCAAGAGCAAATAACTTCCTATTGGCAACTTCCACCCATCCAAGTGGGGATCTACACTTCCCAACATATAGTGCTTCGTAAGGAGCCATACCAAGACTCAAATGGAAGCTATTTTTATATGCAAACTCTGCCAATAGCAAGTGATCATCCTATATGCCTTTGTAATCAAGTGTACATGCTCTCAACATGTCTTCAAGAGTCTAAATGGTTTTCTTGAACTAGCCATCGACCTAGGGATGGAAATCGGTGCTAAAATGCAGTTGAGTTTCCAAAATCTAGAAGTAAATCAAGAATCTCGATCATATACAATGTTCACAAGGACACCGTGTAGCCTAACAATCTCTTGGATATAGAGATCAGCCAAGGCACTAATTGAATCTATAGCCTTGATGGCTAAGAAGTGAGCTGATTTGGTCAACCTGTTCATTATCACCCAGATGGCATCATGTTGTCTCTTAGTCCTTAAAAGACCTAGCACAATATTCATGAAGACATGCTCCCATTTCCAGCTCAAAATAGATAAAGGTTGAAGTAACCTTACTAGCTTTTGATACTCAAGCTTTACCTGTAGGTAAACCAAACATCTTGTAATAAAATCGATAATGTCTTTCTTAATTCCATCCCAGTAGTACAAGCTACATAAATTTTGATACATCATAGTACTACCTAGGTGCATAGCATACTTAGAGCAATGAGCTTCCTCCAGGATCAACCTCTTCAGATTGGCATCATTAGGAATACACATTCTGCCCTTATACCTTAGTATACCATCATTACCAAACCCATATCCAAACTCTACATCTTGTTTTCCTTCATTTTCATGGACAATCTCTATTAATCGAGGATTTTTTCTCCATGTCCAATGAATTCGGTCAATCAAGTCAAGCTCAGTTCTCATACTAAAAGTCATACAAGCTTCCAAGGATGGTTCCACTTTTAAACTCAAGTTTGCAAACTGCTGCAATAAACACCATTCCTGAACCATCATTATTAAAACCATAGCATTGCTTTTCCAGTTCAACTCATCTGCCACAACATTAGCTTTCCCTAGATGGTGCAAAATCTCATAGTCATAATCTTTCAACAGTTTCATCCATCTCCACTGGCGCATGTTTAACTCTTTCTCGTAGAATAGGTATTTCAGACTCTTATGGTTTAAATAGATATGAAATGTCTCACCGTAGAGATAGTGATGCAATATCTTGAGTGCAAACAATACTACTACTTGCTCTAGGTTGTGTGTCAGATAGTACTTCTCATGGTCCTTCAACTAACGAGAACCATAATTTACCACTCTCTCATGCTACATGAGGACACAACTAAGCCCTTGTTATGAAGCATCACTATACACGACAAAACCTTCGAAACCACTAGGGATAATCAGAATCGGAGCAGTGGTTAGCTGTTACTTCAACTCCTAAAAGCTCTTCTCACAAGCTTCATTCTATTTAAAGTTCACTCCTTTTCGAGTGAATTGGTACAATGGTGCAGCAATTGTGGAGAAATCTTAGACAAATCTCCTATAATAGCTAGCTAGACCTAGAAAGCTATGAACTTTAGTTAAAGTCTGAGGTCTTTCCCACTTCACTATTGCTTTTATCCTTGATGGATCAACAGATACCCTGTCCTTGAACACAATATGCCCCAGAAAAGCAATCTTATCAAGCTAGAAATCACACTTACTGAGCTTAGCACATAGTTTCCTATCTTAGAGAACTTGGAGAACTAGATGCTGTTCATGTTCCTCGAGTGTAGGAGAATAAACCAAGATGTCATCATACTCATAAGGGTAGTTGGAGCATTAGTCAATTCAAAACCCATTACTAGGAACTCATAATGCTCGTATCTGGTTCAGAAAGCCATCTTAGGAATGTCCTTGATGAGTGTCGAGAACACCAAAAATAAAATTTCCTTAATCCAACTATTTTTGTAGATAACAGAGCAAGGGTCTAACTCGTAAAGACTAAATTATTTAAGTTAATTATTAAATTAAAAATCTAATTTTATGATTAAGGGAAAGAAAAAGAAAAGTTAGGTTTTTAGAAAATTTTGGGGTTTTGGAATTTTGTAAGCTATGTCTAAAATAGAGAAAGCAAGTATTGTTAAAATAATAAAAAAAATTATCGACAAGCTTTAGTTACAAGACAATTAATTATTCTTAGATTTTGATGTTGATAATTGATTACAAAATATTATTGTCAATTAAATAGTCAACCATAGCATAGCAACAAGCTCTATTACACCATCTTTCCTTACTGAGTTGTTAGTTAAAACAAGCTCTTTAAGTAATCTCTAACTACTTAACCTACCTAGAACGAGCTCTCTAGATATAAGTTATAGCAGCATTAACAACTAGAAAGATATAGGTTGACATTAGATAACAAACACATAAGCTTTGTTCATTTAATCTAAACCTTAATTCTTCTCCATCTTTAGTGATTAACTCCACAAGCAATTACGGACTTATGTTTTTAATATAGCAGTAGATTATTTAATTTAACTAAACAATGTGCACCTTATCTAGTCAAACAAACAATCATTATAATGTGGTTAGAGAATCTTGGATATTTAATCAATAATTATATAATAGGTTCAAGAATCTCACAACATGCTTTTCCAAGAATAATCATTTTACCTTATAACCAAATAAGAAAACTACTCACTAGACATATTCAATATCATAAAATTCAAGTTTAATATTATAAAGAAGATGATTATCATGCAATAAACAATTAAACTATCAATCTTTAATAATATCAAACAAGAAATCTATAATCAAGATTATGATCTAATAAGATTCGAAGAAACAATAATTAAAAACAAAACAAGAAATAGCAAGGTCTAAAAAAATCTAAGAAAGAAACAGTTAAGAATAAAATAAAAAGAAATTAATTTTATAAAACAATAATAAGAAATTGGCAAGAATAAGAAAGAAAAGAAAAATAAAATATTTTTTGCTAAACTTAATATAAAATCAGCAACTAATTAAAAATATAGAAAAATAAAAATTTTATTAAAAACCCTAAAAAAATCTTACAAGAATAAAAGAGGGGAAAAAGGATTAGGGGGATGATGCATATGAGAGTCATGTGCTTTTTATATAAGCCTAAGGAAAAGTTTAAAAGATTTTCTTAAGCAATATGGGATTAAAATAAGAGTTTACATGAAGAAGAAGTTCTTTGTCTAGTTAAACTCTCATCTTTATCTCATCTTCTTTTTACAATTATTTTCTAAATAAAATTCATAAGGCTATTTTTATTAATTAATTATAACTTTAAGACATAATAAAATTAAGACAAAATCTAGTTTTGGTCTTGCTTTGTTGAAATTTCTTTTAAAAATCATTATTCTGCCTAAAATTTCATATTAAATTTGTCCACACATTTGACCCATCAAGCGAATTTCGATTTTCACTATCTTATACATTGCAAAAACCTTGAAAAGTCCTCTACAACTCAAGGCCACTTCTTAAGATTAGTCATTAAGTTGGTCAAATTCATCAATCATTTAGACTGGACAGAAAAATTTGCACTTTGCTCTTTTTAGCTCATTTTATTCCAGCTTTGATATTTAATACCTAAATTATAA
The DNA here is from genome assembly GCA_032173925.1 of Heritiera fomes. Classification (NCBI taxonomy): domain Eukaryota; kingdom Viridiplantae; phylum Streptophyta; class Magnoliopsida; order Malvales; family Malvaceae; genus Heritiera; species Heritiera fomes. Next base: position 18,983,593 of record JAPDPM010000010.1, read on the forward strand.
AATAAACATTAGCAAGCTATTTTAGGCACAAAACATCAATAAAATAAATACACTAGCAAATATATAGTTAATAAGATATCATCCTATCAGTTCTCACCCTTGATCCTCAACTGATGATACCTAGATCTAAGATCAATTATAAAGAATACTTACGCAACCTTAAGCTGATCAAACAGATCATCAATGTAGAGTGATGGGTATTTGTTCTTGATAGTAGCCTTGTTAAGCTATTGGTAATTAATACACAACCACATGCTACCATCCTTCTTCTTCATAAACAATACTAGTGCACCCTAGGGAGAGACACTCGGGCATATAAACTCTTTATCAAGTAATTCTTGCAAATGCTTTTTCAACTCTTCCAATTCAACTAAGGCCATTTGGTATGGTGCCTTTGAAATAGGCTAAGTACCCAAAACCAAATCAACGGTGAACTCAGTCCCTCGTTTAAGTGGCAAACCTGATAAGTCATCCGGTAAGACATTTGGAAATTCTTTGACAAATGGTATATCCCTTAATTCAGTTCCTTTCAATGTCTTCCACAAAGGCTAAGTACCCTTCACAATCAACACACAATTCAAATTCTTCAAATATATAAAAGTAAGCTATTATTTTATTATTGCGTATCAAAAGAAATTACAACAGTTTTAGGTAAGGAGAATACTACGATTTTCTTATAACAGTCTAACTGAGCATGATGTCTAGCTAGCCAATCCATACCTAAGATCACATCAATGTCACACATGTTTAATAATATTAGGTTAGCTAACAGGTCTCTATCTCCCACCTTTACCTTGCAAGCTATATATACTATATCGGTCATTTAGGTTTCCTTAAGGGGTGTGCTAACATGCAATAATGTTCTAGGTTTTCTAACTCTAATTTAATCCTACTAGCAAAATATGGGGCAATAAAGGAATGACTAAAACCAAGATCAATTAGCGCATATGCCTCAAAGTTAGCAATAGTAAGCTTACCATTACCACTGATGCAATGCCTCGAGCTAACTCCTCATCCAAGGCAGAGACTCGACCTGAGCTACTGGTTTCTTTCCATTATTTATAACCTTTCCCTTATAACTAGTAGATTGCTCGGATGCTCTCTCTGAAGCCATTCGGTTAGGACAATCTCGAATCATGTGTCACTGTTTCCAACAATGGAAATAGGCTCCAATGTCATTATAACAGGGTCCAGTGCCAAGGTTACACTTAAGGCAAGTTTGATCTCCCTTGGGCCTATCAGCTCGTTGTCTATTTCCCCGATCTTCTACCTCTTATTTGATTGTTTACCTCTAGGGCTTTCTATCATCAGCTTTCTCATCCTTCCCATTGTTCTTCATTTTCAATCTATACTCCTGCTGAATTAGATCACAGTCAAGCTCTACCATTTGAGCTCCTCTAAAAGCCTCTGCATAGTTTCTATTATCTAATACTGCCATCTTGCTTCTGATACTGAGTCTCAATCCAGTTAATAAACTTGATGGTATTAGCTTTTCCATCCTTAGATGAAAAAGGGTCATAATGATAGAGGGAAGAAAACTGGGATTCATACTCATCTATTGAATTCGAACCCTGAGTCAACTTCAGAAATTCAACTTTCTCTTTCTTTTAGCAGGCTCTGAACTGCACTGCTTAAAGAAGCTCTTTAGAAAAGCTTCATAAGTGATCTCAAGATTGATATCCCTTAACAATTTCTCCACAAATTCCCACTAAACTTTTGCCTTCTCTCTTAACATGAAGACAGCCAAGGTAACCCTCTTAGTGGAACTACAACCCATATACTTAAACAGTTTTTCCTGCTGTTTCACCATGCTTCTACCTCATATGGGCCTTTCACACCTCTGAAAAGTAGGCGAGTTCATTCTTTGAAACTGGCGAAGGCTTGTCATATTCTTATCCACTTGATCCCCAATCTATGGTGGTGGTGGAGGCTATGCTGCTATTGGTGACTATGGTAGTGCAGCCTGTTGTTGTTACTATAGTTGTGGTGCAGGAGGAGGAGCTGGTGCTTGTGCTTGAGCTGTTAGCTAATTAGGGTTACCATCAAACTATTAAGCAATGAATGCAGTGATGTTCTACATAGTCTGCTGCAATTGCCCTACAATTCTAGTCAACTGACCCATTTCGATATTTGGAATTGGGGGCTATGGAGGCTGAGGAGGAGGTGGAGTCAGAGATCTCGACTGTCTGGAGCTCGTTTGTTCTTCTCCTTATCCAGTGCTTAACTTTCTCGTCACATAAATAAACAAATCAATAGAGTTCATATGGCAACTGTAGTTCAAGAATAGACACAGCATAATGCACTAGGATGTAAAATTGACTCATCAACTTACATGAACACAAATAAACACCGCTTTGATACCAACTTGACATGTGTTAACTTATGGAAGCCCGAAATTTGCCGACAAAATTTTCTTTTCGTTTACTTCACTTACTCTTTTGTTAGTGATTACGTAGGTAATCTATACGTGTGAATTATCATGATGTCATTTAAGTGACTTTAAGATCCCTAAGGTCCTATTTCCTATTCTTCATTAGTTAATCCATAAGCATCTAGCATATTCTTCTCAGTAAATTTGGAATACTTAGGGAGCCCACATTGAGGAATCATTAATCATTATGAATCAAAAGCAAATTACTCCTTGAATTACTTGATTTACCCCAAATTCAAGTAAATATAGCATCCAAACCATGCTTATACTCTTTACATTAATCCATCAAACATAACATAGATACACACATACATGTATCAAGTCTAGATCATCATCCCAAAATTACACGAGTATATTAACTGTCACAGTCTATAATTCATAGTATTTAACACATTTGCATACATTTGGTAATGATTGGGCTGTCTGCGATGCCTTTATGACACGTGCTTTAAAAAATAAACATTTTACAAAAGTAATATATTTAATTTACAAAATCAATATTTCTTTAACATTTACATCCCTTGTTTATAATTTACAAGATAAAGTAGTACTGTACCAATACGTCTGAACATATAAAAGTAAATCAATATACCTCCATGATCCACTAGAAACTGCCTCGGGTAACGAAATGCAGCCTAGTCCTCGGAACGGTATATCAAGGTAATCATTACAAATAATCTGTGGAGTGGAAAATAAAAGGGTAAGTGAAATGTGCTCATTAAGAGAATCATATGCAAGACTGATATTATGAAATCTAATGCATAAAATCAATTATTTTCCTATCAGTGCACTAGGGACGATAAAGGAAGGATACTATAGTCAGCTAAAGATCCGGATGAAGTATGGGAGGTATTTTAGAATACATGTCGTGTCCCGGAACCTAGTAGTGACTATAGGGAGTAGCTGTTGATTTTTTTATATGAAATAATATAAATTCAATTTTATCTAATACAATTTATAAAATCATTTCTAATACAATTAACCAATATCACTAAACACAATATGGTAAATAGTTCTGTAAACAGTTCAATAAACAGTACATAAAGCAATTCGATAAACAATAACCACTTCAGTAATATTAATAATTCAGTAAAATAATACAATGAACAGTAAATAGTAAGTGGAGACTAGGTAACTCCCATAATATATTATGCTATAACAGTAATCCCTATAGGGAATAGTAACAATAACACATGAGACATATGGCCATAGTCTATAAGTGTGTACAGTGTGCACTGATCAGGTGACAATTGGGATGCGGATGATATGATCAGTATCAAACAGCGACAGTAATAATAACAGTACAGTAACATGTGAGCATGATATGGGGCCTAACAGTCTCAAAATAGTTTATAGGCAGTATAATCACCTTTATGGAATTTAATAAATCTCTTTAAAATCTTCAGTTAATCCATAAAGGTGTAAAAGTAATACCATGCACAGTACAGTGAAAACAATTTATAAAATATTGATATCTTAATGATAATATTTATAAACATTCTATTAAACTATAAATCACTTATGAGAACATATCGGTAACTTCAATTTAATTAAATTCGATGACATGAATATTTAAATATTATTTTTTGATAAATCATCATTTTATGAAAAATATTAAATAAAGTACCAAAAGTTATGAAATTCACTTCAATCATGCACTTAAAATATTTCATGATATTTTCATAAAATTTCTAAGAAATTTCTACAGCATAACAGTTGTTATTTGCCTAACCTTCCTGCATTTCAAACACAATTCAATACACCAACCAGAAGCCACAATTTTCACAATTCCAAAAGCAATTGAGTTCTAAAATAATTTCACAAATTATTTTCAATGAAGTCATGCATTCATAATATCTCTACGGCTTCCACACTCATCCCTTACGTGTCTAATGTTAGTGATTTATTCAATAGCACCATGCGTAATTTAATCCTCTTGGGCTGCAAAACATTTTACCAACAATATTAATTCACTTCATTTAAATTTTTAATCTATTTTTCACTACTTATTGCAGCCACATTGTACACCGAAAATGTTGAACTAGTCTAAATTCTACCAGTGCTAAAACATAACTTCACCGTTTTAAGTTCGATTTTAATTCTGACTTCACCTACAGTCTCCTTATGATTTCTACAGTCTAATAGCACCCTAAATTCATCAATTGAAGCACAACAACATCTCCCCTTAGCCATGGCCGAAATGTGCATGTGGCCAAATTCATGGAATTTCAACATTCTAACACTTGTTTCATACTTATTCATGTTTGTTCTTCATTTTGGCACCATTTTTATCAATCAAAACACAAGGTTTCATGGTCTTCCATCAATGGCTGAATACCCTTAAGAGTGATTTAGAAAGATTCAATTCAATCCAACCCCTAAATCATGCTTAATTCACTTAGTTTTACCATTTTCTACCATTAAAATTGAAAGAAAATAAATACATGGAAATACCTCTTCTTGGCCGAACACTATAGTGCTTCTTTCCCCTTGATTTTGTTACTTTTCCAAAGAATTATTGGTATGGGTGAGTAGAGAATTAAATTTGTTGCAACTTTGTAGAAATAAGCTTTTGATTTTAAAGGGGTTTTAAAGGTGATTTTGGTGAATTTTTGTTTTGCTCGAGCTTTGTTAATGCAGTTTCCATGTGAGGTTGAAGAAGATGGCAAGGGGTGGCTGGCTGGTTCATGTAGAATATTATAGAGTATCCTACATAATTGCAAATTGACAATAATGCCCTTAATTATAAAATTTTTGGACAAAAATGCCCTTAAGCTTTCGTAATTTTTAGAACAATGCAATTAAACTTCAAAAGTTCATATTTCATCACTAAAAATTATTATTAAACATATTCTGATGAATAAAGGTGGCTTGGTTTGGGTTTGACCTACTGTAAAAGTGAAATTATGAAAATACCCCTATTGGGCCAATCGCGTAAATTTCTATTTTAACTACTGATTCGATCTATATATTGACATAGCCTAGGACTTATTTTCATGTAGATTATCATTTTTTAATCACTTACTCAAAATTTAATTTAGTTTGACCACAATTTACAAAATTGCCACCAGGTTATGTCCTTAATTGTCATTTCGTAAATTGTTTTCTTACTTGTCAAAAATAATCAAATAAATGATTTTGGGTTCGAGATTCTTACCATAGGTTTATTGGACTCCTCGTACAATGTCTATATAGTCTCATGTCCATCGAGGCACTGTAGAGCTGGTGAGGCCCACAACATTGTTTACTCCTTTATCTGCAAAACACACAAGAATTGAACAATGGTGAAAAGTCTGACATATATAACAGTACCGGAATATGTGACTCTCATAGTAACATCAAGACATAGCCTTCATCCCAACAACCATATATACACACAACAAGTGTATATTTATATATATACATCACACTGTGCCAAAAGTTTTTGTCCATCATACACACGGAAGCTATATACTTGACCACTGTATGAGAAGTTGTCCCCAAGGAGTTGTCTAGGCCAAAGGGGTAGGTAGTTGAGTTGGAATTCAATCTATAAAGAAGGGAAGCAAAACGAAGTGAGATAAACTCAGTAGGCTACTAACATGCAGTTATATAACATGTTTCTTTAGTACTTTAAACTGTCAAATCATTCATATCAGTTTAGTAATTAAAACAAGTGCTATTAATCAATTAGTCAATCATAGTACCATAATCACGAGACAAGGCATTATGTCTATTCTATTCAATAAAGCCTTAATCAATAACAATACATTGTAGCTAACAATAGTAATTTCCCAAAAAGGGATGCTGCCTATGCATGACCAATCCACCCAAGTTCATTGATCAGATGACACTGGAACCTATCTAAATGAAGTATATGAGACAAGCCAATTATTTTCAAGACTTATACTTGAGAAACAGTGCTCTAAGGTAAGCTATAGATGCCTTTAATAATCTCAAGGTACAGTCCCATAAGGTCCCATTACCAAGGGTTACAATATCAAACACATTTGAGTCTATAAAGTAGCTTTCCAAAGGTGATATTTAACGGTCAAATCTTGTGAAACATTATCCAAACTTCAAGGCTCATAATTTGGAAATCATCAAGCAAATTTAAACCAAGTCTCGTATATTTTTTTGTCTAACCAAGAGCTAGAACAATTTGAAACCAACACATATGCATTTTCATGTTCAAACTAAGAATTATAACTTGTTAAGACCCTTTTTTGAAATCATTAACCATTTAGAAATCAATTTAAAACAAATACAATTTATACAAGCCTTGGCCGAATGCATCAAGAGTCATTTCAGAAGTGTTTAAGTAAAATAGCCATGGAAAGCTTAAAAATGGAGCTTCAATCAAGGTATGACTTAGCACCAAAATCAGTATTAATACCAAACAATTCAGATGCAATTTAGTTAATTGTAGGTTACTTACAACACTCCCTTAGATTAAGGGTTTAAGTTCTCCTCACTTATAAAGTTCCTCGTAAACTAATTGCTTCTTACTATCCTTTTGATCAAGCTTTTAATATTGCATCATAGCATTGATCATGTTAGGTCATTACCAAACTCTATTTGTTAATACATTCACCACATGGTAAGTGCATGTAACATCCGAAATTATAGAATTCCGAACCAACCTTTTCCTTTTAAAACATTTATTCACTTACGATCTTTTTGTTTGCATTCGGTGTTGATGTAAGCACACTCCACATTTTCCTTTTTCCTTCAACTCACTATACCATCAAATAAATAAATAAATCAGAAATTTAATGTATCTACAATATAATATTTATCCATACAATTTACATCCCACTATAAAATTTACATTCTTTTACATAAATACATTTGCTGTGCAATTAAACGTCTGAATATAAATATAAATATATATCTGTTTGTTTGTTACTTTAAACTTCTAATAATTTCCTCAACAAGTAAACAGTTCAGTAACAATAAACAGTTTAGTGACAGTAAACAGTTCAGTAATAGTAAATAGTTCAGTAATAGTAAACAGTTCAGTACCAGCAACAGTACAGTAAAATAGTATAATAAACAGTAACAGTAAGTGGAGACCAAGCATCACCCAAAGTATATCATGCTAGTAGTCCTCGAATAATAGTAAACACGTGAGACATATGGCCATAGTCTATGGGGTCCACAGTTCACTTGCTAGGTGACAATTGGGACATTTGATGACTTGGCAAGTCTATCAGCCACAGCAACAGAAATAGTAACATGTGACACGTAAGCATGATATAGGCCTAACAGTCTCAAAATAGATTGTAAACTGTATAGTTTCCATAAAGGTAATCACTGGAAATCCCTTCACAACACATGTATGAAAATATATAACCGGTTCTGAAGTAAAAAATTATAAAATATTCACAATTCAGTTTTCACTTTTGAAAATATTCCATTTCACTGTAGATGGGTAAAAAGAACATTTTGGTACTCTTTCACATATAAAATTTAATAACATGAATATTTAAATATTGTTTTTTAGTATATAAACTGTGTATAAACGGTAAATCTGAAGTTACTACAGTAATATTTTAGTATCGATAAACAGTTCTGTTCTAGACTAGTGTAGTACACAATTCAGTACACAGTATAGTAAACATGCAACTTAAAAGCACATTTAGTTATGTGAATAAATTATATTTCCCCCTTTAGGAAAATTGATGGGAAACGGTTAAGAATTGAATTTCTGAAAATTTCAAAAACACGTAAAACATTTATAAGCAACTTGTATATATGTTCCTTACCTTGAGTTCACGCAACATCTCTGCATTCCTACTATCACTTGTGTAATTGTATTTCCCAGAATTTCTATTCTGCACAGTAATATCACCTTATATTTTATATCGCCATATCACAATGCTAATAAATATTCCATAATTTCTATTTTACATCTATCATTCTCCACACTTGATTTATCATATTTCCTATTAATTACCTCAATATAATTACAATTAAATCATATCTCTTATTCATTAATCACCAAATTTAACATGATACTATCATAAAACATGCTTAACCAAATATATTGTCATGTCCCAAAAGTTCATTCTTTTTCTTAATTTCAATTTCACTAATAATCCAATTATTTCTTATTTACTTTTCTTTAACCATTTAGTTATAAAATTACTATAAAAATCCCTTGTATAATGCCTTGGCCGATTGTACCATTTTTCCCCAATCTCTTTCTTTTTTGATTGCAATATTATAAACACTCTTTATTCATTTCATATATTCGTTTCATGCATTCATCCAACATCCACCACATATCCAAAATTTCACTCTTACTCTCATATTCCCTATTATGGCAAAAATTTCATTCTTAAATGATTATTATTATTATTATTATTCAATTTTTAATTGCACAATTAATTTCCATTCATGCTATACAATATTTTATCCTCATTAAAACCGAAATTCACATCAACATTTTTCCATTAGGTCTTGGCTAAACATTTATTCTTGAATCTCACTTGTTATTATTATATTTTCATTGTTTTTCATTTAGTTACTTCTCAATTTAACTTAAACATTATTTCCATTTAGTTAATATATTTCTCATTGTAGACACCTTATTTTGTCCGGGGTTTTAATTTGTAAAAATAATTAATTGGATTGGGTGACATTATATTTTAATTTAACAATTTAGAATTAGGCTGGAATTAAATTAGAATTTTTTAGATTTAAAATTAACATTAATTAGGAAATTAAAATTAAAATTAAAATAGGATTTAAGAAAAATAAAAAAAAGAAAGGATAAGAAAAGAAAATAAAATTAATTTTAGGATTATATAATTAGGATAATTAGATTTTTTTAGGATAATTATATGGATTAATATTAAATTTGATAGAATTAGATTAGGATTAACATAAGAATAAAATAGATAAAATAGGAGATAATTATTAGAATAAGTATAGTTGTATTAGGACTCTAACAAGTTTTTGAACTATAAAGAGGGATCAAGGCTCATGATTTGGACAGACAATCAAATTCACAATCAAACACACAATCAATATCATCGACTGTCACCACCATCCAACACCGACTCGTTCGACATCGGGCCATCTCTATTCCTGCCTTATTGAACTGTCCTCGCACCGCACGTCATTGCCTACTGTTGCTACGCGTTCTATCATCGCGGCATATTCCTGTTACCATCTTCAGAAAGCTGCCCGTATTATTGACTCCGATCACTTACGCTGCTCCAGTTGGCCTTGTACTTTGTGCTTTTGTCCAGCCACTTGTTGGCTTGCTTTGAATCACTGGGAGAAAAATAAGGAAAGAAACAAGGAACCCATTTCCTCACAGGTTAGTATTTCATTTATAAATCAATTGACATTCATTTATGTAATAAATTAATAATATGAGCAAAGAATTAATTAATACTTGATGTTAGTGTGTGATCATATTGAATTTAACATGCTACTAATTTAATATGTACAATATAATTGCGTGATTTGTTTTTTGTATGAATAATTTGTATGATGCATTATTTCGTATGCTATATTGGATTAGTATTTAGATTATCAAAATAAAAGAAATAGTACGTTAAGTTAGAATTATAATCCATTTCAAATTTGTAATATTAAGATATAAGTTAAATAAAATTATAAAAAATATTAAAATAAGATTTAGAAAAATTGTTAATTAGAAGAAATAAATAAATTATAAAATATGGAGATAAGTTGAGATTATTCTGAGGATGGAATTCTGAGTGTCACGAATGGTTGCCATTTTGGAAATTCCTAGGTGATGATATTTACCTTAGATTTTGCCAGCATGATGGAAGATTTAAGGTAAGTGTTCAATATTAATAATCGATATATATTTCTAAAAACATAAATATATATTAATAATCAATCTCTATTAAAAATAAAATAAACATAAATATTAATAAGAAATTAGGGAATAATGATTAAAAAAAATAAAAGTATAACAATAAATTGAGAATAAGTGGAGGTTATCCCGATGATGGAATCATAAGGTGTCACGAATGGCTGACACTTTTAAATTCTTAGGTGAGATGTTTTCTTTAAATTTCGCCAGCATGATGGGAGATTTAAAGAAAATTTTCAAGAAGAATAATCGACATTTATTTTCAAAAGATAAATAATATTAAAATAAAGATAAAAAATAAAATAAAAAATAAAGGATAATTAAAAAGGAAATAAAAAGAAGATAAAAATAAGAATAAAAGATGGAAAATAAAATTAAGATATTGCATAAACGATTTAACAAATCCGACGACGGAGCCTCTCCGAGAAAGACGAATGGGATTTCTTGGATACTCTTAAGGTGAGGATGAAATTTAAGGAATTCCGCCAGCATGATGGAGAGTTTCTTAGAGATTGTCCAATATTTAAATATTTGAATTTAATAAGATTAAAGACCATTTAGTTAAAAATTATTAAAAATATCACAAAATTAGTTGGTACCATTTTAGGATGGGCGTTGTGGGGGTGCTAATCCTTCCCCACACGTAAACGTACTTCCGATCCCTAGATTCTTTGAATGTAGACCATGCCTTAACTTTAGACAAGAATAGGTGACCAATCACACCTTAGGTTTGAATGGTTGGTGGTGACTCCTAGAATTTTAAAGTCTAGCGGTTAGGTTCACGGACCTAGACGTTACGACAGTTTGGTGACTCCACTGGGGACTTTTAGAGAGTCAGGCCAATAGGAAATTTTGTGATTATCTTGAATTTTTGATTAAATGTTTTTTTTATCTTGTTTTGTTGTATATATTGCTTGTTATGTTATCTTTATTTGAGGGGCATTTAAAATGGAGTCTTGTTCCTTCACACACACACACATCACTTGCATGAGCATGCATGAGCCTTCTACCCAGGCTTCGTCCTTTTTAGGAGGAAGTATATTAACTACGCTCTCGTGAGGTGGTAACCTCCGCAATGGCTAGCGAAATACTTCCACTCAAATTGAACCTTTCCGTTTGTAGCCTGTGATGGGTGAGGATTGGGTGCCTTACTAGTCTTGTGTGGACAACAGTGAGGAACAATTTGGGAACCTTTAGACCTTGATTTATCCAAGCCTAGCATGTAATAAAACATAAGACCTAGCCTTAGGGTGGAACCATACTAGATTGAAATGTAGACTCAAACCCAAGATAGGACAATGAAGGAATAAGTTTTACTTCCTCCTTTTTACATTGTTTTTCAACAAAAAAAATTTCAAAAAATGTAGTTTTTCTTTCTTCCATTTTTCAGAAAAAAAAACAAAAAAAGAGTTTGTCTGTATCATTGAGTCATGCATAGTTGTGTTTGATTTTTCATCACATAACATATCATTCACGTAAGTTTGCATTTGTCTTGTCATAAGAATGAACATACCATTGATTGTTAGAAGAGATTGCTAGACCTAAATGCATTCCATATACATTCATTTTTGTGCATAAACATATCAACACATGAAATATAATTTCAACTTAATTGTGGCACTCAAGGTATCAAAATTGCATCCACTGGACGATCTGCCCTCCATAGATATCATACAAGGTATCAAGCACGCATAATGGAAGAGGATCAAAATAACAGGATTGAAAAGTTGGAAAGGGATAATGCAGAGATGAAGGGGCAATTGAGCGAAATTACTTAGTTGCTAAAAGCCATGATTAAAGGAAAGTAAAAGATGGGTAATCAAGATGAGTCTATACAAGAGGCTCAACAAAGCATGCGAGACAACCCCATTTTTATTCCTGAAGGAAGCATAGCCAAAGCTCTAACGCACCTACAGATACAAGTTCAAAACCCAATAGAAGTGCCAAACTTAGATGATCCCACAGAGCTAGAAAAGTTAAAGCATAAGGAAGAATATAGTGGTACTAAAGCCTAGCTGAGCTTGATAGAGGAAAGACTAAGTGTCGTGGAAGGTGTTGACTATTTTGGGCCCGTTGATGTTGAAAGGTTGTGTTTGGTAATTGGCGTTGTACTTCCACCAAAATTCAAGGTGCCTGAATTTGAAAAATTCAATGGAACATCATGCCCAAAAGATCATCTCACCATGTACTGTAGAAAGATGGCGGCGTATACATGGGATGACAAGCTATTAATTCATGTTTTTCAAGACAGTTTGACTAGGTCAGCCGCTAAGTGGTATAACCAATTGGAAAGGAGTAAAGTTTCCTCTTGGTCTGAGTTGGCAAGAGCTTTTATAGCTCAATACAAACATGTGTCCAATGTAGCTCCTGATCGCTTATCTCTCCAAGGTATGGAAAAGAAGAGGGATGAGAGCTTCAAAGAATATGCCCAACGGTGGAGAGACGTGGCGTCGCAAGTTCAACCTCCTTTAACTGAAAAGGAAGTCACCATGTTCTTTTTGAACACTCTCAAGGCACCCTACTATGAACGTATGCTTAGTAGTGTAACTAAGAACTTTGCAGACATGGTGTTAACCGGTGAAGCCATTGAGAATGCCATCAAGAGTGGTAAGATCGAAGCACCAATGAATGATAGTAGGAGGGGTGGATTCTTGAAGAAGGAAGGAGATGCACAAGCTGTCTCAAACAATTCACGTCACTCTTATAACTCTTATTTACCTTCAGTGAATTATGTTTATTCTTAACCCCACCCACAAACTCATCATCAAAATGCTTACCAACCCATTTCCCATTCACAAGCCCCTACTTTTTCACCTAATGACCAAAAGAACACTCGAGCTAGCCGAAATGTAACCATAGACCCTATACCAATGACATACACAGAGTTGTTCCCACAGTTGGTAAGGGGTCACCTTATTGCCCCTATTTATGTGGAGCCCTTGAAGCCTCCCTACCCAAAGTGGTATGATCCTAATGCAAAGTGTGCTTATCATAATGACAATGTTGGTCATTCTATTGAGAATTGTATGGGCTTGAAGAGGAAAGTCCAAGAACTTGTCAACGCTGGAATCTTGAGTTTTGGGGCAAAGAATGATCCAAATGTGAGTGATAATCCTCTACCAGATCACACAAAGGGTAGTGGTTGATGCTATGGAAGAAAGTGGATGATATTGATTTATTCACTAAATTTGAAGATAATGGATATTTCTTTGTGTCTAATTTCATTCATCTTAGGACATTTTTTAGATAATATAGGAGTGCCTAAGCCAAAAAGGCATTAAGAATTCTTTTATGTATTGGGCCAGCTTTCATTTGTTTTCATTTCAATAAAAGATCAGTACAATTCATTTTTCTCAATTCCTCGTTCCAATCTTGTTCTTTTATGTAAAACACCAATACCCATATTCTTTACATGTTACCAAGCTTGAAAGTATCCAAATAATGAACATGATAATGATGATGGAAATGAGTATAAAATTCAATTATGAAAGAACTGCTTTGTTTAGTTTGATGGATTTTTAGTTTGCCAAGATTGTTCAAGCAAGAAGAGAATAGAAGATATTTGTCTGAAATCTTCACCTATAGAATGTTACGAGTAAAGGTGAATCTCTACATGAAATTCTAATGAGTTTGTCTTTGTTCAATAAATGACCTTTAATGAGAGTACTTGTAATGAGATGAGAAATGGCCTTCTTTCACTACCTTTCAAGTGTGAGTAAAATTATCCATTGATTACCCCTTTTGAGCCTATTATATTCTTTTTAATATAACCCACCAAGAATCACCCTCTACACTGGGGGGCAAAGAGAATGGAAAATGAAGGATTAGTGGGGCAAAGTGAAAAAAAACATTTTGTGGAAAAAAAAAGAACAAAAGAAAAAAGAATGAAGAAGGAAAGATGGTTTGAATCAAGAAAGTGAAAACCCTAGTCACATTAAAATGAAAAAAGGAGAGAAAAAGCAAATGGGGCAAAAGGTCTAAATGATTCATGAAAAATGATTCTTGGTTTGATAAACCCTGAAACACTTATTTTGGGCCTATTTTATCCTTTCTTTCATAAACTCTCACCTGAGCCTATGTTACGTGCCTTAAAAGTCCATTTTGATCAAATATGAGTACTCCCATTGAAGAATCATGTGTTGAATAAAGGCATACTTACACTATGAGATGATGATCCTTTGGATGGAATTAGAAGAAGCAGATCAAGATAAACAAAAAGATCTAGTCTAGATGGAAGTAATGGGATTCCAAAAATTGTCTTGAATCCATGAGAGCATTAAATTGAGTGAAGAAATATCTGCTGTTGGGGCATGTATTAGAATCAAGAACAAACAAAAGAAATTTCACGAAAAAAAAAGAAAAAGAAAAAAAAGGAAAAGGAAAAGAAAAAAAAGAGATGAAAGGAGAATTCAGATCGAAAACCCAAAAAGGGCGGTTTGGATCCATGGAGTAAATCTAAGTTGAAAACCTGAAAAGGCGACTTAGATACCAAAAGAGCTGGATGTCAATGATATTGGGGCAAAGAGGATGTTTTGATGAACTCAACATAATCAGATTAATGGACCTTTGAAGGGAATTTTGTATTCATTGATCAAAATTGTTTGAATTGTTTTTATTTGGATACTATTACCTAATCCTAAAAATTCTCACTTTTCATTCAAGCCTACTTTCCTTCTAAGCCTGACAATTTCTTGTTAAATCTTTCCAAATGTTGAATAATAACACTCTCTTCATTTCACTTATCATTTCTTTGCTATATCCTTACCTTGAGGGATTGAGAAATTGTGTTGCATTGATCTTGAAATTAGAATGGTAATGAATGTTTGCTTGGCAAAATATGTGAAAGACTCCTATATTATTTAGGAAAATGAAAGAAAAGGAAACTTGTGGATGAATGGAAATTGGAAATCATGAAAAACCAATGAATAAGAAAGAATGAATGATGAGGTCTCAGTAAAGATTTTAATGAGTAAATGAGTGACCAGATAGAGAGGAAAGTAAAAAGAAGAATCAAGGGAGAAGATAAGATAAAGAGGGCATGAAGACAAGAGTTTCATTGGGCAAGAAAAATGGAAGAAGGAAAATGAGGAAAGAAATAAGAAATAGAAGGACAAGAGGACAGATGAAAGAGAAGAATGCATGAGATGGATTGATAAAGAATAACCTTGTTGTTGCCACAATTGAGCTTGAAATGTTTTTCGAAAAAAACATTGCATGGATAGAGTAGATTGCATCATAGAGATAAAACAGATTGCTTGAATGACATTGCATGGATAAAACAGACTGCATTACATGGATAGAATTGATTGCATCAATAACATTGCATGGATAGACTAGATTGCATGAATGATATTACTTGAATAAGATAGCTTACATGAATGACATTGCATGGATAGAACAGGTTGCAATTGCATGGATAAGATAAATTTCCCAAGATTTCAAATTTTAACAAGACAAGAAATTTTAGAGGGATTTCCTAAAATTTCAAAAATTATACAAGATAGAAGTCTTGGAGGAGTTTCCCAAGATTTCAAATTTTGGACAAGAAAAAGAAATTTTAGAGGGGTTTCCTAAAATTTCAAAATTTGACAAGAAAAAAAAGTTTTGGAGGAGTTTCCCAAAATTTCAAAATTTGACAAGAAGAAAATTTTAGAGGGGTTTCCTAAAATTCAAAATTTGACAAGAAAAGAAATTTTAGAGGAGTTTCCTAAAATTTCAAAATTAGACAAGAAAAGAAGTTTTGGAGGGGTTTCCCATAAATTTCAAAATTTGACAAGAAAAGGAATTTTAGAGGGGTTTCCTAAAATTTCAAAAATTAGATAAGAGAAGTTTTGGAGGAGTTTCCCAAAATTTCAAATTTTGGACAAGAAAAGGAGTTTTAGAGGGGATTCCTAAAATTCCAAATTTTGATAAGATAAGAATTTTAGAGTGGGTTTCCTAAAATTTCAAAATTAGAAAGGAAAAGAAGTTTTGGAGGGGTTTCCCAAAATTTCAAAATTGAATAAGAAAAGGAATTTTAGAGGGGTTTCCTAAGATTCCAAATTTTGACAAGAAAAATTTAGAGGAGTTTCCTAAAATTTTCAAAATAAAATCAGAGCTTTTTAAGACAAGATTTTAAAGTTTGACTGCTTGCCTGTTTAGGAGGAGCATTTTCAATAAGATTTTAAAGTTTCACTGCCTGCCTGTTTAGGGGGAGCTTTTTGGACAAGATTTTAAAGTACGACTGCCTGCCTGTTTAGGAGGAGCATTTTAGACAAGATTTTAAAGTTTGACTGCCTGCCTGTTTAGGGGGAGCTTTTTGGACAAGATTTTAAAGTTTGACTGCCTTTCTGTTTAGAGGGAGTTTTTTCAAAAAAAATTAAAAAAATAAAAAAATAAAAAAAAAGTTAAAAGAAATAAAAAAGGAGAAGAAGTCAGACAAAATAGATGTCTATGTCTTTGTGCAATTACTGTTTCCCAGCAAATGCACAAAGAGGGGCAGCTGTAGACACCCTATTTTGTCCGGGGTTTTAATTTGTAAAAATAATTAATTGGATTGGGTGACATTATATTTTAATTTAACAATTTAGAATTAGGCTGGAATTAAATTAGAATTTTTTAGATTTAAAATTAACATTAATTAGGAAATTAAAATTAAAATTAAAATAGGATTTAAGAAAAATAAAAAAAAGAAAGGATAAGAAAAGAAAATAAAATTAATTTTAGGATTATATAATTAGGATAATTAGATTTTTTAGGATAATTATATGGATTAATATTAAATTTGATAGAATTAGATTAGGATTAACATAAGAACAAAATAGATAAAATAGGAGATAATTATTAGAATAAGTATAGTTGTATTAGGACTCTAACATGTTTTTGAACTATAAAAAGGGATCAAGGCTTATGATTTGGACAGACAATCAAATTCACAATCAAACACACAATCAATATCATCGACTGTCACCACCATCCAACACCGACTCGTTCGACATCGGGCCATCTCTATTCCTGCCTTATTGAACTGTCCTCGCACCGCACGTCATTGCCTGCTGTTGCTGCGCGTTCTATCATCGCGGCATATTCCCGTTACCATCTTCAGAAAGCTGCCCGTATTATTGACTCCGATCACTTACGCTGCTCCAATTGGCCTTGTACTTTGTGCTTTTGTCCAGCCACTTGTTGGCTTGCTTTGAATCACTAGGAGAAAAATAAGGAAAGAAACAAGGAACCCGTTTCCTCACAGGTTAGTATTTCATTTATAAATCAATTGACATTCATTTATGTAATAAATTAATAATATGATCAAAGAATTAATTAATACTTGACGTTAGTGTGTGATCATATTGAATTTAACATGCTACTAATTTAATATGTACAATATAATTGCGTGATTTGTTTTTTGTATGAATAATTTGTATGATGCATTATTTTGTATGCTATATTGGATTAGTATTTAGATTATCAAAATAAAAGAAATAGTAAGTTAAGTTAGAATTATAATCCATTTCAAATTTGTAATATTAAGATATAAGTTAAATAAAATTATAAAAAAATATTAAAATAAGATTTAGAAAAATTGTTAATTAGAAGAAATAAATAAATTATAAAATATGGAGATAAGTTGAGATTATTCCGAGGATGGAATTCTGAGTGTCACGAATGGTTGCCATTTTGGAAATTCCTAGGTGATGATATTTACCTTAGATTTTGCCAGCATGATGGAAGATTTAAGGTAAGTGTTCAATATTAATAATCGATATATATTTCTAAAAACATAAATATATATTAATAATCAATCTCTATTAAAAATAAAATAAACATAAATATTAATAAGAAATTAGGGAATAATGATTAAAAAAATAAAAGTATAACAATAAATTGAGAATAAGTGGAGGTTATCCCGATGATGGAATCATAAGGTGTCACGAATGGCTGACACTTTTAAATTCTTAGGTGAGATATTTTCTTTAAATTTCGCCAGCATGATGGAAGATTTAAAGAAAATTTTCAAGAAGAATAATCGACATTTATTTTCAAAAGATAAATAATATTAAAATAAAATAAAAAATAAAGGATAATTAAAAAGGAAATAAAAAGAAGATAAAAATAAGAATAAAAGATGGAAAATAAAATTAAGAAATTGCATAAACGATTTAACAAATCAGACGACGGAGCCTCTCCGAGAAAGACGAATGGGATTTCTTGGATACTCTTGAGGTGAGGATGAAATTTAAGGAATTCCGCCAGCATGATGGAGAGTTTTTTAGAGATTGTCCAATATTTAAATATTTGAATTTAATAAGATTAAAGACCATTTAGTTAAAAATTATTAAAAATATCACAAAATTAGTTGGTACCATTTTAGGATGGGCGTTGTGGGGGTGCTAATCCTTCCCCACACGTAAGCGTACTTCCGATCCCTAGATTTCTTTGAATGTAGACCATGCCTTATCTTTAGACAAGAATAGGTGACCAATCACACCTTAGGTTTGAATGGTTGGTGGCGACTCCTAGAATTTTAAAGTCTAGCGGTTAGCTTCACGGACCTAGACGTTACGACACTCATTTATTTATTTTAAATTTAAAATTGCATAATTCCTTTTTCCAAATAGTCATGGCCGAAACTTCCCTAAGAATTCTCCTTCATTTTCTTCCGTTGGTTCTTTCCTCAATCTAATTTATGGATAGTTCCTATTTCATTTTGGATTTTCACTAAACATCTTAAACTCATTGAACTTTATCATCATCATTTCAGCTATACATGGTCGGTTGTTCCCAGCCTTCATGCTAAGTTTGCTTTTTGGGTAATCATCAGTACAATCCCTTTCCAAATCAAGTTTCATCCATCATTCCTACTAATTTCTACCCAAGAACCCTTAAAATCATCAAAATCCCTCTTATTTCTTCTCATGACCGAACACTTCCTAGCTGCCACAATTTATTTTTATTTCAATCCAAGACTTCCAACGTTTTTCTCGGATATGATACTAACCAAATACATAACGACAACTAAAGGAATCATCAACTCCATAAGTTCTTACCTTGAATTGCCACTGCCATCAGCAGGACAGCTGCTTTTCGTTCGGTTTTGGCCATGAAATTAGGGTAGTTAGAGAGCTCTTAAGTTAAGGAGGAAAGTTTATGAGGGAGCCTAAATGAATTATTGAAGGAGACATGGGGTTTTACTAAGAAAAACGTAGATAACCATGGAAAAATAAAGAAGAAAACGTGTATAAAAAATAATAGAGTAGCTAAGTCGGTGATGCAGCTTAAAAAATGGCTGAATTTTCATCTCATATGTCCTCTTTTATTATTGTTCTAGCCAATGAAAAATAGTTACATGGTTTAACTATTAAAATTCTCTGTAAACTTCCCTTTATTTACACTTATATCGTGAAATTTTTTATTATTCCCAAATATCCAGATTTCTAATTTCCATTTAGTTAAATTAAATTAATTTAAGTCAATTTTGGTCAAACATTGACTGGTTTGACCAACCTCCATGTTAAATGACCATATTACCCTTATATAATTTCATTGTTTCCACTTATGTCCTATAATTTATTTAATCATTAAAAATTCAGATTTAATATTTAATTTCTATTATTTTTCCTATATTTAGGTCAAACATGATCAACTGTTGACTCTCAAAGTGGTTTAACTAGTCACGGTAATGAAATTACTGAATTACCCTTAATCGTAAAATTACATAAGTTCGTACTTTTATGCTTGATTTCTTCTATCAATTCACATGATCTAAAACTTTATTACGTATAAAATTATTCACCTTAAATATCATGATTCTAGGGTCTCATTTCGATATGGACAGAGAAAGTCCTGGTGGGGCCCACACCAAGTAGCTTCTTAACCTTATCAAATAGACCCCTCCTTTAAATATTTTAACAATAAATTTCCCCATTTAAAATCCTATACTCAAAAACTTATTTAAAATATGAGGAATTCAGGGCTCTCACAATGCAATACTCTTACCTTCCCTTGGTCGAGAGCATTCACACCCTTTATACCATTCGATACCAAAAAACTCTAAAATCGAGAACCACAAACCCTTTTATTTTTTACCACGATTTCAATGCTACATCAACAACCATAAGAAATCAATTCAGTACCAAGTTCCACAATGCTTCAATATCTAGGAATACAATTTGGTGCTTTTCTCACCTTAGTTTCACAAATCGATAGCTTTTGTACCAAGACAGAAAGCTTCAATGTTCACTTATCCAAACCCCTTTTCAAAGCACCTCAACGTGAAGCAAGACAACACAATCAATACACTAGCAATTTATATTTACATATAACACAAATATATATGCCTTTTATGATTACCTTGGCGTACAAGAATCCATGACTTAAACTTACTTCCCTTTCAATTTCCTTATATACCCGAGGCTACATTTACACATTACAAGTCATAAGGCACAATTTCAATATGGTATGAACTTCAAATGAATTCAGAAGCAATTTCCATTACCTTACCTCATGAAACTGAATGCCAATTCCTTTTTCCCACATTTCGATTTTTAGTGTCCTTTAATGCAAAAACACTTGTAACCTCATTTAATCACTATATCCATAAATTCACGTCTAATCTAAATTCACCACTTCTTACTTAAAGCTGTGAGAACCGTAGCAACTCTTCCTTCACTCTTACGGTCTTCATGTTCTTAAGGCTACAATTCAACATGCACCTTAGTTCTCAATTCAGAGTCTTTGAAGTTAAACTCTAGTAACAAGAAATAGTACCAACTCAGCAAGCCTTCAATGGCTGAGGGTTTTTTCTTCAATTTTTTTTCGGACTATAGCGGAATTTTTTTTAGAAACACACATACACGAATCCGCCTTCATCATTTGCTTAAATTTAAGTCCCAAATCCCAAAAAGAAACGAGTCCTTACCTTAGTCCTTGGAACCAAAAGCTAAACCCTCATTTCCTCTTTCAATTTTCACTTCTACTTCACTAAATTCCACATGCAAGTTTGTTAATCCTTAATTTTAAATGGCCAAAAATAACAACTTCCTTACCTTGTTTCCTTGAAATCGAGAGCTAAACTCTCTCATCCTTCCTTCGGTCTTGCTTCTCCTAACCAAATTACCACATGCAAGTTCATAAATTTACTATCTAAGAAGATTTGCACAACAAGAATTCAAAAGCTTTTCCTCTCTTTACCTTAGGCATGAAACCATAGCGCAAACTCTTCCCTTCCTTGGTCTCTCCTTAAACCATTGCTTCCTTTCATGCTCCAATTACCGAAAACAAAACTAACTTTTTCCTACTCATAGCAATTAGTTGGGCCTCCACTCAGTTTCATTATTAGTCGACAGTTTACATTTCATATTCTTTTCCACCAATCAGCACTTTAAACTATCAATCATATCGTTCAGTTCAGATATATACATGAGCAACCCCAAAATTCCATTTCACAATATGAAACATATCACTTATATCTTTTATAATTTACATCTAAATTTTGTCAATTTAAAGCTACAAATTTACATTTAGTACACTATAGTTTCGTTTGCATCCCTTGTACAATAATATATACAAAGTAATATTGTACACACTCAATCTGAACATATAAGGGTAAACAATATACCTCTACGGTATATGGCGAATTGCTTGAGGAATACTGTATCAAAAGTACTCCCATGCGGAGACATAAACTACTACAAATAATCTAAAAGAAAAATAAAGGGTGAGCTTATGCCTAGTAAGAAATATCTGTAAAAGAGCTGATACTATACAAATCTATATGCATATGTCTTATGTGTGATCTTACACTAACAGTCACTATTAGTATCAACAGTATTAAAGGGCCCTAAAATTCGAAAGGATACTATAGTCGGTTAGGAGACCAGGTTGAATACAGAAAGATGCTTTAAAGTACCTCGCTTGTCCTAGACCTTTATTTCGACTATAGGGAGTTTACTAGAATTTTCTCAATAAGCAGTTTTACAAAATAAGTTTCCAATGAACAGTTACACAATTACACAAACAGTTCAATGAACAGTTGATAAAAAGTTCGGTGAACAGTACAATAATCAGTTCGATAAAACATTTGGTAAATTATTTAGAAAACAGTATAGTAAGTAGTTCCAATAAACAGTATGACAAAAACAGTTCAATGAAACATATTTAGTAAACTGTACGATATACAATTCAATAACATAGTTCGGTAAGCTTTTAAGTAAAAGTACAATAAATGATTTCAATAAACAATACAATGGAGAGAAGGCAATAACTAATAGAATCATGTAGTTTTAGTATCCCAAAAGGGAGTAACAGTAATCAGTAAGACATTTGGCTATAGTTAGAGGGGAGTCCTCAATATGCAGTGATTTGGTGACATCTGGGACGGCTGATGATGTGATTACCAAGATACTTTAAGGGGTCTTAGGTTCGAACATGGAATGACACGTCCTGATGGGGAATAAAGCCGTAAGGGTGGGCGAGCGTCCAAAGCGGACAATACGTTGAGTGAGTGTTGGGCGACCGCCCATCTCACGATGTAAGGATGGGCGACCCTGTTGTGTGGACTGGGTCGGATCCTTACAATAAAAAAAACACACGTTTTTATTGTAAGAGCCCGACCCAATTCACACAGCAAGGTCATCCCTTACAACGTGAGATGGGTGGTCACCCAACACTCACTCAACGTATTGTCCACTTTGGGCGCTCGCCCACTCTCACGGCTTTATTCCCCACTGGGACGCATCATTCCACGTTCGAACCCAGGACCTCCTCAAGTATCCTGGTTCTACATACATGTTACCGTAACGTGTATGTAGAACCAGGATACTTGAGGAGGTCCTGGGTTCGAACGTGGAATGACGCGTCCCAGTGGGGAATAAAGCCGTGAGGGTGGGCGAGCGCCCAAAGCGGACAATACGTTGAGTGAGTGTTGGGTGACCGCCCATCTCACATTGTAAGGGGTGACCTGCTGTGTGGACTGGGTTAGGCTCTTACACCGGCCTTATGAAGAAGAAGTATAGAAAAATTCCTTTTAACATTATCTTTTATGGCAAATTACCAAAACACCCTTATAAGATTTCAATAATACCAAACATGTCCTAATTATTTAATTTCTATTTAAATGTTTAATTCAACTTTCAAAATATTTTATTTACTCATAAAACATATTTATTTAACATGTTCTAATCATTGGTTAGGCTTTTGATAAGGTTTGTAACCCTAATAATCCAGTCACATAGTTTTTGGCACTTTCGTGTGGTTCAATCTTCAGATTGGAATAATATGAGACTTCTCGCACAAGGGTTTATCTATGAGTATCAGTTGGTCATAAGTCAAATTAGGATGATCGTTATTCACAGAAGTTTTCCCAGCTTATAGACTTAACCTTCATTTTCGAAATTGTTGAACGCTTTCCAAAACATGCATTTATATATAAATTTTGAGATGCAAATTCTTACTATCTCAATATTTGATTCCAAATATTGATGCTATCAAGCTTCATCTCAATCAAGACAGTAGAAGTCTTAGTAGGGCCTACAATCCAAATATCTTTTATACCTACGAAGCATAAGGTATTTGAATTGTTATGAGATATCTTATTTTCCTAGCCTCATTAACAACAAATAAAGATGGTAGAAGGTGCGAATCTCCCATTCTTCTCACCTTAGGAAATTTGATCCTCTAAATTTAACTAGGCCTGTCAGTCGAAGAATTCTGGATATTTCTTCTTCATTGGGCTCTCTAATTCCTGGGTAGCTTCTTTTGCTATATGGTACTACTAGAGAACCTTGACCAAAGGAATCCTCTTAGACCGTAGCACTTTCACCTTTCGATCCACGATCCAAACTAGTTTCTCGACATAACTCATAACCTCCCTAATCTCTAAAGGCTCATACTGAATTATGTGGGCGAATCTAGATAACATAGAGACATGAAAGACATTATATACCCCAGATAAATCTAGTGGTAAAGCTAATCGGTATGCCACATTTCCCACTCAATCTAAGATCTCAAAAGGCCCAATTTAACGAGGACTTAACTTTCCTTTCTTTCCAAATCTCATGATGTCCTTAGACGGTGAAACCTTCAAAAACACTAAATCCCTATTGAGAACTCCAAATGTCAGCGTCTAGTGTCTACATAACTCTTCTGTCGACTCTAAGCAGTCTTAAGCCTATCACATATAACCTGAACATCCTCAGAAGTCTGCTTAACTAGATCGGAGCTAAAATCTTTCGATCACCCATTTCTTCCCAATCAACAGGGGAATGACATCTTTTATTGTACAAAGATTCATATGGTGCCATGCCGAAACTAAAGTGATAATTGTTATTGTAGGCAAATTCTAAAAATGGTAAATGATTGTCCTAAGAGCCTTTAAACTCTAATGCACAAGCACTCAACATATCCTAGAGTGTCTAGATCGTGCGCTCGAATTAACCATCAATCTGCGGATAGAAAGCTATGTTAAAATTCAATCGAGACACATGGCATCCTGAAAATGCTCCCAAAAATTAGAGGTGAACCTAGAATCTCTATCAAAACTAATGCTCACTAGAACCTTAAGCCACTTGACAATTTCTTTGGCATATAAAACGACTAAGGCACTTAGGGAATCTGTGGACTTCATGGCAAGGAAGTGGATTGACTTCATCAATTTGTCCACAATAACCCAGATTGCATCATGCTTCCTCTTAGTCCTCAGCAAACCCATATTGAAATTCATAATGATATGCTCCCATTTCCACATTTGTATAAGCAGAGGCTGTAACAACCCTAATGGTTTCCAATGCTCTACCGTCACCTGCTGACAAGTAAAACCCTTTGCAACAAACTCAATGATGTCTTTATTCATTTTAGGCTGCCAATACACTTTACGAAGATTGTGGTACATCTTGTTACTACCTAGATGTAGAGTGTACCTTGAAATACGAGCCTCTGTTAAGATTAACTCTTTTAACTTTCAATCATCGAGAACACAAATCCTTCCTTGACCTCAGAATACCATCTGTGCCAATCTTATAATCTGATCGAGTACCTAACTGTAGTTGATTGGCAATTTCAATATAATGAGCATTCTCCCTCTGAGCATTTCTAGTTTGATCTATTAAATCATGCTTAATTCGCAGACTAGTCGTCAAACCATACCTTTCAGAAATAGTGACATTCAAACTGAGGTTCACAAACTGTTCCAATAGATCATATTCCCGGATCATCAAATAAGAGACCATGCCTCAGTGCTTTTGGCTCAAAGCATCAACCACCACATTTGCTTTCCTCGTGTGATATAGTATCTCGTAATCATAATCTTTCAGCAGCTCCATCCATCTACGTTGCCTCATTTTCAACTCACGCTATGAGAATAGATACTTAAGACTTTGGTGATCAGTATATACTTGGAACTTTTCACCTTATAGGTAATGACACCGTATCTTCAAAGCAAACACCACAATAGCTAATTCTAAATCATATGTAGGATAGTTCTTTTCTTGGTCTTTTAGCTGATGAGAACCATAAGCAAACACTTTTCTATTCTACATAAGCACACAAGCCAAATCCTATGAGGAGACATCACTGTACACTAAAAAACGCCTTGAACCATTAGGAATGGTGATGATCGGTGCTATAGTCAATCTGTTCTTCAACTCTTGAAAACTGCACTCATAGGCATCAGTCCATTCAAACTTAGTATCCTTGCATGTAAGATACGTCAGAGGAACAGCCAATCTAGAGAAACCCTCAACAAACTGCCGATAATATCTAGCTAGACCAGGAAACTTCGAATCTCAATCACTAACTTTAGTCTTTGCCACTGCACAATAGCCTCTATCTTAGACGGATCAAATGACACCTAGTCTTTAGACACCATGTCTCTGCATAATCTGATCTAGCCATAACTCACACTTGCTCAGCTTAACATAAGCTTCTAATCTTTGAGGGTCTGTAGAACAATGTAGAGATGTAGTTCATGCTCTTCCCAAGATTTTTACAAGAATATCATCAATGAAAACGTTGATAAACTTGTCCAAATATGGCTTGAAGACCTCATTCATCAAATTCATAAAAGTTACAGGGGCATTGGTAAGTCCGAATGGCATAACCAGAAACTCATAGTGGCTATATTGAGTTTTGAATGCAGTCTTAGGGTCATCTCTTTTTCAGATCTTCAACTAGTGATATCCCGATCTAAGATCAATTTTAAAGAATACCTTTGCACCCTTGAGCTGATCAAATAGATCATCTATTCTAGGAAGAGGATATTTGTTCTTAATAGTAGCCTTATTGAGCATCCAATAGTTAATGTAAAGTTGCAGCTACCATCTTTCTTCCTAACAAAAAGGACTCGTGCACCCCAATGAGAGATTCTTAGATGGATAAAGCCCTTGTCCAATAACTCTTAGAGTTGCTTCTTAAGCTCATCAAGCTCTACCAGTGACATTCGATAAGGAGGCTCGAAAATGGGTTCAGTACTGGGCATCAAATCAATAGTGAACTCTATCTCTCGATCTAGAGGAAGTCCAAGTAATTTATCTAGAAACACATATGGAAAATCCCTAACCACGGGAATCTCATGTAACTCTAGAAGTTTCTTTTCTACTTCCTCAACATAAGCAATAAACCCTTCAATTACAATACAGTCTATCAATTTTCAATCTCAGTGAAATTTTCAACAAAGTAATTTACATTCATTTACTAAATAGAAAGCTTTATAATGTTGTTATCTGGAGAAGAGAAGGATACATATTTAGTGTAACAATCTAAACTAACATGATTAGCAGCTAACCAATCTATCCCTAAGATCAAATCGAAATCAACATATTAAGTAGAATTAGTTCAACCACTATTTCCTTCTCTCTTACCCTTAACTTACAGTTACGGTATATTATATTAGTAATTTGAGATTCTCTAAAGGGTGTATTAATCTATAATAGATGCCCTCAAGGTTCGGCTCTATAAGTATCTTAACAACAAACATTGGAGATACAAAAGAATGCGCAGAACCCAGATCAAATAATGCAAGTGTATCATATCAAAAGCAGAAACCTTACCCTTAATAATCTCAAAAGAAGCATCAATAGTCTCCTTCTCAATGGCATACATGATAATAATATAATTGTTATATTATGTATGTTTTAATTATCACACTTATTGCTACATTCTTGTGTAAATTTAATTGTTTAATGCGTGTTTGTGAATTAATTTATAGAAAGTAGATTTGGGATTAATTTTGGAAGTTATGATATGAATTTTTTAAAATTTAAATGATATATTATTTGCAAAATAAAAAGGAAACGAAATATAATATTACTTGGGAAGGGCAACTAATTATAAGGGTTATTTGGAAGGAAGGTTTTATTAGGGCTTTTACTTGATTTGCAAGTTTTGTGTCTCTATATAAGTGCAAGCAGGCTAAAGAGTCAAGATATATATAGACAGAGGGGCTGTAGAGCTTTAGGCAGTGAGAGGAAAAGCACTATACGTACAGAGAGAGACATAACCGAGATCAATTTTGCTATTGCCTTGGTGGTGTGTGACGTCCTCGTCACTAACCAAATAACAACTAACTTTCATCTCAATTAACAAATAAATCGACTAGTTTATCCGATGTCAATCTCCCTTACTCTTATGCTTTAGGCATTTCTATCAGAGTATAATATTCATTTTCACATGCATAAAATGTTTCATTTATAAACATGTGCCATATACACCAGGATCTCAAATATTCATACACCCTAATCCCCAACATATACAAAACTGTAGTATTGTACTGTACATTAGCCGAAGTAACGGCCGACTAAATATACCTTCAAAGGATAAGTAGGAAGCGTGCTTTGAAGGTATCTCAAAAATCCCGAAATGAGCTCCTCTATCCGGAGCGGAATTACTTCAAGTAATCTGTATGACAAATAGTTTGTAAAGGAGTGAGTTTACGCTCAGTAAGAAACTTATGTAAAAGAGCATACTATATCACTATATGCAGTTTTCCTGCTTGGCTCTATAATGTCATGTAAAATCATTATAAAGCATAGCGCTTATATTTCTTTCGCAAATATCAAATATAAATAAATCATGCTTTCAAATATTTCCACGGATCTCCAATCACGTGAAATCAAGTAGGCAAATATGATTATTTTCAAATAGATGGGAGACAATTTATATCCAATAGATTCATGCACCAAGAAATTCTCATCGTGGATACCGCAAATATATCCTTTAAGGATAATCCAGAGAGATAATGGATACAGCAAATATATCCCGTAAGGGATAATCCAATAGATAAATCTCATAAGGATACCGCAAATATATCCCATTAGGGATAATCCCGAGAGATATCAAATAAGTGGCGTACCCACGTATGGGCCAGGGATCCTCCCCAAAGCCGAATCAAGTAAGAGACTCATGGCCATTGTCGATATCCCACAGTTTCACTAGTCAGGTGCCGTACTGCGGGTCTGAGGGCTGGACTAGAGCTCCTCAGTCAAATACAAGTAACAAATAATGTGCATGCTCTTTTAAGAGATTTATAGTCTCCAAAAACCTTGTTCATATAGGTTTTAAACAAGTATGAATATCCTTTCTTAAAACAGGTTCTCAAAACCTTTCTTTCAAATAGGCAGTCGACTGGTCATATATGGCAGTCGACTGCTACCCCATGTTTTGCCTTAATGAATTTCTTTCCCTTTTTGAAATTCAATTATTATATTTTTTCAAAATACAAATAGGGCAGTCGACTGGTTTTGAAACAGAATGTTTCCCGAAAATTAGCAGTCGACTGGCCCCCTTGGCAGTCGGCTGGTTTTGAAACAGAATGCTTCTGGACAAATAGCAGTCGACTGGCTCCCCTGGCAGTCGACTGGTTTGAAACAGAATGGTTTCTGGAAAATGACAGTCGACTAGCTCCCATGGCAGTCGACTGGTTTGCATCGATTTTCGAAAAACGACGTTTTAGATGTCTCTAGGCAGTCGGCTGCTACTTAAGGCAGTTGGCTGCTCCTAACCTAATTGGTACTAGGAAACAAGTCTGAAAATGTCATTTTCTTGCAAAGAAACAGCTGGTACTTCTCTCCAAACCACATCAAAACATATTAAAACATGCGGACATAGTCACCCTACGTCCGTTACATAAATTCCTTACCTCAACTAGCAATTAATCCACAAGTTGGTTGCACCAACACTTGTCCTTTTTCCTTTACTCTTCAAGCTGTAACATCATAGCAATTAAAAGTTCAACAAACCTACTATATCGACTCCATAAAATCCCAAACCATCAAAATCATCAACATAAACCATATCTTCTCTTACCTTTGCTAGTGACCAATTTTCAGGATTTCTAGATCTCCTTACTCACTTTGTTTTAGCCTTTCATATTGAAGGTATAGCTCAAGCTATCGACAAGGATCGTTTTTCTTTAGAGAAGCTTAACGAATCGATGGCCTGAAATGGTGGTTTGTCAAGGTGAGAAACTTGGACACTTAGAGGAAAATGGAAACAACGAGAGGGAGAGGAAGATGAGCTGTGTCGTGGGGTGCAAGAGATGATGATGATGAGTCATGCTATGGCATTTAATGCCCCTTTTAATGCATGCTCATCTCAGCCATAAATTTCCCCCTTTTTGACTCTTTGACATTTGACCATCAATTCCTTAATTCCTCCTATGTCCCATACACCATTTGTATATCAAAATTTCACATTTATTCCATTAGTTCCAAGTTGGAAAACTGTACAATTAAGGGAAAATTACAGAAAATTGGGGATTTCACATTCTCCCCACCTTAGAGAATTTGGTCCTCCAAATTCAAGTAAGGTTATGTCTCAAAACAATTCCGGGTATCTCTCTCTCATCAAGTTCTCTAGTTCCCAAGTAGCTTCTTCTGTCGTATGGTGTTGCCAAAGAACTTTAACCAATGGAATTATCTTAGATCTTAGCACCTTATCTTTCCTATCCAAAATCCGAATCGGTTTCTCGACATAACTCATGTCTTCTTGAATCTCCAAGGGTTCATATTCAATGACATGAGATGGATCCGGATTATATTTCCGAAGCATCGATACATGAAACACATTATGTACTCCTGATAGCTCCGGAGGCAATGCCAACCTATAGGCCACATCTCCAACACGATCTAGGATTTCAAACGGTCCGATATAACGAGGACTTAATTTACCTCGTCGGCCAAATCTCATAGTCCCTTTGGATGGAGAGACTTTCAAAAACACATAGTCTCCAACCAAAAACTCAAGTGGCCTCCGTCGAACATCTGCATAGCTCTTTTGTCGATTTTGAGCTGTCTTAAGTCTTTGACAAATCAGTTTAACATTCTCAGAGGCTTGTTCGACTAAATCTGGAGCCAACAATTTGCACTCGCCCACTTCTTCCCACCCAATCGGTGATCGACACCGTCTTCCATATAGAGCCTCATATGGTGCCATCCCGATGCTTGCATGATAGCTATTATTATAAGCAAACTCAGCCAATGGCAGATGGTCGTCCCATGAGCCTTTAAAATCCAAAGCACATGCTCTCAACATATCCTCGAGCGTCTGAATAGTGCGCTCGGACTGCCCATCAGTCTGCGGATGAAAAGCTGTGCTAAAATTCAGCTAAGATCCCATGGCTTCCTGGAAATGTTCCCAAAAGTGAGAAGTAAACCTGGAATCTTTATCCGATGTGATGCTCACTGGAACACCATGTAGTCTTACTACTTCTCTCACATATAAGTCTGCCAAAGCGCTAAGTGTATCTGTAGACTTCATAGGTAGTAAGTGAGCTGACTTCGTCAATCTATCCACTATCACCCAAATACCATCATGATTCCTCTTGGTTCTGGGCAATCCCATAATAAAGTCCATCGTAATGTGTTCCCATTTCCACATAGGTATAGGCAGAGGATGTAACAATCCTGCCGGTCTCTGGTGCTCTACCTTAACTTGTTGACATGTGAGACATTTTGTTACAAACTCAGCTATGTCTCTCTTCATGCCAGTCCACCAATACACCTTGCGAAGATTGTGATACATCTTCGTGCTTCCCGAGTGTAATGTGTACCTAGTGGAATGTGCTTCCGTCAAGATTAACTTCTTCAATTCATTATCCTCAAGAACACAAATACGGTTATTAAACCTTAAAATTTCATCCTTACCCATATGGAATTCTGAGGTCATACACGATTGAATCTCATCCATAGCCTCAATACACTGAGTATCCTTTCTTTGAGCAACCCGGATTCTATCCATCAACTCTGGCTCAACTCTTAAACTAGCCATCATACCACATTGCTCAAGAGATGTAACACTTAAACTGAGGCTTGCAAACTGCTCAATCAGTTCGTGTTCTTTTATCATCATATATGCTATCATACTTACATGTTTCCGGCTTAGAGCATCCGCCACCACATTGGCCTTCCCCGGGTGGTACATGATCTCACAATCATAATCCTTCAGAAGCTCTAGCCACCTTCTTTGCCTCATGTTCAATTCCTTCTGGGAGAACAAATATTTCAGACTTTTGTGATCTGTAAAAATCTGAAATCTCTCACCATACAAGTAATGCCTCCATATCTTCAGGGCAAACACTACTGCAGCTAACTCCAAATCATGAGTCGGGTAGTTCTTCTCATGGTCCTTCAATTGTCTGGAACCATAGGCTACTACCTTATCATGCTGCATTAATACACATCCCAAACCTTGCCCTGAGGCATCACTATACACCGCAAATCCACCTGAACCACTAGGAATGGTGAGGATAGGTGCAGTCGTCAGCCTATGCTTCAACTCTTGGAAACTTTGCTCACAAGCTTCATTCCATTCATACTTTACCTCTTTACGCGTCAGTCTTGTCAATAGAGCAGCTAGCTTCGAGAAACCCTCTACAAACCTTCTATAGTAGCCAGCTAAACCCAAGAAACTCCTAATCTCCGTTACCGTCTTTGGTCTTTCCCATTGGACCACCGCTTTAATCTTCGACGGATCAACTGAGACTCCATCTTTACTAATCACATGACCTAAAAAGGAGATTTGGTTTAACCAGAATTCACACTTATTTAGCTTGGCATACAATCCTCTTTCTCTGAGGGTTTCCAAAACAATCCTCAAATGTTGCTCATGCTCTTCCCGTGACCTCGAGTATACCAAGATGTCATCGATAAAGACAATGACAAACTGGTCCAAGTATTGCTTAAACACATCATTCATCAAGTTCATGAATGCTGCGGGTGCATTGGTTAACCCAAACGGCATCACCAAGAATTCATAATGGCCATACCGTGTCCTGAATGCAGTCTTAGGGATATCTTCATCTCGAATCTTCAACTGATGATATCCCGATCTCAAGTCTATCTTGGAAAAGACTTGTGCACCCTTTAGCTGATCAAAGAGATCATCTATCCTGGGAAGAGGATACTTGTTCTTGATCGTCACTTTATTCAACCACCGGTAATCGATGCACAACCTCATACTACCGTCCTTCTTCTTGACAAAAAGCACAGGAGCACCCCAAGGGGATACGCTGGGTCGTATGAATCCCTTGTCTAGCAACTCCTGAAGCTGCTTCTTAAGTTCTTCCAATTCTACCAAAGCCATCCGGTATAGAGCTCTTGATATAGGTTCAATCCCCGGCACCAATTCTATAGTGAACTCTACTTCCCTATCCGGAGGAAGTCCTGGAAGATCATCCGGAAATACTTCGGAAAATTCCTTAACTACTGTAATTTCGTGAAGTGTGGGACGTTTCTGATCTACGTCCACCACGTGTGCTACAAACCCTTCACATCACAAATATGTTCTATTAATTAAATCTCAATTAAACCCAACAAGTAATTATGCTTTTACATTACATATTTGCAAAATTTACAACATAGCTAACGGGAGAGGAGAAAATCACACTCTTAGCATGACAGTCTATCATCACGTGATTTTCAGCTAACCAATCCATTCCTAATATAACATCAAATCCAGACATATTTAATAAGATTAGGTCAGCTATTGACTCTCTTTCTCCTACCCGTAGCTTACAATTACGATACACTATGTCCGTCATTTGGGATTCCCTAAATGGAGTAATTATTTGTAGCAATCCTCCTAACTGCTCAGGTTCAATATTTAATCTCCTAATAACCATAGGGGAAATAAATGAGTGCGTAGAGCCTGGATCAAATAAAGCAAGGACATATGTATCATTAAGGTAAATCTTACCCTGAATCATCTTCGATGAAGCATTAGCGGACTCTTTATCGATGGCAAATACTCTTCCCTGAGTCACTGGTGCCTTTCCTTTCTCTGCCGCTGTGGCCTTACGCTGGGGTTGTGTGGTCTTAGATTGTGGTTGAGGGGTCTTTTCTGACTCTTCAGGTGCCCTCTGATTTATCTTGGGACAATCTTTAATTCTATGTCCCTGTTCACCACACCAATAGCACGCCCCACTTGCCAACCGGCAAGGCTGTGTTCCATGAAATTTCCCGCATTGCACACACCTCGACATTGTACTCCTCGGTGAGCTAGCGGTACTACCAACTCGATGTTGTGATATTTCATCACCTATTTTGATCCCGGTGGATCTAGGAGTTCCTGTATCATAATCATCATAACTCCTTATTTATTATAATTCCATATAACCATTAATGAAGACAATATATTTTCTTATAATTGACTTGCTTACCTATTGAAGTTCTGTCATAAGGCCTATTCCTCCTAGATGGATATCTATCCCTCGAGGCCTTCTCATCTGACTTCCGCTTCATAGGTTCTTTACCCTTATTCCTTGCTCGGAAGTCTGCCTGATGAAACTCATAGTCCTGCTCACACAATTGAGCCTTACGGACTGCCTCTCCATAAGTAGTGATATCCAATGGATATAGCTTAGACCTAATGGAAGGTCTCAATCCCTCCATGAATCTATAGGTCTTATGATCCTCTCTTCTCAGTACTTCAGGATTAAATCTGCTCAGTGTAATGAACTTCGACTCATACTGGCTAACCGTCATACTTCCTTGAGTCAAGTTCAAGAACTCTACTTGTAATCTCCTCTGAGCAGTACGTGGGACATATTGTTCATTAAAAGCTTCTACAAATCTATCCCACGTCACCTCTGGATACTTGGCTTCTAATACTGTCTGAGTAGCCTGCCACCATGGCTCGGCCTCATCCACTAGCAAATAGGCGGCTAATCCCACCTTCTCTTTCTCAGTACAAGTCATGTATCCGAATGACTTAGTAACCGCTTTCATCCAGTTCTCTGCGGCTACTGGATCACTGTCCCCTTTGAACTTTGGCGGATCCAGCTTCTTAAACTCCTTTATTAATGCCACACTGCAGTAAGCTGTAGGATCTCGCCTCTCATTAGCTGGAACTGGCGGGGGTTGTACCACAGAAGTAAGAGGTACTGTAGGGGTAACTGCCGGTGCACTAGCGGCCACGTCCGAAAATTTAGCCATAAACTGGGTGAACATTACGGACATGTTTTCCATATGTTTCTCCATTTTAGCTAGCCTCGTATTCGGGCTATGCGGTGGAGATGGATGAGGAGACGGAACTGGGGGCTTTTCAGTGCGACCCCGTCCTCTTCCTCGTCCTCGTCTAGTACCCCTCCTTTGAGTACTCATTCTGTTAAGATCGTAATCAAATAACATCATTTAGTATAACCTTAAGCCGTTATGCTACTTAAATAAAATAGGCTAGTACAGTACATTGGGGAATTACTCTAATTCTAGCTTATTGACATCGACAAACTTCAGTCGAATCTGCTCTGATACCAATCTGTGACGTCCTCGTCACTAACCAAATAACAACTAACTTTCATCTCAATTAACAAATAAATCGACTAGTTTATCCGATGTCAATCTCCCTTACTCTTATGCTTTAGGCATTTCTATCAGAGTATAATATTCATTTTCACATGCATAAAATGTTTCATTTATAAACATGTGCCATATACACCAGGATCTCAAATATTCATACACCCTAATCCCCAACATATACAAAACTGTAGTATTGTACTGTACATTAGCCGACGTAACGGCCGACTAAATATACCTTCAAAGGATAAGTAGGAAGCGTGCTTTGAAGGTATCTCAAAAATCCCGAAATGAGCTCCTCTATCCGGAGCGGAATTACTTCAAGTAATCTGTATGACAAATAGTTTGTAAAGGAGTGAGTTTACGCTCAGTAAGAAACTTATGTAAAAGAGCGTACTATATCACTATATGCAGTTTTCCTGCTTGGCTCTATAATGTCATGTAAAATCATTATAAAGCATAGCGCTTATATTTCTTTCGCAAATATCAAATATAAATAAATCATGCTTTCAAATATTTCCACGGATCTCCAATCACGTGAAATCAAGTAGGCAAATATGATTATTTTCAAATAGATGGGAGACAATTTATATCCAATAGATTCATGCACCAAGAAATTCTCATCGTGGATACCGCAAATATATCCTTTAAGGATAATCCAGAGAGATAATGGATACAACAAATATATCCCGTAAGGGATAATCCAATAGATAAATCTCATAAGGATACCGCAAATATATCCCATTAGGGATAATCCCGAGAGATATCAAATAAGTGGCGTACCCACGTATGGGCCAGGGATCCTCCCCAAAGCCGAATCAAGTAAGAGACTCATGGCCATTGTCGATATCCCACAGTTTCATTAGTCAGGTGCCGTACTGCGGGTCTGAGGGCTGGACTAGAGCTCCTTAGTCAAATACAAGTAACAAATAATGTGCATGCTCTTTTGAGAGATTTATAGTCTCCAAAAACCTTGTTCATATAGGTTTTAAACAAGTATGAATATCCTTTCTTAAAACAGGTTCTCAAAACCTTTCTTTCAAATAGGCAGTCGACTGGTCATATATGGCAGTCGACTGCTACCCCATGTTTTGCCTTAATGAATTTCTTTCCCTTTTTGAAATTCAATTATTATATTTTTTCAAAATACAAATAGGGCAGTCGACTGGTCCCAAATGGCAGTCGACTGGTTTTGAAACAGAATGTTTCCCGAAAATTAGCAGTCGACTGGCCCCCTTGGCAGTCGGCTGGTTTTGAAACAGAATGCTTCTGGACAAATAGCAGTCGACTGGCTCCCCTGGCAGTCGACTGGTTTGAAACAGAATGGTTTCTGGAAAATGGCAGTCGACTGGCTCCCATGGCAGTCGACTGGTTTGCATCGATTTTCGAAAAACGACGTTTTAGATGTCTCTAGGCAGTCGGCTGCTACTTAAGGCAGTCAGCTGCTCCTAACCTAATTGGTACTAGGAAACAAGTCCGAAAATGTCATTTTCTTGCAAAGAAACAGCTGGTACTTCTCTCCAAACCACATCAAAACATATTAAAACATGCGGACATAGTCACCCTACGTCCGTTACATAAATTCCTTACCTCAACTAGCAATTAATCCACAAGTTGGTTGCACCAACACTTGTCCTTTTTCCTTTACTCTTCAAGCTGTAACATCATAGCAATTAAAAGTTCAACAAACCTACTATATCGACTCCATAAAATCCCAAACCATCAAAATCATCAACATAAACCATATCTTCTCTTACCTTTGCTAGTGACCAATTTTCAGGATTTCTAGATCTCCTTACTCACTTTGTTTTAGCCTTTCATATTGAAGGTATAGCTCAAGCTATCGACAAGGATCGTTTTTCTTTAGAGAAGCTTAACGAATCGATGGCCTGAAATGGTGGTTTGTCAAGGTGAGAAACTTGGACACTTAGAGGAAAATGGAAGCAACGAGAGGGAGAGGAAGATGAGCTGTGTCGTGGGGTGCAAGAGATGATGATGATGAGTCATGCTATGGCATTTAATGCCCCCTTTAATGCATGCTCATCTCAGCCATAAATTTCCCCCTTTTTGACTCTTTGACATTTGACCATCAATTCCTTAATTCCTCCTATGTCCCATACACCATTTGTATATCAAAATTTCACATTTATTCCATTAGTTCCAAGTTGGAAAACTGTACAATTAAGGGAAAATTACATAAAATTGGGGATTTCACATGGTGTCCATGATGCTGCAACCTAGGTGCAAATCGATGCTATGCTGGAGCAATATACCCAAGACAAAACAGACGCGAACCGTGGCTGTTGTCGAAATCTACTGGAGCAACACAAGCTGGCCTAGATATTGTTGAAACCTGTGAGCTACTACGTGAGCAACAGTTGAATTTTGAAATTAAACAAACTTGGACGCACAAAGGCAGAGTAGCGTGATTTGGAGTGGTTGCTAACGCTAAGATTCTTGTTAAAAAAAGAATTGAAATTGAAGTTAGAAGGATACAACATTTAGATGTGTGTGCAAGATTATCAGAGGGTTGATATTTCCATATGCTTCTTGCTGCACACACATGAATTATAACTTTTAAGGGTTTATCAATACTTTTGATTTTATTTTATATTTTATTTGCATGATTTATATATTTAATTTTTTAATTGGTCTTTTGTTTAATTAAAGGCATGACTTTTATTAACTTAATAATGTGTTTTGCTAGATTAAACATAAACTAATCTTTTTACTAGGAATTTGATTAAGCCTACTTGCATATTTTATGTCTTTATGATTAATTGATCAATTCTTAAATTCTAGCTTCATTCATTGTGATTAATTCAATCTTTTGATTTGTGTTATTGTTTGGCCATCTCTAATATAAATCAATTGATTATTTGAGACATGGTAATGGTACACAACATATGCTAAGCTATGTATATTTCTCTTGAATGATTGAATAAATATTCGAGGCATACATCAAGCTAGAAAATTTATTTAGTTCTTCTTATATGTTTTCCTATTCTTAAAGGATTTTTAGTTATTGATTATGCTACACATCATAGGTAATTAAATGATTAAAAATACTTGATTATAGCTACCATCAGACAGAGTAATCATTATTCGGAAGAATGAATCCTAGAATTGAATTGGGATTTTTAGGATTAAAGACATAAAATTGTAATGTGTTGGTGAAATTAAATTTTTAGGCTTTTCTCCAGTGGTTGATTTATTTTTTTTGATTAATTAATTTCATTAGTTAATTTCACTAGTTAATTAGATAATTTCTTTTATTGGTTTCTATAATTTTTCTTAGGATATAAGCAGTTAAATTTAAATTGAATAAATTTGACAAATCTCTATGGGATCAACTTTTACACTTGCACGCTATACTATCTTGATTCGTGTACTTTCGAGATTACAACTTTTTGTTTATCAAGTTTTTGGCACTGTTGCCGAGGATTTATCTTGAGTTTATTCAATTTTATTTAACTACATACGTTTTTCTTTGTTATTTTTTTTAGCTTACTAAGTTTCTTTTTTCTTTCTTTCTTTATGTAGTGGATGCAAGATCGACGATCTCTTGGTTAAGAGATAGTACCAACAACGATCAAATTGACCTAATAGATAGGAAGAGGAAGGCACAACAAGAGGAACTAGTTGAAACCAACATGGAGTTACAAGTAGGGAATCAAGCTAGAAATCAAGTTGAAAATCGTCCTATGAAGGAGTTTGCATGTCCTACTGTGGGAACATCACCATCATGCATTTTTCAATGATGCAGCCAAAAACTGTGAGCTTAAGAATATTCATTTTAATATGCTTCCTTCTTTTCATGGTGCCGCTATTGAAGATCTTTTGACATTCATTCGTGATTTTTATGCAACTGTTAAAACTTTTCCTTTGCAGGATTAACTGAGGACCAATTACAAATGAGATTTTTTCCCCACACCTTGAAGGATGTAGCAAAGATGTGGTTTATGTCGATAACCCCAACCTCACTTAACACATGGAATATGGTGTATAATAAGATCTTTGGTAAGTTTTACTCGCATGCCAAAACCACTAAATTGAGGGGTAAGATTGCAACATTCACACAAGTAAATGGTAAGGCATTCTATGAAGCTTAGGAAGTTTTAAATTGCTATTGATTCAATTTCCACATCATTGGTACCCATTAGAATTGGAAAATCAATTCTTTTATGATGGAGTAACTCCAGGTTTTCAATCTACGGCTGATAATGTTGTTGGAGGTGCCATAGGAGAAAAGACTGTGTAAGAGACCTATGAGCTTTATGAAATGCTTGGAGCTAATTCACAACAAAAGAGTGTTAGAGGTAAATCGAGAGGACTTTATGAGATTAACACTAACAATGTGTTAGCTATGCAGGTTTTAGAATTAACTAAGCAAATGAAGCCTATGTGCGCTACGATGGTAGGTTAAAGAATGCCAATTTCCAATGAGGTATGTGGAATTTGTGGGATTCATGGTCACGTTACTAATGCTTGTCCTTCTAATGAGAAATTCCTAGATTTTGTTAAGTAGGCAAATATGATGAACTCTCACAACCCATGGGTAAGGAATGATCCTTTTTCAAATACATACAACTCAGGTTGGAAAAGTCATCCTAATTTTTTATGGAGTAGCAACCATAACCAGAATCAATCGAGCTCTTCTTTCTAACCGCGGAAGCCATCTTCAGAAGATACTTTGCAAAACTTTATAGAAGTTTGTTAAAGTAATAAAGAGTGATTGCAACAACTAGAGGCTTCTCAGCAGAAATTGGAGCTCCAAGTTAGACAAATTACTGAGGCTTTGCAAGGCCATGCTCTCGGAAAATTTCCAAGCCTACCTGAGCAAGCCAAAGCAATTACTATTTTGAGAAACAGTGAGGTATTTTATAATAAAATGAATGATGATTCTGATGAAACTTTGACCTTACCTGTATGCGATGAGGTTGCAAGAGAGAAACAACAAGAGAAAAGTCCAAAAAGTGGCAAAAAAAAAGATATTGAGGAACCAAGTAAAAGTAAGGAGTCCAATCCATCTTGTGATACTCCTAATTTACACAAGGTGCAATATCCCTATGTTCCTCTTATCCCGTTTCAAAGCCGACTCAAGAAAAGCAAACTGGATAAGTCATTTTTTGAAATATAAGATATTTTGTCTAAGTTTAATGTGAACTTACTTTTCCTTGAAATGATTAGGAACATGTCAGTTTATGCAAAGTTCTTAAAGGATTTGAATACTCACAAGCATATGTATAAGCTAAATAAAAAGGTAACAGTTTCAGAAACGGTAAGTGATGTGCTTCAAAGGAACTTGCCACCCAAATTGAAAGATATTGGGAGTTTTAACATCAACATTATGGTGGGAGGTTCAAAGAAGGAAAAGGCTATGTTGGATTTGGGTGTAAGCATTAATTTGATGACTTATTTTATTTACTTACAATTAGGTTTAGGAGAGCTAAAACCTACCACAATGTCTCTATAACTTGCTATTCGTTCAATTAGATATCCTAGAGGCATTATGAAGGATAGTTTAGTTCAAATTGATAAACTAATAATTCCTGATGATTTTGTAGTTCTAGACATGGAAAGACGGTCAATAATGAGTATGAGCTACATATTTTGCTAGGACGTCCATTCATGGCTACAATAAAGACAATAATTGATTTTCAAAATGGGAAACTAACCATGACAGTATTAGATGAGACTATGGAATTTTCTGTTTTCATTTTTTTTTAAATTACCCACAGATTCTAATGATTGCTTCTCAATTGATGTTTTGGACTCAGTTATTAACTCTAATTTTGTGCAGGATAAAACAGAGAACAAATTGGTCGTTGAAGCTAGGAAGCTCCAATTGAATGAGTTAGATGAGATTCAAAATGAAGCCTATGAGAATGCAAAGATATACAAGGAAAGAACAAAGCTCTATCACGATAAACCCATTCTCCGAAAAAGTTCAAATAAGGTATGAATGTTTTACTTTATGATTCATGCTTGTGTCTCTTTCTAGGAAAGTTGTAGTCAAGGAGGTGTGGACCATTTTTAATGCGATAAGTTTTTCCTTATGGTGTAGTTGAGATTAAGAACATGAAAACAGGAGCTAGTTTCAAGGTGAATGGACATAGATTAAAGCTTTACTTGGAATGAACTATTAAAGGCTGGATAGTAGATTTTGTTGACTTGGAGAAACTTTAGACCAAGCATTATGCCTTGCTTAGATGTTAAATAAAGCGTTTGTTGGGAGGCAACCCAACTAGGTACGAACTTTTTGTTCATTTTATTTTTGTTTCATTCTTTTAGTATGCACATTCCTAATCTTTTATTGATCTTTGTTTCTCAACATTGAGGACAAAGTTTGATTTAGGTTTGGGGGTGAGCTTTAGTTTAGTTTATTATTTTTGAAAACAAATTTGAAAAAAAAAATAAAAATTTAAAAAAAATGAAAAAATTTAAAATGTTTGAAAAAAATTACTTAGATTTATGTTTTTCTTTTTCATTATGATTTTTCACTAGCCTATGATGAATATGAGAGAATTTTACTATGTTTAAATGATTGTGAGAAATGCATATTTAAGTAATTAAATAATTTGGTGTTAATTTTATTCATTTCATGATTGATAAGCAATTGAGCACATAAAGCCATACTTTTATGAATTGTTGATACTTAGTGAAAGATTTTGTGAACTTGTGAAATTGGTGATCATGCATGACACTCTAGAACTTGTTTTATTACACTTGAGGTGAAATCTTAGGCAATTATGTAACATACGGTTGTTGTCGAAAACACAGACTAACTTTTTCCTTTTCTATCGATTTGGTTAGACTGTTTGTCATGTCATTAGTCTTTCTTACATACAATACATGCACTGTTAGGATTATTTCAATATCATTATAATATTTCCATTCCCCTCAAATGTTGTAATGACATTAACATCAACGTTTATTTATTATTCAACAACCACATATTGATACATGATCAAGTTCAACATTCTATTTATTGTACACAATATCATCTATACAAGTTTACAGTGCCACTATGCTCAAACTATGTTCAAGTACTATACAAAATCTGAAATATAATTTAAAAGCACAATAAACCTTTAAGGAACCGTAAACGCCCCTGAAAAAATACTGTATTCCAAAATATAAGCTCCTCTAAAAACAAGTGGGATCATTGCAAATAGTCTAGGAGAAAAAGAGAGAGGTGAGTTTATGCTCAGTAAGAGGATGTATATAAAAGCACGATACTATGCAACTATGATGCATGATTCCTACTTGGCTTTACAATGATATACAACGATCAATATTTATACAATCTTTCCAAATGAGGAATTTCTCTAGCCAATTAGGATGACCATGCTGAGTATCGAAGGATACTTTGAAACACCCCACTCGTCTTGGGTCCTAAATTCGACCATAGGGAAGCAATATGATATTCTAAGGATATTGAAGCTTTACGATCGGATTTAAAACAATCGTTTAATTGTGAATGCAAAACGGTTATAAAGAATACGTATACTTTAAATACACTTAAGTCAATAAAATCAAACTTTTCTTTCAATTAGGAAACATTTCAATCGATATAACATTTCTTTAAACATAAAGTATACAAATCTATAATCTGTCAAACTGTAAACATTTAGTGGAGACATCAACATGCCAATAGAATCATGTACAGGCAATTCCCATAATGGATACAATATAGGAATTGGCATACTCATGACAGGCTAGGGATTTACCCCTAATAAGCCTTTCCTACGAATATAGAGACTAATGGTCATCGTTGAACAATCACACAATGTACACTAGTCAAGTGATATCTGTGGGAGTTGATAACTTGACTAAGGTCAAACAGCAATAATCGATATAATTTGAATGCATGATACGAAAGCCAATAATCTCAAAACATATATTATCAAACAAATACTTTTAAAATCATTAATACATATTAAAGCCTTGTTTTGAAATACATGAATTGTAAACTAACACATTTGTACCAAATAAGAACTTCAAAGCAATATTTAAAAAGAGGGTAGTTGGTTGCTCTTTTACTGCTATGCACTTTCTTCAATTAATTAATTTCTAAAATTAATTTCAGTATTTAAAAATTGAATACAAAGAGGGCAATCAACTGGTTTTGAAACATAATGGTTCTGAATAAAATGCAGTCAACTAGCCTATGTGGCGATTGACTGGTGTGCAAACAGAATGTTTTTGGGAAAAAGGTAGTCGACCGGTCTTCATGGCAGTCAGCAGGTTTTAAAATAGAATGTTACAGGATAAAAGCGATTGACTTATCTTTAAGGCAGTCGATTGGTTTTAAGTCGATTATAAAGATGGGTAGTCAACTGCTATACAGGGAAGTCAACTGGTTTAAGTCGGTTTCAAAAATAAGTACGCCGTGTCTATATTTGAGCAGTCAACTACCCTGTAGGGCAATTGGCTGCTTCTAGACAAAATCAATACTAGGAGTTAAATCGAATTTCAAACTTCTTACACTTATAAAAC
Organism: Heritiera fomes; assembly: GCA_032173925.1. Taxonomy (NCBI): domain Eukaryota; kingdom Viridiplantae; phylum Streptophyta; class Magnoliopsida; order Malvales; family Malvaceae; genus Heritiera; species Heritiera fomes. The sequence continues at coordinate 19,027,124 of JAPDPM010000010.1, forward strand.
AGTTTCATTTTGTATTCAAACATTTAAATCACAATGTAGGCATAATACCCCTATGCCCTTTTACATACATCTTTTACCTTAATACCACAACAATACAGTAACTTGTAACACTAAATGATCCTCTTTAGTTTCCCAAAGCTAATGCTGCAAAACAATAACAACTTTAATCAAATCTCATTCTCTTTTAAATCTAACTCTACTAACCATCTTCCTATCACTTAAACATCATCCTATAACCTCCAAGACATCAAACTCAACACCTATCTTTCTCTCTTATCAAACCAAGTGCACCCTAAGAGCTAAACACAACTTCTTTCAATACTAACACCATAATCATCTTTCCTTCACTCAACACTTTCATTCTACACCATCTATACACGTAAATCATTCAACTTCTCTATGAACCCTCTTATGAGCGAAACCCTAAAGAGTCTCCACACTTGGTTTTGCTTCACTTCAAAGCTATATCAAGTTAAACAATCTTAAAGCAATCAAGAATAATAGTTAACTTCAAGTAGAACTTCACCTTTTCTCGCCTTCAATAGTGACCAAATTTGCAGCAGCCAAAACACTTCTCAAATGGCTTATTCAAACTTCCAACCTCCAGGTATAACTAGTGCTAAGCAAGAGGAATAATTTTCCTTTAGGGTGTAAGTTGATTGGATGAAGTTTTGGTGGTGTTCTCCAAGTTTTCTCATTCTAGGACTTAGCAAATTTTGAGAGAAAGTGGAGAGCAATGGTGGTGGCCTTAAGGGAGAAGATGAAGACAAAATGCCTTTATTTTAATTATTTATATTATTAAAATATCTTCCCTTGCCAAAAGACCATTTTGCCCTTTTAAAATTCTAACAATTCCACTTAAATCCCAAGCAATAAAATACTAATTTCTTTATTCTATTTAATTCCTATTTATTTTCATTTTCCATAATTATAGTCTTCTAATAATAGAGAAAGTCAATTCTTTGACCTTAAGGGCATGTGTTGGGCAGTAATAGGGGTAAAATTACCAAAATACCCCTAGTGCTAAAATCACATAATTTTCGACATTTTTGGGTGACTTAATCTTTGGCTTGGAATAGCTTAGGGCATCTTTACATGAGGCTTTAACTATGATAGTCTGTAAGTCAAAATTCAAACTAAGTTGATTGTTGTTCACTAAAGTTTTCATAGCCTTCAGACAAAATTGTCATTTTTTGAATTTGTTGCACTTAAACTTAAGTATGCTCAAACAAAGGAATTTCGAAAAAATGGTCTTCTTGCCAGTTGTGTATTTTAAGCCCAAATTTAAGAATTTACCACTTCTATGTCCATCCGGGTTGCACACAAAGCTATGGGGCCTACCTTCCAATTTCTCCTTCTCTTATAAGACATAGTGCAACTTCTCATCACAATTTATCCAAATCATTCTAATTTATAATACTATTTAGGTACAGAAGGAATTAAGAAAATTAGGAATCTCACAAATTAATTGACTTAGAGATGATTTAGGCATTTTTGGATCGTTTGAGCCTTTCAAGCCTACCATGCTACATATTTTTCATTAGTATACCTTATTGAGCTTTATTGAAAGAATGACATATGCAAAAGCATATGAATAGCCACCATTCTAATTTTCTTGTAACCTCATTAACTTTACCCAAATTAGCCTAAAAAACAATAAATATACCCTTAAAGAGAGCTTTAATCCACATACTTATTATTTAAAGGATGTGATTCAAGTAGCATTTTCAAGTTATAAATAAATGAAGAAGTTGGAAAAAAAATAGAAGTTGTGTGAATCATGCCTTGACACCATTGTCATGTAAAAAACGGAGTTTAAAGTGTGACATAGAAATTTGTATCCACAAACAAATATATGAAAAAGATAGGTTTAGCGGTTGTGGAGATAAATATGGGGAATTAAAAAAAAGAGGTGAAAATAAGAGAGAGAAAGAGAGAGAGAGAGAGAGAGAGAGAGAGAGAGAAATTTAGTATGTGCTTAGCGTTGTTAGCTCTCTTGTTTTGATTTTTACCTTTCCTTTCTTTGTTAACCGATACCTTAGCCAAACATTATAAACTAATAAAGACCTATAGATCTAAGTTGATTTTATTATATAAATTAGTGGAGAGATGTAAGAAGAGCAAGCCTACGGAGTGCATGATATATATAAAAAAATAAAAAATAATGTTGAGATCACATTAATTGTTCATAAGTTGCATAATCTTAATTGAGTATTGACAAGGAATTTGAGTTTGGCTAATCACACACACACATTTGATATCATGATTTAAGGTAATTAACATTTGAATTATGAGATTATTGAGTTGTATTTTGAATAATTACTTGAATTATAGATGTGAGGTATACCTAAGGCAATATGTGGAAATCAAGTGGAATTGAATTTACATAAATTTGAGTTGAAACATTTTGGGTGTCCTTGAGTTTTCATTTTGTTCTTAAAGGTCACAAACAAGTGCATTTTCTTTTAATTTTGCTTAAGGACTAGCAAAAATGTCAGTTTGGGGGTATTTGATAATAATATATTTGTTATATTATTTATGTTTTAATTACCACGTTTATTGCTATATTCTTGTGTAAAATTAATTGTTTAATAAGTGTTTGTGAATTAATTTATAAAAACTACCTTTAGGATTAATTTTGGAAGTTATGATATGAAATTTTTAAAATTTAAAGGATATATTGTTTGCAAAATAAAAAGGAAAGGAAATATAACATTAATTGGGAGAGTAAGCAATTATAAGGGTTATTTGGAAGGAAAGTTTTATTAGGGCTTTTACTTGGCTTGCAAGTTTTGTGTCTCTATATAAGTGTAAGTAGGCTAAACAGTCAAGATATATATAGACAGATGGGCTGTAGAGCTTTAGGCAATAAAAGGAAGAGCATTATACATATGGAGAGAGACCTGACTGGGATCGACTTTGTTGTTGCCTTGGTGGTGTCCTTGACGCTGCAACTTGGGTGCAAATCGATGCTATGCTGGAGCAGTACACCTAAGACAAAACAGATGAGAACCGTGGCTGTTGTAGAAATTTGCTAGAGCAATGCAATCTGGCCTGGATATTGTTGAAACCCGTGAGTAGCAACGTGAGCAGCAATTGAATTTTGAAACCAAACAAACTTGGACGCTTGAAGGCAGAGTAGCGTAACTTAGCGTGGTTGCTAACTCTAACATTCTTGTTAAAAAAAGAATTGAAATTGAAGTTAGAAGGATACAACACATGGGTATGTATGCAAGATTATCAAAGGGTTTTTATTTCCATGCGCTTCTTGCTGCATATACATCAATTATAGCTTTTAAGGGGTTGCCAATACTCTTGATTTTATTTTATATTTTATTTGCATGATTTATATATTTAATTTTTGAATTGATCTGTTTTTTAATTAAAGGCATCACTTTTATTAACTTAATAATGTGTTTTGCTAGATCACACATGAACTAATCTTTTTACTAGGAATTTAATTGAGCTTGCTTGCAAATTTTATGTCTTTATGATTAATTGATCAATTCTTAAATTCTAGTTTCATTCATTATGATTAATTCAATCTTTTAATTTGTGTTATTGCTTGGCCATCTCCAATATAAATCAATTGATTGTTTGAGACATGGTAAGGGTATACATCGTATGCTAAGCCATGTATAGTTCTCTTGAGTGATTGAATAGATATTTGAGGCATACATCAAGCTAGAATATTTATTTGGTTCTTGTTATATGTTCTTCTATTCTTAAGGGATTTTTAGTAATTGATTATGCTACACATCATAGGTAATTAAATGATTAAAAATACTTGAATATAGCTACCATCAAACAGAGTAATCATATATTAGGAAGAATGAATCCTAAAATTGAATTGGTACCATCAAACAGAGTAATCATATATTAGGAAGAATGAATCCTAAAATTGAATTGGAATTTTTAGGATTGAAGACATAAAATTGCAATGTATTAGCGAAATCAAATTCCTAGGCTTTTCTCTAGTGGTTGATTTATTTTTGTAGTTAATTAGATAATTTCTTTTTATTGGTTTTTATAATTTTTCTTAGGACATTGAATAAATTTGGCAAATCTCTGTCAGATCGACTCTTATACTTGCACATTATACTATCTTGATTCGTGCACTTACGAGATTACAACTTTTTGTTCATTAGTACACTGCCCTGAGTCACAACCTTCTTTCCTTTCTTTGCGACTATAGCTCACCTTGGTGGTGTTGTAGCCTTCTCTAGCTCTTTAGCTGCTGCTGTTGACTCCTTATTGTTCGGGCAATCTTTAACTAAATGCCCTGTCTATCCACACCGAAAGCAAGCTTCAGTAACCTAATGGCAAGGTTTGGTACCATGTGACCTTCCACAATGTTCGTATCTCGTCACTGTACCCTTCTATGTAGTGGTGGAGCTATCAATAGCAGTGGATTTAATAGGTTTATCCACAATAGGCTTACCCCTAGTAACCTTGGTCTTATTAGCCGATCTCTTCTCAAATTTATCATCAAAGCTTCTCTTAATCTTTTCCTTACCCTTGCCTTTAGCTTAGGCACTAAACTCCACCTGGTGGAACTCGTAATCCTATTTGTATAACTGTGCTCGACGGATGGCCTCATCATAAGTAGACACATCAAACGAAGCTAATTTAGCTTTGATGGAAGGCCTCAGGTTGGTCATAAATCTCTCGATCTTTTGCTCTTCACTCTTGACTATCTCTAGGTCAAAACGGCTCAATGCAGTGTGGACTCATACTAGTCTGCTATCATATTCCCCTGTGATAAACCTAGAAACTCAGCTTGCAATCTCTTTTGCATCATACGAGAAATGTGCTGCTTGTTGAAAGCCTCTAAAAATATACCCCAAGTCACTACTAAATGTCTAGCACCCAAAACTATCTTGGTGGACTTCCACCAATACTCTGCTTCATCAACAAGTAAAAAGTTTCTCAACTGCATTCACCCAATTCTCAGACGCCCTCGGATCCTTATCACCCTTAGACTTTGGTGGATCAAACTTTCTGAATTGTCTCAACAAGTTTATATCATAATCAATAATTGGATCAACTGGCTAAGGCTGTGGTGGCAATGGTCCAGGCTATAGCTGGGGCCCTAGAGGAACATTAGCCTGCAGAAGAGGAGGTTGCGCAACTTTTGGTGTTGGTGCTTGATTATTGCCATTATTATTGAAATTAGCTATAGACTTCACAAACATATTAGTCGACATTTCAAAGTTTTGCTCTAGCCTCGAGATACGAGCATTGGAATGTTTAGGCTACGAAAGGAGGGTTGGTTCCAAAATTCATTCCGAAGATGGTTGAGCCCATCTCCGTCCCCATCCAATACTCTTAGCCTGTAGCCCATTCTATCAGAAATAGACATAAAGAAACATTTTTAGTCACCCTAAACAATTATATATTCAAACAAGTACAGTACTATAAGGGATGTAAATCAATTCTAACCTACAGACTTTGATAGACATCAGACCAACTTGCTCTTATATTAATTTAACTGTCACACTCTGATTACCAAAAACAAAACTAACTTTTTCCTACTCATAGCAATTAGTTGGGCTGTATGTAGTGTCCCCGCTCAGTTTCATTATCAGTCGACAGTTTACATTTCATATTCTTTTCCACCAATAAGTACTTTAAATTATCAATCATATCGTTCAAGTCAGATATATACATGAACAACCCAAAAATTTCATTTCATGATATGAAATGTATCACTTATATCTTTTATAATTTACATCTAACTTCTATCAAATTAAAACTACAAATTTACATTCAGTACACTATGGTTTGGTTTGCATTCCTTATACAATAATATATACAAAGTAGTATTGTACATACTCAGTCTGAATATATGAGAGTAAACAATATACCTCTACAGTATCTGGCAAATCGCCTAAGGAATACTGTATCAAAAGTTCTCTCGTGTGGAGACGAAAATTACTGTAGATAATCTAGAAGGAAAATAATGGGGTGAGCTTACACTCAGTACGAAATATCTGTAAAAGAGTTTATACTATGCAAATCTATATGCATATGTCTTATGTGTGCTCTTACACTAAAAGTCACTATCAATATCAACAGTATTAAATGACCTTAAAATTTGAAAGGATACTATAGTTGGTTAGGAGACCAGGTTGAGTACAGAAAGATGCTTTAAAGCACTTTACTTGTCTTAGTCCCTAATTTCGACTATAAGGAGTTTCTTAGAATTTGCTCGATAAGTAGTTCGATAAATAAATTCCAATGAACAATACATGAACAATTGACAAATAGTTCGGTAAACAGTACGGTAATCAGTTCGATAAAACATTTGGTCAATTAATCAGTAAATAGTACGGAACAGTTCACTTAAACATATTCAATAAATAGTACAGTATATAGCTCAATAACACATTTTGGTAAGAACTTTGGCAATAGTACAATAAACAGTTTCAATAAAAGATACAGTGGAGATAAGGCAACACCCAATAGAATCATACAATTTTAGTATCCCAAAAGGCAATAACAATAATCAGTAAAACATATGGCCACAGTCAAAGAGATGTCCTTAATATGCATTAATTAAGTGATCTCTGAGACAAATGATGACGTGATCATGATCAATCAGCAAACAGTAACAGTATAGTACACTTAGTAGCATGATACCCCAGGATAACTATGGGGAGCCAACAAGTTCAAAACAGTTCATAAAACGGTCGGAAACATTTTACAAAAACAATTTCAGTAAAACATATCTTCAATCAGTCCATAAATATTTAAAATTAGTAATTATTACATTTGAATATAAAAATTTAGAAAATATTCTCAGTGTAGTAACCAATGTTCAAAATAATTTATTTACATATAAAAGTACCTCTAAAACATACATGTATCTTGAAAATAGTGGAAATCATTAAAAACCCCTTCAGAAACAACATTACAAATACATGCACCTTTGTAACCTAAATGCCAACCTAACTTAAATCACTCCTTTATTTCTTACATTTTTGCACTAAGAGTCTCTTATTAGTGGTTTATGGTTTAAGACCATTTTGCAAAGTTTCAATAACATAACGGTACTACCTATTCTAACCTTCTTATACTAAAATACAGTTTAACAACCACAATGACTGTTTCTCAATTTCTTTCCAATCACAATATTCAATCTCATATGTTTCCACTTTAATCATTTTTAATGCAAAACAGTATCCCTACACCTTTTATACATATTCTTTACCACTCAAATTATACAATGCTGCTTGATAGCACCAGTCTATACTCCTCACTTCCAAGCTGCAAAACATAACACAAACGCAGTCAATTCTTCACACTTCAGTTATAAAAAGTATATAACAACTTGAGATCCACTACATTGCCTACTGCAGCTATAATTCTAGTCTACTTCATATCGATGCCTACACTGCAACTATCATTAAAACACCTTTTTTTTTCTTTTCTGACTTCACTAACAGTCATGTATTAATTTATACAATATTCTAAGACCTATTTTACATTAAATTGGACATGGTTTCCCAATCCCCTTCACTTGACCGAATTTACCTTACATGCCTACACACTTCATTTCAACAAGTTAAGGCTATATACATGTTCCACACACTCTCTACATTAATTCTACATCACTTTTGCATTGAACAACACCATATTCATGCATGGTTCATGTTGGCTAAAACCCTATAAGGGTGATTCTAATGGTTTTGCTTCAATTTAAGCTTAATCATACACTTAAACATCATGAACACATAACATGTAGCCATTAAAACACAAAACTTTAAGCTTTCTCTCACCTCTTCCTCTTGGATGAAACTTGAAGGATCCCAAACACTATGGAAATGACTTCTACGCAAGTTGATTTGAAGATATGTTGTAAAGCTAAGAGAAGTGAGCAAGTTTGCTTAAGACAGTTTTCGGTTTTAAGGTAATTTAAGTGGTGTTTTAATGGCTTTTCTCCCTCTTCATTAAGAGGATAATGGTGGCTAAGAGTGGCCAGCCTCATAAGGAAGAAGTGTAGAAAAATCCCTTTTAAAATTATCTTTTATGACAAATTACCAAAATGTCCTTATAAGATTTCAATAATACCAAGCATACCCTAACTATTTAATTTCTATTTAAATGCTTAATTCAACTTCCAAAATATTTTATTTACTCATAAAAGGCATTTATTTAATAGGTTCTAATTATTGGTTAGACCTTTGATAGGGTTTGACAAGTTAAAACAGTGAAATTACCAAAATAACCCTAATTGTCCATTCGTGTAGTTTTTGGCACTTTCGTGTGATTCAGTCTCTAGATTGGAATAATATGAGACTTCTTCACACAAGGGTTTATTTAGGAGTATCAGTTGGTCATAAGTCAAATTAGGTTGACCGTTATTCACAAAAGTTTTTCTTGCCTATGGACTTAATCGTTATTTTTGAAATTATTGCATGCTTTCCAAAACATGCATAAACAGATAAATTTTGAGATACAGATTCTTAGCGTCTCAGTATTTGAGTCCAAATATTGATACTATCAAGTTCCATCTCAATCGGGACAGTAAAAATCACATGGGGCCCACAATCCATATCTCCTTTATATCTATGAAGCATAAGGCATTTGAACCGTTATGAGATATCTTATTTTCCTAGCTTCACTAACAATAAATAAAGATGGTAGAAAGTGTGAATCTCACACTTTCTTTCGACATGGAAGCATGGATTTAGCTTCCTAGATGTCTCTTCTACAATGGTTTCTCACAATTTAAGTCTAATCATAAGAATGTGCAATTGGATTCTCAAAGGTTTAAGGTTTTTGGCATTTTCCCTTCAAACTAAGAGTGGGAGTGTGTTGAGAGAAATTGCAAGCTTTGAAACGCTTAGAAATTTTCCTTGTTAATTCTGATTTTGATGTTAGGACATGGATGGAATATGCTTAATTCCTCAAGGCCAAATTTGGTTCATTTTGTTGAAGAGAGATTCTTTATGCCTATTTACTATTTCATGCAAATGATTATGTCTTAAACTTAATCTTATAATCTAGACATAATCATTAATTTGTTTCTATGCCCTTTAAAAGTCATATCTTTGAATTCTCTCTTAGTAACTTTATTACTTTTAACTTATTAATTTCTTAAGACTGTTTATTTATTTATTTATTCCATCATGCTTAATTTAATACCCTTTTTAATTAATATTTTCATTTCCATATTCACGCTTTTCCACTAGCTTCCTAAGTGATGAAGTAACTTTAAAACAGTCTCTTCGGCTAGTTAGTACCCTTTTGTCCTTAACATTCGAATTTCACCAATTTTCACCCTTACGATCGAGGGGTCCTCAACTTTAATAGCCTCTCCAAAAATTTTGAAATAACTTTAAATTAGTCAATATTTAATAAACTTAATACCCAAATATGCATTTCACGTTTACCACAAAATGGATTTATACCCTCAACATTTAATTGCATGGAAAAAAGTCTTAAGTGTTTCAAAATAACAAAATTAAGGACATTTCTGTTAACTCTCTCTAATGCCGTTAAGTTTTATTACTATGCAAGGGTAATGGAAAATAAAAGATTTAAAGAAAATATACTTAATTCTGTAATTTTAAAACATTTAGGACTGATTCTCTTACAATTAAACATTACGGACTTAATTCCATTTCATATCAAACGTGAAAGGCATATTTGTGTATTAAGCTTATTTAATTCAATACTTTTACGCGTAGTAATGTACTTAAAAGTTATTGTAAAGTGTGCTAGCACACTTTGGTTGTTACAAAGAGTTACAATTTAAATGTTGATGAGAGTCTTACTAAAGGTCATTGGGCCTTAATATAAGTCATGTTGAAGAACATTGGGCCTAATGGTAGTCTAAGCCCAAGAGGAAAGAGGACTAAGAAGGGCCATGAAAGATCCAATAGGTTATCATTTAAGCTATGGGCCTTAATCGTAATTACGCGCCATATTACTCCTATAAATAGGTCACAAGTATCATTTTAAAACCCTAATCTCTATTTGCTTATGAAAACCCTGCCTAGATCCTGTCTGACTTAAGCATCGGAGTGCACGCGCAGGGGAAAGCCCCTGCGCCCTCTGACTTTTCCTATTCTGTAGTTTCTTTTTGGAGACACGTGGAGAAAAGAGACAGACTCTTACGTCAACAATCAATCATTGTTGTCTTGTGCAACAACAATTGGCACCGACTGTGGGAAACAAACAAAAAAGCCAAGTACAAAAGATTGTGGGAACACGATTTGCAGGAGGCAGGTACGTAGGCTTTGGTAGGGTACATAGGCAGCGACAGGCCCGCCAGGTAGAGCGATAGTGGCAAGCAAAGGTCCACGCAGCAGGCCCTTTTGGCGAGAGATAGGCTCCCACATGTGCGAGAGAGGGACTCCCGCGCACGACATGCCTTAGCAAGATAGGGGCTCCCGCACGCAACAGACATTGAGCTAGAAAGGGGCTCCAGCACGTAACAAGCCTTGGGCGAGAGGGGAGCCCCCGTACGCGATAGACATTGGGCGAGAGAGGGGCTCCCGTACCCAAAAAGCCTTGGGCGAGAGAGGAGCTCCGTGCACGATACACCTTGGATGAGATAGGGGCTCCTACACACGACAGGCTTGTCTATCGTTCTAAGCTCGCCTGGTATAGTGATGGGCGAGCACAATACTCATGCGGTAGGACTTTTGGCGAGGTAGAGCACTAGGCAAACCCAGTTCGACGTGGTAGGCTTCTTCGGCGAGAGAGTGGCTCACCCAATAGAGCAAAGATGGCGAGCACAGGGCGCCCGTGGAAGCATCTTTGGCGATAGATTTGCTTGCCCACATGACAAAAACTTTGGCGATAGAGTGGCTCGCCCATGCATCAGCCAATGTAGGCGAGCGTAGGACCACACGGTAGTCTTCTTTCGTGATAGATTGGCTCGCCCACGCGACAACCACTTGGGCAAGAACCTATACGGCGAGAACAGTTCCACTAGGCAGGTGATAGCCTCGTCTACCGCTCTCGATAGGCATGTGGTCATGGGCGGTAAGCTGTAACCCACATCAGGCATGCGGTAGGCATGTGGTTGGCATGCGGCAGGGTGTAACTCACATTAGGCATATGGCAGGGTGCCTGAGCGAGCGATAGGTGTGGGACCTCTGGCAACAGGGTATTAGGCGACAGAGTGCTGAAGTTGCGGCAGGGGTGCTTGAGCGAGCGATAGACGCAGCAAGCATGTCATTAGCTTGCAGTATGGTGTAACGCACATCAGGCATGCAGCAGGGTGCCTTAGCGAGCGGTAAGCATACGATATTCTTGTTTTAACATTTATTGCAGTGGTGACAGGGTGCGAGGCTGCAACAGTGTACCCCTCGGTGGCAGCTACGCAAGCTGCAGCAGGGTTCAAGATAGAGCTTGAGCAATGAGGTCATGCTTTTGATCACCTTGGGTCGATAAGCCTTCACTCCTAGCCAACTCGAGCGAACTGAGAAAGACCTTACAAGATTAGAATGGTGATTAGACCAAGCACTTGTCCTTTAAAGGCCTTACAGTGCAAAAAGGTTCCAAAGACTTGGAACACTAATCACTTGAAACCGTACTAGAGGTAAGCACATGATATTTTTGTTTTAACATTTATTGCAGTTATTTTGTTAATTGTTCCATTTGATTGGAAATATTACATGTTATGAAATTGAAGGCCAGTTATTCATATCTTTATCTATACTATGATAATCTTACATGTATGATAGACATGTTACATGAATAGAAAAATCCAAAGTCCCTAAGCACAAAAGGGTGGGAGACGAGCAAACATAAGTCCTTAAGCGAAAAATGCGCGAGACGGGCAAATCAAAAGTCCCTAAGCACAGGAGGTGCGAGACGGGCAAATCTAAAGTCCCTAAGCATAAAAGGGTGCGAGACTGGCAAATCAAAAGTCTCTAAGCACAGAAGGTGCGAGACGGGTAAATCTAAAGTCCCTAAGCACAAAAGAGTGTGAGACAGGCAAATCTAAAGTCCCTAAGCACAAAAGAGTGCGAGACGGGTAAACATAAGTCCCTAAGCAAAAAATGCACGAGATGGGTAACGCATGGACTTGAAGTGAAAAATGCGCAAGGTAAGCCACACACTCATAGGAAAAAGCCTGAAGCGAAAAGTACGCGATGTAGGCTACACATGGACTTGAAGTGAAAAGTGCACGATGTAAGCCATGCATGAAGGAAAAAAGCGCAAGGGCTTGAAGTGAAAAATGTGCAAGGTAAGCCACGCACTCAAAAAAAAAAGCCTGAAGCGAAAAATGAGCGATGTAGGCTACGCATGGGCCTAAAGCGAAAAATGAGCGATGTAGGCTACACACGGGCCTGAAGTGAAAAATGCGCGAGACGGGAAACACATGGGCTTGAAGGGAAAAATGTGCTAGGTAAGCCGTGACTTAAATAAAAGTCCCTAAGCGAAAAATGTGCAAGATGGGTAACACATGGGCTTGAAGCGAAAAATGTGCGAGGTAAATCACGCATAAGAAGAAAAAGACTCGAAGCAAAAAGTGCATGAAGTAGGCTATGCATAGACATGATTTAAATTAAAAAAAAAACTTTATATACTCTTCCACAAGGTATACCCTGTGAAAGAGTGAGTAGCAATTGATGAGAGTCTTACTAAAGGTCATTGGGCCTTGATATAAGTCATGTTGAAGAACATTAGACCTAATGGTAGTCTAAGCTCAAGAGGAAAGAGGACTAAGAAGGGTCATGAAAGATCCAATAGGTTATCATTTAAGCTATGAGTCTTAATCGTAATTACGCGCCGTATTACTCCTATAAATAGGTCACAGGTATCATTTTAAAACCTTGATCTCTATTTGTTTATGAAAACCCTGCCTGGATCCTGTCTGACTTAAGCATTGGAGTCCCCTGTGCCCTCTGACTTTTCTTATTTCGCAAAACCTTTTTGGAGACACGTGAAAAAAAGAGACAGACTCTTATGTCAGCAAACTATCATTGTTGTTTTGTGCAACAACAAATGTGAATGAGCACTGTTGCTTTTTTGACAAATTAGCAAGATTTCCAGGTTCATAACTTAACGGGGAAAGAGAAGAAAAGTGCTGGTGAAGTTATTTTTGCCCAGAGAGGAAAAAAAAAACTCCTACCTTTTCTTTTGGAAATCCGCAAGGAATGTGTATCTTCTATATCAAGATTTTGTCAACCATTGCAACTACCACTGACTTATTCTTCACCAGCAAAGAATTCTATATCTTCCTTCCATGCGAGTGGAAAACCAACTTGTAAATCCATTTTTTATGCTGACCGCGGCATTATTAAATGATTTATACGAATCTGCACGGCCAAATTCTAATACCCACACGGGCGTGTTTGTATATTACATTTCTAAATAATTTGAATTGGTTTGTGTGTTTACATTATGAAGGTTATAATTAAATCATATTTTTTTAATTAATTATAATTCATTTGTCATTGTTTATATGAAATTGATGTCTTGTTGTAATTATTTATAATTTATATTTACTGTATCACTACTTTTATATATGTAGTAGATAAATATATTTACACTCCCTCAATCTCATTTTCTTTATCCCTCATTGAATTTTACTTAGTTTATAATTGAAAAACATTAATTTTACGTATTTTAATTTAAATTTTTTTATAAAATTGATATTCTATTTCTTTAGATGCCAAAAAGCAATATACATATCTACTCATATCCATTATGCATATATAAATTTTGGAGTTGATCTGATATTCTTAAAATTTTGACCGAAAATAACATATTTTTCAATATATATTAACTGTTGAAATTTTATATTTTAAACTGATAGTTAAATATTTTCGATTAAATTAAAATTTTGTGCACATAATCTACTTGATATTCAACGGTAGAATTAAAAAAAATTTAAATCGTATAAAGAGATATGAAATTGTGCAAAACAAAATTATGTTACACTGATATAAGTGGATTCCTAATAATATATATATATATATATATAAACAAATTTATTTTACACACTTTCATATCTTCAGATAGGATTAATATTTTTGCAAACTAACCATTAAATTTAACAACTTACTCATATCTATCATGCATGTAAATTTTTGAATTAATCTAATATTCCTATCATTTTAATGAAGAATAACATTTTTTCAATATATAGCAACGGTTAAAATTTTATTTTATGAAATAAATAGTTAAACATATTCAATTAACTTGAAATTTGGCATACATAATCTATGTGAATAGAACATAAAATCTAATAATCGAATTAAAAAATTATAAATCTGATAAAAATATATGAAAGTGTGTAAAACTAAATTCTTTTTTGCACACGTGTAACTAGATCCATCCTCTATGTATGTATGTATGTATGTATGTATATATATATACATACATACATACAAACATACATACATACATACATAAATATTTATATTTATATGAAAAAAGCAATTCAGAATATAAAAAAGGGTATAAATTGTAAAGAAAATGACGTAGTTTTGGGACGTTCAAAAGGAAATATGGAAAAAGAAATAAAACAAAGGGAAATTAAATGATGATGTATTATTATATCAAATTTTAATTTGGAAAATACTATTTGTCTCATCACTTTTGTCACAAATATTTGTATTCCCTGACATGCCAAATGGTTTAATTGTATATCTCAATTATGAATTAATCGACTTACCCATAAATTAATTAGTAGATTTTACTTTTGAATTTATTCAACAATTATGTATCATATTGGGAAGTATAAATATTTAGAATTGTTGTTGCACAAAACAATTATAAAGATGTGCTGACGTCGATGTTATATTCTGCCTCCACGTGTCTCCAAGAAGTTTCTGTAAAATAAAAAAGTCAGAGAGACGCAGGGGTTCCCTGCGTAGGCACTCCGATGCTTAAGTCAGCATAAAGTTCTTCTGAATTGGGAAGCGTAAAAGCCAGTAGTCAAAAAATTGGGGAATAAGATTATACCTGAAGCCTATTTATAGGTGAATTTTCTAGGTTAATTACCTGGGGATAAGTACGTAACTTTGCTAAGAGTTTGTGTCCAGATGTAATACAAATTCTACGTACAGATAAACTGGAACCCTGTCACTGGCGAGAGACCATCCCGCGAATCACGTTATGGCGTTAGGGGTCTGTCACCTGTCGGTAGATGGACTGATGCCACGTGTCGCACTGTGGCGTCAAGCGATAGGCTAAGAGTCTGTCGCTTAGCGACAGGTGTTATGCCGTAGCCTATATCGTCTGTCGCCTGTCGGTAGACAGACTGATGCCACGTGTCGCGCTGTGGCATCAGGCGATAGGCCGAGAGTCTGTCGCCTAGCGACAGGTGTTATGCCGCAGCCTATGTCGTCTGTCGCCAAAGGCCACGTGGCTCAGTGATATCCTGCCACGTGGTGGTCTTTGATGAACCTTGGGCCTGGCCCAAAGTGGGTATACTTTGTCATATCAATTACTCCCCACTTTCGTGTTGGATTTTTCTAACCAAGAGAGTATAAATATGTGTCTTTTGGGCTTCAGCCCACCATGAATAGTCTTCTCTATTTTTTGCTACTTCTTCTGGTATTTTTTGCAGGTGAAAAAACTCTACTCTGCGACAGACGTGATCGGGCGCGACGTTTAGTATTCCCTGTCGCGGCTATATAAACTGCTGGGACTTGCCGAGAGAGTGCACGAAAACCTCGGAATAGCCGTCTGTCGCCCATCTTTCAGCTCACTCGTTAAAAGAGTCTGTCGCTCTCTCGTCAGGATCTCTTGCTCATCTCAGTGACAGTAAGTGCATACCTGTCGCCTTATTTATCACCTTTTCGCATTCGGATTTAGGCCTCCTGCAAGTGTTTTTAGTCTTCCGCGTAGATCCTAGGTCTCCCGCAGGTCTTTCATTCAGCAGGTCTGTCGCCTATTAGGCCATTCCTTAGCCATGTCTTTGCTACGTCCGAGTAAAACACTTAGAACCGGTGGTGTTCTGTGTTCTTTGACAAATGCTGACTTGGAGGATTTTAGGACTCGTTTCCCCCTTCCGTCAGGTTACAGTTATAGACTTCCAATCCAAGGGGAGGCTACACTCGACTTGGTTAAAAATGGTGTAGCCGTTCATAAGGCCTCTTTATCCTTTGGTTTTCGCTTCCCTCTTCCGGAGTTTGGTGAAGCGTTTCTTAGGTATAAGGACATCGTCTCGTGTCAACTCCATCCCCATGCGTGGGCCCAGTTGGTAGCGTTTTCCATAATGTGTTGTCACTTGGATATTGTCCCAACTGTTCCTCTTTTAAGCGCTTTTTTCAGAGTTCGTGGGTTGAAAGGGATGATAACGTTCTCTCTCCAACGGTTGAAGACCGACGAGTTTCCTAATAATAAAATCTTCTCGGATCTTCCCAATAAACTGCGTGGCTTTGAGAGTGAGTGGGTCGTTGTCGAGATTCCAAGCGACCTACGGATCCGCAAGAGATGGAATCGTGATACCTCCGACCACTCACAGCGCTCAGAAAGATTCAAAGCAGAAACCTTGAGAGATGAATTTGGTGAGCCTATTCGGCGGATCTGTTCTACCGGGGAACGTAACTTATTCTCCCTTTTGACCCCGGAGAATATCGCCGCTGCAGGCTGGGGGGTAAGTAGGACCGTTGTTTGGACTTCCACTACCCCGTCTAACTTACCTGCGACTCCACGTGTTTTTGATGCTAGTCCTAGTCAGCCATCTCCGGTAGTCGTAGCCGAAGCGTCCGCCCCTGTAGGTCATCTTGTAGATGAATCCTCTTCGGATTCCGAGGATGAGACCCCTGAGGCTGCGGGTACTAGTGATCAGTCAGATGAGAATTCTGAGTGGGCTCGGGCCGATGCCTTTGGGAGTCCCTTCGTCGATTTCCCCTTGGATTCATCCTTGAATAGTTTAGAGGATATTGGTGGTTCTTTAATTTTCTAATTTCCCTTTTACTTCTTCTATACGTGGGTGTGGCGTTTTACTTGGTCAGCTAATTCCTTCTTATATTGTGCAGGTATGAACTTCCAGGAGTTTTTGCGTAGGAGGGATGCCAGTGATGCTGCTCAAGCGGCTCCTGCTTCTCAGTCGCAAGCTGGGGCTTCCTCATCTGGACCAGCTCGTGCTCCTTCATCTATACCAGCTCGTGCTCCTACTACCCCTCCTCCTGCCGCTGGTGTATCCAGCCATCCTACACAAGAGGCCAGGAGAAATAAACGAAATAGGCCTCTTGTCCCTGATCGTGATTAGGACGACCGCGAGAGCTCAGAGTCCCAGAGGAGTGATTCAACCCTTCAAGAGGGTGGATCTCGTGTTGCTGAGGATAGGTCTGCTCCTCGCCAACCTAGGCGCAAATACAGGAAAAGGCTAATTATCGAAGCCACAATGCCTACAAGACCAATTTTACCTAAGGTGGCTGATCCGACTTTGAGGCGCTATCCAGTTGATAGCGGGGTCGTTGTAGGTGGAGAAGACTTCCAGACCTATCTCGAGGTGAATGACAATGACAGCATTGAGGATGCTGGGATAGCATCTCATCTAGCTTGGAGCACCATTCTCCCTCGCGATGAGGCAAGGCTTTTCACCAATCTGACTGAGATGGAGGATAATTCTAACTACCTCACGATGAAGGTAAGCTTTGTGCTTGTTTGTTAATTAGCTTTTTCCTTTTTAGGCTTCTTCGTCAGGTTTTTTGAGTCTTCGTTTGTTTTTTGTCTTGTCAGACGACTCAGTAAATTGCGGCTTTTAATGCTCGACACAGGGCCCTTAGGGAGCAAACCGACAAAGACATTCGTGAGCTTCGAGAGCAGAAAATGGAGCTTATGAATGAGGTTGTCCAGCTTCGCCCCTATCCCAAAAGGATGGAGGAGCTAAATAAAAGGAACGCTGATCTCGAGTGAAGGAATGTTGATCTTGAGCGAAAGCTCCAAGAAGAGCAAGCAAAGGTGGCTTCCCTTCAAGGGTACCAGGAGGCTTACAATAAGGCCGTTAGGGATCGGGGAGCCATGGAGAGGCAACGGGATGAAGCCATTGAGGAGCTGCACAATGCACTGGATCGTCAGAGAGAGGTTCGGGCCGAGGCTGTCCGTGAATATCACTTGTCCCAACATTGCTATGATAAGAAAGCAATGTTTGCGGCAGGATTCATCAAGTACGACTTCTATTTGGCTCGTTCGTGGCTGGAGAAGCACCGGCCAAGCGAGACTTTTCCTGAATTGCTCTTCACCGAGGAGGCCAAGTACTACGTAGCTCCTCCTTGGACCACGTATGAGCCCGACTCACAAGGTCCGGACGCCTATTTGGAAGAGGGTGCCGGAGACGAATTAGATAATCTTGAGGGTCCGTGGCCTCCTCGACAGCCACCACGTCAGCCCGAGTCTTTTGAAGCACTTGACCAAGCTGAGCCTTCAACAGTGCATGATGTTCCTGAGACTATTGTGGCAGGCGATCAGCCTGAGTCCATCGAGGCACTACTAGGGTTGAACAGCGACGAGTTCCAAATTTCTGATTCCATAGCCGTTGATCTTGTGCCAGACTCTGCAGCTGTAGTTGGGCCTTCAAGTGATGATCCTTCATCCGGGATGGCTCCTTCTGCTCCCCAGGATCCTGGTGCTTCAGTTTCTCAAGTTCCTGATCCCCCGATTATTGAGGGCTCTGGTGTCGAGGCGGCTTCTTCTCAGCCAGATGACTTAGTACTTAGTGTAGATTAGGATTTTTTGTATTTTCTTCTGTTTGCAAACATTTAAATGAAAAGTAGTATTTCTTTTTGCAGCTTGCCCTCTTTTCTTCTCTGAATGGATGTCTTGTTTTTATAACTGCTACATCACAAAATTCTAAAGAGCAGTATTAAAGCATTAGAAATATGACATAATTCTGTTTTTGCGGTATAAAGCGTACCTTTACACCATGTTGCTCCCCGAGTTCTACTTTGAAACAGCGTTTTCGTTCTTGTTCAAAGATGAACTGTTTTTGAGCATTGTGCCTATCTCGCGTTTTTACCGCTTAAGGACTTACTTTTGTGTTAGTTGGATATCGCACTTGTCCAATTACTTTTTGCTTGATGATTTCATGGTTTGCCTTTTTCGTGCCCTTTTCGCGTTTTAAGGAATGGTTTTGCCCGTCTCGCACCTTTGTGTGCTTAGGGACTTTTGTATGCCCGTCTCTCGCATTTTTCGCTTAGGGACTTTAGTTTGCCCGTCTCTCGCATTTTTCGCTTAGGGACTTTAGTTTGCCCGTCTCGCGCATTTTTCGCTTAGGGACTTTAGTATGCCCGTCTCGCGCATTTTTCGCATAGGGACTTTAGTTTGCCCGTCTCGCGCATTTTTCTCTTAGGGACTTTAGTTTGCCCGTCTCGCGCATTTTTTGCTTAGGGACTTTTGTATGCCCGTCTCGCGCATTTTTCGCTTAGGGACTTTTGTTTGCCCGTCTCGCGCATTTTTCGCTTAGGGACTTTAGTTTGCCAGCTGTCGCCTCATTTCAATTCCTGTAACACATAATCTGTCTCACATATTGCGTTAGAGAATGTAGAAAATGATTGGCTGGCCTTTATTCATGAATAAAAAAAAATAACATCTGTAAAGTAATAGAGCAATAGATTGGAAAGTAAAGACAATAATAACAATCAGAAAGCAAAGATTACAATGTTTACTGCCAATACAACTTAAGATGGTTGGCATTCCAAGTCTTTGAGATCTTCTTTCCTTGCAAGGTTTCTAAGGTGCAGGTGCTAGGTCCGACCATTTTTCTTATTCTGTATGGTCCTTCCCAATTAGCCCGGAGCTTTCCATCTTCCCTATGGGTGTTTGTAATTGCCGATTTCCGCAGTACAAGGTCTCCTTCTTGCAATTCTTTGTTCTTGACCCTTGCATTGTAATAAGTGGCCACTCTCTGTTGATAAGCAGCCAGCCTCACTTTTGCCTGGTCTCTCAGCTTATTTATCAGGTCAAGATTCTCCCTTAGTCCCCGAGAATTAAGTTCCTCAATATAAGGGACCAGTCTGGGTGACTTAGCTCCAACTTCTACTGGGATGAGAGCTTCAGCCCCATATACCAAACTAAACGGTGTTTCACCTGTTGACACCTTGCTTGTCGTTCTGTAGGCCCATAGGACACTTGGAAGCTCATCTACCCATGCTCCCTTTGCCTTGTCTAGTCTAGTCTTCAACCCGTGCAATATAGTTCGATTGCTCACCTCTGCTTGCCAATTGGCCTGTTGGTAAGACACAGAAGATATTCTTAGGAGAATCTTCAGGCCACTACAAAAATTCCGAAAAGCATCACAGTCGAACTGCTTCCCATGATCTCCATTTAACACACGGGGGATCCCAAATCGGCAAATTATGTCTTTCCACACCATTGCTTCCACCTTCTTCTCAGAAATTGTAGCCAAAGGCTCTGCCTCTATCCATTTTATGAAGTAGTCTGTTGCCACAAGCAAATACTTCCTTTGTCCTGAGCCTAGGGGAAAGGCCCCACGATATCTAGTTCCCATTGTGCAAATGGAGTCGGTTGGAGAGTGTTTTGAAGAGCCGAAACAGGCACGGTGGTTATAGGGGCAAATTTCTGACACTTTTCACATCTTCTTACTTTGTCCGTGGCATCCTTCCTCAGTGTAGGCCAATAAAACCCCGTGTGCAACATTTTTGAGGCCAAGGCTCGAGCCCCCAAATGTTCACCACATATTTCCTCATGAACTTCAGCTAAGGTGTACTCAGCCTGTTGGGGCCCTAGACACTTCAACAAGGGCATTGTGAATCCTTGTTTATAGAGTTCCCCATTCACCACGGTAAACCTAGCACTTTTCATCTTTAGCCTTCGAGATTCGTCTCTGTTAGTAGGGAGTGTGCCCCCAAGTATGTAGTCTTTGATTGGGCTTCTCCAATCGCCACCGATTTCGACATCATAGACATTTTCTTCTTCAATACTTGGTTTAGCGAGGGATTCCACTTTGACCATACCCCCTTTGACTCCTCTAGAAGAAGCCAATTTTGAAAGAGCATCTGCATAGTTATTCTCTGATCGGTTTATCTGAGTCAATTGGAAGTTCTTAAACGACTGTGCCAATAATTGCACTTTCTGTAGATAAGGGACTAGAGCGAGCTCTCGTGCTTCATACTCACCCGAGAACTGGTTTACCACTAATTGCGAATTGCGAATCACTATGGGCCATTAAGTTGCTGACTCCCAGTTTCTCAGCAAGTTTTATTCCAGCTATTAAGGCTTCGTACTCGGCTGTATTGTTCGAACTCGAAAAGTCGAAATGTAGGGAATACTCATAGGTTTCCCATTCAGGCGAGGTTAGCACAATTCCAGCTCCACTGCCATCCATGTTACGAGCTCCATCCACAAATAATTTCCACCAAACTAACTCTGTTTCTCCGCGGACTTCTCGGCCAGTGCATTCTACAATGAAATCTGCCAACGCCTGCCCTTTTATTGCTTGGCAAGGCTGGAAGTGTATATCATATTCACTCAATTCAATAGCCCATTTGATTAGACGACCGGAATGCTCTGGTTTCTGCAGTATTTGTCTCAAAGGCTGATCCGTTAAGATAGTCACCGAGTGAGCTTGGAAGTAAGGTCGTAACTTCCGGGTTGCCATCACCGAGGATAAAGCTATCCTTTCAACTAAGGGGTACCTTGTCTCGGCATCTAGCAGGACTTTACTTACATAATAGATCAGGCAATCCCTATCTCCTTCTTTCCTTACTAGGACTGCACTTACAGCTTTCTCTCCTACACCGAGGTACATGAGGAGGTGATCTCTGGGTTGTGGTTGAGATAACAAAGGCAATTCTTTTAGGTAGTCTTTCAACCTTTCAAAGGCGTCGTTGCACTCTTCCGTCCACTTAAAGTTCTTTCCTGCTTTTATTGCCTTAAAAAAGGGTAGATTTCTTTCAACTGATTTGGACAAAAAACGATTTAAGGCTGCTATCCTCCCTGTTAGTCTTTGAACTTCTCTTACAGTATTGGGCAGTCTCATGTCCAAAATAGCTTGAACTTTCTCGGGATTAGCCTCTATCCCCCGATTAGTAATCATGAATCCCAAAAACTTTCCAAACCTCACCCTGAATGAGCATTTATTG
Source organism: Heritiera fomes (assembly GCA_032173925.1). Taxonomy (NCBI): domain Eukaryota; kingdom Viridiplantae; phylum Streptophyta; class Magnoliopsida; order Malvales; family Malvaceae; genus Heritiera; species Heritiera fomes. Next base: position 19,049,149 of record JAPDPM010000010.1, read on the forward strand.
GGATTCAACTTCATCTTGTACTGTCGCAACACATTGAATACCTTTGTCATTTTTTCGGCATGTGATTCTCCCTGTCGGCTTTTGATGATCATATCATCGACATAAGCTTCCATGGTGTCACCCAACAAGTCTTGGAACACCCTATTTACCATGCGCTGGTAGGTTGCCCCCGCATTCTTTAGGCCGAATGGCATTACTCGATAGCAATATGTCCCACTATCGGTAATGAACGAAGTCTTCTCCTCATCATCCGGATGCATCATGGTTTGGTGGTACCCTGAGAAGGCATCCAAGAAGCTGAGTAGTTCGTACCCACAAATCTCATATACCAACTTGTCAATTTGAGGTAGTGGATACAAATCCTTAGGACAAGCTTTATTCAGGTCCGTGAAGTCCACACACATTCTCCATTTCCCATTGGGTTTCTTCACCATCACAACATTAGCCAACCACTCCGGATAGTTAACTTCTCTAATGAATCCTGCTTGTAACAACTTCGAGATTTCTTCTTTTATTGCCTGTTGCCTCTCTGGAGCAAAATTCCTCTTCTTCTGTTTTATCGGCTTTGCCCCTGAGACTACGTTCAACCGATGGCAAACAACTTCAAGGTCTATTCCAGGCATATCGGATGGGGTCCATGCAAACACATCACAGTTCTCTTTTAAGCATCAGACTATCTCCCCTTTTACTTCTTCAGGCAGCTGGCTTCCCACATATAATATTTTCCCTTCATCTCTTTCATCCAACTGGATTGTCTCTATCTCCTTATCAGGTTTTGGTTTAGGCGGTTCTTCAATTGTAAGGGTTTCCTTCCTCTGAATCCCCTTGCATGTGGTGGATGCGAAATTACATATTTTGGCTTTCCTTTGATCTCCCCTTACTTGTCCAACACCGCGGGGAGTCGAAAACTTCATTAACGAATAGCAGGGGTGCATTATCGCTCTCATGTCATTTAACAATGGCCACCCGAGGATCATATTGTATGCCACTGATGTTGACTTTACCACCATAAATAACACTTGCCGAGTGACACACTTCGGACTTTCCCCTAATGTCACAGGTAGTTGAACTGCGCCCTCCACCTTCACTTTTTCTCCTGAGAAGCCATACAGTGGTGTGCTTACTGGCTTCAGTCTATCATTCAAGATGTCCATTTTCTCAAAGCAACCCCAGTAAATCAAATTTACTGAACTTCCATTATCAACTAGGATGCGACTCACTGGGTGTTTTGCTATTACCGCCGAAATCACCATTGGGTCATCATGAGGGATCATTACATCACCTCTGTCAGCTGGCGTGAAAGTAATGGGCTCTTCATCATGTTTTTCCTCCATCACTGAATTAATTTGATAACCTGTCGGGCATAAGTCTTTCGAGACGAGGAAGAAGTGCTAGCTAATGACTCACCTCCGGATATCACGTTAATAGCTGGCCCTGTGGGTTCATTATCTTCCTCTCGATTCCTTCTTTCTACCCTTCTGTCATTATCTCTTCTTTCACCTTCATTTCGTCTAATAGGTCCTCTATTTTCACCTCTTCTATCTCTAAAATTGTTTCTTCTGTTCTGCGCAGGGTAGTTAGTTCTATCACCTCTCCATACGAAACGGTTTATTTTTCCCTCTCGTGCTAGCTTTTCTAGCTGATTTATCAACTCCCTACATTTTTCGATCGTGTGTCCATGTGCTGAGTGATAATCGCAATACGACCTCAAATCACGGCCCAGATTCCCCGACGCCTTCTTTGGAGTTTGTATAAGACCTGACCCCTCAATAGCTGCTAATACCGAAGCTCGAGATTCAGTGATTGAGGTGTAAGAAGAGTATTTTAGCGTGGGAGCTTTCTCAAACTTCCTTGGTTGGCTAGAAGATGCTTCAGTGACCTCTCTTCCTCGTTTTCTTACATCCTTGGATTTTCCTATCGCCACCATTTTCATTACTTCCTCTTGGGTTACATACTTATTCGCACGGGAAAGCAGGTTTGAAATGGTAGTTGGCTGGCCTAGCGATAAGGATTCTTGCAATTTCTCAGACCTTGTCCCCTGTAACATGGCTGCTATAGCTATACCAACTTGCAGATCTCATACCTCTAAGTTAGCGTCTCTGAACCGATCCACATAACTCTTCAAAGACTCCTTGGCTCCTTGCTTAATGGTGAGCAAATAGGTCGGTTCCTTCCTTCTCTGGCTATTCATCGCAAATGCCTTCAGAAACTCACTTCGCAATTGGTCAAAAGAGGCAATAGACCCTTCGAGCAAGTTATTAAACCATTTCATTGCATGTCCAGATAGAGTTAAGGAGAAGGCCCTGCACATTATCTCGTCTTCCCATCCATGTAGCAACATTAAGGCCTCATAGTTTTGCATATGATCATAGGGGTCTATCTTTCCGGTGTATGCGGCCATCTGCGACATTTTGAACTTAGAGGGCAAAGGTTTTTGCATGATGGTCGTGCAGAACGGTACTCTTCTTCTCTGGCTCTCTTCTGCAGACACTAATTTTAACGGTACTCTTCTTCTCTAGCTCTCTTCTGCAGACACTAATTTTTTCTCCTCTAATACCTGTTCAATCATCTTCTTCATGTCTACGGGGGGAGCGAGCTGATTTCGGGCATTAGACGAATCGGGTAGGTCTACAACTACATCCTTACCCTTCATTTGAGGTGCGTTTGTTCGTACCATCTGTGTGCACCAAGTGGGGTCAAACTCCGACCCAGCTCCCCAAGTACTTTGATCTTCACCATCATTCTTTCCAGCACCTCCCACACCATGTTCTAAGTTGGTACTAGCCAAATTTGACAAGTCATGGTGGTGGGTGGTAGATCCTGTCGCCCTGTCAGCCTCCTGTCACCCAAACACCTGTCGCCCAGACACCTGTCGCCCCACATATGGAGTCTGTCACCTGACCCCTGCCGCAGGATCTAAGCCTGCCGCTCCCTCAGCCTCTCGCTGGATGCCTGTGACAGGCCTCCCGTTCTCCTATCCTGCCGCATCCTGATGAATGTCATTCTCTACCACAGGGGTAACCTCTCGCCGCCGATAGGGGTCTGCCGCTGTCGCATCCTCCTATCGCCCAAACACCTATGGCAGAACCCTGTGGCTCGTTCCTCCTACCAAGTTTTGCACGGTAGGCGACAGATTCAGTGTCGAGAGAACTCCTTGGAACAGATCCACCATGGCTCTCAACGCCTGGGTAGTTTCTTCACTCTGTCGCCTCAAAGCTTCGAATTCTGCCGTGGAGACAGTAGTTCTTTCTTCTTCCCTGTTCACCTAATTCCTATGGTGATTTTGTTGTTCAGGGGAGCTCACAGAGTTTTTCTCACTCCCGGCCCTTACGTTTGTAGATCTTGTTCTCACCATTTTTGAAAGTATTGGTTGGCTTTTTATGCGTTCCCACAGACGGCGCCAATTGTTGTTGCACAAAACAATTATAAAGATGTGCTGACGTCGATGTTATATTCTGCCTCCACGTGTCTCCAAGAAGTTTCTGTAAAATAAAAAAAGTCAGAGAGACGCAGGGGTGGTTCTCTGCGTAGGCACTCCGATGCTTAAGTCAGCAAAAAGTTCTTCTGAATTGGGAAGCGTAAAAGCCAGTAGTCAAAAAATTGGGGAATAAGATTATACCTAAAGCCTATTTATAGGGGAATATTCTAGGTTAATTACCTGGGGATAAGTACGTAACTTTGCTAAGAGTTTGTATCCAAATGTAATACAAATTCTACGTACAGATAAACTCGAACCCTATCACTGGCGAGAGACCATCCCGCGAATCATGTTATGGCGTCAGGGGTCTGTCGCCTGTCGGTAGACGGATTGATGCCACGTGTCGCGCTGTGGCATCAGGTGATAGGCTGAGAGTCTGTCGCTTAGCGACAGGTGTTATGCCGCAGCCTATATCGTCTGTCGCCTGTCGGTAGACAGACTGATGCCACGTGTCGTGCTGTGGCATCAGGCGATAGGCCGAGAGTCTGTCGCCTAGCTACAGGTGTTATGTCGCAGTCTATGTCGTCTGTCGTCGAAGGCCACGTGGCTCAGTGATATCCTGCCACGTGGTGGTCTTTGATGAACCTTGGGCCTGACCCAAAGTGAGTATACTTTGTCATAGCAAGAATAAAATTAGTGAGGCAAGTAGCATGACTCTTTGCGGTTTTGAGTTTGGACAGCTAAAATCTTTCAATGTATATTCACATGCTAAAATTTCCAGTTAAGCTACGAAAGAAGTAGCTTCTCCAAAAATAAATGTATTTGTAAAAGATTTTGAAGATATTCATATGCTCCTATTTATATTAGCTGACGATGCTCTTTGCTAGATTTATCTCATCTTTCAAAAGAATATTGAAATAAAGCATCGTATGAAAAGTTTATTTTTTAAATTTCTATACCTAATAAATAAATGAAATGCAAATCACTAAAATTACATAAAATTTTTTTATCAAGAGAAATGGGTTCGAATCTGATTGAGTGATCGATTCCTATAATTATAATATATATATATATATATATATATATATATATATATTATTAGATGTCACAATGGTATATCAAAGCACAACATATATATCGAATTGTAAATTGCAAAAAAATAAAACATATATACCAAAAATATAATATTCCAAAAAAATCACACTATATCGTATCACATAAGATATATATAAATATATATATATATATATATATATTTATATATATATCCAGATGACAAATTAATCAATGAGATACATGCGTATCACATTGGTACTTGCAGTCACGTAACTTCATTCTTACTCAAATATAAAACAATGAATGAATGCGATGGACCAGAAAATGATTTCAAATCTACAATATAATTTCACATCTCTCTGGTAGGAATTATTTTCACATAAGCTCTCCCAGTCTCCATCAAACTATTAACACAGATAGCACACTTTGGTTGTCACAATCTAAATGTGAACAAGCACTTGTTACTTTTTTGACAAATTAGCAGGATTTCCAGGATCATAATTTTAATGGGCAAGGGGAAGAAAGGTGCTATTTATTGCTTTCAGCTATTTCATCCCAAGTTGTTTAAAAAAAAAAAAAGCTATTTCATCCCAAGTTATTTTTGTCTAGAGAGAGGAAAAAGATGTTCTACCTTTTATTGTTTCAGGCTAAAAGATAAGAATAAGCAGAAATTAAACGAACACTTTAATTACAGGGCGAACTTCGTGGCATCAGTAGAGGGACACCATCATAGGTGTGGAAACGTCCTTCGAATCAAGCATCTCGGTACAACGTAAAGATATCTTGAATCTACTTTTGTTATGAAGAAAAAGAACATATGAGGTACAAAGTGCTTCAACACCAAGAAAGTAATGTAGGGAGTCAAGATCTTTGAGAGAAAACAATTGAGCAAGTGTGATAATAAACCTGTCAATTTGGGAGGATGAATTTTCTGTTAAAAGAATATGATCAACATATACAATGAGAAACACTGTAAAAGGACCATTAGAGTAGATAAACAAAGAAGTGTCTAAATGTCTGTTGTTAAAGTCATGTGAAAGAAAAAACCCCTTCAACTCCGTAAACCATGCCTATGGTGCTTGTCTAAGACCATATATGCTTTATGAAGTTTGCAAACATGTGTGGGGTGATGATGGTCAACAAAGCCTAGTGGTTTCTGTACGTAGACATTGTTTGTGTGAGACCTTGAAGAAAAGCATTATTAACATCTAGTTGAGGGATAGACCACTACTGGTGATGAATAGCAATGTTTAGAATAACACGAATTGTGGTTGGCTTCACAATCGAGCTAAATGTGTCATGAAAATCAATTACTGGACATTGTTAGAAGCCTTTAGCAATGAGAAGAGCCTTATACTAGGATATAAAGCCTTATACTAGGATATAGAGCCATCATGATTCCTTTTAATCTTGTAAATCCACTTACAACTAACAATATTTTGTGTTAGTCATAAAGCAGTGGCATAATTTAGAGCTTAAGGTGAAATACTCGATGGTTGATAAGTTGGAATTGAAGATTGATGGCCTCGAAAAGAAGCTGAGTTTAGGGGAGGGTGATAATGGTACTGTACAGGAAATCAAAAGTTTGAAAGCTGAATTATAGGATTGTTGCAAAAATCAAGAATAAAATGGATTCAAGACGGAGACAGGAACACAAAGTATATCCATTTGGTTGCTTCTGCAAGAAGGAAGATGAATTCAATTCAGCTTTTAAATGTTCAACGAACTAAAATTAATTATCCAAAGGCGATTAAAGAGTTAATCACTGAGCATCTTTTATAATTTGCGGAAGGACACTCAGTTAGTTAGCTTAGATTGTGAATTCAAAACTATTGATGAATAGAATGTTAGAATGCTGGAAACTCCTTTTACTGTTGAGGAAGTGTTGGAAGCTTTACAAAGTTGTGATGGGAACAAGGCTTATGGCCCTGACGAGTTCAATCTTAAGTTGATTAAAGATGATTTGATGAAGCTGTTCGATGATCTTTACAACTATCATTCTTCGGATAAAAGGATTAATCGCTCCTTTATCACATTGATTCCAAATAAACAAGAACCTTATGAGGTAGGTGATTATCGATCCATTTCCCTTGTTGGGTGTGTTTATAAAATCCAAGCTAAGGTGCTGACCAATAAGATAAGGAAGCTGATGAGTTTGGTGGTCGGCAAATTTCAATTTGCCTTTGTTAAAGGTAGACAATAATGGATTGTGTTTTGATAGCAAATGAGGTGATTGATGAGATTAAAAAAAAAGGTACTAGAGGCTTGATATTAAAGGTAGATTTTGAAAAAGCATATGACAATGTTGATTGGAATTTTCTAGATCTGGTAATGAGTAAAATGGGATTTGGAGCGAAGTGGAGGTGGTAGATCCAAGAATGCATATCCACGGTTTCTATATCTGTTTTAATGAATGGAATATCGATGAGAAAGTTCACTACAAGAAGGGGCATTTGTCAAGGCTATATTCTATTGCCTTTCCTATTTAACTTAGTTGCTGAAGTTCTTAGTGTGCTTTTGATTAAATCATCTTCGATTGGGCTTGCAAATGGTTTGGTTGTTGGGAACAATCAGCTTAGGATCTCTCATTTGCAATATGTAGACGACACCTTAATCTTTTGTTAACCTGTGAAGTAATACTTAATTAACATTAAAAGGGTTCTTTGTTGTTTTCAATTAATGTCTGGATTGAATATGAACTTTTTGAAGAGCAAACTCCTAAGTATTAGCTTAGATCAAGTAATTATGGATAGGTGGGCTGATTTAATTTGTTGCATGTTAGAGAAACTGCCTTCGAAGTATCTTGGACTTCCTTTAAGGAGTAAGTCTGTGTCATTTGATATGTGGAGCCTAGTGGTTTAGAATTTTGAAAAAAGACTTGCTTGTTAGAAAACTAAGTTTTTGTCCATGTGAGAAAGGGTAACGTTGCTTAAATCTGTACTAATAAGTTTACCTATATACTATAAGTCTCTTATGCAAATGCCTAGAGGAGTCAAGGATAAACTTGATAAAATTCAAAGGAGATTCTTATGGGGTGGTTCAAAAGGTAAAAGGATTGGCATTCTGTCTGCACATACAAGGAATTATGAGGGATTGGCATTGTTGATTTGAAGATTAAGAATAGAGGATTGTTGAATAAATGGCTTTGAAGGTACAGTAGGGGGAAAAACTCATTGTGGAGATTAGTTATACAAGAGAAATATGGAAGAAACCTTGATGATCTTCTTCCTGTCCATGTTAACAATAGGAAGCTTTCAAGATTGTGGAAGAATATTGTTATTCCTCTATCCCCTAACAATTATTATTTTTCGTTAATGAATGCAGGCGTCGGTTATAGTTTCAGCAATGGTAGTAGAATCTCTTATTGGGAGGATGAATGGATTGATGGAGTTAAATTATATTCTATGTTTCCAAGGATCTTTGCTTTAGCTTTGAATAAAAAAGGGAAGGTTAGTGAATTTGGATTTTGGAATAATAATTTATGGCACTGGGATATCAAGCTAAGAAGGAGACTCTTTGATTGGGAAATTTTGCAATGGAATGAATTTTATAGCATGATCAATGAGTTGTATGTCATCACAACTTAGAAGATAAGGTGATTTGGAAAGGTTCTTCTAATGGCTTGTATTCAGTTAAATTATTTTGTAAGAGTGTGTAGTCAGTCTCATGTTAAGGATGATTACTGGAAGGATGTATAGGTTGGTTTGGCCCCTCCTAAAGTTGAATTATTTTGTTGGCAACTATTTAAAGGGAAGGTTGCAGTGAAAGAGTTATTGGCCAAGAGGGGTTTGATTCATTGGGATTCTACAACCTGTCCTTTATGGAAGCAACATGTGGAGTCTATTGGGCATTTGTTTTTTATCTGTGAGGTGGCATGGAAGGTTTGGGCTCAATGTTGTTATTATTGGGGCTTGTCATGGAGTGGGTACAAAGATTGGGTTCCTTTCTTTCTAGCCTGGCAATCAACTCTCCCCCCTAAGGTGTGCAATAAGGTGTGGAAGATGGCCTTCTTTGCAATATGGTATAGTCTATTTGGCTTATTAGAAATGAAGTTCTTTTCAATGGCAAATCCTTTATGCTTAGTCAGATTATGGAGATAGTGAAACAGAGATTGGCATTTTGGTTTAAAACCAAATCGCCTTTAAATTGTCATACTATTAATGATTTTATTAGATTTCCAAATCTGGTTGTGGTGCCGATCAAACGAAAGGTTACTCATAATGAAGCGGTGTGGGTGAAACCTCTCCTAGGCTCCCTTAAGTTCAATGTAGATGGGTCAACACTAGGTCTTGCTGGTATTGGAGGGGTGCTTAGAGATGATACTAAAGCTGTTAGGATTGTGTTTTACAAATCAGTTGGCATTGAAGACTCCAATGTTATTGTGCTGTTAGCAGTCAATGAGGCTTTTATGATCTTTGTAGCTTCGAAGTAGGCTAAGACCCATTTTTTACTCATAAAGAGTGATTCTGCCAATGTTGTTAAATAGATGCAGCATCCAGAGTGTGTTTTTTGGAAGCTTAGGAAGATGGTTAATCAAATTGAAAGCCTTAAGTTACAAATCGGTGGATAGCACATTTCTCACCTTCTTCAGGTCATTAACAAAACATCAAATTATCTTGCAAAACAAAGGGTGAACACAAGCACAAATCTGCTAATAGTTTTTTTTATTAAAGTGGGGGTAGGGCTCTAAGTAGATTTTAGTTTTGTGAATTGTCAACGGTGAGGTGGAGGTTTCTTTTTGATTTTGTTTTGAATTGGTTCTGATGTGGTTCTTTGTTTATTGTTTGTAATAAGGGTTGGGCTTTGCGATTGGAGGTTGGTTGAGTTTTATTGAGTTGTTGTTCTCTATATGTCCAATGCTGGTCTCAGAAAGTGGTTGTTTATTAATGGATGTTTCAGGTGGGTTGAAGGTTTTGGCTATTTTGAGTTAATGTTTGGGGTTGCTTGCCTTTGTTGTGGTTTGGCTTAGCTTTGTATTAGTGAGCTGTCGCAATTGATTGAAGTGCTTTTGTCACTGTATTATCAATAAAATTTTTGCCTTTCAAAAAAATGTTTTGTGAGGCATGATAGGGAACAAGAGACCAGGTGTTGTTTTCAACAAGTGCTCCCAAATTATCACTCATGTCTTGACGCCAAAGGGAAGACTTTTGGGTTTGGGTAAAAGAGGTTGGTTTTGTTTGGTTAAGTGACATGGCAGTTGTCAAGCAATTTTTTCGTTTAATAATGTTATATTTTGACCTAGTGCGCATGGGATGACTTGGGAGAGTAGGTAGATTGGGTTTAAGGGGATGAAGTATGTACCTAATTAGATGCTAGTAATGAAATGGTGATCATAAAGCATCAGTTGCAGCAAGGACTACTAAGAGACTTAGACTAGGTGGCAATGCAATAGTGGAACTTGGGATGGAGTAAGGAGTTGGAGAATCTAATGTTAATCAAGAGAGAATATGGAGATTGGTTTTAGAAAGAAAAGCATGCTCAACAAAGACAACATGACAAGAGACAAATAACAAAGTTTTAGTAATCTTAGGTGCACACAAAACATTGTTAAGTTGAAAAATAAATTCAATAGTTGATTTTAAATATATATAATGTATTATTAGTTGGCTTCCAAAATCTAATATTACAATCAGTTGGCAACCACTAATCTCCGCTCGCGCTTTGTGGCTGGCATTGACCTAAGGGAATTTGACCTAGTGAGGATTCGAACATGAGACTTCTTGCTATGAATCATCATCACTCAAGAATTTTAGGTAGACTTTGCATCACTGAACCATCATTTGGGTTAAGATAGACCTAGCATTTCATACTAAAAGTAAATTGTAAAAACATGTTTGAAGTTCTCTTGCTATTATTTCCCTCCAACATTTAAAAATGAACCCCAAATCACACAAATGGACATATCTTCAGTTGGTATTATTTGTTGGTTTACTCTATTTATAGAATGATCAGTCAGAAACCATGCGAACACTATGACCACTAGACCAAACTATTACCAAATATATCGAGAATAACTAATTTTCAGGTAAAATTGAATCATTTAAGGGATATTCTTGAGCTCAAGAATAGCAAGACCGCAATGTGTTGTGTAGAACTTAGGTTGTGTTTGGTATTTACGTGTAAAATGATTGCAATGCAAGATGATAGTTGGGAAAGTAATTGTTAAAAATTAAATTATTAGAAAAATAATATTGCAGTATTTGGTGTGCATTATAAAACATTGTTTAAATTGCAAGAAAGTAATATTGCAGTGTTTGGTAAACTAAGACTTTGTTTGTAATGGAGTAAAAATTTTCAGAAATACTCTAAGTATAAAAACAAATTTGATACATGATATTAAAATATAAATAATATAAAGTTATAATTTTTAATATGTTAACCAATTATAATATAAAATTTGATATGTTATTATTAATTTAAAATGTAACTATTATAGTAAAATGTAAATAAAATAAAGTTATAGTTATTAATATGTTAATCAATTATAATATAAAATTTGATACATTATTATTAATTTAAAATGTACTTATATTATCAAGTAATAATATAAGGGTTTGATTTTTTTTAAGAAAAAAAGGTGTTGGGATGGAGAGGATATTTTGGATGAATTATTTTACTTTGCGACCTTTAGTATCGTTTAGTTTAGTTCTGACTTGAGTTTATTTGGTGGTTGAGTTAGCTTCTGTTACTGCAGCATGGGCAATTAGTTGCACACATGTATGGCTTAAATGTGAGTGTCAATCCAAATTTAAGAAAGGCCACAAGAATTCCTTGAATGACAAAATTTCATATCGACAGATAGCAGAATCCCTTCGCTTTCCCTTACTTTCTTTTCTGTTCCCAGGCATCTGCTTTGTTCTTTTTCTTTGTGATCATATACCAGTTAAAAGCAAAACCATTCAAGAACAAGCTGTGTATATTTGTGTGTCTATGATCATGCCTGCGGCTTCCAAAAATGTCAACTTGGAATAGATTTGAATGTGAATATGACTGATAAAAGAAGTACTAAAGTTTGTGTAGGTTGTAACATGGGGCATAATTATATCTGAAAACTGGGTTTTGGACGAAGCTTGAGTTCCCACCGTATGTCCTCTCCGTTTTATGCTTCGGATTCACGTTGAGTTTCAGAAAACTGGATATTTGAGATAGAGAAAGAGAGATATTGGGATTAAGCATTATGATGGCTGCTCGGTCAAAAGGATGGCGGTTGATATTGAGAGGAATAATGTTGATTGGTTTTGTTGCTGTGGATTCAGTGCTTGTTACAGCAGAACTGAGTCTGAGAAATGAAGATTCAGGTTACAATAAGACTCAAGAGAACAACTATGTGCGGAAAGTATTCAAGTTCTTAGAGCAGAACAGTAAACCGCGTTATGAACATGAATGGCCAGTAAGTCCCATCTTTATGTTGTTCCTGATTTAACAGTTTTGGAGTTTCCCCGTGTTTGCACTCTCTTAAACATCTGATTTTTTTTTTCCAACATTTGGGACCTCAGGATTGCTAAGCCTTCATTCACACAAGTCTAATGCAACTAGTTTTCGACTAGGGTTCTAAATATATTTTTGGCACTGCTTCAAATCTTTTTAATTTCTTTCCATTTTTATTTGAGAAAACAAAACTATTTTGGTTCTTAGACTTTTGTGAGTCTATAATGTCGTGTTTCTTTTTTCGCTTTATTTTTCCCTTTTCTTCCATCTTTTTCCTAGACTCTAAATAATTTTCTGTTGATTCTGGATACTTTTGAATAATAGTATGATTTGTGAAATCTTTATTACAGGACCTAAGATTTAGCTGGAAACTTGTGGTGGGTTCAATGCTTGGATTCCTTGGAGCAGCGTTTGGGAGTGTTGGAGGCGTAGGTGGAGGCGGTATATTTGTTCCCATGCTTGCCTTGATTATTGGGTTTGATCCCAAATCATCAACTGCACTATCAAAATGTAAGAATAATCCAATTTCCACCATTTAAAGCCACTTCCAGTAATTTTTAACTTCTTTGCTAACTCCAAGCTCTTACAGACATATTAAACTTTGTAATGGTTAAGGTTTTTCATGTAATTGTCCTACTCATGCCTTTGTTCTTCATGAGATGGTGCTCAATATGATTATTATTTCATTTTCATATTAATTGATATCTAACTCATTTTGAGACATCATCCACCTATGTTTTTTTTCTTCCGGTCAGGTATGATTACCGGTGCAGCGGCTGCAACGGTGTGCTACAATATAAGGCAAAGGCATCCTACACTTGAATTGCCTCTTATTGACTATGACCTGGCGCTTCTGTTTCAGCCAATGTTAATTCTGGGAATTAGTATTGGAGTTGGCTTCAATGTGATCTTTGCTGATTGGATGATCACAATTTTGTTAATTATTGTCTTCATAGGTATCAAATGTTTGAATTGTGATTTTCTTCGTGTTCCTTCGAAGAAAGTTCTTGCTTTTCCCTGACAGACTACAAACATGCGTGCAGGCATGTCAACCAAGTCTTTCTGCAGAGGTGTTCAAACATGGAAAAAGGAAACCATAAAGAAAAAGGTGGTTAAAAAATTATCTACTTTTCTAGACTGAAAATTCGTGTTTATAATTCGTATTCGTTTCGTGCAAAATACAAAATTTTTTTATTAAAATTCGTGTCAACACTTAAAATAAAAAATTTATTTTTAGCTTTTACTATATTTATATACAATTTTTACTTAATTTTAGCTTGTATCACTTTTATGTCTTTTATTCGTATTATTTTCGTGTCGTATCATCATATCGTGTTTATGATTGCCAAGTCTAATTAATATGAACTAGAATTTTGCTAATTCTTGCTCTGCCCTGCCTCACTTATATCTTATTTTCTTAGGAAGCAGCAAAACAACTAGAAATAAATGGTAAGTTATTATTTTCTTTTCGTCCAGTTTATAATTATTCATTTTGTATACTTCATGTAACTTGGCTAATGTGAACTTCTATCAGGCAATGCTAATGATGCGGTGGAAATCAACACTCAACATGAAGTTACCACAATTGGCACACAAACAGGAAACCAAGAATTAGGAAAACCAAAGGTTAGGCCATGATTAATTATTCTATTCTATTTTCCACAGTACTGATTTCTCTGTTTTGTTAACTAAGTAAAGATTATGTAATCACTAAGTTTTTCAATGACCATCATTTCCGTATTCTCAGGTGTCTCTTCTTAAGAATATATGCTGGAAGGAACTTGGAATTCTCATTGTTGTCTGGATTTTAATCCTTGCTTTACAGATTGCGAAGGTCTTCTTCCTATATTATGTGGTCAATTTCCTTTAAATGTCTATATATTGTGGACTTTTTTGGTGTAAATCACAATATGTTTTCATATCACTTTGGCTTAAAATTAATCCCCGCTTCCGCTGCGTGGTTAGCGCTAGCCCAAAAAAAAATTGATTTACTGATAAATGAACATGGAAGCTTCCCGCAATGAATTGTTCTCACTTAGAAATTCAATAGAACATTACACTGCTAAGTCAGCCCTTTGGGTTAACATATTGTGGACTTTTAAGTAACATAAATCTGCTGTGTTTTGGTCACAGAATCATTCAACAACCTGTTCAGTAGAATACTGGGCACTAAATTTCTTGCAGGTACTTCAAATTTCAAACTCATACTCAAGCTATACCCTAATGCTACTCTTCAACTCTGTTTTATAATTGATTATGCATTGTTCCCAGATCCCAGTAGCTGTTGGAGTTTCTTCATACGAGGCAATCAGCTTGTACAAAGGGAGGAGAAAAGTTGCATCCAAGGGGGATGTTGTGGCAAACTGGCGAGTACAGAAGCTTGTGATTTACTGCGCCTTCGGCATCTTGGCTGGTATACTTGGTGGGATGCTTGGCCTGGGAGGAGGATTCATTTTGGGTCCTCTTTTACTGGAGATGGGAATCCCCCCTCAGGTGCATACATTAATACTATAGTTCTTTTCTGAGCTTCTCTTTATGTTACTTGGATAACAAGTTACTGATTGGACAATTTATGCATTCATTCAATATCTTGTTACAAAATTTTCTGTAGGTGTCAAGTGCAACAACCACCTTTGCCATGTTATTTTCTGCATCCATGTCGGTGGTTGAATATCATCTTCTGCATAGATTTCCAGTTCCTTCCGGTATATTACTGCTTGAAAGGTTATTACAATTTAAGATCGTCTTAATAGTCAAAAATATCATCGAACTTTTGCACAAAATGGAAATAAGTCCTCAATATTTAATTTTACTGTATAAACTCCTAACATTTCAAGATAATGCAATTAAGTCCATATTAGTTATAAATTTTTACAATAAAATAAAAAAGTTGAGGTCTTATATGATCTTAACCTCTAATTATGTTATTTAATTGCATTATTTTGAAATATTAAGGTTTCTTATAGTAAAATAAAAGTTTATAGACTTTTACAATAAAATTAAATATTAAGAGCTTATATCCATTTTACGTAGAAGGTTGAGAGTATATTTAACTATTAAGCCTTTTAAGATATGATTTATTTGAAAATCTCAAAAAGATACTTGTTCATTGTTATTGTTGAACAGCTCTTTACTTTGCTTCTGTGGCCACAATTGCTGCATTTGCTGGGCAACATGTAGTGGGAAAAGTCATCAAAATACTAGGGAGAGCATCTATAATTATCTTCATTCTAGCTGGAATGATCTTTGGGAGTGCGATTTCACTAGGTATTAATTTTATCTCCAATTGGGGCTATGAAGTGAATGTATACTAATTCTGGTTTCTCATAGACTGAAATTCGTGAAACAAAATGCCTGTTTTTTTAATTATGATAGTAGTATTAAGTGACAAATTTATCTAAATTACGCAAAAAAAAATGACAAAGGCTTTCATTTTTATCTATGGAACAGGCGGATTAGGCATTGTAAAGATGATCAAAAGGATTGAAAGAAACGAGTACATGGGATTTGATGACATTTGCTCCTATCAGCCTTAGCAGGAGTGGTGGAGCACCCTAAACAGGACTGGGGGAAGTACAAATATTTTTTTTTTATGAATAGTCATAAATATGGATGTCCATTCATCCCTCATCCTCTTCATAACTTTTCTTTAATTAAGTTTGTAACTACCCTTAATTAAGTTTATAACTTTCCCTTTATTACGTTTGTAACTATTCATCTTCCATCTTTATTAATGTCTTTGTAAAACCTTTAAATAAAGGCTCATCATTCATGTATTAAACACATTTGAAGAATAAGAAAATCTCTCTTCTTGCTCTCTCTCTTTGTGTTCTTTCTTTTATTTTATAACACGTTATCAGCACGAGACTCTAAAAACCTGTGAGAGATTTGGAGAATAGGCCTCAACCAAAGATCTTCATCAATCACAATTATCTATCTCTTCTTTTACAGTAATGAAACTATTTTTATCTAGCTCCTCCGTAATTATCTAGTTGTTGAATTTTTGTTAATTATTTTCTCCTAACTTATTAAATATACTTGTGATAGTTCATAATGTCAAACCTTGCAAAACTCGAATTTGTGGCTCTTGACATTACGGGAAAGAATTATTTATCATGGGTGTTGGATGCTGAAATTCATCTAGATGCAAATGGTCTCGGTGATACCATCAAAGAAGGGAACAAAGCATCTAGTCAAGATAAGGCTAAAGCGATGATATTTCTTCGTCATCACCTCCACGAGGGACTTAAAACTGAATATCTAACTATTAAAGACCCACTTATTCTTTGGACTAGTCTAAAGGAAAGATATGACCACCAGAAAACAGTGACACTCCCTAAAGCTCGTTATGATTGGATGCATATGAGATTACAAGATTTTAAATCTGTAAGTGAATATAACTTAGCTATGTTTAGAATCAGTTCTCAATTAAAGTTATGAAGAGAAAAGATCACTAATGAGGATATGTTAGAAAAAACATTCTCCACATTTCATGCATCGAATATGCTCCTGCAGCAATAATATCGTGAAAAAGGTTTTAAGAAGTACTCTGAACTGATTTCATGCCTCCTTGTGGCTGAGCAAAATAATGAGCTATTGATGAAAAATCATGAAGCTCGTCCAACTGGATCTGCTCCATTCCCTGTAGTGAATGCAGCAACATATAATGAAAAAAAACAGAGGTCATGCCAGTAGTCATGGCCGTGGTCGTGGACGTGGACGTGGACGTGGATGTAATAATCATCGAGGTGGTCATTTCAAAAACACATATACCTACCAGAAGTGGGAACATAATGATGGAAAACACAAAGATAAAAGAGGGAAAGATAAAAAGATCGTGGAGAATTTGTGCTATCGTTGTGGAGGCAAAGACCATTGGTCACGTACCTGTCGTACGCCAAAACATCTTGTCAAGCTTTATCAACAATCACTAAAAGATAAAGGGAAGAAGATATAGACTAATTTTGCTAGTGATGATGGAAAAGATGAGACAAATTTTGTTTGTGGAGATGATGATTTTGATTATGGTTATGTTGATACCACTCATCTAGATGTTGCTGATTTTTTCTCACACCCTGAAGAAAAAATTGACCATTTGATTGGCAATGAGAGTGTCCAAAAATAAAGATCTTAGATCTTACTTAGATGTTATTGGACTTTATTTTAAGCATGCTTCTTATTAATAGGATTCTAATTATTAAGTATTTGTCATGTTTAGATGTTTCATTATGTTTTGGTTATTTATGGGATATTTTATTAATCTGGTTGTATATTTGTTATTTTCAATGAAGAACATAGATACTCTCCTGGTTCGATTTGCGATGAGTGGTGGAGATATATGTCTTGCAGACAGTGCCACTACACACACTATATTAAAGAATAAGAAATATTTTTCTTATTTGATAATGCAAGAGGCAAATGTTAGTACTATATCGGGTAGTGCAAAATTAATAGAAGGCTCCAGAAAAGCTAACATATTCTTGCCTGGAGGAACAAAATTTGAAATTCATGAAGCATTATACTCTCCCAAGTCTCAAAAAAATTTATTGAGTTTTAAGGATATCCGCCGAAATGGATATCATATTGAGACAACAAGTGAAGGAGAAATTGAGTACCTTCACATTACGAGTATAATCTTGGGTAATAAAATTGTATTAGAAAAATTAAGCCTTTTCCTCCGGTTTGTACTACACAAGAATTAAAACAATTGAAACAAATGTGGTCATTAACCAAAAGCTTACAGATCACAATAACTTTGTTGTTTGGCATGACCAGTTAGGCCATCCCGAATCGATAATGATGCGAAGAATAGTTGAGAATTCATGTGGACATCCATTGAAGAGCCAGCAGATTCTTCAATCGAAAGATTTCCCATGTGCTGCTTGTTCTCAAGGCAAGTTAATTATTCGACCATCACCAGCTAAGATAAGGATTGAATCCCTTACTTTTCTGGAACGAATACAAGGTGATATATGTGGACCAATACATCCACCATGTGGACCTTTTAGATATTTTATAGTTTTAATTGATGCATCAACTAGGTGGTCACATGTATCTTTATTATCAACTCGCAACCTGGCGTTTGCGAGGTTACTTGCTCAATTAATTAGATTACGAGCACATTTTCCAGATTATCCCATCAAGACAATTCGTCTTGACAATGCTAGTGAATTTACTTCCCAAACTTTCAATGATTATTGTATGTCTATTGGGATAAGTGTTGAGCATCCTATAGCACATGTTTATACACAAAAATGGCCTTGCAGAATCATTTATTAAGCGTCTTCAATTGATTGCAAGACCATTACTAATGGAATCAAAACTCCCAATTTCTGCTTGGGGTCATGCTATTTTACATGCGGCAGCACTAATTCGCATCAGGCCAACAAGTTATCATAAGTCCTCCCCTTTACAATTGGTTTTTGGTCAGGAACCAAATATTTCACATCTAAGAATTTTCGGATGTGCAGTATATGTTCCAATTCCTCCACCACAACGTACTAAGATGGGTCTTCAAAGGAGGTTGGGAATATATGTTGGATATAAATCTCCATCTATAATTAAATATTTAGAACCATCAACTGGGGATTTATTTACAACTAGATTTGCTGATTGTCATTTTGATGAATCAGTCTTCCCAACCTTAGGGGGAGAAAATAGGCAGCTAGAAAAAGAGATAAGTTGGAATGAATTATCATTGTCTAATCTTGATCCTCGTATAAAACAATGCGAACTAGAAGTTCAAAAGATAATTCATTTACAAAGTTTAGCAAATCAATTGCCAAACGCATTTACTGACCCAAAAAGAGTGACAAAGTCACATATACCAGCTATTAATGCTCCAATCAAAATTGATGTCCCAGAAGGACTACCTTTTGTTGCCAATGAATCTAAAGCACGCCTGAAGCATGGTAGACCAGTCGGTTCCAAAGATAAGAATCCTCAAAAAAGAAAAGGAGCAAAGATTCAAGATGGCCAGGTCGAGGAAATTGTAACTCCAGAAGAGTTTACAGAAGAGCCCTTAGACATGACTAACATTACAGTTCTAAAAGAAAGTCAGGTACCTGAAATTACTGAAAATGAAGAGATCTCGATAAATTATGTCATGTCAAGAAAAATATGGAACCGAAATAAAATCGACGTCGATGATGTTTTTGTATACAATGTAGCACTAGATGTTATGGATGATGACGAGGATCTTGAACCAAGGTCTATTGAGGAATGTAAGCATAGACATGATAGGCCAAAATGGAAAGACGCAATTGAGGCAGAGTTGAAATATCTTAAAAAGAGAAATGTTTTTGGACCAGTAGTCTGTACACTTGATGGTGTAAAACCAGTGGGTTACAAATGCGTCTTTGTGCGAAAACGAAATGAAAAAGGTGAAATTGTGAGACACAAAGCACTTCTAGTTGCACAAGGTTTTTCGCAAAGACCTAGTATTGATTATGAAGAGACATACTCCCCTGTGGTGGATGTGACTACTTTTCGATTTCTAATTAGTCTGACAATAAAAGAGGGACTTGACTTGCGTCTAATGGATGTCGTTATAGCCTTTTTGTATGGCCCAATTGAT
This sequence comes from Heritiera fomes, assembly GCA_032173925.1. Lineage (NCBI taxonomy): Eukaryota > Viridiplantae > Streptophyta > Magnoliopsida > Malvales > Malvaceae > Heritiera > Heritiera fomes. Next base: position 19,068,627 of record JAPDPM010000010.1, read on the forward strand.
AATGACATTTATATGAAACTCCCAGAAGGATTTAAACTGCCAGAAGAATGTTATTCTAGTTCTCGAGAACATTACTCAATCAAATTAAACAGATCTCTATATGGATTAAAACAATCTGGTCGCATGTGGTATAACCACCTTAGTGAATATTTGTTAAATGAGGGATATAAGAATGATCTTGTTTGCCCATGCATTTTTATAAAGAGATCTAGATTTGAGTTTGTTATTATTGCGGTATATGTTGATGATCTGAATATCATTGGAACTCCTGAAGAGATTTCAAAGGCAGTAGAGTACTTGAAGAGAGAATTTGAGATGAAAAATCTTGGAAAGACAAAATTTTGTCTTGGGTTACAGATAGAACATTTAAAGGACGGGATTCTTGTGCATCAAACAACTTATATAGAAAAGGTGCTAAAACGATTTTATATGGACAAAGCACATCCGTTGAGCACCCAAATGGTTGTGAGGTCATTTGATGTAAATAAAGACCCGTTTCGACCTCGGGAAAATGATGAGGGGATTCTTGGTCCTGAAGTACCATACTTGAGTGCAATTGGAGCACTAATGTATCTCGCTAGTCATACACGACTTGATATATCATTCTCTGTTAACTTATTAGCGAGATATAGCTCTTGTCCAACCCGAAGGCATTGGAATGGGATTAAACATGTACTTCATTACCTACAAGGTACAAAGGATATGGGTTTGTATTTTCTTAACCTACCCAACACAGATTTGATTGGTTTTGCAGATGCATGGTACCTATCTGATCCCCATAATGCTCGATCACAAACTCGATATGTATTCACATGTAGTGGCACCGCCATTTCATGGCGTTCCATGAAACAAACTATAGTAGCCACATCTTCTAATCATGCTGAAATTTTGGCAATACATGAGGCTAGTCGTGAATGTATATGGTTAAGGTCTGTAATTCAGCACATACGAGGAGCTTGTGGTTTATCTTCAAGAAAAGAGGCACCAACGGTCTTATATGAGGATAATGCAGCATGCATCGCCCAACAGAATGAAGGATATATCAAAGGTGATAGAACAAAACAGATTTCACCAAAGTTCTTTTTCACTCATGACCTTCAGAAGAATGGTGATATAAATGTTCAACAAATCCGTTCAAGTGAAAATTTGACAGATTTATTAACAAAGGCGCTTTCTACTACTACATTTGAGAAGTTAGTCCACAATGTTAGATTGTGTCGACTCAGAGATCTCAAGTGATATAATCATGAGGGGGAGTAAATACACACTGTACTCTTTTTTCCTTAACCATGGTTTTGTCCCACTGGGTTTTCCTGGTAAGGTTTTTAATGAGGCAGCAACTCATGTGTATTTTGAAGAATAATGTACTCTTTTTCCTTCACTAGGTTTTTGTCCCACAGGGTTTTTCCTAGTAAGGTTTTAATGACGCGTATTCTTTAGTAATGGATATCCAAGGGGAAGTGTTATGAATAGTCATAAATATGGATGTCCATTCATCCCTCATCCTCTTCATAACTTCCCCTTAATTAAGTTTGTAACTACCCCTTAATTAAGTTTATAACTTTCCCTTTATTACATTTGTAACTATTCATCTTCCATCTTTATTAATGTCTTTGTAAAACCTTTAAATAGAGGCTCACCATTCATGTATTAAACACACTTGAAGAATAAGAAAATCTCTCTTCTTGCTCTCTCTCTCTCTTTGTGTTCTTTCTATTATTTTATAACAATTTTTTTTAAAATATAAATTTTTTAAAACTTTATTTTGAATAAACAGTATGTTTATACAGCTCTATCATAATTACATGATATGATATGATTTGATTTGATTTTTATTAATAAAAATAATAAGTAATGAATAATAATTTTAATTTATTTTAATTATTTAAAATTTCAAATTTATTTAATAACTTTTTTATGATATTATTTATGAATTATTATCTTATCCACTGTCAGTAGAATTTTTTTAATTCCACAAACGCGGTTAGATTGATGACATGTGTCTTTTAAAAATATTAAAAAATTAAAAAATAAATAAAATAGGACACATGTCATCATCCTAATCCCGCTTGTGGAGTTAAAAAACTCCACTGACAGTGTGTAGGATAATTTTTCATTATTTATTTATTAAAAAATTATTGTATTCTATTTCATAAATAATTATTTTTATTATTTAATTCATTCAGTATTTTTTATATTATATTTTTTCATTTAATACGTTAAAATTAAATAAATAAAAATAAAAACGAGTTAGCAAATATTGTAATTATTATAATCTATTATTTAATTTATATATTTTTTAAATTTGATGCGAAGTGAAAACCTTATTTCTATTTTAATAATAACATTCAAATTCACCCGCAACTAGACAAACATGTCTTCTGATTATTTTGTTTTATTATTTATATGGAGAATTAAAAAATAGAATTATCAACAAAAAATATTGTTTACAATTACTTATGATAATTCAAGTGTTTTAAAGGAGATTAGACCTATCTGGGAATCGGAAGCCTGCTCAAACTAGAAAGTTCATCCAATTTTCTATTTAGCTCTAACAAAAATATTAAGCACATTAAATGGCCTTGATCAAAAATAAGATACCTAATAAAAAATCAGACTGTACTTAGACTCACCAAATCCAACCCTATAAATTATTCTTTTTTAAATACTTTTGCTCAAATTTATAAAAAAAAAGACAAAAAAATACCCCAAGCACAAGATAAAAATCCTAAAATCCTTTTAATATTCAAGGGACAACTTAGTTATTCGAAAAAATTAAATAAAAAATAAATTGAAAAGTGTCATGAAAAAAATTTTCTAAATTATATTATTTTTAATTTTAAATATTTGAAACAAATTAAAACATTTTAAAAAAATCAAAATAAAAAAGACAAAAATATCCTCAAAACCTTTTAATTCTTAAGTGACAATTTGATAATTTTTAGGAGTATAAAGAAAAAAAATCAAATGGAATTCATGTCTTATATTTTTTTTCATAAAAATCATTATAAATCATATTATTTTTAACATAAAATTTTTGAAAGAATATAAGTATTAAAAAAATAGAAAAGGTCCAAATTAAAAGATAAAAATATTCTCAAAATTTTTTAATCTTTAAGGGATAACTTGGTAATCTGAGAAAATATATATATATATATATATATATATATATATATATAGACACACACACACACACATATTTATATTTATACATAAGTGTCAAGTGCCTCCAAAATCATTCCAAATTATTTTTTTAATTTAAAATATTTAAGAAAAATGAAAAACCCAAAGAAAAAAAAAGTGATGAGTTACACAAATGGGAGAGCACTCTCCCACACGAGAGAGAGCCTTAGGCGATCTCCCGCCCACGAGAGAGTGGACTAGGCGATCTCCTGCACACAGGAGAGTGTGTCAGACACTCTCCCTCACACGTGAGAGTGCGCTAGGCGAACCCCCCACACGGAGAGTGCGCTAGGCGATTTCCTACAAACGGGAGAGAGCTCTAGGCGATCTCCCATTAATGAGAGAGCGCCAGGCACTCTCTCTCAAGCGATAGAGTGCCAAGGCATTCTCCCTTGAGCGAGAGGTGCCATGCATCTGCATTCGGTAGAGAACCTGTTGCGGGTGACAGGTCTCCAAATGGCCACCCTCGAAATAGCCTGCCGCCTAATGCCTATGATATTTGTTTTGGGTCTCTCGCCTAGCGACAGACTTCTGTCGACTCAGATTGGTCTTGTTAGTGCCGTACTGGGAACAAATTCTTCTCAAAAAGATGAAATTGCCTCCAGGTAATTACTCTGTAATATTGACAAATTATTCGCCTATAAATAAGCCACATGTATTATTTTACTCGTTAATTTTTTACTTCTGGCTTTTACGTTTCTCAATACTTAAGAATCTTTGTCTGACTTAAGCATCAGAGTGCCTACGCAAGGAACCACCCCCTACGTTCCTCTGACTTTGGTTATTTTGCAGAAGCTTTTAGGAGACACGTGGAGAAAAAGACAAACACTTATGTCAGCAATTACTCATTGTTGTTTTGTATAACAACAATTGACACCGTCTATGGAAAACGGAATAAAAGCCAATCAAAACTTTCAAGATGGTGAGAACAAGATCAACTAATGTGAGAGATGGAAGTGACGAGAACTCCGTAAGTTCTCCTGAACAATTGATTCGCCAGAAAACACAGGTGAACAGGGAAAAGGAGAGAACGACAGTGTTTGCGATGGAATTCAAAGCTTTGAGGCGGCAAAGCGAGGAAACAATCCAGGTGTTGAGGGCTATGGTGGATTTGTTTAAGGGAGTCCTCTCGCAATTGAGTCTATTGCAGGCTGTACAGAATCTAGTAGGCGTGCAGGCAGCGAGAGGCATGCAGCTTGTGGCAGGCGAGTAGGATGCCACAGGCGACTTTGGCTGGCAGTGTGCGCAGGCTGCAGTAGGTTCCTTTGAGATGCAACGAAGTATATCCAACCTTCCGGCTTGGCAAACTGGTCCCGAAACAGTGTGAGATGTGGAAGGAGCTGAAAAGATAGGGCCTAGATGAACACAGCCAACTCTTGACGGAGGAAATGCTTGGTGGACTGACTCTGAGACTGACCCTACTTGGAACACAAGAATGATACTAAAAGATGCATCTTAGAGTAAAGAAAAAGGGAAAAATTATCCTACATCCGCAATTGACATGAAAAAGATTATAGAACAAGTGCTAGAAGAAAAGAAGCTAGTATCTACAGAAGAAAGTTAGAAAAGGCGAGTACCATTTTCTGCGGCTATTATGGAAAAACCCTTACCACCGAAGTTTAAAATGCCGAAAATGGCTGCATACTCGAGAAAACCCGACCCCTATGATCATATCCAGAATTATGAAGCATTGATGCTACTCCATGGGTGGGAAGACGAGATCATGTGCAGAACTTTCTCACTCACCCTGACCGGACATGCTATGAAGTGGTTCAATGGTCTAGCTGCGACATCAATCACCTCTTTTGACCAATTGTGAAGTGAATTTATGAAAGCCTTCATAGTTAACGGCCAGAGGAAGAAAGAACCTTCTTATCTGCTTACACTTAAACAAGGAAGTAAGGAATCACTAAAAAGCTATGTGGATCGATTCCGAGATGCAACTTTAGAAGTTAGAGACTTACAGGTTGGTGTCGCAGTAGCAACAATATTACAAGGGACTAGGTTTGAGAAGCTACAAGAGTCACTCTCTCTAAATCAACCAACAACACTCTCGAAGTTATTCACCAGAGCTAACAAATATATCACTTAGGAGGAAGTATTGAAAATGGTACAAATTTATGATCTCGAAAGAGGAAGGAAACGGGAAAGAGAATCTGTTGACAAAAGCAAAGATAAGCCCAACAAAGCTCCAAAGTTGAAATACGATAGTTACACTAAACTTAATGAGCCTAGATCCTCAATTTTTGCAGCTATAGAAGAGACAAGACTACTACAATTTCCTAAAAAAGCAACGGGAAGTATGTGAGAAGACGTAGATTCTTATTGTGATTTCCATTCTACAAATGGGCACTTGACTGAGAAATGTAGGGAGCTAATGAATCAACTCAAGAAATTGGCTCAAGAAGGGAAAATAGACAGATACCTTTGGAGGAATGGGGGAGCCCACTATTTTTCTTGCAATCGGAGAAATAATTTGCCACAGAATAGGCAATATGACAATAACAGAAGAGAGGGGGGAGCAGATAGAAGAAGGAATGATGAAGCAAGGGGTGATTAGAGAAACCCACATGAAGACAATGAACTTACAGAACCAGCCATAAATGTTATCTCGGGAGGAGATTCCATGGTTGGAAGTTCATCTTCGTCACGAAAGGCTTATGCTCGCCAAGCATATCAAATCAATTTAGTAATGGGAGAAAAGGAGGATGAGGAATCGATCATATTCACCCCCTCTGACAAAGGAAATGTGATCACTCCTCACGATGATCCAATGGTAATATCTGCAGTAGTGGCCAAGCATCCTGTTAGTCGAATCTTGGTGGATAATGGCAGCTCGGTGAACCTCATTTATTGGAATTACTTTGAGAGGATGAACATCAGGGAAGATAGATTAAAACCTGTCAAGACACCATTGTTTGGCTTCGTAAGAGAGAAGGTAAATGTAGTCGGGTCCTTGTCACTGCCCGTTACCTTAGGAGAAAATCCTAAAGATGTGACCCGACAGGTACTGTTTATGATTGTGAAGTCAAGCTCCATGTCCTATAACGTAATTCTTGAAAGGCCATTGTTGAAAGACATGAAAGCTGTGATATCTCCTTGTTACTTGCTGATGAAATTTCCCATGCCTAATGGAGTAGGCCAGGTCAGAGGAGACCAAAAGAAAGGAAGGACCTATTATATCTCGTCCACCACAAGCAAAGGGACTCAAAAGAAAGAAACCCATACCATGATTAACCCCTAGATATGAAGATGGATAAGAAAGATTTGAGGCATTAGCATTTTAAAGTTTCAATTAATATCATACATGTTATTTTGAACGTTTTGTCTTTATATTCCATATTGTCGTTGATTATTGGTAGTATGCAATAAAGTAATAATTCTTGATACATATAATTTGTTTTCTCATCATGATTGCATTTCTTGCAAAAGGAATACAAAAACCATGTCAAGCCTGAAGCAAAAAATGCACGATGTAGGCTACGCATGTACTTGAAGCGAAAAGTGCAAGATGTAAGTCATGCATGAAGGCAAAAAGTGCAAGGGCTTGAAGCAAAAAATGTGCGAGGTAAGCCACGCACTTAAAAAAAAAAGCCTGAAGCAAAAAAAGCGTGATGTAGGCTATGCATGGACTTGAAGCGAAAAGTACGCGATGTGAGTCATGCATGAAGGCAAAAAGTGCAAGGGCTTGAAGCGAAAAATGCGCGATTTAAGCCATGCACTCAAAGCAAAAAGCCTGAAGCGAAAAATGCGTGATGTAGGCTATACATGGACTTGAAGCGAAAAGTAAGTCATGCATGAAGGCAAAAAATGCAAGGGCTTGAAGCGAAAAATGCGCGAGGTAAGCCACACACTCAAAGAAAAAAGCCTGAAGCAAAAAATGCGCGATGTAGGCTACGCATGGACTTGAAGCGAAAAGTGAACGATGTGAGTCATGCATGAAGGCAAAAAATGCAAGGGTTTGAAGCGAAAAATACGCAAGATGAACCACGCACTCAAAGAAAAAAGCCTAAAGTGAAAAATGAGCGATGTAGGCTACGCATGGACTTAAAGCGAAAAGTGCGCAATGCAAATCATGCGTGAAGACCAAAGTGCTTGGGCTTGAAGCAAAAAATGAGCAAGATAAGCCACGCACTCAAAGAAAAAAGCTTGAAGCAAAAAACGCTCGACATAAGCTACACATGAGCTTGAAGCAAAAAATGAGCAGCGAAAGCCACATACGTAAAAGACAAAAAAATGCACATGCTTGGTACAAAAAATTCGAGACATAAGTTGCACACATGAAGCACGAGAATTTGAATTTGAAGCTAAAATTTCAAAAACGTACAAGGTAAATATGTAACTGTTGAAAAATTCTTTGCAAAAGACTGAGTTCTTTTACAAAGAATTGGGGAGCAATTAATATGAGTTACACAAATGGGAGAGCACTCTCCCACACGGGAGAGTGCACTAGGCGATCTCCCGCAAATGGGAGTGCGCTAGGCGATCTCCGGCAAACGGGAGTGTGCTAGGCGATCTCCCGCACATGCAGAGTGTGTTAGACACTCTCCTGCAAACGAGAGAGTGCGCTAGGCGATTTCCCGCAAATGGGAGAGTGCTCTAAGCTATTTCCTGCAAACGAGAGAGTGCTCTAGGCAATCTCCCATTAATAGGAGAGCGTCAGGCACTCTCCCTCAAGCGATAGAGTGCCAAGGCATTCTCCCTCGAGCAAGAGGTGCCATGCATCCACATTCAGTAGAGAACTTATCGCCAAATGGCCACCGGCGGAATAGTCTGTTGCCTAATGCCTATGATATCTGTTTGGGGTCTCCTGCCTAGCAATAGACTTCTGTCGCCTTAGATTGGTCTTGTTAGTGTCGTACTGAGAACAAATTCTTCTCAAAAAGATGAAATTGCCCTAAAAGTAATTACTCTGTAATATTGACAAATTATTCGCCTATAAATAGGCCACAGGTATTATTTTACTCGCTAATTTTTGACTTTTGGCTTTTACGTTTCCCAATACTCAAGAATCTTTGTCTGACTTAAGCATCAATGTGCCTACGCAGGGAACCACTCCCTACATTCCTCTGACTTTGGTTATTTTACAGAAGCTTTTGGGAGACATGTGGAGAAGAAGACAAACACTTACGTTGGCAACTCATTGTTGTTTTGTGCAATAACAAAAAGTATCCTTAAAGCCTATTAATTCTTAAGGGATAATTTAATAATTTTAAAAACATAGAAAAAAATGGTATCATCATAGGAAAATTGAAAAATTTTTTCACATCAAAATTTGATTATGGCATCAACCAATTATTATTTTTACTCCTTCACCCCAATTTGAAAATTTTTGGACATATGTGAATCATTCAGAATTCCTTTTCCTTATAAAAGTTTGATTATGCATCAATCAATTGCTATTTTTACTCCATCATCCTACTTTGTAATTTTTTAGATACATGTCAACATAAAAATCTTTAAGGATTCTTTTTTTATAAAGTTGAAAAACTATAATAAATGCTTATTCAATTAATTTCAAATTCAATGTGCTAAATTGGATATAAAATAGTGAAATACAATCAAATTATGAGACAGAAACTGAAGTTATCAAAAATTGCGAAAGCACAACCGAAAGTTCTTTATCCTCAATTAGTCAAACATGCAATTATGACATCACTATGGCACACAAACAATATATTTTTTAGCAAATATAATCATGTTACTATAAATCCTACAAGCCAATTGAAACTTGCTATAGATGTAAAAACTTTATGGTTATTTTTTATGTCATTTATATGTAGATTATCATTTTGAGTTTTGATAATAATGATGTATTTCTTTATTCATATGTCTTAAGAATAATTGTGATTATTATTATACTTTTGTAGATAAAGCCAATGAAACATAATAGGTTTGTAAGTGAATTGTAATGTGTTATTGTAACGCCTTCGGAAGCTAAGATTTTTTATCTAACTTTTTCCTTTACTCTCTATGTTTGTCACTTGCTCAGTGTAGTTATTACCTAACAAGTAGATTATTGCTCATTTTAACAATTTAAGACTAGTTATCTAAGGTCCTATTTAATTGCCTCGTTATGTATGCCAAATTCAAAACTGAAAAATTCCTTCCCTATTTATAAAACTATTACCTATCCTCACACAGCACAACAATACTTCAACTTGTGGCACAATAATCACCTAAATACATCAACTTGAATATTGTATTTTCATTAATCATGCCATCAATTTACTATTCATTATGAGGCCTAGTTACATAATTCTTGATTCATTCTTAGTACTTACATCCCAATCATATGCACTGTGCATACAAAAAGAATCTTAAAGTCTGAAATATAAAAAGAGATGATAAGAGGGTTTATGCAAAAGGGTCAACACAAACGTAATAATGCTTAGCAGCCCACGCTTTGAACTCTTAGTGCACCGCACTCACATCTGAGCCTATCTAAAATAATTTGAGGTGAAAGAGAGAGGTGAGCTAAAGCCCAGTAAGAAAATATATACAAGGGATGCTAGGCTCATACCATCCTGCATGTATGTATATACTAGTTAAAATCAAGTTGTAATCGTAAAAATCATGCTTTATGCACATGCAGTGAGAAGACCAAGCTAGACTAGACACTGAAGTTCTTGTGTTACGCATAAACCAAATGCACCATAATCTGGTTTCTAAATGTAGTTTACAAAGAACACTGAATTTTCAATATAAGTACAAACATAAGTATAAAATCATTAAACAGATAATGTTAAATCGTGTCAGTATTCACATTAGTTACAAAACCGAGATCCTGTACAAAAATAGGAAACTCATTCTTTTCCTTAACAATTTCAAAATGCATATTTAAAAGCATTTATTAGGGAACGGGCATCATTCTCAAGATGGGGCAACATAACCGTTGAAAATATTATAGAAATACTTTAGAAAACATATCATAAAGTATTTCAATAAATAACTCATCTATAATTCATATTTGTGATGGAAACCGAAACAAACATGCAGCGGAATTTAAATCATTCGGCCTCCACCAGGATCGATTCGGAGAGTTGCCTGATTAGGGTTTCGAGATTTTACCTAACGTTTTCTTTGATTTCTGTCGTTGGTCGAGTCACAAGCAACAACCTTTCGTTCCTGCCTCTATGGTATCCACACGAACGGATCTCACGACTCTTGAACGTCTCACGATCAGAAGCCTTAAGGAGCGTTTTTGATTCTTTATAAACGAACTGCTAGCTTCGATTAAAAAGAATACTTTTCTGTTTTCTAATTGCTGTTATTATGCGGCTATGTTTCAGAAAACATCCTTTTATAGGCAGTAAATTTTACCTTAAAATTTACTGCCAAACAGAACTCTAATTCTACTTAGAATAGGATTAGTTATATCCCTAATCCAATTCAGAATAGGATTAATTAAGCTCCTCATTGATCCGTTCTAAGTGTACGACCCAATAGGTTCTCAAAACAATGGCAATGACAAAATTGTCACAGGCAATGAGCGGTATCTAGCAACACATCATTGCTACCCATGTAACGAGAATGTCAATGACTCGACATAACCTTACTCGTGATAGATGTTACCGTGTAGTCTAATCCCTTTATCCTTTGATGTCTTGATTAGACACAAGTCATGGAATGTGTCACACTTGTATAGTCTAATCAGCGTTTCTTGATTCCTGAGTAGACTAATTAAACAAATAAAATCAATATCTCATATTGACTTATTCGAGCACGGCCATGCATTTCTTAGTCTCACTCTATCAAAGGGCCCAAGACATCACTCTTGTTATATAAGAGGGATAAATCCTATCTTGATCACTCAACATCCCTCTACATAAATCAAGGCATACCCAATTACTACCTTTATAGTCCATTCTGTTACGAATGACATCTAGCAGCATTAAAGTATGCAATTCTCTATGTTGGGATCTCTGATGATCTCAAGTCAAAGGATCACATACACCATCATCACTATGAGAATCGCTTATGACACTCATATAACAATCCATGTAGCGTTCTCATGGAGGGTCGATCCAGTACATAGTTCTCTAACATGTACCTATGTGATGACTAGATATCCTATACCATGACAATGGTCATCAGTCAACCACATACTAGTCTTATCGTATCATTGTTATCCTTGTTCACAATAATACTTGACTAGGGATATTTTAAGAATAGTGTGTTATTACTATTCTAAGGACATTATCATATAAGATTATATTACGCAGTTATAAGACAAATATAATAATAAACTATAAATAAAAATGTCATGATACATAAAAATGCCAAAGTCAATCATCTAATGAATGGTTCTAAGGGCATAATCCAACAATATCCCACTTGCACTAAGACCATTCACTCATGTATCTAATACCTAGTGACCTAGTGTGACGATCATGTCTCTGCTGCGTCAAAGGCTTTGTCAGTGGGTCGGCGATGTTATCGTCAGTTGGTACTTTGCATATTCTCACATCTCCTCTCTCGATGATATCTCGAATGAGATGGAAGCGCCGTAGTATATGTTTGGATCGTTGGTGAGATCTAGGCTCCTTAGCTTGTGCGATGGCTCCATTGTTGTCACAATAGAGCTCAATCGGATCTATAATGCTAGGAACAACTTCAAGCTCAGTAATGAACTTCCTGATCCAAACAGCCTCCTTAGCAGCTTCAGAGGCAGCTATATACTCAGCCTCTGTTGTAGAATCGGCCACTGTCGCCTGCTTTGAACTCTTCCAGCTCACAGCACCACCATTAAGGCAAAACACATAACCAGACTGCGATCTATAGTCATCTTTATCAGTTTGGAAGCTAGCATCAGTGTAACCTGTTACAATGAGCTCTTCCTCACCTCCATATATCAAGAATGTATCCTTAGTCTTTCTCAAGTACTTAAGAATATTCTTGACAGTGATCCAATGACGTTCACCAGGATCAACTTGATATCTACTCGTCATGCTCAAGGCATACGAGACATCGGGACGTGTGCATAACATGGCATACATAATGGATCCAATAGCAGATGCATATGAAACTTTACTCATACGTTCTCTCTCTTCTTGTGTTGTAGGACACTGTTCTTTTGAGAGAGTAATGCCATGTGTCATAGGCAAGAATCCTTTCTTGGAATCCTGCATGCTAAACCTCTTTAGCACTTTATCTATGTATGCATTTTGACTTAGGCCAATTAATTTCCTTGATCTATCTCTATAGATCCTTATACCCAGTACATAGGTAGCTTCGCCCAAGTCCTTCATTGAAAAGCAATTCCCTAACCAAGTCTTTACAAACTGAAGGGTAGGGATGTCATTCCCAATGAGTAGTATGTCATCTACATACAACACCAGGAAGACAATAGTGCTCCCACTGACCTTCTTGTAGACACAAGGTTCATCTTCCTTCTTGATGAAACCAAATTCTTTGATTGCATCATCAAAACGAAGATTCCAACTTCGAGAAGCTTGCTTTAGTCCATAAATAGAACGTTGCAGCTTACAAACCTTTCCAGCATTTTTTGGATCAACAAAACCCTCAGGTTGTGTCATGCACACATCCTCGAGTAGCTTTCCATTAAGAAAAGCGGTCTTGACATCCATTTGCCAGATTTCATAATCATGGTATGCAGCTATCGCAAGCAAGATCCTAATGGATTTGATCATCGCGACTAGTGAAAAAGTTTCATCATAGTCAATACCATGAATTTGTTTAAAACCTTTAGCAACCAATCGCCCTTTATAGGTATGAACATTTCCTTCCATGTCAGTTTTCTTCTTAAAAACCCATTTACACCCTATAGGTTTTACCCTTTCGGGTAAGTCAACCAAGGTCCAAACTTGGTTGGCATACATGGATTCCATCTCAGATCTCATGGCTTCAAGCCATTTCTCAGAGTCTGGCCCTGTAATAGCCTCTTGATAGGTAGTAGGCTCATCTTGGTCCATGAGCAATACATCACCGTTCTGAGTCATTAGAAATCCAAATCTCTGTGGCTCACGATGTGTTCTAACTGATCTACGCAAGGCTTGTGTCTCTTGAGCAAGCGGTTGCTCCACAACAGCTTGTGGTTCTGGTTCCACAACAACTTGTGGTGCTTGCTCAGGCTCCATCTCAACATCGGGTGCGCTATCTTGTAGCTCTTGAATTTCTTCAAGTTGTACTTTTCTCCCACTAGTTCTTCTAGAAATGAATTCTCTTTCTAGAAAGACTCCTGTTCGAGCTACAAACACTTTGCGCTCAGTGGGATTGTAAAAATAATATCCTTTAGTTAATTTAGGATATCCCACAAAATAGCACTTATCAGATTTAGGTGCAAGTTTGTTAGAGACTTGACGTCTCACATAAGCCTCACAACCCAAATCTTCATAAAAGACATACTGGGACGTTTACCAGTCCATATCTCATATGGTGTCTTTGGAACCGATTTAGATGGAACACGGTTCAGTGTAAAAGCAGCTGTTTCTAATGCATGTCCCCAAAAGGATTCTGGAAGATCTGTATGACTCATCATTGATCGAACCATATCTAATAAAGTTCGGTTTCTCCTTTCAGATACACCATTCCATTGTGGTGTACCTGGAGGAGTGAGTTGTGAGACAATCCCACACTCTTTAAGATAGTCATAAAATTCTTGGCTTAAGTATTCACCACCTCGATCTGATCGAAGTGCCTTAATGCTCTTGCCAAGTTGGTTTTGTACTTCATTCTTGAATTCTTTGAACTTTTCAAAAGATTCTGACTTGTGTCTCATAAGATACACATAGCCATATCTACTGAAATCATCAGTAAATGTAATAAAGTACATAAACCCACCTCTGGCCTGTGTGTTTAAAGGTCCACATACATCTGTATGTACTAAGCCCAATAAATCACTTGCCCTTTCACTATGTCCTTTGAAAGGGGCTTTAGTCATCTTACCCATCAAACAAGATTCACATGTCTCATACGATTCAAAATCAAATGAGTCCAAAATTCCATCTTTATGGAGTTTAGAAATGCGATTCTCATTTATGTGTCCCAAGCGACAATGCCAGAGATATGTTGGATTTTGATCATTAGATTTAATCCTTTTAGCATTTATGTTATAAATAGGCATATCAAGATTTAGAATGTAAAGACCATTAATTAGTTGTGCACTACCATAAAAGATATCATTTAAATAAATGGAGCAACAGTTGTCCTTTATTATAAATGAAAAACCCTTCTTGTCCAAACAAGAAATAGAAATAATGTTTTTAGTGATGGAAGGCACATAATAACAATCATCTAATTCTAAAACAAGCCTGTGGGCAATGTCAAAATATAAGTTCCTGCAGCTAATGCAGCAACCCTTGCTCCATTTCCCACTCGCAGGTCGACCTCGCCCTTAGTCAACGATCTACTCCTTTGAGTTCCTGCACATTTACACAAATGTGAGAACCACATCCAGTATCTAATACCCATGATGAAGAAGTAGATAGATTAACTTCTATAACATAAATACCTGAAGTGGAAGTCTCACTTCCTTTCTTCTTCTTTAGCTTTTCCAAGTATTTGTTGCAATTCCTCTTCCAATGTCCGGTCTCACCGCAATGGAAGCATTTCCCTTCTTTGGCAACCCCACCTTTAGGCTTCAGTGCAGTATCATTGGGCTTGAACTTGCCATTGGTTTTATTACCCTTTTTCTTGCCCTTTGCATTAGCCCTGCCCTTAGCTTTCTTAACTATTAAGACATCTTTGGGCTTGGCCTTTTTCATGTTGGATTCAGCTGTTTTCAACATGCTAAGTAACTGTGGCAGAGTCTTGTCAATTTCATTCATGTTGTAATTAACAACAAACTGACTGTAGCTGTCTGGCAACGATTGCATAATCACATCAGTGGCCAACTCTTGGCCCAAAGGAAATCCCAATCTTTCAAGGTTTTCAATGTACCCAATCATCTTGAGCACATGAGTACCAACGGGAGTCCCCTCTGCCATCCTACATTGAAACAATGCCTTAGAGACATTGTACCTTTCTTGCCTAGCTTCCTCTTGATAGAGTTGCTTGAGATGCTCGATCATATCGAACGCATCCATTTCCTCATGTTGCTTTTGAAGCTCAGGATTCATGGAGGCAAGCATAAGGCAACTAACATCCAATGCATCATCTTGATACTATTCTAAGGACATTATCATATAAGATTATATTACGAAGTTATAAGCAAATATAATAATGAACTATAAATAAAAATGTCATGATACATAAAAATGCCAAAGTCAATCATCTAAGGAATGGTTCTAAGGGCATAATCCAACAATTTGAACAATAACTCATTCTATAATAATAAATAATTCACTTTTAGTAAACAGTTTAGTTATAAATAGTCAAGAATTGAATAACAATAAACAATTCAGTACCAACAACAGCTGAGTAAAGCAATATAGTCAACAATAACAGTAGGTGGAGACCAGGCAACACCCTTAATGTATTATGCTATAATCCTCGTAGGGAACAATAACAGTATCACCTAAAACATATGGTCATAGTCTATAAATGTCCTTGGTTGTACACTAATCAGGTGTCAACCGGGATGCAGAGGATAGGATTAGTATCCACAGCTTCACACAGCATATTACATGTCACATATCACATATCACATATCAGCATGATACGGGACTTATCAGTCTCAAAACAATTCGTAAATCGTATAAATCCCATAAAGGAAATCACTTCACAACACATGTTTTAAGAAAAACATATATCCAGTGTAGAAGTAAAAACTTATAAAATATTAAAAAATTTCGTTTTCACTTCTGAAAATATTCCATTTCACTTTAAATGGATTAAAAGAACATGGTGGTACTCTTACGCGTACAAAATTTCATAACATAAATATTTAAATATTGTTTTTCCGTATATAAACCTATATAAACGGTTAATTTGATATCGCTGCAGTAAATAATTTTAATATCAATAAACAGTTCTGTTCCAAAATTGAGTAGTACACAATTCAGTACACAGTGCAATAAAATGCATCTTAAAACACATTTGGTTATGTGAACAAATTATACTTTTCCCCTTTTGGAAAATTGATGAAAATGGTTAATAATAGAATTTTCGAAAATTTCCAAGAACACGTAAAATATTTCTAAGCAATTCTTATATATGTTCATTATCTCGAGTCCACACAAAATCTCTATGTCCCTTTATTGCTCGTGTAATTTTATTTCCCAATATTTCTACTCTACACCATAATATCAACTTATATTTTATACCTCCATATCACAAAAATAAATATTCGATAATTTCTATTTATCAATCTCAACAATTGATTTATTTAAATTTTCTTCTAGACCCCACACATAACTATGATCAAATCATATTCCTTCCTAGTTCCAACAATCACTAATCTCATTAACCTTTATGTTATATTCATGTGTTTTTAAATCATGATGATTCACATTGTAATCTCATTTTGAGTAACAATCATTCATCTCTTTATGCACATAATTCTTTTCTTTCCAAATTTATTCCCAATAATATTTTTCTTCTCATCCTTAACTATTTCTCTTTAATCATTAAGTCATTAAATTAACATGAGAATTCCCTCATGGACAATGCCTTGTCCAATTATTCATATCTTACACTACAAAAATTAGATTTCTTTCAATTCCAATTTCACCAAATAATTTCATTGCTCATAATTTATTTTTCCTTAATAAATTATGGAAATTCAATAAAACATAAAATTTCCAAATTTCTTCCATCAACTAAAATTCATTCTTTTCCTCCCATTTAATTCCACCAACAATTCCATTACCACTATATTTTATTTATTCATTCTCATACCATAAAATTCACATTGAAATCTCATTGTCACACTTAAACTATACTCCTCCTCATAGTCATAATTTATCCTTTTTACAATTTACTTCACTAATAACTTTATTAATATTGATTGTCTCATTCCTTCTCTAATAAACATCAAAATTTAACATGATCAAATTGTAAAACATGCTTGATCAAGTATATCTTCATGCCTCAAAGCTCATCATTTTTTTTTCAAATTCAACTTTCACAAATAATCCTATTATCCTTTATTTATTTTTCCTTAACTATTTAGCCATTAAATTACTATAAAAATACCTTGGCCGAAATCCTCTCTAGTTTCCACACTTATTATTTCCCAATGTTAGCTTCACCAATAATTTTGTTATTCATTTTTAATATTTATTCTTTCATTCCTAAGTATCTATATTACACTTCCATCATCCTTTTTCCTTCTTAGCCGAATAGCAACTCATCACTACAAGAAAATTAATTTTCAGCGACGGAAATTTAGCTACGAAATTTTTTCGTCGCTGAAAAGTGGTATTAGCGACAAATTAGCAATGGAATTTATACCGAAATTAGCGACGGAATTAGCGACGGAAATTCATCGGTAATTAGCGACAGAATATTTTCCGTTGTTAATTATGGCGGGAGTAACTATTCAATTGCGCCAAATATTACCGACGAAATTAGCGATAGAAATTTCTGTGGCTAAACCCAAAACAATCTAAAGAAATTAGCGACGAAATTTTTCCGTCACTAATTTCGTCGTTAATGCCATTTAGTGACGGAATTAGTGACAGAAAATATTCCGTCGCTAATTTCTTTAGATAGCCAGGCGAAAAATATGTGAAGAAATTAGCGACGGTCGCTAATTCCGTCGCTAAAGGGAATTAGCTACGGAATTAGTGACGAAAAAATTTCGTCGCTAATTTCTTTACATTTTCTCAAATAAATATGTAAAGAAATTAGCGACGAAAATTTTCCGTTGCTAATTCCGTAGCTAATTCCCTTTAGCAACGGAATTAGCGACGGAAAAATTCCGTCACTAATTTCTTCACATGTTGTCTAAGAAAATTTAAAGAAATTAGCGACGGAAATATTTCGTCGCTAATTCCGTAGCTAATGCCCTTTAGTAACGGAATTAGCGACGGAAAAATTCCGTCTCTAATTTCTTCACATATTGTTTGAGAAAATGTAAAAAAATTAGTGACGAAATTTTTCCGTCGCTAATTCCGTAACTAATGCCCTTTAGCGACGGAAAAATTTCGTCGCTAATTTCTTCACATATTT
Organism: Heritiera fomes; assembly: GCA_032173925.1. Taxonomy (NCBI): domain Eukaryota; kingdom Viridiplantae; phylum Streptophyta; class Magnoliopsida; order Malvales; family Malvaceae; genus Heritiera; species Heritiera fomes. The sequence continues at coordinate 19,086,885 of JAPDPM010000010.1, forward strand.
TTTCGTCTGGACGTGAAAATATATATGAAATTAGCGACAGAAAAAATTTTGTCGCTAATTTCCTTTCATATTGTCTGAGATAAAATGAAATGTATATTTAGCGACGGAAAAAATTCTGTTGCTAATACCTCGTGTACTGTGTTAGATCTAGTTAGCGACGAAATTTTTCCGTAGCTAATCCAACGGAAATTCCGTCGCTAATGCTTCAAAATTCGTGATTCCCCATTTTTTCCTATCCTTCCAGCCCGTGAATGTCATTTTTTTCTCCTCTCTTCTTTTTTTCTCTTCCCTCTCCCCTGTGCGCTGTCGGTCTCTTGCCCCTTATCCCGCCGCCAGTCCCTTACCCCTCCACCTGCCGCCGGTCACCCTCCTTCCTCTCCTCACCGCCGGCGCCTCCTACTGTATAAAGAAAATAAGCAAAACAGCCCCCTCCCCCACTGCCACTACCCCCATCGGCGCCACTGCTGCCACCCACCCCCCGCCAGCCGCCGTTGCCTACTACCGCCCACCTGCTGCTGGTCGCCCCCACCGCCGGTCATACAGTGGTATAGGAGTTGTTTGTTTATTTGTTTATATATTTATTTGTTTGTTAGTTTGTTTCTTTGTTTGTTTGTTAGTTTGTTTATATAAAATATATATTTATTTAAAATATATATGTGTTTATTTTTGTTTATTTGTTTAATTAGTTTATTTAGTTTGTTAGTTTATTTGTTTAATTTGTTTATTTAAAATGTATATATTTATTTAAAATATATGTGTTTATTTTTGTTTATTTGTTTAATTAGTTTATTAGTTTATTTTTGTTTATTTGTATTTATAATAAGCTTAGTAGAAAATTTGTATTTAAATGGTTAAAGTTATTTTTGTTAGATTTTAAATATATAAATTTATTTATGTAAATTTAATTTGGTCATAATATTATTAATTATGATATTTTGTTGTTGTTTTAGTGCATTTAATTATATGATATTAATAGATTGATTGAATTAGTATTATTAATTTTGGGATTAATGTGAGATATACACATTGTTATATATATTATTTTTTTTTCATTTCATAAATGTATTTATTGTTGTATTAATAGTTTTAATATATATTGTAACGAAAGTTGTATGTATTGTAATCGTTATTTTTTTATTTTCTATTAAAAGAAAATAATATTTAATTTTTAATATGTAGTTTTTATGCTTTTGTAGGTTATTTAATATTAATAAGGAGTGCTTTGGTGAACTGACCATAAAAGAAGTCACAGAAAGGAAAGCAAAATCGATTGACCATAAAAAAAGGAATTGTTACCAAGCATACAGGTAGTTCGATTTCTTTTCCTGTGCATGCACATAGACTGGTATGTAAATTTTTAAATCATATGTATGATATTCTAGTTAAAATATATATTGTTTACAGCTAACTTCAATTTTTTTTGTTTTACTTGTGAAGAGGAATCAATATAATTGAACACCTACATATAAGGAGGTTTTTGATCGAACTCACAAAAAAAAATGTTGGCCAAGGTGAATATGTGGACAATAAGTCGAAAGTGTCAGTGTACGTATATTTAAAATTATTTCTTTTTATGTATGTTAATTATTATTTAATTACTTTTTAAGTATATATATATTTATAATAATAAATTTTTTTTATTATAAGAAAAATATAATGCTTCATTGGTTGAGAAGTATGGTACGGATATTAGCAGTCAACCACCCTTTGATCCTGTTGCTTGGTGTGACTGTATTGGAGGAATGGAAACAACCCGCACACATGTGTACGGCCTTGGAAGCAGTTCACAAAACAGAGATATACTTGAGTCATTCGCCTCCTCAGCAAATCCAATATTCTCGGTTTCTCAATCAACAGTAAGCCAGGATGAGCGAATCGATGTTATAGAAGAAAAACTTAATGAAGTTCTCAAATATTTACCGCAAATGCACCAATGGATGGCTGAGATAACTAATGCATGGAAGAGTAGCAAAGGAGGCCCTTCAAATCCCGATGATAGACACACACCGAACCTCGGAGATGGTCCTTCTTCATAGATCTCTGTTTTAATGTAAGAAATTTAAGTACTTTGTTCTTTTTATGTTTTAAGAATTTCATGGTTGTTGAGAGATGTTATGGATTTGATGAATTTTAACCATTTTTTATGATTATGTATGAATTTTATTGATAATTTGTGTTTATGTATTAAGGTCTTTTAAATGTTTCTATAGTCATGAATTTAGGGTTTTAAGCTTAAGCTTAAATTTAAATATATTTCGAAAAACTTTTGAAAACAATTTTAGAATTTAACATTTTGGTAGCGAAATGCACAAATAATAGATGATGATGAAAAAAAATATATTATTAGCGTCGCTGATAACATTCAGGGACGGAAAAAATTTATTATTAGCGACGGAATATTCCGTAGGTAAAAGTATTTAGCGACGGAAAAATTTATTATTAGCAACGGAATATTCCATCGATAAAAGTTTTTAGAGACGGAATATTTTAATAAAATTTAAAAATATGTAATGAAATTAGCGACAGAAAATTCCGTCGCTGATATTTTTACCTACGAATTATAAGTGATCGATTTTCATTTTAGCGACAGAAAATTTCCGTCGCTGATAAGAACAAATTCCGTCGCTAATTAGCAACGGAATGTTCTTTCAGCGACGGAATGAGCATCAGCGACGGAATGAGCATCAGCGACATTGATTTTTCCAAAGGAATTATTCCGTCACTAATCCGTCACTAATTCATCGCTAAAACCCTTCAACGATGGAATCAGACTTTTAGCGACGGAAAATTCCGTCACTAATTCCGTCGCTGAAAGTCTCTTTTTTTGTAGTGCATGTTAATAAATTTTATTATTTCTTTAATTTATGAGTATGACAATAGCTATTACATGTCATGTCACCATCCTATATCAATCTTATATTAAAATTACCATTTTTCCATTAAAATTAACCCATAGCCGAATGCCTCATAGGGTCTTAACTCATCATTTTGCAAATTAAATTCTATGAACACTTCTTATATTTTTCTTACATTAATTTTATCACCATTAATTTCTAAAATTACTCCATCATTTTCATCCTTTTTTGTCTTGGCCAAATGGCCTCTATTTGAATAAATTTATTGTTTCATTTTAGTCATAAACCTAGCACATTTGTTGCCTTTCTTTGCTTCCATTTTCCTACCATTTAAGCATCAAATCAACATTCTTTCCTTCATTTTCTACAAGCGGCTGCAGATGTTGACTAATTTGTGTTTTGATCAATTACATTTTATTACAGCCACCATTCTTGACCCTTAACACCACCCTCCACCATCTTTCTTTATTTATTTCATTTTTTTTCTTTCCTATAGTCGGCTGTTTCCCCATAATTGCATTTTTTTTTTGTATTTTTCTGTTTTAGCCTCTATATTTGACTTAATTCATATCTTTATTTAAGTTTTTTTCACTATTCTTAGTCCATAACCAGCCTCTAATATTGACCTTCTTTAGCCAGCAGCATATGCTGTCCTAATGCATCCATTTCACGCCAACATCATCACCCAGCAGGAACACAATTTACGCCACCTATAGCAGAATTTCCAGCCTTCATTTTCCGCCATTAACGCCATCAAAAGTAAGCACTCAGCCCCATCAAACGCCATCCACACCATCACACACCATGTTTATGTTTTAATCAATTAAAATTCATGATTATATGTGTCCCCCGATCAGTCCATATCATTTTTTTTTCTTCCATTTACGCCACAACAGAAACACATTCAGCTCTTCAACACGACCAACATCCAATTCTGAATTGTACATGTTTTTATCCTAAACTTTGATCATATCCATCATCTACAGATTTAATTCATCCATAAACAAGAGGTAAACAAGACTGAAACACAAGCTAGAAATTTACCTGGGCAGAGACGTTGCTGTCCAGTAGCAGGGGAGGTTGTTTTTGGTGATTTTTGGCTGAGATTTTTAGATGGCTAGGGAGCTATGGAGGTGAGGATGAATTTATATGAAGAAACCTAGCTGAATTTGTGATGATAGAGTGGTGTTTTCATGGCTGGAACGTGAGGAACGGTAAGGAAGAAGAGAAGAAATCGGTGACTGCAGTAGCAAAGTGAGAAAGGCGGTGAGGAATGGGCTGGAAAAATGAAGAAGCTGCTGTGTTGTCTCCCTTTGATTGCTCCAAATTATATTTTAATTTATAAAAATCTGATTTAATTAATATATGTCCAAAATACCCTTTTAAAATTCAAATTTTTACATAAAATGCCTGTGCACAATACTATGTTGTATCCAGGTCAGATTTTCTTTTGAATTTTTGAATTTTTTTATTAAATTTTATTTATTTTGGTCAATTTAGTCAAATATTGACCAATGTTGACCAGCTCCTATGAGAAAATACCAATTTGCCCTTAAGCAACTTTACTAATTCCATTTCTATCTCACCTATATTTTTATTGTTTTTCATTTTCTGATTTTTCATTTTATTTTTATTATTTTCTCTATATTTAAGTCAATTAAGGTCAAAAGTTGACTTCTAAGAGGGTTTGACCAAATATGGGTAGTGACATTACTAAACTAGCTTTAATCGTAAAATCATGCAAATTTCTGTTTTTAAACTTGATCACTTTTATCGATCCACATGATCTACAACCTTATTACATAAAAAATTATTCACTTTGACTATCATCATTCAAGGGTCTCACTTCGATCAAAACAAAAAAAGTCCTGATGGGACCGTCATCGAATACCTTCCTAACCTTATCGAATAGACCCTTTTACTTAAATATTTTAATAATAAATTTCTCTTTTAAATTTCCTAAACTCAATAACTTATTTAAAATATCAGATATTCAAGGCTATCACATAAACGATGCCACATAAGCATCTCACAATGTCACGCAAACATCTCACGATGCCAATAAGGCATCTCACGATGTCACACAAACATCTCACGATGCTATGAAAGCATCTCATGACGTCACACAAACATCTCATGATGCCACGAAGGCATCTCACGACATCACACATACATCTCACGACGCCACAAAGGCATCTCACGAGATCACACAAACATCTCACGATGTCACACAGTCATCTAACGATGTCACATAGACATCTCACAATGCCACAAAGGCATCTCACTCATACCAAATGTTTCAAGTATCAAAATCTATACAAAGATAGCTTTAAAATACAATTTATATAGTCAAAGCTTATGTCATACAAACACATGTAGTTTGAAGACATTATGTGACATCCTTATCACTCCCAAATACCAACTAACTTTTTCTTTCCCATAAGATTTGGTTAGGCTGTTTCACAGTGTATCCTCTTTCTTTCTCATATCTTATATTCTATTATTTAACATAGCACTGCTATTTGCGATGACAATATATCTCTCATGCATATACAGGATCGTCTTTCACATAAGTCTAAAACTCTAATATAAATTACATACTAATCTCTTTAACAATTTACATCCCCAATATGTCTAATAAACATCACTGTACTATAGTCTGAATTACATAACCAAAATGTATCTACCTTCAAGGGATTGGAATTTAGCCTCGAAGGAATATCGTACAGTCCAAATATATGCTCCTCTACCAAGAGCGGACTTCACTGCAAATAATCTGGATGAAAAATATTATAAAGGGGTGAGTTTACGCTCAGTAAGAAATATACATAAAAGAGCATATTATGCCACTATATGCAGTTTTCCTGCTTGGCTCTATAATGTCATGTAATATTCTTGTAAAAACATCTAACATATAAGTTCATCAAATACCATATAACACATGACAAAATCATATGAAGTCACTTGCACGTATTCAAATAACTCAAATACTTTCACATAGATATGTCAAATAACTTGAAATTACATATACAAATAGTCTTCAAATAGGGGGAGACCGCCAACATCCAATAGAATCAAGCACCAAATAAAGTAGCGTACCCACGTATGGGCCAGGGATCCTCCCTTAAGCCAAACACATATAAAGGACTAATGGCCATTGTCAATATTCCACATTGTTCACTAGTCAGGTGACACCCGTGGTACTGAGGGCTTGACTAGAGTCTCCCAGCCAAATACAAATAAGCAAGTAATATGCATGATCACCAATGGAGTCGTTAATCTCAAAATATTGGGTAGTAAAATTCATTCTTGTAAAACCATGGATATTTATAACCCTTCGTATATACTTTAATGATAATCCAAATACATTTATATAAATAAATTAAAAATTATTATTTTTCAAAGGGGGCAGTTGACTGCTCTTTTAGGGCAGTCGACTGCTATAGTATAAAAATATTCAATAAATTTTATTTTCTTTTTGAATTTAAAATATTTAATTTTCGGATGCAAGTAGGGCAGTTGACTGCTAAAATAGGGCAGTCGACTGGCTTGCAAACAGAATGTTTCTCGAAAAAATGCAGTCGACTGGCTCTTTAGCGGTCGACTGATTTGCAAACAAAAAGCTTCTGGAAAAATGGCAGTCGACTGCTCTAAGTCGGTTTCGGAAAAATTTACGTCACGACTGTCTCTGAGCAGTCGGCTGCCTCGAGCCAAATCGTAACTGGGCGAAAATCGTGAATTTTACATTTCCTGCACTTACACCAGCTTTTGTTTCATCCCAAAACATTTAAAACATGCAGACATAGTAACCCTACGTCCGTTACATATATTCCTTACCTCAAATAGCCAAATAACACGAAATCCCTTGGTTGCACCGATTCTTTCTTTCACTTCTTCGAAACTGCATAATTCATATAAATTGAAACCTTTAACTTTCTTTCATTTCAACACCATAAGTATACTATACCAACATCACATGACTCCAATTTATGGATGAAATCAAATGAATCAATTTCTTTTCTTACCTTTGTCAATAGCCAAATTTACAGAATTTCTGATCTCCTCAAAGACTTTGTTTCAGCCTTTCATATTAAAGGCTTAGCTTGAGCTAACGACTGTTGGATTATGCCCTTAAAACCATTCATTAGATGATTGACTTTGACATTTTATTTATAGTTCATTATTATATTTGTCTTATAACTGTGTAATGTAATCTTATATGATATTGTCCTTAGAATAGTAATAACACATTATTCTTAAAATATCCCTAGTCAAGTATTATTGTGAACAAGGATAACAATGATACGATAAGACTAGTATGTGGTTGACTGATGAACATTGTCATGGATATAGGATATCAAGTCATGACATAGGTACATGTTAGAGAATTATGTACTGGATCGACCCTCCATGAGAACGCTACATGGATTGTTATATGAGTGTCATAAGCGATTCTCATAATGATGATGGTGTATGTGATCCTTTGACTTGAGATCATCAGAGATCCCAACATAGAGAATTGCATACTTTAATGCTGCTAGATGTCATTCGTAACAGGATGGATTATAAAGGTAGTAATTGGGTATGCCTTGATCTATGTAGAGGGATGTTGAGTGATCAAGATAGGATTTATCCCTCTTATATAACAAGAGTGATGTCTTGGGCCCTTTGATAGAGTGAGACTAAGAAATGCATGGCCGTGCTCGAATAAGTCAATATGAGATATTAATTTTATTTGTTTAATTAGTCTACTCAGGAATCAAGAAACGCTGATTAGACTATACAAGTGTGACACATTCCATGACTTGTGTCTAATCAAGACATCAAAGGATAAAGGGATTAGACTACACGGTAACATCTATCACGAGTAAGATTATGTCGAGTCATTGACATTCTCGTTACATGGGTAGCAATGATGTGTTGCTAGATACCGCTCATTGCCTATGACAATTTTGTCATTGCCATTGTTTTGAGAACCTATTGGGTCGCACACTTAGAACGGATCAATGTGGAGCTTAATTAATCCTATTCTGAATTGGATTAAGGATATATCTAATCCTATTCTGAATTGGATTAAGGATATAGTTAATCCTATTCTAAGTAGGATTAGAGTTCTGTTTGGCAGTAAATTTTAGGGTAAAATTTACTGCTTATAAAAGGATGTTTTTTCTAAAACAGAGCTGCACAATTAAAACAGAAAAGGTATTCTTTTAATCGAAGCTAGCAAATCGATTATAAGAATAAAAAACGCTCTTTAAGGCTTTTGATCGTGAGACGTTCAAGAGTCGTGAGATCCGTTCGTGTGGATACCATAGAGGTAGGAACGAAAAGTTGTTGCTTGTGACTCGACCAACGACAGAAATCTGAGAAAACGTTAGGTAAAATCTCGAAACCCTAATCAGGCAACCCTCCGAATCGATCCTGGTGGAGGCCGAATGATTTAAATTCCGTTGCATGTTTGTTTTCGGTTTCCTTCACGAGAATTCATTTCTAGAAGAACTAGTGGGAGAAAAGTACAACTTGAAGAAATTCAAGAGCTACAAGATAGCGCACCCGATGTTGAGATGGAGCCTGAGCAAGCACCACAAGTTGTTGTGGAACCAGAACCACAAGCTGTTGTGGAGCAACCGCCTGCTCAAGAGACATAAGCCTTGCGTAGATCAGTTAGAACACATCATGAGCCACAGAGATATGGATTTCTAATGACTCTGAATGGTGATGTATTGCTCATGGACCAAGATGAGCCTACTACCTATCAAGAGGCTATTACAGGGCTAGACTCTGAGAAATGGCTTGAAGCCATGAGATCTGAGATGGAATCCATGTATGCCAACCAAGTTTGGACCTTGGTTGACTTACCCGAAAAGGTAAAACCTATAGGGTGTAAATGGGTTTTTAAGAAGAAAACCGACATGGAAGGAAATGTTCATACCTATAAAGGGCGATTGGTTACAAAAGGTTTTAAACAAATTCATGGTATTGACTATGATGAAACTTTTTCACCAGTCGCGATGATCAAATCCATTAGGATCTTGCTTGCGATAGCTGCATACCATGATTATGAAATCTGGCAAATGGATGTCAAGACTGCTTTTCTTAATGGAAAGCTACTCGAGGATGTGTACATGACACAACCTGAGGGTTTTGTTGATCCAAAAAATGCTGGAAAGGTTTGTAAGCTGCAACGTTCTATTTATGGACTAAAGCAAGCTTTTCGAAGTTGGAATCTTCGTTTTGATGATGCAATCAAAGAGTTTGGTTTCATCAAGAACGAAGATGAACCTTGTGTCTACAAGAAGGTCAGTGGGAGCACTATTGTCTTCCTGGTGTTGTATGTAGATGACATACTACTCATTGGGAATGACATCCCTACCCTTCAGTCTGTAAAGACTTGGTTAGGGAATTGCTTTTCAATGAAGGACTTGGGCAAAGCTACCTATGTACTGGGTATAAGGATCTATAGAGATAGATCAAGGAAATTAATTGGCCTAAGTCAAAGTGCATACATAGATAAAGTGCTAAAGAGGTTTAGCATGCAGGATTGCAAGAAAGGATTCTTGCCTATGACACATGGCATTACTCTCTCAAAAGAACAGTGTCCTATAACACAAGAAGAGAGAGAACGTATGAGTAAAGTTCCATATGCATCTGCTATTAGATCCATTATGTATGCCATGTTATGCACACGTCCCGATGTCTCGTATGCCTTGAGCATGACGAATAAATATCAAGTTGATCCTGGTGAACGTCACTGGATCACTGTCAAGAATATTCTTAAGTACTTGAGAAAGACTAAGGATGCATTCTTGATATATGGAGGTGAGGAAGAGCTCATTGTAACAGGTTACACTGATGCTAGCTTCCAAACTGATAAAGATGACTATATATCGCAGTCTGGTTATGTGTTTTGCCTTAATGGTGGTGCTGTGAGCTGGAAGAGTTCAAAGCAGGCGACCGTGGCCGATTCTACAACAGAGGCTGAGTATATAGCTGCCTCTGAAGCTGCTAAGGAGGCTGTTTGGATCAGGAAGTTCATTACTAAGCTTGAAGTTGTTCCTAGCATTAGAGATCCGATTGAGCTCTATTGTGACAACAATGGAGCCATCGCACAAGCTAAGGAACCTAGATCTCACCAACGATCCAAACATATACTACGGTGCTTCCATCTCATTCGAGATATCATCGAGAGAGGAGATGTGAGGATATGCAAAGTACCAACTGACGATAACATCGCCGACCCACTGACGAAGCCTTTGACGCAGCAGAGACATGATCGTCACACTAGGTCACTAGGTATTAGATACATGAGTGAACGGTCTTAGTGCAAGTGGGAGATTGTTGGATTATGCCCTTAGAACCATTCATTAGATGATTGACTTTGACATTTTTATGTATCATGACATTTTATTTATAGTTCATTATTATATTTGTCTTATAACTGCGTAATGTAATCTTATATGATAATGTCCTTAGAATAGTAATAACACACTATTCTTAAAATATCCCTAGTCAAGTATTATTGTGAACAAGGATAACAATGATACGATAAGACTAGTATGTGGTTGACTGATGACCACTGTCATGGATATAAGATATCAAGTCATCACATAGGTACATGTTAGAGAACTATGTACTGGATCGACCCTCCATGAGAACGCTACATGGATTGTTATATGAGTGTCATAAGCGATTCTCAAATAGCCAAATAACACGAAATCCCTTGGTTGCACCGATTCTTTCCTTCACTTCTTCAAAACTGCATAATTCATATAAATTGAAACCTTTAACTTTCTTTCATTTCAACACCATAAGTATACTATGCCAACATCACATGACTCCAATTTATGGATGAAATCAAATGAATCAATTTCTTTTCTTACCTTTGTCAATAGCCAAATTTACAGAATTTCTGATCTCCTCAAAGACTTTGTTTCAGCCTTTCCTATTAAAGGCTTAGCTTGAGCTAGCGACAAGGATCATTTTTCGTCAAAGTAGCTTAACGATTTGGTGATGTGAGATGGTGGTTTGTCAAGGTCAGAAAAATGAACACTTAGAGAAATTTGGAGAGGAAACAAGAGGGAGAAGGGCTGGAAGGAAGCTGGCGTATGGGTGATGAGATGAAGATGATGACTTTGTAAAATTGCATTAAATGCATGTTCATCTCATCATTTATCTCAGCCACTAACATCCTTTTGACTCATTTGACCACCAATTAATTCTTCTTCTTTTCCTTCCTCATGTCAGCCACACATATCATTTAATTATGAAATTATGATATTTATTCTTCTTTTATCATTCTCTAGTATTTTTCTGATGTCAACATTAAATTCATTGACCATTGACTATCCATTTCATTCCTTCTTCAAGGTTCCTTACACCATTTGTACATTAATTCTCATATTCATTTAAATCATTTTTGCCTATAGTACTTTACAAATAAGAGGACTTTACATGAAATTGGGGATTTCACATTCTCCCCACCTTTAGAAATTTGCTCCTCCAAATTTAAATCGGGTTACTACTCAAATAGCTCCGGAGGTAGTGCCAACCTATATGCAACATCTCCGACTCGATCTAGGACTTCAAATGGCCCTATGTAACGAGGACTAAGTTTACCTTTTCAGCCAAATCTCATGATACCTTTGGATGGAGAAACTTTCAAAAATACCGAATCCCCAACCAAAAACTCGAGTGGTCTCCATCGAGTATCTGCATAACTCTTTTGTTGGCTCTGAGCTGTCTTAAGTCTTTGGCAAATTAACTTAACATCCTCAGAGGCTTGCTCGACTAAGTCTGGAGCTAATAACTTATGCTCGCCCACTTCTTCCCACCCAATCGGAGATCGACACCTTCTACCATATAGAGCTTCATATGGTGCCATCCCGATACTTGCATGGTAACTATTATTGTATGCAAACTCAGCCAATGGCAGATGATCATCCCAGGAGCCTTTAAAGTCCAAAGCACAAGCTCTCAACATATCCTCGAGCGTCTGAATGGTGCGCTCAGACTGACCATCAGTCTAAGGATGAAAAGCCGTGCTAAAATTTAACTGAGATCCCATGGCCTCTTGGAAATGTTCCCAAAAATGAGAAGTGAACCTAGAATCTCTGTCAGATGTAATGCTCACTGGAACTCCATGTAGTTTGACAACTTCTTTCACATACAAATCTGCCAAAGCACTAAGTGTATCTGTAGACTTCATAGGCAGGAAGTGAGCTGACTTAGTTAACCGATCCACAATGACCAAAATACCATCATGATTCCTCCTCGTTCGAGATAGTCCCATGACAAAATCCATCGTAATGTGCTCCCACTTCCACATAGGTATAGGTAGAGGATGTAGTAAACCTGCTGGTCTTTGGTGCTCTACCTTAACCTGCTGACACGTGAGACACTTTGCCACAAACTCTGCTATGTCTCTTTTCATGCCAGTCCACCAATATACCTTGCGAAGATTATGATACATCTTCATATTTCCCGGATGTAATGTGTACTTGGTGGAGTGTGCTTCAGTCAAAATTAACTTCTTCAACTCCTTATTATCAGGAACACATATACGATTATTATACCTCAAAATTCCATCACTACCAACATCAAACTTTGAGAGCATACCTGATTGGATCCCATCCCTAACCTCAATACACCGATCATCTTCCCTCTGAGCAAGCCGAATCTTATCCATCAACTCCGGCTCAATTATCAAACTAGCTATCATTCCAAAATGCTCATAAGGTACAACATTAAGATTGAGGCTTGCAAACTGCTGAAGTAGCTCATATTCTCTTACCATCATGTATGATACTATCCCCATATGCTTCCTACTCAGAGCATCTGCCACCACATTGGCTTTTCCCGGGTGGTATAGGATCTCACAATCATAATCCTTCAGAAGCTTGAGCCATCTCCTCTGTCTCATATTCAATTCCCTCTGAGAGAACAAGTACTTCAAACTTTTATGATCCGTAAAAATCTGAAATTTCTCACCATACAAGTAATGCCTCCAAATCTTTAGAGCAAACACCACTGCCGCTAACTCCAAATCATGAGTCGGGTAGTTCTTCTCATGGTCCTTTAATTGACGAGAACCATATGCAACTACCTTACCATGTTGCATTAGCACACAACCTAAACCTTGTGCAGAGGCATCACTATATACGGAAAATCCTCCAGAACCACTAGGAATGGTGAGAATGGGTGCAGTAGTTAACCTGCGCTTCAACTCGTGGAAACTGCGCTCACAGGCATCATTCCATTCAAACTTCACCTCTTTGCGCGTTAAGCGCGTCAAGGGAGCAGCTAACCTCGAAAAACCCGCTACAAATCGTCGATAATAGCCGGCTAGATCCAAGAAACTCCTAATTTCCGTCACTGTTTTCGGTCTCTCCCATTGCACCACACCTTCAATCTTCGATAGATCAACTGAAACTCCATCTTTATTGATTATGTGACCTAAAAAGGATATTTGATCTAGCCAAAACTCACACTTACTTAGCTTGGCATATAATCCCCGATCCTTGAGGGTTTGTAGAACTATCCTCAAATGCTGCTCATGCTCTTCCCATGATCTTGAATATACCAATATGTCATCGATAAAAACAATGACAAACTGGTCTAAATACTGTTTGAACACATCATTCATCAAGTTCATAAAAGCCACGGGTGCATTGGTTAAACCAAACGGCATCACTAGAAATTCATAGTGACCATACCGTGTCCTGAATGCAGTCTCAGGGATATCTTCACTTCGGATCTTCAATTGATGATATCCCAATCTCAAGTCTATCTTGGAGAAGGCTTGTGCACCCCGAAGCTGATCAAAGAGATCATCAATCCTGGGAAGAGGGTACTTGTTCTTGATTGTCACCTTATTCAACCATCAATAATCAATACAAAGCCTCCAGCTACCATCCTTCTTCCGGACAAATAGCATAGGAGCACCCCATGGGGATACACTTGGCCGTATAAACCCCTTATCTAGTAACTCCTGAAGCTGTTTCTTAAGTTCTTCCAACTCCACTAAGGCCATCCGATAGGGTGGTCTTGAAATGGGCTCAGTTCCTGGCACCAAATCGATAGTAAACTCGATTTCCCTATCCGGAGGAAGTCCTGGAAGATCGTCCGGAAACACATATGGAAACTCGTTGGCTATTGGAATTTCATGAAGTTCGGGACGTTTCCTTTCTACGTCCACCACATATGCTATAAATCCTTCACATAACAAATATATTCTCTATTAATTTCGTTTACAAATAAATCAATTAATAAACATATTTTCATATTAAACATTTACAAAATTTACAACATAGCTAATGGGAGAAGAAAAGATCGCACTTTTAGCATAACAATCCAATATCACATGATTCTTAGCTAACCAATCCATTCCTAATATGACATCAAATCCATACATATTCAATAGGATTAGGTCAGCTATCGATTCTCTCTCTCTTACCCGCAGCTTACAATTACGATACACTATGTCTGTCATCTGGGATTCCCTGAATGGTGTGCTTATTTGTAACAAATGTCCTAAAGGCTCTGGTTCAACAAGTAATCTCATAGCAATTATGGGAGAAACAAAGGAGTGTGTGGAGCCTGGATCAAATAATGCAGAAACACTTATATCAAAGAGGTGAATCTTACCCTTAATCACCTTGGACGAAGCATCGGCAGACTCCTCGTCTATAGCAAATACTCGTCCTTGAGTCACAGCTTTCTTTCCCTTCTCAGCAACTGTGGCCTTAGGCTGTGGTTGGGTGGTCCTTTCCGATTCTTCAGACACTCTCTTAGAAATCTTGGGACAATCTTTAATCATGTGTCCCCTCTCGCCACACCAAAAACAAGCCCCGCTCGCCATACGACATGGCTGTGACCCATGGAATCTCCCGCAATGCTCGCATTTCTACGTCACACCCTTCGGCGAGCTCGTGGTACTACCAGCTGAATATCGGGATCTTTCATCATTTATCTTAATCCCGGTAGATCTAGGAGTCCCTGTGCCATAATTATCATAAAACTCCAAATTTTAGTATATTTCCATATAACCATTAAACTAAGATACATGTCATTCCCTTATAATTTATCTTCTTACCTGTCAAAGCTCTTTCATATGGTATACTTTTCCTAAATGGATATCTGTCACTAGAGGCTCTCTCATCTGACTTCCGCTTCGTCAGTTCTTTGCCTTTACCCTTGGCTCGAAAATCAGCATGGTGAAAATTATAGTCCTGCTCACACAACTGAGCCTTACGGACTGCCTCATTATAAGTAGTGATATCCATAGGATATGACTTCGATCTGATAGGAGACCTTAATCCCTCTATAAATCGGTAGATCTTATGTCCTTCACTCTTTAGGACTTCAGGGTCAAATCTGCTTAAAGAAATGAACTTCGACTCATATTGATTAATCATCATAGTCCCTTGAGTCAAGCTCAAAAACTCGATCTTCAACCTAGTCTGTTCAGTGCGTGGGATGTACTGTTCATTAAAGGCCACTAAAAATCTATCCCATGTAACCTCAGTGTGTTGAGTCTCCAAAATGGCCCGAGTAGACTGCCACCAATGCTCAGCATCGTCTACTAACAAATAAGCTGCCAAACCCACTTTCTCTTTCTCGGAATAGGTCATGTACTCAAAAGATTTAGTGACTGCCTTCACCCAGTTCTCGGAGGTCAACGGATCTCTATCCCCCTTAAACTTCGGCGGATCCAACTTCTTAAATTCTTTAATTAAGACCACACTGCAGTAGGCCTTAGGATCTCGCCTCTCCTTAACTTGAGCAGGTGGGGGAAACTCAGGCTGTGCCGGTGGAGGCTGTACTGGAGGAGTAGGAGGAGCATTCCCAGATGGAATAGGAGGTACTATAGGTGGTGCTGTTGATGCATTAGTGGCCACGTTTGGAAAATTAGACATGAACTGATTAAATAGAGTGGCCATAGTCTCAATACTTCGCTCCACTCTCGATAGTCGGGTGTTAGGGCTACCCGATGGAGATGGAGGAGGAGACTGTGTTGGGGAAGGTTCTACTCTGCCTCGTCCTCTTCCTCTACCAGTACCCCTTCTACGATTACTCATTCTGTCAATATCAGCACAAAATCAAACATTTAGTATAACTTTCAGTAGTTACACCACATAGATGTATTCAGACAAGTACAGTACATGGGGATGTACAATATTTCTAGCCTAATGACACTGTCAAACGTCAGACTAACCTTGCTCTGATACCAATCTGTGACATCCTTATCACTCTCAAATACCAACTAACTTTTTCTTTCCCATAAGATTTAGTTAGGCTGTTTCACAGTGTATCCTCTTTCTTTCTCATATCTTATATTCTATTATTTAACATAGCACTGCTATTTGCGATGACAATATATCTCTCATGCATATACAGGATCGTCTTTCACATAAGTCTAAAACTCTAATATAAATTACATACTAATCTCTTTAACAATTTACATCCCCAATATGTCTAATATATATCACTGTATTATAGTCTGAATTATATAACCAAAATGTATCTACCTTCAAGGGATTGGAATTTAGCCTCGAAGGAATATCGTATAGTCCAAATATATGCTCCTCTACCAAGAGCGGACTTCACTGCAAATAATCTGGATGAAAAATATTGTAAAGGGGTGAGTTTACGCTCAGTAAGAAATATACATAAAAGAGCGTACTATGCCACTATATGCAGTTTTCCTGCTTGGCTCTATAATGTCATGTAATATTCTTGTAAAACATATAACATATAAGTTCATCAAATACCATATAACACATGACAAAATCATATGAAGTCACTTGCACGTATTCAAATAACTCAAATACTTTCACATAGATATGTCAAATAACTTGAAATTACAAGTACAAATAGTCTTCAAATAGGGGGAGACCATCAACATCCAATAGAATCATGCACCAAATAAAGTGGCGTACCCATGTATGGGCCAGGGATCCTCCCTTAAGCCAAACACATATAAAGGACTAATGGCCATTGTCAATATTCCACAGTGTGCACTAGTCAGGTGACACCCGTGGTACTGAGGGCTTGACTAGAGTCCTCCAGCCAAATACAAATAAGCAAGTAATATGCATGATCACCAATGGAGTCGTTAATCTCAAAATATTGGGTAGTAAAATTCATTCTTGTAAAACCATGGATATTCATAACCCTTCTTATATACTTTAATGATAATCCAAATACATTTATATAAATAAATTAAAAATTATTATTTTTCAAAGGGGGCAGTTGACTGTTCTTTTAGGGCAGTCGACTGCTATAGTATAAAAATATTTAATAAATTTTATTTTCTTTTTGAATTTAAAATATTTAATTTTCGGATGCAAGTAGGGCAGTTGACTGCTAAAATAGGGCAGTCGACTGGCCCGCAAACAGAATGTTTCTTGAAAAAATGCAGTCGACTGGCTCTTTAGCGGTCGACTGGTTTGCAAACAGAAAGCTTCTGGAAAAATGGCAATCGACTGCTATATAGGGCAGTCGGCTGCTCTAAGTCGGTTTCGAAAAAAGTTACGTCACAACTGTCTCTGAGCAGTCGGCTGCTATTTAGGGCAGTCGGCTGCCCCGAGCCAAATCGTAACTAGGCGAAAACCGTGAATTTTACATTTCCTGCACTTACACCAGCTTTTGTTTCATCCCAAAACATTTAAACATGCGGACATAGTCACCCTACGTCCGTTACATATATTCCTTACCTCAAATAGCCAAATAACACGAAATCCCTTGGTTGCACCGATTCTTTCCTTCACTTCTTCAAAACTGCATAATTCATATAAATTGAAACCTTTAACTTTCTTTCATTTCAACACCATAAGTATACTATACCAACATCACATGACTCCAATTTATGGATGAAATCAAATGAATCAATTTCTTTTCTTACCTTTGTCAATAGCCAAATTTACAGAATTTCTGATCTCCTTAAAGACTTTGTTTCAGCCTTTCATATTAAAGGCTTAGCTTGAGCTAGCGACAAGGATCATTTTTCGTCAAAGTAGCTTAAAGATTTGGTGACGTGAGATGGTGGTTTGTCAAGGTCAGAAAAATGAACACTTAGAGAAATTTGGGGAGGAAACAAGAGGGAGAAGGGCTGGAAGGAAGCTGGCGTATGGTTGATGAGATGAAGATGATGACTTTGTAAAATTGCATTAAATGCATGTTCATCTCATCATTTATCTTAGCCACTAACATCCCTTTGAGTCATTTGACTCATTTGACCACCAATTAATTCTTCTTCTTCTTTTCCTTCCTCCTGTCAGCCACACATATCATTTAATTATGAAATTATGATATTTATTCTTCTTTTATCATTCTCTAGTATTTTTCTGATGTCAACATTAAATTCATTGACCATTGACTATCCATTTCATTCCTTCTTCTAGGTTCCTTACACCATTTGTACATTAATTCTCATATTCATTTAAATCATTTCTGCCTATAGTACTTTACAAATAAGAGGACTTTACATGAAATTGGGGATTTCACACATTAACATGCATAAAAGATACTCTGAATAGTTGTCACATCATTTCAAAACACTTTGGCAAGGCTGTCAAGTAATCACTTTCACATCACATATAGAGTGAACTTGATACTCTTGTAAAACAATATTTATCATTTGAAAACACAAACAGATCTCGATGCAAAGTTGCATTCATGAAATGCATAATATTCATAATGCATAATGTAGGTTTAAATTAGTCTTACAAGGTCTGCCTAAGTTGATTTCCAACGAAAATCTAGCAACATAATCTTTCAGAAAATGGAACCTCTTACAGGTAGTTTACAATAAATCACAATTCAATTTCAACAGTTTAAATCCACAATAGCTCCAAATCAGTTTTAAATCCACAAATCACTCCTCAACAATGTTTAAAATCCATAGACAATTCCAAAGTAGTTTTAACTCCATAAAACAATTTTAACTCCATAAAACAATCTCAACAGTTATTAAATCCAAAAATAGTTCGAGTCAATTATTAAATCTGAAAACCATAGTCAAATCAGTTATTAATTTCAGAAGCAATTCCAAGTAGCTTCAAATCCATTAATTCACATCACACCCATGTACACACACACACACACACACACACACACACACACACACACACACACACACACACACACACACACACACACATATTTCTTATCTACCACATTCATAATTTCACAATTATCATGTAATACACACACACACACACACACACACACACACACACACCAACATAATGAAAAACTACAATATGGTACTAATATACACCTTAGTACATATTATTCTTACCTATAAAGCACCATGCTTATTGTTTAGCAAAGCCTATTCTACATAAAACACCCAACACTTACACTTAGCCTCTTTCTAAGGAGCTCTTGTATTAATATCAAATTAATATAGACCTTCTCATCCTATAGCTTCCCCTTGGGTCGAGCTTTCATCTAAATTTTCCTATAATAACATCAACACTAATCATCTAGGTTTTATTTTAACAATCTTATACTATATATATATTATTCTCATGTATATATATTATTCTCATGTCATCGTATCATTATTTCAAAGTGTCATGACATTTCTAAAGTTCACCAATGAAACCAAACCCATATCACACACACTAGGTTACCATCCATCATTTAAATATATGGTTCCTTTATTATTCTTTATATTGTTTGAACATACTACAAATGGTAATTTATCATATACCATTCTTACTCATTTGATAACATCCCATTTCTTACACCTTACTTACTTGTTTAATCATAGGAACATAACAACATTTACCTATATCACCTACCCTTACTTTAATATGTGTAGAAATTTCAAGCCTTCATTCCCTAAAGATTTCCTCTTGGACCTTTGTCGATCGAACACCTTTACCAAGCATTCCTCAATGATTTTCAATAATCCTTAAAATCCTACAATGACCAAAACAACTTCCTTGTTTCTATTCTTTCTTTTTTTTTTCTTTGCTGCTGAACCTCCCAAGCTAGCCTGCCTTGCCTTGACTCGGCTCCCCTGTCTAGTAGCCTTTGTTTTTAGGCTGTGGCTCACCTGGCTCAGCCTCTAAAAGCATCCCCTAATCATTCCCCGTTATCTCCTCCGTGTTTAGCCTTTTTTCCCAATCCTTAACAGGCCCAAAAGCTCCTTATTCTAGCCCCTTGCTAACCTTCATTCGACCCTTTAAACACTCCTCGTTACAACCCTTTTTAAACCTTGTTTCTTCTAACATCGAGACCCAACTTCAGCCAATTCTTTTCCTTGCTTTGGACACCTAAACATGACTCTTTTTCAGCCTTAATCAGCGCCTAAGACCACCCATATTACAGCATAGGTTCGGCTACGGTTTGGACATCAACCACCACCATTTGGCTATGTTTCGACCTCCTAAAACCTCCACTATTTCGCCCTTAGTCACCCATATAACAAGCACCAAAAATCATCATCAAAGTAGCCGAGAACCTCATTGTCTCCTTTATACTTATTTATGTAAGGTTTTGTTGTCTCGGTTTATCATGTCATACACAAAAATAAGTAGTGGATTAGAAAAACAACAAAACCAAAATCACCAAGATCATGCAACAAGATCGTTTTCGGGATAGAATCTAACCTTTTGGTGTGACTTGTGTAGGAATGTTCAACTTTTGAATATGGCAGCCCACGAACAACCCTTGATTTATCATTAAGTCAAGACTCCTAGCTAAGAGAAGCCCTCTAATGGTATCCACACGAGTAGGAAGCAAAACAAGACCTTTGCTTGAGACAAGATGTGATCAAAAGCAAAGGAAGGAGGAAGCGAATTGTTTTCTGAGAGTGCTAGCTCTAAGAGGCAGAGCGGCTATCAAAAATATTCTAACTTTTAGACTTAATGTTGTTTTTATAGTGCCTTTTAACAAAACCCTAAAAAGGCCTTATCCTTAGTCCAACTAAATTAGGTCTTTTGGGCTTTTTAAAATTACTTAATCCAAATCCAATTGATTGTAGGGCATACTCTAACAATCTCCCACTTGCACTACAACTAATTGGTTATGCATTTGGATTAATAATTTGGTCTGCTCATGAATTATTAAATTAATAATTCATAATTATAATCTCATTATAAGTGAAAATACCAAAATACCCTTTAATAATCTCGGGCTAAAATTACCATTAATTAAATCCCGAATTCTAGTTGGAACAGGATTCTAGTCTCACTAGGAATCCTACTTGTACTAGGATTCATCACATGGATCCAACTCCAATTACTTTGTTTTGGTCATAGTCTTATTGTGTGTGACCATTTAGGTTTCCATTACGTTGGTAGTGATTTAGAATCTCATTCATAAATCACAAGCCAAGATTGGCATCTAGCAATACATCATGGCTACCCAAGTAATGAAAATGTCGATGAGTTGATGACAACCTTTCAATGAGCAATTACCATATAATTCGATCCTTTCGTCACTTAATATCTCAGTTGAACATAAAGTATGGAACGGGCCATCTCTATTAAAGTTCAACTACTTTGTTTCTCAATCTTAAGATAAATGATTTAATCAAATGAATTCAAGATCTCATCTTAAATCTCATTTATACTGTGGCCACAGATTTTCAATCATTAATCTCTATTGAGAGGCCTTGAGATATAGACACTTGTTACTAACAGGGACAAATACTATCTTGATCAGTCACAACCCTCATATGATTCATGATGTACCCAATTATTATCTTACTTGCAACCTTCATTGAACTACGTTTCCCAGCATCAAAGTACACCAATCCATACATAGGATACCATGGTGATCTCAAGTCTAAGGATCACATATACCATTGCCATTTGAGAACATCTAATGACACTTAATGTAACGATCCACATAGAGTTCTCAAGATGGGTCAATCCAGTGTATTCATTCACAATGATCACCCATGTGTTGATTTGGATATCACCATATCCATGACTTATGAGATCAGTCACCCAAAAGAATCTAACACATGTTAGTCTTACAATATCACTAACGTCCCTTCTTAGTGATACTACGACAAAGGATATTTAAGAATTGTATTCTTTGTATCATAAGGATCTCATTATCAAAGTCACTACTATGATTCCTTTGATACGAATCCACTATTCTAGGAACTTTATCATTTGATTATGACTTGATCAAATTAAATATAGTCAATAATGATAAATAAATGTCATGTATTATTAAATTACATAAACAATCACATTGTCATAAGTGTAATACAAGTCTAAATCTAATTGGCTCATAGTGCATACACTAACATTCTCCCACTTGCACTATAGCCAATTGATCATGGAAGGGCCCGACTATTTGTTCGGACCACTGGTGAGATCGAGATTTCTTAGCTTATGCAATGGCTCCATTGTTGTCACAATGGAGCACCACTGGATTAGCAATGCTAGAGATCATCTAAGCTCTATGATGAACTTCTTGATCCAAACAACTTCCTTAGCTGTATCTAATGCAGCTATATACTCAGCCTTTATTGTAGAATCGGCCACTATCTCTTGTTTTGAATTCTTCCAACTTACAGCGCCACCATTTGGGCAAAACACATAGCCAGATTGTGACTTAAAGTCATCCTTATTTGATTATAAACTAGTATTAGTGTAACCATTTACAATGAGCTCATTCACTCCTCCAACTAAAAAGGCATCCTTAGTCTTTCTCAAGTACTTAAGGATGTTCTTAACTGTTACCCAGTGACGCTCACCTGGGTCAGCTTGATACCTGCTCGCCATGCTTAAAGCATGTGAGACATCAAGCCTTGTACATAACATGGCGTACATGATAGATCCAATAGCTGAAGCATATGGAATCTTAGCCATTTTATCTCTCTCATCTTGTATTTCAGGACACATGTCCTTTAAGAGATAAATGCCATGTGACATAGGTAAGAATTCTTTCTTGGATTCCTCCATGTTGAACCTTTTCAACACTTTGTCAATATATGTACTTTGACTTAGACCTAGCAACCTACTCGATCTATCTCTATAGATCTTTATTCCAAGGATATAGGCTGCTTCTCCTGAGTCTTTCATGGAGAAGCAATTCTGTAGCCAAGTTTTGACAGATTGTAGGGCAGGAATGTCATTTCCTATGAGTAATATGTCATCCACATATGACACTAGGAATATGACAGCACTCCTACTAACTCTTTTATAAACACAAGGTTCATCTTCGTTCTTGATGAAGCCAAACTCTTTGACTATCTCATCAAAATGAATGTTCCAGCTCCGAGAAGCTTGTTTAATCCATAAATGGATTTTTGAAGCTTGCATACCTTGTTGGCATTCTCAGGAGTGATAAAACCGTTAGGTTGTGTCATCTACACATCTTCCAACAAGTTTTCATTTAGGAACGTGGTTTTAACATCCATTTACCATATCTCATAATCATGGTATGCAGCGATAGCAAGCAAAATACGACTGGACTTGATTATTGCAACTGGTGAAAAGGTTTCATCATAGTCTATACCATGCCTTTGTTTGAAACCTTTGGCCACCAATCGGCCTTTATAGGTATGCACGTTACCATCCATGTCAATCTTCTTTTTAAAGACCCACTTGCACCCTATGGGTTTTACCCCTTCAAGTGGATCAACCAAGGTCCATACTTGGTTTGTATACATGGAGTCCATTTCGGATTTAATGGCTTCAAGCCATTTCTCAGAATCTAGGCCTATAATTGCTTCTTCGTAGGTGGTAGGCTCATTATTATCCATGAGCAATACGTCGTCGTGCTGAATGGTCAGAAGGTTAAGCTTCTCAAGCTCTCAACATATCCTATTAGACCTACGCAAGCCTTGTGTTTCTAGAGCTATTTCTTGTTCCACAACATCTTGTGGGACTTGCTCCTGTTCCACTAAAGGTTCAGTGACATTTTGTGGTTCTTGAACCTCTTCAAGCTCTATTTTCTTCCCACTAGTTCTTCTAAAAAGTAAGTCTTTTTCTAAAAAGACACCATACCGAGCCACAAACACTTTGTGCTCTATGAGATTATAGAAATAGTATCCTTTTGTCTTTTTAGGATACCCTACAAATATGCATTTATTAGATTTAGGTCCTAATTTGTCTGAGACTTGTCTTTTGACATAAGCCTCACAACCCCAAATCTTTAGAAAAGATAGATTTGGCTTTTTTTTGTCCACATCTCATGTGGTGCCTTTTCAACTCTTTAATAGGAACGCGATTTAGTGTGAATTCTGTTGTCTCTAAAGCATAACCTCAAAAGGAGATAGGGAGATCAAACAGACTCATCATAGATCGAACCAGTCTAACAAGGTCCGATTCCTCTTCTCAGATACACCGTTCCACTCAGGTGTACCAAGTGGATTGAGTTGTGAAACTATTCCACACTCCTTTAGATGATCTATAAATTCTAGGCTCAAATACTCTCCACCGCGATCTGATCGGAGTGTTTTGATATTCTTACCTAGTTGGTTTTGTATATCATTCTTGAATTCCTAGAACTTTTCAAAGGATTCTAACTTGTGTCTCATTAGATACACATAGCCATATCTACTGTAGTCATCAGTAAATGTGATGAAGCATTAAAACCCTTTTCTAGCCTGTGTGGTTAATGGGCCATATACATCTATATGTATGAGCTCTAGTAAACCACTAGCCCTTTCACTTGTTTCTATAAAAGGGGCCTTGGTCATTTTACCAAGTAAACAAGATTCGCATACATCATATGATTCAAAATCAAATAAATCTAAGTGTCCATTTTTGTGTAGCTTAGATATGCGTTTCTCGTTTATGTGACCAAGTCTATAATGCCAAAGGAATGTAGGGTTAATCTCATTACTCTTTGACCTCTTGGAATCAACACTGTAAATATGATTATCTTAGTCTAAAACATACAATCCATTCATAATGGAAGCATTGTCATAGAAAATATTATTAAAGTAAATTGAACAACTATTGTTAATTATTTTAAAAGAAAAATCTTTCTTGTCCAAACAAAAAACAAAAATAATATTCTTGACAATTACTAGAACATAATAACAATTATCAAGTTTTAGAATTAGGCCCGAAGGCAACGATAAATTAAATGTTCCTACAACTAATGCAACAACTGTTGCTCCATTTCTAACTCGTAGGACCACCTCGCTTTTGGCAAGTTTTTTACTCCTTGTTAGTCCCTGCACATTCATGCAAATGTGAGAACGACATTCAATATCTAATACCCAAGATGAGGAAGTAGACAGATTTATCTCAGTCACATATATACCTGAGGTGGAAGTCTCACTTCCTTTCTTTTTCTTCAGCTCCTCAAGGTACACAATGTAGTTTCGCTTCCAATGACCAGTCTTATCGCAATTGAAGCACTTTCCTATCTAAGCAACTCCACCATATGGCTTCAGCTTCTTAGCCTTTTCCTTCTTGTTACCCTTGGGCTTGGGCTTGGGCTTACCCTTAAGCTTGCCTTTGCCTTTGGATTTGATCTTGTCAATCACCATAACAGAAGTAGGTCTTGACTTCTTCAAGTCCTACTCAGCAGTTCTCAACATGTTGAGCAATTCTACCAGTGTCTTATCCATACTGTTAATGTTATAGTGCAACACAAATGAACTATAGCTATTCAGTAAGAATTGGAGGATGAGATCAACTGACAACTCTTTATGTATGGTGAAGCCCAGTGCTTCCAGCCTCTCAATGTACCTAGTCACATTAAGTACATTAGTGTGCACCGAAGCTCCCTCAGCCATCTTACTCTGGAAGAGTGCCTTGGACACCTCATAACATTCGTGTCGTGCTTGCTCTTGGAACATTTCCTTGAGATGTTCAATCATATCAAACGGTTTCATATTCTCATGTTGTTTTTGGAGTTTAGAACTCATGGAAGCTAACATTAGGCACTGGACATCAGTGGCATCATCCAAATGCTTTTATAAGTTTGCTTATCAGTAGTGGAAGCATTATGTCGGAGTTGAGCAAGGATCGCATGCTCTAGAACATATAACTTCTTTTCCTGAATGAGGACTATCCTCAAATTTCTATACCAGTCTAAGAAGTTTGCCCCAACCAACTTGTTATCCTTCTCAAGGATAGAACAAAGGGATAAGTTGTTGTTTGCCATGATAATTCTACAATCATAAAATATGCAAGTAAGTAACATTGTGATTAAAATTATTTAATTATGATCTTTTAATTAAATGAATTACTCCTACTATTTTTCTCAAGCTAATAGCCCTCACTATCAACTCGGGAAGCCTTTTCGCCTAGACTTCTTAGTGGACCAGAATTCATATTTGGTCCCATTATGAGTTTATCTTAGCTAATGCATCCAATGAGATTATTTAGGTAAACAACTCTTGTCAATTGCATCTCATGCAACTCCTGGATAGTTGGGTGAACAACTCTTGTTCTAACTCATCATATGGGTTAAAGCCCAACCTATACCTCTAAATCTTATTAGGTTTGACTGAGCCAATGCCCTAATTTGATTTAGTTAAGTCTAACTCGATACACTTGGATATAACTATTATCTCATGCAATGTGAATTCCTAAGGTAGGTATGACCTTGACTGAGCGAAAGTAGCACAATACCGAACAAAGTGTCTTTCACATATATCGTATTAGAAGACATCTTTATTTGTTATCTTTAACTTAATATTTATTTTGAGGGATTTTTTTTTTTACTATCTCACCTAGCATGCTTTTCTAACATATATATCAACATATATAAGTAAAAGCATAAAATTAAACGTAGCATTGTTATGGCCTTTCTATTACAAAAGAACCTATGAATACATTATTTTTTTTAAATGTCTTCTCCTCGATTTCCCTTCAAGCGCCACCTCAATTCACTTTTGCTCCGAACCATCTTAGCTCTAAATGTTGTATATTTTAAAAAATAATCCTAATTTATCTATGTAACTATTATATAAATAAATTACAAATAAATCAAGGCTTGTAGGCCCAATTTAAATTTATTTAAATAAATTACAAGCCATGTAAACCTAGACCCATAATGTAACCTCCGGAATAAAAAAATTTGGAACCAAATTTTTTCTTTTCACTTCTATCTTTCTTATTCAATTATTCGGTATTAGTTGGTTTGCGTTCGGTGTCGATGTAAGTTCAATATACAATTTTCGTTTTAAATTATATCTTTATACCATTAAATAAATTAAACCCTAAATAATAATTAAGAAATCAGAATAAATTCCATTAATAATATTTATAAATATGTTTACAGTAATTCAAAATAATTTACGTCTTACTATTCAAGTACCTTTCTAAATTTTACAATTACAGTATTTACATCTCATCACAACTACATCTGCTGTGCATATTTAAGTCTAAATATAAATATAAAAACTTTACAAGTACCTAGACACTAGGTACTTTAAACTTCTAATGATTCCTTCGCAGCGGATTTCTCATATACGAATGAACTATCTGGGATGGTGAGAAAAAGGGGGTGAGCTTTGTGGAAAGCTCAGTAAGAAACATATACAAAAGTTACACTATATGCAGTTAAACAAAATAAACTTATTTAATGAAAACAGTATTATCATTTAATAAAATACTGTGGAACCATTTCAAAATCATAAAAATTTCTTGTTTAGTGTAGTATAGTAATTCTTTTAAAATCATTAAAATGCGATAAATGCATGTCATTTTTCAATTAATGCAATAAACAATTTAGTATCAATAAACCGTTCGATGTCAATAAATCGTTGCATATCAATTAACAATTCGACATCAATAAACAGTTCAATATCAGTAGAGACAGTCACATCTAATAGAATCATGCACAATCAATAACAGTATCCCCGTAGGGACGATCAATAACAGTAACGAATGACCATCGTCGAACAGTGCACACAGTTCGCACTGGTTAGGTGCTCACTGTGGAAACCTGTGAGTTTGACCATAATCCCACAGTCATATCAATAAACCTACATATTGGACCAGGTCTGCAGTCATGTAACAATATGCATGATCACTAAAGTACGACTATCTCAAAACATTTCATATAAATCAAATCATGTAAATCATTTCATGTAATTCAGTTCATGTAAAACATGTCATGTAATTCATCTCGTGTAAATTAAGTTCATATCAATCATTTCATGTATTTATCAATTCATGTAAATCATTCCATGCAATTCAATTCAGGTAAATCATTTCATATAAGTCAATTCATGTAATTCGTTTCATGAAATTCAATTCATGTAAACATTTCATATAATTCTAAATCATGTAAAACAATTCATGTAACTCATTTCTTGTAAATCAATTTATGTAAATCCTTTCATGTAATGAAATTCGTATAAATCATTTCATATAATGAAATTCCTGTAAACCATTTCTATGCAACTTCCATATATATCTCTTACCTCTATTTCCGTCCAGTATAAAAATCCTGTAGCTCCATTTACTTTTTCTTTATTCTTCAAATCCTTAGCACTTCACAATAATTTCAAATTATATTTAAAATCTGATATTTTAATTCTAATAAATATTCTAAAAACTTCTTGCCTTTTATTTTGTCACTTTCCATGGTAAATTAAACTTAGTTTATGTTCTATTAATTATTACAATTGTAATTATAGTTAATTATAATTAAATATCATTCTTTTCTCCAATTCCAATTTCATCAATGTCATATATTTTCTGTTAAATAATTAATTTATTTTATTTTCTATTCAATACCAAAATCTAACTATAATCGAATTAACTTACTTTCCTAATTTAATTTCTTAAAAACTCCTATTATCTTTAATCATTTTACTATAGTCAATATTTCAATATAACTTTATATTTATTATTTTTCGATTTCAAATTTTACCAATGATCTTTATTCATGATTAATATGAATTCACCATTTGCTTATATTAAGACTACTTTCATTTATTAGTTCATACAATTAACTAATTCCTTATTATAATTATAATAAATATTCCATAAATTTTCATTGTCTAGTTATCATTCTCAACAATTATTCTATTTTCTATTTGATGCCATAATGACTACATGTAATCTTATTTTTTTCCAAATTCCATCTCATATTATAGCTTTTAACAAATTTCTCTTAATTTCCCATCTTCCAATTTATTAATTCCTACTATTCATTTTCTACCAATTAACAAAATATAAATCCAATTTCACCAATAACTGTATTAATCTAAATTCATTATTCCTACTCATTAATTCATAAAATTTTCATCTTTCAAGTTTAACCCATTTGCCTCCATCTCCAAAAATTTATTCTCTTCTCAATTTCAATTTCATCAATAATCTTATTATCTTTAATTTATTTTCCTTTAACCTTCAAATCATAAGATTTAATATGATAATCTCATTCTTGAGCTTAGTCAAAACACTTCAAGTTACTCTATTCCATTCTTTCTTCAAATTTTAACTTTGTATTTAATCTTCATAATTTTTTGATGTTTCTATTTTATATTATTTATTCATTAAAATTATACCTACTTTATTTCCCTTTGTGCTTTGACCAAACACCTTTAAGGCTTTGTCTCATTGATTTTCATCAATTCTTTTTCAGCCTAATCCATGAACGTTTTCCACTTTGCTTAGTATATTTATTCAACAACTCTTTTCATATCTGAAATTTGTGTAAATCCCCCTTTTCCAACGGCCAAAACCGTGGCTCTCCTATGGACTCTACCTCCTGATTGTTCTTTATTCACTCTAGTTTTCATAGACACTTCCTATTCACTTAAGGTTTTCTTCAACACTTGCAATTCATCAATATATTATCACTGTCATTTAGTCTATCTTATGGCTAAAAACACCTATCCTTCACGCCATCATCTTTATTTCCCCAACATGGTCAGTTGCACCATCTAGCACCAAATTCATATTTTTTTTGTTAAATTTAAATTTATGGTTACATTTTAACTCTTGGACAGCCCCTCATTCAACCATTTACGTCTTATCACCCAAAATCAATCCCTCAAAGTCACCATGGCTGAACATACAAATCTATTTTCTACACATTTTTATTCCAAACCATGACCATGTGCATCATCACTCATCAAATACAAGCATAAAACATGAGACACAAGAGCATAAACCATGGCTGTTTTGTTACCTGTACAGAGACGTCACTGGCAGCAACAGAGCAGGGGCTTTTGGCTGACTTAGGCTGAACTTTTTGGATGATTATGGAGCTATGGCTGTGAGGAATATTTTTCATGAAGAAATCTAGGTGAATCGATGATGAAAAGAGGTTCTTTTCATGGCTGAAACATGATGCATGACAAGCAGAAAGAAGAAAAATATAAGCTGCAGCACAACAAGTCAGCTCTGCCCGTGGGAACAAACCAGAAACTTCTGGTTTAAATAGATATTTTCAGCCCCATTTTGTCTTCTTCTATTAAGAAAAATATAAGCTGCAGCACAACAAGTCAGCTCTGCCCGTGGGAACAAACCAGAAACTTCTGGTTTAAATAGATATTTTCAGCCCCATTTTGTCTTCTTCTATTAATTTTCACCCATCAATACTTTACCACGTGCCCTACTAACCAAGTTCCCTCTCTTTTCGCTAGTTTTTTTCTGTGTCAATCCGGTCAATTCCCCCCTCAAATTGTGCAATAGCAGGCTTCCACGATAAGATTGCTGCGATTTCGTTTTTTTTTCTTTATTTCTATATAAATATATATATATATATATATATATATATTATGAATATATTTTTTATTAATTATTATAGATATCACATTTATATTAACATTTTTATATATATAATTATATTCTTAACATATACTATATATGTATATATACATATTTCTATATATTAAAAATTTATATTTTACAATATAATTATTTTATATTAAAACATATTTAAATATAATTTACATAATATATTTCTTAAAACATATATTTATTCATTTTGTTACTTATTACTATATATTTATTGCTCATATATATATATATATATATATATATTCCATTTGATTGGTTCTCAAAATTAATTTATTTTACTTCCTATTAATTATCACAATATATTACAATTAAATCCTATTCCCTTTTCTTAATTTACTCCATCAATATTATGAAATTATTTAAATATGATCAATTAACCATTCTTGTATTTCATTTTTGAATTTGTTTCTTGTTTTCCAAAGCACGCTCAAACGGGGTGATTTTGAGATGCATATTTTTGATATATTCATATTTCACCTCGAATAACATCATTACAGGATCTCACTTCGATATGGACAGAGAAAGTTCTGGTGGGGCTCTCATCGAGTACCTCTCTGAACCTTATCGAACAGACCCTTTATTTAAATATTTTAACGATTAATATTTTCTTTTTAAATTTCTACACTCTATAGCTTACATTGAATATAAAAAAATTGGGGTTATCACACATAACCATGCACTATGCAATCATCCGTATCACATACGAATCAAGTATCAAGCATACATAGCAATATCACATATTAATTTGCATGTTTCTTAATTAAAATCTAATTTTAATTAATCAAATTTTAATTAATTATGGGTATCAATGGTTGTTTTAATTTAATTTTAATTCTCAAAATTCAATTTGGGCTTAATTGAAATTTTAATCTTATTAAAATCTCAAAACCATTGGATAAATCTTATCCATTTTAAAATATTTTATTTTAAAACAAAAAAATTTATAAAAATAACTCTTTTTGAAATTTTAATCTCATTAAAATCTCAAAAGTATTGGATAACTCTTATCCAATTTAAGATAGAAAATATTTTATTTGAAACAAAATTTTATCAAGATAATTCCTTTTGAAATTTTATCTCATTAAAACATTAAAACTAATGGATAACTCTTATCCAATTTAATATAGGATATATTTTATTTTAAAATAAAATTTTATCAAGATAATGCTTTTGAAATTGTAATTTTATTAAAATCTCAAAAACCATTAGATAACTCTTATCCAATTTTATTTTAAAAAATATCTTTCTTTAAAATATATTTAGTTTAAAACTCTTATCAGGATAACTTTTATTCTAATTTATTTTATATGTTTTAAATAAATAATAACAAGTATTATTTTTTTTGCAAGTATTATATTTTTTGCAAGGGTGGCAACTACAAGGTTGCCTACAAGGTTTTTTTTAAAATCTATAATTGTCTTACAATTATTTTAGGTTGCCCAAACGAATTTTGAAAATTAAAATCAAATTTATAACAATTTACAATAAAACAGTATCGTCGCGAATCGAATTCGCTATTCCGAAAGCCATTTACACACTAGCTCTGATACCACTGTAAGATTTTGTTGTCTCGATTTATCATGTCATACACAAAAATAAGCAGCGGATTAGAAAAACAACAAAACCAAAATCACCAAGATCATGCAACAATATTGTTTTTGGGATAAAATCTAATTTTTTGGTGTGACTCGTGTAGAAATGTTCAATTTTTGAATATGGCAGCACACGAACAGTCCTTAATTTATCGTTAACTTAAGACTCCTAACTGAGAGAAGCCCTTTAACGGTATCCACACAAGTAGGACGCAAAATAAGACCTTTGCCTAAGACAAGATGTGATTAGAAGCAAAAGAAAAAAGAAGGGAATTGTTTTTTGAAAGTGCTAGCTCCAAGAGGCAGAGCTGCTATCAAAAATATTCTGTCTAACTTTTAGACTTAATATTGTTTTTATAGTGCCTCTTAACAAAACCTTAAAAAAGCTTTATCCTTAGTCCAACTAAATTGGGTCTTTTCGACTTTTTAAAATTACTTAATCCAAATCTAATTTATTATAAGGCATACTCTAACAATTTACCCCTTTCACGCCGCACACAATAGTTTCTATCACCTGTTTCTACTCTACTTTTAGCCCAAGTCAACCTTGTTTCTAGCCTCCAATCCAGCGTCCATTCCTCCTTCCAGTCCATGATTTCTTCTTGCGCCAACTGGTCTGTTTTGCACCTAAGAATGAACCCATGCTGCACCCTGTTTTGGATCGAAAGAAGGGCTTGCTACCGGCTTTTAGTAGGTTCTAATCAGTCTTGACCGAGACATCACCAAGGCAAGGGTTTCATTTCCTTAATGCCTTTGTTCAGGCCAGACCAAGACCAAGTGGAGGCTTCCGCGTCTCGCTCTATTTGACGCCGCAAGTCAGCACTATATCAGCCACCAAATAGCCTAAATTCCCCTGCCTTTCTCCTGCCAAGAGCTACCTTGCTAAGGCTACTGATCCCTTGTTCTCACGCTTAAACCCAGCCTTAATAGCCTTGCCTAGCCTCCTTTTTTTTCCGCACCATTTCCAATCTCCACAGATGTCACTTCCAGCCCCCTGCCTCCTTCGGTTTCTTTTATTTCTCAACCTCTCATTATCGCCTAGCTTCAACTTCTGCCTTGTTTAGTTTGGACTCTTTTTCTAGTACTAGCTGTTATCTCTTTTCTTCCCTTTTTTTTTTACCGTTGACAACAACCCTCTTTCTCCCTTTCCTGGCTGCACCAGTGTCGCCTCATCCTCGAATCTGCCTCTGTTTCTCTTCCCTTTCCCTTTAATTTTCATTTTTTTTAAGTTTTCTTCTCTTCCTTTCTACTCTCTCTACTTCTCCCTCGACTTCTCTTTTTTTGTATTTTTTTTCATTTTTTTTCAAATCTGATCCCATAATAATGGGAAATTGAGGCCGATTGGCTTCTCTTTTTTTATTTAACATATAAATATATATTATGTATTAATTTCATTTATTTTTCAATTATTTATTCATTATGTATATTTATCATTTACACTTAATAATTAAATCTTCATTATCTTCATACTACTTAGAATTCCTATACTTTAAAAGTCAATTATCAAGCTTAAATTAAAATTTTCATAACTTTAATTTTGTAGGCTCCTTTCCAATGAATTCACTCTTATATTACAAAATAAAAATCCTAATAAGCCCGGTACTCCGTAAATTTTTCATGATTTGTATACTGAACTTGTCTCTTCATAATTCACAATAAATTCTCAACAATTTCATTTCTTGCAAATATCACACTTGTCTAATTATCGAGTGTAGAAAATTTATGATTATTATGGTTATAATTATTGGATCACTATACATCAAAACTTTGTTCCTAAACTTGTTCCCAGTCATTGTAATTTTAAGTAATGGAGTAATCACATTGTAATGAGCAGGGTCAATTGACCCCACTCAACTTTTAAGAAATACATAATATAAAGTATTTAATATAAAAAATTAGTATTTAGTATAAAAATTTAGTGTTCCTCCTATGAAGCAAATGAAGTATGTGATATGTGTTATGAGTTATCGTGAAATGAAATAGTGAATTGAAGCATACTTGCTTAGGTTAGAACATGTAATTGTCATATAAGCTTAAGCTCAAATGTAACCATAAATGAAGTAAAATGTGATGAAGAAGTACATGGATAGAGATATGTGATGTGAATTTGAAATAAACTACTATTAGGGCTATTTTTGCTTTTTCCTCGCAGGTTAGGTATTCAATATTGTAACCCAAACCTAAGAAAGTGAATTTTAGAATTCACTATCATAATTTAAAAAGTTAATTATATCAAACCGTGCTTTTTTGCATGGAAGGATCCATGCATAGCATGGTATAAGGGAGATTTCAAGCTTGCATGGCATAACCTTGCTTGTTTTAAAAGCTTGAATCTCAAGTGAACATTATTTTAAAACTTATAGAACTTTGGCTAAAATGTGCCTTTACAGGATATGTTGCTAATGTGCAAATGTCATTGTTTTTTAGATAAAGCAAACATTTGTTTTATAACTCCGTATTTCGAATTTCGGAACAAGTACGAGAACTACGCATACTATTGTTTTACAAGAAATGAATGAAAGTTAAAACCCTTCTAACAGGTAATAATAGTTAGTTATAACAATACTAATATGGCCCTTGCTAACAGGGAAACATAATAGTTAGCATACACCCTGCTATCGGGTTATAATATCCCTGCTAACAGGAAAAATAGTTAGCAAATGAGGCCTTTATTATCGGGTTAGAATAGATAACATATGTACCTTTGTTATTAGGTTAGAATAGATAACACACAAGTCCCTTGTTATTGGATTATAATCGATAACATATGTACCCTTGTTATCGGGTTATAATAAATAACATATGTACTCTTGCTATCAGGTTAGAATAGATAACATATAAGGCCCTTATTATTGGGTTATAATAGATAACATATGTATCCTTGTTATGGGATTAGAATAGATAACATAGGATGCCCTTATTATCAGGTTAGAATAGATAATATATGTGCCTTGCTAACGGGGTGATAATGTTAGTATACTGTACCTTGCTAACGGGCAACAATAGTTAGTATACTATGCCTTGCTAATCGGCTATAATAGTTAGTGTACTATACCTAGATGACATAACGGGCGACAATAGTTAGTATATTGTGCCTTGCTAATGGGCTATAATAGCTAGTATGATATGCCTTGCTAACGAGTTATAATAGTTAGTGTACTATGCCTAGATGATAAGTAATAATAGTTAGCATTTTGTACCTTGCTAACAGGTTATAATAGTTGGCACATATACGAGGCACTGTTGACGAGTTATAGTAGTTAGTATACTTATGAAGCCTTGGTGACGAGTTAATAGTCAGTGTACCTACGAGGCCCTTGCTAACGGGTTATAATAGTTAGCAAGTTATGAAACTCTTGCTACTGGGTTACGGTAGTTAGCAAATTATTATGAGAAAAAGAGTATCGATATGGCCCTTGTCACAAGTTATAATAGTGACCATAATAAATAAGTTAATGAATCATGGTGTTAAAGAATAACCCAAGATGTATGTGAAATGATAACTGTGTATTTTATAAGTGTTAGCTTTAAATTGCCATACATATTTTGAAATGACAAAAACTTAAGTGAGCTTTAATGTTTTAATTCATATTGTAAATTTGCCTTATCACACATGATTTTCTCAATACATTTTAAGTGATCATACCCAAACATTAAGACCATGATTTAATGATACATCCTTATTGGTCTTAATTCTTTATAAATGTTTTGAATATTTTAGAAAATCACTTAATGAATTTTTGGACAATGTTTTTATCAAAGAAAGTCATGAAAAACTCCCACAAAAGTGCCAATATGTTTTGGGTTGAATTAGGATCAAAGACCACATCATTTCTAACCCAAAAGTGCAGGAAAAACCCATTCTGGAGGAATGGGATCGATCCCCTAAGGAAAGGGATCGATCCCTTTTTGGCAGTATGCCCCGGAAGGCCAAAATGAAGCATGGGATCGATCCCCTAAGGAAAGGGATCGATCCCTTTATGTCAGAAAGTCTCCAACGGCTATTTTCTGTGAGATACAACGGCTAGTTTCGGTTTTGGCTCCAACCAACGTCCACAAACCATCCAAGGGACTATAAATAGAGGCTTAGAAGCTAAAGGAAGGAAGAGGAACAACCAAGCAACATCTTTCATCATCTTATTCATCTTCCTCAAGCCTCAACATCAATTCAAGAGATAAAGAGTCTTCATCTTCTATCATTCATCTATTTCTTGTATTGCTTAGCACAAACTTTGTATAAGCTTTTACTTGTGCTTAATCTCTGTAATCACTTGCCTATCTAGAGGCCTTCTTTGATTACTTCTCTTGTAAACCAATTCATTCCTTGTAAAAGGGGAGGTTTCTCTTTAGCCTTGAAAAAGAGGGAGGTTTCTCTTCAGCCTTAGAAAAAGAGGGAGGTTTCTCTTTAGCCTTAGAAAAAGAGGGAGGTTACTCTTGAGCCTAGAAAAAGAGAGAGGTTTCTCTTGATCCTTGAAAAAAGGGAGTGTAACAAATTCAAGTATAGTGAATTTGGGGAAAATCCTTGGGAGCGTCTCAAGGTAGAGGACGTAGGCAAGGTAGCCGAACCTCTATAAATCGATTGTGTAAATCTCTCTCTCCTTACTCTTTATTTACTTGCACTTATATTGTGTTTATTTCATTGAACTTGAATTGCATGCTTGTCTAGCCTAGAGAACTTAGAAAATATCAATATAGGCTAGAGAATTTAGAGAAACCGAAAAACGAGCTTAAGGTTAGTTAAAAACCGATTCATCCCCCCTCTCGGTATAGCCTATAAGAGCCAACAATTGGTATCAGAGCTTGGGCTCGTGATTGATTTAGACTAACCTCTATCGAGCAAAACGATCTTTAATGGCTCACTTGAGTGTAGGCACACCCCTAGGAGAAGAGGGACAATCCTTAGTTAGACCTCCACTCTTCAATGGAGAGAATTACTCTTATTGGAAAACAAGAATGATGTTGTTTGTCCAATCAAATGATTATGAAGTGTGGAGAATTATAGTGAATGGTCCTAGAACTCCTATGAAGAAAGTAGATGGAAAAGATGTCCCTAAGGATGAGGATGAGTGGGACACAAATGACATGAAAGTGGCACAATTGAATGCCAAGGCTATGCACACCCTCTTTTGTGCATTAGGTCCCAATGAATATAATAGAGTGTCCCTATGTGAAAATGCTAAGCAAATATGGGACAAATTGGCCATCACACATGAAGGGACCAATCAAGTTAGGGAAACCAAAGTAGGAATGCTCACACATGATTATGAGCTTTTTAGAATGAAAGAAAATGAGTCCATGAGTGAAATGTATACTAGGTTTAATAACATAATTAATGGACTTAAGGCATTAGGCAAAAGCTATTCCAATGTGGAAATGGTAAAGAAGATTTTGAATAGTTTGCCTAAATCTTGGGAGGCTAAGGTAACCGCTATAGAAGAATCTAAGGATCCAAACACCTTGTCTCTAGATGAACTTATGGGGTCTCTACTTACTCATGAAATGAAACTAAAAAGAAATGTAGAGTCTTCAAAGAAAGTTGGGGTAGCACTTAAGTCTTCCACTCATGAGGTCATTGAAGATGATAGTGATGAGAGTGGAAGTGAGGAAGAAAAGGAAATGGCAATGTTTGCCAAAAGATTCAATAGGTTCATGAGAATGAATGAGAGAGAGAAGAATAGGAGACATCATAGGGGAGAATCAAGTAGAAAAGAAAAAGACTCCTTAGTATGTTATGAGTGCAATGAATCGGGTCATACTAAGTTAGATTGCCCCTTACTTAGGAAGGAAAAGGATAGAAAGCCTAGGAAGAAAGCATTTGTGGCTGCATGGAGCGATAGTGATAGCTCCGATGAGGAAAATGTAGATGAAGAGGTAGCCTACTCATGCTTTATGGCCATTAGTGATGATGAGGCTAGTTGTAGTTCTAGTGAAAATAATGATTATACCTTTAGTGAACTACAAAATGCCTTTGATGATTTAGCAAATGAATTTCAATGCATGAACTCCAAATATAAGAAAATCATTGCTAAATTGAAAATAGAAAATGAAGCCTTGACAAGTGCTAAGATAGAATTTGAAAAGAAACTAGAAGAGGCCAACTTAGAAATAAATGAGTTAAATAAAAAGAACACAAATTTGCATAACTCATTTTCTAGGTTTTATATGGGTCAACAAAAGCTAGATCACATGTTAGAGACCCAAAGAGCTTTCTTTGACAAAGATGGGTTAGGATATAATGCAATACAAAAAGAGACTCATCTAAAGAACTTCCTAGTGAGCAAAAATACCATGCATGATCTATCTCTTACATGCTCACTATGCAATAGAATAGGACACTCTTCACAAGCATGCACATATAGAAAAACCACATTTAGAGGAAGAGTTGTTAGAAAAATGTGGGTGCCAAAGCATGCAATAAATAATGATGAATTATGCTTGAAATGGATCCCAAAAGGATCTAAAATTGTGAATACTAACTCTCATGGACCCAAGAAAGTTTGGGTACCAAAGCATGCTTGAATTTGTGTGTTGTAGGAGTGTTAGAGCATGGAGATACAAGATACAATGAAGTTTGAATGCTCAACACATCCTCATGGAGTTTGCTTGTGCCAATGAGAAAAAGGAAAAAGCTTGAGGATCCATCTTTGACAAGATCACAACAATTTTTTTTTTAAAGGATAGCTCAAGGTGGACTCAACAATTCAAGGCAAAGCATACTCAAGCAAAGGAGTTTTGTAAGATTAATTCTTTACTCCTTAAAACTTTTATTTGATTATTTGTGATTTGATGAGAAATTTGGTTGATGATTCTTGATGCATTGTGAGTTGAATGATAGAACAAAAGGCATGATGAATGATTGTTGAATGTTTGATGAATAGTACTTGATACATTGAATGAAAAGCATGATTTGTGATTTTGAAATGATTTTTGATTTCCTGCATCTTGAGCAAGTTTGATATGTCTAGATAATATATTTAGTTGCTCAAAAGATGTCAAATATGTCATATATGCAAAATGCCTTGTCATGAGCCTTAATGAAGAATATGCATGTTGACAATCATGACATGTTGTTCACAAGTATGATGATTTGATGTTATATGTGCTTAAAATCTATGTGAACAAGTTTGTTTTGGCATATTTGTGATTTCTAATGATTTGGTTTGGTCAAAGTATGCATAACTATCAAAATGACCTCCTTTGAGGCCAAAAATGCCTTTATTGGTGAAAATTCTTCAAAATTGCAAAATCTTTTGTAAAATAGTTTTTCAATCATGTTCTTCATTCATACAAGTCCAAAATCATGTTTTACTAATGTTTGAACCTTTACTTGGACTTAAATAACTCAAAAACGAAGTTTTGGTACCTCAAAGGTTGGATTTTCTGTCAAAAATCTGCAGAAACAGTATGAGGGATCGATCCCTTTTCAAACAGGATCGATCCCCTTGAGCAGAATGCAGGAAATTTGCATTCTGGAATTAAGGGATCGATCCCCCTCCCAAAGGGATCGATCCCCCCAGGCCAAAATGGCTATTCTGCATTTTTTTAACCGAATTTGAGAAGGATTTTTCACTTTCTTGATATCTTCTTTCTTCTCAAGTTAAAATTCATTGTTTTAACTTCTTGTTGATGATCTTTAATGTATGAAAATTCATTTTTCATTGATATCATGCCTCAACTTCATCAATTGATATCATTTCCAACAAATGGTATCACTTTCAACAATCTATATCATTTTTCTTGAACTCACAAGTGCAAAATCAGTTTTCTCATTGAAAATGGTCATGAATTGCATAAATCTTGAAATAATCTTGAAATATACTTTAAATGAATACTTAAACATAATTTTGAGATCTATTTCAATGATTTATGGATATATTTGAGAATTTGATGAACTTGTGCATAATGAGTGTTTTTCATATCTTTTGTTCATCTTAGTCAAGCATGCTTAAAGAACTTTATCTTATAGCTTGACTCACATATTCCCATTGAGCATCATGATATAATTCTTATGGATTGATTCCAAATGTAAATTCAACAATTGGTAATAGTCATTGGTCTATAAATTGTGATGGTAAATGGATCCTAAATGTTCGAATGCATGAAACCTTATCATCCTTGTACTTAAAGAACTAGGGTCTTAATGACAACACCAACATTCAAAGATAAATGCAAACTTGAACAAATTTAATATCCATGCATTTATTATTTGAATATTTCCTTGCTCATAATTAGTTAAGGACTTGAATTAGAAAATGAGCATAGGATTTGTGTGCTTGAAACCATGGAAGAAAATATGTTTGCTTGAATTCCTTTATGTTTTGAATCTTCCATATGGTATCAATTTGTGAATATGAATATGGATTAATCTTTTATGATTGTGTACTAATGTTTAATTGATCCATATGCATATTTGATGATCTGTGTTGTGTTCTTGCATATTTAGAATGAGTATTTTCTTGACATGAACACACTACACATAGATATTGGATTCATGCAAAATGCCTAAGTTAACCATTAGTAACAATTGGTATTTAGATTGAAATAACAATTAGTATCATTGGAAACCATATTTTCAATAATTGGTAAGCCAAAACTAAATTACCAATTGGTTTGAGCTTTAAATTGACAATTCTTCTCATGCTCTTTAAGATTGAAATGACTAATAGAGAAGAATTCTCTTAGGATATTTTTGTATGAAACTCTTGTGTGCTAGAATTTGAAGTTAATTGCTATATGATTTAATTCTAGACACAATATTTCTTGAGAATGATTTATGAGCACATGCATATGATATGTTATATAATTTTAGCTCATAATCATGATGTATTACCATGCACCTTAGTCGGACCTTAGAGAACAATTGATATACTTAGGTGCTTGCTTAACTTCTTACCAATTGGACCCTTCTTGCAAAATTACTTATCAACAATTGGTATCCAAATTATTTATAAACAATTGGTATTGGATCATAAGTCATATTCATTGCATGAATATTTCATACTCTTTGAGAATATTGACTTATTTATTTGTGCTATAAGTCCCATGTACTAACATGTTTCTTGTTGGATGGAGCATTTTTATTTATTCTCACATAGCCATGATTTTAGGGGGAGCATATTTTTTATTATTTTTCCTTCTTTTTGCTATGACAAAAAGGGGGAGAGATAGAAAAAGGGAGAGATAGATATAGAGAGAGAGATATTAAGGGGGAGAAATAGTTTAAAAATTCATTTTCAAAACCCATGCTTATATTAAGGGGGAGCTTTATAAAATCCTGCTTTATTTGAGGGGGAGTATTTTATCAAAGAATTTTCAAAGCAAATTTACATTAAGTTTTGTCATATCAAAAAGGGGGAGATTGTTAGCTTTAAATTGCCATACATATTTTGAAATGACAAAAACTTAAGTGAGCTTTAATGTTTTAATTCATATTGTAAATTTGCCTTATCACACATGATTTTCTCAATACATTTTAAGTGATCATACCCAAACATTAAGACCATGATTTAATGATACATCCTTATTGGTCTTAATTCTTTATAAATGTTTTGAATATTTTAGAAAATCACTTAATGAATTTTTGGACAATGTTTTTATC
Source organism: Heritiera fomes (assembly GCA_032173925.1). Lineage (NCBI taxonomy): Eukaryota > Viridiplantae > Streptophyta > Magnoliopsida > Malvales > Malvaceae > Heritiera > Heritiera fomes. The sequence goes on from JAPDPM010000010.1 coordinate 19,128,628, forward strand.
AAAGAAAGTCATGAAAAACTCCCACAAAAGTGCCAATATGTTTTGGGTTGAATTAGGATCAAAGACCACATCATTTCTAACCCAAAAGTGCAGGAAAAACCCATTCTGGAGGAATGGGATCGATCCCCTAAGGAAAGGGATCGATCCCTTTTTGGCAGTATGCCCCGGAAGGCCAAAATGAAGCATGGGATCGATCCCCTAAGGAAAGGGATCGATCCCTTTATGTCAGAAAGTCTCCAACGGCTATTTTCTGTGAGATACAACGGCTAGTTTCGGTTTTGGCTCCAACCAACGTCCACAAACCATCCAAGGGACTATAAATAGAGGCTTAGAAGCTAAAGGAAGGAAGAGGAACAACCAAGCAACATCTTTCATCATCTTATTCATCTTCCTCAAGCCTCAACATCAATTCAAGAGATAAAGAGTCTTCATCTTCTATCATTCATCTATTTCTTGTATTGCTTAGCACAAACTTTGTATAAGCTTTTACTTGTGCTTAATCTCTATAATCACTTGCCTATCTAGAGGCCTTCTTTGATTACTTCTCTTGTAAACCAATTCATTCCTTGTAAAAGGGGAGGTTTCTCTTTAGCCTTGAAAAAGAGGGAGGTTTCTCTTCAGCCTTAGAAAAAGAGGGAGGTTTCTCTTTAGCCTTAGAAAAAGAGGGAGGTTACTCTTGAGCCTAGAAAAAGAGAGAGGTTTCTCTTGATCCTTGAAAAGAGGGAGTGTAACAAATTCAAGTATAGTGAATTTGGGGAAAATCCTTGGGAGCGTCTCAAGGTAGAGGACGTAGGCAAGGTAGCCGAACCTCTATAAATCGATTGTGTAAATCTCTCTCTCCTTACTCTTTATTTACTTGCACTTATATTGTGTTTATTTCATTGAACTTGAATTGCATGCTTGTCTAGCCTAGAGAACTTAGAAAATATCAATATAGGCTAGAGAATTTAGAGAAACCGAAAAACGAGCTTAAGGTTAGTTAAAAACCGATTCACCCCCCCCTCTCGGTATAGCCTATAAGAGCCAACAATAAGAATACGAGCATAAGAAATACAAGTATTTGATTGACATATGACATGAAGTTATGGTTATGTGAAATGTGATTAGTGTATGATATGAAGATATGAGAATATGAAATGTTTACTAGTATATGATATGAAGCTATAAGTATATGAAGTTATTTGATGAGAAATTGACTAATATGAAGCATTGTTTCATAAGAAATGTGATATTTGATAAAATCGATATTGCACCATTTTGCATGCATAACTTCAGTTTACTGTTATTGTTTTATGAAGTTACATTGCATGTGTTTATAAGATTGTAAAGAGGATTGGGTATAGTGATGTAACGACCCGTTGCCACATTTTTCACCTTCTTGTACACAACTTAACCGGTTAGGCTGTCTGTGATATTTCACTTGTACTAACTGTTAAACAATTTTACATAACATTGTTTATATTATACACATCCCCTATCTTAATTAATTAGATAAGTAGTACTGTAGACATGTCTAAATACAGAAAATAAATGATCGTACCTCAAATAAATCAGTCGGTCTGTCACATTGTCCTTTATGTACAGCCGTGATCCACAATCAACTAATCTCACAATCATCAAAAACCTGAAATGTTTAAAATTAAGGGGTGAGCAAAATCACGGCTAAGTAAGGGAATTATATGCCTCACTTGATACTCAGCTATCTATATGCTGAAAATCTTTTTCATTTTTCCTATGGGCTCTAGGCACGCATGTAGGAAGGATACTACAGTCGGCTAGGGATCCGGATGAAGTAAGGTAGGTATTTTGAAATACCTATCTTGTTCCGGAACCTAGAAGCAACTGTAGAGAATAATAAATTTCTTTTCGTTTGAAATTTAAATCATTTTCCTTTTTGTTTCATATCATTTTCATATTCTTTTCATATAATAATGCTTTTATGAAATAAAGCATTTAAATAAAGTAATTAATATTCATATATTCTTTGAAAAGAATATTAGTTAAATCATCATCATTCTTTTTTAAACTCATTTCATATTTTACTGTACAATCATAATTAGTACAGTACTTTAAATAGCAAAATAAGCTATTAATTTTTTTTCGTATAACATATAAATCATTTAAATCTAATATTAAATTTAAAAATTAAAATAAGAATATTAGATTTATTTTCCTCCTCTTTCCTTTTTGGAAAACATATCACATATTCATGTCACATATAGTCTAATATTCAATTTAAAATCATAGTAAGAATATTAAAATCTATTCCACTTATCACATTAGCAAAGCAGCAAGCACTTCGATAGATTAGTCACTATATACGTCGATAAATTGGTTACTATGCAAGATTATAAATCAATCCATTCACAAAACGAAAATCAATAAACTTCAAGCATATAGCTTAACTCACTAAAAATAGTTCAAAATAACCGATCACTTACTCACTTTAGGCATAAGCCCCAGTTCAATGATTTAGTTACGACATCCATTCAAACTAGCAATGGAGTTAAGTGTGAAAGAGGACAAACATTCAAATAGCACATGTTTGTATGGCATATATAAGTTAATTCAATGATCATACACATTCTCTGTCTTATGTATAAGATCTATTCCATCTACTGAGATTTGTCACATTCACGAATCACAATCATTTATTTATTATCACAATAACCTATGATTCCTCATATTTCATCAAAACACGTGTAGCACTTAGCTCTCAATGGATTCTAGAGGTGGCTCCCATAGTTTCCGAAGAACCTATGTAGCACGTAAGTCCCTTGAGTCTTCTAGAGGTGGCTCACACGGTACAAAGGTCGAGTCTTTACTCGGATTGACCTTTATGACACAGACTTTCTACTATCACATCGGAACTCGTGTAGCACTTAGTGCTCAAAGGATTCTAAAGGTGGCTCCCATAGTTTTCGAAGAATCTATGTAGCACTTAGTTCCCTTGAGTCTTCTAGAGGTGGCTCACACGGTACAAAGATCGAGTCTTTACTCGGATTGGCCTTTATGACACAGACTTTCTACTATCACATCGAAACTCGTGTAGCACTTAGTGCTCAAAGGATTCTAGAGGTGGCTCCCATAGTTTCCAAAGAATCTATGTAGCACTTAGGTCCCTTGAGTCTTCTAGAGGTGGCTCACACGGTACAAAGATCGAGTCTTTACTCGGGTTGGCCTTTACGCCATATACTTTCCACTATCTCATCAGAACTCGTGTAGCACTTAGTGCTCAAAGGATTCTAGAGGTGGCTCTCATAGTTCATGAAGAATCTATGTAGTACTTAGGTCCCTTGAGTCTTCTAGAGGTGGCTCACACGGTACAAAGATCAAGTCTTTACTCGGGTTGCCTACGTGGCTTATGTTTTCAATGGTTCATCGTTACACATGTAGCACGTATAATCTAATATTCCATTTAAAATCATGGTAAGAATATTAGATTTATCAATTCTTCCTTTTTGAAAGCATATTACATGTTTGTATCACATGTCTTATGAAAATCATCTCACAGTACTATAATCAGTACCGTAATGAGCATTTTGTAAAAATGTTATAAATCAATTGATCTTCTTCTCATATCATATAAAACATATTCTTTTCACATGTCACGCATCATATAAAGAGTCTAAGACAATCATCAATCATATCATGCTATAGACCCCAGAGGGTAAAGAAATAAACATGTCAAATCTATGACTATAATCTATATTATCCTCGGTGGATCACTGATCAGGTGTCGACCGGGACTACACATATCACATATCACACATCAGCATGATAGGATGCCTACTAGTCTCAAAACAGTATTTTTCATCATTAATAAACCTTTATGGAATTTATAAAAAAATAAATTTTATAATTTAAAACCATAAAGGTTATAAAACAATTTAGTGAATATTTAAGAAATATATATAAAAATATTCACTTTATTTCTTTTCATTTTTCATCTCGTATTACGAGTAATTTACATATCAAGAGAAGTTTCGGTGATTTCATTATCACCATTCTCGAAAACATAAATATTTTAAAATCACTTTCATTTTATCCATGTTTTTATGAAAATATTCATTTCCTCAATTTTCGTGGTTGAAAATCATTTCTCGTGACATAAAAATCATTTATTATGATTTTCAATAATTTTCGAGAATTTTTCGATAATTTTTCGGCAGTATAACGGCTGCCGATTGGCTAGCCTCCCGCACAGAAAATACAGTTTATAATTTTCAGCCAGTACTTCATACCAAATTTCCAACCAATCATTCATCATAACAATTTCATAAGATATTTCCATAAAATATTTCGAAATTAAAACATGCAGACTGAATATCCTTACAGTACTGCACATGCATCCCTTACCTTTTCCCGGTCGGCGGCTTCCTCTTATCAGTCGCGCCCGCACTCCATCTCTTTCGATTCCTCATCTCGATCGCTGAGAATAATTTTTGGAAATAAAAATTCTAAATTTTAGAATTTTTTTCATAATTTATTAAATTTTTCTGAAATTTAATTTCTGGGAATTTCTTACCGAATTTATGTAAATTTTCGGATTGTCGAATTTCCGGGAATCTCCGAATTCCCAAAATTCTCCTTTTTCCTCTTTTCTTTTTTTTTCTTTCTTTCTTTCTCTTTTCTTTCTCTTTCTTTTCTTTTTCTTTTTCCTTTTTCTTTTCTTTTTCTTTCCTTTTTTTCCTCTTCCTTTCCCGGTCAGACCGGTCCAGTTCCCTTCCTCGCCGGTTCCTAGTCGACGGCCGATTCTCCGGCGGCTCGGTGGCTTAGCAGCTGGCCGGCATTGAGACAAACTTGCTGGTGGCCTCAGCTCGGCCTGGATCGACGGCACGATGGCGGATCTACTCTGTTTACCTTCGGTTTCTTCTCCTCCTCCGTCAGCCTTCCTCCGCCGTTCACCGCGCCTCCGGTGGCATCCATCCTCTGCCTCCGTCGGTGCTTCGATGGTAGTGGCGGTGCCTGGATCGCGCGGCACCGCCGTCTACCATTTTTCCCTTTCTTCCAGGTTTCCTTCGTTTTCCTTCGTTTCTGTTTTCCGTTTCTTCACGCTGCCGACAACTTCTTTCCTTTCTCTGGCCGGTGGTGTCTCGCCCTTCTCCTTCCTCCCTCGCCGGCGGTGGCAGCTCCGCCGCCGTATGCCCTTTGGCTGGGAAGGATCGGGTCCTTCCCCGATTTTCCTTCATTTTGTTTCTTTCCTCTTTTGGTTTTATTTCCTTTCCCTTTTTAGTTTATAATATACTATAAAATATTTATAGTGTATAATATATACTATATATTATACATATATTATTTTATATATAATGTAATACAATATATATTATATATAAATTATATATATTTTATATTACAAAACATATATCTAGTATATATATGTATATTTATATACTTTAAAATAAATAACATTTACATATACAAATTATATAAATGTTATAATACAACAGATATACATATAAACTTTAATATAAAATCATATTTACCTTTCTTCTATATGTATTTATATAATTATATATACACATAAAATATTATGTTTATATACATATGTATTAATTAAATTTATGAAATAATATATATATTTATATATATATATATATATATATCAACATATATTAAAATATACTATATAGTATTTTAAATACATATGTATTTGTATAAAATACATTTATAAAATTTGTAATTATATAAACATACTTTATTTTCATTTCTCATTTTCCTTATTTAATTTGGATTTTAATTTATCCAAATTAATTTTTCCTTTCTCTATTATTTTTATTTTCACTTCCAATTTAATTTCCTTTACACGAATTTTCCGATTCTTTCACTTCCTCAATTCTCAGGATTTTCACCAATATCTCGTTCTCGCAAATTTTATTTATTTCCTCTAATTTATTTTCTCCAATATTTATCTTCAATATTTATAATTTCCAATAAATGAAAAATTTACGGTTATCATAAGTGATGTCAAGTATCAAGGGGATAATGAGATATCTTAAAATACCTTTAATACTCGACCTTGAAAGATCTTGACAATGTCTAGTGGGATGCTATCGAAATATTCGACATAAGAAGTATAAGAACTTTATTGAAGTAAATGTGGTTAAATATGGACATTGAATTATGTATAAGATAATTGTGATTTAATTTGTGTTTCTTGACTATTGATATGAACTAATTGAATTGAAGATAGGAACTATATGTGAATTGTGAATATTGTACTTTTTTTCGGCTGTGTTAGATCCCAATCTAGCTCTTATGTTGCAGAAATTTCAATGAACATTATTGGCTATTAAGTAATATGAACTTTACCGAATTGTGTGCATGGAGAACAACTTATCGTATGTTACTATCTTTTGTACGATATGGTTATCTTACTGAGCTCCCCAAGCTCACCTTCTTTTTCCTCACAAATTAGCTAAAAGAGTATCAACTTCTGCTACTCACAATCAGCTTTAACAGTTTCAAGCTCTAGAACATCCGTAATTCGTATTTGGTAGATGTAAATTACTTAGTTTCAGATAATTTTTTACAATATTGTAGTGTGGGATGTGTATGAATCATTTGTACATGGGTATCGGTTAAATTAGTGTAATTGGATGTAAACAAACATATATTTGAAAATGTGTTAGTAACTTGGGTTTACCGCATTTACATGGAAATGAATGTAATTATGTAAATGATTGTGAATCTTAATTATATAAGACTGGGATCTAAGGCAAGATGCCTTAAAACGAATTAGGTATTTAGATACTCAACTTACAAGATAAGACTACTCACATGATAAATTATTGTTAAAGGGAATTAAAAAAATGGCTCAATTTACTGTACTTTCGCTTTTTTATTACCGAAAGTCACATTCTTCGGACCTTGATAAACAAGCTTCAATATTGTATGTGTTTAGAGAAACCAACATGTGTGCGAATAGCTTGGCCAAGATCATTATGTTATTTTTGGACTTCATCCGGAACGTACTAAACTCTTCATTTTGTTTGATGCTATGGGTCTGCACATGCCCAGATTACGGTTTGTAATCCCATGTCGGGGTAGTTTCTGTTTTTCTATGAAATTTCCTTTTTCACCCAAAAAAACAAAAAGAAACATTTATGGGTTGGAGCCAATTTTTTAATTTTTTTTAATTATTTCTCTTTCTCAATGTCAGTTTCTTTTCCATCTTTCAGTTCACTTCTTTTTTTTACTACTTCCGATGGGGTTCATATTTTTCCATGTGCTGCAAGCCTGCAACAACACATGAATTTATTTGCTTGTTGAGAAAATAAAGCGTGAGATCCACATAGAAACACTTAATCCAATCAGTAAAATAAAGTGGGCTTAAGAGCAAAACGAACAACGTGGCAGTAAAAAGAGGCTAAAATATGTTCAATTAAAAAAGCAGGAACGTAATTTCACCATCTTTCAGTTTATTCTCGAATATTAAGTTATAAGATGTATTGATTATCTTCCATGCAATAGCATATCCCATCTCTTCATAAATGCCCCATTGCTCCATGTCCTTAGAACATTGATTTCATCGTCGTAGACGAAGCCATCGATGCCCTTTGGTACCTGCAGGTGAAGAAGTCTAGCTTTTTCATGCACACAAATGTTTGTGTTTGTGTGTGTATATATATACATATATAAAAAGGGAGAATGAAAATTCGAATTTGAAAACTAATCTCTTAGAAGCGATAACAATTACTATTCCTATGTAAACCCGATCATAAATGTATAAATGTATATTATCGGTACCTATATATAGAGTCATGAATGCTCTCTACACTCTTTCTGAAACTTTTTTTCTCATTGTTCTCAATGTTTTTGTTTTATTTTTCATGTGATTTCTCAGAATTCATTTCATCCATAAGAGTTTAAGCAAGGTTCACCTTCTCAGTCATATCAAGTGCAGAATGTGCGTTTAATTGTGAGGACACCAGAATCTGAATATGATTCCTGGATCGCCTTTTCTGTTTGTTGCCCTAAAAAATTTGTCCATCAAAACGAATCCTCAATCTGATTTAGAAAGCACGTTCTTTGAGGCAAGTTTATCTCATATATATATTCTTTTTTTTCCCTTAAACCAAATCAAATTCTTTTATACCTATAACAGTCACGTAACACGAGCAAAATATAATCTCATGTCCAATATGATATAAGCGCACCTCATGATTAATACAAAAAAAAAAATTCTTTCTTTTCTCCATCTCTCTTATGCTTTATTTTTTATGATAAAATGCCTCAAAAATATAGTAGTCTCTTAGATTACAAGGAAATTTTCTTTTTCCTTTAATTTAATAAAGAACCCCTTTATCACCATCTTTAATTTCAGTATTGAAGAGCAAAAATGATCCAACGAGAAAACGTTCTAATCAATATACGGAAAACAAAACTCAAGTTCTGTTCTCGGTATAATAGCATAATTGCCATACACATCAATTTGTCAAATTAATATAATCAAATTACAAGTGACAAACTTTCCCCAACACCCTATTTATAGTTGGAAGAATCTTTGGAGCTATCTTTTATTGCACATAGCCACTAACTATTGTCACAAGTCAAAAATGTATATCAAAGGGATGACAAAACATAGGTAAGAACTCCTTCTTTTCCCTATTTTTTGGTGGGGTAAGGGGCTTCTGTTAATATGTTTAGGTATTCTGTATTCTACATTTCTATAGCTCATCTTTGGCTGCTTGATCTTTGGTTCTCACGTGCTTCTTAATGAATGCAGCTAATTCTTTTGAACCAGATTTTGTTGAAAGTTTGATCTGATTAGCAAAATGGATCACTATGTCATCAGATGGTGTTTATAAATATGACAGACAAATAGAAGTGAACATTGTGTAAAACAATTACCGGACTATCTTTATCACTCGCTTTGTATAAAAAAAGTGACGGGTAGTCATCCACCTGGAGTCATAAACAATCACAATAGTATAAACCTTCTCAGTGCCATCCATTTGTAAACCATGTCAAATGTAAATGAAACAAAAAATTATAGAATTCCATATTTAATCAACTTTGCGTCTTTTTTTTCCTAATTACACCGAAATTTAAGAACCACAAAGTACATGAGCTAAGATTCCTAATCCTAGAGAAGGATAAGTAAAACAAGGTTGTTTTCTTTGATAATACAGATCTCTTATTTAGGAGTTTCAATCTCAACCGAGACAGAATCCTAAATGATCTGAACATGACAAGTTGCAGCAACATCCATGAAATAAGCACAAATGAGGCAGGGAATGAAAATTGAACAGTTATGGTAGTCATCAAAATTTGGGTTGATTTATGACGCTTGACCCAAAATAATAGAGACTGATCACTCTTCAAGGAATGGCAGGTAAATAAGATCATGTGGAACATGAATACAGAACATTGTGATTGACTCTCATTTGACAACCAAGCTATCTTTTGGAGGAAAGTCAAAAGAGTATTCAGTACTAAAGTGCAGAACACAGACATGATTTCTTACAAACAATACCTGAAGTTTTGGATGTTCATTAGCAGAAGCATCAATGTTAGCAAAGACAAGATTATCCAAGCCTTTAAAATGCTTGGCCAATTTCTCAACCTTCTTGCTTGTGGTCTCACAATTGATGCACCATGGTGTATAAACCTATTATTTGGCAATGAAGATAAGGCTGTTTTAAACTTTAAGTTGTATACTGCAGCAACCTCCTCAATTCTTAATTTAAATTAAAATATACATCCATGTGATATGGTTAAAAAGCATCACGCAACTACCATCAATCATATCATATATAGCAAGAGATAATGATGAAAAGTGTGAGTGAAACCAGTTATCCTATCTTTTCATTTTTCAGATGGAACGCTAATACATCTAATTGGCAAAGACTAATAAAGCAAGACTGTCAAACAAATTGCAGGGTACATTCAGAAAGCATGGAAAATACAGTAGATTGATACCTCTAAAAGAACATTCTTGGGACTATTCAAGACCAAGTCGTCAAATGTCTTTCCCACAACAGCTAGGACACTTGCATTCTTCTGCAAATTTCATAATGCAGAAGTTTGTTGGGAGTAAAATAAATTAGAATAAATATCAAATTTCATTAGCTCAAATAGAAGAAGATAATACATAATCTTTTTGGATGTCTAGAAAATTGGACAGCTTCTTGTATCTACATTATACACATGATGACATATATTTTCATGTTTCTTCAGTATTTACAACAAATTACCGGATTATAGAATAACAATGGTTGAACTTGTCCACTTTTCTTGCATTCATAGCATGATTACAGGAAGCAAAATTATAGTAGTGCCAATTTTACTTTGTGCAACATAGAAGCTACTTGCTACAAGATGGTAAATAGTATTAAAAAAAGGTTCAAAAGCATATATGCAGAAATTAATATAATTTATAGTTTCAAACTGAAGACAGCAATGACAAAGCAGCTGTGAGTCTAAATTATATCTAGCATCATATAAAAGAAATAGAGAAAATACAAATTCTGATCCTTACATTATCTGGTATTGGCTGTGATTTGAAATATGTTGAGATAGAACCATCCAAAAGCCCTGAGCAAAACTCCTGAAAAGCCAATTTAGAACATCATACCAGTTTTCTGAACAAATATTTTCTGAAAGGTGAAATCTATGAAGCTGAATTGTTACTTCTATGTTGCTTGGGGTTGGATTGGGTAATAAGAACTTTGAACTGCCCTTGTTATCAAATGCAGTCACCTAACAAGCATACAAAAATAAATTGTACTAATTTTAGATTCAGTCAAATTCTAAGGAACGGATACATTTGCAGTTAAAAAACGGCCATTTATCAAAAAAAAAACTGACCAAAGTGTTTTTTGAGTCCTCAAGGCCAAACAAGGTTAAGAAGGGCTTTGCAAGGTTTTCATCCATGATGTCTATATAAATAAACATTATCTGCACCATGAGGAAAAAGTAAGAAATTATTTGAACGAAAATCTTCAAACTGTCAAATAGTCGATGCTAAATACCTTTGTTTTGAACTTTCTTGCAACATCTTGAAGAGGCTCAAGAAGAGTCTTGAAATCATCAGCTTTAGCAAAGACATAAACCTGACAGAAAATGAAAGGCAAATTCACAGCACTAATTTAATTTCCGAAAGAAATTGGGAAAACCTTGGACAACTGTATAAAGGCCAAAACATATAACCATAAGATAACACAACTACAACAAATGTACACATCAGAAAACCGACCCAAATTGACTTCCATACTATCTTCTAGTCCTTAATTAGCTTCCCAGCACATTAGTGTTGATAGAGAATTTACTCGTTAACCAAAATTCAAGGAGAGATATTTTCTGGCCACCATGATGCATAATTTCAAAAACATCACACCTAAACCAACTCACTCGAGGCGAATGATGTAGTAACACTACACCAAAATGTAAACAAACTTACATACTGAAGCACTTGAGAAATTTTCAATCACTATGAAAATTCTAAGCACTTGACATACAATTCCCAACTGCAACCAATATCCTTCCGCCTATATCAATGCTTTTATTAACTTTGTATCAAACTCTACAATTTTATCTTGCAAAAAGAAACATAAATAGTTATATACACAAAGGAAAGAAATTGGAAGTCATAAAGGTAATAAACAATTAATGTTGTATAACGAGTTGAAAGTATGGAAACCTGAAGTTTGATGGGACTGGAGTAAACTCTGACAGAATTCAGTTCAGTCAATTGAGTTTTTCAATCACTATGAAAATTCTAAGCACTTCACATACAATTCCCAACTGCAACCAATATCCTTCCTCCTATATCAATGCTTTTATTAACTTTGTATCAAACTCTACAATTTTATCTTGCAAAAAGAAACATAAATAGTTATATACACAAAGGAAAGAAATTGGAAGTCATAAAGGTAATAAACAATTAATGTTGTATAACGAGTTGAAAGTATGGAAACCTGAAGTTTGATGGGACTGGAGTAAACTCTGACAGAATTCAGTTCAGTCAATTGTGTTACCAATGGAAACTTGTTGTAGTCCAAAAACTGCAATATGCTCTTCATCTCAAAGGTACCTTCTGTAAAACCAGACAGATATGTTATTAATCTAGTCAATGAGTTTGGCTTACTGATGTAACTGTAAGGAAACGAAAATAAAATAAAGAAGCCAAGAACAGAAAAATTCATAAGTCCCATAACTTTCATTAACCATCTCATGTGGATTTACTCCTCACAATCAGTGAATTAATTACAGACTCAAACATAATTTGCACATTTACCAAATCTTCAAGGAGAGGGAAAATATTAAAAAATAAAGAACTAGTGAACCATCTGTGCTACCCAGGATGCCAATTATCAGTTTTCCAGATTGCAAACTCACCATAAGCAGTGTATCTTTCAGGTTCAGTTTTAACAATCCCAAGGAAAAGATTAGTAGCTTTAATTTCTGGGTATAGAGCTTTTGCAACCTCAATGCTGTTTGCTTCAACAAACTGGATTTCGTTGTCAGAGGTTGCTGCCCTCATAAATGCTTCATGATCAGATCCCTGCAAGAACACCATGATAAGTAAATGCCCAAGTACATCAGCAAAATCGAGAGACAATATAACACATCTAATTTATAAATGCTAAACACTAGCATGCACCTTTTAAGATTGAGGAGTAGAAGAAGAAATATTAAAATAAAGGATAAGCAATAAAAATTCGAAAGATTTAAACACATAGAATTGCAGCCCCACTTGGCATCAAAGTGATTGAGCAAAAAGAGGTTGCTTGTAAATATAAGCTATCATTTGAAAAGAGCATTCCAGAAATCAAAAAGCAAATTGCAACAAGGTCACACCTAATACATTCAAGCAAACAATTATCAACTTCCAAGCTAGATTTGGCTATCACATTCATTTAAGTTTTGAATGGGACAACTCTACCTTAAACCCTACAAGAAAGTAAGATGAAAGAAAAAGTCTACAAATAATTGGCTCTGTTTCGCTTCATCTTGAAATCAGATCTCGAAATAACATATTCCAAATGATAAAAGTATTGTGAATGATTTGTCAAAGAGAAATATGAAGTTGCATCTATCTTATGCATGGTAAATAGATAACTGCTGGAAACAAATAACAGTTACTTTTGATATTTGTTCTAAAGAATAAAGTTAGTTCCCAAATATTTGAAATATGGTTAGATTCAAATTTTAAAACTTTTAAGCACTTATTTGATAACTTGAAATTAAAAGACGCTGTATTTTTTGGACATTTTCCTGTCAGAACTATCTAATTGTGGGTTTGCATCACCTTAATTGTGCAACATAATTGAAACTAGATTTTTTGGGAACTAAGTCTTTTGGAACAATGCATCTAAATGACTACTTGTAAGCACTTCATTTTCCATAGCAAAGAAGATCTGATAAAAGTGATACAAGAAGAAATAAAGAGGCAGTAGCCGTTATGTTAGTTGGGAGTTATTTGGATTTTATTTTAGTTTTTGCTTTATTTTCTTAATTCCAAAATATACACATCAGCCATTCTGTTATGAAGGTGACGTCACACATGCTGTAATAAGCACTATAAACATGAAGAGGAATATACAGATTCAAATCATTTCTGAAAACTCTGTCTTCCTCATTCTATCTGTTCTCTCTCTCTCTCTCGAGCATTCCAGACACTCTGGTTGCCATTGTCATTTCTTTGTTGTTGATACAGAAAGCTCAGGCTCTCATCATTGGTATTAAAGCCGATGTCCTGGCCAGGGCGGAAGGAATCACTACATGTGTTCAAAAAGAGATTGGTCAGCTTCAGAAGATATGGAGCTGTTGCAAGCTGAGATAAAACAGAATTCCAAGTTGCAGCGTCATGAGATTGGAGCTGAAGTTCAGGCCAAAATGGATTGTATGGGAGTCAATTCCAGGAGGTTGTTCGAACAAATCATGAGCAAGCTTGATACCTCCAGGTCGTGAGTTCAAGAAGGACCTTGTAGTTTTGGGGGCTTTAGATTCAAAATAGAAGGCAGTACTGCATACTCCTGCGGCTCCACAGGTGTTATCCTCGACTACTACTGGAAATGTCGATCTGACATAAACAGTTAAGCAAGGAACCAAATATTTCAAGCTTGAATGTTCTCAGTTTGCTAGGGAAGGATTTAGAGGTTGGTTCATCAAGATGGAGCAACTTTTTGAAGCTGATCTAACAAGAGATCAAGACAAGGTGCGAACAATGATGATGCACCTTGATGGCAAGGCTCTACAGTTGCATCTTAGAATCATGAAGAATCAAGATCCTTTGACAGAGGTAAGATGGAATCATTATTTTGAGGATATGAAAACCAGATTTAATGATACAGAATACTATGATCGAATGCTTGATCTAGTATGTTTGAAACAAACTGCTTCTGTTGGTGAATACTTTGAGGAGTTTGAAGGATTATTGAATTTGTTGCAACTATCTAATGATTATGCCTTAATTGTTTGAAGCCACTCTCAAACTCCTTAAAAAGTCCCAGAATCGAATGAAACAGCAAACAGAAAAGGGTCGACCTGATAGAGCTTTTGAAGTTGGAGACATGGTCTATGTTAAATTGCAGCCCTGCAGACAGAAATCTGTAATCAATAGATTATGTTTGAAACTGGCTGCAAAATACTTTGGGCCATATGCAGTGGTGGAGAAGATAGGACCTGTGGCATATCATTTGCTATTACCTGAGGGAGGTAAGGTACACTCTGTCTATCATGTATCTCAGCTAAAGAAGCATGTTGGTTCCCAGCCAGTTCAACAGTAGCCACCCCTGTTAGATGGAGATGGTATTTTGCTTAAAGAGCCTATAGCTATTGTGGATAGTCACATGAACAAACGTGGAGGCCGATTGATGACTGAGTCTCTTGTCCGGAAAAACAATTCCTTTCCTGAAGATGCAACTTGGGAGAACTAGGTGTATTTCAAGACCAAACTTCCAGATTTTAATCCTTGAGGAGACAAGGATTTTTCAAAGGGAAGGCAATGATACAGGAAAAAAAATACCGTAGCGGTTATGTCAGTTGGAAGTTATTTGAATTCTATTTTACCCTTTGCTTTATTTTGTTAATTCCAAAAAATACACGTCAGCCATTCTGTTGCGATGGTGACCTCACACATGCTATCATAAGCACTATACACATGAAGAGGAATATACAAATTCAAATCGTTTCTGAAAACTCTCTCTTCCTCATGCTCTCTGTTCTTTCTCTCTCTCTCTCTCACTCTCAAGCATTCCAGATCCTCTGGTTGCCACTGTCATTTCTTCGTTGTTGACGCAGAAAGCTCAGGCTTGCATCAAAATGATAGAAAGGGCTAAAGAAAATGATGGTAAATAAGAACATATGCAATGCCTCAAGATTCAAATAAAATGAGCATAAATGATGACTAATCTTGCCATAAAAATTGTACTTATATGCTATCAACATATCCTGAACTGTCATGCTGGAATTAGAGACTAACTTGAATATCAATATGTAAGATAGTGAGTTGAAGTTATCAAGGACCGCAGCACAGAATGAAAATGGTCAAAAAAAAAAAAAACGAAGAAAATAAAACAACTTTCTAAGAGAGAAAAATTATTACCTTTCACAAAACACAAGACTAAATAACGCAAACACATTACCAAGGCGTGGAACTGGGGCAATATTTGCAATTCTAGAACCCGAAATAGTTTTATGCATAACTTATATAAATATTTTGACATGATGTAAAATGACTGAAATACACATACCTCAAATTTCTCAAAAAGACCAATAACAAACATCTGATGCTTTTTAAGGAATTCTTCAGCCTCAGCCACCGTGCCTATTCTAATGACAGGCATACCAGTCTTCTTCCTAGCCCATATCACAATTTCTTCCCTGAAACCAAAATCAACCCAATACATTAAGCACAATTATATGTAACATGAATGCTGCAATCCCAATGAGCTACTCTAAATTTATTTACATTTCCAACAAAGAAAAAAATGAAACTTACCCTGAAAATCCACCCGTATAAGGTTGAGAAGTGCCATTAACAAACAAAAGCAGAGTTGGGAACCCTTTGATGTCAAGCAAAGAAGCTACCTTGGGGTACCTTTCAGCATCAAGCTTAGCCATCAAAAGGGGACTTCCCAATTCTTTCAAGGAAGTAGCAGCTTCAGCAAAGTGAGGCATTAGCTCAGCACTCCGAACGCACCAAGGAGCATACCCCAAAACCAAAACAAATTCATTCTCATCAATTACTCTCTTGGAATTATCACTGTTAAGTTCAAGAACTATCCTTTGTGCTTTACTTAACACCTCTGCTTCTGAAAATCTACTACTAGACTCTTGTTCTTGGTCTTGTTGTAGTTGATCTTCTTGTTCATCCAAAGCTAAAAGCTGTTCCAGGTCATCAGAATCATCTTCAGGGCTGGTGATATCAGAAGCATTGATGTTTATGGAAAAAGAGAGTAGTACGAGAAGGGCGAGGGTAAGAAGAAGGAAACTTGAAGAGGGTTTTCTAGGGAAACGCATGGTGATTCTGTTTGTAATTAGTTTTTTTTTTTTCGAGAATTTTGCAGATGGGGGTGAACACATGCGTAGTTTTAGACGAGATCTGTGGTTTGAGGAGATTTATTTTCTGGGTTTTTGAGGGTTTTCTTTTCTGTGAAACAGGTTTATAAATGTTTAGCGCATGTTAAGGCGGAGCTGAAGCCAATGTGAGGATAGATTGGCTAGTGTAAACAGTTTCGGAGAATGACTAAATTTATCTCTTTTTTTTTTTCTCTTCATACTCCATCCACGCCTAAATGAACAGTAACATAATGAAGAAAATGGGGTGGAAAGAGTAAAAACATGGGAATGAATCACAGTTTCGTCAGTCAAAAATGAACTGAAAAGTCTGGATCCTGGTGGGCCTTCGTTTTTTTTTTTAATAATTTTTCTATTTTCCGAGTAAATACATTGAAAAACAATAATTAAATGAATTAAATCGGTTCATATTAGACTGAAATGAACCTGTGACTGACAGATTGTCAACACTATTTGTTTATATAGTTATAATTGCTGCTTTTTTCACTTTTACTTGCTTGCCAATGACCACGACTTGCCTTGATCTGTTGTTTATTGTTTGGCAAACGAATGATTTATCAACTTAGACAATTTTTTGTGCAGCCTTTGCATTTTTTGTGCAGGGATGAGTAGGAGGGTTCTGATACGTTCTTGAAAGTGAATATTGAAGAATTGAAAGATTAAAGAAGAGAGTTGATAGAAAGGAGTAGATAAGAAAATTCTGAAATTTGGTATTTCTTGCATATTCTGCATTCAACAATCTTTTAATTTTTATACTCAATTTTACAAATCCAACTCCCTACCGTTTATTCAAGTACTAACCAACATTTAGTTACACAACAGAATTATAACTACCTTTGGCTAACTTGAGAAGCCAACTCATCTCAATCCTCATATCTGATCGGTCTTCTTATCTCCCTTTTAACTCGAGTTTGAGCAATGCTTTGCATGTCTTTCCTTTGAGAAGCCATCTTTTCTCTCTCTTCAATCTCCTGTCTTTGGCCTTCTGGTTGAACATGTGCTAGCTGCTGAGTATCACTGCTATCCTCATGGATCGAATCAATACCCCTTTCATCAACAACAACCTTGTCCTCAAAAGTTGAACTCCGGATAACAGCTCTTCATCATAGCTTCATCTTCCCAACTGGCCTCTGATTTGTTTAATCCCTTCCATTGAATTTAACCATTGGAAAACTTTTGTTTCTCCACGTTTTATAGTTCTGGTTTGCAGTACCCGTAATGGTTCTAAAATAGGATGGCAGGCTATGACCTCCATAAGTAATGGAAGATGCGCTGGAGCTTCTTCACCATGAAACAACTTCAATACTGATACATGAAATACATCGTGTATTTTAGCTGCAGTAGGTAGCTCCAACTTATAAGCTACATTGCCAATCTTCTTTATTATTTTAAAGGGACCAAAAAATCTCTTGGAGAGCTTGTTACTGTCCCTAGCAGCCAAAGTGTTCTGTCTATAAGGTTGGAGCTTAACCAACACTAAATCTCCTATCTTAAACACCACCTCTCTTCGATGCTTATTGGCATACTTCTGCATGGTTGTCTGGGACTTCTCCAAATTCTTCTTTAGTTGTTGTAAAATGCCCTGCCTGTCTATGAGCTGCTTATCGACTGCATCATTTTGGGCTGACATTGGAATATAATCCAATATAGATGGAGGTTCTCTGCCAAACACTATTCGAAATGGTGAAATGCCTGCTGCACTATGAAATGAAGAATTATACCAAAATTCTGCCCAGTGAAGAATGTTACTCCAGCATTTGGGGTTCTCCCCAACGAATGATCGTAAGTATTGTTCCAAGACACGATTTACCACTTCCGTTTGACCATCTGTCTGTGGATGGTATGAGGAGCTTCTTTTAAGGACTGTACCACTCAAGGTAAACAACTCGGTCCAGAATCGACTCATGAACACAGCATCTCTGTCTGTTACAATTGACCGTGGTAACCCATGCAACTTACACACCATTTGTGTAAACAACTCAGCAACTTTTGGAGCATTGTAGCTTGTAGGTAAAGCACCAAAGTGTGCCTGTTTTGATAACCTATCCATGACAATAAGGACTGTAGTAAATCCTTTGGAATTTGGTAAGGCAGTGATAAAATCCATGCTCAAATCCTCCCATATGCGATCTGGAATAGGTAATGGTTGTAAAAGCCCTCCAGGTGCCATAGTCTCATACTTAGTCTGTTGGCAAATCAAGCATTGCTTGATAAATTGCTGAACATCTTTCTTCAATCCTTGCCACGTAAAACATGCAGTCACCTTAGCCATGGTTTTCTAAATACTACCATGACCTCCCAACAATGTAGAGTGGCATTCTTATAAAAATTGTTCCTTCAACTGTGAAGTAGGATCGATCAATAGCTTTCCCTTGAACAACAAAAGACCATCACGCACTTCACATTCTGAAAATAGTGTTGGTTGTGGAGCAATATGATCATACCACTGTTTAAAGAATGTAGCAATCTTGTTCTCCTCACGCAACTGATCTAACAACTGAAATTGTATTATGGAGAAAGCCAAAAACTGATTTTTGACTTCATCAGGTCTTCTTGAAAGCGCATCTGCCACTCTGTTTTCTTTCCCTAGCTTATACACTATGGTATATTGAAAACCCAGCAATTTTGCCAAGTATTGTTGCTGCTCTGGTGTCTGTACAATTTGGTCCAAAAGCCCTCGCAAGCTTTTCTGATTAGTGCGAATTACAAACCTTCTGCCCAACAGATACTGCCTCCACTTCTTGACGGCCTCAGTGATTGCATAAAGCTCTCTCACGTAAGTTGAAGCTTGTTGCAATCGAAAGGAGAGTTTTTTACTAAAGTAGGCTATCGGATGTTCATCTTGCAGAAGAACAGCTCCAACTCCCTCATTAGATGCATATGTTTCCACCACGAATTCCTTAGAAAAATTTGGAAGTGTCAATACTAGAGTCGATGTCATGGCTGACTTCAATGCTTCAAATGCTAACTGTGCTTTGTCATTCTAAGCAAACGAATCCTTCTTAAGAAGGTTTGTTAAAGGTGCAGCAATGGATGCATAAGATCGCACAAACTTGCGATAATAGCCCGTCAATCCTAAAAAACCTCGAAGTTCCTTTAAGCTACTTGGTCTTGGCCATTCATCTATCGCCTTGACCTTCTAAGAATCCATGTTCACCCCACTAGCCGAAACCACATTTCCCAAGTATTCTACAGAACGTTGGGCAAATGCACACTTGCTTCTTTTAACAAAGAATTGGTTCTCCTTAAGCACCTGCAGTACTTGCCTCAAATGTGTTAAGTGCGCTTGAATCGAAGGGCTATAGAGTAAGATGTCATCGAAGAACACAGCTACAAACTTCCTTAAAAATGGCTTCAAAATTAGATTCATCATAGCTTGAAAGGTAGATGAGGCATTTGTCAAGCCAAATGGCATGACGACAAACTCATAATGGCCCTCGTGAGTACGAAATGCAGTCTTATGAATGTCCTTTGGTTTAACTCTAATCTGATGATAACCTGCCCGAAGATCAAGCTTGGAGAAAATTTTCGCACCACCCAATTCATCCATCAGTTCATCAGCCGTGGGAATAGGAAATCTATCTCGAATTGTTATGCTATTGACGACTCTGTAGTCTACACAAAATCACCAAGTTTCATCTTTCTTTTAACCAACAACACTGGTGAAGAAAATGGACTTGTGCTAGGCCGAATCACTCCTGACCTTAACATCTCAGCCACCAACTTTTCAATCTCTCCTTTCTAGAAGTGTGGATATTGATATGGTTTTACATTAACTACAGATGCATTCGCATGCAAGTGGATCTCATGATCAAACTGACGATGTGGAGGAAGACCGACTGGTTCAACAAAAATGGAGTCAAACTCCTTGAGCAACACTTCTATTTTTATGGGAGGTTCGGGCTGTGTAACATGCTCAGATACTGGCAACAATGTTAGATGATACAAAGAAGCCATAGAGTGCTGTGTCTTGCACTTTCGAAATTGATGCATAGACATGAGTTGAGGATGCCACTGCTTCATACCCTATAAGTGAATGGAATCATTATGCCACGTGAAGTCCATTTTCAATTTATGGTAGTCAATCACAATAGGCCCTAGCAACTGTAACCACTGGACACCCAATACTAAATCCACACCTTGGATTGGTAAGACAAAAAAATCTACTAAAAACACATGCTTTTGAATCTGTACAGGGACTTTGGAGCATTGCCCTTCACATATTAATACCTCGCCATTCCCCACCATAACTTCAAATTTGTGAGTACTATCTACTGTCAAATCCAACTTGGACACAAGTCTAGACTGTAAAAAATTATGTGTACTACCTCCATCCACTAATATCTGGACCTCAGTTTTTGCAATAAAACCAGAAAATCTCAATGTTTGAGGAGTTAACACACCTGACATGGCATGAAGACTAATTTGTGGTGTCTTGACTACCGTCACTTGGGGTTCCTCTATGTGATCTGCTGGCTGCAAATCTTCCATATCATTCTCATCCTGCTTTAACTGGTCATCAGGTGCAATCAGAATGTGAACTGATGCTTGACAATTATAACCCCATGTATAAGGTTCATCGCAGTAAAAACAAAGCCCTTTCTGTCGCCTTTCTTGCATTTGGGTTTGTGTCAATCGATGAATTACTGGTTTAATGGTGGTTACAGGTTTTGGTGCTGTTGTTGTTGTGGCTGGTAAAGGTTTATATGGTAATGTTTTGGTTGGTTGGTAAGGGTAATTTGTTTGTGGTGTAGGCAACAATGGTGGATAAGAAGAATGCAATTTGGTAGGAACCCTTTTAAGGCCAATCTTGGTTTCTTGAATTTTGGCTAATGCTATTGCTTTTGTCAAGGACTTTGGTTGGAAAGAAAGAACTTCATGTTGAATTTCAAGCTTTAATCTTGATATAAAGCAACTAAGCAGAAAAGATTCAGAGAGACCATTGACTCTATTAGATAACGATTTGAAAGCCTCCTGATACTCCAGTACTGACCCTGATTGCACCAGTTTGGATAACTGCCCTTGATAGTCTTCCAACTCTGAGGGTCCAAACCTCGTCTGTAAAGCTTCCAAGAATCTTTCCCAGGTTGTGATATGAAAATTTTTGTACATCCACTGATACCATGCCAAAGCCTTTCCATCAAAATAGAAAGGTGCCACTTGCAATCTTTGCTTCGGTGGTGTGCCATGAAAATCAAAAAATTGCTGAATCTTGAAAATCCACCCCATGGGATCCCCTCCATCAAATCTTGAAACATCAATTCTTAATGGTTTAAGGTTGATAGGAGCAATTCCAGGAGAATCCGATGGAACTCTAATATTTGTTTGAGTCGCAAAAGGGGTATCAGAAGATACGTGTTGCTGCCTTCTCTGTTCAACATTCGCATATTAGGCTGAGATTTTGAAGGGAAAATCATTCAACTGTGATGAAATTTGGCCAATTTTAATCCCATAGACTCCATGTTAGTTCGAACTTGAGACATCTCTGAATGAACACTGGAAATTTCTGATTGAAATTGTGAAATCGACTGATCTTGCTTATCCACACGATCCTCCAACGATTTGCTTCTTGTAGAGGCCATTGAGAACGTCAATGAAAGCGCCAAATGATACGTTCTTGAAGGTGAATATTGAAGAATTGAAAGATTAAAGAAGAGAGTTGAGAGAAAGAAGAAGGAGTAGATGAGAAAATTCTAGAATTTGGTATTTCTTGCATACTCTGCATTCAACAATCTTCTAATTTTTATACTCAGTTTTAAAATCCAACTCCCCACCGTTTATACAAGTACTAACCAACATTCAGTTACACAACAGAATTATAACTACCCTTGGCTAACTTGAGAAGCCAACTCATCTCAGTCCTCATATCTGATCGGTCTTCTTATCTCCCTTCTAACTCGAGTTTGAGCAATGCTTTGCATGTCTTTCCTTTGAGAAGCCATCTTTTCTCTCTCTTCGATCTCCTGTCTTTGGCCTTCTGGTTGAACATGTGCTAGTTGCTGAGTATCACTGCTATCCTCATGGATTGTATCAGGTTCCCACAAAGGCACTTCCCAAATCTAGCCAGAAGTTTGTTGGTTTACTTGGAAAGCTACTTAAACAACATTCAATGTCTATGAATGCAAAACTTGAAGATATTAGATGGAGTTGTCAAGTTGAATTTATTCTGCTACCATTGGTGTGTAAAGTCATATTGAATTTTTGAGTAAAGACGGTCTATAACGAAAAGTCCCTTTTTTTGCATTAACTTCAATGACAAAGCGCGAGCGAAAATTAATCTCGTACTCAACAGGCTTAGCAGCAAGGATGTTTTTCTCTCTTAAGAATAGTAAGAGGAGAAACTTCTGGTACAAATTATTGCTGCTAATGACTTCAATTCCAGCAGACAGCTTGGGAGGAACATAGCAACATTGAACTCTCTATCAAGGTCTTATTCTTGCTCTCTTATGAGTTCAGATCTCACCACATTGACATTCCTAAGCAAATCATGCAGACAGAGCCTTTCATGTCGTCTATACATTTGTTTATTTCCATAAAATACTCACAAGATTAAGCAAAAAAGGAAGAAGAAGGAGAAGAAGAAGAAGAAGAAGAAGAAAGAAACATTTACAACCTTCCAAGTAGAGAAAGACAGAAAAAGGTATGACAGGATCCCTCAACACGTAAATTTTGCAATGACGCAAATCATCACATAGAAACGACTTCACTCGTATGTGCATGCGTCCTTCTTGAATTTAATGGGCTTGGTTCTTGTTGAATCAATGACCAAAGGGCAAGAAATTTGCCTCCGGTGCTTTGTTCTCACAAGCTTTCCAACCACATTTCCTCTTGACCGGACTTCAAACTTCAGCATCAATGGAATTTCTGCACCATTTTGTGTAAATGTTAAGCTCGATCCAGCACCATAAAGTGGAACCTTTTTCCCTTCCAACACCACAGATACAGTTCTACGGCTCTTTCTTGGCTGATAATATTTCTTCAGCTGCAATCATATATAGATTTCATGAGACTTTCACTTAATTGCACACAATAAATGAAATTAAAATTATGGGTGAAGGAATCATACCTGCCCAGTTGCTACAGGAATTTCTGAGTATATGAGATTGATGGGGTTGGAACTAACATGAATGCCAAATATTGTAGCAGGATTGTAGACACTCAGCTTCAAAGAGCCATTCACTGTTAGCATTTTTGTTGGGACCCCAGAGAAATCTGAACCTTCCCCGACATAAAAGTTGTGCACTGCCAAGCTCTGCAGGAGCCACACTCTTCTTGAGAAAACAAATTCAACATCTAAAATAAGTGATGAATGTGCATTGCATTTGCATATGACTGAAGATAATTACTATTACTCTCAAGGTTACTGCCAACTGTAACGAAATGGTAAGTTGCAGACTTTGATACAGCTGTAACTTGGTTTACGAAATGTGCATTGCATTTGCATATGACTGAAGATAATTACTATTACTCTCCAGGTTACTGCCAACTGTAACGAATTGGTAAGTTGCAGACTTTGATACAGCTGTAACTTCGTTTACGAAATTTTGAGTTTGATGGCTGTAGAGGTACTGGTTTGACTCAATCACACTGCTGAGCCAATTCCTCCAATTATTGCTGAGTTGCCAATTAATTGCTATTATTCTAAGGTTGCTGTCAACTATCATAAATTTGAAAGTTGGAGACTTCGATACAGTAGTGAGTTGTGACTTGTTTACAAAAGTGTGAGTTTGATGGCCGTAGAGAGTTTGACTCGATCACAGTGCTGAGCCAATTCCTCCAATTATTGCCGAGTTGTGATTAAGCTCAAGTTTCTTCTAGGTTCAAACTTTCTTCTAGGTGTGTACTATCATTATGTATGCTACAACTAGACCAATCCTATCCATGAAAGTGGAAACCACAAACTCAGTCTCGAAACTATTAGCAAATAGACCAATTGGATTAAATTGGCATACCTTAACTGTGATTTCAGCTTTGTAAGGCCTGCTGGCACCCCAGATTATCAAGCAAAACACCGTGAACAAAACAACAAAAGTAAGCACACCAATCAAGGCCTGAAAACGCCTAGTAAACGCCTTATCCTCCAACTCATCATAGGACCCTTCTTCCATAATCACATTGCACTCAGGCCAGCCTTTGTCATTCCTCTTCCTGCTCCCTTTCCTCCCGGAAGACGACCTGAAGATCCCTGAAAACCGGCTGGCTGAAGAGTTCCTCGAATGGCGTCCGAAGGAGGAAGGGTGTGAAGGTGACTCCACGGGACTTGGTTGCATGGAAGATGACTTGTCTCCATCATGAGAGTCACGAGAAGGACTCTGAACGTAGTATACAGGACGCTTTGGAGACCTTGAAGGTGATGATGGAGCAAGGCTAGTGATATCGGATTCGGACTTGGTTGACAGCATCTTTTGCTAAAAGTTCTTCTGAGAATTGGGCTTTAACAGTTGGAAATTCTAGTTTAAAACACTAAGAGGTTCAGAACAGAGCAATGACTCTGTTTTCCTCTAGGATAAAACAAGTGAACCGTGAACCGCAAAAAAATTGTAAAAAAAAAAGAAAAATTTTAGCAAAAAGAAGCACCGGTGACAAAAACCAGTAACTGAAAAAGAACAATATCTAGAGATGTTGATGAAGAAGATGATAGAATCATGGAAAAGAAACAATTCAGTTCACTCTCTGTTTCTGTCTGTTTCTCTCTTTGTCTCTGTCTTCCTCTGTTCGCATACAGACAGATAAATAGGCCAATGAAAACAGCTCAACCCACACGTTCCAACTTTGTAAAAGACAAAGGAAAGTAAGGCAAGGGTGACATAACGGAAGAGGTTTGGGACTAAAGCTAGGTCTTTGCCTGAGCCCCGAGTGATAGGTTCGGCAATAAGTGTCGGCAGCAAATACATTTATATATCGGAAATATTGAGTTCAACTAAAAATTTTGTGTGATTTGTTTGACAAACCAACTACTTTAGAGTAGATTCCTTCACTTTACTCATTTTTCTGTTGTCGTTTCTTCTTCTAGATTGAGCCAAATGAATGAATGATAGACATTATCTAATCTTTTCTTTTCTTTCTTTTTTTTTTATTTTTAATATTTTTATTATATTTTTGTTGGTATAGTTGCTTTATTAATTATTTTTTTTGGATTATTTTAGTATTATCATCATGTGTAATTTAGCACCACAAATCCATAATATGCAACCTTTTTATAAAGAATCATAAGCCACTAGAAAGCTTTGGGTGCCACTATGAGATTACCCACTTTACTTTCCTCTTTGTGTAAAGGTTTCTTTTCTTTTTTCGAAAAAGTGCATTTAGTAGTGCTTTTAGAAAACTTTTTTATGCTAAAAAACAATTAACATTCATTTCTTTTGTGAAAAAAAAACAATTAACAACCTATTTTGTATCCAAAAGACATCTAGTGTTTTCAAATTTCTTTTTTCTTGCCTAAAAAAATTCCTTTATTCAAAAAATCACACTATCATCTGCATAAAATCATACAATCTTCAAGCTTAAATAATGTTGAGACAATACAGCCAATTATCCCTTTGCTTAACTAGGAGAGGCAGGTATCCCATCTTTATTGAAAATATGCACAAGAGAAGATAGGGGTGGTAATGTCGCAAGTACCAATAATAAATTACTTTACTTAAACCTATAGATAGGGCAAGCAAAGGTCAATCCCACAGAAATTATTTTATTCAAGTTAATTATTTAAATTAAATACCTAACTATTATTTAAAGAGAGAAAAGAGATTTGGGGGGGGTTTCAATTAAACTATATTAACTAAGAAAATAATCAAAAAAATAAACAAGTAAATATATTAGAAAATATCAAATACCACAAAACTTCAGTTACAAGGTAATTAATTATTCTTGGGATATGATGTTGATCATTGACTATTTAAGATCATTGTCAATTAAGTAGTCAACCGTAGTGTAATTCTCCAGCGTCCAATTACACCTATCTTTCCTTACTGTGTTGTTAATTAAAGGCTCAATGTCTTAATTAATCTCTAACTATCAAAATTTGCCTATGCTCAGCTCTATAGATTAAGTTTTAATAGCAGTATTAATATCTAAAAAGATTTGAGTCAACATTAAGTAACAAACTCACTCAGCGTAGTTTATTTAACCTAAACCTTAATTCTCTTAGATCCCTAGTGATTAAATTCGCAAGCTATTACGGACTTATGTTTTCAATCTGGCTGTAGATTATTTAATTTAATGAAATAGTAGGCCTCCTATCTAATCAAACAAACAATCATGCAAATGTGTTCAGAGAATCTTGGATACTTAATCAACAATTATATTATAAGTTTAAAATCTCACAACATACTTTTTCCGAGAACAATTATTTTACCTCATAACTAAACAAGAAATCAACTCACTATTCATATTCAAGAATATAAACTCCAAATTATATATTATAAAGATTACAAATATCATGCAAGAAACAATCAAAGAAGCAATCTTTAAAAATATAAAATCATAATTACTAATCAAGATTATAAACTAGCAAGCAAGAACACTCAAACAATATTACTTTAAATAAAGAAAACAAAATCAGAATTAAAAATAATAAAGAAATCAGCAAAATAATAAAATTTTTATTAAATCAACTCTAAAACTATACAAGAGAGAAGAAAGGGAAGAGAAATCTGATTTTTATGAGAGCCAATGTGCTCTTTATATAGGCCTAAAAATCTGAATTAGAGTAGAAGTCTGAGAAGAGTTTTAATTTGACTCAAACTCTTTCTAGAACTTCTCTCTCTTTACAATTCTTTTTCTACTCAAATTCTGTTTTCCTACTTTATTACATTGTCTTAAAAATAATTATAACTTTAAGACATAACAAAATTTTCAGACATGTCTTGTCTCAACGAAATCTTGTCTTGAACTTGCTTTGTTAGAATTTCTTTTTAATCTCGTTTTTCTGCTCAAAATTTCGTTCTAATTTTGCCAAGACGTTTGAACCATCAAACGAACTCCGATTTTTACAATCTTGTACATTCCGGAAACCTTGAGAAGTCCTCTACAACTTTCATGAAGGCCACTTCTTGAGATCAAGTCGTTAAGTTGGTCAAATTCATCAATATTTTGAACTGGACAGAAATATCTGCACCTTGCTCTTTTTAGCTCCTTTTAATTCCAACTTTGATATTTAATACCTAAAACATATAATAAATATTAGTAAGCTCTTTTAGGTATAAAACATCAATATAGAAAATATATTAGCACATATAAAATTTACAAAATATCATCTTATTAGGAGGAAATTAATCCAATCCCCAAGACTTATCTCCTTCTTTACCTATTTAGCAATCCAATCTACTGCCATGTTTGCCTCCCTATTTACCTATTTGCACCAACATCAAATTGTTCCTTCTTCCTTTAAATGTCTCAAATGATTGGGTAAATTCTCCAATCACAACTCATTATTGAACTATTAACTTCCCTGCTAACTATCTCAGAGTTTATTTCCAATACTATCATTTTGAACTTCCTCGATATAGCCAGTAGAACACCTTCCCTAACAGCTTTAGCTTTCACTTCAATAGGAACATTCGCACAAGCTTTCTTAGCTACTCCATTTATTAGTTTGCCTTGATAATCCCTTACCACCACTCCCATCCCTGCTTCATACTTATTTGAAAACAAGCCATCACAATTAATCTTGATACATCCTTCATCAGGCCTTTCCCAACCTTACTTCAAACCTTTAGCTACCTTTACCACCTTTTTGCTACAATTCTAAATATAGGGTTCATATTCAACTGCAGCTCTTTTGATGTTTCTTATGCACTCCTTTAGGCATATATTTACCTTTTTAAAAATCCAAGCACATCTACTTTTCCATATTCCCCAACATATCATAGCAACTTTACAATTTAATCTCAGTCTATCCTCATTGTCTTTACATTCAATTGTTATTACCTCTATAATCCACCTATCCATTGTAAAAATCCTATTTCTATCCATTTTGTACCCTAAATCCATACCAAACCAAATAGTTCTGGTCCATTGACACATCAACAAAGCATGCTCTATAGTTTCATCATCTTCCTGACATATTGTGCACGTAAGAGACTCCTTTAACTTTATCTTCCATAGATTTCAGTTCATAGCTATACTGTTACTACAAGATCTCTATAAGAAACATTTTACTTTTGTTGAAACTGGAATTTTCCATATCCACTTCCAAACTAAGTATTCTGGAAGATGGGACACTAAAGCCTTCCTTTTTCAATAACCTTTCTCCTCTCTACCAGGACTGCATAAGCATTCTTTACAAGAGTAGTTTCCATCAGTGGAGCTCTTCCACACAACTCTATCTTTTTCTCTAATTAGGAAAAACAAAGTCTCCAAAATATCATTTGCCTGTCTATTCGATATTGTATTCTTGATAGCATCAATTTTCCAAGTTTCTCTTTCTTTATCAATTATCTCACCACTGTCTTTGTATAATTGCTTCCCAACTCTCCCACAGCTACTAGCCTTTCCTTATTTAACCAAACATCATCCCACAGACCAACATCTTTCCCATTCATCACTTGCCAAAAAATATTGGATTTAAGAAAATCCCTTACTTCAATAATACTTGCCCAAGCCCAAGAAGCTCTTAACTGCTTCTTAGCATTCCAAACTATACCATTAGAATAGTATCTCCCTTTTAATACTTTCACCCTGGAAGCATCAGGGATACAAGCCATCCTCTAGCTTTGCTTTGCAAGAAGTGCTAGGGTAAACATGTTCATATCCTTAAATCCCATGTCACCCTCTCCTTAGGCTTAGTCAGAGTTTACCAACTTGCCCAATGAATCTTCCTTTCATAATCCTTCTATCCCCACCAAAACCTAGCCACG
Source organism: Heritiera fomes (assembly GCA_032173925.1). Classification (NCBI taxonomy): domain Eukaryota; kingdom Viridiplantae; phylum Streptophyta; class Magnoliopsida; order Malvales; family Malvaceae; genus Heritiera; species Heritiera fomes. The sequence continues at coordinate 19,158,012 of JAPDPM010000010.1, forward strand.
GCCAAATTTATCTCATGACAGATCTTTTTTCACACTTTAAAGCATTGCATGGTATAGGTGGAAATTGCATTGACAATAGCTTTAGTTAACACTTCACGACCACTATGAGAGAGTGACAATCTCTTCTAGCTATGCAACTTCTTTAAAACCCGATCTTTGATGTATCCCATTGCTATCATTTTAGTCTATCCCCAAAAAGATAGGATACCAAGATAGGACTTAATATTCATCACTTCATTGATTTGTAACAATCTCGTCATTCTATCTTTAATCTTTGCAAGTACATTAGCTCCAAAAATAATATTTGATTCTGCAAGTTAATCATTTAGCTTGATCCAAGACAATAGAATGCTGGATTTTAATTTTTTTTATATGGTTAAAAGAAATTTTGAATCGAAATCAACAAATAAATGAAAAACCATCTCGTATATTATCATTAGGAATTTTAAAATCAATCAATGAAAATAAACACTTTACATATTTTACATTATAACTACATTTTAAATTTTTTACCCTAACTTTTACTTAGCTAAATGGACGAGGACATTGAAACTCAAACTCAAATTGAACAACATATTATTGTCATATTTTTTTAAGATAAATATGATAATTTTAATACAATTTTTGAAGTTAAAAAAAATCATTAGCTATATATAAAAATTAACCATAATAAATTAATTCCTAAACAAATCTATACTAAATTAAAAGTTAACTACAACCTGATAGGATGAAGACACATGTTCATAAGGGACATTGAGAGATTTTGTTTGAAATTTATGGAAAGTTGGTCATCAAAAGAAAATATTATTCTCCAAAGTTAATATTCAGAAATAATGAGGATGGAGGATTTTTAAATACACTACACTTATTCATCTATACTCCTCAGTTTTTAATATCATCATCATCATCATCAACATCATCATCATTATCAGAGCCTTTATCCCAAAAGATTAGGGTAGGCTATATGAACCAATATCTGAATTTACGTTAGATCATCCATATGTATCCTCTTCCTCCATAGATTCTTATCTAAGGCCATTTGCTCATCCAATTCTAAAACCTCCAAATCTTTCCAAACTACTTCCTTTCAAGTCTTTTGCAAGTGTACGTCATAGCCTCTAAGTCGTGACAAAGCTATCTTGCAAGAGTATGTTCCTACACAGTTTTTTGTCAGTTATGGTTGTGCAATCATAGCAAATTTCACAATTTTCACTTTCAAATTTCAATAGACAATAAACAATAAACTAGAACTTAAAATCATACTTCCTTGATGAATGATTTAGAGATTTTTTCTGATTTTAATTAAGGTTTAAGAAATTGATTTAAGGTTTAGCATACTTTTTAATATGCTATAACAAAATATTATTTGTACCCTTTAAAATTATCAATTTATCTATACTCTAATTTCATCACCATGTACTCAACAACAGCATCTTCTTTATCCCTAAACCCTAAATCAATTTCTTAAACTTCAATTAAAATCAGAAAAAATCTCTAAATCATTCATGAAGGAAGTATGATTTTAAGTTCTAGTTTATTGTCTATTGAAATTTGAAAGTGAAAATTGTGAAATTTGCTATGATTGCACAACCATGATGACAAAAAACTGTGTAGGAACATACTCTTGCAAGATAGCTTTGTCACGACCTAGAGGCTATGACATACACTTGCAAACTTACTATCAAGGCCCAACCCATTCAATAGGCCATCAGCTGACATCCCTTTGACACTTTGCCCTAGGTGCCTCGACTTAACCGTATTATTCGCTCTAAAGTGCACTCCGTAGGTCTACCACTACGCATGGGTTTGTTGGAGTGTGCCAAATTGGCCACAGCTCCAATTTGTGTCCAGAGCGACTCGAACCCTTAACATCATTAAGAGTCAAGTCACTCTTAACCAATTGTCCTAGCATTAAATCTGTTATAACCGAAAAACCATGACGTTCACTTAACACTTACATTTATTCCACTTAATAAAATTACGAACTAAATTTTTTCTTTTCATTTTACGGTTTGTATTCGGTGTTAGTATAGTCACTAAACCATTTCCACATACACATCATATAATATCAAAATATTATATTGGCTACTCATTATCCTAGTTTATATCCCATCATATAGTACTGCACAGAAATTTTGTCTGAAAATAAAAGCATATATGAGAGAAGTATTACAATATGAAATATTCAATACCGAGGTCTTTGGAAATTGATACACTATTAAATCTTCAAAACTATCCAACGTGTAATCAATCTAAAAAAAATAGTTCTCGTTTAATGAGTGAGGGCTCAGTAATTCATCATATAAGTGCAGAATTAGACTTATACTATTTTAATGCAAATGCATGAAACCTCTAAGTAAAGATTCTCATGTCATATCCACTATGTAATCGTTTATCAAATAGCTCAGATCATGTCCTAAAAGTTTCTAAGAAACAAGGGTTTAAGGTATTAATGGAAAAAAGTGTTTCGAAATACCTCATTATTCACGTCCCAGTACCTGTCTATCACATAAACCTCTAATCATATCAATTCGATCATTTTTCAATTTTCTTGTTCTTATACCACAGTATTTTGTACAACAGTGAAACATATGGAGATTTGACCTCATATGGTGTTAAACTATGCTTATATCAATCTCATGTCATGTCACATCTCATATGCAAACCATGATTAGACGTAATACCAAATTCAAGTCGTTTATCATTTAGAAATTATACTCTTGTACTGTATTAAATTGTGAGACCCAATTCTACTGTAATGTACATGTGGTTTGTGATTAATTATTGAGGGGAAATAATGAAGTTATATAAGGGCATTATGGTCATTTAACAAAAAGGCTTGGTCAACCTTGGTCAACATTTGACTTAATTGACCAAAATAAATAAAATTTTAAAAAAATTAAATTAAAATCTGACCTGGAACAGATTTTACACTGTGTAGAGCAATTCATGCAAATAATTGGATTTTTAAGAGTATTTTGGACTTTAGCACAATTAAATCAGATTTTATAAATTAAATATTAAATTTTGGCCAATGAAAATAAGACAACACAACAGCATCTTCTATTTGTTTCAGCCCTCTCCACCGCCTCACCATTTTTCTGCTGCCATTCACGTTTTCATTGTTTTCTTCCACCGACCCCCATGTTCAGCCAAGGGAAACGCCACTTCTCATCACCATTTCACCTAGGTTTTTTCATAGAAATTAATCTCCACCTCCATGGCTCTTTAACTTTCTAAAAATCTAAGCCAAAACCATCAAAAAACCATTTCCCCTGCTGCTGGACAGTCACGTTTTGTTCAGGTAATTTTCCAGCTTTAATTTCTTCCACTTTTGCCTTTTTGAATGGGATGTGTACATGCTGTATATGGTCTTGATTTAGAATAAAATCATGTAGGCAATTCTTTAGGATGCTTGATAATGATGGTTGAAAGCCTAAATTTATGCTGGAAGTGACGTGAATGACAGAAGTGAGATTTTTGCTGTTTGTGTGTGTGGCGTAGATGATAGGAAACAAGGGCTGAACATGAAATAAAAAAAAAATGAAACCATGTTGCTATGTTCGGCCATGGCAATTTTAAGGGGTGTAAGCATGGTGTGATGACATGAATAGCGTAACCAAGGGGACTAAATTTACTGCTGTTGTGCGTGAATGACAGAAACTTTTGGGAGTTGGTAGTGTGAATGGCGTGACGATGGAGAAGGAAATTGACCAAGAAATAAATATAACTATAAAACTTATACAACAAAATATGAATTGGGACAGTTTGGTACTGCCGGCAGTAAAGAAAATAAAGGAAAGATGATGGCGTGAAAAAGGGTCAAAAATGGAGGCTAGTCATGGAGAAATATTTTGCCATAAAGCACAAGTAATTAAAACATGAATTTAGTCAATATGTGCTGCCGATTGTAGAAAAAAATGGAGAAAAGTGCTGACTTTTAATGCTCAAAATGGTGGAATATATGAGCATGCAATGCAGCAAATATACTTAGGTTCATAAACTAAAAAGAACCGATTAATTGATTCACTAAAAGGCCATTCGGCCATCAGAAAAAATAAATAAATAAATAAAGATGTTGGTGTGATTTTAATATTTGATGGTGATGAAATGGATTAAGGGTTATTCATGTAATCAAATTGGAAAAATGGTGAGTATAGGATCTCAAGAGCAATCGGCCAAAGGCTATTTTATTTGGAACTTTGGTGATTTTGACATTTGGTTGCAAGAAAGTAATAATATGGAAGTTAATAAATATGATCATGGTCATAAAATTCATAGGATTTACATATGATTTTATTAAATGAAAATAGTTCAAAATAGAAGTTAGGAAATTCTATCAATGTAAATTATATTGCGTTAATATTAGCAGTGTACAATGTGGCTACAATTAGACATGGAATGTGGCTTAAAAATAAGTATTAAAGAGCTAATAATTTTGGTGAAATTATTTGCAGCTCAAGAGTATCGGTTACGAGTGGAACACTCGAAAGGATCGATTATACGGGACAGGTAAGGGATGAGTGTGTAGGTCGTAGGGATATATCGAATGCATGATTTTAATGAGTATAATTTTATGAAATTATTTGGATGATTAAATGCCTTGGAAATCATGCAAATTGTGATATACGTCTGGTTTTATATATTGTATTTTAAGTGCAGGAGGTTAGGAACTCGCAATTGTTATGCTGCCGGAAAATTATCAAAATTATTCTAAAATATCATGAAATATCTTAGATGCATAAATTGAATAAATGGTGAATTTTGGGAATCATTTTCATAGATTTTCCATAATTTGGAAACTTGTTGAAAAATGTTAAATTAAATATTCATATTATGGAATTTATTTAAAGTGAAAATAAAAATATATTCTTTATAATATTAAATATTCAAAAAGAATATTTATGAGATTTCTCACTAAATACATGAATATTTATCGACTATTTTTACTGTGTGTCAATATATGAAATTAATACCTTTTTGGAATATTTATTAAAATAAATGATTTATTTTATTAAAATTCCTTAAAGGTATTTTCATTATAAATGAAATGTTTTGAGACTGTTAGGCCCTATATCATGCTCACATGCTTACTGTTATTGTTACTGTCACGTGGCTGATTGACCCGCCAAGTCATCAGCAGTCTCGGAGTCACCTGGCAAGTGTACACCGAGGACGCCCCATAGACTACGGCCATAGATCTTGCTGTTTACTGTTACTGTTTCCCTATAGGGATTATAGCATGATATACTAAAGGTGATGCCTAGATGTCTCCACCTATTGTTTACTGATATTGCATTGTGAATCATCGATTTCTGTTTTACTGAAACTGTGAATTACTGTTGATTACTATTGAATTGTGATTCACTGTTGAGTGTTTTATCGAATTGAGAACTACAGTTAATGTTTTACTGAATTACTGTTACTGAATTGAGAATTTCTATTAACCGTTTTACTAAACCGTACTGAAAATTTCTATTGATGGAAAAGAATATTATGAAATTATTTCTAAAATTAGAAATAATTACTGAAATGTTTATCCATTGATTTTCTGGATAATTATGACATACTGTATTGAAGTGACTGTAAACTGTTTTTACGGTTTTACACCTATTGCTCACTATACTGCTTTACTACTGTATTGTCATGTGTTTTGAACAATTACTGAAGTAATGAGAAGTAACTGGATTATTCCATTTATATTTATTGAGAAATGAGTGTTAAACTGTTATATCATAACGATTTATAAATTACTCCCTATAGTCGCTCTGGGTTTTTAGGACAAGACAAGTATTTCAAAATACCTTCTATGCTCCATCTGGATTTCCCGGCCGACTATAGTATCTTTCCATTACTGTGCCTAGTGAGCTAATAGGAAAAATATGTTTTTCAGCATATAGATTTCGTTATATCAGTCTTGCATACGATTCCTTTACTGAGCACGTTTCGCTCACCCCTTAATTTTCCAACTCTATAGGATATTAAAGAGATTAAAAAGGGGATATACATTAAGGATAGGCTAATATCTATATACTGAGACTACTTGTGTCAAACTGGGAGTTATTGTACTTTCTTTTATACTTCAGATAAATTGTACAATACTACTTGAATTGTAAAGTAAAAATAGGGGATGTAAAGAAATAAGGAATATTGTAAGATTTTCATATTCCGAATTTATTAATTAAATAAATGTTTATTATTTATTTCAGCTACTGTTCAAGTGTTAAAGGTATCACAGACAGCCCAGCCGTTAAAAATGAGTAAAAATATGTTATTTACTATATATTTAGACTGTTACATAAATCATATCACTTTTCGTGTGTAAAAACATGGTCACTTGTATTATATAGCCATGACACTCTTTATATAATTCTCATGTTCATGTACAGTATAAGGTCATAAAATCCCTCATGTAGAAAGCATATTGTTATATCATGATTTGGCATGCAAATTATGCAACTTTATTGTATAAACTGCTATCATTTCAAACCATATCATGTTCGGTATATAATCATGTACGAGATATATATAATTTCGAAATCATATTACATATGCTTTTAAAGTATGTTCATAATATGTAAAATTTCAAATCATTTCATATTTACTTTTAAGATATGACTAAAGCATGTATAATTCACAAATCATATCACATGTACCTTTAAAGCATGTTTTTTTTTTAAAAAATGTACTGTCTCAAAACATCTCATATTTACTTTTATGGCATATTAAAACACGTACAGTTTCAAAACATTTCTCAGATACTGTAAAATCATGTCAAGTCTAGAGTTCATATTGAATAAAATCATACTCTAGACAACATATCATATTAGGATTGAGACTAGGCTAAATCCTTAATACTCTATCAATAAAGACTTTAATCACTGTAGCTAGTAGTGACAATCATGTCATCGTCCCTTGAAAACCAACTAGGGTGCTATCTATGGCCATAGACCTTATGCCTCTCAGCCTCATTAATCAGGTGTGACTAAGCCCTATCCATAAATATTGTCGGACAAGCATCTCTACCTAATGAGTAATCTCTAATTAGGCGATTTTCACTATGCTTTATCGAGTTTAACTCTTTTAGGGTGCCTATAGTCTCATAAAACATTTAAATCTTTAAATTTTGAAAATAGTTTAAAGTATATAATACATTTCTTTAAGATCATTTATATATAGAAATATATACATATATACCATATATTTTCTTTTCAAAACTAATCAATAATTCAAAGTATTTATATAAGCATTAAATGAATGCATTATTGTAAATTCTCAAGTCGTAAACAAAGCATGCTTAAAGGCGATGCAAATTAAAACCTGAGTTTAGAACAATTTACTATCATGCTCATGAAATATATTGATGCAATTTCATTCGATATAGCACTAACCATAATCCCAATTCCTCATTTCCATTCTTTTGATTTCAACCAGATTATACCTAATAGATCAATTCAATATCCCCCATCGTTCCACAACATTCAATACCATTTCACAATATCTACCAATTAAATCAATCACCTTTACTTTTAATATCAATACTAAGACTCATACCACCAATGTGGGTCATCATAGTATTTTAACATTATTTCATTAATAATTCATCATCAAGGATCACAATTTTAAACTATACAATATAATAGTATTACTACCTTATAAAAGTATCTTATCGATTTACCAAAGTTAAAAATTTAGCTACCTCTAAGTTTAGCCATTATCCAAGTTTGTTGCCAAAGCTTCGTGCTACATAATCAAATGCACCAAATAACTTAGTATGAATTAAACAAAAATTCTAAAATGTTTTTATGAATGCCAAAGCTTACCAATTTTTGACACTAAATTCTAGTCCGAAATCTCAACATTGCTTCCTCTTTTTCTTTCCCCTTTTCTTTCTTCCTCTCGATTTTTGTAATAGTCCAAATGTACAATAATTCTCACATTTTTATACATAATTTACAATTGGGCCGTCTGCGATGCCTTTAACACTTAAATAGTAACTGTGATAAACAGTAAACTTTAATTAATTTACAAAACCAGAATATGAATTTTAACAATATTCCTTAACACTTAACATCCCTTATTCCTACTTTACATTTTAAGTAGTATTGTACAATAATTTTGAATATATAAAAGAAAATACAAATACCTCCAAGATCGACACTATGCAGTCTCAGGTAACCGAAAACACAACCGATAACCTCGGGATGGTATATATCTTAACCAAATATAGTATCTTGTGGAGTGGAAAATAAAGGGATGGGCGAAACGTGCTCAGTAAAGGAGTCGTATGCAAGACTGATATAATGAAGACTACATGCTCGAAAATATTTATTTTCCTAACAGTTCATTAGGCACAGTAATCAGAATGATATTATAGTCGGCCAGGTAATCCAGATAGAGCATGGAAGGTATTTTGAAATACTTGTCTTGTCTCGGAAACCCAGAGCGACTATAGAGAGTATTTAATAAATTGTTGATATAAAACAATTTAATAAAATTTTCACTAAATATATGGTAATAAAACCATTTAATTAAACACTCCAATAAACACTTGAAAACACTTAACAGTAATAGTAATAGATACCGTACAGTAAACACTTTAATTAAATAGTAGTAACAGTATATAAATAAGTTCAGTGACAATACGATAAAATATTTAATAGATAGTGTGTAAATAGTTCAGTACAGTAAACACTTCAATTTCACCTTACAATAACAGTTCAGTAAATATTTCTAAATCAGTAATAATTTCATAAACATTTTCACTTCAGTAAACAGTAATAATTCGGTACAGTTTAGTAAATAGTTAACAGTAAATCACAATTCAGTAAACAGTTTACTGTAGGTTGAGATTGGGAAACACCCTAAATAAATCATGCTATAAACTATCCTTGAAGGGAAACAGTAACAGTATACAATAAGATCTATGGCCATAGTTAATAAGGTGTCCTCAGTGAACACTAATCAGGTGACACTGGGACGCTGAAAATATGATTAATATCAACAACACAGTAATAATACAGTAAACAGTTAGCATGATCAATGGGGCCTAACAGTTTCAAATCATTTTATTTACAGTGGAAAATACCTTTAAGGAAATTAAATAAATATCATTAAAATAAATAAAATTCCAAAGAGGTATTTAAATTCATATTTAACAATACAGTGAAAACAGTCAATAAAATATTCATGCTTCAGTGAGAAAATTTGTAAACGTTCTATTTTACTGTAAAATATTTTAAAGAATGTATTGGTAATCTCACTTTAATAAAATTTTAATTACATGAATATTTAAATAATAATTTTCGGTAAAATACCAATTTATGGAAAATATTGGAATAAATTCCAAAATACACAATTTCACTCAATTTATGCAAATAAAATATTTCATGATATTTTAAAAAATTTATGAGGAATTTTCGACAGCATAACAGCTGCGAATCCCTTAACCTCCCTACACTTAAATATAGTTTTCATACCAGCCGTAAACCACAGATTTGCATGATTTCAAAAGCAATTAAACACTAAATAATTTTATAAAATTAAATCCATAAAAATCATGCATTCGCTCTATCCCTACGGCTTCCACACTCATCCCTTACCTGTCTCGTGTTATCGAATCTTTCGATAGCACCACACGAAATCCGATTATCCCAGTTGCAAAACCATTTCACCAAAATTTTTTCATTAATTATCCTCTAATTTTTGAACTATTATTCATTACTAAATGCAGCCACATTGTACACTGCTTATGCCTAACCAGTGTAATTTACACAGGTAGTAAAACATAACTTTCCCGTATTAACTCCGATTTCATATCAGATTTCACCATTCTTCTTCTCTTAATTCCTACATTATTTTGACACAACAAATGCATAAAATGCAGCACAATATCACCTTCAAAGAGCCTTGCCCGAAACATCCCTTAAGCCTACACTAGTGATTTTCTTCAATCTAAGCTTACCAACCTTTAAATCCATGTTCATTTTATCATTTTCCATCATTTTCATGCAAAAAACTACATGGTTTCCTTGAGTTCCTAGCTTGACTGAAACTCACTTTCATGGTGGATTTTTATTTAGCCAATGTAAATCAAATCCAATGCTAGAATCATAATCTACACCTTTGAATTAATCTAAATATACCTTTAAAATTCAATGAAACACTAAGGATGGTAAGATCTTACCCTTGGCCAAAATCTTCCTCTTCACTTTTCTCCTTGTTTTCTTCCTTATTTGATGATCTATGGGTATGGGTGAGAAGAGGAGAGTGAGTAGATTATTTTTCTAGAAATAAGTTTGGTGAGAAAATCTAGTTTTCTTAAGGTTTTATGGAATTTTCTTTCTTTTTCTTTTTTTTTCTTCTCTTTTCTTTCTTGTTTGTCATGGGAGGCGAGGAAGAAGAAAGTGAATAGTGGCCAGTACATATGGGCCGAATAATGAAGATGTTTCTAGAAGGGTGCCAAATTACTAAAATGCCCTTGATTATGTAAATTTTTGATAATTTCACCCTTAAGCTTCCATAATTGTAAAAACTATGTAATTGGACTCCAAAATTTCGGATTACATCACCAAATAATCTTATTAAATGTATTTTGATGATTGAAAGTAGTTTCGTTGACGCGCGGTGCACCGATTGTGTGAAATTACGATTTTACTCATAGCGGACCACTAACGAAATTTTTTCAATTAAACCTCCAATTCAATAAATCTAATGACACTATCTTATTCTCCTTTTCATGTAGAATATCATGATATTTTTACTTCATCCCAACTCATTTTAGTTTGAGCATAATTTACGAAAATGCCCTCAAGACGTAACCGTCATTTTCTAATTTGTTTTCCATATTTCACGAAATAATACAAAATAATATAAATTTTATTTTTAAACCTCAAAATCATCATATTATATTTATTTCACCCATTAGACACTATATTTTCAGTCTAAAATCCATCAAAATCATAAAAATTAAAGTGAAACCCACATTACACTTTCACTTATAATCATAAAATACATTATATTTCACTTAATACTTAATTACATTCTACATATACTGTATAATAGAAATGAGTCTCATAATTTTGGCCTCTATCTAGCACCCTCATTTTAAGCCCCGATTCTCCCTTGTCCTCAGGCCATTTTAGCCCTAAAAAATCAGTCCTATTGAATTCTCCAAGAACCAACAGAACGGTACTCTGAAATCCCTTCCTACGACCTGACAACAATTCAAACCCAACCAATTCCCCTAAAACTCCCTTATTTGACTTTCCTTGTTGGAATCACCACCGCACCTCTGATTAGCCACTAAAACTCCCTTGCTGAGCCGCCCAATAACACTCAAAGGCTACTTCAATCCTCTCGGCTTTCACCTTATCACAACCTTAAACCCAGCCTTTAACCTATGTTTTTAACACCTAAAAATCACCATATCTCTCTCACCATTTCTAACACAAATCCCCTTGTTCTGAGCCCCAAAAATCTAGCCAACAACCTCAGCCTTTCAGCCCCTATTTCCTGATAATTCCTTGCTGCTTCAAGTAGTAGCAGCCTCAGGTTCGAACTCCTCTCAGCACAAAACGAGCACCTCACATGGTTGTCTTCACCCTTAATAGCAACGGCTGCCTTCCTTCTTCCTTGCTTTTTTGTATTTTTATATATATATTTTTTCTTCTATTGAACTGATTCTGAATCGATTCAGCCTTGTCTTCCCTGAATCAACCTCGCCAACAATAGTAGTTGACACTGGCGGCAACTCAAGGGCAAGGAGATGACAGCTACGACAATGGGTGGTGCGGACTCCTCTTTCTTTTCCACCATTGGTCCTCTCTCCCCTTCTTTCCTTGGTCGGCGACTCTACTTTGCTCTCTCTTCGTCAACAGCAACTTCCCTCTCTTGGTCGGCCTCGCTCCAATTTGCCTCCCTTTTCCTTTTTTTTTTTTGTTTCCTGAAGTCTATCTTGGCAGACTTCAAGATCGAGGAAGCTTGCCGTGATTTTTTTATTAAATTTATTTATTTATAATAAATTTTAAATATTATTATTTAATATAATAATATCCACATTATATATATTTAATATATATATATAATTGTTATACATAAAATCATAATAATATATTATTATTCACTATTGTTATCATTTCAATTTTTTAGTTTTTTTTTGTATAATTTTTTTTTATAGATCACAGGTATTTTAATCTGTTTTAACGGCTTGAATTAATTTTGTTCGGGGTTTAGTCACAATTAAAGCTCTTTATCCCTCTCCAAAGATGTGTTTAGTATAAGTCGAATCCGAGAGTTCTTCTCACAAACTCAGTCTGCGTTGCCAACTGAGTCACAACTCTTGAGTTTTTTTTTTGTATAATCTTTATTGTGTTTATATATATACACACACATATTTATTCATACAAATATAATTATACTTATATATACTTATTTTTTCATGTGTGTGTGTATATATATATATATATATATATATATATATATATATTTCTTTAATTTTAAATCATCCTTTTTCAATTTAATTAAATTCTAAAATTTAATTATCATTTAATTAAATAAATTCTCATACCTCTTAAGTACTCCATGTTAAATTATAAGAATCTAAATAAATAGATTTACTCACCAAGTTTAAAAAATTGCAATTGTCACAAGCTTGCATGGGAAGTATGTCCACGCACAAACAGGAAAATGTTTCTAGCAAAACTAGCTTGTGCGGGTAGCGAAATAAATAAACTCGGCTTTTTTTTTTTCTTAAATCTTATCTTAGTCAATTTCATAGTTTCCATGCTATCATAATAACTATTTTTACTTAAATTATCAAAACATTTCATTTTTTTGTGAGACCCAGTTTATTTTGTACTGTACATATACGAATATTCATTTATTAATTAATAAATGATTTATTTTGTAAATAGGTTGTGAATTATAAATAATGTGGGTTAGGTTAAAGATTACTTGGCTTTTCTATAAGTCAAGTTTAAGACCATTGAGCCAAATGATAATCTAAGCCCAAGAGGAAAAAGGACTCAAAAGGCCCATAAATGATCCACTGGGTTATTATTTAAGCTGTGGGGCTTAAAAGTAATTACGCGCAAAATAACTCCTATAAATAGGTCACGGGTATCATTCTTAAAACCCTAAGCTCTATTTGCCTACTGAAACCCTGTCAAAACCTTGTCTGACTTAAGCATCGGAGTGCACGCGCAGGGGAAAACCCTTGCGCCCTCTGACTTTTCCTATTTTGCAAAACTTTTCGGGAGACACGTGCAGAAAGAAGACAATATCGACGTCAGTAATCAATCATTGTTGTTTTGTGCAACAACAATTGGCGCCGTCTGTGAGAATTTGAGCAAAAAGCCAAATATAAAAGTCTGTGAAAGGGTGTGGAAGACACGCGACAGACTACTATCGCACGGAAGGTTTCACGCGACAGAGCAATTCACTCGCCTACATACATGCGACAGACACTCTGTCACAAGCTAGAAGGAGGCTCACGTGAAAATGCAATTAGACGAGAGAGTGGCTTCCGCACGAGATAGCATTGGGCGAGAGAGTGGCTAACCTGTCGAACAAGCCCGTCGTCACAAGCCTGTCGTCATAAGGCTCTCACACAAGCCTGTCGTCACAAGGCTTGTTGTCAAAAGGCTATCGTCACAAGGCTGTCATCACAAGCCTGTCGTCACAAGGCCTGTCGTCACAAGGCTCTCGCACAAGCCTGTCGTCACAAGGCCTGTCGTCAAAAGGATGTCGTCACAAGTTCTCGCACAAGCCTGTCGTCACAAAGCCTGTTGTCAAAAGCCTATCGTCATATGGCCAGTCGTCACAAGGCTATCGTCACAAGCCTGTCGTCACATAGCCTGTTGTCACAAGGCTGTTGCATAAGCCTCACACAGCCTGTCGCACAAAGCCTCACATAGTGTAAAAACTACAAACTTTGTACTCTATTAGTGAATAAATAAGAGACATGGAGTAAGTTTAGTACTATGATATATTTTGTAAGTAATAATTTTATGCCAAGTAATGAGGATGAAACCTCAATTTAGTGGAATTAGGAAACAAATAATTATACTTTTATGTCATTTGGAAAATCTCATAACTAAGTTCAAGAATTTAAATATGAACTAATGAGATGCATATATATTCCACCAAATACATAGGTAGGTTTGTTTTAATAAAACAAGTATACAAGTATATTAAAGGAAATGTAGTATGTATGAGAAATGAATAATTAAAATAAATTGAAGAATTAATATGTATACACATACTATACTAAAAATATATTAGATGTGAGAATATATATATATATATATATTGTATATGGCTATGGGTATGGGTATGTATACATATTATTATATTAAAGAATTTAAAATACGAGTATAAAAACACAATGTAGAAATATAACAAATAAATAAATATATAAGAATATACATATATTATATACATGTATAAATATACATTGTTATATATAAATATAATTTCACTTTATATGAATATATGTAAATAAAATATATATATATATATATGTGTTAGTGGGGTTTTATGGGACCTTACCCCATCAGACTCCACTAACCCCATCAGAATATGTAACAAACTTCTTAAGGAAGCTTTACAATCAAAAACACAGAAGAGGAAAAAGAGGTACAGGAAAGAGTTGAAGGCTCGGGCAAAAACAGGGAAAAGAAAGAAGAAAAGGAAAGGAGAAGCCGATAGGGAAAGAAAGAAAGGAAAAGTGAATGCCGGAAGGAAAAAGAAAAGGGAAAGGAGAGAAAGAGACGTTGCAGTGAAGGAGGAGGAACAAAAGTGTGTAGTAAAGGAACGGGAAAAGAGAGGAAATTTCAGATGTACAGGAGGAGCAAAACCAGTCTGTGAAAATGGGGCTCGTACGATGATGACTGCTGGAACCGTGGGTTGAAGGAGGAGATTTTATGACAATGCCATGAGGAACTTAATGGTATAGCAAGGATGTTGTTCAGAGGCCATTACTGTCAGATTTTTTTTAAGGTTAGTAATGCGGGATTTTGATGTTGTTTGAGGCTGAGTTTGTGAGGCTCAAAGTAGGGAATTAAAGACTGAAATTGGCTGCTTCCTAGCTGTTAGAAGGTGACAATCACAGAGACTCTCAAGTGGCATTTAAGACTGGAGGACAGGGGAGTCTCGGGTTGGATTTACCAGCCAAGATAAACGCTGGAAGTGACATGGAAACTGAGTTTCGAAGTGGTGAAATGGAGCTGTGATGATGCTATAAAACATCAGGAAAATTAGGGCAAGGAACGTGAGGCAGCTTAGGAACCATCATTGTTCCTCTCGGCTTGGGAACAGAGCAGCGAAAGGGGGTCAACTTGGCTGGGCAAGAAAGCTACGGCAACTGACCAATTGGTGCAAGAAAACTCCTCCCCTCAGCACATACGGGACAGCAGTAAAGAAGCTTGATTAACTTCTACCTTTTGGTCCAATAGAAACCTAGAACAAGAGTGGTTCGGTTTAAAGGTTCCAAGAGGTATGATTTTGCCTCCCTTAGTTAAGTTAATAAATGTGTTTAATATGTAAATCAATATGAAATGATGTTTTATATATATGACGAATAATATGGTGAGGATGGTGAAACAAAATTGGCTAAATGCATATACATATATACATATATGCGTGTCATTAGTAAATATGAGGAATTTATTATGAGTAAGGTAAAATGATATATATACGTATATATATATATATATATATATATATATATATATATATATATGCACATACATATAAGTATTTATATATATATTCAAGAAAGGCTAGAAAGAAATATCTAAGCCACAAAAAGGAAAGCCTAAAAGAGGTAAGAAAATATACATTTAATATGAGAAGAATAGAGTTGAGAACCTTAATATATCAATAATAAGTATATGAATATATATATATATATATATATATGTGTGTGTGTGTGTGTGTGTGTGTGTGCATGTGTATATATTATTTACTTAGAAACAAGTAGGAAACAAGAGAAAGAAACAAAATGAAAAGAAAAGAAAATACATAGGTTTAAATGTATATATATATATATATATATATATATATATATATATATATTGCTATATATTTATATAATTGTATATTTGGGAATGAAAGAATAAAATCTAAGAATTTAGATTTCATTAGTATCAAATACCCATATATACATGTACATATATATATTACTTATACATATATGTATGTATACTACTTGCTTAAAATACGAAGAAATAAATATATATATATGTTTATACTACTCACTTGAAAATTAAACAAGAGACAAAGAAAGAAAATAGCATATACAAATTAATAAACCTCTTATTGCCTTATAAAGAATATAAGTAAAGAGTTATTAAACCGAGTAAATAATGTTTCGAAAGACACATAAAGAATCTAGTCCCTCACCAAAGAAATGAGTTAGAATAGTTTAGATCCTAAGACATATAATCGATATATGATCAAAATATAATTAAGACATGTTATTGAAACATCATTTGATTTAATTGTAGTGAATTTGGAGCGGTGTAGGAGTTTAGCTTGAGTTGAGGATCGAGGAAAGGTAACCTACCAAGCACCGAGGTAAGTGGGTTAAATAAATCTTACTAGTATCATCTCGTAAGAGATGAAAGAATCCTCATTAAATAACTAATTAAATTTATATAGAATTTTAGGTTGGACATTACGATTAAGTCAAATAGAGTAAGTATGGTAAGATTTTGAATTGGACATCATGCGCTTGTGAAATATACTTATTTGAAAAGTGAGCTTGTTGTGAATTGTGTGATGTGCCATGGTTTCCTTATGATTACTGAATATGTCATCGTACTGTTATGTTTCGAATAAGCATATGAGCAAAGGCTCGATTTCCGAGCCGTGGGAGCCACCTCTAGAGTCTTTCGGGAACTAAGTGCTACACGAGTTTCGATGTACTAAAGGCCATATGAGCAAAGACTTGATTTTCGAACCGTGGGAGCCACCTCTAGAGTCCTTCGGGAACTAAGTGCTACACGAGTTTCGATGTACTAAAGGCCATATGAGCAAAGACTCGATTTTTGAACCGTGGGAGCCACCTCTAGAGTCCTTCGAGAACTAAGTGCTACACGAGTTTCGATGTATTAAAGGCCATATGAGCAAAGACTCGATTTTCGAACCGTGGGAGCCACCTCTAGAGTCCTTCGGGAACTAAGTGCTACACGAGTTTCGATGTACTAAAGGCCATATGAGCAAAGACTCGATTTTCGAACCGTAGGAGCCACCTCTAGAGTCCTTCGGGAACTAAGTGCTACACGTGTTTCGATGTAAAGGCCAACCGAGCAAAGACTCGAGTTTCGAACCGTGGGAGCCACCTCTAGAGTCCTTCGGGAACTAAGTGCTACACGAGTTCCGACGAAATATAAGAAATCGTGGAATATTGCGATGTTAAGTAAGGGATTGTAATTCATGAATGAGATGAATGTCGATGGATGAAATGGATCTGAGGCATATGACATACGAAGTGTGTGATTATTAAATTATATTTGTACATGCCATTTGAATATGTACTACTTGAATGTTTGTTTCTTTCGATTATTGGATTATGTTATATGTGCCATTTGAATATGTACTACTTGAATGTTTGTTTCTTTCGATTATTGGATTATGTTATATGTGCCATTTGAATATGTACTACTTGAATGTTTGTTTCTTTCGATTATTGGATTATGTTATATGTGCCATTTAAATATGAGCTTCTTGAATGTTGGTTCTTCCACATATAATCATACTGATAAAGAGAATAATACCTTGTGAAATCAAGGACGAAATGTAAGCATGAACAAGTTTATGACGTTTGAACACTTACGAAAGGATAATAAACCTTAGTATAATCCATACATGCTAATTTACAATAACTCAAGCATGTATGATCGTGTTTTACGATATGAGCCTAGTATGTTTTATTTAAACTACTTACTGAGCTGTGGATTGCTCACCCCTTAAATTAACATCTGCAGATCATACGAGTTGATAGCCGGCTCAGGCTTCACGTAGGCTCCCGGGAAACCATACCTTGTAGTGGTATTCAGTTGCGTTCTCTGGAGCTAGCATTTTGTAGTTTGGAGGTATACTACTAGTATATCATTTGATAATCTTGTGTACGTTAAATTTCACAGTACTATGAAGGTATATGGGATGTAAACCTTGGATCGTACTAGATGATTATGTGAGTCTAGGTGGTTATCGAGTCCGATCTGGGTCAAAATGTATGTTTAAACTATATATGGATGAAGTGATATAAGTGAACTTAGTAATGACCTAACTCTTGGAATCTTTGATATACGTGGTTGCATGAAACTATGGAGAATCACCAGCTGCCATACTATGTGATTTAAAATGTGTTTTGTGCAGGAAATTATACCTGGGGAAATTGATAAAATATAAAGGGAAGGTTTTCGACCTGCCTCTTTTGGGGAATAGTAAAATAAGACGAAAATCATAAGGAAAGCCTCCTTGAGAAACGTGACATAGATCGAGAAATAATATAAATAATATAGGATTGGATTTAGATACTACACTAACACCGAATACAAACCGTAAGTAGAAAAAAAAATAAAAATTTGGTTCGAAATTTTCGTAAGAAATCATATAAGTGTTAAGTGGACGTCATTGGCCTTCGGGTCGTGACAGATTTAATGGTATCAGAGCATGGTTTGTCTAGTACGTGTTAGTGTAGTTTAGACCGTCTGTAGCATTACATCCCATGTACTGTGAAATTTATGTGAAAGTTTTCAAATTTGACTTATACTGAGATTGATCTGCTCTTGGTATAGGCACTTGAATTTGAGTAGAATGAGGAGAACGAGGCGTTGAGGTGGACCCAGGAGGCCATCTCGGGGGTCAGCAATACCACCCTCGACTCCTTCACCTTCTGCACCTCCACCACCTCCACATCCGACTCCTCCACATCTGACTTCTCCACCTCCGGATAGTATGGAGGCGAGAATGGCTAGAATGGAGCAGAATTATGAGGTTATGACAGCCTTGCTACAACAACTTGTGGCAAATCAAAGTAGTACACCTCAGGCTCCGCCACCTCCACCTGCACCTTCAGTACCTTCAGTGCCTCCATCTGCACCCTTAGTGCCTCCACCTGCACCACCACCACAGGTGCCACCTCCACCCACTCCCGTAGAGCCACATATTGCTCCTCCTCCGGTTGCACCTCAAGTAGCCGCACCTCAGCCAGCTACTATTCAGGTTGGGAGTTCAGTAGATCGGAATATGTCACTCTTGAAGCAGTTTCAAAAGATGAATCCTCCACAGTTCAAGGGGGAAAAAGATCCCGCTAAGGCGGAAGAGTGGATAGAGGAGATGGAGTTCCTCTTTAAATACATGGGCTGCAATTCCACCGAGAAAGTATCCTTGGTGGTGTATATGATGAAAGGTGAGGCTCAGAAGTGGTGGAAGACTAATGAGCCCTTGGAGTTGGCCAAAAATCCCATTATTACATGGGAGAAGTTCGTGGAGACCTTTATGGGTTATTATGTGTCGGCAGTGGCAAGATGAAAGAAGAAGACAGAGTTTCTTGAACTGAAGCAAGGGTCCATGAGAGTTGATGAGTTTGAGACTCGATTCACTGCCTTAGTCAAATATGATGCGGATTATGCTAACAATGATGAGAAGAAGGCAGAGAAATTCACTTCAGGTTTGAGGTCCAATATTAGGGGTAGAGTTAGCCCCTTTGAGCTTATGGAGTATGCGGCTGTTGTGAGGAAGGCATTGACAGTTGAATAGGAAATTGAAGCTTCTCAGGCCGAGTATGATGCTAGGAGACAGCCCAAGCCGAAACAGCCCCCTTATAAAAGATTTGATAGAAGGAGGCCCGAGCAAAGAAGATATCAGGGCCCTAGTAAGAGGCAGAAGTTTGTTGCGCCTCGACCACAGGCTATTAGGCCTATTGCTACAGCTACACCCACTACTCGAGCCATAACTGCAGCACCCATTGATACTTTTCAGCCGTGTACTGCTTGCGGCAGAATTCATGGGAATTGACCTTGTTATAAAGCTTCAGGAGCTTGTTTTAATTGTGGTGAGAGAGGGCACTTGATTAAAGATTGCCCCCATCCTAAGGCCACAGAAAAACGAGATGATAGACCACCGGTGGCACAGCAGAAGAAGGCTCAAGATAAGGGCAAGAAACCCATGGAACATGGGAGGGTATTCGCTCTCGACCAAGAGACGGCCGACACTTCTGGTTCTGTCATTAAGGGTAAGCTTACTATTTGTGAATTAAAAGCATTTGTACTTATTGATCCAGGCTCAACACACTCCTTTATTTCACCTATGTTTGCTAGTAAATTGCATATAGAGTGTGAGCCCCTAGGACATCTATTACATGTGATTACTCCTCTTAAAGAGTTTCAAATGGCCGAACATGTGTATCGTAAGTGTTAAGTAAAGGTGGGAGATAAGTACTTAGTGGTAGATCTGGTGTTATTAGACATGTATGACTTCGATGTAATACTAGGCATGGATTGGCTAACCAACCATCATGCTAGTGTAGACTGCTATAGCAAAGTTGTTACTTTCTCCTTACCTGAAAAGCTTGTATTACATCTTGGAAATAATAAATAGAATGTTTATGATTTTATTGGTGTCTCACTAATATGAGATTAATTTGTTTATGAAGGCTATCTTGCGTTTGTCGAGGATGCCGAAAAGAGCCAATCGAAACTGTCTGACATACCAGTTGTCAAGGACTTCTCCGATGTATTTCCGGATGAGCTACCAGGGCTACCTCCGGAAAGAGAGATGGAGTTTGCTATAGAGCTACTCCCAGGCACTCAACCCATATCCAAGCCCCCGTATCGAATGGCCTTAGTTGAGTTAGAGGAGTTGAAAAAGCAATTACAAGAGTTGTTGGACAAAGGGTTCATAAGGCCTAGTGTGTCGCCATGGGGAGCTTCAGTGTTGTTTGTGAAAAAGAAGGATGGCAGTTTGAGGCTATGTATCGATTATAGGCAGTTGAATCAAGCAACGGTGAAGAATAAGTATCCCCTGCCTAGGATTGATGATCTGTTGGATCAATTGAAAGGTGCCCAAATATTTTCGAAAATTGATTTGAGGTCGGGGTACCACCAATTGAGGATTAAAGGGGAAGATGTGCCAAAGACAGCCTTTAGAACTCGATATGGCCACTACGAATTCCTAGTTATGCCATTCGGCCTAACGAATGCCCCTGCAGCATTCATGGCATTGATGAATGAAGTATTCAAGCCTCACTTGGATAAGTTCGTCATTGTGTTCATAGATGACATACTGGTGTATTCCCGATCCCGGGAAGAACATGAGCACCACCTCCACATAGTACTCCAGACTCTTAGGAAGGAAGGGCTATACGCGAAGTTCAACAAGTGTGAGTTTTGGTTGGAACAAATCAGTTTTTTGGGGCATGTGGTATCTAAGGATGGTGTAGCAGTTGATCCAGTTAAGATAGAGGCCGTGATGAATTGGGAGAGGCCTAAAACAGTGACCGAGATTCGCAGCTTTTTAGGGCTTGCAGGTTACTATAGGAGATTTGTAGAGGGATTTTCCAAACTTGCTGCTCCACTAACCCGACTCACATGCAAGGATGTCAAGTTTGGGTGGAATGATGCGTGTGAGCGCAGCTTTCTAGAGCTTAAGCAAAGGTTGACTACAGCTCCTGTGTTGACGGTTCCAAGTGGATCCGGAGGATTTACAGTGTATAGTGATGCTTCATTGCAGGGTCTAGGTTGTGTATTGATGCAGAATGGTAGAGTAGTGGCATATGGTTCAAGACAGTTGAAGGACCATGAGAGGAACTACCCTACTCATGATCTGGAGTTGGCAGCGGTAGTGTTTGCGCTAAAGATATGGCGCCATTATTTGTATGGTGAGCGATTCCAGATTTACACAGACCACAAAAGTTTAAAGTACTTATTCTCGCAGAAAGAGTTGAATATGAGACAGAGAAGATGGATGGAGCTATTGAAGGACTATGACTGCGAGATTCTCTATCATCCGGGTAAAGCAAACCGGGTAGCGGATGCATTAAGTAGGAAGAGTGTGGGTTTTGTTAGTTACATGATGGTCCGAGAATGGGATTTGACGGAGAAATTTTCGGAGTTGAACATCGATCTAGAGCCCGATGGTGAGTGTTTGATGGCTAGCTTGAGGATAGAGCCTAGCATTATGGATCAAATTAGACAAGCTCAGAAAGAGGATCCTAGACTTGTGGAGATCATTGGAGGAATACAATCGGGCCAAGACTAAGAGTTTGGGGTTTCAGATGATGGGTTATTGAGGTATAAGGGCAGAATTTGTGTCCCGAATGATGAGATGTTGAAGAGGCAAATTTTGGAAGAGGCACACAGTTCTAAATACACTATGCATCCAGGGAATACGAAGATGTATCAGAATTTACGAAAGGTGTTTTGGTGGGCTGGTATGAAGAAAGATATAGCGACCTTTGTGTCCAAGTGTCTTGTGTGCCAAAAGGTTAAGATTGAACACCAACGTCCAGCAGGCTTACTAAAGCCTTTACCCATACCTACATGGAAGTGGGAGCATGTGACTATGGATTTCATTATGGGGCTTCCGAGGACTCGTAGGAATCATGATGCAATCTGGGTGATAGTTGACCGATTGACAAAGTCCGCCCATTTCCTAGCTATGAAAGCCACCGATTTGCTTAGTGCCTTAGCAAATATGTATGTTAAGGAGATTGTGAGGTTACATGGAGTCCCAGTGAGCATAGTTTCGGACAGAGATGCTCGGTTTACTTCCCGTTTCTGGGAGCACTTCCAAGATGCTTTGGGAACTAAACTAAGCTTTAGCACAGCCTTCCATCCTCAAACCGATGGGTAATCAGAGAGGACTATTCAGACACTTGAGGACATGTTGAGGGCGTGTGTTATGGATTTTCGAGGCTCATGGGATGATCATTTGGCACTAGCGGAGTTTGCATATAACAACAGCTTTCACTCTAGTATCGGGATGGCACCTTACGAGGCATTGTATGGTCGTAGGTGTAGGTCTCCCATTGGTTGGGAAGAGGTAGGTGAAAGAAAGTTATTTATTCCGGAGATTGTAGAGAAAGCTTCCAAAGATGTGAGATTGATATGTGATAGACTGAAGACAGCCCAAAGTAGACAGAAAAGTTATGCCGACTGTCGAAGGAGGCCTTTAGAGTTCCAAGTGGGTGATAAAGTGTTCTTGAAAATCTCTCCGTCTAAAGGCATAATGAGATTTGGCAAGAAAGGGAAGTTGCGTCCTCGATACATTGGTCCGTTTGAAATATTGGAGAGAGTGGGTGACGTAGCATATCAACTAGCATTACCCCCAAACCTATCGGGCATGCATAACGTCTTTCATGTGTCGATGCTACGGAAATATCATCCGGACCCATCTCATGTGATCGAGTATGAGCCACTGAAGATTGGAGAAGACTTCAGCTATGTCGAGAGACCAATTCGTATCTTAGACAGGAAAGATAAGATATTGATGTCTAAGACAATCACTTTAGTCAAAGTGCTTTGGCAGCACCACTCTTCAGAGGAGGCCACATGGGAGTTGGAAAGCTTAATGAGAGAGAAGTACCCTCACCTATTTCAGCTTGACACGGAAAATTTGGGGGACCAAATTTCCTAAGGTGGGGAGGATGTAAAAACTGCAAACTTTGTACTCTATTAGTGAATAAATAAGAGACATGGAGTAAGTTTAGTACTTTGATATATTTTGTAAGTAATAATTTTATGCCAAGTAATGAGGATGAAACCTCAATTTAGTGGAATTAGGAAACAAATAATTATACTTTTATGTCATTTGGAAAATCTCATAACTAAGTTCAAGAATTTAAATATGAACTAATGAGATGCATATATATTCCACCAAATACATAGGCAGGTTTGTTTTAATAAAACAAGTATACAAGTATATTAAAGGAAATGTAGTATGTATGAGAAATGAATAATTAAAATAAATTGAAGAATTAATATGTATACACATACCATACTAAAAATATATTAGATGTGAGAAAATATATATATATATATATATATATATATTGTATATGGCTATGGGTATGTATACATATTATTATATTAAAGAATTTAAAATACGAGTATAAATACACAATGTAGAAATATAACAAATAAATAAATATATAAGAATATACATATATTATATACATGTATAAATATACATTGTTATATATAAATATAATTTCAGTTTATATGAATATATGTAAATAAAATATATATATATATATATATGTGTGTGTGTGTGTGTGTTAGTGGGGTTTTATGGGACCTTACCCCATCAAACTCCACTAACCCCATCAGAATATGTAACAAGCTTCTTAAGGAAGCTTTACAATCAAAAACACAGAAGAGGAAAAAGAGGTACATGAAAGAGTTGAAGGCTCGGGCAAAAACAGGGAAAAGAAAGAAGAAAAGGAAAGGAGAAGCCGATAGGGAAAGAAAGAAAGGAAAAGTGAATGCCGGAAGGAAAAAGAAAAGGGAAAGGAGAGAAAGAGACGTTGCAGTGAAGGAGGAGGAACAAAAGTGTGTAGTAAAGGAACGGGAAAAGAGAGGAAATTTCAGATGTACAGGAGGAGCAAAACCAGTCTGTGAAAATGGGGCTCGTACGGTGATGACTGCTGGAACCGTGGGTTGAAGGAGGAGATTTTATGACAATGCCATGAGGAACTTAATGGTATAGCAAGGATGTTGTTCAGAGGCCATTACTGTCAGATTTTTTTTAAGGTTAGTAATGTGGGATTTTGATGTTGTTTGAGGCTGAGTTTGTGAGGCTCAAAGTAGGGAATTGAAGACTGAAATTGGCTGCTTCCTAGCTATTAGAAGGTGACAATCACAGAGACTCTCAAGTGGCATTTAAGACTGGAGGACAGGGGAGTCTCGGGTTGGATTTACCAGCCAAGATAAACGCTGGAAGTGACATGGAAACTGAGTTTCGAAGTGGTGAAATGGAGCTGTGATGATGCTATAAAACATCAGGAAAATTAGGGCAAGGAACGTGAGGCAGCTTAGGAACCATCATTGTTCCTCTCGGCTTGGGAACAGAGCAACGAAAGGGGGTCAACTTGGCTGGGCAAGAAAGCTACGGCAACTGACCAATTGGTGCAGGAAAACTCCTCCCCTCAGCACATACGGGACAGCAGTAAAGAAGCTTGATTAACTTCTACCTTTTGGTCCAATAGAAACCTAGAACAAGAGTGGTTCGGTTTAAAGGTTCCAAGAGGTATGATTTTGCCTCCCTTAGTTAAGTTAATAAATGTGTTTAATATGTAAATCAATATAAAATGATGTTTTATATATATGACGAATAATATGGTGAGGATGGTGAAACAAAATTGGCTAAATGCATATACATATATACATATATGCATGTCATTAGTAAATATGAGGAATTTATTATGAGTAAGGTAAAATGATATATATATATATATACGTATATATATATATATATATATATATATATGCACATACATATAAGTATTTATATATATATTCAAGAAAGGCTAGAAAGAAATATCTAAGCCACAAAAAGGAAAGCCTAAAAGAGGTAAGAAAATATACATTTAATATGAGAAGAATAGAGTTGAGAACCTTAATATATCAATATTAAGTATATGAATATATATATATATATATGTGTGTGTGTGTGTGTGTGTGTGTGTGCGTGCATGTGTATATATTATTTACTTGGAAACAAGTAGGAAACAAGAGAAAGAAACAAAATGAAAAGAAAAGAAAATACATAGGTTTAAATGTGTATATATATAAATATATATATATATATAAATATATATATATATATATATATTGCTATATATTTATATAATTGTATATTTGGGAATGAAAGAATAAAATCTAAGAATTTAGATTTCATTAGTATCAAATACCCATATATACATGTACATATATATTACTTATACATATATGTATGTATACTACTTGCTTAAAATACGAAGAAATAAATAAATAAATATATATATGTTTATACTACTCACTTGAAAATTAAACAAGAGACAAAGAAAGGAAATAGCATATACAAATTAATAAACCTCTTATTGCCTTATAAAGAATATAAGTAAAGAGTTATTAAACCGAGTAAATAATGTTTCGAAAGACACATAAAGAATCTAGTCCCTCACCAAAGAAATGAGTTAGAATAGTTTAGATCCTAAGACATATAATCGATATATGATCAAAATATAATTAAGACATGTTATTGAAACATCATTTGATTTAATTGTAGTGAATTTGGAGTGGTGTAGGAGTTTAGCTTGAGTTGAGGATCGAGGAAAGGTAACCTACCAAGCACCGAGGTAAGTGGGTTAAATAAATCTTACTAGTATCATCTCGTAAGAGATGAAAGAATCCTCATGAAATAACTAATTAAATTTATATAGAATTTTAGGTTGGACATTACGATTAAGTCAAATAGAGTAAGTATGGTAAGATTTTGAATTGGACATCATGCGCTTGTGAAATATACTTATTTGAAAAGTGAGCTTGTTGTGAATTGTGTGATGTGCCATGGTTTCCTTATGATTACTGAATATGTCATCGTACTGTTATGTTTCGAATAAGCATATGAGCAAAGGCTCGATTTCCGAACCGTGGGAGCCACCTCTAGAGTCCTTCGGGAACTAAGTGCTACACGAGTTTCGATGTAC
The DNA here is from genome assembly GCA_032173925.1 of Heritiera fomes. Lineage (NCBI taxonomy): Eukaryota > Viridiplantae > Streptophyta > Magnoliopsida > Malvales > Malvaceae > Heritiera > Heritiera fomes. Next base: position 19,184,710 of record JAPDPM010000010.1, read on the forward strand.
TAAAGGCCATATGAGCAAAGACTTGATTTCCGAACCGTGGGAGCCACCTCTAGAGTCCTTCGGGAACTAAGTGCTACACGAGTTTCGATGTACTAAAGGCCATATGAGCAAAGACTCGATTTTCGAACCGTGGGAGCCACCTCTAGAGTCCTTCGGGAACTAAGTGCTACACGAGTTTTGATGTACTAAAGGCCACATAAGCAAAGACTCGATTTCCGAACCGTGGGAGCCACCTCTAGAGTCCTTCGGGAACTAAGTGCTACACGAGTTTCGATGTACTAAAGGCCATATGAGCAAAGACTCGATTTCCGAACCGTGGGAGCCACCTCTAGAGTCCTTCGGGAACTAAGTGATACACGAGTTTCGATGTACTAAAGGCCATATGAGGAAAGACTCGATTTTCGAACCGTGGGAGCCACCTCTAGAGTCCTTCGGGAACTAAGTGCTACACGAGTTTCGATGTACTAAAGGCCATATGAGCAAAGACTCGATTTCTGAACCGTGGGAGCTACCTCTAGAGTCCTTCGGGAACTAAGTGCTACACGAGTTTCGATGTACTAAAGGCCATATGAGCAAAGACTCGATTTCCAAACTGTGGGAGCCACCTCTAGAGTCCTTCGGGAACTAAGTGCTACACGAGTTCCGACGAAATATAAGAAATCGTGGAATATTGCGATGTTAAGTAAGGGATTGTAATTCATGAATAAGATGAACGTCAAAGGATGAAATGGATCTGAGGCATATGACATACGAAGTGTGTGATTATTAAATTATATTTGTACATGCCATTTGAATATGTACTACTTGAATGTTTGTTTCTTTCGATTATTGGATTATGTTATATGTGCCATTTGAATATGTACTACTTGAATGTTTGTTTCTTTCGATTATTGGATTATGCTATATGTGCCATTTGAATATGTACTACTTGAATGTTTGTTTCTTTCGATTATTGGATTATGTTATATGTGCCATTTAAATATGAGCTTCTTGAATGTTGGTTCTTCCACATATAATCATACTGATAAAGAGAATAATACCTTGTGAAATCAAGGACGAAATCTAAGCATGAACAAGTTTATGACGTTTGAACACTTACGAAAGGATAATAAACCTTAGTATAATCCATACATGCTAATTTACAATAACTCAAGCATGTATGATCGTGTTTTACGATATGAGCCTAGTATGTTTTATTTAAACTATTTACTGAGCTGTGGATTGCTCACCCCTTAAATTAACATCTGCAGATCATACGAGTTGATAGCCGGCTCAGGCTTCGCGTAGGCTCCCGGGAAACCATACCTTGTAGTGGTATTCAGTTGCGTTCTCCGGAGCTAGCATTTTGTAGTTTGGAGGTATACTACTAGTATATCATTTGATAATCTTGTGTACGTTAAATTTCACAGTACTAGGAAGGTATATGGGATGTAAACCTTGGATCGTACTAGATGATTATGTGAGTCTAGGTGGTTATCGTGTCCGATCCGGGTCAAAATGTATGTTTAAACTATATATGGATGAAGTGATATAAGTAAACTTAGTAATGACCTAACTCTTGGAATCTTTGATATACGTGGTTGCATGAAACTGTGGAGAATCACCAGCTGCCATACTATGTGATTTAATATGTGTTTTGTGCAGGAAATTATACTTGGGAAAATTGATAAAATATAAAGGGGAGGTTTTCGACCTGCCTCTTTTGGGGAATAGTAAAATAAGACGAAAATCATAAGGAAAGCCTCCTTGAGAAATGTGACATAGATCGAGAAATAATATAAATAATATAGGATTGGATTTAGATACTACACTAACACCGAATACAAACCGTAAGTAGAAAAAGAAAAAATAAAAATTTGGTTCAAAATTTTCGTAAGAAATCATATAAGTGTTAAGTGGACGTCATTGGCCTTCGGGTCGTGACACATAGCCTGTCGCACAAAGCTTGTCGGCGCATCATCTATCCTTGCATGTGCGGCAGAGCGATTACCAAAATATACTCGATACCAACATACTATCAAAGTGGATCCGTGGCGCAATGGTAGCGCGTTTGACTCCAGATCAAAAGGTTGCGTGTTCGATTCCTTTCGTGCGTAAATAATTTTGTGATTAAGCGCAAATAATGCAAAAATATTTGCGCGGCACTCGACTCGAACATGGGCTGTCCAACGCAACTGACATGTAACCAGCCATCAAGCAACATAGATCTGTTGTGATACTAATTGGCTTCAATTATATTTGAAGTATTCCTACAGAATAATACAACATTATGGCTTTTACACTTTGAACTGCTCTCCGGACTACCTCGGGTCAATAAGGCTCATGCATTCGAATACTATGTGTCGATGGGCTCCACACTCCCTACTACCATGGGCCGACAAGGGACCATGATTTCGACCACCTCAGGCTGTCAGGGCTTACACTTCTAGCTACCTTAAATGACGTGGCTCACACTTTCGGCCATCTCGAGCCGACGAGGCCCATAATCCCCTCCATCTTGGGTCGATGAGGTTGTATTTTTTATCACTTTGGGCCGATGGGACCGCACTCCTAACCAACTTGAGTAACGGGGCCTAAAACTCTATAGGCAAAGCTTGAACCAAGAATTACTAGTAAAGCTTTTGCTATGATGTTCTTATACAACTCCACTTTGGTGTGGGTGAAATTTTAAATACGCGCAGCAGGTGCCCGGATAGAATAACAGATGCGTGCAAACAAAGCCTAACTAGAAATGCTTGTTTGGGACGGCGAGCAAAGGATTATTACGTTTGCTCGTGCCAGGAGCAGAATGTGGGCAAGCAGGACCATGCGGCAGGACCCTTTGGCGAGAGATAGCCACTCACGCATGCAAGGGAGGTAAGGTACCTGACGAAAAGCACACACAGGCGTGAATATGGCAAGCATGTTGCATCACAGGCCTTTAAGTAGAGATTATGGCTCTCCTATCGATAGCAAAAATAGGTAAGCACAGTTAACGCGACACGAGTTTTGGCAAAAGAGTAGGCCATAAGGATGAACACCGCACATACGCGGTAGTCTTGGGTAGTAAAGAGATGATGACGAGCACGACTTGTATTGTAAAAGATCGAAAAAACAGCTAATGTATGACAGGCACCACCTCAACAGAAGGGCTCCTGCAATAACAGGTCAACTCGTCGCACGCAAGGCGGTAGCGCAAATACACGAGCATTGATCCCAAGTTGCCTGCTGGCCCAGTAAGTAAAAGGTAATGGTGAGTACATTCGACAGGTCATATTACGATAAAGCAGTTCGTTCTATGCAACAGCCATACAGGCGAGAAAAAATCACATGGCAAGCATTCTAGGTGAGCGAATGACCCTCGTGAGCCCAGCCTTCCGCACACAAGGTGTGAAGCAATGCTGATGAATGCAGTGTCATGTGACGAACACAAGACCACTGCAGCAGACACTTTCGACGATTGAGTGGCATGTGGCGAATGCATGACCAACGCCACAGCCCAGCCTCCGCAACAAGGCTCGCTTGGTAAAGCACGTGTCAAGTCACAAGAAACAATGTAGATGGGCAAGTAAGGAACAGGCCGAAGGGTCTGGCAGAGGTGTGTGTACAATGCTAGATAAGCTCGCCCAGGAAAGGAAAAAACTGAACGAAGGGCTCGAAACGAGTGAACGTAAATCCAGGGGAGCTCTATTGGGCAAGCCCCAACCAAAGACCTCAGGGAACACGCTAGAACTCCAAATGCCCACCCGTGTTCGCCCAGATGCGTAAGAACATAGACGAGCGGCAAAAATCAGGCAGGGCACAAAAAGTCAAACAAGCTAGTGGCCACCACGCAAGTACAGTTGTGAATGATGAGTAAGAATACAGCCATCCTAAGACCCAAGCAAGCAAGCCCTTTTTAACTAATATAGGAACTCACCTAGGAGAGAGAACTCTATGGGCAAGCCATTTTGGGTGGCCAAAGCGAAAAAGGATTAGGCAACTCTGTACATCATCAAGCACAACGCTCGAGAAAAAGTCCATCTTTGAATAGGAATGACAACACTGTTACAAAGAAGAACTTGGGGAGCTATATGTTGTAAAGGTACGCTAAATACTTTAAAAGTAAAAGGTATTGTGCCACAAAAAATGGAAAGACAAAAGAAGAGAAAGAAAAAGCTGAGGCGACGACCAGTCACATATTTGGCGGCAGGTAGTGATCTCTGTCGTCACAAGGCCTGTCGTCAAAAGGATGTCGTCACAAGCCTATCGTCACAAGGCTGTCGTCACAAGGCTCTCGCACAAGCCTGTCGTCACAAGGCCTGTCATCAAAAAACTGTCGTCACAAGCCTGTCGTCACAAGCCTCTCGCAAAGCTTGTCGCCACAAGGCCTATCGTCAAAAGGTTGTCGTCACAAGCCTATCGTCAAAAGGCTGTCGTCACAAGCCCGTCGTCAAAAGGCCTGTCGTCAAAAGGCTGTCGTCAAAAGGCTCTCGCACAAGCCTGTCGTCACAAGGCTGTCGTCACAAGCCTGTCATCACAAGGCTGTCGTCACAAGGCTCTCGCACAAGCCTGTCGTTACAAGGCCTGTCGTCAAAAGGCTGTCGTCACAAGCCTCTCACACAAGCCTGTCATCATAAGGCCTATAGTCACAAGCCTGTCGTCAAAAGCCTGTCGTCACATGGCTTGTCGTCACAAGGCCATCGTCACAAGCCTGTTATCACATAACCTATCGTCACAAGGCTGTCGCACAAGCCTCACACAGCCTGTCGCATAAAGCCTCACATAGCCTGTCGCACAAAGCTTCTCGGCGCATCATCTATCCTTCCATGTGCGGTAGAGCGATTGCTAAAATATACTCGATACCAACATACTATCAAAGTGGATCTGTGGCGCAATGGTAGCGCATTTGACTCCAGATCAGAAGGTTGCGTGTTTGATTCCTTTCGTGCGCAAATAATTTTGTGATTAAGCGCAAATAATGCAAAAATATTTGCGAGGCACTCGACTCGAACATGGGCTGTCCAACGCAACTGACAAGTAACCAGCCATCAAGCAACACAGATTTGTTGTGATGTAATTCGCTTCAATTATATTTGAAGTATTCCTGCAGAATGTTACAACATTATGGCTCTTACACTTCGAACCGCTCTCCGGACTACCTCGGGTCAATAAGGCTCATGCATTTGAATACTATGGGTCGATGGGCTCCACACCCGCTACTACCATGGGCTAAAAGGGCACATGCTTTCGATCACCTCAGGCTATCAGGATTTACACTTTTAGCTACCTTAAATGACGTGGCTCACACTTTCGGCCATCTCGAGCCGACGAGGCCGATAATCCCCGCCATCTTAGGTCGATGAGGTTGTATTTTTTATCACCTTGCGCCGATGGGCCTGCACTCCTAACCAACTTGAGTAACGGGGCCTAAAACTCTATAGGCAAAGCTCGAACCAAGAATTACTAGAAAAGCTTTTGTTATGATGTTCTTATCCAACTTCACTTTGGTGTGGGTGAAATTTTAAATACGCGCAGCGGGTGCCCCGATAGAACAACTGATGCGTGCAAAGAAAGCCTAACTAGAAATGCTTGTTTGAAGACAGCGAGTAAAGGATTGTTACGTTTGCTCGCGCCAGGAGTGGAATGTGGGCGAGCAGGACCATGCGGCAGGACCCTTTGGTGAGAGATAGCCACTCACGCATGCATGGGAGGTAAGGTACCTCACGAAGAGCACACACAGGCGTGAGTATGGCAAGCATGTTACATCGCAGGCCTTCAATTAGAGATTATGGCTCGCCTATCGACAGCTAAAACAGGTAAGCACAGTTAACGTGACACGAGTTTTTGTGAAAGAGTAAACCATAAGGATGAACACCACACATACGCGGCAGTCTTGGGTAGTAAAGAGATGATGACGAGCACGACTTGTAGAGTAAAAGATCGAAAAAACAGCTAATGTACGACAGACGCCACCGCAACAGAAGAGCTCCTGCAACAACAGGTCAACTCGTCGTACCCAAGGCGGTAGCGCAAATACACGAGCATTGATCCCAAGTTGCATGCTGGCCCAGTAAGTAAAAGGTAATGGTGAGTACATTCGACAGGTCATATTACGATAAAGCAGTTCGTTCTATGCAACAGCCATACAGGCGAGAAAAAATCACATGGCAAGCATTTTAGGTGAGCGAATGACCCTCGTGAGCCCAGCCTTCCGCACACAAGGTGTGATGCAATGCTGATGAATGCAGTGTCATGTGACGAACACAAGACCACTGCAGCAGACACTTTCGACGATTGAGTGGCATGTGGCAAATGCATGACCAACGCCACAGCCCAGCCTCCGCAACAAGGCTCGCTTGGTAAAGCACGTGTCAAGTCACAAGAAACAATGTAGATGGGCAAGTAAGGAACAGGCCGAAGGGTCTGGCAGAGGTGTGTGTACAATGCTAGATAAGCTCACCCAGGAAAGGAAAAAACTGAACGAAGGGCTCGAAACGAGTGAACGTAAATCCAGGGGAGCTCTATTGGGCAAGCCCCAACCAAAGACCTCAGGGAACACGCCAGAACTCCAAATGCCCACTCGTGTTCGCCCAGATGCGTAGGAACATAGACGAGCGGCAAAAATCAGGCAGGGCACAAAAGGTCAAACAAGCTAGTGGCCACCACGCAAGTATGGTTGTGAATGATGAGTAAGAATACAGCCATCATAAGACCCAAGCAAGCAAGCCCTTTTTAACTGATATAGGAACTCACCTAGGAGAGAGAACTCTATGGGCAAGCCATTTTGGGTGGCCAAAGCGAAAAAGGATTAGGCAACTCTGTACATCATCAAGCACAACGCTCGAGAAAAAGTCCATCCTTGAATAGGAATGACAACACTGTTTCAAAGAAGAACTTGGAGAGCTATATGTTGTAAAGGTACGCTAAACACTATAAAAGTAAAAGGTATTGTGCCACAAAAAATGGAAAGACAAAAGAAGAGAAAGAAAAAGCTGAGGCGACGACCAGTCACATATTTGGCGGCAGGTAGTGATCTCTGTCGTCACAAGGCCTGTCGTCAAAAGGATGTCGTCACAAGCCTGTCGTCATAAGGCTGTCGTCACAAGGCTCTCGCACAAGCCTGTCGTCACAAGGCCTGTCATCAAAAAACTGTCATCACAAGCCTGTCGTCACAAGCCTCTCGCAAAGCTTGTCGCCACAAGGCCTGTCGTCAAAAGGTTGTCGTCACAAGCCTATCGTCGAAAGGCTGTCGTCACAAGCCTGTCGTCAAAAGGCTGTCGTCAAAAGGCTCTCGCACAAGCCTGTCGTCACAAGGCTGTCGTCACAAGCTTGTCATCACAAGGCTGTCGTCACAAGGCTCTCGCACAAGCCTGTCGTTACAAGGCCTGTCGTCAAAAGGCTGTCGTCACAAGCCTGTTGTCACAAGCCTCTCACACAATCCTGTCATCATTAGGCCTGTCGCCACAAGCCTGTCGTCAAAAGACCTGTCGTCAAAAGCCTGTCGTCACATGGCCTGTCGTCACATGGCCTGTTGTCACAAGGCCATCGTCACAAGCCTATCATCACATCACCTGTCGTCACAAGGCTATCGCACAAGCCTCACACAACCTATCGCATAAAGCCTCACATAGCCTGTCGCACAAAGCTTCTCGGCGCATCATCTATCCTTCCATGTGCGGTAGAGCGATTGCTAAAATATACTCGATACCAACATACTATCAAAGTGGATCCGTGGCGCAATGGTAGCGCATTTGACTCCAGATCAGAAGGTTGCGTGTTTGATTCCTTTCGTGCGCAAATAATTTTGTGATTAAGCGCAAATAATGCAAAAATATTTACGAGGCACTCGACTCGAACATGGGCTGTCCAACGCAACTGACAAGTAACCAGCCATCAAGCAACACAGATTTGTTGTGATGTAATTCGCTTCAATTATATTTGAAGTATTCCTGCAGAATGTTACAACATTATGGCTCTTACACTTCGAACCGCTCTCCGGACTACCTCGGGTCAATAAGGCTCATGCATTTGAATACTATGGGTTGATGGGCTCCACACTCGCTACTACCATGGGCTGAAAGGGCACATGCTTTCGATCACCTCAGGCTATCAGGGTTTACACTTTTAGCTACCTTAAATGATGTGGCTCACACTTTCGGCCATCTCGAGCCGACGAGGCCGATAATCCCCGCCATCTTAGGTCGATGAGGTTGTATTTTTTATCACCTTGCGCCGATGGGCCTGCACTCCTAACCAACTTGAGTAACGGGGCCTACAACTCTATAGGCAAAGCTCGAACCAAGAATTACTAGAAAAGCTTTTGTTATGATGTTCTTATCCAACTTCACTTTGGTGTGGGTGAAATTTTAAATACGCGCAGCGGGTGCCCCGATAGAACAACTGATGCGTGCAAAGAAAGCCTAACTAGAAATGCTTGTTTGAAGACAGCGAGTAAAGGATTGTTACGTTTGCTCGCGCCAGGAGTGGAATGTGGGCGAGCAGGACCATGCGGCAGGACCCTTTGGTGAGAGATAGCCACTCACGCATGCATGGGAGGTAAGGTACCTCACGAAGAGCACACACAGGCGTGAATATGGCAAGCATGTTACATCGCAGGCCTTCAATTAGAGATTATGGCTCGCATATCGACAGCTAAAACAGGTAAGCACAGTTAACGCGACACGAGTTTTTGTGAAAGAGTAAACCATAAGGATGAACACCACACATACGCGGCAGTCTTGGGTAGTAAAGAGATGATGACGAGCACGACTTGTAGAGTAAAAGATCAAAAAAACAGCTAATGTACGACAGGCACCACCGCAACAGAAGAGCTCCTGCAACAACAGGTCAACTCGTCGTACGCAAGGCGGTAGCGCAAATACACGAGCATTGATCCCAAGTTGCATGCTGGCCCAGTAAGTAAAAGGTAATGGTGAGTACATTCGACAGGTCATATTACGATAAAGCAGTTCGTTCTATGCAACAGCCATACAGGCGAGAAAAAATCACATGGCAAGCATTCTAGGTGAGCGAATGACCCTCGTGAGCCCAACCTTCCGCACACAAGGTGTGAAGCAATGCTGATGAATGCAGTGTCATGTGACGAACACAAGACCACTGCAGCAGACACTTTCGACGATTGAGTGGCATGTGGCGAATGCATGACCAACGCCACAGCCCAGCCTCCGCAACGAGGCTCGCTTGGTAAAGCGCGTGTCAAGTCACAAGATACAATGTAGATGGGCAAGTAAGGAACAGGCCGAAGGGTCTGGCAGAGGTGTGTGTACAATGCTAGATAAGCTCGCCCAGGAAAGGAAAAAACTGAACGAAGGGCTCGAAACGAGTGAACGTAAATCCAGGGGAGCTCTATTGGGCAAGCCCCAACCAAAGACCTCAGGGAACACGCTAGAACTCCAAATGCCCACACGTGTTCGCCCAGATGCGTAAGAACATAGACGAGCGGCAAAAATCAGGCAGGGCACAAAAGGTCAAACAAGCTAGTGGCCACCACGCAAGTACGGTTGTGAATGATGAGTAAGAATACAGCCATCCTAAGACCCAAGCAAGTAAGCCCTTTTTAACTGATATAGGAACTCACCTAGGAGGGAGAACTCTATGGGCAAGCCATTTTGGGTGGCCAAAGCGAAAAAGGATTAGGCAACTCTGTACATCATCAAGCACAACTCTCGAGAAAAAGTCCATCTTTGAATAGGAATGACAACACTGTTTCAAAGAAGAATTTGGGGAGCTATATGTTGTAAAGGTACGCTAAATACTGTAAAAGTAAAAGGTATTGTGCCACAAAAAATGGAAAGACAAAAGAAGAGAAAGAAAAAGCTGAGGCGACGACCAGTCACATATTTGGCGGCAGGTAGTGATCTCTGTCGTCACAAGGCCTGTCGTCAAAAGGATGTCGTCACAAGCCTGTCGTCATAAGGCTGTCGTCACAAGGCTCTCGCACAAGCCTGTCGTCACAAGGCCTGTCATCAAAAAACTGTCATCACAAGCCTGTCGTCACAAGCCTTTCGCAAGCTTGTCGCCACAAGGCCTGTCGTCAAAAGGTTGTCGTCACAAGCCTATCGTCGAAAGGCTGTCGTCACAAGCCTGTCGTCAAAAGGCTCTCGCACAAGCCTGTCGTCACAAGGCTGTCGTCACAAGCTTGTCATCACAAGGCTGTCGTCACAAGGCTCTCGCACAAGCCTGTCGTTACAAGGCCTGTCGTCAAAAGGCTGTCGTCACAAGCCTGTTGTCACAAGCCTCTCACACAATCCTGTCATCATAAGGCCTGTCGTCACAAGCCTGTCGTCAAAAGACCTGTCGTCAAAAGCCTGTCGTCACATGGCCTGTCGTCACAAGGCTATCGCACAAGCCTCACACAACCTGTCGCATAAAGCCTCACATAGCCTGTCGCACAAAGCTTCTCGGCGCATCATCTATCCTTCCATGTGCGGTAGAGCGATTGCTAAAATATACTCGATACCAACATACTATCAAAGTGGATCCGTGGCGCAATGGTAGCGCATTTGACTCCAGATCAGAAGGTTGCGTGTTTGATTCCTTTCGTGCGCAAATAATTTTGTGATTAAGCACAAATAATGCAAAAATATTTACGAGGCACTCGACTCGAACATGGGCTGTCCAACGCAACTGACAAGTAACCAGCCATCAAGCAACACAGATTTGTTGTGATGTAATTCGCTTCAATTATATTTGAAGTATTCCTGCAGAATGTTACAACATTATGGCTCTTACACTTCGAACCGCTCTCCGGACTACCTCGGGTCAATAAGGCTCATGCATTTGAATACTATGGGTTGATGGGCTCCACACTCGCTACTACCATGGGCTGAAAGGGCACATGCTTTCGATCACCTCAGGCTATCAGGGTTTACACTTTTAGCTACCTTAAATGACGTGGCTCACACTTTCGGCCATCTCGAGCCGACGAGGCCGATAATCCCCGCCATCTTAGGTCGATGAGGTTGTATTTTTTATCACCTTGCGCCGATGGGCCTGCACTCCTAACCAACTTGAGTAACGGGGCCTACAACTCTATAGGCAAAGCTCGAACCAAGAATTACTAGAAAAGCTTTTGTTATGATGTTCTTATCCAACTTCACTTTGGTGTGGGTGAAATTTTAAATACGCGCAGCGGGTGCCCCGATAGAACAACTGATGCGTGCAAAGAAAGCCTAACTAGAAATGCTTGTTTGAAGACAGCGAGTAAAGGATTGTTACGTTTGCTCGCGCCAGGAGTGGAATGTGGGCGAGCAGGACCATGCGGCAGGACCCTTTGGTGAGAGATAGCCACTCACGCATGCATGGGAGGTAAGGTACCTCACGAAGAGCACACACAGGCGTGAATATGGCAAGCATGTTACATCGCAGGCCTTCAATTAGAGATTATGGCTCGCATATCGACAGCTAAAACAGGTAAGCATAGTTAACGCGACACGAGTTTTTGTGAAAGAGTAAACCATAAGGATGAACACCACACATACGCGGCAGTCTTGGGTAGTAAAGAGATGATGACGAGCACGACTTGTAGAGTAAAAGATCGAAAAAACAGCTAATGTACGACAGGCACCACCGCAACAGAAGAGCTCCTGCAACAACAGGTCAACTCGTCGTACGCAAGGCGGTAGCGCAAATACACGAGCATTGATCCCAGGTTGCATGCTGGCCCAGTAAGTAAAAGGTAATGGTGAGTACATTCGACAGGTCATATTACGATAAAGCAGTTCGTTCTATGCAACAGCCATACAGGCGAGAAAAAATCACATGGCAAGCATTCTAGGTGAGCGAATGACCCTCGTGAGCCCAGCCTTCCGCACACAAGGTGTGAAGCAATGCTGATGAATGCAGTGTCATGTGACGAACACAAGACCACTGCAGCAGACACTTTCGACGATTGAGTGGCATGTGGCGAATGCATGACCAACGCCACAGCCCAGCCTCCGCAACGAGGCTCGCTTGGTAAAGCGCGTGTCAAGTCACAAGATACAATGTAGATGGGCAAGTAAGGAACAGGCCGAAGGGTCTGGCAGAGGTGTGTGTACAATGCTAGATAAGCTCGCCCAGGAAAGGAAAAAACTGAACGAAGGGCTCGAAACGAGTGAACGTAAATCCAGGGGAGCTCTATTGGGCAAGCCCCAACCAAAGACCTCAGGGAACACGCTAGAACTCCAAATGCCCACTCGTGTTCGCCCAGATGCGTAAGAACATAGACGAGCGGCAAAAATCAGGCAGGGCACAAAAGGTCAAACAAGCTAGTGGCCACCACGCAAGTACGGTTGTGAATGATGAGTAAGAATACAGCCATCCTAAGACCCAAGCAAGCAAGCCCTTTTTAACTGATATAGGAACTCACCTAGGAGGGAGAACTCTATGGGCAAGCCATTTTGGGTGGCCAAAGCGAAAAAGGATTAGGCAACTCTGTACATCATCAAGCACAACGCTCGAGAAAAAGTCCATCTTTGAATAGGAATGACAACACTGTTTCAAAGAAGAACTTGGGGAGCTATATGTTGTAAAGGTACGCTAAATACTGTAAAAGTAAAAGGTATTGTGCCACAAAAAATGGAAAGACAAAAGAAGAGAAAGAAAAAGCTGAGGCGACGACCAGTCACATATTTGGCGGCAGGTAGTGATCTCTGTCGTCACAAGGCTTGTCGTCAAAAGGATGTCGTCACAAGCCTGTCGTCATAAGGCTGTCGTCACAAGGCTCTCGCACAAGCCTGTCGTCACAAGGCCTGTCATCAAAAAACTGTCGTCACAAGCCTGTCGTCACAAGCCTCTCGCAAAGCTTGTCGCCACAAGGCCTGTCGTCAAAAGGTTGTCGTCACAAGCCTATAGTCAAAAGGCTGTCATCACAAGCCGGTCGTCAAAAGGCTCTCGCACAAGCCTGTCGTCAAAAGGCTCTCGCACAAGCCTGTCATCACAAGGCTGTCGTCACAAGCTTGTCATCACAAGGCTCTCGCACAAGCCTGTCGTTACAAGGCCTGTCGTCAAAAGGCTGTCGTCACAAGCCTCTCACACAAGCCTGTCATCATAAGGCCTGTCGTCACAAGCCTGTCGTTAAAAGACCTGTCGTCAAAAGCCTGTCGTCACATGGCCTGTCGTCACATGGCCTGTCGTCACAAGGCCATCGTCACAAGCCTGTCATCACATCACCTGTCGTCAAAAGGCTATCGCACAAGCCTCACACAACCTGTCGCATAAAGCCTCACATAGCCTGTCGCACAAAGCTTCTCGGCGCATCATCTATCCTTCCAGGTGTGGTAGAGCGATTGCTAAAATATACTCGATACCAACATACTATCAAAGTGGATCCGTGGCGCAATGGTAGCGCATTCGACTCCAGATCAGAAGGTTGCGTGTTGGATTCCTTTCGTGCGCAAATAATTTTGTGATTAAGCGCAAATAATGCAAAAATATTTGCGAGGCACTCGACTCGAACATGGGCTGTCCAACGCAACTGACAAGTAACCAGCCATCAAGCAACACAGATTTGTTGTGATGTAATTTGCTTCAATTATATTTGAAGTATTCCTACAGAATGTTATAACATTCTGGCTCTTACACTTCGAACCGGTCTCCGGACTACCTCGGGTCAATAAGGCTCATGCATTTGAATACTATGGGTCGATGGGCTCCACACTCCCTAGTACCATGGGCTGAAAGGGCACATGCTTTCGATCACCTCAGGCTATCAGGGTTTACACTTCTAGCTACCTTAAATGACGTGGCTCACACTTTCGGCCATCTCGAGCCGACGAGGCCGATAATCCCCGCCATCTTAGGTCGATGAGGTTGTATTTTTTATCACCTTGGGCCAATGGGCCCGCACTCCTAACCAACTTGAGTAACGGGGCCTAAAACTCTATAGGCAAAGCTCGAACCAAGAATTACTAGAAAAGCTTTTGTTATGATGTTCTTATCCAACTTCACTTTGGTGTGGGTGAAATTTTAAATACGCGCAGCGGGTGCCCCGATAGAACAACTGATGGGTGCAAAGAAAGCCTAACTAGAAATGCTAATTTGGTGACAGCGAGTAAAGGATTGTTACGTTTGCTCGCGCCAGGAGTGGAATGTGGGCGAGCAAGACCATGCGGCAGGACCCTTTGATGAGAGATAGCCAATCATGCATGCAAGGGAGGTAAGGTACCTCACGAAGAGCACACACAGGCGTGAATATGGCAAGCATGTTACATCACAGGCCTTCAATTAGAGATTACGGTTCGCCTATCGACAGCTAAAACAGGTAAGCACAGTTAACGCGACACGAGTTTTGGTGAAAGAATAAACCATAAGGATGAACACCACACATACGCGGTAGTCTTGCGTAGTAAAGAGATGACGACGAGCACGACTTGTAGAGTAAAAGATCGAAAAAACAGCTAATGTACGACAGGCACCACCGCAACAGAAGAGCTCCTGCAACAACAGGTCAACTCGTCGTACGCAAGGCGGTGGCGCAAATACACGAGCATTGATCCCAAGTTGCATGCTGGCCCAGTAAGTAAAGGTAATGGTGAGTACATTCGACAGGTCATATTACGATAAAGCAGTTCGTCCTATGTAACAGCCATACGGGCGAGAAAAAGTCACACGGAAAGCATTCTAGGTGAGCGAATGACCCTTGTGAGCCCAGCCTTCCGCACACAAGGTGTGAAGTAATACTGATGAATGCAGTGTTATGTGACGAACACAAGACCACTGCTGCAGACACTTTCGACGATTGAGTGGCATGTGGCGATTGCATGACCAACGCCACAGCACAGCCTACGCAACAAGGCTCGCTTGGTAAAGCATGTGTCAAGTCACAAGAAACAATCTCGATGGGCAAGTAAGGAACAGTCCGAAGGGTCTGACAGAGGTGTGTGCACAATGCTAGATGATCTTGCCCCGGAAAGGAAAAAACTGAACGAAGGGCTGGAAACGAGTCAATATAAATCAAGGGGAGCTTTATTGGGCAAGCCCCAACCAAAGACCTTAGGGAACACGCTAGAACTCCAAATACCCGCTCGTGTTCGCCCAGTTGCGTAAGAACATAGATGAACGGCAAAAACCAGGCAGGGCATAAAAGGTCAGACGAGCTAGTGGCCACCACACGAGTACAGTATTGAACGATGAGTAAGAATACAGCCATCTTAAGACCCAAGCAAGCAAGCCCTTGTCAACTAATATGGGAACTCGCTTAGGAGAGAGAATTCTATGGGCAAGCCATTTTGGGTGGCCAAAGCGAAAAAGGATTAGGAAACTCTGTACATCATCACGCACAACGCTCCAGAAAAAGTCCATCTTTGAATAGGAATGACAACACTATTTCAAAGAAGAACTTGGGGAGCTATATGGTGTAAAGGTACGCTAAATATTGTAAAAGTAAAAGGTCTTGCGCCGCAAAAAATGGAAAGACAAAAGAAGAGAAAGAAAAAGCTGAGGCGACGACCAGTCACATATTTGGCGGTAGGTAGTGATCTCTGTCATCACAAGGCCTGTCGTCAAAAGGATGTCGTCACAAGCCTGTCGTCACAAGGCTCTTGTCGTAACGATTTTCGTCCGAGAATCTAATCGCTAGACGTAAGGTTATGGAGTCGCCACCAATCAATTTTAACTTAGGTGTGATTGGGCACCTTATTCGAAACTAAGGACAAGTGCATTGATCTATGTTCCAAAATTTGGGTTCGGGAGTACGGTTACGTGTGAGGAAGGTATTAGCACCCCCACAACGCCCGTCCAATGGACGGTACCAATTGATCATGTTTTATTTTTAGCAATATTGATTTAAATGGCCTTTTATTCTTAATTAGATTTTCTTTTTATTATTTTCCTTAGGATATTCTCCAACACTTTGATCGAATTTTCAAGGAAAATTTGTTACCTCAAGAGTATTCACAGGACACACTCATCCTTATGCAGAGGCTCCGTCGTCGGTTTAATATATTATGCTTTTAATTCTCTTGTAAAATTTATTGAAATTATAACGAAAATCTTTAATATTGAAATTATTTTCCCTAAATTTTCCAACACTTTGGTCAAATTTAGAAGAAATATCTTTTCACTTAAGAATTTTCTAAATATCGCACACTCGCGAAATTCTGAAATTTCATCATCGGTTAGGTTTTCATTTACTACTATTATAAAAAATATACATTTTTATTAAAAGATCATTCATTATTATAATAATTTTTTCTTGAATTAGACAAATTCCTACATCCTTCAACACTTTGATCGAATGTAGAGAATTGGAATTATTAATTTTTATTCCAAATTTTTTCAACACTTTTGTGAAATTTGAAAAATTATTTTTATTTTTTTATAATCATAGATTTATTTTCAATTTACTAGCTCACCTGGAACAATTCATCTCACACAAATAACTTTTATACTAGAGCTCGCCACTTAACAGCTCGCCATGCACAAGTTAACTTGCTCGTGAGAACTCTATTTGGAAATTATTATTATTTTTTATTACCTTTTTCCTAAAGATTTATTTTTAATCTACTCACCCGCCCGAACAGCTCACCATGCACGCGATGTCGCCTTTTACTAATTCGCCAAGCATTGACCTTTTTCCTAAGATTTATTTTTAATCTACTCGCCCGCCCGAACTAATCGGTTTTTTTTTTTAAAAAAAATCAAAATTTTATAACTTAACAGCTCGCCCCCAAAAAGTTAGTTTTTGCGAATATTTTCTCTACATCCTTCAACACTTTGATCGAATGTAAAGAATTGGAATTATTAATTTTATTCCAAATTATTATTATTATTTTTATTAAAGACTTATTTTTAACCTACTGGGCAGCTTGAACCAACACTCTTCCTAATAGGTTGCCCGTGAACTAGAGTGTAGAGAGATCGCCCGCCCATTATAAATCACCCATGCAAGTGAACTGGCAAGTAGCGAGCTTGCCCATTCAACTAAACTATCGTTGAGAGTTCGCCCGGCGAAGAAGATTTAATAGTGTTTTGTAATTATTTTGGTGAGGTAGGTTTAGTTAAACATAGGATTTATTTAATATTTCTTAAATAAGGAAGGTAGAGTACACTTACAATGTTTGGCTCGTTGAAGTTGTGTTAAGCTCGCCTTTCAATCTTGTGGATCGGTCACCACTAGTCCAACTGCATTCGCCTCTCGCCACTACACTTTCTTCTTCTCAGTAACAAATGTGGATACTGCTCACCGTCGTCTTCATATTCTCTTCACTGCTCCAGTCACTGTCCCAATCGCACCAGAACTGATATTGAGATTTTGGTTATAGTTGAATTCTCTCTTTCTCTCTGTCTCTCTCAATATTTTCTTATCTCTGTATATCTT
Source organism: Heritiera fomes (assembly GCA_032173925.1). Classification (NCBI taxonomy): domain Eukaryota; kingdom Viridiplantae; phylum Streptophyta; class Magnoliopsida; order Malvales; family Malvaceae; genus Heritiera; species Heritiera fomes. The sequence goes on from JAPDPM010000010.1 coordinate 19,201,991, forward strand.
TCTTTCTTTTCTCTCTGTCTCTCCGTTTTTCTGTGTTTCTCCTCTATGTTTCTGTGTTCTTCCCTCTGTGTTTCTGTGTTCTTCCCTCCTTTTTTATCTCTGATCTCCTTTAGACTATTTATAAGCATTCTTAGTCAAAGAAAATCAGATGAAATCTTTGAAACCAGGGATTATAATCCATTGTTCCGCTGGTTTCCATTATTCCGCTGGTTTTTTCTGAGCATTCTTAAATGCTTGCTTGAAAATCTTGGTTTTTTCTTGTGAATGTAGAGTTGCAGAGGATCTTGGAACTGATCTTCCTTTCTTCTTCATCTTTTTCGAGCAACTTTTAGTCAATAAAATCGGAACAAATTAATTTTTAGGAGACTTTCACTCCAAATGAGGTTTGTCTAGAGGTCGGCGAGGATAGCAGGGCTGAGCTTAGGGTGGCTTTCTGACATCTCTCACACCGGTGTTGTTGACATTGTTCTTTCTTTCTTTTTTCTTTTCCTCGAGCAGCTTTTTATGAATTCCTTAGTCAACAAAAGCGGATCAAATCTCTAAGATAGTCGGTGTTAGTGAAGTTGGTGGGACAGCAGGGCTCTAGCGACCACAAGGCTGGCGAACACCGATGGGCGAACTGGCGACCTCAAGGATGGCGAACACCGATGGGCGAACTGGCGACCTCAAGGCTGGCGAACTCAAAATTTTTTTTATTTATTATTATTTTTAATTATTTATTATTAATTTTTTTATTAATTTTATTATTTTATTTATTTTTTTATATTGATTTTCTTTCTTTCTTTTTTTTATATTATTATTATCATTTTTTTTTACAAATTCAAACGTATGATTAAATAGATTTATTATTTCGGACAAAATTAAGTGTCTACAGCTGCCCCTCTTTGCGCATTGCTGAGAATCAGGAATGGAGCAAAGACGATAGACAACAATTTTCTCCGACTCATGGCCTACTTCTCTTTTCTTTAAGTTTAACAATCTTCTTCTTACCAAAAAGCTCTTTACTTTAATTTGGCTCCTCTCTTAAGAGGCGAATGACTTTAAAAAATAAATTGGGCTCCTCTCTTTCAAAAGGCTCACGACTTTGAAAAATAAATTGGGCTCCTCTCTTTCAAGACGCTCACGACTTTTGAAAAATAAACTGGTCTCCTCTCTTAAGAGGCTCACGACTTTGAAAAATAAACTGGGTTCCTCTCTTTCAAGAGGCTCACGACTTTTGAAAATAAACTGGGCTCCTCTCTTAAGAGGCTCACGACTTTTGAAAATAAACTGGGCTCCTCTCTTAAGAGGCTCACGACTTTGAAAAAAAAACTGGGCTTCTCTCTTTCAAGAGGCTCACGACTTTGAAAATAAACTGGGCTCCTCTCTTAAGAGGCTCACGACTTTGAAAAATGAACTGGGCTCCTCTCTTTCAAGAGGCTCACGACTTTGAAAAATAAACTGGGCTCCTCTCTTTCAAGAGGCTTACGACTTTTGAAAAATAAATTGGGCTCCTCTCTTAAGAGGCTCACAACTTTGAAAAATAAACTGGGTTCCTCTCTTTCAAGAGGCTCACGACTTTTGAAAATAAACTGGGCTCCTCTCTTAAGAGGCTCACAACTTTTGAAAATAAACTGGGCTCCTCTCTTAAAAGGCTCACGACTTTGAAAAATAAACTGGGCTCCTCTCTTTCAAGAGGCTCACGACTTTGAAAATAAACTGGGCTCCTCTCTTAAGAGGCTCACGACTTTGAAAATAAACTGGGCTCCTCTCTTAAGAGGCTCACGACTTTTGAAAATAAACCGGGCTCCTCTCTTAAGAGGCTCACGACTTTGAAAAATAAACTGGGCTCCTCTCTTTCAAGAGGCTCACGACTTTTGAAAATAAACTGGGCTCCTCTCTTTAGAGGCTCACGACTTTAAAATAAACTGGGCTCCTCTCTTTAAAGGCTCACGACTTTGAAAAATAAACTGGGCTCCTCTCTTTCAAGAGGCTCACGACTTTTGAAATAAACTGGGCTCCTCTCTTTCAAGAAGCTCACGACTTTTGAAAATAAACTATATTCATAGAAGGTTCTTGATTGATCATAGTTTAACCTTTTTCCTATCTAAAGGTAACTCTATGTCTGGCTAGTTATATACCTAAATCCTACCCAAGGGGTTTTTATTCGCATGTACTATTGCATTATTGTGATGCAAATATTCTCATAGGGATGATGTCACAAATGATTAATGAGATGTATTGCACAATTTTTGGGGATGTGTATATAAAATGTGTATGCTTCTTAAAGGGATGCAACACCTATTTTAATTTCGAGTTTCACAATCTTAAGCCCTTTTTCCTTTCTCTTCTTTTCCTTTTCTTTTCATCATTCTCCCAAGATGACCTTCAACCTTTGCATTCCTACATTCTTAATCATGTGTTATGCCAGCTAGGTCTCATCACTTAATCTCAAATTTCCTTTAATCATCATTCAATTGGTACCATCATATTTTTCCTCATTTACATCTCACTCTTGTTATTGTTAAATCTCTTTTAAGTAATTCGAAAAGTAAGTGGACTATGAGACATACTGCAATTGTGAATTTCTTTCAAAAGATGGGTAAGAGAAAATGAGTGTTAAGTTAAGACAACAAAAGAGGAATGTGTTCTTATTCAAATGAAAGGCAATTTAAACAGATACAATGAAATGGTTGATCAAAGTTCCACAAGAGGATGCCCTTACAATAATTCTTCTGATCATTGTGAATTAATCCAAAAACCTTCTTTTGACCTCACTGTCTAACCGATGGCTTTAAGCTTCGGAGAATACCTCAGACTGAACTCTGCCCCTCTTTGCTTATGAGCATGTAAGATATTTGGTTACCAACCTCATGCACCATTGCTTTCTGTCTAAGTCGCCCTTTTCGGGTTTTCAACTTAAACGCTCCCATTTGGGTTCAAATCGCCCTTTTAGTTTTTCGCCTTGAACCCCTCCTTATTTTTTTCTCTTTTTTTTATGCATAATACTTCTTTACTGCATCAGCATTTCTTGGATTGAGAAGGTCTCTTTCGTCCATTTCTTCCAAAATCAATGCTCCTCCTAAGAATGCTTTTCTTACTACAAAAGGGCCTTCCCAATTTGGAGTCCATTTGCCCCTCGGGTCAGGGATATTGGGTAGAATCTTTTTCAAAACTAAATCCCCTTCTCGAAAATTTCTGGGACGAACCTTCTTGTCATGTGCTCGCATCATCCTCTTTTGATACAATTGCCCATGACATAGCGCTTTGAGTCTTTTTTCCTCAATAAGGTTCAATTGCTCATACCGGGCTCAGACCCATTCAGCTTCGTCCAATTCAACTTCCATAAGGACACGCAAAGAAGGAATTTCCACTTCAATAGGCAAAACTGCCTCCATCCCATATACTAATGAAAACGGGGTGGGTCCTGTGGATGTGCGAACCGATGTACGGTAAGCGTGCAGAGCAAAAGGCAACTTCTCATGCCAATCTTTGTATGTATATGTCATCTTCTGAATGATCTTCTTGAGATTTTTATTTGCAGCTTCGACAGCTCCATTCATTTTTGGACGATAAGGCGCCGAATTGTGATGCTTAATATGAAATTGGGCACATGCTTCCTCAATCAACTTATTGTTGAAATTCAGAGCATTGTCTGAAATGATCCTTTCTGGTAGCCCATACCGGCAAATTATCTCTTTCTTAAAAAACTTGCACACTACTGATTTTGTCACACTGGCATAAGATGTTGCTTCCACCCATTTCGTGAAGTAATCAATTATTACCACAATGCAGCGGTGTCCATTTGAAGCTTTAGGGGTAATTGGTCCAATCACATCCATTCCCCATGTAGAAAATGGCCAAGGAGTTGTCATGACCTGTAAGGATGTGGGAGGGGCATTTATCTTACTGGCATATATTTGACATTTATGACAACTTCGAGCAAAATTGATGCAATCACTTTCCATTGTCATCCAATAATATCCAGTTCTCATAATTTGTCGAGCCATCATGTGACCATTTGCATGAGATCCACAAACCCCTTCATGAATTTCTTTGAGTATTCTTTTGGCCTCTATAGCATTCACGCATCTTAACAATACTTGATCTTTCCCCTTTTTGTACAAAATTTCACCATCAAGGAAGAATTCCATGGCCATTCTTCTCAAAGTCCTTTTGTCATTTTCTAATGCCCCTTCTGGATACTGGTGATGCTTTATATATTGCAATATATCATGATACCATGGTTTCCCATCTATCTCTTCTTCTATATTTGAGCAATGTGCTGGTGATCCATGTATGCTCATCTTGATGGGACAAATTTTAGCGCCTGTATTTACTTTGAACATTGCAGCCAAAGCAGCCAATGCGTCAGCCATTTGGTTTTCTTCTCGAGGCAAATGCTTAAAACAAATTTTCTTGAAATGTTTAACTAGATCGGTCACAAATTCACAATACTGGACCAATTTTGAATCTCTTGTTTCCCATTCACCTCGCAATTGATAAATTACTAAGGCTGAATCTCCATATACTTCCAGTACCTTAATACGTTTGTCGATTGCAGCTCGGAGCCCCATGATACAAGCCTCATATTCTGCCATATTATTAGTGCAGTCAAAATCCAATTTTGCAGTGAATGGACAACAATCTTCTTCAAGGGATACTAAAACTGCCCCAATACCTTGCCCAAAAGCATTAGATGCCCCATCAAAATACATTTTCCAAACGAGTTCTTCTACGATACCTTCAACATTTTCTTGTGATATGGCCATTAAATCTTCATCAGGGAAGTCAAAATTCATTGGGTCATACTCTTTTTCAGCTTGATCTGCGGGGAAATCAGCAATTGTACTACCTTTAATGGCCTTTTGAGTCATATAAACAATGTCATATTCAGAAAGCAACACTTGCCACCTTGCTATCTTCCCGGATAATGAAGGTTTCTCGAAGACGTACTTAATAGGGTCCAATTTTGAAATTAGCCATGTAGTATGATAAAGCATGTACTGTCTTAATCTACGAGCTATCCAAGCCATAGCGCAACACATCTTCTCCAACGAAGAATACCTGGCTTCATAGTCAATGAACTTCTTGCTCAAATAGTAGATAGCCCGCTCTTTTCTCCCAGTTTCATCATGTTGCCCCAGCACACATCCCATGGAATTTTCATGCACTGTTACAAGATGAGGGGTCTCCCTGGCACAGGTGGCACCAACACAGGAGGATTCGAAAGGTACTCTTTAACCTTATCAAATGCTATTTGGCATTCGTCATTCCATTCTCCTGGGTCCTGTTTTCGGAGGAGTTTGAAGATTGGATCACACTTAGCAGTGAGTTGGGAGATGAAACGTGCGATGTAATTCAATCTTCCTAAGAATCCTCTTACTTCCTTTTGGGTACGAGGTGGCGATAAATTCTGGATGGCATGTATCTTATCAGGATCCACTTCTATACCTCGCTCACTAACTACAAATCCCAATAGCTTTCCTGATGTGACTCCGAAAGTACATTTGGCTGGGTTGAGCTTAAGTTGGAATTTTCTCAACCTTTCAAATAACCTTTTAAGGTTAGCAACATGATTTTCTTTTTTCTGGGACTTTGCAATCATATCATCAACATAGACTTCTATCTCCTTATGCATCATGTCGTGAAACAAGGTTACCATGGCTCTCTGGTAAGTTGCACCAGCATTTTTCAACCCAAATGGCATGACCTTGTAACAAAATGTTCCCCACATAGTCACAAAAGTGGTCTTTTCCATATCTTCAGGCGCCATTTTGATTTGATTATAACCCGAGAAACCATCCATAAAAGAAAATAAACAATGTCCAGCCGTGTTGTCGACTAGGGTATCAATATGTGGCAGGGGAAAATTGTCTTTCGGACTGGCCCTATTTAAATCACGATAATCCACACACATTCGTACCTTTTCATCTTTTTTAGGAACTGGAACAATATTTGCTACCCATTCAGGATATTTTGCCACCCCCAAGAATCCTGCATCAAATTGCTTCTTAACTTCCTCTTTTATCTTTAATAACATTTCGGGTTTCATCCTCCTCAACTTCTGCTGGATTGGCTTGCATTCTGGTCTTACTGGTAGCTTATGAACCACAATATCAGAATTCAGACCCGGCATGTCCTGATACGACCATGCGAACACATCGGCATACTCATGGAGTAAGCTTATCAGCTCTTTCCTTATGGACGATGATAGAAATGTGCCGATTTTAACCTCTTTTCTTACTTCGTCACTCCCCAAATTTAAGGTCTCAATGGGTTCTTGATGGGGTACAATTTGCTTTTCTTCTTGTTCCACCAGTCTTGTAAGTTCAGAAGGCAATGTATCATCATCAATACCCTCTTCTTCATTAAATTCACCAGCACAAACAGTTCTTTCAAAATTAGGTTTCGGAATATCATCACAATGGCCTTCATATTCATTGTTTGGGTACCTGCATATGGGGCAAAAGTGGGCAATATGTAGATGGACTTGAATATGCATGGGCAGAAAAGATGCAAATGAAAGAATTCACATAGAAAAAGGTATGACAAAAGGCCAGATTTTATTGAAATAGAAATGGCCCTACATAAGAGACCTTGATACCCTTGGGCAGGGGTGATCAGGTTTTACTTATTGAATTACTTTGGTAGAGATTTAGTGATAACAGGAAGATCGATGTAATGCCAGTTCCTCAGCTGAAAGCCTGGCGAGCAAGGGCGTACTTTCGAACTTCTTGGGACGTCTTCGTTATCTGTGTTTATCATCTGGATAGACAAATTCTCGAACGCCTTAACAAGCTCATCTTTGTTAGCCTTTACTAGGTCTGGATAAATGTATCCTACAGAATGAAAGACATCCTCTAGAGGAGGAAACACCATCGGCTCATTTTCCTCATCGACCCCTTTAAATCTAGCCATTCTTCTTTCCCTTTTCTTTTCCAAAAACTTTCTCCTCTCTAGCCCAGTTGGCTTGTAGCCAAGACCAAATCTATCATCCTTCACCTTTGCTGTCAAAGCTCGTTTTATCCCTTGCAAGTTCTTTCCTAATCCTGCTCCAGCATAACACCCTTTCCCAACAGTCTGTTGAATTCCCGACATTGTGGCACTGGACAACTGTGGCATTGGTATCTTAGATCCTTCTCCTATGTATGTAGCATTTACAAATTCCAAGGACCTGAAAGAACATTCTGGTGCATTCTCATTCACCTCAATATATGGGGCAGTGGAGGAAACTGTAGCAATCATATCTTCTTCTCCAACTACACCTAACACTTTTCCATCTATTATAAATTTGACTATTTGGTGTAAAGTCGAGGGGACTGCTCCAGCTGAATGTATCCATGGACGCCCAAGGAGGCAATTATATGCAGGGTTAATGTCCATGATTTGAAATTCCATATTGTAGACACTGGGGCCAATTTGAATTGGAATTTCTATAGTCCCTGTTACTTCTCGACGTGTACCATCGAATGCTTTTACTACCATATGACTTTTCCTCATGTGCGACTCATCCACAGGTAATTTTGATAGAGTTCTTAGAGGCATAACATTTAGAGCTGAGCCATTGTCGATTAGGACTCTAGGTAGGATGTAGTCTTTGCAAGTGGTAGTAATATGCAAGGCTTTGTAACTGCTTCTTCCATCAGGCGGGATCTCATCATCACTGAAGGATACAAAATTGTCCGCCACGATATTTCCAACAAGTCGATCTATCTTTTCTACTGACACATCATGGGGTACATATGCTTGATTGAGCACTCGTAGAAGAGCTTTTCGGTGGGGTTCTGAATTCAGTAATAGAGAAAGCAGAGTGATGCGAGCTGGTGTACGATTCAACTGATCTACTATGTTGAACTCACTGTGCTTGATGAATTTCAAGAACTCTGAAGCTTCTTTTTCAGACACTGGTTTGCTTTGTTGCTCTCGAAGTTCTTTTTCTTCACCCTCGAAAGGGTTTCTCTATTACTTTCTTCATCTTCTCCCTCTTTAGCCTTTCCTTTTTGAATTTTCTTCAACATTTCAGGCGTGTAACATCTCCCGCTTCGGGTAATTCCTCCTGTGTCTGTTATATCCACTGCAGCTGTAGTGTTTATTGTGGTGGCCAAAGGGATACTAACTGACCCTTGAGTGGCGATATTGCAATTGTAGTTCCAAGGGACTGCCTGACTATTCTTGTATGGAAAAGGACTTGGAACCTCAATGGTTATCTTTGGCAGTTGAAATTTAGGCTTGGAATCAATTATAGGCTCATTCTTATCCTCATAATAGATAGTCAATGGTTTCCACCGAACGGGACCTGTTTCTTTTCCGATGACATTGACTGATTCTATTTCCACTTCTTCGTAAAATTCTGCAATACCCTCATCCATCAAGCCTTGCACCTTTTGGCGAAACTCTTGACAATTCTGGATTTCATGCCCCACATTCTTATGTAACTCACAAAACTTTCCATGTTTAGGCATCTTTTCATTATCTACCTGGATTAGTTTTGCCTTGACCATTGCGTCGAACACCACCTTCATTGGCGTTTTAACCTCATAAACGCTTTTCTTGACCAAACGATCCTTTTCTTCAACTATGGCATTTACTTTACCCTCCTCATGATCGGGGAGTGGGTTTTTGCTTACACTTGGTTCTCCCTTCTTCCCAAAATTCAATATTCCTACCTTAATAAGAGTTTGAACTTTGTGTTTCAAAGCAGTGCAATTTTCTGTTAAATGTATTGGAATCCCTAGTGATAATCACAGTGGGCATTTGAATCATACCACGCAGGGTAAGGAGGTTTAAGAGGTTCTATATAACTGGTGCAAGGAAGTGGTTTTCGGTTAATTGAGGTAAAAGGTCTGTGTAGGTCATAGAGATTGGATCAAAATGTTGCCTATCTCGACTGAATTTTTGCCTTCTCTGATTGTCATCTAGCAGGTTGGCAGGTGGAGGTCGTTGAGCTAATGTGGATGTGATTGGTGAATTGGGAGCTCTCGGCCGATAATTGGGGGTATATGTTGGTCTTGAAGTTGTTTGGTATGGGTATGGTCCTACTGTGACATTGTTTGCAGGTGGGTAATAAGGTGGATAAATCGGGTAAGGAGAATAGGGGGTAGGGTTTTTAGGCGGTTGGCCTCTAGCAGTCATAGCGTGGACATCACCTTCTTTTCTTTTGAATGTTGCACCCTTCTTGGATCCTCCACTATCGGGTACCTCTATCTTACCATTCTTTATGGCATTTTCAATCATTTCCCCAGAGATTACCATGTCAGCAAAACTTTTTGTGGCACTTCCAATCAACTTACCATAATAGGGTTCCCGGAGGGTACTAATAAACAACATAGTTGTCTCCTTTTCAGTAATAGGTGGTTGCACTTGAGAAGCTACATCTCTCCATCGCCGGGCGTATTCTTTGAAAGGTTCATTGGCTCTCTTTTCCATATTTTGGAGTGTCATCCTATCGGGAGCTGTATCCACCACATGCTGATACTGAGCCATAAATGCCCTAGCGAGATCTTTCCATGAATGTATACAGTTCCCGTCTAACTGGACATACCACCTTGCAGCGGATCCAGTAAGGCTGTCCTGAAAACAATGGATCAACAACTTATCATTGTGAGTATACCCTGCCATTTTCCGAACAAACATTGTGATGTGGGCTGATGGACATGTTGTTCCACCATACTTTTCAAAGTCAGGAGTCTTAAATTTTGGGGGGAACACTAGGTCAGACACTAGGCTGAGTTCTCCTGCATCAATTCTACCAAATGTGTCCTTTCCTTTTACTGCTCTAAGCCTTTCTTCTAGGAGGTCATATTAATGTTCTATCCCCACTCCAGAACCAACTTCGGGGATTGCCTTTCTCAATTTTTCTTGTTCACTAGGGTCATCAAGATTTGGAACAAAAATAGGATATGCAAGATTGCCTCCAGGGCCTAATCCCAGTTGCCCTTGATTAGATTGGCCCATTGGTGGGTTTACCCCACTAAAAGCATAAGGCCGACCACCCTGGGGCGGCATCACTCGTTGGTAGCCTTCTTGGCCAGGTTGAACATGTGTTGGGGTAAATCCTGGAGGGTACAATGGCTCCTCTTGCCTATCTCCTTGATTATGCACATCTTCTCTAGCTGTAGAAGTTTCCTCCACATTTTTGCCCTTGGTCATCCCTCTCATTAATTCCATCATTTCAACCATTTGTTTCCTCATATCTTCTTGCATCTCAACTATTTTCCCTTTCATTTCTTCTTGTGCTTTCTCCATTCTGTCTATCCTCATTTGTTGTTCGTTTTCCATATTCCTAGATTGTAGACGAGTGTTGTATGGATGATTAGCAATTCTCGCTGGTTGAGTTATCTTTACACCTTTATTACCCAAAACTTCTGGAATTAGGGCATGTTTATTTTATTTTTAAACAAAGTCATTTATGCATGCTAATGTTTTACTAAAGAATGCATGAATGAATGAAATGGGGAAGTATTTGCCACATTACTAACAAAAGGTTCTTTTATTAGACTTTAGAAGTTATTTTACAACAAAAGTCGAAACTACATCCATGAAAAGTCTAATCTCTAAGCCCTTGGTTTCCTCAAGAAGCTCATAACCTGCAGATAATGGTCCTGTGCTTCATCTAGGAATTCTGACAAACGATGACCATGCTCAGTAATTGGACTCACTCCTGGCTTTAGGTCTCGCACCCTTTCCTCCATTTCCTCAGCTTTTCTGGCAGCCATGCTAATTTGCTCGAATAAATGCTTCAGATGCTGTTGTTGCAAAAAATGAGCACGTATCCATTCTTCGCGTTCATCAGCCAAGACTCGCAAGTCGTCAACTTCTTCTTGGAGTGTTATGACATGGCTTTGAGATTCTGATAGTGCTTTTCCCATTATTTGCATTTGAGCTTGCATATGGGTCCTTTCACTTTCAAGTTGCTTGTACTCAAAATTGTTTTGACTTTTTGCTTGGAGTTGTTCATTTTCCCTTTGTATAGGACCCAATTCAGCAGTGGTGGATGAGATTGTACTATTCATATCCTTTAATAGTGTCCTCCATTCATTGCGCTCTTCTTGGATCCTCTTGCTCCAATGCTCTGAATTACTTTGCATCTCATGTTTGAGTCTTTTGTTTTCACATTCCAGCTTGTTTTTCTCTTCCTGAAGTTTTCGCTTTGCCCTTTCTATCTCTATTACTAGATCTTGAAACATCGGTTTTATAGGACAAGTGGGTATGCACACTTGAGGAATTACCACATCCTTTCCTCGCCTTGCATGCCACACGAAGTATTCTGGGGATGAAATATCAGTACGTCTCCCTCCATCCAACCTATTGGTATGCTTCCATGCTTGAATAGCTTTGCAATCTTCATTGATGCATCGGCCTCTGTGTATAAGAACTCTATTTTATTAAGGCCGAAGGTTGCTGGGACAAACTACTCATATCCAAACTGACGCCTCACCATGACAGGAGAGTAGCTAACTGCTCCCCATAAACCCAAGAGAGGTACCCAGAATTCATCTCCACAACTATATAACACTGAATCAAACGGCATCCAAAGAGCTCTCCATATTAACCTACTACTAGTGAGGCTTCAGAAGAATGGTACCCACTCGTCTCTAGTTTTTTGCTGAGGCCAACTATTCTCACAAAACTCCTTAATAGGGGCCCGAAAAGACATGAACGGCTTACAAAACTTGCCCCCGTTGCATTCAAAATGACTTTTTGCCCAGATAGTTAATAGTTGTGCACATCCAATGAAGCGTCCTTCTCCTTTTCGTCGACAAAAACTTAAGGATCTGATAGTTTCAGCTAAGATTGCTGGGGTAGGATTGACATTATGTTCGACTTGCTCAAAGAAGTCTACTATAGCGACATCAATGCTACCTATGACCTTCGGGAATACCACCATACCATAAAGGGCTAAGGCAAACAATCTCATACCCTGGTCATCATCAAGATGCTTGCAGATGAAATCTCGTAAGAAAGTCCAAGGAAAGCAAGTATTTTCACCTTTAATTCTGATTTGAGCATCAATGACTTATACCTCTAATCCCATCATCATGGCAAGCTTTTTACGGTAGCCGGTCTTCTTGTTTTTCCAGTAAACTTTATCTTGATCCGTCTTTGAGATATTAAAACAAAGCAATGCAGAGTACTCCTCTATTGTTGGTACCATGTCCAAGACAAAGCACCTATAAGAAGGGTCCCAGAACTGTGTCATGGCTTTGAGGAGCTGGTTATCAATGACCACTGGCAAGAGAAGTGCTAGGTGCCCATATTTCCTTTGGAAAGCTTCCCTCCTTTGGTAATCCCATTGTTTCCAGATATTTCCCAAGTCTTCTAAATTGTTCTACCTGAGGTCGAGGTAGACTTTTTCTGGGAGAGTAGACATGTAATTTACTGGTAGACAGTCTCCATTCTTATGCTGAGCTACTTCCGATCTAGTTTTCAGACTGATGCAAGGTTCCTCGAGAGATGGTTGACTTTCCATGGATGTAGAGTTAGCCATGCAGCAACTACTTCCCGTGACAATATCTATTAACATGAATGCATATGAAATGAATTAAAGTATGTAAAGTATATGAATATATTATTTTCAAAAAGAAAATGAACACCCATACATGCGAATACCACTCTCCTTCATGTGTTTCTAACTTCAGGTTCTTAAAGGTTTTGGCATAATTCTAACTTAAGGTCGGTACCTTAGGTTTTTCTATATGCATGGTTCAGGTTTCATCATTTGGCTAATAGGTTCCCAAATTGTTCCTCACTGACGTCCACATAGGACTAGTAAGGCACCCCGATCCTCGCCTATTAGGCTCAAACGGAAAGGGTTCAATTTGAGTAGGAGTTATTCGCTAGTCCATGCGGAGGTTACTACCTCACGAGAATGTAGCTACTCACTCCCTCCTACAGAGGATAGAGCTCGGGACTTAAAGCTTATGCATGCAAATGCACGTGCTGTGTGTGTGAAGGAACATATATAACCCTCATCCTGGATGCCCCAACAATTCATGAACAATAATATATCAAGTATAAAAATAACACAATTAATAAAATTCAAAAGCAAACAACATTATTTCAAACTTGATGAATTTAAACACCAATTAAGACCATTAAACCAAGGCTTAAAATATCACATGATTAATTAATGGTTCGACTCTCAACTTCCCCAGTGGAGTCGCCAAGCTGTCGTAACGATTTTCGTCCGGGAATCTAATCGCTAGACGTAAGGTTATGGAGTCGCCACCAATCAATTTTAACTTAGGTGTGATTGGGCACCTTATTCGAAACTAAGGACAAGTGCATTGATCTATGTTCCAAAATTTGGGTTCAGGAGTACGGTTACGTGTGAGGAAGGTATTAGCACCCCCACAACGCCCGTCCAATGGACGGTACCAATTAATCATGTTTTATTTTTAGCAATCTTGATTTAAATGGTCTTTTATTCTTAATTAGATTTTCTTTTTATTATTTTCCTTATGATATTCTCCAACACTTTGATCAAATTCCCAAGGAAAATTTGTTACCTCAAGAGTATTCACAGGACACACTCATCCTTGTGCAGAGGCTCCGTCGTCGGTTTAATATATTATGCTTTTAATTCTCTTGTAAAATTTATTGAAATTATAACGAAAATCTTTAATATTGAAATTATTTTCCCTAAATTTTCCAACACTTTGGTCAAATTTAGAAGAAATATCTTTTCACTTAAGAATTTTCTAAATATCGCACACTCGCGAAATTCTGAAATTTCATCATCGGTTAGGTTTTCATTTACTACTATTATAAAAAATATACATTTTTATTAAAAGATCATTCATTATTATAATAATTTATTCTTGATTTAGACAAATTCCTACATCCTTCAACACTTTGATCGAATGTAGAGAATTGGAATTATTAATTTTTATTCCAAATTTTTTCAACACTTTGGTGAAAATTTGAAAAATTATTTTTATTTTTTTATAATCATAGATTTATTTTCAATTTACTAGCTCACCTGGAACAATTCATCTCACACAAATAACTTTTATAATAGAGCTCGCCACTTAACAGCTCGCCATGCACAAGTTAACTTGCTCGTGAGAACTCTATTTGGAAATTATTATTATTTTTTATTACCTTTTTCCTAAAGATTTATTTTTAATCTACTCGCCCGCCCGAACAGCTCGCCATGCACGAGAGTCGCCTTTTACTAATTCGCCAAGCATTGACCTTTTTCCTAAGATTTATTTTTAATCTACTCGCCCGCCCGAGCTAATCTGTTTTTTTTTTTAAAAATCAAATTTTTATAACTTAACAGCTCGCCCCCAAAAAGTTAGTTTTTGCGAAAATTTTCTCTACATCCTTCAACACTTTGATCGAATGTAAAGAATTGAAATTATTAATTTTATTCCAAATTTTTATTATTATTTTTATTAAAGACTTATTTTTAACCTACTGGGCGGCTTGAACCAACACTCTTCCTAATAGGTTGCCCGTGAACTAGAGTGTAGAGAGATCGCCCGCCCATTATAAATCACCCATGCAAGTGAACTGGCAAGTAGCGAGCTTGCCCATTCAACTAAAATATCGTTTAGAGTTCGCCCGGTGAAGAAGATTTAATAGTGTTTTTTAATTATTTGGGTGAGGTAGGTTTAGTTAAACATAGGATTTATTTAATATTTCTTAAATAAGGAAGGTAGAGTACACTTACAATGTTTGGCTCGTTGAAGTTGTGTTAAGCTCACCTTTCAATCTTGTGGATTGGTCACCACTAGTCCAACTGCATTCGCCTCTCGCCACTACACTTTCTTCTTCTCAGTAACAAATGTGGATACTGCTCACCGTCGTCTTCATATTCTCTTCACTGCTCCAGTCACCGTCCCAATCGCACCAGAACTGACATTGAGATTTTGGTTATAGTTGAATCCTCTCTTTCTCTCTGTCTCTCTCAATATTTTCTTATCTCTGTATATCTTTCTTTCTTTTCTCTCTGTCTCTCCGTTTTTCTTCTTTTCTCCTCTGTGTTTCTGTGTTCTTCCCTCTGTGTTTCTGTGTTCTTCCCTCCTTTTTTATCTCTGATCTCCTTTAGACTATTTATAAGCATTCTTAGTCAAAGAAAATCAAATGAAATCTTTGAAACCAGGGATTATAATCCATTGTTCCGCTGGTTTCCATTATTCCGCTGGTTTTTTCTGAGCATTCTTAAATGCTTGCTTGAAAATCTTGGTTTTTTCTTGTGAATGTAGAGTTGCAGAGGATCTTGGAACTGATCTTCCTTTCTTCTTCATCTTTTCCGAGCAACTTTTAGTCAATAAAATCGGAGCAAATTAATTTTCAGGAGACTTTCACTCCAAATGAGGTTTGTCTAGAGGTCGGCGAGGATAGCAGGGCTAAGCTTAGGGTGGCTTTCTGACAGCCATCACACCGGTGTTGTTGACATTGTTCTTTCTTTCTTTTTTCTTTTCCTCGATCAGCTTTTTATGAATTCCTTAGTCAACAAAAGCGGATCAAATCTCTAAGATAGTCGGTGTCAGTGAAGTTGGTGAGATAGCAAGGCTCTAGCGACCACAAGGCTGGCGAACACCAATGGGCGAACTGGCGATCTCAAGGATGGCGAACACCGATGGGCGAACTGGCGACCTCAAGGCTGGCGAACTCAATTTTTTTATTTATTATTATTTTTAATTATTTATTATTAATTTTTTTATTTATTTTATTATTTTATTTATTTTTTTATACTGATTTTCTTTCTTTCTTTTTTTATATTATTATTATCATTTTTTTTTACAAATTCAAACGTATGATTAAATAGATTTATTATTCCGGACAAAATTAAGTGTCTACAGCTCTCGTACAAGCCTGTCGTCACAAGGCCAGTCGTCAAAATGCAGTCGTCAAAATGCTGTCGTCACAAGCC
This sequence comes from Heritiera fomes, assembly GCA_032173925.1. NCBI lineage: Eukaryota > Viridiplantae > Streptophyta > Magnoliopsida > Malvales > Malvaceae > Heritiera > Heritiera fomes. Next base: position 19,217,856 of record JAPDPM010000010.1, read on the forward strand.
TCTCGCACAAGCTTGTCATCACAAGGCTTGTCGTCAAAAGGCCTATCGTCAAAAGGCTGTCATCACAAGGCTCTCGCACAAGCCTGTCGTCACAAGGCTATCGTCACAAGCCTATCATCACAAGGCTGTCGTCACAAGGCTCTCGCACAAGCCTATCGTTACAAGGGCTGTCGTTAAAAGGCTTTCGCCACAAGCCTGTCGTCACAAGCCTCTCGCACAAGCCTGTCGTCAAAAGGCTGTCGTCACAAACTTGTCGTCACAAGTTCTCGCACAAGCCTGTCGTCACAAGGCATGTCGTCAAAGGCCTGTCGTCACATGGCCAGTCGTCACAAGGCTATCGTCACAAGCCTGTCGTCACATAGCCTGTCGTCACAAGGCTGTCGCACAAGCCTCACACAGCCTGTCGCACAAAGCCTTACATAGCCTGTCGCACAAAGCTTCTCGGTGCATCATCTATCCCTGCATGTGCGGCAGAGCTATTGCTAAAATATACTCGATACCAACATACTATCAAAGTGGATCCATGGCGCAATGGTAGTGCGTTTGACTCCAGATCAGAAGGTTGCGTGTTCGGTTCCTTTCGTTCGCAAATAATTTTGTGATTAAATGCAAATAATGCAAAAATATTTGTGAGGCACTCGACTCGAACACGGGCTGTCCAACGTAACTGACAAGTAACCAGCCATCAAGCAACACAAATTTGTTGTGATGTAATTCGCTTCAATTATATTTGAAGTATTCCTACAGAATGTTACAACATTATGGCTCTTACACTTGGAACTGCTCTCCGGACTACCTCGGGTCAATAAGGTTCATGCATTTGAATACTATGGGTCGATGGGCTTCACACTCCCTACTACCATGGGCCGACAAGGGCCCATGCTTTCGACCACCTCAGGCTGTCAGGGTTTATACTTTTAGCTACCTTAAATGACGTGGCTCACACTTTCGGCCATCTCGAGCCGACGAGGCCCATAATTCCCACCATCTTGGGTCGATGAGGTTGTATTTTTTATCACCTTGGGCCGATGGGCCCGCACTCCTAACCAACTTGAGTAACGGGGCTTAAAACTCTATAGGCAAAGCTCGAACCAAGAATTACTAGAAAAGCTTTTGCTATGATGTTCTTATCCAACTCCACTTTGGTGTGGGTGAAATTTTAAATACGCGCAGCAGGTGACTCGGAAGAACAACTGATGCGTGCAAACAAAGCCTAACTAGAAATGCTTGTTTGGCGACGGTGAGCAAAGGATTGTTACGTTTGCTCGCGCCAGGAGCGGAATGTGGGCGAGCAGGACCATGTGGCAGGACCCTTTGGCGAGAGATAGCCACTCACACATGCAAGGGAGGTAAGGTACCTCACGAAGAGCACACACAGGTGTGAATATGGCAAGCATGTTGCATCGCAGGCCTTTAATTAGAGATTATGGCTCGCCTATCGACAGCCAAAACAGGTAAGCACAGTTAACGCGACACGAGTTTTGGCGAAAGAGTAGGCCATAAGGATGAACACCGCACATACGCGGCAGTCTTGGGTAGTAAAGAGATGATGACGAGCACGACTTGTAGAGTAAAAGATCGAAAAAATAGCTAATGTACGACAGGCACCACCGCAACAGAAGGGCTCCTGCAACGACAGGTCAATTCGTCATACGCAAGGCGGTAGCACAAATACACGAACATTGATCCCAAGTTGCATGCTGGCCCAGTAAGTAAAAGGTAATGGTGAGTACATTCGATATGTCATATTACGATAAAGCAGTTCATCCTATGCAACAGCCATATGGGCGAGAAAAAGTCACACGGCAAGCATTCTAGGTGAGCGAATGACCTTCGTGAGCCCAGACTTCCGCACACAAGGTGTGAAGCAATGCTAATGAATGCAGTGTCATGTGACGAACACAAGACCACTGCAGCAGACACTTTCGACGATTGAGTGGCATATGACGATTGCATGACCAACGCCACAGCCCATCCTCTGCAACAAGGCTCGCTTGGTAAAGCATGTGTCAAGTCACAAGAAACAATGTAGATGGGCAAGTAAGGAACAGGCCGAAGGGTCTAGCAGAGGTGTGTGCACAATGCTAGATGAGCTCGCTCAGGAAAGGAAAAAACTGAACGAAAGGCTCGAAACGAGTGAATGTAAATCCAGGGGAGCTCTATTGGGCAAGCCCCAACCAAAGACCTCAGGTAACACGCTAGAACTCCAAATGCCCGCTCGTGTTCGCCCAGATAAGTAAGAACATAGACGAGCGGCAAAAACCAGGCAGGGCATAAAAGGTCAAACGAGCTAGTGGCCACCACACGAGTATGGTTGTGAATGATGAGTAAGAATACAGCCATCCTAAGACCCAAGCAAGCAAGCCCTTATCAACTGATATAGGAACTCGCCTAGGAGAGAGAACTCTATGGGCAAGCCATTTTGGGTGGCCAAAGCGAAAAAGGATTAGGCAACTCTGTAGATCATCAAGCACAACGCTCGAGAAAAAGTCTATCTTTGAACAAGAATGACAACACTGTTTCAAAGAAGAACTTGGGGAGCTATATAGTGTAAAGGCACGCTAAATACTATAAAAGTAAAAGGTATTGTGCCGCAAAAAATGGAAAGACAAAAGAAGAGAAAGAAAAAGCTGAGGCGACGACCAGTCACATATTTGGCCGCAGGTAGTGATCTCTGTCGTCACAAGGCCTGTCGCCAAAAGGATGTCGTAACAAGTCTGTCATCAAAAGGATGTCGTCACAAGCCTGTCGTCACAAGGCTTGTCGTCAAAAGGCTGTCGTCACAAGCCTGTCGTCACAAGCCTCTTGCACAAGCCTGTCGTCACAAGGCCTGTCGTCACAAGCCTGTCGTCAAAAGGCTGTCGTCACAAGGCTGCCATCACAAGGCTCTCGCACAAGCTTGTCGTCAAAAGGCTATCGTCACAAGCCTGTCATCACAAGGCTGTCGTCACAAGGCTCTCGCCCAAGCTTGTCGTCACAAGGCCTGTCGTCAAAAGGCTGATGTCACAAGCCTGTCGTCACAAGCCTTTCGCACAAGCCTGTCGTCAAAAGGCTGTCGTCACAAGCCTGTCGTACAAGTTCTCGCACAAGCCTGTCGTCACAAGGCCTGTCGTCAAAAGCCTGTCGTCACATGGCCTGTCGTCACATGGCCAGTCGTCACAAGGCTATCGTCACAAGCCTGTTGTCACAAGGCTGTCGCACAAGCCTCACACAGGCTGTTGCACAAAGCCTCAGATAGCATGTCGCACAAAGCTTGTCGGCGCATCATCTATCCTTGCATGAGCGGCAGAGCGATTACTAAAATATACTCGATAGCAACATACTATCAAAGTGGATCCGTGGCACAATGGTAGCGCCTCCAGATCAGAAGGTTGCATGTTCGATTCCTTTCGTGCGCAAATAATTTTGTGATTTGCGCGGCACTCGACTCGAACATGGGCTGTCCAATGCAACTGAGAAGTAACCAGCCATCAAGCAACACAGATTTGTTGTGATGCTAATTGGCTTCAATTATATTTGAAGTATTCCTACAGAATGTTACAACATTATGGCTCTTACACTTCGAACCGCTTTCCGGACTACCTCGGGTCAATAAGGCTCATGCATTCGAATGCTATGGGTCGATGGGATCCACACTCCCTACTACCATGGGCCGACAAGGGCCTATGCTTTCGACCACCTCAGGCTGTCAGGGTTTACCCTTCTAGCTACCTTAAATGACATGGCTCACACTTTCAGCCATCTCGAGCCGACGAGGCCCATAATCCCCGTTATCTTGGGTCGATGAGGTTGTATTGTTTATCACCTTGGGCCGATGGGCCCGCACTCCTAACCAACTTAAGTAACGGGGCCTCAAACTCTATAGGCAAAGCTCGAACCAAGAATTACTAGAAAAGCTTTTGCTATGATGTTCTTATCCAACTCCACTTTAGTGTGGGTGAAATTTTAAATACGCGCAGCAAGTGCCCCGGTAGAACAACTGATGCGTGCAAACAAAGCCTAACTAGAAATGCTTGTTTGGCGATGGCGAGCAAAGGATTGTTACGTTTGCTCGTGCTAGGAGTGGAATGTGGGCGAGCAGGACCATGCGACAGGACCCTTTGGCGAGAGATAGCCACTCACGCATGCAAGGGAGGTAAGGTACCTCACGAAGAGCACACACAGGCGTGAATATGGCAAGCATGTTGCATCGCAGACCTTTAATTAGACATTATGGCTCGCCTATCGATAGCTAAAACAGGTAAGCACAGTTAACACAACACGAGTTTTGGCGAAAGAGTAGGTGAGCGAATGACCTTCGTGAGCCCAACCTTCCGCATACAAGGTGCGAAGCAATGCTGATGAATGCAGTGTCATGTGACAAACCCAAGACCACTGCAGCAGACATTTTTAATGATTGAGTGGCATGTGGCGATTGCATGACCAATGCCACAGCCCAGCCTCCGCAACAAGGCTCGCTTGGTAAAGCACGTGTCAAGTCACAAGGAACAATCTAGATGGGCAAGTAAGGAACAGGCCGAAGGGTCTGGCAGAGGTGTGTGCACAATGCTAGATGAGCTCGCCCAGGAAAGGAAAAAACTGAACGAAGGGCTCGAAACGAGTGAACGTAAATCCAGGAGAGCTCTATTGGGCAAGCAAAGACCTTAAGGAACAAGCTAGAACTCCAAATGCCGGCTCGTGTTTGCCCAAATGCGTAAGAACATAGATGAGCGGCAAAAACTAGGCAGGGCACAAAAGGTCAGAAGAGCTAGTGGCCACCACGCGAGTACGGTTGTGAATGATGAGTAAGAATACAGCCATCCTAAGACCCAAGCAAGCAAGCCCTTGTCAACTGATATTGGAACTCGCCTAGGAGAGAGAACTCTATGGGCAAGCCATTTTGGGTGGCCAAAGCGAAAAAGGATTAGGCAACTCTGTACATCATCAAGCACAACGCTCGAGAAAAAGTCCATCTTTGAACAGGAATGACAACACTGTTTCAAAGAAGAACTTGGGGAGCTATGTGGTGCAAAGGTACGCTAAATACTGTAAAAGTCAAAGGTATTGTGCCGCAAAAAATGGAAAGACAAAAGAAAAGAAAAAAAAGCTAAGGCGACGGCCAGTCACATATTTGGCGGCAGGTAGTGATCTCTGGCGACAGAATACAAAAAGTGGGCTACAGCCCTACCTATTGCCCAAAAGTTCCCTGGTGATTAAGTACACGGAATGGGCAGAGCCCAGTCTGTCGCCTGAAAGATCTCTGGCGGCAGAGTACAAGGAATGGGCGACAACCATGTCCTCAATTCGGCGAGCACAGGCACGCACATGACAAATTTTAGCGACAAGATTCCACGTGGCAGACTCTTTTTGTGAGGGGTGGCTCACGCGTGCGACAGCCGAAATGGCGAGAAAGAGGGACCACTATTAAAGATCTCACAAAGATGCCACTCTTTTGAATAGTCAATTGCATGCAAGACGTTATGCTACAGAACAATCTGTCGTTCGAAAGGTGCTTGCTACACTACAAATTTGCGTGACTACAAGCATGCAACAGGCACTCTGTCCCGAGCTAGCTCAGGGCCACGCGACAGTGCAATTTGCACAACTATAGGCATGTGACACGACTCGAACATGGGCAACCTTATCTTCTTCGTTGTCAAATTGAACTTCAAAGCCAAGAAGAGTGATAGGCCTTATACAAGAAAAAAGTCCCTAAGCGAAAAGTGCGCGAGACGGGCAAATCTAAAAGTCCCTAAGTGAAAAATGCGCGAGACGGGCAGTTCTTTATAAAGTCCCTAAGTGAAAAATGCGCGAGACGGGCAAATCAAAAGTCCTTGAGCACAAGAGGTGCGAGATGGGCAAACAAAAGTCCCTAAGCGAAAAGTGCGCGAGACGGGCAAATCTAAAAGTCCCTAAGCGAAAAATGCGTGAGACGGGCAATTCTTTATAAAGTCCCTAAGCGAAAAATGGGCGAGATGGGCAAATCAAAAGTCCCTTAGCACAAGAGGTGCAAAACAGGCAAACAAAAGTCCCTATGCGAAAAGTGCGCGATACGGGCAACCTAAGCGAAAAATGCGCGAGACGGGCAATTTTTTATAAAGTCCCTAAGCGAAAAATGTGCGAGACAAGTAAATCAAAAGTCTCTAAGCACAAGAGGTGCGAGACGGGCAAACAAAAGTCCCTAAGCGAAAAATGCGCGAGACGGGCAAATCAAAAGTCCCTAAGCACAAGAGGTGCGAGACAGGCAAACAAAAGTCCCTAAGCGAAAAGTGCGCGAGACAGGCAATTCTTTATAAAGTCCCTAAGCGAAAAATGCGCGAGACGGGCAAATCAAAAGTCCTAAGCACAAGAGGTACGAGATGGCCAAACAAAAGTCCCTAAGCGAAAAGTGCGCGAGATGGGCAAATCTAAAAGTCCCTAAGCGAAAAATGCGCGAGACGGGCAATTCTTTATAAAGTCCCTAAGCGAAAAATGCGCGAGACGGGCAAATCAAAAGTCTCTAAGAACAAGAGGTGCGAGACGGGCAAACAAAAGTCCCTAAACGAAAAGTGCGCGAGACGGGCGAATCTAAAAGTCCCTAAGTGAAAAATGCATGAGACAGACAATTCTTTATAAAGTCCCTAGACGAAAAATGCGCGAGACGGGCAAATGAAAAGTCCCTAAGCACAAAAGGGTGAGAGACGGGCAAACCAAAAGCCTGAAGTGAAAAATGCGCAATGCAGGCTACGTATGCACTTAAAGCGAAAAGTGCGCGAGAAAGTCTGATTATTACGTAAGATTAATACAAGGTAAATGTGTAGTTGCCTCTGTAGATGAGTTTAAAAATGTGTTGATCAGTTTGTAAAAGACTAAGCTCTTTCACAAAAAACTGGGGAGCACTCTAGATTAACTCCTGCCTCAAAAGGAGCATCGATACTAATAGGCACCCAATCATGTACGTCTTGAGATGCTATAATTATCCAAATCATCTTCGTCCAAGCCTGTGAGAACCCCGACCATCTCGGGTCAACGAAAAGGCTCTTAAAGGCTGGTAAGATCAGATAGATCTTTATAAATGCCTATTCTCAGAAAAGGTTCCAAATCCTCGGCATCTGGATCAAGCTTCAACCAATCAGGAGCATGCCAAGCACAAATCGCATCTGATGAAACCAAAAGGCTTTGGTGGCTCTGCAATCTTGTAATTTGTCCTTATAGCTCTTAGTTTCGGTCAGCTAAGACCTTGAATTTGAAAAGAAGGGTGGTATATTCCACTGGAGAAGCATTTAGCTCAGAGGAGAAAAACGTATCCCAGTAGTGTTTTGAAAAGACACTTGACAAAAGAAATAATGACACGACGTCGTTTTTGTTACAAATAATAATGAAGTTCACTAGTTGAGCCTTCAAGTGAAGATGAAAAGACTCTTGTGATAATCCCAGAAAGAGGATAGCAAAAGAATTTGAAAAGCTCATTCTTTATATACTCTTTCACAGGGTAAACTTTGCAAAAGAGTGGGGAGCAATTAATGTGGGTTAGGTTAAAGATTACTGGGCTTCTCTATAAGTCAAGTTGAAGACCATTGAGCCAAATGATAATCTAAGCCCAAGAGGAAAGAGGATTCAAAAGGCCCATAAATGATCCACTGGGTTATTATTTAAGCTGTAGGGCTTAAAGGTAATTACGCGCAAAATAACTCCTATAAATAGGTCACAGGTATCATTCTTAAAACCCTAAGCTCTATTTGCCTACTGAAACCCTGTCAAAACCTTGTCTGACTTAAGCATCGGAGTGCGCGCGCAAGGGAAAACCCATGCGCCCTCTGACTTTTCCTATTTTGCAAAACTTTTCTGGAGACACGTGCAGAAAGAAGACAATATCGACGTCAGCAATCAATCATTGTTGTTTTTAGCAACAACAATAAATATGCAATAATGTGGGCCTCACTTAAATTTTCACATCCAGATGAAAATATGAATGTGGGAATAGTGTACAGATGATGAAATGATTATAAGGAGGAAATTTTAGAGACTTGAAATTATATTATTTTCATTATTTGAATTTGTTGGCAAACAAATTAGGAAATGACAGATACGTCCTAAGGGTATTTTCGTAAATTCCTCCCAAGCCAAAATGAATTGGGACGAAGTAAAAATATCATGTTATTTTACATGAAAATTACTTCAACATGGTGTCAATAGTTTTAAGAAACAGTTGCAAAAACAGAAAAATTCGTTAGCGTGTTACGGGTGTAAAATCATAATTTCTCACTATTCATGCACCGCGCATCAATGAAACCACTTCCAATCATCAAGATATGTTTTATATAACTATTTGGAACTGGAATCCGAAAATTTGGAGCACATTTACATAGTTTGTACACAAATAGGACCGTAAGGGCAAAATTGTTCAAAATTTCATAACTAAGGGCATTTTGATCATTTTGTAGGTTCTAGAATATTCTTAAAAGTCAATAAATTGCTGGAAGTCACTGTTCACCTTCTTCTTCTAGGAAACCCACAACATTTTGAAGAAAAAAGAAAGAAAGAAAAAATTTCAAAGTTTAGATCTCTTAATCTACTTAGAATTTCCATACAAATTATATACCAAAATTGGTCCTCTCTCTCTCCTCTACAATTCTACACCAATATCTCATTCTATAAGGCACTATGCAAGGAGAAACAACTCCCCAAAGTTTTGGCCAAGTTTGGGAAGTTCACCATTCTTTTTGTTTTTCTTGAATCTAATGGCATGAATCAATTCATCTAAGCTTAGTGATTATGTTTCTAGCCATGGGTTTGTTTAAATCTTGAAAAATAAAAATGGACCATGGGAGAAGTTTTCGGCCAAGCATGAAATTTCAGTGTCTCATGGTGTTCCAAGCTTATAAATGGTGCCAAATAAATCATTAAGCATAGTAGAATAACTAAATATCATTAAATTGATGAAAATCAATCAAGAATGCCTATAGAGAATTTCGGCCAAGGTGAAAGAGAATAGGTTCATGGCTATTCTTGATGGTTTGAGAGTAGATTTGGACTGTAGGAATTATAAGGAGTTTGCTGGTATGCTCTGATTTAAATTCCGACGCAAAACGAAGAAGTTATGTTATACTGCCGATGTACAATATGGTTGCATAAAGACAAAAGTAATAGCTTAAAAATAAGTATTTATTAAGCTAATAATTTAGGTGAAATTATTTGCAGCCCGGGAATAACGGATTTCGTGTGGTGCGTATAAAGAGATTGAATATGCTACACAAGTAAGGGATGCGTATGTAAGTTGTAACGATATTTTGAATGCATATTTATTATGCAATAATTTATTATGAATATTTTGAAACAAATTGCATGAAAATCTATGGAATTGAGGCTGTATATGAAAATTGGAATTGTGTTTAATTTGCAGGAGGGCTAGGAGAACAGCAGCCGTTATGCTACTATAATTTCGAGAATATTTTCTAAAAATATTAGAAAATATTTTCTAAAAATATTGGAAAATATTTAATTACATGATTTGAGAACTTCCTAACCTTGAAAATAAGGAATTTATTATTTTTCATAAAACATGAATATACCGAAAAATATCATTTAAATATTCATGTTACCAATTTTATTGAAAATGAGAATACATAATATTTCTCTTACATATTTTACAGTATATGATATGGTTTATGAGATGAAAAGATGAAAAATGAATATTTTATAAATTATTTCCATAAATATTCACTTTATGATTTAGTAAAATTCTTTATGGACTGATTGAAAATTTATTGATTTTCTCTATTTCCATAAAGGTGATATGATTATGAAAATATTGTTTTGAGACTACTTGGCCACATATCATGCCGATATGTGATATGTGATACGTGATATGTGACACGTAATATGTATTCAGTCCCGGTTGATAGTTGATAGTTGATTAGTGTTTGACTGAGGACTACCCTAGACTATGGCCATAGATCTGACATGATTATTATTGCTCTATGGGGTATTCTCTCTCTAGCATGATATATGGTGTCTTAGTCTCCACTTTTATGAGATATGAAATGATATGTGATATGGAAAAGAGGTTTAAATGAAAAAGTATTTGTATATGTTTTTATACGAAGAGGAGAATGATTTCTAATAGTTTACTGTAATATATGGAGTACTGTACTGTTTATGATTTATACAGTGACATGTGAAATGGGTTTAAATGAGAATTATGATTTATTTAAACTAATATTCTTTTAAAAAGAATATATGAATATTAGTTTATTATATTTAAATGCTTTAATTTATAAAAGCATTATTTTGAAAAGAATATGGAAAATGATTGATCTCAACAACAATATTTATTCCTTATAGTTGCTTCTAGGTTCCGGGACAAGACATGTATTTCAAAATACATTCCTTACTCCATCCGGATCCCTAGCTGACTATAGTATCCTTCCTATATTGGTTCTTAGAGCACCTATAGGAAAAATAATGATTTTTACTGCATATAGATTTCGGAATATCTAGTTTTACATACAATTCTCTTACTGAGCCGTGGTTTGCTCACCCTTTTATTTTAACATCTACAGAGTACTTCTAGTGACTAAGTGATTGCATCCGGGGATTGTTTGTTGCACATATAGTGCCCCAAGGCAGCGAGCTTATCTCGTAGAGGTATAATCATTTATTTTATATGTTTAGACATATTCTACAGTACTACAATGTTGTAAATTAAACTAGGGATATAAATGATAAATAAATTCTCAGTATGAAAATATATCATAAATTACAAATTACAGTTTGTTAAATAGTTACTGTATAAGGAAAAAGGAAAGTAAGACATCATAGATAGTCCAACAATATAAAATGTGTGGAAAAAAGTGAAATAATGTAGACACTGGATGTGACATTTTTTTCCCATGATTTGTAGAGTTTATGGAGAATAAAAATTAGGAATTTAGGGTTTAAGGAACAAAAATATGAAAGATGAAGAAAAACAAGATTGTTTTCTTAAGAAATTTTATTGGGATGAATTTTTTTTTTGATTTAAGAATATTTCTATCCTCAAAATATTTGGAATATAAAGAATAATAAATGTTGTGTATTTATCAGATTTCACGATTATAAGAACAAAGTCTGCTGTACTGATCATAAAAGAGAGACTATAGACAAAAAGGATGAAATAGGAAATGTATAAGCTTTTTTTTACTTAGGATATATCTGAAATAAACTTAAAGCATTTGGTTTTTATTTATTTTTTTTAACTTTAGGTGTAACAAAAATAGATTTTAAGCTTTTGGGGACATAATTTATTAGACTAATATAATTTTAAGCTTTTTGTTTGTATATAAATTATAAATATTTTTTTTGTTCACATTAATCAAATTATTATTGAGATAATTTTTTGATTAGTTACTTTTTTCAGTGAAATGAATATTTATTACTTCCATGATCAAATTTAAAATCTGATGTAAAAATACATATATAAATATATATATATATATTATATGTGTGCATATATATTGTTGATGGTAATTTTGATATTTATTTAAAATTTATTCTTATTTTATAATTTTTTTATTATTTGAGTTAATCCATTTTGTTAAAATATACTTTGGACTTAAGGATATTAAGAATTTTAAGATAAATGACCGCTTACAATTTTTTTAAAATTCGAACTTTTAAAATATTTCAAAAACTACTTGAAATAATTTAACAATTAAATTAAATATTTATTAATATATAATAAATATAAAAGTAAATTCCCATTCCCGCACAACGTTGCGAGGCAATTTACTAGAATATATAAGTTAAAGTTCACTATTTTCTGTTAAAAAAAAAGTTCACCACTTTCAAAAAAAAGATACTGACTAAAAATCAACCTGCAAAGAAAGTTGCCCTTCCTAAAGCTTTAAAAAATATTGTTTCCTCTTGGCTGTAAGTTATTAATAAAACAATAGCTTGTACTTCTACTTTTCTTTAATCATGATTCCTGAACAAGATTAAAGAATGATTACCATACGGCCTTCTCCAATTGATACAAATATATAAATATAAGAGGCTGGGCTGTACTTGTTTCTTAAGAACTAGTGCACAACAATGTACAGAATGAAATTTTGATCTAGCTTGCATGAAAGTCGGTTTTATATATATACTAGCTTGATATTTTAATTCAAGATCTACCTATCAAAAGAAAAAGATCGAAAACTTTTCCTTATAGATAATCAATTTCTCCAATTAATTAACTTACAAAATATACATCTATTCCAAACAACACAACTCAATTTCATAATTCATAGATTATATCACCATATACTATACACAATTTTAGAATCATCAATTAATTTATTCACATTCCATAAAGTTCATAGTTATCATACCACAAACATATCTCAGATCACACTTAACAATCATACTTTTCTATAATAATCTAGAGTGATTGTAAGTTACATCTCAACATATTTTAAATAAACATGTACTGTGCATTGCATAATGTCTATACATGATAACCAACATGATATACAAAATTTCATATACCTCAAAAGTATCAAAAGCAGTGCTCGAAGGACTTAAATAAGTACTACTACTAGGTATAGTCCTCGAGGCCTCGCACAGAAACTTCGAGTGTGGAGTCTAACTTGTATGATCTACAAGGCTGTTAGAAAGAGGTGAGCAAACCACGGCTTAGTATGTGGTCGAAGTAAATGCATGTTAGAATCATGTCGATCTACATACAAGTGCACAAATAATCAGTATTAAAGTGATGTATATGCATGGTATTAAGTCATGATACCAATAATCTAATATGGACTTTAATCAAAACACTTTCGCTATGCACTTCAATTTAAGACACTCTCATTATGCATTTTATTTGAACCACTTTCACTATGCGCTGCGATTAAGTTAAACCACTATGCATTTTGATTAAATCAAAATACTATGCACTTCGATAAATTGATCACTATGCACTTTAATAAATCAATCTCTATCCACCTTGATAAATCAATCACTATACACTTAGATAAATTAATTACTATGCATTCATTTAAAATCAATAACTATGCACTTTGGTGAATCAATTGCTATGCATTTATTTTAAATCAATGACTATGCACTTTGATAAATCAATTGTTGTGCATTCATTTTAAATCAATAACTATACACTTTGATAAATTAATTACTGTGCATTCATTTTAAATCAATAACTATGTACTTTGGTAAATCAATTGCTAAACATTCATTTTAAATAATGACTATGCACCTTGATAAATCAATTGCTATGCATTCATTTAAAGTCAATAACTATGCAATTTGATAAATCAATTATTGGGCATTTGTTTAAAATCAATAATTATGCACTTTAGTAAATCAATTGCTATGCATTCATTTTAAATCAATAACTATATACATTGATAAATCAATTAATTCACAAAACGATAATCAATAAACATTAGGCATATAGCCTCAATTTGCTTAAAATGATGTAACATCCCAATCCATAGTATAACACAATATTTACTTATAAATCTCGCTTATTCACCGGTTTGGCTGTCTGTGATGCTTAACAACTTGTTAGCCCTTTAAGAATTTCATAGTACTTCCATTTACAATACTATAACAAAATTATGAATATTACATTCAATTTATTTTAAGATTATTTACATTCCCTCTTACTCAAAATAGTACTGTAGAAATTTGCTGAATATATAAAAGAAAATTTTTTATACCTCCTATATCGAATATATACTGACCTCAGCAGTCGATAACTCTGGAGGGTAAGTCTCTTAATCAAAATAACCTGTGGAGTGGAAATTGAAGGGGTGAGCGACAACGTGCTCAATAAAGAAGTTGTATGCTACTTTATAAATCAAAAACTATATACCACAAAAATTTTATTTTCCCTAACAGCATACCCAATAGGAAAACAGTGGATATAGTGAACCGTCTTTAATATTCAAATCACTGGCTAAACAGTTTACAAAATAATGTAGTAAACAGTAAACAGGATTCAGTAAATCCTCTCAGTAAATAGAAATCAGTAAGTTGAGACTAGGCATCACCCTACAATTAAATTATGTTATCATCATTCCCACAAGAACACAAGTCATTTGCTTTGGGGTGCACCCGTAGGCCATCGCCCCTCACGGCTTTCTCGGAGTGTGCCCTTAGGCCAAAACTCCAATTCGCATCCCCACTGGGACACAGCTAGATCTATGGCAATAATCTATAAGTGGTCCTTGGGTACACTTGCCAGGTGACTTCAAGACCTCTGATGACTTGGCGGGTCAATCAGCCACGTAATTAGTAACGCATGAAACTCGGGGCCTAAAGTCTCAAAAATCAATTTATATATCATAAAGAACCTTTAAGGAATATTTCACACATTTCATCATTTCTTTAAAATGATCGTTTTCCAAAAAGGTATTATATTTTCTGTTTACAAAACACAGTAAAAACAACCAGTAATTTCACCATTTTTCGTGTGAGAAAAAACACAAGTTAAACTGGCTCGTCCCTTATCAGCTCGCCCATTACAGCTCGCCCATCGCAGTGGATTGAGCTCACATATTTTCATTCGCCTATGTGGCGAACTAACATCGCCCACTGTGGCTCTCACACTGAGCTGAACTAGGGGGTCGCCCACAAAATATTTCTCTTTAAAAACAAGGGATCGCCTATCTAGCATTCCCAAATTAAAAACAGTTTATCAAACTGATGCATGTCACAAACCAAATTATTTTCTCAATATTTATATAACATTTTTCTCCACAGGACATGCATTTCATTTCACATACTACTCCCTTACCTGGTCTTACGAAATCGAGCTTCCCGGTTGCGTCTACCGAACTGTAATTTTCGGCTGCAAAATAATTTTGTCGAAAATTATTAATAATTTTTCTCTTAATTTTAAGCTACTAGCTTTTATAAAATGCAGCCACTAGAATTTTAACATGTATATAACCAGTATAAATTACACTGGTGCTAAAACAAATCTTGCTCGTTTTAGTTCCTTTTTCGATTTCTATTTCGATTTCACCAATATTTCTCCTTCAATTTCTATAGTCAATTTCTGACCTCAAACCATAAAATTCAGTATGGTACCATGGCCAATTCATCTATGGCTGAAACCTTCTCAAAGCCACTTTCATGATTTTAAACTTTATAATCATCTTATTCATGTTTCTTTAACCATGTCTCATCATTCAACTATAATTTCCAGCAAGGTTCTTATTTATTTTCACCAACACTAACATCCCATTTGATTCTATTTTCACATTCTAAAAAGATTTACTTAAGAACCATGCTATATCCATGTTTATCCTATTTTAGATCATAGATATTTACCATGGAATACTAAGAAAACCATAAGGATTTACTAGCTTACCTTGACCAAATCACCCAACACTAGAGCAGTATGGTTTTCTGTTCCACGTCAGTCCCCTCCTCTCATTGTTTTTAAGTGGTCTTGAGATGAAAGAAAGATTTAACAAAAAGGGTTAGGTAGTTAGCTAGTGAGGGGGATGAATTTTCTGCTAAAATTCCTTGGAATAACGAGAGCAAAACAGTCAAACCTCCAGTTGCAATAGCAAGGTTGGCGTACAGCAGAATAATTCGGGCGAAAGAGGAGAATTGCTGGAGTATTTGATCCTATGATTCCTCTTTATGTCACAGCCCGTGACCCTATTTTTCATCTTTTTCTATACATCTTATTTGGTTGGGTTGTCTGCGATACTTTATTTTTCTTTTACATATAAACAATTTCATATAAAATTATTATATGAATTACATCCCCTATCTTAATTCATAAGGAAGTAGTATTGTAGATAAGCCTAAATATAGAAAATAAATGATTGTACCTCATATTTCAGTCAAGCTGTCACATCGTCCCTAAATGCGCAGCCGAGATGCTCGTATGTCAGATCTCTTAGTCCTCGAAAATCTGAAATGTTAATATTAAGGGGCGAGTAGACCACGGCTCAGTAAGAGAGTTATATGCAACACTTAATATTCAGCTATCTATATGCTGAAAAAATTTTTTTCGTTTTCTTATAAGGGCTCTAGGCTCACATGTAGGAAGGATACTACAGTCGGCTAGGGATCTGGATGGAGTAAGGCAGGTATTTTGAAATACCTGTATTGTCCCGAAACCTAGAAGCAACTGTAGAGAGTAATAAATTTCATTTGAAATTTAAATCCTTTTCCTTTCATTTCATATCATTTCCATCTTATGCTTTTATGAAATTAAAGCATTTAAATAAAATAACTAATATTTATCTATTCTTTTAGATAAATATTAGTTTAAACTATCATCATTCTCTTTTAAATTCCTTTCATATTTTACTGTACAATTTATAATTAGTACAATGCTTTAAATAGCAAAATAAGCTATTAAATCCTTTTCGTATAGCATATACATAATTTAAATCTAATATTCAATTTAAGAAATTATAATAAGAATATTAGATTTATCTTCCTCATCTTTCCTTTTTGGAAAACATATCACATATTCATGTCACATATAGTCTAATATTCAATTTAAAATCATAGTAAGAACATTAGATTTATAAACTCTTTTTCCTTTTGAAAACATATTACATGTTCATATCACATGTTATATGAAAATCATCTCGTAGTACTAAAATTAGTACCGTAATAAGCATTATGTAAAATGTTGTAAATCATTTTCATTTAACTTATCACATATCATGTAAAACATTTACATTTCACATATCACATATCATATAAAACATTTTCATATATGGAGACTGAGGCAATCATCACTCATATCATGCTATAGACCCCGAAGGGTATAAAATAATCATGTCAGATCTATGGCCATAGTCTATAATTGTTCTCGGCGGATCACTGATCAGGTGTTGGCCCACTACAAGAAAAATTACTTTCAGCGACGGAATTTTAGTGACGGAAAAATTCCATCGCTAAAAAATAGCATCAGCGACGGATTAACGACGGATTAGTGACGAAAAATATTTTTTACTTAGCGACGGAATTAGCGACGGAATTCTGTAGGTAATTTGCGACAGAGAGTTTTCTGTCGCTAAATGTAGCGGGAACCTACTATTCATTGGCGCCTAAATTAGCGACAGAATTAGCTACGGAAATTTTCGTTGCTAAAACTTATAGGTAAAAATTTCTTCATTAAGCATCAGCGATGGATTTTTTCCGTAGCTAATTCCGTCGCTATTGCTTTTTAGCGACGGAATTAGCGACGGAAAAAATCCGTCGCTGATGCTTAATGAAGAAATTTATTTATTTATTATTTATTTATTTTTTTGAAATTAAGGCATCAGCGACGGATTTATTCCGTCGCTAAAAAGCAACAGCGACGGAATTAGCTACAGAAAAAATCCGTCGCTAATGGCTTAAATCGAAAAAAATAAAAATAAATAAATAAATTTCATTCATTAAGCATCAGCGACGGATTTTTTCCGTCGCTAATTTCGTCGCTAAAAAGCAACAGCGACGGAATTAGCTACAGAAAAAATCCGTCGCTGATGCCTTAAATCAAAAAAATAAAAATAAATAAATTTCCTTTATTAAGCATCAGCGACGGATTTTTTCCCTCTCTAATTCCGTCGCAAAAAAGCAACAGCGACGGAATTAGCTACGGAAAAAATCCGTCACTGATGCCTTAAATCAAAAAAAAAATAAAAAATAAATAAATTTCCTTCATTAAGCATCAGCGACGGATTTATTCCGTCGCTAATTCCATAAGAAAAATTCTTTAATAACTAGTCATTTAAACCTTCTCCATAAACCTTCCTTTCATCTTAAAAGCATCTAAGAACAAGAAAGAGGGGGGGGGGGGGGGGCTGACGTGAAAGAAACAAGGAGAAAAGGAAACCACAACCATTCGGCCAAGGGTAAGAACTTGTTGGAATTGATGTTTTCCTTTGATTTAAAACTTGATTTCTAGTATTTGCAAGATATAAAACCTAACTATGGCATTGGTTTTGAGTTATTTTGATTCAATAAAAATGTGCCATTAATATGGGTTTCGGTCAATTATGGAACCTTAGGAATACATGCACTTTCTTACATGAAAATGATGAGAAATAATAGCTAAAGATGGAATATGAAGGATGGTAACATGAGAAGAAATAAAATCATGAAAGTGTGCATTTGGGGGTTTCGGCCATGTTGTTTGGCCATGATGCCATATTGAGTTTTTATGGGTTGATAATAGAAAAGTAATGTAGAAATCAAAAGAGGAAGATAGGTGAAATCAGAATTGAAAAAGGTGCTAAAACGAACAAGTTTAGTTTTAGCACCAGTGTAATTTATAATGGTTATACATATGCTGTATAATTAGTGGCTGTATTTTATGAAAGTTATTAGCTTAAAATTAAGAGGAAAATTATTGATAATTTTTAATAAAATTATTTTGTAGCCAAGGATTACGGATTTCGGTTGGTGCTACCGAAAAGCTCGGTATCACTAAACAGGTAAGGGGGAAGTGTGTGAGTTGTAGAGATATAATGAATTGCATGTTTTATCAAGCTTAAATTTATGAAAATATTGGAAGCATGATTTGGTTTGAATACACGCAAAATTGTGGTTGAAAAGCTGGTTTGCATATTGTGGATTTTGTGCAAGAGGTTAGAAATCCGTAATCGTTATGCTGTCGGAAAAATTACTGAAAATATTCTAAAATATCATGAATATTTTAGATGCATAAATTTGAGTAAAATGGTGAATTCGGAAATCATTTCCATAAACTTTCCACAAAGGGGAAATTATGAGAAAAACATTAAATTAAATATTCATGTTTTAAAATTTATTTAAAGTGAGAATAAAATATATTCTTTATACTATTTAATATTCACAAAGAAAATTATGAGAATTCTCACTAGATACATGAATATTTATCGACGGTTTTCACTATATTTGGAGATATGAAATAAATACCTTTTTGGAATATTATTTGAATAAATGACTAAATTTGTTAAATTCCTTAAAGGTATTTTCTATGGAAACATGGAGATATGTGAAAAGATGTTTTACAGTGAAATAGCATATTTATAAAGAAATTATTATCACTGCGTCAATATTTTATAAGCTATTTTCACTGTATCTATTACTATATGATTTTATACCTTTATGGAATTAATTAATAATTTTATTTATTTTATAAATCCATAAAGGTGATGAGATGATGAATAAAATGTTTTGAGATGATTTTGAAAAAAAATGTGAAATGATAGAAATTCATGAAAAGAGGAAGTATATGAAATTGTGCGCCTTATGGATAAGCATGAAATATTTCAAATTAATTTTGAATAAAATCCATAAAGGTTATGATACAATTTTATACTGTTTTGGAGACTTAGGCCCCAATTTCATGCTTACTGATTACTGTACTGTCACGTGGCTGATTGACTAGCCAAGTCATCAGGGGTTCCAGAGTCACCTGGCAAGTGTACACCGAGGACCCCTTATAGACTATGGCCATAGATCTAACTGTATACTGTTATTGTGTCCCTTCGGGGATGATTATTATGTCCCTTAAGGGATGATGATAGCATGATATGATTTAGGGTGATGCCTTGTCTCAACCCACTGATACTATTTACTGAAATGGATTTTACTGAATAATATTTACTGAACTGTACTATACTAAGGAATACTGTTTAATGAACTGTATCGTACTGATTATTTTTTACTGAACTGTACTGAGAATCACTGTTTATTGGAAAAAGTATATTATGAAAATTATTTTTAATATAGAAATAATTACAGAACTGTTATCCAACGATTTTGGATATTTACAAACTATTGTACTGAAAGTGACTGATTACTGTTTCTACAGTTTTATATCTACAGTTCACTGTACTATTTTATCACTGTACTGTCATGTCTTTTCGGAAAACTGTTACTGAAGAGATAAAATAAAATGGTTTATACCATTTTTATACTTATGAGAAATGAGAATTAAATTGTTTTAAGGGGAAAGATCTATTTATTACTCCCTATAGTCGCTCTGGGTTTCCTGGACAAGACAAGTATTTCAAAATACTTTCCATACTCCATCTGGAATTCTCGACCGACTATAGTATCCTTCCTTACTATACTTAGTACACTGTTAGGAGAATAAACGTTTTACGGCATATAGATTTCATTATATCAAGCAGCATACGACTCCTTTACTGAGCACGTGGTTCGCTCACTCGTTTATTTTTCAACTCCCCAGACAAAATGCAAGGATTATTTGAGGTCTTCCTCGGATAAATATAGTTGCAAGTAACACGCTGGGACAAAGTGCATTGAATTTTAAAGGTACAGTCACTTCTCTTATATATTCAGACACATGTATACAATACTACTTTATTGAAAAATGAGAACAGGGAATGTAAAGTGTAAGGAATATTGTAAAAATTTTATATTTCGAGTTATTAAATAAATAAATGTTTATCATTTATTACTATTAATGATCAAATGTTAAAGGCATCACAGACAGCCCAATCGTAAATTATATATAAATTGTGTTATTTATTGTAATGTGGACTGTCACACAGAGCAAAGTATGTGTAGCCTTTGCATTAACTTGTTTCAAACAATTTATAGAAGTTCAGCATCCTTTCTTATGTCCTCTACCTTGAGCACCTTTCAAGGTTTTCACCATTTTCTCTACCGAAAATGGTTCACAATACAGCTCTCCCTTTTACAGGCTTAAGGAGAAAACCTTCATTCTACCTAAAGCTCAAGGAATCCTTTATACATCTCCCTTTACACAAGATCAAGGAGAAAACCTACCCTTTCCTTTTTGCAAGCTCAAGGAAGAAACTTTTAACAATGTCTCATTTTTATGGCTCAATGAGAAAACCTTAGTACTACCCAATCTTCCTTCACAAATTATGTTCTTAAGGGCACACTTTCTTTACAATGATAGAATGAGTTTACAAAGTGTATTCTTAATACCTCCACAGGGTAAGATGAGTACAATTTTGGCACAAGGAAAGAATTACAAATGAGACAAAAGATTGGTACATTGAAAACTTTGTCTCTTCTCTTCTTTCTTCTTGAATGAAGCGCTAAGATGAGTATAATAAATGATATGGAGCTTTAGCTAACTTCCATTGAACTCTTAGCTACTTCCTTTTATAGCTTCTCTTAAGTTCTTAATTGTTAGTGAGGCAAATTTTATTTTATTCTCATTGGCAAACTCAGATTTTCGACTGTTGGGTGCAACTAGACTTACAGATATCAATACATTCCTTCTGCATATTGATACTTCATGAGAAAATCCTAAACACTTAAACAAATGTGTATTAATACCTGCCAATATTTAAATAAAAGTTATCGATACATATTCAAAGTGTATTAATATTATAATCTGTAAATATACAATATTGGCATTTCATGTAGGAAAACTTCTATGCTAAATAATCAAACATGCATGGATAAATTAACAATTCAAGTAAGAGCATATTTGACAATTCATTCAACATTTAGCATGATTTTAAATGATATATTTCAATATGGATTTGATACAAAAAATGCTCATGATTAAAATTACATACTTCTTAAGTTTGTGAGAAGTCATATCAAAATCTTAAGTATTTCAAAGTTAACAAACAGCAACTAAATCGAGAATTACATACACATTTTGCAATTTGACTACACTAAACAACAAATAAACCAAGAAATTGTACACATTTTGTGATTTGACTATACAAAACAACAATAAGCTTCGAATAGACCAACCCATTTCGCAATTACATATGGACAACAACATGCATAAATTAACCACCCATTTTGCATTTATACTATACAACAACCATATGCTAGAAATCACCCACCCATATCTCAAGAAGACTTTTATGTCAAAAGGGAAAATGATTTATCTCACTTCAGTGATTTCTTGAATTATTTCAGATGAAAAATCATTCGACCTTCTTACATAGTGACTCTTTAAGAGTAAAAGGTTTCAATTCTAGAAAGGGAAATAGGCTCGTAAACCCTAAACGTCAAATTTCGTAATCCCAAATCGAACTTTCTCTCAAATATGCTATGGATTAAAAGATGAAACCCTAATCCCAAAATTAGGTATTTTGCTTTTTTCTTTTCGAATGAACTTGTTTTTAATTGTAAGCATAAAATCAATTTTATATTTTACTAAAAGAAGTCCACTGGTGCCATGTCACCCAATTTTATGACACATAAGCATAAAAATAATTCAGTCAATGACCTTAACTATCACGACCCAAAGGCCGCGACGTGCACTAAACACTTACATTTATTCCACTTACCAAATTTATGAACTAAATTTTTTCTTTTCGATTTATAGTATGTATTTGGTGTTAGTGTAGTCACTAAACGATTTTCATTTATCCTTTTTATTTCGATTCAACTTTACTAGCTTATTCTTTGATCCAAAGACGAGTTAAATAACTCTCTATGGCATATAATGATCAATTTTAATCTATAACGTAATCTTGCCTAAAAAGAACAAATTGAAAATATCCCCTTTTATATTTAGAGATTTCCCCAAATAAGAAACCTATAAAACATCATCACTTATCATAATCCAAGCATACCAAATCAATTCCGTTCTCTGCACATTCACATCATAATGTAATTCATCAAATAATTACCATGTCAACATTCTTAATATCCACCGTTAATTATCACATACATATTGAATCCAGGATCACACTCAGTCATCATATCACATACAAAATAATTATAAAACAATCTTAAGTTGCATCTCATGATACAAGCAAACTATACTGTGTAATCTTTATAGAATGTGCATGTAAACAAAATAATATATTATTTGAATACCTCAAAAAATAGTGAAAGTAGGCTCAAAGGACGTTGGTATGTACCTAAGCTTGGTACGATCCCTGATGGCCCACATAAAACTCCAAATGTGGACTCTAGCTTGTATGATCTGCAATGATGTTACAAAGGGGTGAGCAAACCACAACTCAGTAAGTAGTTTAAGTAAATGCATTCTAGGCTCATGTCGATCTACATGCACGATATGCATGAATAGAAAATAAAGCGATATGTATACATGGTATTATGTCCTAATGTCGGATCTATCTATCTGGACTCATTCTTCAAGGTTGAGGCTGTATGGGGTATTAGTCGAAAGGATACGTTAGGTATCTCACTTCTCTGAGCCTTAACACTATACTAAAAAGACATGGTCACTTGTCACAATACTATAATGTTGATAGAATGCATAGCACTACAATGGGTAATGTGCTTAGTTCGAAACCAATTCCTTATGCACAGTTTTAAAACAGATTCACAATGCATTTGTTCAAAACCAATCACTATGCACTTCATTCAAAAAAAAATTGCTGATCACTTTAGGTGTAAAAGTCGAAATATTAAAATCGATGCTGATATAAAAACAATTCCTTAAACACATGGTTTAAAATAGATAAATGTACTGAATTGACA
Organism: Heritiera fomes; assembly: GCA_032173925.1. Lineage (NCBI taxonomy): Eukaryota > Viridiplantae > Streptophyta > Magnoliopsida > Malvales > Malvaceae > Heritiera > Heritiera fomes. Next base: position 19,241,223 of record JAPDPM010000010.1, read on the forward strand.
ACTGATAAGGTTAGGCCTAAAGCCTCTTAATACTAAAACCAAATACTAATAACAAAACAAATTTTCTGATGCATTTAATTCAAAATCGATAATCATACTAAATTGGAAAAATCAATAAGTTAAGGAATAAAGTCTCAAAAAATTGAAAGCTAATGCAAATAACAAAAAAGTTTTCTAATATACTTAGTTTAAACACAACTATTGTACATCGAGTTCAAAACATGATCACCATGCATGAGTTCAAAACACGATCACTATGCACATGAGTTTAAAACACGGTAACTATGCTCATGAGTTCAAAACACGATGAATATGCACTTGAGTTCAAAACACGACTACCATGCACTGAGTTCAAAATGAATAATCTTATGAAAATAGATACTCGATGAAGTTAGGCAAAATGCCTCGAAATATTGACAACTGATGTTGAAATCAAAACAAATAAAGTTTAGGCACAAAACCTCAACTTACTGAACTGAAAATGTAATCAAAACATACATTGATCAAGTTTGGCATAAAGTCTTAAATACTGAAATGAAATTGAAATCCAAAGCGAATACTGATAAAGTTTGGCATAAAGCCTCAAATACTGAACTGAAACTAAAATCAAAATAGATACTGATAAGGTTTGGCATAAAGCGTCGAATCATTGAAAACTGATACTGAAATCAAAACAGATACTGATTAAGTGTAGGCAGAGATCCCTGATAACTAATATTGATGTCTATCCTAGCTAGTGATGGATGAGTGTCACAAGCAACACAATATCTATAGCCATAGATTTACTCCAGCCCTACTACACAGTTGGGAACTAAAACTTGTCTGCTGGTATTCCAGACAAGCTTGATAATGCCTAGAATACGAGGCTCATAAGGTGCAAATACTAATACTGAAAGTCTAGAGCACAAAGCTCGATAGATAGGTAAAAGAACCTAGAGCGAAGCTATATAGGCTTTGAGTGACCCAAAGGTCAATGGATCTGCCCAAAATAAAATATAAAATAAAAATTGAGTACTGATCGAAAATCCTTTAATTTAGAAAGTGGATTTAATGATTATTGATCAAAATCCTTTAATTCGAAAAACGGATTACTGAATACTGATTGAAATCCTTAAGTTCAGAAAACGTATTACTGAATACTGATCGAAATTCTTTTATTTTAGAAAACAGAGTATTGATCAACAACTTAACTTAGCAAGATAGAATATATTGTCACAATTCAAATCCTTCTCCAAACAACAACAGATCAGCTCAAGTAGCAAGCAGCAGGGGAGAGGAAACCCGAGCAGCACCTCTAACAGAGTGCAAAAATGCAGCAGAGCAGAACCGACAGAACAAGCAGAAGCAAGATTGATTCAGAAAACCGAGAGAACGCTGCGGAAAGAAAAGAAAAAAGGCAGGAAAACGAAGCACAGCCAGCAGAACCAAGACAGTAATGCATAAGCAAGAAAAGAACCAGTCAAACAGAACAGCTAAACGCAGAACAGAGTATGATGCAAAAAGAAAAAAAATGTGAATGCAGAAAAAGAAATAAACAATGCAGAGAAATAGGTTTAAACTAAAATATGAATTTTAAACAGAATTTGCAAAGAAACTAAATCCAGAACTTAACAAGAAAATAAAAATAATTAAAAAAATAGAGAACTAAAAGCTGGAATTTCATTAAATCTAAATTCATAAAGAAATCTTGATTGTTTTAAAATTAAACTAAAATCCTAAACAAGAACGAAGGAACTTGAACACTTAAAAAGAAATGCAGCAGTATGAGGGAGAAGCTACTGTCACTAGCCCTCCATGCCTAAACTAAATTAATAGTAAAGAACAAATTGCAATAAAAGGTTGAAGAAGAGCTACCATTATCAGCCCCCTTCATTCACTCCCATGCGGCTACTTCTCCTTTTTTTTTTTTAAAATAAAGTTAGGTTTGTTCTCGGCTTCCTTTATCCTATATTTGGATTGAGAGTGGAGAAGGGAAAGAAAAGAAAAGTTAAGTAAAACAAATGAAGGTTGTGTAAATCTTTCCCTTGTGAAAAATTTTTTAGCTAGAGAAACGAAAAAGAGGTGGAGTAAACACCTCTTGCTTTCCCTTGATTTATTTAGTTTTTTTAAAACGCTAATTTGAGGTAAATGAAAAGGAAATGAAACTTGAAAAAAATTTTAACATGTAAAATGTTAAATTTAATCTTATTATATTATAAAATTTACAACAAAAGAGGTTATAATTGGAAAAAAAAAACAACATAATGAATCATTTCTTTTCTTTTCCATTGTTTAACCAAATAAAACTTGTTAGGATTACATTTCTTTTTTTTTCCTTTATTAATTTTAGCTATCCAAACAAAAGGTACATGTACCCTTTCCTTTCCTCTCCTTTCCTCTAATTTACATTCCTTTCCTTTTCATTCCTTTCCTTTACTAATGTTTATCCAAACATAGTATTAGTTTCATCCTCTTTTGGGCTCTTTTGATCCAGCCTCTTGGCTCCTTTTTAGACTCTTCTTGGTGCCATGTGCATCCCTCACAAATTGAAATCATGTGGCTTAAGTTTAGCATGTGGCCTTTGGTCTATCGCGTAGGAAGAGTATAATTGTTATGAGGGGTTAGTTGTGTAAGCTTATGCATCGGTTGGGCTTGAAAAAGAGACTTGTAATGGATAGTCATGGCTAAGGGTTTTCAATAGGGTTTTTGGTATTGGGTAAAGAATACAGTTTAAGGCTTTCCAACGCCAAACCCGACAACTTTTCTTCGATTGCACCATTTCCCCAATTTTTCTCATTTTTATTGAATTTCTTACACATAAAGAAATTTTAAATAAATAAAGGAGAAAATGAATAAAAATTCTAAAATTTATCCAAAAATGATGTAATAATATCCCATAAAACTAGATATTTTAAAGACTTATCACACCTTCAAACTTATATTTTGCTTGTCTTTAAGCAAAACAATCTCAAAAAATTCAAGAGATAACATGTACTAGACACATTTATTCCTCATATACACGGCAGAGAAAGAGTATTGATCTAATCTAAGAAAAATCAAAATTGTTAATCAACATAGAGTTTCATCCTATCACATGCCTAAGTCCTAATTAGATTCTCCATGTGTGTGTGAAGTGTCCATCACATATCAAGGCATGCGCATTCGATGAGATTATGCAAGTTTGAAAAGCAAAGTCTTTAAAGCATGAATAATCCCATAAGTTTGCTTTTCACTACTCTTTCAACTAATATAGCTATACTTAATCAAGGATTAACAGAACTTCATTAAGCTTGTAATGTAAGGCCAGGGTTAAGTTACGATAAAAGACAATTTAGGCTTAAAACCCCTAATCATGCATTACACTTTAGGAATTTTATGTTTCAAGCTTCAATTAACTCAAATTTTATTTTCTTCGTACTTTGTTAAACACTTTATTTTGTTTTTGCATTTTTCTCATTTTTCATTTTTTTCATTTTTTTTGAATTTTCTATTATCCCATTTTTTTTCTCGTTTCTTTTTTTCTTTTTTTTTTTAAATATTAACACACACTCTCTCTCTACCCAACTATATACATAACTCGTAATATATCTTAGTAAATCACATACTATGGGGTTAAGGAATAGGAAAATGTATTTATTTGGCTAATGAAAATTAACTTGTATGTGTATAAACAAAGATAGGTTAGTTTGGCACAAAGGGATGACTAAGGACAAATATGTACAATGTTAGCTTGAAAATGTTAAACGATCTAATGATGGCCTAAATTATTTTCCATATTAAACATGGGCTAAAAATTTTGCCTTAAGAGGAGATCAAATAAATTCTTGGATATGCTCACAACTTCAAAGACAGGTACAATCCTATATTCACATAATCATTCTCTAAATATACATACCAATCCATGATGAAGACATAGTACATAGAGATGGAAAAATCATAATCAGAGCAAGACAAGTTCAAGAATTCAACTCATGCCTTTCCAATAATCATGCTATTCTAAAAATCAAAATCAATCTCAATCATGGGGATATGAAAAATAACCAAATGAAGTACAATATATCTTATGGCAAAACATTTAAGTATTAATATCTAATGCATCGTCAACAAAATTTTTTTACTACCCAAGTGAGGTTAGGATGATGTTAACTGTCCTTTAAAAATATTAAGAAATTTAAAAATAAATAAAATAAAACATGTGTCATCATTTTAACCCTAGTTGTGGAATTAAAAAACTCCATTGACAATGCATTGGATAATTAACCAACATTTAAAGCCCAAAAAGTTTAAAAATTTTTTATTTTTGAAAAAACTTAACTCAAATTTCCTTCCCCAAACTTGAAGTGTACATTGTCCTCAATGCGTAAGTAATTCAAAAATTCAAAAAAAAAATAGAAGGAAACTCCCTTAATTCTTTCGTTGAAGCACAATTACATACCCACAAAGGTTTTTTTATTGCTCCCTCAAACTTAAATTTAAAAGAAACTCTCCTGATTTTTGAATTTTTAAGTACTAATTTTATTTAATATTATATTTAATCATAATATTATTAAATTATATTAAAATTTAATATGAGGAAATGAAGATATTTAATATTAGTATTAAATAGTATAAAATAATATTTAATATTATGTACATAATATTATTTAATAAATATATTTTTTATTTAATTTTCAGAATTTTATTTTGTAAATTAAATTATTATATTTGAATCAATTTAAATATTTGTTTTCAATACATAACAATATTAATCAAATATATATTCTGTTTTCAAAATTTGAAGAAAAAAAAAACAAAAAACATAAAACAAAGAAAGATCTCAAACGTAGGCGGAGCCATTTGTCATTCATGACTGTTCCGAGCAATCAACTAGCTTTCTCAGGGTGACAGCTTCGGAGTTTTACCCAATTCAATTTTTATATACACCATTGCATATAGGTAGCAACATTCAAGCTTATTATACCTCTGTAATAAACACACTCTAGCATAAAAGAATATTTGCAAGGTATTAAACAATTAATATGTGGCATATTTGTTAAATTTTGTTCTCTTTGAAATTTCAGGTTCAAATTCTCATTGTGGGTGAATTTCTTCACATCTTTATTGTGAAATTTTTTGGATGTAAAAGAAAATTATATAAAAAAAATACATGAATATATAAAACATTTGCAAATCCTAGGCAAGAAAACCGTTGATGCAGTAGTTGTTAAATTTCTAGATATGCTTGTAGCATTGAGTTGAGAGGTTTCTTGACAGCAATTTTACAAATACAATTAAGCAGACAAGCTTCACATTCTAAAACCAATAATCCATATTTCTAAGCACAAGCAAATGAACAGAGGATCTGCCTTCCGCAAAATAATTCTACCATGGGTTGTTGCTCCAAAAACCAACTCCACAGGAAAGGAAAACATAAATCTGAAAAATTAACTGCCTTTTGTATTCTCAGACAAGCGTCATAATCCCAGCACAACCAGCAACGGAGATGCTAGTATGTTAAATTTTGTAAGATAAAGAATAATATATTGCCCAACAAACTGTACAGTGGCATCACTTGTAGATAGCAGTTTAATAAAATACATAGTCGTTAATGCGCAAAAAGCCTATTTTATGCAAGAAAATTCAAACATTTTCAACATCATGCTTCATAAAAGCCAAGTTCAAGCGTATAGTTGAATCTATTTAGCATAATTTTGAACTAGAAATGGATTTATATTGTATCCTACACAACAATTCTAGAAGGTTTACCTAGAAAAACTGCATGGAAACACAAATTTCTCACCCTTGTACCATCACGACCCAAATCTAGGGCATAACATAGTCATATTACTTCACGAAGCTACGTACAATCATGACCCAAATCTGGGACATAACATAGCCATATAACCATACCAAGCCATCCCAAATAAGCACAAAGCCTTTCATACTGTTCACATAAAACAAGAGGGCTTTTACTCACCTTGAAAAGCTATATCCAACTAAAATCTCTAATTTTCAAACCTGCAAGCTTAACCTTGCACGATTTCTTGCCTACATCGGGAAAGACAGCTCATGAACGTTTGTTATTTTTATGTGCATTAATTTGGCTTTTATCTTATCTCCAGCCGTAGTTTGCTTATAAATCCTTTCCTAAAAATTTATCTGAATAAGACTCCATAGTAGTTATAAGAGTTCAAGGATCAAAACCCATGCTACACAAACGAGCCATTTCAGTACTATAGCTCTAGAACAAAAGTTACTTGGGCCAGGGCAATACATATTTCCACAGCATCAAAAGGTCAGATCAATGATACTTCCTATTTTATTACATGATAAACTATTTTTAAACCGAGTCAATTTCAACTATACTCAAAATTGCAGAATCTTAAACAGCACCATATTAGAATGAAGCCTTTTCGGAGCATTACTATCTATCACCATAACAAGTTATACATAAATTACAGCAAGAGTCCACCGCAGGTTCAGTTTTGTGCCTTTTTATCGCCAAGATCAATCCTAGAAGATACTTACTAATCACAAAGCGATGCCATTAGCTCACGCTGTGACGCCCAAATTGGAAGATCAAAATAAGATTGCTTCAACCGCTCCTCCTGTGCATCACACATTGCTTCTGCTATGTCACACAAATTCGAAACATCACGAATTATCATTTCTTGAGCTTCCGCCTGCATTTCAGATGTTAAAAGGAAACTCAAAATTAGGAATTGAACCCAGCGTTGATATACATTTTAATGACATAATACTAAATTTTTTTAAAATATTAATTAAATTCAGCAAATAATATGAACCAAAAAAGTAACATAATTAATTAATTAATCATAATAGAAGAGAATGATTTCATAATTTACCTGCAAAATAAGCTCATCAACCAAAGAGCCGGAGGCGTTATCCTTCTTGTCCTTATCTTTCTTCTCCGACCCTGACGACGACGCCGTTCTCTGGTTCTCTTCTGTTTCCCTTAAATTCCTTGTTTCCTCCTGTTGAAGTTGAAAGCCTAAAGCCTTATCTTGCATTACCTTCAAAGTTTTCGACAAAATCTCCCACTCCTCGATCTCTTTCTTGTACTTCGCCTTCACTCGGAGAAGATTTTTCCTCTTCCACTCTCTCCTTCGTTTCTCCTCTTCCTTGGGATACGCCGGTAACGGTGCCGGTTCGGCAAGTACGCGGCATCTCTTCTGGCGTTTATAGATGAATCCATCGTCGTTGCAGAGCTCCCACTCGTCGCCGGCGGTTGCCGTTCGAGGGGAAAACGGATGATTCATTTGGGAAATTTTGAATACGGTTTTTTGGAGGTTAAAAATGGTTTACGCTTCCGCCAGGTTGGGGAATTTGTTCAGTTGGTCCCTGGGTTGGGCTGAAATGTAATTAAATCAATTATTACTTAATTAAAGATTAAAATAAGAGAGTTGCTAAACACACCTTCTCACACCGTATCTCAGACCATTTCCTCCTTAAATAAATAGTAACTTAAGTGTATGATAGGGTGTGAGTAGGAAAAAATGAGTGTATTTAGCTGCTCTCTTAAAATAATTCAGACGCTGTGTTTCGCTGTAGCACAAAGGTTAAATTTCAAGATTAAAATTCCACGTTTATACCTTGGCAGTGGAAATGAGTTTTGGAATTTTTTCTGGTTCTATTGTAATTAGCACTGTTAAAATGAGACAAGGCCCGTTGGGTCGGTCCGGTCCGATCTATCCCATTTATTCAGGGCTTGAATATCATTTTTGTAACACATTTAAGAAAGAGGGCTTTTTAGTTCGGCCCATTTAGGCTTGGGCTTAAATGGGCTAGCCCATTTATTTTTTTAATATTTTTAATTATATTAAAATTTTATTTTTATTTTAGTTATTTATATATTTAACATTTTAATCAAAGTAAATTATATAAATTTAATTGTATTTAGTATTACTAAATTACTTCAAGCCAACCTAATGACTCACAATCTCTTACACATGCACAATGGAAGTGGAAAAGTACATTTGTTAAGAAATGAATTTTTATAAAAGCATTTTTTGTATTTTTTCATTTTTTATTTCTTTTATATGATTTAAAATTAAAATAATTTTTTATTATAAATTAAATATCTTTATTTTTAGAAAATTGAGTTTTTCTTGAAAATAAGTTTATTTTTTAATTACATTAAATTTTTCAAAAGACTATTCTTAAATATTTTTCTTTATTTTTATGGTTTCTTTATCTTCTTTCCTTTTTTTTTTCTGTCAATTATAAGGAAATATAAAACAAAAAAAGAGAAAAATACAAGTTAAATTTAATAATTCAATTTTGATGAATTAAAAAATGTATAATTTCTAATAATTTATGGTTAATAGTCACTTTTCTTTCATTTTTTTAGGCAAAAAGAAAAAAATTAAGAAAGAAAAAAATAAAAATTTAAATGTAAGAAAAAACTAGTTAAAAATATATTTTATAATATTTTTTATGTTTGAAAATTTATTTTCTAAAAAATATTTTAAAAAATGTGTATAGGGAAATATTATTTTATCAAAATTATAGTTTTTCTTTAATCAAAAACAAAAAAAAAAGAAAAAAAGGAAAAATGAAAAAGAAGGAAAAATTATATTAATTAACTAATTAATTAATTAAAGATCTTTACTATTTTATTAAATGTTTAAGTTAATTTTTAAATATAAATGTTAAGGATAAAATAATAAAATATGAGTATTTATTTCTAATCCTATAGGATTAGGAATAATCCTCACCTTTTGGAGAGGATTAAGTTATCCTGTATTAGGAGGATGACTAATCCTCCTTGCAATTCAATCCTCCCTTTAATGTGTGCACATAACATAAGATAGGATGATTATCATCCTATCCTATCCATCATCCTATACACCAAACATGACCTAAGTGTAGGGTAGGGTGTGGATAGGAAAAAATGAGTGTATTTAGCTGCTCTCTTAAAATAATTCAGACGCTCCCGCGTTACATGTGTTTCGCTGTAGCACAAAGGTTAAATTTCAAGATTGAAATTCCACGTTTAAACCCTGGCAGCAAAATGAGTTTTTGAATTTTTTTCTGGTTCTATTGTAATTAGCACTGTTAAAATGGGACAAGGCCCATTGGGTCGGTCCGATCTATCCCATTTATTCAAGGCTTGAATATCATTTTTGTAACCTATTTAAGAAAGAGGGCTTTTTAGTCCGGCCCATTTAGGCCTGGGCTTAAATGGGCTAGCCCATTTATTTTTTTAATATTTTTAATTATATTAAAATTTTATTTTTATTTTAGTTATTTATATATTTAACATTTTAATCAAAGTAAAATATATAAATTTAATTGTATTTAATATTACTAAATTACTTCAAGCCAACCTAATGACTCACAATTTCTTACACATGCACGATGAAAGTAGAAAAGTACATTTGCTTTTAGTGATGTAAGTTCATTTTTGTTTTTTAAGTATATACTTTATGTTAAGTTCTCTTTTATAATGGCAATTAATTTATTTTGAAATGTCCAATAATATAGGTTTTCAAAAGATTTGAAACTATTTAAGTGGAAGAACCAAAATCTCAATTAGATCTTTATTTGGAAAAGCTAAAGATTATGGGTCACATGGTTGAAGATTTAAATGTGTTGCAATTGCGGAAAGATCATAAGCCAAGATTTCCAGAGCTTAGCTTGTGATATCTTGAGCATTCCAATAACAACGGTGGAATCGAAGAATTCTTTTAGTTTTGGTTTTCATGTTTTAAATAAGTATCAAAGTTCTCTAAATCATAAGAACGTAGAAACTCTCATTTGCATCCAAAATTGGATTCTTGATTTTGAAGGAATGTTATTAATTAGTTGACAATTTTTAACCAATTCATAAGTTTAATTCTTATGAGTTCTTATATTGTCCTTTATTTATGTTTGTAAATAGCAAAGTTGAAAAAGAATTGATTGAATGTGATAGATACTATAGAGAATATGGATGAACATGAATCTATTTATCATGTTTTTAATTTTTAATATTGTTGAGACATATTTTTCAGTATCTAAATTTGTTAAAACAATTTATATTATGCTTGTTAGACTATTAATATGTAATGTTCAAAAGATGTTAAAGATTTGGTGGATTTGATATGAAATTATTTGATATTTGTTTAATATTTATTTCAAATTTTATTTTGTTTTTTTACTAAAAAATGAGATTTTAATATAAAATTTAATTTTTTTATTTCTTATACGGGCCGACCCATTTAAGCCCGTTAACCCTTAGGGCTGGATATGAGCTTGCATTTTCAGGCCCATTTAATAAAAAATGCTTTTTGGCCAGGCCCATTTTGATAGCTCTAGCTGTAATGATGCTTATTTTAATTTTTTTTATTTTTATAAATATTCATATTTGACTGATCATACATACATGCACGTTTAAAATTTGATTTTCATATGACTACATTAGTTTAGATTCAAACAGGACCACAATGAGGTGAAATTGGAACACTTTTTTACTCCAAACTCACCAACGCCATCCATTTAGATGATACTAGTGACAAATTCTCAGTAGACCTTAGGGTGCAGTAAACTCCAACTTCCCATTTGCCTTTTTTTTTATGGATTATTATTTCATCTATTGCAAGTGAAAATAAAAAAACTCTACAAGTCAATCTCTTTACATGTCATATGTCTTTTTAAACAAAAAGTCAAGAAATCAAAATTATTAAAAATGATACATGGCATGTAAAGAGATCCGCTTGTAGAGTTTTTTATTTCCATTGACGGCAGATGAAATAATAATAATAACAATAATAATAATAATAATAATAATAATAATAATAATAATAATATTATTATTATTATTATTATTATTATTATTATTATTATTTGTTTGTTTTATTTTTTTAAAGTTATTTTATTTTATTATATATTTATTTTGAAAATTTTAATTATACAAAGTATAAATAAATTTTATTATAAATAAATTTTATTCTTGTATATTTATGATAATTTCTTATTATTTAAATATTTAACATAAAAAATATATTACTCATTATTAAGTTAAATTTTTAATATTAATGCGTAAATAATTTTTAAATATTTCTTAACAAAAAATATTATTTAATATAAAAATAATTTTAATTAATTATTAATTTAAAAAATATAAGATATATTATAAATTTATTTTACATTAATTTTAATCTAATGTCCTTAATATTTTTTTTTACTACACTTCACTTTATTATTACTGTTGCAATTGCAATCAAACACATATTTCACTATTGATTTTAATCCCACTACTATAGAAATTAATTTCACTTGTACGACTTTTTTCAATTTCTCTAAAACTAAACTTTTTTCAATTTCTCTAAAACTAATCTTACCATGCATTCAAACTAACTCTAAATTTGATTAAGTCAATATTTATATCAACAAGCTTATCATAATTTGAGTTTGTATTTCTCCAACATATAAGTATTTGGAATCCACCCAACTCTTTGTCATAAGAAAGGAAAATATCAAATCCAAATTCCGTAAATAAGGAAATATCAACTAATACGATATCGATTTGGGGAATACTAAGGACAGTCACTTTTAACACTCTCACTTATATTAGACCAGATCACTTCTTAGTTTACGTGAAGACCTATTACCTACAATTACAAGTTACTTAAAAAAAATATTTTTTAGCATCCACATACTTTAATTTTTTTACTTCTCACATGGGTAATCTATTTTCACGAAAACTAAGAAGTAACGTGGCCCAATAAGGGTGAGAATGTTAAAAGTGACTGTTCTCAACATTCTTCTACCAATTTTATTAGAAAATTATCATCAGTTTAACAAATACTAACTAAGAACTATCTTTTAATCATCAATTTAACAAATAATTACTAAGAACTATCTTTCCCTTTTGCTATTTTTTTCATTCTTCCTTTCTTCCTTTCAAACGCGCTGGTTACTAACAACTAGCAAGAATAAGCATTTTTTTTACAATTATTCTATTAAAAATTCAAGTTTCCTTTTTTAATTTTATCATTAAAGTTGTGAGATCCCTAATTTCTCTATTCTCTTTATAGCTTATTGATTATGATAAGTTAGAATATTAACTTTAATTATCACAATTAACTCTTATAAATTTTGTAGGAGTCGGGAAAACGGCTAAGTGGGCCCTACAGTACAAAATAGTAATCCGAATGAGTTCTGAAGCGCTAAAATGTGAAAGTTGGACTCGAAATACCTAAACAGTAAGAAGATTACTCCTCGAAATTATTCCTCAAAATTATTTCTCTTTTGCATGTCTTAGTTTAAGTTCAACAAAGTAAAAAATGACGATCGTATTATACCTCAAAATAAATTTTCTGAATATTATCAACCTAAAATTGACTTTGGACCCATAGACTGACATAGGATAATTCGCGCGTAAAGAAGTTTCACGTGGATCCAGCTCGTGATATAGCCCATGAACTGAATTACACGCAAGTGTTTAAAGTAACGCGAAAGAAGCTAAAAGCATGCGTTTAGGGGTAGTTTGGTAATTTCGCTATCCATAGATAGTCCAATCACTTCAATAGTCAACTCTTGACCATGTTTGATATAAATCTATGAAAAATAATAAATATAAAATATAAAATCTGAAAAAATAAATATTAAAATAATGTTTGGATAGAATAGGAAATAATAGAATTGAGTAGGGGTATTTCTGTCATTTGGCATGGGGTATTGGTCAAAATTATCTTGAGTCAATAATTGACTTAATTTGACCTAAATAAATATAATTTAATAAAAACAAAAACTTAAATATGAAAATTTGAAAAAATAATAAAATATTAATTGTCAAATTTGAAAATAATTAGAATTAGTTATTTTATATACATGGACAGATTTTTTAATGAAAAAATAATACAAAACAAGACTTCTCTAGATGTTTGACTCATCTTCTTCAGTCGGCCATCCCAAGCTCACATTGCCTCCATTTTTCCTCTAAGTCTTCCATAAATCCACCTTATAAAACCACACCCTACCTTCATCAAATTAAAAACCTCATCTAATAAAAGTTGTTCCTCTCTTCATGGGTTGTTGATAGCTAGAATTTTGAGGGCTGAAACTGAGTATTTGAAGGTGATTTTTCTGCTGTAGTGTTCGGTTTCTTTTGGTAAGGAAGGAAGATGTTAATTTCTTTAAGTTTAATCATGGTTTCTATATTACTCTAAGTGTGAATCATATGATTTTAGCATTGAATTTACATGAAAATAAGTGTAAGAGAGCTTGAGGGTTTCGGCCATGGAGGGTTCAAGATGGAACCAACGTGATTTGAATTCATGACGAATGGGAAAATAGATGTAGTAAATAGATAAGCTTAGCCATAACTTTAAATCAAACAAAACAAAGAATTTGATACTTAGTGTAGGTTCGGCCAAGCTTGGAATTGAGGGAGTATGGTGAATTATTGATGTATGGAAATTGTAGGATAATTACATGATATGAATAAAGTGGAATTATGGAATTAAAATTGGAAAATGGATAATGTTGGCATGATGAACCTCACGATTTGGAATGAAGGGGACTTGGAATTTCCTTGGTTTTATATAATTAATGGTTGTACAAATTATGAAGGAAATCAATAAAGCTTATAGGTGAAGTTAGAATGGAAAATAAAATATTGGGGAGTAAAATGGAGCATTCGGCCAAGCTTCCTTTGGTAGCTTCCATGTTGTTTTTCAATGGTTAATGGTCAAATTATAAAGTGCTATTGTTAAGAAATTAAAAGGGTGAAACCGGCTTGGATAATAGATATCCATTTGACTATAATTAAATTTTATTAATGGGTGAAAATTAGATGAGAATTTAATTAAGGTAGAAGATAGAAATAAGTAGAAAAATATTCTATGATTGAGATATTGAATTTAAATATAATTTGATATTATTTTGCAGCTTTAAATTTGGAGGAATAAAGTTACGAGAGTGGTGATATTGGATTTCCATACTGCACAGTAATTAAGGTAATGATAATGGATTTCCATATTGCATAATAATTAAGGTAAGGAAAGGTAAGGAACGTATATGGAAGTCATTAGGAAAATATTGTGCTTGCATGGGATTTGGTGGATTTGAGAATTTATATAGATTGTGAAATTTATGCAAGGGGTTAGAAATAAGCCTAGCTATCATACCACTAAATTTTCGTAAAAATTTACTAAATTTCTATTCCACTGACATTTTAGAATTTCCTATTTTAATGTGCCAATCTAATATGTCTATATTGTTTTTATAATTAAAAAATTTATTTCAAGTCGTATATTTTTATATATAACTTAATAATGTTTTAGGAATGATTATTCATTTTATTGATCCTCATTTATAAAGAATATTTATTTATATAATTATGGACTGGCTGAAGATAATTTGCTTAATTGATTGATTTTACTTATTGATTTTATCGATGATTGAATTTAAATTTGTTTCGAGATTGTTACTCCTTGATGACCATGCTATACCATACCGATTGATATGATATTGACTGTAAGACATTGGGGCAAGTCCACAGTCCCACAGTTGTCTTATGCCCAATGTACACTTTGGACCATTCAGCAATGGCCATTGTTACCGATAGGAATAACTTAGGGATGGATTCCTGGCCCAAATTGGGTACGCTTAATTCCTATACCAACCCCTATGGGGATACCGTTTATCGTTTATGCGTGAGTCTCTTGGATGTTGACCTTTTCCATTGATTGTTACAGTTTACCAACTTATTGATTTTGATTGAATTGATGAATTGTTTTATGGAAAATGATATATATTTTGAATATATGTTATTTTAAATGAAAAATGTTTATTTTATTGAAAATGATTTTAAAATTGAATGAATGGTATTAAGCATAAGTTATGAATTGTCATCGTTTTCCCTATAGCCGAATACAGGACTCGAGACACGTGAGATGCTTCAAAGCATCCTTCCTTACTCAGCCTGGCAATCCCAGTCGGCTATAGAATTCCCTTCTACCAAATTAAATATATTAAATGATCTTAAATTGCATATAGTAGCATGGTACTACGCTTTTATATATGCTTCCTTACTTAGCGTAAACTCACACCTTATTTTTCACCCCAAACTATTTGCAGTGATTGTTTCCGCTCGTTGTAGAGGAGCATTATTTTGAGACCCTATAGTATTCCTTCGGGTTTGTGATAACCGTAAATTTTTCCATTTATTGGAAACTAGAAATATTGAAAATAAATATTAGAGAAATTAAATAAGAGGAAATAAATAAAATTTGCGAGAAAAGGGATATTGGTGAAAATCCCGAGAAACGAGGAAGTGAGAGAAATCGAAAAATTCGTATAAAGGAAATTAAATTGGAATTAAAAATAAAAATAATAGAGAGAGGAAAAGAATTAAATTGGATAAATTAAAATCCAAATTAAATAAGGAAAACGAGAAATAAAAATAAAATATGTTTATATAATTTCAAATTTTATATAAATGTATTTTATACAAATACGTATGTATTTAAAATACTATATAGTATATTTTAAAATACGTTGGTATATATATGGAAATATATACTATTTCATGAATTTAAATAATACATATATATAAACATAATATTTTATGTATATATAAATATATACATACATACATATATAAAGAAAATGTAAATGTTATTTTATATTAAAGTTTATAGGTATATATATTGTATTATAACATTTATGTAATTCTATATATATAAAGGTTATTTACTTTAAAGTATATAAATATACATATATACATATATATATACTAGATATGTATATTTTGTAATGTACAATATATATAATTTATATATATTATATTGTATTACAATATATATGAAATAATATTATATGTGTAATATATGGTAAATATTATATGTATAAATTATATGATATAGTATATAGTATATAGTAAAACATATACTAAATATAGAAAGAGGATAAAAACCAAAAGAGGAAATAAAACAGAAAAGAAAGGAGAGAATCGGGGGGAAATCCCGACCCTCCCCTGGCAGACCGCCGGTGGCGGAGGTGCCACCGCCGGTGAGGGAGAATGGAGAGGATGTCGTCGCCGGCCAAAGGAGAAGTCAAGGAAACCACCGGCGGCGGAAGAAAGAAAGAAATGGAGGCAGAAAACGCGGCGGAAGTCGCGGAAAGAGAAAAACCAGATCTAGCAATGCCGGCCGATCCAGGCACCGCCATTGCCACCGAAGCTTCACCGGAGGAAGAGGAAGCCGATGGAGGCCACAGGAGTCGCAATGAACGGCGGAGGAATGTCGGCGAAGAGGAAGAAGAAACCGAGGCAAAACCGCCTCGATCCGCCGCCGTGCCGCCGATCTAGGGCAAACGGAGGGCACCGGCAAGTTCGTCGTGCAGCCGGCCAACTGAGGGACGCCTGAACCGCAGGAGAACCGGCCACCGGCGAGGAACCGACAAGGAAAGGAGCTGGACCGGTCTGACCGGGAAAGGAAGAAGAAAAAAAAAGAAAAGAAAAAGAAAAGAAAAAGGAAAAAGAAAAAGAAAAAAAAAAGAAAAGAAAGAAAGAAAAGAAAAAGAGGAAAAAGGAAGAAAAAGGAAGAAAAAGAGGAAAAAGGAGAATTTCGGGAATTCAAAAAATTCATGAAAAATTCGACAACCCGAGATTTTACAAAGTTCGGTAAGAAATCTTCCTGAGATTTAATTTTCAGAAAAATTAAATAAATTATGAAAAATTCTAAAAAATTAGAATTTTATTTCCAGAAATTATTTTCAGCAATCGGGATAAGGAATCGGGAGAAATGGAGTGCGGGCGCGATCGATAAGCGGAAGTCGCCGACCCGGAAAAAGGTAAGAGATACATGTGCAGCACTGTAAGGATACTCAGTCTTCATATTTTAAATTGAAATATTTTATGCAATTATTTTATGAAAATTATTATGATGCATGATTTGCTGAAAATAATTTGGGAAGAAGTACTGGCTGAAAGATTTTAAACTGTATTTTCTGTGCAGGAGGTTAGTAAATCGGCAGCCGTTATGCTGCCGAAAATTTTAGAAAAACTTTATAAAATCATATTAAATGATTTTATTTCCGAATTTCGATAGTAAATCACGAAACATGAGGAAATTTCTAAATTTCATAAAACATGAATATAATGAGATGGAACTTTAGAATATTCATGTATTCGAGAATGGTGATAATGAAATCACTGAAAATTCTCGGAATAGATAAATTACACGAATTACGAGATGAAAGATGAAGTGAAATATAGTGAATATTCTTATGAATATTTTTATAAATATTCACTAAAGGATTTTAACCCTTATAGTTTTAAATTATGAAATTTTATATTTATATAAATTCCATAAAGGTTTATTTTATGATGAAAATACGGTTTTTAGACTGGTTGGCATTCCTATCATGTTGATGCATGATATGTGATATGTTTAGTCCCGGTCGACGCCTAATCAGTGATCCACCGAGGACAATATAGGTTATGGTCATAGATTTGACTGGTGTATTTCCTTACCCTCCGAGGTTTATAGTATGATGAGATTAATGCCTATCTTAGACTCCATAAATGATAGGTGACATGTAAAAAGGAAAGTGTTTTACATGACATGGAATATGTCAAACGGAGAATGTGATATATGATGCGTGACATGTGAAAAGAACATGTTTCATACAATATGAGAAGGAAAATCAATTGAATTATAGCATTTTTACAAAATGCTCATTTCGGTACTGATTATAGTACTGTGAGATGATTCTCATAAGACATGAGATACAAAAATGTAAGATGTTTTAAAAAAGGAAGAATTGATAAATCTAACATTCTTACCATGAATTGAAATGGAATATTAGATTATAAGTGTTACACGAGTTCTGATAAGATAGTGGGAAATATTTGGCATAAAAGCCAACCCAAATAAATACTCGATTTCTGTACCGTGTGAGCCACCTCTAGAATCCTTTGGGAACTAAGTGCTACACGAGTTTCGATGTGTTAATAAGAGATTTCGAACCGTGGGAGCCACCTCTAGAATCCTTCGGGAACTAAGTGCTACACGAGCTTCGATGTGCTAAAGGCCAAACCGAGCAAAGACTCGATGATTGTACTGTGTGAGCCACCTCTAGAATCCTTCGGGAACTAAGTGCTACACGTTTTCTGATGTGTTAGTAAAGGCCTAACCGAGTAAAGACTCGATGATTGTACGGTGTGAGCCACCTCTAGAATCCTTCGGGAACTAAGTGCTACACGTGTTCTGATGTATTAGTAAAGGCCAAACCGAGCAGAGACTCGATGATTGTACCGTGTGAGCCACCTCTAGAATCCTTCGGGAACTAAGTGCTACACGAGTTTTGATGTATGAGTAAGAAATTTCTGTACCGTGGGAGCCACCTTTAGAATCCTTCGGGAACTAAGTGCTACACGAGTTTCGATGTGTGAGTAAGAAGTTTCTGTACCGTGTGAGCCACCTCTAGAAGACTCAAGGGACCTAAGTGCTACATAGATTCTTTGTGAATTATGGGGAGCCACCTCTAGAATCCTTTGAGCACTAAGTGCTACACGAGTTCCTCGATATGACACTTAACTCCATTGCTAGTTAGAATGGAAGTCGTAACTGAATCAGTGAACTGGGGCTTACGCCTAAAGTGGTTAAGTAATCGGTTATATGGGAATAGATTTTAATAGCTTATTTTGCTCTTTAAAGGATGGTACTAATTAAGAGAGTACATTAAAACATGAAATGAATTTTAAAGAAAAAAAATGATGATTTAACTTATATTCTTTTCAAGGAATATACGAATATTAATTATTCTATTTAAATGCTTTATTTCGTAGAAGCATTATTTTGAAAAGAATACAAAAAAGGTTTTGAAAGTTTAAAAAGGAAAAGGATTTATTAATTCAAAACAAAAAGAAAAAAATTCTCTCTACAGTTGCTTCTAGGTTTCGTAACAAATATGATATTCTAAAATACCTACCTTACTCTATTCGGATCCCTAGCCAACTGTAGTATCCTTCCTACATGCGAGCCTAGAGCCCATAGGAAAAATGAAAAAGATTTTTAGCATATAGGAAGCTGAGTATCAAGTGAGGCATATAATTCTCTTACTGAGCCGTGGTTTTGCTCACCCCTTAATTTTCAACATTTCAGGTTTTGATGAATGTGAGTTCAGTGGATTGTGGATCCTGGCTGTACACGAAGGACAATGTGTCAGACGACTGATTATTTGAGGTATGATCATTTATTCTCTGTATTTAGACACGTCAACAGTACTACTTATCTGATTAGTTACGATAGGGTATATATATAATATAAACAATATTATGTAAAACTGTTTAACAGTCAGTACAAGTGAAGTATCGCAGACAGCCCAACCGGTTAAGTTGTGTATAAGAAGATGAAAAATGTGGTCACGGGTCGTGACAGGGTCGAATCCCTAGTCTGAAAAAGGTATATTGTACTTTTATATATATCTCAGACTTATTGTACAATACCTGTTTTATTATAAATCTCGAGAATTTAAATTAGAACAAAAGAAGTTTTAGTGTAAATCAAATTTTGTAAAGTATAAATGGTCATATATGAGTATGTTTAAAATTTAAATTTTTATATTAGATCGAAATTTACAATAAATGAATTTAATTAATGATCTTAGAATTATTAACTAAACGAAATGACCTGCAAAAAGCCTAACCAACTATAAGTTAAAAGAGAAAATTAATTGGTATTTTTAACGAAAATCGAACGTTACAAAAGTCATGGCCAAATTTGCCTTAGGGATGTAAATGAGTACCTTATAAACGAGTACCTTATACTACCTAACTCGATTAAATAGAATTAAGGTAGTTAAGAATTGAGTTCAGGTAAGGTTTGGGTAGTGATGTTAAGATATCTTACTACCCGAACCTGATTACAAATAATAATTTTTAAATATTATTATATACATTTTTATTTATAAAATATTTATTATTAATATAGTACTTAATTAAATTAATTCATTAAACATTTTAATTATGATTTTTAACGTTAATTTATTTTTATGAGTTATATTAAATTTATTAATATAATTTTTCTTAATAATATGTATTAAAATTAAATTTAAATTTAAAAGCCAAACTTTGATTTAATAACGTGTATTTAGTGGGTTAGGGTAATTAAATGGGTAGTTCTTATAGTACATATGTAGGGTTTGAGCAGTAAAAATCAAAATATTTGGGTATTTAATCGGGTTTGAGTATTAGGAAATATAATCGGGTTCAAGCTCGGGTATCTCAAAATTAGTAGGTATCTGCTGAGGAGCGACGATCGGCATCATTATCCCAACTGACAATGACTATGATAAAAGTAAGAGAGAGAAGTCTGTCACGCTCTAATACACTAAAATATGTGCTAACTTTTTCCTTTCATTATATTGAGTTAAGCTGTGTGCAGTGTCACATTTACCGATTTAAGCTTAAACTTATTTAGCTTATATTGTTAATTAACATCATACAAGTCCCAATTCAGTCATATTACCTCCCATGTTAATTTCATTAAACGTAAACAATTATATTTTCAAGTCTATACTAACCAAATAAGATTGTAATTGACATTTAGAACTTTACAATCTTACATCCTGATGTACTAAATAAAAGTATGACATAGTACTGTACTTATACTGTTTGAATAAATAAACATTGTACATAAGTATACCTCTGAGGTATAACCAGTAGTCTTTAAGGAATACTCCAAAGGTCCACCTGATTCAGTATCAACTTACTTTAGATAATCTGTGAGAGTAAAAAAGGGGGTAAGCTTTATGCCCAGTAAGAAACACATATAAAAGAACAAATATCATGTTAACTATATGCATGAATCCTATATACGTTTCTATACATGACAGTACAAAATCAAAGGCCATCTTTCATTTGATACACTCAGACATTAGATAATAATGGACAACTCGGGGGAAGGAATTACTATAATCGATTAGGGATACTGGGTTGAGTATGGAAGGATGCTCTGAAGCACCTCACTTGTCCCAATCCATAGGTTCGACTATAGGGTCGTATGAAAAGTTTATCGAAAAGCATTTCATAGGCGTTTCAATACTGATATCAAAATGATCTTAAAGTTTTAAGACTCATGTCAGAATCAATGCATGTAGATCAGACATTTCATTTTCAAAATCAATAAGCAGTACAAACGATACGATTTCAAATACAATAACAATACATTTTAAATACGTTTCAAATCAATATCAATCAATATCAGATTTAGTATCAAAATCAACATTAGATTCAAAATTTATAACATTTCAAATACATTTCAATACTTTAAATTCAGTATTAAAACCAATATCGGATTCGATCATTCATATCAATATCAAAACCAATAAATATTCAATAGTTCAGATTCAGTGCCAAAACCCATATCAGATATAGTTATTCAGAATCAGAATCATTTAGAATCAAAGTTGATACGATGAAGACCTGGCAACATCCCATCTCGGGTCAAATCATACAAAGATCCCACGTAGGGAATAAATCAGAATCAGAAGACATATGGCCATAGTCATAAAAGAGCTATAGTGTACACTAACTAGGTGACAACTGCAGATGCTGACGACTGAGTTAGAGTCAAACAACATTTAGAGCCAACACCAAAACCAAAGCCAGATAGCATGATTACCACAAGGGTAATGTTGGGAGCCAACATTCTCAAAACAATTCATAAACATTAAAAATCAGACAATTCTTAAAACAGAGTCAAGACAATTCATAAACAGTAGGAATCATTTACAGTAATCAGTTTAATTCAAAACATTACATTCAGACATTTCATAAACCTTTAGAATTAATAATAGTTACATTCAAAACAATAACATTCAGCAAAAGCATATACAGTATAAAATATTCTCAAGGCCATAAACAATGCCAAAATATTTTATTTACGCATGAGAATAATGATAAAACATATCAGTTTCATGAAAAACATTAAAATCATTTTTTAAACCTTTTCAAAACAAAGTTACAAACTTATGTAGACCAACATGCATAATGCCACTCTAACAAATTCTTACTTTTCTCTTATCCTCTCCTATACCAACTGGTTTTTAATAATAATTTTCGGTCTATGAAGTCATTTTACAAAATTTTAGTAGCATAACGGTATAATCTATCCTAACCCTTTTGCAAGACAAACACAGTTCATATACCTAAAACCAGTTGATTTTAATGCGGTCATAGTATCTGGATAATAAAACTTCAATCGAATCAAAACCATAAACAATTCAAAATGCATCTTTAGAACATTAATCTATCGGAATCATAAAACTTTCATTCAAACCATATATGATCAATTTCATTTACCTGCTCATAAAACTAGAATCATTTAAATAGACCATGATATCTCCTATACCTTCCACATATGTCCCTTACCAATTCCAATCACAATGCAGTTCAATATCACTAAAACAATAGCAATAGCATAGGTAACCAAGCGTATGTTCGCTTACTTTCCAATACCCCCGTGTCCTAATAGATATGAAGACATAGTTTGACAGTAAAATACAACCAAGTGTAGAAAATCATTAGCATTAAAGATTCGATCGTTATAAATTTAGAAGGAAAGTCTAACGTCTCTTTTCCACTTTCTTCAAAATTTAATTTTGAAAGTTCTCTAGCCTTTCTCTTTTCCTTTTAAAATACATTCAATTTCAACCCTTTTAAATCAAATTCTGTCTCAAATCCCTCTCCCACCTCAAATCAATCTATAGATTCCTCTTTTCTCATTGAAAAAATGGCATTGAGAACCATACATAATGCACTTCCGGTTACAATAGAGAGATTGAAGAAATAAGCCAAAGTGTAGGTTCAGAAAACAGTGTAAACATAGTCAAACTTCAGTACTTTAGTTATAAAGATTACCTAACTTTTTAAGATCTATCATATTTTCTAATATAACGCAAAACTGGTCTATTTCCTACTAATGCCTATAACCGCAACTAGTGTTAAAACATTTTTTTTTTCAAATATGACTTCACAGAGAGTCCTATTATCATTTGTACATTTTTCTTTAACTATTGAATCATTGAGTTAAGCATGGTAATCCTATAATTCCCTCTTGGCCAAAACTACCTCTTAGTGTCAAACTCATCATTTTTCAATTCTAATACCATGGCTAGCTTTTACAGATTCTCTACATTAGTATTAAATCATTCATGCATGCCAAACTACAAGGTACCATATGAACCTCCTTACTTGGCAGAAACTCTAAAGCATTCCTACACCAAATTTGTTTCATTTCAAGCACATACACGTTATACTAACTTAGAACAATCACAAACACTAAATAGAATCAAGAGAAACTTCATCTTCTCTCACCTTCCATGCTTGGCCAAAACTTAAAGGGAATATTTCACCATGCAAATGGCCCTATCAAGGGCTGGTTTGAACATATATGGTAGAGGGTAATGAGATGAACAAGTTTCCTTTAGGGTAGAAGAGGGTTTGAAGCTTGTGGAGGTAAATTTTTCAATCTTTCTCTTTCTTAGACTTAAGCATGAAAATGGATGAAAATTATAGAGATGGTGCCGGCCAAAGAAGATAAGATAAGTAAATTAACTCATTTTATTATTTATTTTATGATTAAATTTTTTTAAGGCCAAATGACAAGTTTGCCCTTTTAAAATACAAAAATGCCATTTATATCCCTTACAATATAATATTATTTAATATATTTATAAAAATTTAGGTTTATTTTTTATTTATAAAATGCATTTATTTAATACATTTAAGTCAAAATTTTGACTTTTGGTGGGTTTGACTTGTCAAAAGGGTGAAATCATCAAATTAACCCAACACGATTACTTGAGTTGTTTTTGGCATTTTCATGTGATTCATCTTTATATTGGAATTGAGGAGACTTCTTCACACAAGGGTTTATCTATTACTATCAGTTGGACCAAAGTCAAGCTAAGTTTACCATTATTCACAATTGTTTCTCCGACTTATGAACACAACTGTCATTTTCAAATTTGTTGCACACTTTCCAAAACATACATAAACGAAGGAAATTTGAGATGCAGATTCTTGCCATCTCAATGTTTCACTCCAAATATCATTACTCTGGGTGTTTTTGTATTTGGATAGTAAAAGTCCTTTGTGAGGCTCACATTGGGTACTTACCCAATCATTACCAAACGAGCCCACTATTTAAAAATCTTTGTGATCAACTCTCACTTTTCAATTTCTACACTCTTTAACTTATGAAATATATCAAGAAATTAGGATTCTTACAAAATTGGAAAAAGAACCAATTTTTAATTTAATCACCAATGAATGAATAGAGATTAAATAAGTCTAAAGATTGAAGAAATCCTTCTAAGTGGCTTAGGGTGAGGATAAAATAATTGGCCAATGTGCCAGCCTAATAATGCATTCAAATATAAGACTCACTCCTTCACTTTGGAAAAACAAGAGAGAGAAACCTGTTTGCATTTCTTCAACTTTTGCCTGTATGTAACCTAAGAAGGAGAGAGATTTGACCCATTCTTTTTTGGGTCTTAAAGATAAGAACTAAATATTCAGACATAAAATCCCAAGCTCTGATTTTCTTTTTCTGTTTGTGTGAGACAAAGGAAGAAAGAGATTTGTAAGGAAAAAAAAGAAAGGAACTATGTTGAAAGGAAAAGCTTTGGTGGAAGACACAGACATGCCTTTAAAGATGCAAATCCAAGCTATGTGTTCTGCTTCTCAAACTCTAGATCTCTATAATGTCTTTGATTGCAAATCCATTGTTGGTTATATCAAAAAGGTTTTCTTTTTCTCCCCTTACACTAAACTAATGTAAAAAAGAATACACATTTCACTTTTTCCTTTTGCATAAACAAAACTTGACCTACTTTCCTCTAGTTGAAGTCATATGCTTTCATTTTTCTCATTTTCTTTGAAGTTTCTTTGTCTTTTAATTTCTAGATGAAGCCTTTTATTTACAAGTTAATATTTGTTTTTGATAGGAGTTTGATAGCAAATATGGGAATGGATGGCAATGTGGTGGGTTCAAATTTCGAGTGTTTCTTCACTCATTCTTGTCATAACGTCTAGGTCCGTGAACCTAACCGCTAGACTTTAAAATTCAAGGAGTCGTCACCAACCATTCAAACCTAAGGTGTGATTGGTCACCTACTCTTGTCTAAGGATAAGGCATGGTCTACGTTCAAAGAATCTAGGGTTCGGGAGTACGGTTACGTGTGGGGAAGGATTAGCACCCCCATGACGCCCATTCTAAAATGGTACCATTTAATTCTAAGTTTAGTCTAAATTTACCTTTATGTTCGTATTAGTTTTGATAATTAAATATTGGAAAAGTTTCTAAGACTATTCCATCAATCTGGCTCAAATCTTAGAAACTCCCCTCACCTCAAGATGTTCAAGGAGTACCAATCGACTTTCTTGAACTCCATCGTCGGATTGATTGAATATATTATGGAATTCTTATCTTTAAATATTTTCTAATCTCATTCTTCTTATTGTATTGTTTTAATTCTATTATTTTATATTTTTAAAAATAAACATGACATATGGGTTATTGACAATTCTTCTTAAGTATCCCATCAATCTGGCTCAACCGAAGAAGAATCCTCTCACCTAGAAATTCCAAGGAGTACCAATTGACTTTCTTAGAATTTCATCATCTGCATATGTCACATTTACTTCTTTTATTATCATCCCATTACCTTATTATGGTATTATTTTATATTTCTTTATTCTCGATTCGTTATTTTATTTTATTTCATTATATCTTTAAAGTGAAGATGAATTATGTTTTCTTGAAAATTCTCCTCAAGTATTCCATCAATCTGGCTCAACTCAAGAAGAATCCTCTCACCTAGAAAATCCAAGGAGTACCAATTGACTTTCTTGGAGTTTCATCCTCGGCATAATCCATATTCATCTTTGATAACTAATTTTGTTATCTCCTTATTCAATCTTTATTCCATTTATTCTTATTTGCATTTTTTCTAATTTAATTTATTTTATTATTTTATTTATCTAATATCTATCATACTAAACATACAAAATATAAAATATATCATACAAATTAAACTAAACAAATCATATCAACATACAAATTATTTATTCAATATGTATTAATCAAATATTATCAAAGTAATTAAATCATGCAACATTAGTATTTTAATATACAAATTATTAATCCGATATTAATTAACTATCAAACCCTGCTATTAAATTATTGACCAATTAATATAATAAAACAAAAACTTACCTGGGCAATAACCTCACCTTTTGTTGGCTTTTTTTCTTTTCCTTTATATTCCCTTTTCCACGTGTTCTCTTGTTATAGCTCTTCTTTAATATTTCCAAAGTGGCGTGCCTCAAGCATTTTCACAAAGCTTTCCTATTTTCTTGCAACAATCATCAAGAGCAACACAAACGGAGGCTGTGCAAATATCCACGTGATGGGTCGGCAACCTGCAGTAGCTGTGCGGTGACTGGGCTCGCAACAGTGGTGCGAGAGGTAGGCAGAAAAATGAGCTGACAGAACAGCAGCGGCAGTGATCGGGTTGAGTCCTTGATTTCCCCCAGAGTCTCCTTTTTATAATAAAAAATTTATTTGAGTCCTAATACAACTCTACCTATTCTATTAATTATCTCCTATTTCTAACATTTTATCTATTTCTTATATTAATCCTAATCTAACTCTATCAAATTTAATATTAATCCAAATAATTATCCTAAAAAATCTAATTATCCTATCCTAAAATTATTTTTATTTTTATTTCTTTTTATCTTTTCTCTTTTTTTTTATTATTCCTAAATCTTATTTTAATTTTAATTTTTAAATTAATGCTAATTTTAAATCTAAAAATTCTAATTTAATTCTAGCCTAATTCTAAATTGTTAAATTAAAATACAATGCCATTCAACCCAATTAATTATTTATACAAATCAAGACCCCGGACAAAATAAGGTGTCTACAATTCTCAATGGACTTTTATCTACTTTACATTAGGGAGACTCAAGTTCCTCATCTTCAAAGGGGCTTTATCTTCCACCTCTCTTTGATGCCAAGGCCATGTTTCAGGTTTAGTTGTAGTCTCATACATGCTAAAGCTAAAGAAAAAGGAAGAACGTCTAAGGGTAAAAAGTGCAATGAAGTTCCTTTTCCCTTTTATATCAAATTGTATGTTTGTTAGAGTGGAAGAAAAAAGAGCATAAAGGGATAGAGCATTGGAAAGGAAAGAAAAAGATCACAACTCACAAGAGGATCAAAAGTTATGAATGAGAATGTGTCACAGTCTGTTATATACAATAACTATCACATATCACTCATATACAGTGGTTGGTTAGGTTGTCTGTAATGCTTTTAACACTATTCACTTAAAATAGAAAAACACTTCACTCATTTTTTTTCACATAATAATTAATATTTACAATTGTATAAATTAGTTTACATTCCCTGAAATTAAATTTACCACAAGTAGTACTGTATAAAAATGTTTGAACATACAAATGTAAACAATATACCTCCAAGATCCACTATAACTTGCTTCAAAATAATCAAAGTGCAAGCAATCCACGGAATGGTATACAAATTAACCACTTAATATAATTTGTGGAGTAGAAAAATAAGGGGGGTGAGTGAAATGTGCCTAGTAAAGGAATTTTATGCAGAGCTAATATTATGAAATCTATATGTAATTAAAAGCCTTTATTTCCTATCAGTACACTAGGGACAGTAAAAGGAAGGACACTATAGTCGGTTAGGGATTCGGATGGAGTATGGGAGGTATTTTAAAATACCTATCTTGTCTCGAAACCTAGAAGCGACTATAGAGAGTAAAAGTTAATTTTGTATAAATATCATTTAATAAATTTCTATATATTGAATATCACATAAATTGGTATATAAAACCATTACATAAATTATTTAAGAAAGAACTTCACTTTTTCTTTAAAATATCACTTTCACCATTAAATAAACCACAGTTAAGTATTGTAACCATTTTAGTATGATAAACAGCTCAGTGATATTAACATTTCAGTAAACCATACGATAATCCGTTAGGTGAACAGTACTGATTAAATAAATAATTAATCTCATAATGGTTTATAAAAACTTTTAAATAAAATACTTTAATTAGTATTTTTAGCAATCACTTTATATACATTTCACACACTTCAATAAAATCCTATAAGTAATACAGTAAATAGTTCAGTACGGTAAACACTTCACTTTAGTAAGCATAACAGTTTAGTGAAAATTGTAGTAGTAAACTAGTAACACATGAATGAAGACTAGGAAATACCTTGAATATATCATGCTATAATCCCCATAGGGAATAATAATAATAATTACATGAGACATATGACTATAGTCTATAATTGTCCTTGGTCGTACACTGATAAGGTGTCAACCAGGACGTTGAAGATAGGATCAGTATCAACAACTTCACACAGTAACAGTACAGTAAACATATGAGCATGATACGG
The DNA here is from genome assembly GCA_032173925.1 of Heritiera fomes. Lineage (NCBI taxonomy): Eukaryota > Viridiplantae > Streptophyta > Magnoliopsida > Malvales > Malvaceae > Heritiera > Heritiera fomes. Next base: position 19,269,646 of record JAPDPM010000010.1, read on the forward strand.
GGCCTAACAGTCTCAAAACAGTTTATAAGAAATCACTTCACCTTTATGGAATTTAGCAAAATAGATAATATCTTTAAGAAAATCCATAAAGGTATAAAATCACACAGTATACAGTACGATGAAAATAGTGTTATAAAATATTTGCACTGTAGTAATAAATTTCATAAATATTCTATTTCACTGTAAAACACATATATCCGCATTTCCATACTTTCATTTCGATGAAATTCAATTTCAGAAATTCTTAAATATTATTTTGCAGTAATTTCACACTTTTTAGAAAATAATAATACTTATTTATTTTCCAAGGCTAATATTTATAATATAGTGAATATTATATTGAAAATAATTTATAAAATATTCACCTTTAAATGCTTCACTTTATAAGCCACTTATTACATTGTAAATCATTTAAGAGCAAATTTTCGGTAACTTTACTTTAATTGAATTCAATAACATGAATATTTAAATAATGTTTTTTGGTATATTGATATTTTATGAAAAATATTAAATCTTACATTTTCATGGCTATGAATTCACTTAGTAATGCACTAAAATATTTTATGGCATGTTCAGAAAATTTTCTAAGAAATTTTCAGTAGCATAACGGCTGCTAACAGCCTAACCTCTTTGCACTTTGAACACAATATAATATCAGCCAAAAGCCACAGTTTTCACAGTTTTCAATGACATTTCACTTCCAAATATTCTCATAAAATTATTTCCATTGAAAACATGCATTCATGAAATCTTTACAGTCTACATACACATCCTTTACCTGTCTCATGATATCGGACTTCTCGATAGTACCACTTGTAATCTGATACTCCCGGGCTGTAGATAAATTTACCAAAAATATTAAATCTTTTAAAACTTATTTTTAAGCTACTTTTTTCAGCCACATTTTACACTGCAAATATTTATGCAATATATTTTCTATCAGTGCTAAAACACAACTTCTCCGTTTTAAGTCAGAATTTAAATCTGATTGCACCAGTGGACTCCTCATAATTTCTACAGTCTATTGGCACCCTAAAATTATCAAAATGCAGCACCAAACCCTCTCCCCTTCATGTGGCGGAATACTTCTGTGATAACCGCAAATTTTCTATTTTTGGAAATTAGTATTAAAGAAAATAGATAAAAAGGAAACAAATAAATTAAAGTAAATAAATAAATTATTTATGAGAGGGGAATACTGTTGGAATTTCCGTAATTGATGAAGTGAAGAAGTGGAGAAAATTAATTTGGATAAATTTGAGGAATTTAATTTGGATAAATGGAAATCCAAATTAAATAAGAAATGAAAAAGGAGAAATAAATTGGATATTAGGAAATCCAAAATTTAATGAAATAAAAATATGTATAAGACGATATTCATATAATTAGATTTTATAAATATAGTTACATATGTTTTTATATAAATACATATGTATATATAGGAAATATAATATACATATGATATACGGATATATATTATTTTATATCATAAAATAAATACATATGTATTTATGTATACAAATAAATATATATACGATATATATTATTTTAAAGTTAAAGTGTAGAGATATATATCTGTATATATATATATGTATATCTAATATAATAATTATAGATATAATTATACAAATATAATTATATGAATATTGTAATTATATATGTATATAATTATATAAAAGAAATAATTATATATATAACAAAAAAAAGGAAAACAAAAAAAAGGAAACAGAAACGGGAAATGGGATCCCGTTTCTATCGAAATAGGAGAAGAGGGGCGGCCGACCACCGTTGGCCGGCCAACCGAGGGAGAAAGGAAGGGAGAACGGTGTTGCCGGCGAGAGGAGAAGCAAACGGTGACGGCATGGGGCGGAAAGAGAAGGAAACGGCGCGAAGCAAAGCGAAAAATTGAAAGGAAAAAAGAAGAGAAGATTGGCGGTGCCGGCTGATCCGGGCACCGCCACCGCCAGCAACGTCACCGACGAGGACCAAAGAAGGTGAAGGAGGCCACCGGTTGTGAAGGAAATGGCGAAGGAAGGAGAAATGAGAAGGAGAAGAGCCGAGATCTTCTGCCGCTAGATCCGGCACCGCCGCCATCGATCTGGAGAAACGGAGGGCGGATCCAGCATCGTGGCCATCTCCGCCAGCTGAGGAGCCATCGAACCGCCGGAGAACCGGCCACCTGAGGAGAGCCAGCGGTGAGGGAGCTTGACCGGTTCGAACCGGTTCAGACCAGGAAAAGAAAAGAAAAGAAAAAGAAAAAAAAGAAAAGAAAAGAGAAAGAAAAGAAAAGAAAAGAGAAAAAGGAAGAAAAAGAAGAAAAAGGAGAATTTGAGGAATTTGGAGATTCCCGAGAATTCGACAACTCGAAAATTTACGGAAATTCGGTAAGAAATTTTCGAAAATTAATTTTCAGAAAAATTTAATAAATTATGAAAAAATTCTAAAATTAAGAATTTTAATTTCCAGAAATTATTCTCGGCGATCGAGATGAGGAATAGGGAGATATGGAGTACGGGCGCGACCGACAAGAGGAAGTCGTCGACTTGGAAAAGGTAAGGGATGCATGTGCAGCACTGTAAGGATATTCAGTCTGCATGATTTTTATTATAAAATATTTTATGAAAATGGTGTGATGATTCGGTGGTTGGAAATTTGTGATGATGTACTGGCTGGAATTATAAACTATATTTTTGTGCAGGAGACTAGCCAATCGGTAGTCGTTATGCTGCCGAAAAATTATCGAAAATTATCGAAAATTTCTGGAAAATTCAGAAAATCATAGTAAATGATTTTATGTCACGAGAAATGATTTTCAATCACAAGAATCGAGAAAATGAATATTTTCATAAAAATATGAATAAAATAAAAATGATTTTAAAATATTCATGTTTTCGAGAATGGTGATAATGAAATCACCGAAAATTCTTTTAATATGTAAATTACATGTAATACGAGACGAAAAATGAAAAGAAATAAAGTGAATATTTTTATATCTATTTCTTAAATATTCACTAAATGATTTTATAACCTTTATGGCTTTAAATTATGAAATTATATATATTTTTATAAATTTCATAAAGGTTTATTGATGATGAAATATACGGTTTTGAGACTAGTTGGCATCCTATCATGCTGATATGTGATATGTGACATGTGATATGTGATATGTGATATGTGATATGTGATATGTAGTCCCGGCCGACACCTGATCAGTGATCCGCCGAGGACAATTATAGACTATGGCCATAGATCTGACAAGATTATTTATACCCTTCGGGGTCTATATCATGATATGAGTAGCGACCCAGTGGACGGGCTGGGCGTACGTGCCTAAGTCTCCTAAGTCTCCATATATGATATGTTTTAAATAAAAATATTTTACATGATATGTAATATATGAAATGTAAATGTTTTACATGATATGTGATACGTGAAATGTAAATGATTTATAGCATTTTTATAAAATGCTAATTTCAGTATTGTTTTTAAGTACTATGAAATGATTTTCATATGATATGTGACACGAATATGTAATATGTTTTCAAAAGGAAAAAAGAGGAAAATAAATCTAATATTCTTATTTTAAATTTTAAATTGAATATTAGATTTAAATGATATATATGTTATACGAAAAGGGTTTAATAGCTTATTTTGCTATTTAAAGTACTGTACTAATATGATTGTACAGTAAAACATGAAATGAGTTTTAAATGAGAATGATGATGATTTAACTAATATCCTTTTCAAAGAATATATGAATATTAGTTACTTTATTTAAATACTTTATTTCATAAAAGCATTATTTTGAAAGGAATATGAAAATGATATGGAATAAAAAAGAAAAGGATTTAAATTTCAAACGAAAAGAAATTTATTACTCTCTACAGTTACTTCTAGGTTCTGGGACAAGATAGGTATTTCAAAATACCTACCTTACTCGATCCGGATCCCTAGCCAACTGTAGTATCCTTCCTACATGCGAGCCTAGAGCCCCATAGGAAAAATGAAAAAGTTTTTTAGCATATAAGAAGCTGAATATCAAGTATGCATATAATTCCCTTACTGAGCCGTGGTTTGCTCACCCCTTAATTTTAACATTTCAGGTTTTTGAAGACTAAGAGTCTGACACCTAAGGGATTTTGGCTGCGCATTTGGGGACGATGCGACAACTTGATTTATTTAATAAGGTATGATCATTTATTATTTGTATTTAGACTTATCGACAGTACTACTTTCTTATGAAGTAAGATAGGGGATGTACTTCATATTATAATTTAATATGAAATTGTTCATATGTAAAAGAAAAGTAAAGTATCGCAGACAGCATAACCAAATAAGATGTTTAGAATAAGATGAAAAATAGGGTCACGGGCTGTGACAACTTTCTGTCGCAAATTTCAAAGAATTTCAACAATCTAAGCTTACATACTTGTCTATCCATGCTCACTAAGCAATTTGGCACCATTTTCATGCAAGTTTCAACATGGTTTCATTGCGTCCTTCATCTAACCGAAACCCCCATGAATGGAAAATTTTTATTTAGCAAGATTTAATTAAAACTAATGCTTAATTCATGCTTAGAATGCTTAAATATGCCATAATCCATCATTAAAATTCAAAGAACACAAAGGTATATAAAATGGGTACCTTGACCGAAACCTTCCAACCCATTTTTCTTTTGATGTAGTCATTTTTTCTTGAAGCTCTTGGTATGGCTAGATAGAGCATGAAAAGATGAACAAGTTTGTAGAAATAAATTTTGTGAGAAAATGTAGTTTCGATGTAGTTTAGAAAGGTTTTATTTTCTTTTCTTATTTTTCTTTCAATGGTGGCGCGGGATGTGATGAAGGAGATGATGAATAGTGGCCAGCAGGTTTATGGGGAGTTTAATAGAAAATTCTAGATGGGGAAAAATTACGAAAATGCCCTTGATTATAAAAATTTTAGACAATTTTGCCCTTAAGTTTTCGTAATCGTTATAACTATGTCATTGCACTCCAAAATTTTGGATTTCATCACCAAATACTCTTATTAGATGTATTTTAATGAATCATGGTGGTTTTGTCTACACGCGGTACACCGAAGGTGTGAAATTACAAAATTACCCCTAGCAGACCGCCAGCAAAATTTTTTGATTTAACCATTGATTCAATAAATATATTGATACTATCTTAAACTCCTTTTCATGTAGAAAATCATGGTATTTTTATTTCTTCTCAATTTATTTTAGTTTAGGCACAATTTACGAAAATACCCTTGGGACGTAACTGTCATTTTTTAATTTGTTTGCTACACTTCCCAAAATAATGAAAATAAAGTATTTTGGTCTCTAAATTTCCATATTATAATTATTACACCTTTCGTACACTGTTTTCCTCAATCATAATTACATTTGGGCACTATAAACTAAGTGGGGCCTACATCACTATTTATTTATAATTTACAATTTTTTCCAAACATAAATTAATTAATAAATATTTATACATGTACAGTACAATATAATTGGTTCTCATATTTTCTCCCCACCTTTAGGAAATTTGGTCCTCCAAATTTTGCCTGGACCAATCGTTGAAATAGCTTATGTACTTTAGACTTCTAATTCTTATATAGATTTCTCCTTTGAGCATTACTGTCATAGCACTTTTGAAATGTAGAATTTCTAATGAGAAACTCTCAAGGTCGGTGTTTAATATTGATATAACTTTACTGTCGACTTATATGTAGTTCCTAATCCCTTATGCCAAATCTGTACATTATAGGGAGTTTGCTTTACCAAATCGGGAGTTATCAGTTTTGGATTTCCCATTTTCTTCTATATCATTAGAAGTCTACATTCTACACCATTCTACTTCTCATATAGTGTCATGCCAATGTTAGTTTGATAATTAATTAGTAGTAGTCCCAGGAGCTTTTTAAAATCCATAGCATTTGCTCCCGACATATTCTTGAGCGTCTAAGTAGTACGCTCAATCTATCCATCAATTTACACATGAGAGGCAGTGCTGGAACTATATCGGAATTCCCATAGCCTCTTGAATTCTCTCCCAAATTAGAATGCAGCATGGAAATCCATATCATAAGTGATGCTCAGTGGAACTCCAGTACAGTCTCACTATTTTCAAAACATATATATCGACTAAGGCACTAAGGGGATTAATAAGTCTGATCACGAAGAAATGAGTTATTTTAATCATTCTATCTTTATAATTACTTCTAACATCATGATTCTTCTGGTTCTTTAATAACCCAAAATAAAATCTCTCATGATCGACTCCCATTTTCACATTGATTTGATAGAGGCTGTAACAAACTTGCAGACTTAAATGTTTAACTATCACTTAGTGTCGGTGAGACATTTGGTATCAATCTCCACTATATCTCTTTTCATCTTGAGATACCAATACCCTCTTTATTCTTATGGTACATTTAGTACTGCTTGAATGCAGAATGTACCTAGAGATGTGATCTCTTTCAAATTAGATTCTTTAACTAATAATTATCTGAAATACAATTTCTGTCTCCAAACTATCTATGCTAATTTAATAATTCAAATACATAACCATTTTATAATTTGCAGTAAATTTATTTATTTACTCCTCTAAATATGGCTAATTTTATCTGTTAAGTCTAGCTCGATCTTGAATCTAGCTGTAAATACATAATCATAAGAGGAAATCGCATTACTTCAACAATTCACATTCCCTAATCATCACATGAGATATCTTCTTCATACGTTTTCCAACTTAACATGCTTGTCACTTCAGTTACTTTCCCTTGAATAGTCTAAGACTTCACAATTAAAATCTTTTAACAACTTTTGAATACTACACTCACACTTACCCATTCACTCATATTTAACTTCATCACATATGAATTATGTCCGCGGAGCATTTGATCCCGCAACTTTGATATTCACATAAACTCGATAAATTCCACATTTCAATCACTATCTTTAGTCTCTCACATTTAGCAATACCCTCAATTTTAGGCGAATCCATAGTCGCTTCATTATTCAAGACCATATGTCTTAGAAGGAATTATGTCTAGTTGGAACTCATATTTACTAAACTTAACATATAACTTCCAATCTTTGAGAGTCTGCAAGGCTATACATAGTGCTGCTCATGTTCTTCTGGTGCCTTAGAATATATTGGCATATCATCATTGATCATAAATCACAATTTATCCAGGTATGATTTAAATACCTCATTCATTTGGCTCATAAACACTATAAGGGCATTCATCCATCCGAAAGGCATTACAAGGAGCTTGTAATAGTCTTACTGAGTCCTAACTATTATCTTAAAGATATCAACCTCTTAGATTTTAGCCGATGATACCTTGATCAATAATTGATCTTAAAAAACACTAGTACACCTCAGAACGGATCAATTGGACCGTCAATCCTTTGATATATATATATATATATATATATTTATGCTTGATAGATCACTGTTATTTAATTGGTAGTTGATATACACTCGTAAACTACCATTATTCTTCTAGACAAATGACACTGATGTTCTCACAGAAATCCATTAGGATAGATAAGTTCTTTATCCAATAGTTCTTGGAGTTGCTTCTTAAGCTTTTTCAACTCCGTTTATGTCATCCAATAAGAGCTTGGAAATAGGCTTCATACTGAGAATCGAGTCAACGATAACTCGATCTCCCAAATCGATGATAACATTGGTAAATTGTCTAGAATTACATCCAGTAAATTTCAAATCACCATCTCATTCAACGTTGGACATTTCATCTTTATGTCCTTCACATACACCATATATCCTGTAACACTTGAACAATTTCAATACACATTTCACTTTGATTCCTTTATTTATTTACAACTTTACAATATAGCATTCAGAATGAGAAAAGGTGATGTACTTGGTATAACAATTTAAGCTAACACAATTCACAGCTAACATATCCATTTCTGGAATTACTTCGAAATCATACATGTTCGACCAACTTAGGTTAGCTGTTGTTGTCCTTTTCTCTTACAGTCACTTTACAGTTTCTATATACACTTTTTAAAAATTTGTGATACTCTAAACAGTATATTATTCTGTAAGATGTACCCCAAAAATTTTCAGTTCTACAAGTATATGATTAATACATATAGAAATCAAAAAGAATGTGTAGAACTAGGATTAATAGTACTGATATTGAGTGATCAAATACACATATCACATTCAGTAGATGTATCATTTCTCATAGCATCAAACAATCCCCAACCATATACCCCGTCTGTTCACATTTAATTCAGACCCTAAAGAAAATATAATAAGGCCGACTATCATGCGATGTGATAACTACAAATTTTTGCACTCCGTAAGTAGATAAACGTAATCTCACTTAATAGAAATCAAAATAGTGGAAATTAAGGTGATGTAGATTTAATAATAAGTGCTAATGGGCATTCGAAACCCTTTCTTTTTGTAACAAAAAAAAAGTGCCAATGGGCATGTTGAAGTAAATTAAATTAAAGGATTACTAATGGGAGCAAAATATATTATTTAGTTATGTATGATTAAATTTAATTGTTGGAAATTCACCTTAGGGAATCAATTATAAAAATTTGAGAGAGAAATAGATACATATCTATAGAAGGAACAAAGACATATATGGTATATCAATTAAAATAGATATTATATAAAATATTTATAATAAGAAAATTTATAAAAATATATAAATAAAAATATAATTATATGTTTTTGGTAGTAATATAAATATTGTTAGCTTTAAATTGCCATAAATATTTTGAAATGACAAAAACTTAAGTAAGCTTTAATGTTTTAATTCATATTGTAAATTTGCCTTATCACACATGATTTTCTCAATACATTTCAAGTGATCATATCAAACATTAAGACCATGATTTAATGATGCATACTCTTATTGGTATTAATACTTTGTAAATGTTTTGAATATTTTAGAAAATCACTTGATGAATTTTTAGATCATGTTTTCATTTGAGAAAGTCAAGAAAAACTCCCACAAAAATGCCAAAAGGTTTTGGGTTGAATTAGGATCAAAGACCACATCATTTCTAACCCAAAAGTGCAGGAAAAATGCCATCTGGAAGAAAAGGATCGATCCCCTAGGGAAAGGAATCGATCCCATTTTGGCAGAATGCCCTGGAAGCAAGAAAATGAAGCATGGGATCGATCCCCTAAGGAAAGGGATCGATCCCTTTGTGTCAAAATGTCCCCAACGGCTAGTTTCTGTGAGATACAACGACTAGTTTCTGTTTTGGCTCCAACCAACGTCCACAAACCATCCAAGGGACTATAAATAGAGGCTTAGAAGCTAAAGGAAGGAAGAGGAACAACCAAGCAACATCTTTCATCATCTTATTCATCTTCTCAAGCCTCAAACAACAAATCAAGAGCTCCAAAGTCTACATCTTCTATCATTCATCTATTTCTTGTTTTGCTTAGCACAAATCTTGTATAGGCTTTTACTTGTGCTTAATCTCTGTAATCACTTGCCTATCTAGAGGCCTTCTTTGATTACTTCTCTTGTAAACCAATTCATTCCTTGTAAAAGGGGAGGTTTCTCTTTAGCCTCGAAAAAGAGGGAGGTTACTCTTGAGCCTAGAAAAAGAGAGAGGTTTCTCTTGATCCTTGAAAAGAGGGAGTGTAACAAATTCAAGTATAGTGAATTTGGGGAAAATCCTTGGGAGCGTCTCAAGTTAGAGGACGTAGGCAAGATAGCCGAACCTCTATAAATCGATTGTGTAAATCTCTCTCTCCTTACTTTTTATTTACTTGCACTTATATTGTGTTTATTTCATTGAACTTGAATTGCATGCTTGTCTAGCCTAGAGAACTTAGAAAATATCAATATAGGCTAGAGAATTTAGAGAAACCGAAAAACGAGCTTAAGGTTAGTTAAAAACCGATTCACCCCCCTCTCGGTATAGCCTATAAGAGCCAACAATTGGTATCAGAGCTCGGGCTCGAGATTGAATTGGATTAACCTCTATCGAGCAAAACGATCTTAAATGGCTCACTTGAATGTAGGCACACCTCTAGGAGAAGAGGGACACTCATTAGTTAGACCTCCACTATTCAATGATGAGAATTACTCTTATTGGAAAACTAGGATGATGTTATTTGTACAATCTAATGACTATGAAGTGTGGAGAGTAATAGTTAATGGTCCTAGAATCCCAATAAAGAAAGTAGATGGAAAAGATGTCCCTAAGAGTGAGGATGAGTGGGATACCAATGATATGAGATTGGCACAATTGAATGCCGAGGCTATGCACACCCTCTTTTGTGCATTAGGTCCAAATGAATATAATAGAGTGTCCCTATGTGAAAATGCTAAGCAAATATGGGACAAACTAGCCATCACACATGAAGGGACAAATCAAGTTAGAGAGACCAAAGTAGGAATGCTCACACATGATTATGAGCTTTTTAGAATGAAAGAAAATGAGTCCATGAGTGATATGTATACTAGATTTAATTACATAATCAATGGACTTAAGGCATTAGGCAAGACCTATTCCAATGTAGAAATGGTGAAGAAAATCTTGAATAGCTTGCTAAAATCTTGGGAGGCAAAGGTGACTGCTATAGAAGAATCTAAGGATCCTAACACCTTGTCTCTAGATGAACTTATGGGCTCCCTACTTACATATGAAATGAAATTAAAAAGAAATGAAGAGCCTTCAAAGAAAGTAGGGGTAGCACTTAAGTCTTCCACTCATGAGGTCATTGAAGATAATAGTGATGAGAGTGGAAATGAGGAAGAAAAGGAAATGGCAATGTTTGCCAAAAGATTCAATAGATTTATGAGAATGAAAGAGAGAGAGCAAAATAGGAAACATCATAGGGGAGAGTCAAGTAGAAGAGAAAAAGACCACTTAGTATGTTATGAATGCAATGAACCGGATCACACTAAGCTAGATTGCCCCTTACTTAGGAAGGAAAAAGATAGGAAGCCTAGGAAGAAAGCATTTGTGGCTGCATGGAGCCATAGTGATAGCTTCGATGAGGAAAATGTAGATGAAGAAGTAGCCTACTCATGCTTTATGGCCATTAGTGATGATGAGGCTAGTAGTAGTTCTAGTGAAGATAATGATTATACCTTTAGTGAACTACAAAATGCCTTTGATGATTTAGCAAATGAATTTCAATGCATGAATTCTAAATATAAGAAAATCATTGCTAAATTAAAAATAGAAAATGAAGCCTTGACAAGTGCTAAGATAGAATTTGAAAAGAAACTAGAAGAGGCCAACTTAGAAATAAATGAGTTAAATAGAAAGAATACAAATTTGCATAACTCATTTACTAGGTTCTATATGGGTCAACAAAAATTAGATCACATGTTAGAAACCCAAAGAGCCTTCTTTGACAAAGATGGGTTAGGCTATAATGAAAAACAAAAAGAAACTCATCTTAGGAATTTCCTAGTGAGCAAAAATACTATGCATGATTTATCTCTCACATGCTCACTATGTAATAGAATAGGACACTCCTCACAAGCATGCACATATAGAAAAACCACATTTAGAGGAAGAGTTGTTAGAAAAATGTGGATGCCAAAGCATGCAATAAATAATGATGAATTGTGCTTAAAACGGATCCCTAAGGGATCTAAAATTGTGAACACTAACTCTCATAGACCCAAGAAAATTTGGGTACCAAAGCATGCTTGAATTTATTTGTTGTAGGAGTGTTAGAGCATGGAATTACAAAGCAACAATGGGGTTTGAATGCTCTACACACCTCTATGGAGTTTGCTTGTGCCAATGGGAAAAAAGAAAAGCTTGAGGATCCATCACAACAATTCTTCAAAGAATAGCTCAAGGTGGACTCAACAATTCAAGGCAAAGCATACTCAAGCAAACGAGTTTTGTAAGATTAATTCTTTACTCTTTAAAACTTTTATTTGATTATTTGTGCTTTGATGAGAAAATGTGTTAATGATTCTTGATGCATTGTGAGTTGAATGATAGAACAAAAGGCATGATGAATGATTGTTGAATGTTTGATGAATAGTACTTGATACATTGAATGGAAAGCATGATTTGTGATTTTGAAATGATTTTTGGTTTTCTGCATCTTGAGCAAATTTGATATGTCTATATAATATATTTAGTTGCTCAAAAGATGTCAAATATGTCATATATGCAAAATGCCTTGTCATGAGCCTTAATGAAGAATATGCATGTTGACAATCATGACATGTTGTTCACAAGTATGATGATTTGATGTTATATATGCTTAAAATCTATGTGAACAAGTTTGTGTTGGCATATTTGTGGTTTCCAAAGCTTTGGTTTTGACAAAATATGCATAATGCTTAAAATGACCCTCTTTGAGGCCAAAAATGCTTTTATTGGTGAAAATTCTACCAAAATTGCAAAATCGTTTGTAAAATGGTTTTTCATTCAGTTTTTTCATTCATACAAGTCCAAAATCATGTTTTACAAATGTTTAAACCCTTACTTGGACTTAAATTACTCAAAAACGAAGTTTTGGTACCTCACAAGTCCAATTTTCTGTCAAAACAACTGCAGAATTTGCAGGAAGCATATGAGGGATCGATCCCCACTGTAGCAGGATCGATCCCCCCAGGCCAGAAAAGGCACTCCTGCATGTTTTCAACCGAAATTGAGAAGAACTCTTCATTGTTTTGATATTTTCTCTCTTCTCAACTTAAAATTCATTGTTTTAACTTCTTTTTGATAATCTTTAATGTATGAAAATTCATTTTTCATTGATATCATGCCTCAACTTCAACAATTAATATCATTTCCAACAAATGGTATCACTTTCAACAATCAATATCATTTTTCTTGAACTCACAAGTGCAATATCAGTTTTCTCATTGAAAATGGTCATGAATTGCATAAATCTTGAAATAATCTTGAAACATACTTTCAATGAATGCTTAAACATAACTTTGAGATCTATTTCAATGATTTATGGATATATTTGAGAATTTGATGAACTTGTGCATAATGAGTGTTTTTCATATCTTTTGTTCATCTTAGTCAAGCATGCTTATAGGATTATGTCTCTTGGCTTGACTTATCAATTCCACACTAGGTTTCATGATAATTTTACATCTAGTGGATTGATTCCAAATGTAAATTCAACAATTGGTAATAGTCATTGGCCTATAATGTGTGATGGTAAATGGATCCTAAATGTTCAAATGCATGAAACTTTATCATCCTTGTACTTAAAGAACTAGGGTCTTAATGACAACACCAACATTCAAAGATAAATGCAAACTTGAACATACGTATTTTGATTGATATCCATGCATTTATTCTTGATTGTTTTGATGTTGAACTTACATGCTTGCTTGAGTTTAATCAATAATCATGCCTATGAGATGGGAATAGTTGTTTTCATGATATTATGTGCTTAACCTCACTCATAGTTTATGGATTTTAATGATAAAATATATCTTAGCTTGATAATATTGATTCACTTAGGTGAAGCCATTTTAATTAAAATAGCATATACCCTCTAGAACATTAAATGATGATAACAACTAGGGATATGACTATTAATTGATTAAAATGAATCTTTCCTTGCTCATAATTGGTTAAGGACTTGAATTGGAAAATGAGCATAGGATTTTTGTGCTTGAAACCATGGAAGAAAATGTGTTTGCTTGAATTCCTTGATGTTTTGAATCTTCCATGTGGTATAAATTTGTGAATATGAATATGGATTAATTCCTTATGATAGTATGCTAATGATTGATTGATCCATATACATACTTGATGATGTGTGTAATTGTGTTCTTGCATTTTTAGAATGATTATTTTCTTGACATGAACACACTACACATAGATATTGGATTCATGCAAAATGCTTAAGTCAACCATTAGTAACAATTGGTATTTAGATTGAAATAACACTTAGTATCATTGGAAACCATATTTTTAATAATTGGTAAGCCAAAACTAAATTGCCAATTGGTATTGCCAATTGGTTTGAGCTTTAAATTGACAATTCTTCTCATGCTCCTTAGATTGAAATGACAAATAGAGAAGAATTCTTTTAGGATATTTTTGCATGAAACTCTTGTGTGCTAGAATTAGAAGTTAATTGCTATATATCTTGATTCTATGCACATTCTTGCTTGAACATGATTTATGAGCACATGCATATGATATGTTATCTAATTTTAGCTCATAATCATGATGTATTGACATGCACCTTAGTTGGACCTTAGAGAACAATTGATATACTTAGGTGCTTGCTTAACTTTGTACCAATTGGAACCTTCTTGCAAAATTACTTATCAACAATTGGTATCAAAATTATTTATAAACAGTTGGTATAGGAAAATAAGCCTTGTCCTTTGCATGCCTAAACATTTCATACTCTTTATGGACATTGTCTTATAATTTGTGCTATGAGTCCCATGTACTAACATGTTTCTTGTTGGATGGAGCATTTTTATTTGTTCTCACATAGCCATGATTTTAGGGGGAGCATATTTTTCCTTCTTTTTGCTATGACAAAAAGGGGGAGAGATAGATAAAGGGAGAGATAGATATAGGGAGAGATATTAAGGGGGAGAGATAATGAGGGAAAATTCATTTTCAAAACCCATGCTTATATTAAGGGGGAGCTTTATAAAATCTTGCATTATTTGAGGGGGAGTATTTTATCAAAAAATTTTCAAAGCAAATTTACATTAAGTTTTGTCATATCAAAAAGGGGGAGATTGTTAGCTTTAAATTGCCATACATTTTTTGAAATGACAAAAACTTAAGTAAGCTTTAATGTTTTAATTCATATTGTAAATTTGCCTTATCACACATGATTTTCTCAATACATTTCAAGTGATCATATCAAACATTAAGACCATGATTTAATGATGCATACTCTTATTGGTCTTAATACTTTGTAAATGTTTTGAATATTTTAGAAAATCACTTGATGAATTTTTAGATCATGTTTTCATTTGAGAAAGTCAAGAAAAACTCCCACAAAAATGCCAAAAGGTTTTGGGTTGAATTAGGATCAAGGACCACATCATTTCTAACCCAAAAGTGCAGGAAAAATGCCATCTGGAAGAAAAGGATCGATCCCCTAGGGAAAGGGATCGATCCCATTTTGGCAGAATGCCCCGGAAGCAAGAAAATGAAGCATGGGATCGATCCCCTAAGGAAAGGGATCGATCCCTTTGTGTCAGAATGTTCCCAACGGCTAGTTTCTGTGAGATACAACGGCTAGTTTCTGTTTTGGCTCCAACCAACGTCCACAAACCATCCAAGGGACTATAAATAGAGGCTTAGAAGCTAAAGGAAGGAAGAGGAACAACCAAGCAACATCTTTCATCATCTTATTCATCTTCTCAAGCCTCAAACAACAAATCAAGAGCTCCAAAGTCTACATCTTCTATCATTCATCTATTTCTTGTATTGCTTAGCACAAATCTTGTATAGGCTTTTACTTGTGCTTAAACTCTGTAATCACTTGCCTATCTAGAGGCCTTCTTTGATTACTTCTCTTGTAAACCAATTCATTCCTTGTAAAAGGGGAGGTTTCTCTTTAGCCTTGAAAAAGAGGGAGGTTACTCTTGAGCCTAGAAAAAGAGAGAGGTTTTTCTTGATCCTTGAAAAGAGGGAGTGTAACAAATTCAAGTATGGTGAATTTGGGGAAAATCCTTGGGAGCGTCTCAAGGTAGAGGACGTAGGCAAGGTAGCCGAACCTCTATAAATCGATTGTGTAAATCTCTCTCTCCTTACTCTTTATTTACTTGCACTTATATTGTGTTTATTTCATTGAACTTGAATTGCATGCTTGTCTAGCCTAGAGAACTTAGAAAATATCAATATAGGCTAGAGAATTTAGAGAAACCGAAAAACGAGCTTAAGGTTAGTTAAAAACCGATTCAACCCCCCTCTCGGTATAGCCTATAAGAGCCAACAAATATAATGTATTTATTAAAGGAAATATATATTAAAAAAAGGTAATAAAAAATGTGTGTATATATATCTTTATAGATATACTTGATATATGTATATATAATAGTAATAGAAAAAAAAGTATAAATATTTGATATATATGATTTTAAAAAAATTAATAATAAAAATAAAAATATAAGCCCAATTGGCTTCTTGAAAAAACTAATCTAGCTTAACTGCTCCATGTTAGTGGTTAGTGGGAGCAGGGATTTGAAAGAAATAAAAGTCCTCTGCAAAAGAAAGAAAAAAAAGAAGAAAAAAGAAATGGAATGTGAGAGAACAGCGAGAGAGAATAAGAAACAAAGATGCAGTGAAGGAGAAAAAGAGTGAAGGAAGACCGTAAGTGAAGAGGCTGGAGAAGGAGTGGGGCGTTGATCGACTGGAGAAAAAGAATAGAGGAAGAAGAAGCCATTGAGCAAGGGTGTTGGGCGTTGATTGGGGCTGAAAAATGCTGGGTTTTTGAGGCACTATTAGTGGTTGAAATGAGTTGGGTTTGTAAGTGTAGAAATAGAGACATTACAAGGTGGTTCTTGACTGATCGTTGGTGTTTGCTTTTGTGGCTATTTGGTGTTGAACCAAGCACCCAAAATCAAAACTGATTAGGAACTTCTTTCCTCAATAAAAGCTATAAAGAGAAAAGAGCCAAGAGAAGAAAAGGGCTTAGTGAACTAAATCTGCTTTCATTGGTTTGAGAAACTGAACTTGATTGAGAGTGAAGGAATTGGAATAAAGGAAAGTGAGGATTGAGCTGAAGTTTCATGTAAAAGAGGAAGAAACTGAAGCATGCCACATTAAGGAAGAGGAACCGAGAGCTGATAGCTGAAGCTTGGAGGTGCTGAACAGGGGAACTAAGGTTGGACTCTCAAGTTGTTGTTGGTGTGATAAAAGGTCGCAAGGTGGCGTTCAAGGCTGGCTCAGCAAGGCTTTTAGGTAGAAATTTCAAACTAAAAATGGCATGAGAACAGGGGTTGAAAACAATGACTTTGGTGTTGGTTGTTGGGGCTGAAAGTATCATTTTGTAAGGGTTGTATGGGTGGTGGTTAGAGGCTGGAAGGCTAGCTGGGAATGGCGTGGACTAGAATTGATTTGGGGTGTTGGTTTGGTGCTTTGCCAGTGTCAAGGCCCTGCCCCGTATCACCAGGCCATTTGTGACAACCAAGAATTCTTCCATTTTTGGAATTTTGTATTCTATAAATTCAACTCCTGAAGTTAATAGAAAAGTTAGAGTAAATAAATAAATTCATTTATGAGACTTGAGTATTCGGAATTACGACATTTGATGAAATGGATGGATTGGAAATTTAGAAAATTGAGAATTTAATTAGGTATTAAGGGATTTAAAATTTGAAGAAATAAAAATATGCGAATGTATATACTTATATGTATATTAATATATATAAATACAAATATACAAATATATATAAAAGCAATAAATTGTATTTTGAAGTAAAGTGTACATATTAATAAATAATAAAATAGGAAAATATATGCTATAAGTATTTTATATATGTATATAGTAAATATAAATTATATATAAATTCTAATATATATATATATTTATATATAAACTCTCTCTCTATATAATAAATATAGATTTTAGAAGTATATAAATAGTATATATTATATATATATATTTATAAATATCAATAGATTTATATATATATATGTTAAAAAAAAAAAAAGAGAAAAGAGGGAATTGGGATACCTTACCCGATTCCCCTTTCATTTTCTCTTTTGTACAAAACAGAGGAGAAGCGAGCAAAGCAGAGGCCGGCCGGATGAACCAAGGGATGGTGAGGGTTGCCGGTGATGAGAAGAGAGGAAAAAAAGAGAGTTGCCGCCGGAAAGAGTAGAAACGATTGGGGTTGGGCAGATCGGAAGGAAAGAAAAGAAAAAGAAAGAGAAGTATAGGAGGATCGCCGGCTATCGATCAATCAAGGCAGAGACAGATCCGGCGAGGATGGATCTGGCCAGATCTGGTCGAAACAAGAAGGAAAATGGGGAGGCCTATGATCAGAAAAAAAAAAGAACAGAAAAGAGAAGGTATTGTCGGGCTGACGGAAGGGAAACGGGAAGGGAGAGGATGTTGGCGCTGCCACTGTCACTGCGGCCGCCTTGGTCTCCCTACCCTGGATGTGGCGCTGACACCTTAGAGCTGCCGCTGGCGAGTGGTGGCTTAGGTGAAATAGGGCTGTTCAAAAAAAAGAAGAAGAAGAAGAAAGAAAAAAATGGTGAGAAATTTATTGTAAATTTTATTTTATTTTTATTATATTGTTGAGTAATCTTATGGAATTCTAAGTTTGAGTATGGAATTAAATTCGTAGAAATTATACAAAAGGTGTTTGGAGATTGACAGAGCTTGGGAAAGATAAACGCGCGACATACTTGAGAAATTCGCTAACACCGAATTGGTAAGGGATGCGTATGTAGGCCGTAGGGATATATCAAATGTATGATTTGATGAGTACAATTTAATGAAATTATTTGATATTGAATTGCCTTTGAAAATCATGCAAATTGTGGTATACGGCTGGTTTTATATACTGTATCTTGAGTACAGGAGGTTAGGAATTCGCAGTTGTTATGCTGCCAAAATTTTTTCAAAATTATTCTAAAATATCACGAAATATTTTAGATGCATATTTGAGTGAATTGTGAACCTCGGAAATAAATTCCATAAATTTTCCATAATTTGGGGATTTATTGAAAAATATTAAATTAAATATTCATGTTATGGATTTTTAGTAAAGTGAGAATAAAAATATATTCTTTATAATATTAAATATTCAAAAAGAATATTTATGAGATTTCTCACTAAATACATGAATATTTATTGACTGTTTTCACTGTGTTTCGATATATGAAATTAATACCTTTTTGGAATATTTATATAAATAAATGATAAATTTTATTAAAATTCCTTAAAGGTATTTTCATCATAAATGAAATGTTTTGAGACTGTTAGGCCCCATATCATGCTAATGTATTTACTGTTACTGTTACTGTCACGTGGCTGATTGACCTGTCAAGTCATCAGCAGTTCCGGAGTCACCTAGCAAGTGTACACCGAAAATGCCTTATAGACTATGGCCATAGATCTTACTGTTACTGTTTCCTTGCGGGGATTATAGCATGATATACTGAGGGTGATGCCTAGTTGTCTCCACCTACTATTTATTGATATTGCTTTGTGAATCATTGATTTTTGTTTTACTGAAACTGTGAACTACTATTGATTACTACTGAATTGTGATTCACTGTTGAGTGCTTTATCTAATTGAGAACTACAGTTACTGTTTTATTGAATTACTGTTTACGGTTACTGAACTGAGGATTTCTGTTAACCATTTTACTGAACTACTGTTTACGGTTTACTGTTTAATGTTTACGGTATCGTACTGAATCGTTACTGTTTACTGAATTGAAAGAGTTTTATGGAAATTATTAATGCTTATAACAGTTTATTGTGCTGTGGAACTCAAGTGTTTACCGTATTATACTGTTTTTATATTGTACACTGAACTGTTACTGAATTAATATCGAACCATTTTACTATCACTGTACAGAATACTGCACCGAACTATTACTGAAATATTTTACAAAATTTAAAATGTTCCAGATGAACATTTTATGTCACATCTAGTGACCACATATTTCACGTTTTTCTATACAACTTATACGGTTGGGTTGTCTGTGATACTTTACTTTTCATATTCATTTAATTATTAAATATAAGATTAATAATATCAATTACTTCCCCTATCTTAATTCTCAAGAAAGTAGTACTGAAAGTAAGTCTAAATACAGAAAATAAATGATCATACCTCATATTATAAATCAAGCTATCGCAGTGTCTTCAAATGCGCAGCTCAAAATCCTGAGATGTCAGATCTCTTAGTCCTTGAAAATCTGAAATGTTAATATTAAGGGTGAGCAAATCACGGCTCAGTAAGAGAGTTATATGCAACACTTGATATTCAGCTATCTATATGCTGAAAATAATTTTTCACTTTATTTAAATCTTCCTAGAGACTCTAGGTTCACATGTAGGAAGGATACTACAGTCGGCTAGGGATCTGGATGGAGTCAGGCAGGTATTTTGAAATACCTGTCTTGTCCCAGAACTTAGAAGCAACTGTGGAGAGTACTATATTCCTTGTTCTCAAAATGATATAATTTTCGTTTTCACGGAGTAAACCACTTATTTCTTTTCACTTCCGTACAGCTTAAAACACGTGACAGTTCAGTAATAAAACAGTGGTTTCCTTTAGTACAGTTAAAACACATTACAGTACAGTAGCAAAACTTATAGTTTACTTTCTTTCTCATCAGTACAGTAACCGTATCTTACAGTTCAGTAAAACAGTAATATTTAATACAGTATCATTCGGTAAAACAGTATTTTGCAAATCAATAAAACAATATCTTGATACAGTTTAATCAGTAAATAGTAAACAGTAAACAGTAGCTACCTATTCACTAAACAGTAAACGGTAGCTTTCAGTTCAGTATCATGGAGACCAGGCAACACCCTAAATATATCATGCTATAATAATATCATCCATAATAGGGGAAACACAGTAATATTTAATACAGTACCATTCGGTAAAACAGTATTTTGCAAATCAGTAAAACAATATCTTGATACAGTTTAGTCAGTAAATAGTAAACAGTAAACAGTAGCTACCTATTCACTAAACAGTAAACGGTAGCTTTCAGTTCAGTATCATGGAGACCAGACAACACCCTAAATATATATAATGCTATAATAATATCATCCATAATAGGGGAAACACATAAGATCTATGGCCATAGTCTATGGGGTCCTCAGTGTGCACTGATCAAGTGTCCACTGGGATGCTGATAATAGGATCAATATCTATCAACACTAACACGTGACACGTGAGCATGATATGGGGCCTAACAGTCTCAAAATAGTAAACACGTGATATAAACCCCATTTATGAAATCAATTTCATTGAATATAAGTTCAATCAATCCACAAATATTCATAAGGAAAATATTTTCATCTTATGGATAACAATTTATAAAATATTCATACTGGGGTCATCATTCTCGAAAATGTTCTTAAACATTATAGAACAATATAAATCACATTTTCCATATGGTGAAAACAGTTTATAAAATAATCACTGTAAAATATAAAAGGTCATAACTGTCCTTTTTCACCATAAAACATATACGCACGTTTTTTCGTGCTTTTTATCGAAAACATGATTTTCAAAGTTATCGGGATTCAAATCAATTATTTTTATGATTTATGAAAAATTAAAATATTTATTTTTCAAATCAATACTCCCATCCCATGTTTTTTCTGTAAACACATGCAAAGACCTTTTAGTCTCAAAACACTATTTTCTACCTTTAATTACCTTTATGGAATTTTCTATAAACACTTATTTTCACAATTGAACCCATAAAGGTTATTTATAAAATCAAGTGAATATTTAAAAAAATATTATTAAAATATTCACTTTGGGCCTTTTCATTTTTCACCTCGTTTCACGTGAAATATCACCTATCGAGATAAATTTAGGTGATTTCCTTTTTCACCAATTTCAAAAACATGAATAATTTAAAAATTAAATATCACTATATTCATGTTTTATGAAATTTACTTAATTTCTTGATTTTCATACCCGAAAATCGATTCACGTGAAATCAAATCTTTTATTTTGGTTTTCGGTGATTTTCGGTAAATTTTAGTAATTTTTTGATAATTTTTTCGGCAGTATAACGGCTGCCGATTTGGCTAGCCTCCTACATGGAAAATACAGTTTATATTTCTCAACTGGTATTTCACCACAATTTAAAACCGATAAATCACCACATTATAAACCGATAATTATCAACAGCATTTATAAAATTAAATGCAATTTAAAAACATGGCCGAATATCCTTACAGGCGGCACATGTCTCCCTTACCTGTTTCGAGTCGGCGACTGCCTCTCGAAGATCGCGCCCGTGTTCACCTCGCCCGATTCCATCGGCTCGATTATTGAGGGAATTTTTTGGAAATTAAATTCTAAATTTTAGAATTTTTTCATAATTATTTAAATAAATAAATTATTTAAATAATTTAACATTTTTCGAGATTTCTTACCGATTCCCATAATTCTCGGGATTTTAGTAATTTCTGAATTCTCGAAAATTTTCCAGTTTCCTTAAATCCCTTTTTCTCTTTCTCTTTCTTCTTTTTCTTCCTACTTTCTTTTTCTCTTTTCTTTTCTTTTCTTTTCTTTTTCTTTTTCCTTTTTCTTTTCTTTTTTTTTCTTTTTCTTTTTCCTTTTCTTTTATTCCAGCCGGACCGGTCACCTCCTCTCACCGTCGATTCTTCTTCGGTGGCCGGTTCGATGGCGGTTCGATGGCTCAGCAGTTAGCCGACACCACGACGAAGCCAGATTTGGCCTCCGTTCGGTCTGGATCAGTGGCACGACGGCGGATCTACTCGGTTTTGCCTCGGTTTCTTCTCCTCCTCCGTCAGCTTTCCTCCGCCGTTGTTGGCCTTACTGGTGGCTCTGTTCTCCTTCCCCTCACCTCCGCCGAGGTCGAGGTGGCTGTGGTGGTGCCTGGACCGGCCGGCACCGTCGATTTCTCTTCTCTTTTTCTTCGATTTTCTCCGCCGGTTTCGCCTCTGTTCCATTTTTGTTTCTTCCGTTTTCCGTCACCGGTCGTCTCGTCTTCCTCTCCTTGGTTCACCGGCGACGTCTCTCGCCTCACCTCCTCCTTCCTTTTGGCCGACCGACGTGGTCGGCTTTCTCACAAGAAGAATCGGGATTCTTCTCGATTCTTTCTTCTTCTTCTTTTATTTATTTATTTTATTTAATTTCCTATTACAATTATATATATATATATTACGCTTATATTATATATATTATATATAATATTAGTATTTTATATATAGTATAGTACTATATATATTTATATTATATATATATAAATGTGTATATATATATATATATATATATATATATTTGTTTACTTTAAATTACATAACATTTATATAAATATTTATATAAATGTAATACTACTATATATATTGTATTTACAATATATATATATATATATATTCAAACTTTAGTGTAAATTAATATTTATATTTCTAAATTATATGTATATATATATATATATATTTATATATACATAAGAGATTATACTGAAATACATATGTATTATTTAATTTCTTCCGATAGTATATATATATATATATACACACATGTATACCAATGTATAATTATATATATATACCATATAGTATTTTAAATACATATGTATTTGTATAAAAATACGTTTATATAATATATAATTATATAAACATATTTTCTATTTTCCTTCACTCGGATTTCCACCATCCGTTCTTTTCTCAATTCTCGGGATTTTCACTAATATCCCGTTCTCAAAATTTTATTTATTTATTTGTTTCCAATATTTATTTTCTCCAATATTTATTTTCAATAAATAAAAAATTTACGGTTTTCACATTTTACTGATGTAAATCTATAAGGTTTACTAAAACCTTTTATCATTTATTGAACTGGATTTTACTGAATATTGTTTTACTGTACTGTATTGAGAAATACTATTTATTGAACTGTATACTACTGATTACTGTTTAATGAACCGCACTGAAAACTACTGGTTGATGGAAAAGAATATTATGAAAATTATTTCTAAAATTTAGAAATAATTACTGAACTATTTATCACTGATTTTCTAGATAATTATGACATACTATACTGAAGTGACTATATACTGTTTTTATGGTTTTACATTTATTGCTCACTATACTGCTTTTCTACTGTATTGTCATGTGTTTTGAACGATTACTGAAGTAATGAAAAGTAAATGGTTTATTGTATTTATATTTATTGATAAATGAGTATTAAATTGTTATATCAAAAAAATTTATAAATTACTCTCTAGAGTTGCTCTGGGTTTTCGGGACAAGACATGTATTTCAAAATACCTTCCATGCTCCATCTGGATTTCCTGGCTAACTATAGTATCTTTCCATTACTGTGCCTAGTGAGCTAATAGGAAAAATAATGTTTTTCAGCATATAGATTTCGTTATATCAGTCTTACATACGATTCCTTTACTAAGCACGTTTCGCTCACCCTTTTATTTTTCAACTCCACAGGATATTAAAGAGATTAAAAAGGGGATATACATTAAGGATCGACTGATATCTATTTGCTGAGACACTTGTGTCAAATTGGGAGGTATTTGTAGTTTCTTTTATACTTCAGATAAATTGTACAGTACTACTTGAAATGTAAAGTAGAAACAGGGGATGTAAAAGAAATAAGGAATATTGTATAATTTTCATATTTAGAATTTATTAATTAAATAAATGTTGTTATTTATTTCAGTTACTGTTCAAGTGTTAATCGTATCACAAACAGCCCAACCTTTAAAAATGAGTAAAAATATGTTAATTATTGTATGCTCAGACTGTTACACCGTCTGCTGGCATCCCCTGGGCCAGGCCCTCTGGCCCTAGGTTTAACTCGACTCATTCGTATTGTCTGCTTTGGAAGTCCCACAAGCCCCTTACAGGTTTATCGAGCAATAACACCCCAATTCGCGTCTGCATGTCTTGAACCCTTGGCCTTTTGCAAGTGTTGAGACATGCTGACCATTAGGCCTACCAGAGTGGCTAAACCGGCGATGATAGGGGAAATAAAAAGCTGAATTGACGGGAGAAGGCTAAATCGGCAGGGCATGGAGAACCGGTTTGAATCGGTTCGAACCGGTTTAGCTAAGAAAAAAAAAGAAAGAAAGAAAGAATAGAAAAATAAAAAGAGAAACAAAAACGGAAGATTGGTAAAGGACTTTACTGTATTTTATTTAGTTTTATTTATTTAATAGATTGTTAAATTGTTGCGAAATTTCCTAAGTGTGAATATGAATTGGATTTGAATTGTAGAGTAAGCGTAAAAGGCGCGGTTTGGAATTCGATGAAGCTTGGTGTTCGTCAAAGCCCTAAGCTTTGACGCTCGGTAAGATACTTTTATAAGGTTGCATTAGTATTATATTGTATAGATGGAAATCGTGTTTATGTGATTGTGATTACGTGATATTGGGGTATTGTTAAGTTAATGATATAATATTGATTATTGAGCTTGAGATATTAACTCAAAATTTTTGGGATATGTGTTAGGTATCTTAAGGATCTTTGACATAACGTTGAAGAAATTGATTAAATTTTTTTATATGGACAAAGGTTACGAAAATATTGTGGACTGTTGCTAGGATAGTTGATAATTGTCGAATGGTATTAGAAATTGAAGTTTAGTAGTTCTAATATGTGATTGCGTATTGAAATAAATAGGAAATAATGTCCTAAGAAATGTGAAGATCGGTAGTGTTTTAGAAAATGTTGTTTGGACATTGAAAGTCAAATTGAGGATAAATGATTGTGACGGTGTTAGGATAAGTACATATAGACAAATATAACTTTGTGTGAGTATCTATGATAATTGTGTGGCTTTATTATCTAATGGGGTGCATAATAGTTCATTGGTGCATGTGACTTTGATATATAGTGTCAAGATTTTAAGTCGAAGAAAATCGTTACGTGATAATTGTGTTGGCGTAACTATGACACTATGTGGATACGATTCAAGATAGTTCGCTGGAGAAAGTATTGAATTGTGTTGATTAAAAGCACTTGAGTTATTGTATATACTGAAATGAACTACCTTAGAAATTGTGAGTTTTAAAATGGTTTGGATTGGTTGAAAATTTTCAATTTTACTTACAGGAGGTTTCAATTTTATTAAATGCTATGCTACTGAATTTTAGGTAAAATGTCCTATGTAAGGTTATCGTATTCCTACACAGGCAGATATTTAGAACGATTAAAAATGATTTATGGAGAAAGATTTTAAAGAACAGGGTTGAAATTGAATTTATGCTCTAAAATAGAAGGAGACTATCATGGGACAATGGTAATGGTATAACGTTAGGATCATGCGTATATGAATTGAGATAATTACCTCATAATGATAATTAATATTTTTCTTAGAGTCATAATGTTGATTTTGGTCTGATAAGACGATTATAAAATATGACTTACTGTATCTTGTGGAAATGAAATGGATAATAAAGGTTGTATAATTAGTGTTACGAAATATGCAATATATCTTTAATTAAATTAGTAATTATGTATGACATTGTTATTGAGACTGTAGTAAATTGTTTTATGGTATTGTGTGATATTATGGATGACATAAAAACGCTCATTTTATTGTCAAGGCCCAGCCCATTTCAAAAGGCTGTCAGCTGGCATCCCCTAGGCACTCCGGCCCCAGGTTTACCTTGACTCAACTGTATTGTCCGCTCTGGGGTGCACCCACTAGGCCACCGCCCCTCATGATTTTATCGAAGTGTGCTAAATTTGCCACAACTCCAATTCGCGTTGCATGTCTCGAACCCTTGACCTCTTGCAAGTGTTGAGACATGCTAACCATTAGGCCTATTAAAACGGGCTGGGCCTTGACAATACCTCACGGCTTTGTCCTAAGGTGCCTGGAGTACCTCCTAGGACATTAAACACCTTGAGCACGTCCACATGTTTCGAACCCTTAACCACTTGGGGATGTTGAAACATGATAATCATTTGTCCTAGGCCTAATGGTTAGCATTTTTTATGTCAAGGCCCAGCCCATATCACCAAGCAATCGACTGGCATCCCCTAGGCCCTCTGGCTCCAAGTTTACCTTGACTCAATCGTACTGTCTGCTTTGAAAGCCTCACAGGCCCTTCACTGCTTTATCGGGGAATAACACCCTAATTTTTATTGTCAAGGCCCAGCTCGTATCACTAGGCCGTCGGCTGGTATCCCCTAGGCCCTTTGGCCCCAAGTTTACCTTGACTAAACCGTACTGTCCACTTTGGAAGCCCTACAAACCCCTCACAGCTTTATCAAGGAATAACACCCCAGTTCACATCCGCATGTCTCGAACCCTTGACCTCTTGTAAGTGTTGTCCGGTCTGTGGGGCTTCCAAAGCGGATAGTACGATTGAGTCGAGGTAAACCTGGGGCTAGAGGGCCGAGGGGATGCCAGCCGACGACCTGGGCCTTGACAATAAATACAGGTGAGTCAGACGGTCTTGCGCACTCGACAATAAAAGATTTGGGGGCGGCCAAGAGGCGAGGACTTGATAGCTATTAGCACGCGAGGTAACGCACCTAACCCAGCCTACTACTCCTCTTGAAGGGCCAAGAAGAGGATAGCTGGGAGCAGAACACTCGTAAGGCATTTGCGTTTCTTTTTTTGACCACATGGGAGAAACTCCAGAGAAAGACCCCCATTGTTGTTCTACCCCTAACCGAGGTTGGTTTAGGGTTTGGAGATACCAAGGCTGCTCCTGGTGGTTAGCATGTCTCAACACTTCCAAGAGGTTAAGGGTTCGAGACATGCGGACGCAAATTGGGGTGTTATTCCCCAATAAAGTTGTAAAGGGCCTGTGGGGCTTCCAAAACGGACAGTACGGTTGAGTCAAGGTAAACCTAGGGCCAGAGGGCCTATGGGATGCCAGCCGACGGCTTGGTGATACGAGCTGGGCCTTGACAATAAAAATTGGGGTGTTATTCCCCGATAAAGCCGTAAAGGGCTTATGGGGCTTCCAAAGAGGATAGTATGGTTGAGTCAAGGTGCACTCTGACAGCCAGTGGCTGAAACCATGGTCTTTAAAGGCTAAAGGAAGGGGTATTGTTGTGTTGATAGGTGAGGCTAGAGTTGCCATGGAGCTGAGTTATGGCCCTGGATTTGCTGAAGCTGTTGTGTAAAGACCTGAAGCTTGAAGGTAGATTTTGGAGCAATGTACAAGGGGCTTTCAGGTGGAATGTTTACTAGCTTCTTTAGGTGTTGAAATGCTTGTAGTTTTCAGCAGTGATCAGGACTATTTCGAAGGCTACAGTAGAGGCTGGTAAGGGCTGTAAATAGGATTGAAAATACTGGTCTTTGGTGGCTGTTAGTGTGTTTTGTAAAGGCTAGAAACATGGTAAAAGAGGGACTAGAAAACTTGACTAAAGGAGGATCCTTGGGTTGCTATGCTGGCCAAAAGATAAAGAAAGGAAAGAAAAGAAAATAAAATAAAATAAAAAAGAAATTCTGAGTTAGTGCATGTATTTGGTAAGAAATGTCGTATCCTTACCTTTTACTTTTAATGAAATAATTTAGTAATAAGTTGGGCGATACTAAACTTTATTGCTTATGTTTAAATGTGCAGCACGGTGTTAAAGTGACAAATATGAATTTAGCTAAACCCGGGGCATTCGCCTAGTGTCTGGTTTAATGAAGTTGGTAAGCGAACGCCATTTTATTTTATAAATATTTAGAAAATTATTATATTGATGATAAGCCATCTTAATAATATTGAATATGTAGCTCGACGATAAGATGACGAGTTCAGGCTTGGTGAGGCTCGGACTACGTGCACGCTAAGCTCTAAGTTGGTAAGACCGCTTCAAGATGCCTATTTTATAAAGTTAAATTAGAAAATGATTTGGTTAGTGGGTACTAATCTAATGCTACCATCTTAAAGGTGGAGCAAGGCGCTAAGCCAATAATTCAAGATTGGGCTAGGCTTGATGCATAAGCCTCGGAGCATAGGAGTCAATAAGACGTTTATATAATTCAGAGTTAGAATTATATTGTATAAGTGTAGTTAAGATTGTGTGATGATGGTGATGATTAAAGACCGAGACTCAATGATATATAAGGAATGATATGGTTATGGTATGATAATAGTTGATAAAATGATTGAACGTTATTAACACTGTGATCGAATGAGCTACGGAATAGGTTTATGATAAGTTTATTTTTATTTAAATTGATATTTATTAAATACATTCTTATTGAAATTGAAATGAGGGAATTGAGGAATTTAAAGTGAAATATGTAACAATCTTGAAGTGGATATAGGTGTTACATTAAGGTGTTTTGAGAGAGAAGATACTAGAAAGACTTGTCATTATGGTTAGTCATCTACCAAATGATATTGAATTGACATATTACATGGGTACTACATTATACTTTTATAAACTCATATTTTAAATTACATCGCTTTTAAGCATGCTTTGTTTATAACTTGAGATTTTGAAAGGATTTATTTATGCGATACTTATATGAATATTTTAAATGTTTGAATCATTTTGAAAAGATTGAATTTACAGTGTAAGTGTATGTATTTATATATGTAAATGATCTTAAAGAAATGTGTTACATACTGTACACTATTTTCATAAGAAAGGTGAAATGTTTAAATGTTTTATGACACTATAAGCACCCTAAAAGAGCTAAATTCAATAAAGCATATGGAAACCACCTATTTGGAGATTACTCATTAGGCAGAGATGCTTGTCTGACAATAATCGTGGACAAGGCTCAGTCACATGTGATCAGTGGGGCTGAGAGAGATGAGGTTTATGGCCATAGATAGCGCCCTAGTTGGTTTTCAGGGAACGATGACATGATTTTCACTGCTAGCTACAGTGATTTAAGTCTTTATTGATAGAGCATTAGGGTTGTAGCCTAGTCTTAAACTGATATGATATGTAGTCTAGAGTATGATTTTATTTGATATGGCTCTAGCCTTGACATGATTTTTATAGCACATGAGATATGTTTTGAGATTGTACATGTTTTAGACATGTTATAAAAGACGAACATGAGATGTTTTAAACATGCTTTAAAAGTACACGTGATATAATTTGCGAGTTATAAATGCTTTTATCATGTCTTAAATGTAAACATGAAATTATTTGAAATTTTACATGTTTTGAACATGTTTTAAAAGTGTATGTAATATGATTTCGAGATTGTATAAACTTTATATATGACTATATGTCAAACGTAATATGATTTGAAAAGATAGTTGTATTACATTATAAAGATTGCATGAGTTTGCATATTGGATCATGATATAATGATATGCTTTTTACATGAAAGATGTCATGACTTTATACTGCACATGAACATGGAATTTATATGAAGAGTGCCATGACTATATATTACATGTGATCATGTCTTTCTACATTAAAAGTGAGATGATTTAATAAAGTACAAGAGCATAAATTTTAAATGATAAATGACTTGATTTGATATTGTGTTTGATCATGGTTTTCATATGAGATGTGATATGCCATAAGATTGATATGAGCTTGGGTTAGTACCATACGATGTCGGAATTATATATGATGCATTATGCATGATATATCATGGTATAAGGACAAGAGAGTTGAAAAATAATTGAATTGATATGATCAGAGGTCTATGTGATAGACAGGTGCCAGAATGGGAGATGATAAGGTATCTTCAAGTATCCTTATATCGATACCTCAAGACTTCTACCACTTATAGATTTTAAGGCATGATCTGAGATGTTTTGATAAACAATTACAAATGGAACATGATATGAAAATCTTTACTTAAAAGGTTTTATGCATTTGCATTAGAACAGTATAAGCCTAATTCTGCACTTATATAAATGACTTACTAAGCCCTCACTCATTAAACAAGAACTATTTTTCAGATTGATTCAATGGACACATTGGACAATTCTGGTGACTTGATAGTGTCTCAACTCTTGAAGTCCTTGTTGTTGAATATCTTGGTATAGTAATATTTATTCTCTATATGCTTTTATTTTCAGGCAATGTTTGTACAGTACTGTAGGATGGGATGTAGACTAAGATAATAAGTAGTTGATGTAATATTCTGATATTATATGTTGTGTATGTGGTGATTAGTTGTGAATACTAGGCTTGTTCAGATGATACCTGTTTAGCGAATATAATGTGGACTATGAAAAATATTGTTCTATTGCATTGTGATGATTTGCAGGTAGTTAACTGTGGAAATCTAAAAATATAAGGGAGGATATTTTCAATCTGTTTCTAAGAAATAGTATGTTGTGGATTATAAATGATCCTTCCCTACCTTAGAGAGTAATTTAAATCATAATTGAATTAAAGAATGAATGAAAATGGTTTAGTGACTACACATACACTGAATGCAAACTATAAAATGAAGGGAAAAGTTTAGTTCGTAAATTTGTTAACAGGACTAAGTATAAGTGTCAAGTGAGTGTCACGGCTTTCGGGTCGTGACATGCGACCTCCCACAATGTACACTTCGAGTTGTATCACTCATCTGAGTAAAGTTGGGGCCGATAGTAGGGACTATTATACACGAATTATTCTATCACAACATCATAAGGAACATTCTTTACACAATGGTTACCCTATCACAATTAGTGAGTTCGAGGTCAATTTGGTTTACCATTATTCAAAAGAATTATTTCAGCGTACACATTCGTCATTTTCGAATTTTTTTTCTCTCTTTTCAAGATACATTGAAACAAGTGATCTTAGGATCTATACAGGGTTGGTATCCACATTTTACCTCATTATAATCATTTAAGGGTTTTACTTCGATCTGGACAGAGAGGTTCTGGTGAGGCCCTCATCGAGTTCCTTCCTCTACCTTATCGAACAGACCCTTCATTAATATTGTAATATCACCCGTTTCACTTACCATTTTCGGGTTACTACCCCTTATGCTAACCTTTCACTCATAAACTTCTACACACTATGAACACTTGACCCAATTTTCAATCACTTGATTCATTTATACATTAAGACTATACAGTACTACCAAGAATGTTAACCATTTTCGACACTTTCAATTCTAAAGACATCAACAAACATCAGGCCAACTTTGCTCTAATGCCAATAAAATTGTCACAGTTTGTTATATACAATATCTATCACATTTATCACATATCACACATATACAATAGTTGGTTGGGCTGTCTGTGATGCTTTTAATACTATTCACTTAAAATAGAAAAACACTTCACTCATTTTTTTCACATAATAATTAATATTTACAATTGTATAAATCAATTTACATCCTCTGAAATTAAATTGACCACAAGTAGTACTGTATAAAAATGTCTGAACGTACAAATGTAAACATCGTACCTCTAGGATCCACTATAACTTGTTTTGGAATAATCAAAGTGTAGCCAATCCATGGAACGGTATACAAATTAACCACCTAATATAATCTGTGGAGTAGAAAAATAAAGGGGTGAGCGAAACATGCCTAGTAAAGGAATTCCATGCTCACTAAGCAATTTGGCACCATTTTCATGTAAGTTTCAACATGGTTTCATTGTGTCCTTCATCTAACCAAAACCCCCATCGATGTCAAATTTTTATTTAGCTAGATTTAATTAAAACTAATGCTTAATTCATGCTTAGAATGCTTGAATGTGCCATAATCCATCATTAAAATTCAAAGTACACAAAGGTATATAAAATGGGTACCTTGACCAAAATCTTCCAGCCCATTTTTCTCGTGATGTAGTCAATTTTACATGATGCTATTGGTATGGCTAGATAGAGCATGAAAAGATGAAAAAGTTCGTAGAAATAAATTTTGTGAGAAAATGTAGTTTTGATGTAGTTTAGAAAGGTTTTATTTTCTTTTCTTATTTTTCTTTCAATGGTGGCGTGGGATGAGATGAAGGAGATGATGAATAGTGGTTGGTAGGTTTAAGGGGAGTTTAATAGAAAATTCTAGATAGGGTAAAATTATAAAAATGCCTTTGGTTATGAAAATTTCGAACAATTTTTCCCTTAAGCTTCCGTAATCGTTATAATTATGTCATTACACTCCAAAATTTCGAATTTCAACACCAAATACTCTTATTAGATGTATTTTAATGAATCATGGTGGTTTCATCGACACACGGTACACCAAATGTGTGAAATTACAAAATTAACCCCTACCAAACCACCAGTAAAATATTCCAATTTAACCACCGATTCAATAATTCTAATGACACTATCTTAAAGTTCTTTTCATGTAGAATATCATGGTATTTTTACTTCATCCCAATTCATTTTAGTTTGGGCATAATTTACGAAAATACCCTCTAGATGTAACCGTCATTTTCTAATTTGTTTGCTACACTTCCCAAAATAATGAAAATAAAGTATTTTGGTCTCCAAATTTCCATATTATAATTACTACACCTTTCGTACACTGTTTTCCTCAATCATAATTACATCTGGGCACTATAAACTAAGTGGGGCCCATATTACTATTTATTTATAACTTACATTTTTTGAGACATAAATTAATTAATATATATTTATACATGTACAGTACAATATAATCGATTCTCACAGAATAATACATGGGTCGTTTGGATTTTTCTTGTGTGGTTTAATAAAGTCTTTATGTAATGGTTTGAATCAGTAGGGTCGATTAAAAGTGCCCTCTTTACTATGTAAAAATGAAATGATGGTTTGTAGTATATGATTGCCTAGTTTCCTTCCTTCCTTTTTTGAATATCCTTATTTTCTATTCTATCTTGACCAAATGCAAGATAATGCAAAATAAATTATTTCTCAAGAATAATTGATGTCATGATAACAATTTGGATTATCCAAATTCCTGGATTCTTCTTAACTTTTGTACTAGGTTTCAAGCAGAATGCTTAACAATGGAAACTTTTCTCTACACTAACATTTCAAGCACGAAAATAATAATTTAAAAAGATAAAGAATAAGAAAGAAACAATTACCTCGCAGCCAAGCTTTCGTTCATTTTGAATGATTTGTCAATAGTAATGGCTGAATTTGAATTATGATTGCAACCAATATTGAAACAGTAGATGAAGAAGGTTTTACATTTATCAAGATATATTTTTTGGATACAATGTCCTTAAAATCATGAAAATATAAATGAGAGTAGAAATATGAAGCTCGCAATCCATTAACGGCACCACTAAACCATAAGAGTTAACAATGGTTTGTTTAGAAAGTGTGCTTCCAAATTCCCAATCACAAGATCAGTTATGGCTTGGTGAGTTTCCACTATACCACTTCCAACGTGAGGTAAAAGCACCACATTATCGAGCCTAAAATGCTCCTCTGGTACTTCAGGCTCATGTTCGAACACAACAAGTCTAGCACCTCCTAATCGGCATTCAACTAATGTAGAAACCAGCTTAGGTTCATTAACATGAGGCCTTCTCCCAACATTGACGAGAACACCTTTTGGACCCAAAGCATCATTGACTTCCCTGTTGATGATGTGGCGAGTTTCTTCAGTTAGTGAACAAGCAACAACTAAGATATCACAGTTGGAAGCTAGCTTAACAATAGTTGGATAGTAGTTGTATTTGATTTCTGGTTTCTTTGTTCTAGAGTAGTAACTAATAGGGCAGCTGAATGCTTAAGCTCTCTTGGCCACTGCCATGCCAATCCTTCCTAACCCAATAATGCCAATTCTTTTTCCGACGAACTAAAATAATGGAAAAATAGTCCTTGTTAAAAAGGAGCAATAACTGAGGGGACAAAGGAAGGGAAGAAAAAAACCCTTTAATTTGGATTCCTCAAATCTCATGCAAAGTATTTATAAGAACCAAGTTAATAAGGATTCAATTCAATCTTAATGTTAACGTCTGGTGTTTTCACTCTCTGTAATGTCTTCCTCTCAAAATTCTCTTCAATCCAAATCTCCTTTGCAATACAATTCAACAACAGATATTCTCCTTCATACCAGACCATCGGATGTCACATCCTAAATCGTAAAATTTAGTGTTGACTTTTGCCTTTGTCATTTAGTTGGTTGGGTAGTGCTCAGTGTCATCATTCCGATATTAAGCTAAACATACTTAGCTAAATTATTATCCAACTATTCAGATTGGTCCCAGTATAGTCATTTACAATATGTATTTCCTTTTATTTACATTTCTATTTCAATTACATCAAATCAAGTTAAAGTGCTTCTTAAATACACTCAAATAAACCACCTCAACCATATAAATTCCAGTATCAAAGGACTATAATTGACACTTAGATTCCTTTAGTGTACATCCCTTTACATATTATGATACTGTACAATAAACTATCTATTTAATTATACCTTCAAGGTACATTATCGAAGCTTCGTAGGAATTCGATCAGAATCCCTCCTTAACAAAGGCAGTACTACTGCAAATAATCTTTAAGGTACAAAGGTGAGCTTTTGCTTATTAAAAAAATATATAAAAGAACTGATACTATGTACAACTATATGGTGTATCTGAAACATGTTTACTCACTTACAATCACTATTAAAATGCAGTGTTTGGGCACTCTATCAAAAAGAATACTATAATCGGTTAGGGGTACCAGGCTGAATACAAAAGAATGCTTTAGAGCACCTCACCTGTCTTGGTTCCTAAGTCCGACTATAGGGAATTTATGAAAATTTTACAGAGAAGGAATTCAAGCATATTAAATCAATGTTAAAACCTTTCAATATTTTAGTAACAATACTATATAGTAAACAATCATTATCAAATCATTTTTAGCTTAAAATCGATCAAAATCAATAATGTATATATAATTTCAGTAAGCACTCAATATACAGTTTAGTAGATCGAGGAATAAACAATTCAATAAATAGTTCAGTAAAGAGTTCAATAGACATTTCAGTAAACCGGTTAGTAAGCAGTTCAGTAAATTAGTCAGTAAGTAATTCAGTAAACAGTTCAGTGGTCTGTTTAGTAAACTAGTGAAAAAGCAATTTAGTAAACAGTTTAGTGGTCAATTCAGTGGACAGTTCAGTAAACTAGTCAGTAAGTAGTTTAGTAAATAGTTTAGTAGACGGATCGATAAATAGTTTAGTAAGCAGTTCAGTAAACATTTCAATGGAAACGAGCAACACCCAATAGAATCATACGGTTTTAGTAGTCCCAATAAGGAGTAATAATAACAGCAACAACATGATATATGGCCATACTCACAGTGGTCCATACAGCGTCACGAAGCTAGTGACATCCTGAGGATTGCTGAAGACTTGCTAAGGGTCAATAGCAAATAGTGCACCTCACAGTACTATTGAGCAGGTGATATAAAGGTGGCTGTAGACTTGCTCAAGGTCTAAAGCAAACAATACAATACAGTTCAGTCAATACGGCATGATTACCCGAAGGCAACTATGGGTAGCCAACAGTCTCAAAACATTTACTTAATTCCTATGAAAATATAAAACAATACTTTATACTTTTAAACATTATACAATAATACAAT
The DNA here is from genome assembly GCA_032173925.1 of Heritiera fomes. NCBI lineage: Eukaryota > Viridiplantae > Streptophyta > Magnoliopsida > Malvales > Malvaceae > Heritiera > Heritiera fomes. The sequence goes on from JAPDPM010000010.1 coordinate 19,305,735, forward strand.
CAAAATATAAACATTTGGGAACCATTTCATTTCAAACTATACTGTTCAAAAATCAAAAAATTTTGTTTAATACATTTCGTCAAGTCCAAAACATTCAATTCATTAACTTCAGTCGGAAAATAAACACTTCCTGTAAAACAGTATCAATTAATTCAAAAGCATTTAAAGCATTAGCTTCTGTTAGATAAATGAAACTTTCAGTAAAACCTCTTTTAGTCAGTTCACAATATTCAAATATTCACTTCAGTCAGATGTTTAAAACTTTTGTTAACACATTACATAAACTAGTTGGAAAACACTTCGCATTTTACAATGTTCAATTGAAACATATTTTCAGATAGTCCATAAGTTTATAAAATCAGTGATAGTTGCATTTAAAGCGATAAAGTTTAATAATAGCATTATACAGTATAAAATATTATTCGTACAATAAAACGTATTAAAATAATTCTAAGGCTTATCAGTTTCATGGAAAGTATTGAAATCATTAGAAATCCTTTTCAAACAGTGTTATAAACATATGCACATTAATAAGCCTTAATGTTAACTAATCACCCCTTTCTTTTCATCCTCTCCTACACTAACAACTTCTAACTGCAATTTATAGTTTTAAGATTGTTTTACAAAATTTCGGCAACATAACAATATTATCTATCCTAATCCTCCCACACTTAAAACACAGTTCAATAGCCACAATTCCAGTTTCTCAATTCCAATACATTTACAATATCAATCACAGTTCAGTAAACTAAAATTAAGTCATACAGTTTAGTCCATCAATCCAAATGTAGTCTCAATATTTAATTACTCAAAGTTTCAATTCAGACATTTTTAATGCAGTCATAGCATCCATACACCTTCTATATATATCCCTTACCTTACTCCTCACTATTCCACTAAAAAATTCCTCGGTATTCAAACACAGTTAAAAGTCGGTACTCCCTTTTATTGAATATGTAGCCTACTTAGAAAAAATCTTAAATTCCTAATACAACGGCATTTCTAGTCTACTTTCTACATAACCGAAATTTACCATAGGCCTTTAGACACTTCATTTTCAATATCTATCTTCACAATTTCTTTAAACATTATTTTCAAACTAACAAGATTTGAACCATTAAAACCCAATGTCCCTTATATGGCCAAACCTTAACTTGGTTCCATAGGCACTTCTTTTGGTTTTTTTAACAATTTCAACCTTGTTCATACATGTTTCCTTGTCATAATAGCTCAAAATAAATCTTGTTAAAACCATTAACACTAAACCCTAAGGTGACCAAAACTCAATTTTTAGTTTTACTTAAGATTTCTTCAAAATCAAGCTTATATCTTAGTTTAGAACTAGCCATACTTTATTTAGTATATCACCTTTTCAAGCAAAATTCTTTGATTTCTCACTTAAGAACCCTTGAAACTAAACCTTCAACATTGCCTTAGGGACCTTATTCTAGAATTTAAACACCATATTTAAGCTTAGAAAGGTCAAAAATATAAAATATATCAAAATTACTCAAAACCAGAATTTTCTGCTCTTAGTTACCTTTTGTAGCAAAAAATTCCAGCTCACTTTTCACCAAGCAAATGAACTCCTTTTGGCTAAATTTTTATATGTTTTAGAGGAAAACCTAAGCTACAATCGGTCCTTCTTGAGAAACTGAGCTGAGGTCCTTTTGTTAGTGGTTTTCCCTTTCTTTTCTTCCAAACTGAACCTCCCATGTTTTTCCCCTATTTTTCAGTTCAGGAAACGTTGGCTATTTGCAGTAGCTCTTCAGGTGTTTTAAGGCTAAAATTTGGATATGTTCTAGAGTACAACCTAAGATACAATTGATCCTTCTTGGTCAGATTGAAAGAAGGATGTTTTCTTGGTCGTTTTTGCCTTGCACTCTCTCTTCCTCACTAACACCTAAAACAGGGCAATTTTTATAGGCAGAATATTTAGTAGTTTTTCATTAACCAGTGAACTCAGTTTAATCTGAAATTCGGATATGTTATAAAGGGAAGATAGGGCTATAATCGACCCTTCTTGATCCAAGGGAGATGAGATCGTTCAAGTGGCCGTTTGCCTCTCATATTCTCTATTTCCCAAAGACACTACAAGTAAGAGCAAAAATGAGGTTTTGGCTTTTTTCTCAAGTTTTGGCAGGCCACTCCTCTTAATAAGCAAATTAACACATGTCTAATTATTGTAATAATATAATATTAACAAAATATATGATGAGAGGTGGCAAAAGACCTATTTACCTTTAAAAACAAATTTAATTTCTAAGGTTTTGTTTGGATATGGAAAAAGAAAATGAGTTTACCTAGTGTGAACTTAGGGAACTAGGAAAACTCATTTTCTTTTTCCATACTCCTCATGACTTAAAATTATCTTGAAATAATTTAATAATTATTTATTTAATAATTACATTTAAAATTTTCTATTAATTTTCAATAATTTCTCGATGTTTGCCGAAACACCGTTTCTAAGCGATACCATTTTAATTAAATTTATCAAATATTCTAATAAATTAATTTAGTTATTTTTATTGACTTTTCATCTTAAAAAGTCAATTTTTCAATGTCTTTTAGGGTTATACTATACTTGGGAATTTCTTGAAATAAATATGGCTTTGAATGAAAGCCATTCAATTTATTCACCTTGTTTTCAACTATGTCTTGAGATTCTGATTCTAAAATAAATTTGGACTAGACTTTACCATGAGATATTTAGACTGTATTCAATTAATGCTCAAAAGTCAACCTACTTTTGACTATATTTCATTTTCAAATTTTTGGCTATGGACAAAATCGTCATTTTTCAATTTATTGGCCTTAATTCTTAGATACCTCAAATCAGACTCTGATCGAAATGAGATTTATACTGTAAGTAATTTAAGCTCCAAATATTGATAATTGCTTTTTCAGAGTCATTTTGGGTTGCCACAAATTCTATAGGGCTTACTTCTAGCTCCTCTACATAACTTCAATTAGATAATTCTTAGCAATTCACCCTCACCTTTCCATTTCTATAACTTTTAATTTATGGAGTCATTTAGGAAAATGTAAGAGAATGGGGTCCTCACACCAAACCAGTTATATAACTTTGACCAAATCTTAGAAACCCACCTACAGAAACGATGTCCTACAGACAAAAGCTTTTGTCCAACTCTAACTATATTTGTTTCCAATCCTGGCTGGATGATATACCAAACTTTTCAAAAAGTCATATCGATAATTTTGTTGAGGTTCCAATTAAAATGAAAGATGCTCCAACTCTCCTCTTATCAAAGGGGGAGCAAGAGAGAATCATAAAACCTTGGAAACACACTCTTATCATAAAACTAATTGATCACTCTTTGTCTTGTAATTGACTTGCACTATAACTTCAAAAACTCTGGAACATCTCATCTCCTTTTGTAATTACAGATCTCAGTGAAAGTTATTTCCTCATTAGGTTTACATTTGTTGAGGATTATTTCTAGTCTTAGGAGGGGGTGCTTGGTTCTTGTTCAATCACTATCTTATGATTAATAAGTGGAAGCTAGATTTCAGACCTTCCATAACATCCTTTCAAACCACAATTATCTGGTTGCAGCTTCCAGAACTACATATTGAGTACTACAACTTCAGTGCTCCAAAAGATTGGAAACTTGATAGGCAAACCAATTAAGCTTGATGCTAATACAGGATCAGCCTTAAGAGGTAGACATGCAAGACTCTGTGTGGAGATTTCAACTTTCGAACCATTGCTCAACACATATACATAGGCAAATGGAAACAGAGGATTCATTACAAGATGCACTCCCTTTTCTGTCAATCATGTGGATGAATAGGTTATTGTTCACAAAACTGCACCTCCAATGAACATGACCAAGTTCAAGGCAATTCTCAGAGCTCAGAACACCAGATAGTAGATTTCAACAGAATAAAGCTCCAAGGAAATTTTTAGATATCAATCATGATCTATCTGAATGAAGTGTAATCGAATTTGAAAAATGGCAACTACTTAAAAGAAGAACACTTCCATCTCGAAGAAACCTTCACCAAGCTAAGGAAGAATCAGGGACCTCCAAGCATAGGACCATCAAAAAATCTAATCCCATGCAACATGTTCACACTAGTAAGTATCCAAGCCACTTATTGCATTCCACATAGATTCTTAAAAGTGCTAAAGGTATGAACACCTTTCCTCCTTTTCTGATGTCCAAGTGTTTCATTCTTTAATTCCAAATATACAAGACTTGCCACATCAGTCTATAGGAATATTTAACACTAAATTACTGACCAACACTCCCTCTAATCCAGTTACAACTATGAACAGTGGTCCCAATCCTATCCAAAACCAACCACAAAACCAGCCAAATCAATTCACATCACACCATCAGTTTGCTAACATTGCCTCTTCAATTATATGTTCCCTAAATCCAACATTTAATCCCCTCAGTTGCAGTAATCAAATCCAAGACATGCATGATCAGGCACCTACCAATTTAAAACATACATCTTCTGTGTATCAAGTCCAAAAATATTATAGCTATATCAGTAAATACCGCTAATGGTAAAAAATTTTCTACAACATTATCAGTTATATCAACTAACATACCTCCAACAAACTCCTACTCACAAAATTTACACACTTCACAAACCTCAAGCTCACAAGAAATCTCCACACAGCAACATTATAATGCGAAATAACTACAACACAATGCAAAACTATCCTAATGTACTTCCTCAATGAAACAACTTTGCCTTATCTTCAGTGGATCAGATATTGTACCAACTCCTAGTGCACAACCAGACTTTTCCTCTCACCAACTTATGATCAACTTCAAGACATGGGAACCAGCTCAAACTCAAACCTAAGGTCCCCTAAGGAACCACCAGGATTTGAACTTGTTCTCAGATTGACAAGTACAAAGCCTTACTCCATCTCATGTAGAATAAACAAGAGGTTCAACTCCCAAACCACATGCAACCACCATATCTCGATCATCTAGCAAGAAATCAGATGTTAACTCCAAGACCAAGGGAATTTCTTTTCCAAACAAGGCACTTTCAGCTACAACTCTTCTCGTTACCTTCAAACGTAGCAAATATCTTCATAACAGTAGAGATTTTCTAAGACGTTACATAAAGAGCTCACATGTACAATCTAAAGTTGCAAGAGTCAAAAAACGACTTCCCAACCCCATTCCACTTTCCACCATCAACAACTAAGAATGTTCACCACTTGTTTCATCTGAACAATCCCCAGTATCCATATCAAGTATATCACCTTAAAACAACTCAATGATGAAAATTCTTGCCTAGAATTATAAAAAGGTTGGAAGAGATGGTTTTTTACCTGAACTCACCAACTTGATACATAGATATAATCCATAAATCCTTCTCATTATGGAAACAACAGTTAATCCAAACTGAGCAAGTCTGATCATGGCACAAATACACTATTATGGTCATATTATAGCTACACCAATAGGACATGCAAGTGGCATCTGGTTCCTCTTGGATCCAAATTAAGCAACAGTCAACACTCACACTAACACTCCAAAGGCCATCACTACTAAAATCATGCCACACCCTTTTATTAGCCCTTTTCACTTAATAGCTCTCTACTAATATCCTCAGCAATAGCTCTACTCATAGGCATGGTAACATTTATGTGATATTTCTACCTCTATTTCAATTGCATGGCTTGTCATTGGTGATTTTAACTATATTTCAAACTTACATGAACAATTTAGTTTTTACTCTCCTAACCTACAACTAATGAATAAATTTAAAGAATGCATGTTAGTTTGTAACCTACAAAATATAAATTATATAGGCCCTAAGTATACATGGAACAATAAATAAGAAGGTTATAATCATATTAGGAGAATATTAGATAGAGCCATCACCAATCCTTCATGGTTTCAACAATTCCCAGATTCCACCCTTCATAATCTTACGTCCATAGCTCGATCATGCACCAATCATTTTGGATCTTCAACCACAATCTATACCTACCTATAAAAGGTTTAAATATGAAGCTTACTGGGTTCATTATGACAAATCTAAAGCCTTAATCAAAAATATTTGGTTAGAAATTAGAATAGGTTCATATGCCCTTGATTTTGCTAAGAAAGCCTTTTATTTACCCATTTGATCAAAACTTTGGAAAAAAAACACAACCAACATAACAATAAAATAAAAATATGTCAATTAGAAGCATGCCTACACAATCTTCAATTACACATCAAAAATTCACCTGTTGAACATGCAGACTTACTAGTTTAAGAAGAAAAAACATATTACAACAGATTAACCACTTTACCTCACCAAAAGAATCATTTTCGGCTAGGAGAGCTCATGATCAATGGATTAAGGAAAGAGGTCTTAATACTAAATATTTCCAACCTAAAGCCAATTATAGAATAAAAACAAAATTCTATCAAAGTTCTATACGTCAACTCAACTTGAACATTATATCTCTGTGTCATTCAATCAACCTTTCAACAACATTCTGAAGCTTTATTCCAATCTTCACAATCTTCATCCTACAACTTTAATCATAATCCCAATGTACCAAAATTGAGTTCAGCAGACATAGTACAACTTCAAAAACTAGTATCACTAGCTGAGATCAAACAAATCATATGGAACATGGCTCCTAATAAAGCATCAGGTCCTAATGGCCTTGATGTTAACTTTTATAAACATTATTGAAAGGATATAAGACCCTCAATTATTGCAACAGTGTAAAGCTTCTTCCATTTAGGCCACTTCTTCCCCAAATTAAACCAAACTACGATAGTTTTAATTCCAAAATAAAACCAACCATCAAAGGTTATCATTACAGACCCATTAGCTTATGTAATACCATATATAAAATTATTTCATCAATTATTACATCAAGATTAAAACCTTTAATGCATAAACTTATTTCTCCCTATCAAAAATGCTTTTTTTAATGTAGGAGTATAAATGACAATTCAATATTATCTCATGAACTCCTTCATATAATGAATAAAAAGAAAAGATGTGATGCAATGCTTTTTGCACTTAAAATTGATTATGAAAAAGGGTATGATACGTTAGAATGGAAATTCATCAAGGAATGTTTATCTCAATATAACTTCCCAAACTATTGGATATAACTGATAATGGAATATGTTCAATCAACTTCTCTTAACATTTTTTTAAATGGTTCCCTCATTCCCTCCATTATACCATCACGAGGCTTACGTCACCCTATGTCTTTCTTTCTATTCATCAGATGTTCTAACATGTTAATTAAATCACTTCTACATCAACAAGATATAAAAAACTTAATTGGTTTAAAAGCATCTAGAAATGGACCTTCCATCTGTATACTCCGTTTTCGCATATTATTGCTATTTCTTTGCTAAAATAAATAATAAATCTATTAATACCTTAATAGATGAACTCTCCAATTATAACATGGCCTCCAAACAAATAGTCAATACTCGAAAATGTTCAATATCATGCACCCCAAATACAGATTCGAGAACTAAATAACATATTCATTCATCATTTGGAATTACAGTACAAAATAACAGAGAGAAATACCTTGGTATTCCAATGTTTACTGGAAAACTGAAATCAAACTATCAATACATTTTAGAAAACTATGAATCAAAACTTCAAATATGGTATAATAAACTCCTTTCCATCGCTGGTAGAGTCACTTTGATAAAATCAACACTTAATGTAATTTCTGTATATACAATATCTACATTCCAAATGCCATGCCCTTTATTGACAAACTCCATAGAGTATGAAAAAAATGCTTATGGAACTCCAAACTGAACTAAAATAAAAAAGCACCAATTTCTTGGGCAACTATTTGTGTGCCTATCTCATATGGCGGTTTAAGGATTTGGGACATGAATATAGCCAATAAAGCTATGCTAGCAAAGTGATTTGGCAACTTCTCACAAACCCCAATACATTATGTAATTAGGTTCTTAAACAAAAATATTTTCCACAAATTGATATTCTACATACCTCTAATAAATCTAACCAATCAAGCTTTTGGACTGGAATCATCAAGTGTATGCCCCATATCTAAAGCAATATCAAATGGCAAATAGCTTTAGGTCACCATGTTAATTTCTGGAATGATGTTTGGACACAATTAGACAAACTTTTCAATTTCCTAACTCAACCTTCACCTACTAAATCACAACTTTCTACTATTAATCAACTCATAGATAATCAAACATCTACTTAGAACTTAACTCTTACATCTATTCTTACTACAAAACTATCTTAGCTCATATCAAAAGTATACAACTACCTCTGTTTCCAACAAATGACAAAATTTATTGGTCCCTATCAAAAACAGGTAATTTTTCGATTAAATCATTATACAATAAACTCATTTCATTCACAAATGTCTATGAAAATCCTCCATTTCCATGGAAACACATCTGGAACCAAAAAGCTCTTCCTCAAATCAAAGTCTTTCTTTAGTTAGCTGCCCATAATAAACTACCTACCACCCATTTTCTACATTTAAGATATATTATACCCTCTGCTACATGCTTCCTTTGTTACCAAGCTCCAGAAATAACAAATCATCTTTTCAACTCCTTTCTTAAATTTAATCCTTTATGGACATTAATAGACTGGAATTGGAATACAGATAAAATTCACTTAACTTGCCAACTCAAAGCATTAAATGAACCAAAACATTTATTCTCTTTTGCCAAAACAACTATCCCTTATTATAAATTCACTCCAAATCTTCTATGGCATATCTAGAAATCAAGGAATGAGATTCTTTTTAAAAATAAGAACACCCCATTATGAATTCTGCTTTAAAATACTTTCTTCACATCTCTTGACATTACTTCAACACTAGTTAAGGCCTTGAAAGACAAACCAAATTCTTGCATAATTGATGTTTCTTGGCAAATGCCCCTTACATCATATCTAAAACTCAACACAGATGGTTATAGCTTGGGTAATTTGAGTCACTCTAGTTATAGTGGTATTATCTAAGATGGAGAAGGAAACTTTCTCGTTCCTTTTTCAGAGTATATTGGAATCACAACCAATGCAATGGTAGAACTGTATGCTATTAGAAAAGGAATACAGATTGTGCCAACTGGAGGGATTAAAATGCTCTTAATTGAAAATGATTCATTAAGCTTTGGGCTTCTCTTGCACAGGAACCGGGCGCTCCATCCTACACTGAACATCCTTATGTTTGACTATAGAAAGCTAGCGGTAGGATTTGACCAGGTCACGCTATCTTTTGTTTATAGGGAGGCAAACCAAAGTGTTGATACACTTGTGAGAACCCTATTTTCCCAATAAATTTTCTAAGTTAAAGGTGCTAGAAAGAAATTTATCATGTGGGCCCCATGAGAACACACAATCCAGATTAGGGTGAAACTCTGAAATTATGATATTTGGAGTGACATACAGAGATAGCAAAAATCTACATCTCAAAATTTCTTCATTTCCACGTGTTTTGAAAGACGTGTAACAAATTCGAAAATGACAATTACGTCAATAGGCCGACGAAACTTTCGTGAATAATAGTCAAACTAAGTTGACTTTTGACAGATGTAGGATAATCCTCATGTGAAGAAGTCGCATGTCAATAGGTCGACTGAATAACATGAAAAAGTGAAAAACTACACGATTTGACGGTTAGGGATATTTTGGTAATTTCACTCATTTGATCAATCAAACCTCAACAAAAGCTCATCCAACAACAAGAACATGTTAATTAGATGTATTTTATGATTGAATGAAATATCTTGAAGATTAGACTGATTGTTTTCAATGAAGCCAAAAAGCTAAGGGTAAAATAGTTATATTTTAATGTTTTAAGGGCATTATTGTAATTTGAATGATAAGATATTAATTAAATAGATAACTTTTGGTCATTTTCTCCATGTTGCCATCCATCACCATCCTTCTTCTCCCTCCACCATTTTTAACACCTTGAAGAGAGAGAAAGTATGTAGAAACCTTAGTAAACGACCTCCAAATTGAAAATTATATTCACCGAAGCTATTCAGTTTTCAATGCTTTACATCTTGTTACCAAAATCAAGTGCCAAAGTGGCAAAAATCAAGGTGTAAGGGGTCCCTTCATATTTTCTGCCAACACTTGAGGCGAGAGAAAACTTGTGTTTTTCATGGTTTTATGGCTTTAAGCTATGTGTTTAAGGTGTTTAAGCTAGTATTTTGGCTTGAATTGAAGTGGAAACATGAGATTCTCTCTCCTAGGGTTTTAGCCAAGCTTAGTTGTGTATGAAGGTAATGTTGTCTCATATAAAAATGATGTACAATCAATGTAGAATAAGTATAGAACATGAATTTAAGCTTAAATTATTGAAATAAGATGTGTAGGAGAGAGAATGAAATTCAGCCAAGTGAAGGGGATACTAAAAACCATGCTCAATTTAATGTGTTTCGAGCCCTAGAATAATGTATATAAATTAATACAAGACTATAGGCACAGTCAGAACTGAAAACAGAAGTGTTTTAGTGAAAGTAGCAGTTTTAGCACTAACATAAGTTAGATTGAAATTATAACTGCTGTAGACAATGTAGCAGGTTTTAACGGGTTAATTACTCTTTATAGCTGAAGTGTGAGGAATTGATAGTGCTTATGTGGTGTTTTGCAGCTAAGAGGTCAGAAAATAATACTGGTGCTAACGGGCAATACTGCGTGAATCTGAGTGGTAAGGAATATGTATAAGGAACGTAAAAGATACTGAATCATCTTAAACATGATTTTAAAATCAACTGCCTTGGGAATATAAACTGTGTTTGCATTGCAGGAGGTTTTAGAAATATCGTACTGTTATGTTGCCGAAATTTCGAAAAATGTTAATTTAACATGAACTAGACTTTCAATATGAAAAGTGTGAATAAAAGGGAGTTATCATAGATTTTGGTTTTGAAACATGCCTCATGATTTCTTCGCATTGAAGTAACATAATGTTTTGATTTAGTTATGTTTTGAATAAATGATACCAAAGACGTCCGATTTTGTAATCTAGTTCTCGATCTAATTTTTATTTGTTTTCCCATATTTTAAGTCATCAGTATAGACATGTGTTTATAAGTAAATAAAATATTTTGAACATCTGTTATTGATCCGAGAATAGTTGGTAAATTTTTATACTTTCGTTATAAGGAGTTCTGATTTATCTACCTTATGAACTGACTGAAGATATTAATTTCTGAATTAATTTCTGTAAATGATTCTGAAATGATTTATGAACTATTTTGAGACTGTTAGACCTATAGCTAAGTGCGGGTACATGCTCTTTTGTTCCATTCCATTCTGTTCTATTGCTAATTAACCTTGCTTACGTCATCAGCGCCACAGCTATTACCTGACTCGTGTACTTTGTGGACCCTTTTTTTACTATAACCATATGTCATTATTATTCCCTGCTAGGATACTTATATTGTATGAGTTTATTGGGTGAAGCCTAGTCTCCATTATACTATTTTCTGGGGTGGTAAATCCTTAGCTAATCCTGACACTCCCATACTTGATTTACTTTTGATTTCAGTATGATAAATAAACTATGTTTTCTAATCTATGATAAGTAAACTATGTTTTTTGATATGTTTTTTTATTTGTACTATTTTTGATCAATTTTTTGTTTTGTACTTTTTTTTATCTATACTATTTTTTTATCTGGCTACTAAATGTTCCGTTCTAAAATTATTTTACAAAGTGATTTGTAAACTGGTTTAAAGAAGTTATTTGAAAATTCATGAACTCCCTATAGTTGAAATCTGGATTTATAAGATTTCTAAACTTTTTATATCTGAATTCTGAATTCAACATCTAAAATGGTTTAATCTTTGAACTTTGAATTTTTTAGATGATTATGAATTGCTTGAAATTTGTATGATTTCTGAAACTCTGGTATTGATTCTAATTTCTAAATTCTTAACTCTAATTTTTGGTACTAAATTTGAACTATTGAACTTTGAGTAATGATTTTGATTTTGATTTTGAATCAGAATAAGTGAATTTGCTATTACTTGATACTAATTTGAAACATATTTGAGAACTCTGAAATATGCATGGTTTCAAACTGATTTATGATTTCTACATTTTACGGTTTTGAAATACATCTTCTGAGTGTTATCTGTTTTGACTCTAATTTTAAATGCATGAATTCCTTCTCTGACATATTTCTAAGTCTTCTCTATGGCTTTAGTGTTTGGTAAAGAGACAAGTAAGGTGCTTTAAAGTGTCCTTTTGTACTCATCCCTAACCCCTAACGAGCTATAGAGTTTTCTCCCTTTCGAGTCTCTGTTTAGAATTATCGTTTGAATTCTGATGCTTAATAACTTGTTTTAATATATTTGCATTTAGTTTACAGTATCTATATCTTTATATGTATTTCTTACTGGGCATAAGCTCACCCCCTTACTTTCCATCCTGATTCTCTGTAGTAGTTTCGTTATACTATAAAAGATGCATGATCGATATCCCTTAAGCAGTTACCCTGAGACCATAAAGGTATATTGTTATACTTCTATATGTTCAGACACTGTATCTATAGTATTACATTGTATAAATTTTGTATAGGGGATGTAAATGAAATTGTAATAAACCGACTTTGTACATATCTATAATTGTAAGATTCAAGTATGTGTTTAATAAATATTGATTGTAAGTGTTAAGACATATGAATGAAGGCACCACAGCAGCACAACCAACTGAAAGAATATGAAAATTTTTAGTTCTGAGTGTGAAAATAGTATGAAAATATGATATTTCAATATGTGACAACACTAGCAAGTCAAACAGCTATTAGCATGGATTTGATCATATATAACCATGCTCCACAGTTTTTGTTCTAAGTTTTGACTACCATAACAGTGTATCTCCCAGACTTGTCCACTCTACTACTCAATGTACTGTTTGTTTTTTGTTTTTTACATAATGTACTGTTGTCTTTGTTATATAAATAAATCCTGCCTTTCATTTTAAAAAAATTCAATCTTAATGTTTCTCATCTCAAATGGATAAAAGCATCTAAGAGACCACGAAAAAATATATGATAGCTGACATGATCAGTCTATGGCCAAAAGTCACTATTGTTTCGGCACATCTTCAAAATTTTCCAAAACAAATGGACAAGCAATATTAAACTTCTTATTCTCAACAAAAGAAACTTCTCTTCTTTTTAAAGTTGAGAAAGAAGCTTCTCAAAGGTGAGTAAAGCACCTAAAAAAAATCTTCCAATATGATAAGCATGTACTGTTGCACCCTTCTCAAGTAGGTGGTTGTACTTGTTCATGCAAATCAACTATCCAATTGTCAGTAAAACTGAAGTATAGACAACTAATTATAGACTTATATTCCCACTTATATGAAAGACTGATTAAAACCTCATGAAAAGCAGAGAGGTGTGTGTTCAACCATTTGGAATAGTTTGTGAATATAGACCGATCGTTAACTTCTCAACTTTTTTGAAACAAATAAAAAGGTATGTTATCCTTAGAATAAGGTTCATAGATTGTCGAGAAAGACTCAAAGACAATAGTGAGTCGATCAATAAGATGATTTTCTCTATTATTGATTTACCTCAGTATACTGTTGGTTTTTATATACAGCTTTATCAATAACAACTAATAACCGAAAAACAAAAAAAACTGATAGAAACAGTTTTTATGTTTAACTGACTTAACTACCAGCTACTAACCTACAATCTAACTCATTACAATTTATTTAGCTGATATATTCTGTTACAGCCCCCCTCAAGCTGGAGTGTAGAGATTATGAAGGTTGAGTTGAGGCAGAAAAGAAGTAAACGTAGCTGGTGCAAGTGGTTTGGTGAACATGTCTGCTAGTTGAGATGAAGATGAAACATGTAATAATCGAATAACTCCAGCTTGAATCTTTTCTTGAATGATATGGCAGTCTATTTCAATGTGCTTGGTTCTTTCATGGTAGATAGGATTCTCAGCTATGGCGATTGCTAATTTACTATCAGAGAAGATAAGTGCTGGAGTAGGATGGGGAAGACCAAGATCATGAAGAAGGTAGAGTAGCCATTGGATCTCAAAGGTAAAAGATGCTATGCCTCGATACTCTGCTTCAGAAAGGATCGAGATACTGTCTGTTGCTTTTTAGATCGCCATGAGACAAGAGAGTTTCCAATGAACACACAAAATCCAGTGACAAATTTTCTAGTGTCAGAACAGGCTGCCCAATCAGAATCACAAAATGCCTTTAGTCTGATATCAAAAGAGGCAGGAAAGAAAATGCCTTGACCAGGATTTGCCTTGATGTATCGAAGTATTCTATGAGTAGCAGTGAGATGAACATCTGTTGGACAATCAAGATATTGAGAAAGTTGTTGTGTGGTAAAAGATAGATCAGGCCTGGTTGTAGTTAAGTATAAAAGCCTGCCAATTAATCTTCTGTAGGAAGAGGGATCCTGAAGTGGAGTACCAGTGGACTTTGGGAGTTTTTGGGATGGAATCATGGAAGTTGGAGCTGGTTTACAACCTAGGAACCCAGAGTCTGCAAGTATCTCCAACGCATACTTCCTTTGGGATAGATTTATACCAAATTTGGATCGTGCAACCTCAAGACCAAGGAAGTACTTCAAAACTCCTGGGTCTTTGATCCAGAATTTAGAGTCAAGGTATTCCTTCATGTCTTGGATCAGGTTTGTATTGTTGCTTGCTAAAATCACATCATCAACATATATCAACAGGGCAATAAAGAAGGTGTCAACATGCTTGATAAAGAGAGAATGGTCTGAAGAGGCTTGGTGAAAGCCTCGAGCAAGAAGAGCTGAGCTCAGCTTGTAATACCATTGGCGGCCAGCTTGTTTAAGGCCATATAGAGACTTCTTTAACTTGCAAACCTGGCCAGGTTTGGTGTGAAGATATCCTAGTGGAAGCTTCATAAATACTTCTTCATGTAAGTTACCATGAAGAAAGGCATTGTTGATGTCTAATTGGTGGAGATGCCAATGTTTGGCTGCTACAACAACTAAGAGTGTCCTGATTATAGTCATTTTTGCCACTGGTGAGAATGTTTTAGTATAGTCCACTCTAGGTTGTTGTGTGTATCCCTTTGCAATAAGCCTGGCCTTGAACCTCTCAACTTGGCCATTGGCTTTGTATTTCATCTTGTACACCCATTTGCACCCTATAGCCTTCTTATTGGGTGGTAGATCAGTAATATCCCAAGTGTTATTGTCTTGTAAAGCTTTGAGTTCATCTGCCATGGCTTGTCTCCAATAGTCATGTTGAATTGCTTGCTCATATGATTGTGGCTCAGATATAGATGAGATAGATATGGAGAATGCTTTATGATTATATGAACATTTGTCATAACTAAGAACAGAAGAAAAGGTATGAGGTGTACTTGATTGTGTTGTTATTGTTGGAACCAGTACTTGTGAAGGATTTGACTGAGCCAAGTTGCAGTGGTAGTCCTTGAGCTAGGTTGGTGGTATTCTAATGCATGAGGATTTTCTTATGTGAGTATCTGGTTCTGTTGGTGTTTCTAAGACTAGTAAAGAGTTGTTGGAAGGGGTGAGGTATGGAGAATTCGTAGGATAAGTATTAGATGAGGGAGTATTGGAAGTGGATGAGGAAGGGAAATGATAATCACTATCAGATTGATCCAAGATGGGGAGTGATATGTCAGAGTTGCTTTGAGAAGTAGTATGTATGTTAGAGGGGTTTAAACTGAAAGGGAAAATTTGTTCATAAAATGCAACATTCCTAGATATTATGATGTCTTTTGTTTTAAGAACATAGAGTTTATAACCCTTTGTGGCAGAAGGAAAACCGAGAAATATACACTTTAGGGCTCTAGAGTCAAATTTTGATCTTGCTTGAGACAATGTGGATGCATAGCATAAACAACCAAACACTTTCAGGTTTGAGAAATCGGGGGGTTTTCTGTATAAAATTTCAAAAAGGGTTTTGTTATCAATTACTAGTGATGGTAGCCTATTAATTAAGTATGCAGCATGTTGTACACACTCAGACCAGAATGATTCAGATAATGAAGCTTGAAAATGTAATGCCCTGGCTACATTTAAGAGATGTTGATGCTTTCTTTCTATTATACTGTTCTGTTGAGGTGTTTGAATGCAGGATGTTTGATGTATAATGCCTCTTGAATTGTAAAAGGAAGGCATGTTGAACTCTTGGCCATTGTCACTTCTAATTACTTTAATTTTGGTCGTAAAATGTGTTTCAACAAAAGTGCAAAAATTTTGTAATAATGGTCTAGCTTCATATTTCAATTTCATGAAGAATGTCTAGGTGTATCGACTGTGATTGTCAACAATGGTTAAAAAATAATGGTGACCATGTATGGATGGAACTTGGTATGCCCCCCAAATGTTGACATGAATGAGATCAAAACATGAAGTAGAAACAGATTTGCTAATTGGAAATGACATTCTTTTCTGCTTTGCAAAGTGACATATATCACAGGGATAATTGCATTGAACAGAAATTGAGGGATCAATTTTATTTAACAATTGGATCCTAGAGTTAGAAGCACGACCAAAACGAAAATGCCAGAGGTTCATTGACTTATTGATAATAGGCTGATGTTTAGAGACTAACTGAGAACATGAAGCAAGGTATTTTGAATGATCAAGTGGAGGATCTATCAGAAGCTGATATAGGCCTTTGGTTTGCTTAGCTAGTCCAATCATCTTCAAGGTCCTTTTATCTTGAATAAAGCAAAGATCATATTGAAATGTTAGGGAACAATTAAGAGTTGTAGTCAATTTACTGATTGAAATGAGATTGAAGGAGAAAGAAGGAGCATAAAGTGCATTTTCTAGCACAAGACTGGGTGTTAATGTTACTGAACCAGTATGTGTTATTGGTACATATTGGTTATTAGGTAGCTTGACAAAGGAATTATGGCTAGATCTATAAGAATCAAACAATTCAAGAGAGCATATTATATGGTAAGTAGCACCTGTGTCTAGAAGAAAAATGGAATGTAAAGGGTAATGGGATGCATAGGATGCAACGAGTGTACCTAGGTGTGATGATGATTCTGGTTCTTGAGGTGAATGACCCACAACCTTGCTAGCTGCATTAACATGACAAATCGGAGAAGAAGTCATATCAGATGATTCAAGCAGTCCAAGCAATTTGGTATACTGAACTTTGGTGAGTGACATTGTAACATCCCGAATCTACAGTAAATCACATATTTTTACTCTTATTCACATATTTTTACCGGTTGGGCTGTCTATGATGCTTAACAATCTATTAACCCTTTAAGAAATAAATGGCACTTTCATTTCAATACCAAAATAGAAATATGGATACCTCATAATTCTTGAGATCACCTATATTCCCTTTTTACTCAAAGTAGTACTGTACAATTTTACTAAATATATAAAAGAATATAATGTACCTTTGATATCGTATATCTACTGACTCTAGTAGTCGTTAACTCTGGAAGGTAAATCTTTTAATCAAAATCAATACCCTGTGGAGTGAAAATAAGGGGGTGAGGGACAACGTGTTTAGAAAGGAGTTGTATACTACTTTATAAAACCAAAACTATATACCACAAAATGATTATTTTCCCTAACAGCATACCCAATAGGAAAACAGTGGTTATAGTGAATAGTCTTTAATATTTATATTACTGGGTAAACAGTTTACGATATAGTATAGTAAACAGTAAATAGGATTAAGCAAATCCTTTCAGCAAACAGAAATCAGTAAGTTGAGACTAAGCATCACCCTACAATTAAATCATGCTATCATCGTTCCCACCGGAACACAGTAATCGTCCCCACCGAGACACAGTAGATCTATGGCCATAATCTATAGGTGGTCCTCGGGTACACTTGCCAAGTGACCTTGAAACCTTCGATGACTTGGTGAGTCGATCAGCCACGTAAATAGTAATGCATGAAACTCGAGGCTTAAAGTCTCAAAAATCACTTTATATCTCATAAAGAACCTTTAAGGAATATTTCACATATTTCATCATTTCTTTAAAATGATTGTTTTCCAAAAAGGTATTATATGTTCTTTTTACAAACACAGTAAAAACAGCCAGTAATTTTACTATTTTTCAAGTGATAAAAACATAAGTTCCACGGCTTGCCCATGGTCAGCTCGCCCATCACGGCTTCCCCATGGTTAGCCCGCCCATCGCGGTGAACCAACGTTCGCCCACTAACATTCGCATTTGAGCTTGACTAGTGCTCGCCTACTATAATGGATTACACAACAGAGCTAACTAGGGAATCACCCATAAAAATATTCGCCCGAAGGCTGAAATATAAATCAATAGTTTGGGATCTCCCATTAGATTATTAGGGATCGCCCATAAACAATAGTCTTTCAAAACCAAGGGGTTGCCCACTTTTGGCTCCCCGAAATATCACAAAGGGTTGCCTATCTTTGGCTTGCCCGATTTTATTAAACCAGGGGTCGCCTTTCTTTAGTTCACCCAGAAAACAATATAGGGGTCGGCTTTATAGCTCGCCCAAATCGTGGTCTATGAAAACAGTTTATCAAACCAATGCATGTTTCAAACCAAATCATTTTCTCAATATTTCCATAACATTTAACTTTACAGAACATGCATTCACTTCACACACATCTCCCTTACCTGATCTTATGAAGCCTAGCTTCCCGATCGCCTTTACCGAGTCCTCAATTCCCGGCTGCAAAATAAATTATCAAGACCATCAACATATATTCTATTCGAATGTTTCCAACACTTTGGCGAAACTTGAGACTAATCCACTAGCTCACCTAATATAACTCACCATTCATAGGTTGGCTTATACGTGGGAGCTCTCCCACAAATCAGCTCGCCATGCTTATGCATGAGAGCTCGCCATACATAGCTTTTTATTCAGAGGTGGGTTCACCTATGAATTAAACTAGCATATGGCGATCTCGTCCACTATACCACGCTCGATATAATTTAGCTCGCCGATAATAGCTGAGCTCACCTATTTCTCATCACTTTTACACCGTTTTCAGCACTTTCCTTGTTTATTCTTGATTATTTTTTAGACCACATCTTGTTCTAGTTTCTTATATCCTAACTGGATCTAACTAAAACAAGGCTATATCTATGTTTCTTACAGTGTAAAGCATAGAAATATACCAATAAACATCAAGAGAACCAACAGAATATAGAACTCACCTTAACTGAGTTGCACTTCCAGAACAGAGTTTTTTCTGTCTCACGTTAGCTTTACTTTGCTTATTCCTTAGCTCTTCAAACGATGGAGAAAAGGTTTAGCTAACTAAAGGATGAAATTTCATGGCTCACGTATGAAAGGAACGGAAGTGACAAGACTTGAACTTGCAGTAAAACAGAATGAGCGAGAAGCAGTAGAGTGGTTTTTCGAAGAAAAAGGTTGCATAAGTCGATTTTCCCATGTATTCCTTCTTATATAGCCATGCAAATCCAATAAGAATTTTCCAACTGTTCACCTATCCCTTCACGTTTCATCCCTTCAAGTCTTACATGCATTAAATTGATGAAGAAAAAAACGGTAACAAGGAACGGTGAAGAAGCTTTCCTACTGCAGTCTGTTTTGACTTTATTTCCCCCCTCCTTACTATAGTCTCAGCTATGCAGTACGAGGGCTACAAAAGAGACGGACGAACAAGTCAACTTTCACGACACTTTCATTATTCCCTTCTCTTCTTGTTTCTTATCCTTAAATGCATTCACATGAAACCATCATACAAGACTACCTTTCGTTTTCTGCTACATGTTTCTTCTTTTTGACCCATTTCAGCCAATAGAAATTTAACTTCAAATTATGCCTAGATTCCTCTTCCAATTTGTCTCATTATACTGCATTTTATTTTCCCTTTTTAGTCATACAGTTCACGACAGCAGGGGTAGCGTGCAGTCCACCATTTTCGGCTGCTGTTTCATGTCTTCATTTTGCCTTTCTTAAGGCATACTTCCTTTAAGGTATATTTCAACCAATACATGTACACTAAATAATTTTCTTTTCCATTCATATACACCATATTATAAATTATAGTTCCAATAAATTCCATAATGGAAAGTGGAAATTCACATTCAATATTTATTTAATCTCACTAAAAGAATTTATTTCCACTATCAATCATGTACAAATATGGTGTACAGTGTAATAAAATCGGGTCTCACATTTCTCCCCACCTTAAGAAATTTGGTCCTCCAAATTTCACCCGAAACTATCACTGAAAGAGCTCTGGATATCTCTCATGCACAAGGCTCTCTAACTCCCAAGTAGCCTCTTCCTTAGTATGATACTGCTAGAGCACCTTAACCAAAGGAATCGTCTTAGATCGCTATACCTTATCCTTCCTATCCAAGATCCTTATCGATTTCTCAACGTAACTCATGTCCGCTCTGATCTCTAGTGGCTCAAGTCGAATTACGTAAGAAGGATCTGGATGGTACTTTCTCAATGTTGAGATGTGGAATAGATTATGCACTCCTGACAACTCTGGTGGTAGTGCTAACCGATATGCCACATCTTTAACTCACTCTAAGATCTTCTAAGATCCATTGCATCGGGGACTCAAGTTTCCTCTTTTCTTTTCAAATTTCATTATGCCTTTGGATGGCGAGACCTTTAAAATATATAATTTTTCGAATATATCAGGAAATCTATTCGACCAAGTCAAAAATGAATTACGGTCTCCCATCTTCCCATGCTATCATGGATTACATCGTCTGCTATATAAACCTCGTAAGGTGCTATGTCGATACTCGCCCATTGGCCATTATCATAAGCAAACTTTGCCAGGGTAGAAGATTGTCCCAAGAGCCTATAAAATCAACTGCACACGCTCACAACATATCCTCGAGCGTCTATATTATACACTCGGACTATCCATCAGTCTGCGGAAGAACTGCGGTGCAAAAACTCAATCGAGATACCATGGCCTCCTAAAATCTCTTTTATAATGAGACGTGAGGTGGGACTCCCTGTCAAATGTGATGCTCCCTGAAACACCATATAACCTTATCATTTTCCTAACATATTAATCGACCAAGGCACTAATTAGATTAGTAAATTCCATAGCTAAGAAATTAGCAGACTTAGTCAATATATCCACAATTATCGAGATAGCATTATACCATTTTATGAGTAATTCAATTTTCACTTAGTTTAGGAAGTACCACCAATATAGGTATTTTTCTTCCTTATCATATTTTTAACTTTTAGTTAATCTCATCTCTAGGATGAGACTGCTAGTATCTTTTTATAATTTGAATTTTCTTTAAGAGCCTCGCCCATCTCTTCGGGCCGCCAACGAGCATCCCCTTGGTGCTCTCCCACGCCCTAGGTTTACTCTTATAAGTGAGTCGGCGACCACATAGTTTGTTCGCACCTCACAACGTATTGTCCACTATTGGGCGATCGCCCAACTCATGGGTCGCCCATCACTGATTTGTCCCAAGAGTCCTGAAGAACTCAGACTTAATTCCCTTGAGTGCGTTTCCTTCTTTCACAATCAATTTATACTCTCTAAAATCATTTATCATCTTTGGGAGTTAACTCTTTCCACTTCATTTCATACCATAATTAATTCATGTTTTGCATGATTTATCATCTCATTCGGTGCTAAGTTGATAATGATTTGGTGTCTATCATTAGACAATTTTAATCAATCGTATGTAATTGTCCCAGTAGCTTTTTTACATGCAATACACTCGCTCTCAATATATCCTTGAGCGTCTACACAATGCGCTCGGATATCTATATCAATAAGAGGCGGTGCTAACAGTAAATTTGGAATCCTAAGGCCTGTTGCTATTCTCTCAAAGCATGGAGCCAATCAGGGATCCTTATCACATGTACTCGCTCACTAGAACTTTACATACTTTTTCACCATTTCACAGATATATTTATCGACTAGGGCACTCAAGAGATCAAGAACTTGATGATGTAGAAGTGAATCGATTTGGTCATTCAATCCATAGTCACTTCTATAACATCAAGATTCTTCCGAATTCTTTACTATCCCACAACCATCATTTCACAAAGAAGCTTGGCTGCACTTTATTGGCAGACCTTACTATTAATCATCATTTACAGTAAATGAGACATTAGGTAATAATTTTCCCTGATATCTCTTTTCACATAGTATTATCATTACATCCTTGACTCTTATGGTACATGTAATATCACTTAATTATGGAATGTCCCTGAAGATGTAATCTTTTGACAATCAAATTCTGTAATTTTAAATTATCACCATACCAATTTTGTTTTCACATTACTTATTCGATTTCACAATCCCAATACCTATATGTCTTTTTATATGACTAATGGTACTTCATGTACTTACTCCTCTAAGTATAACTAATTTCATCTGTCACATCTGGCTTGATATTAATTCCAGCCATAACCACATGATAATCAGAGGAAATCACATTTATTGTTATACTTGGGAACTACCTCATAATTCGTGTTCCCTAGTCATCATATGACTTGTCTTTGGATCATTCTCATGCTTTCATTCATTAACTTACATACTTCACAGGATATTTCGTAAATCTCTTAAGTACCATAAAGAACTCATAAGAGCTATATCGAGTTCTGAACATCATCTTATAACCACTTGTCTATATGCTATTCATCCGTCAATATCTTGTTCAAAGATTGATCTTGCAACTCTATATGCCTCACTGAATGCACCAAGTAAAACATCAATCTTGAATAAATACGTATTCGTATTCATTCTAAACAATAATACTTGGAATTTGGTACTCAATCATAAACTATGCTTATTCTTTCGAACCATAACATCTATGTTTTCACCAGCTACACTGATACAGATGTGTTCTTTATTCATCAATCTCTAGATATCTCGTTATTTATATCCAACAAATCCACTATGTATCCTTATAACTTTCAAATCATTTCACATATATTTCACAATATTTCGGTTTTATAAATATCTAATTTAATCTCCTAAAAACATAAGGAGTA
Organism: Heritiera fomes; assembly: GCA_032173925.1. Classification (NCBI taxonomy): domain Eukaryota; kingdom Viridiplantae; phylum Streptophyta; class Magnoliopsida; order Malvales; family Malvaceae; genus Heritiera; species Heritiera fomes. The sequence goes on from JAPDPM010000010.1 coordinate 19,328,698, forward strand.
TATATAGAACCAATATTAACATCATCAATTACACGATTCACCTTTTTTTCAGTCTATAAATGTATCACTTTTCATAATATTCAATAATCCCCAACCAATATACCCCTTATTTTCACATTTGGTTCGAACCCCAAAATCCATAATAGGGCCAACTATCTTGTGACCTCCTATAGTATACACTCCGGTCACATTACTCATTAGAGCATGAGTGGGTTTAGCAGTAGGGAACATTGTTCATATAAACACTCCTTTACACTTATCAGTTACTTTATCACTATCAATCCATTCTAGATCTATTTAGTCATCTATGACTCAGAGAAATTATTTCCATATGAGGATATGTTCATCAATTCCCCATTAGTTCTTTCTCTTCAAAATACATTTTAAACAGGCGATCTTAAGATCTATGCACTAATGTTATCTCCCTTCCGTTCAATATTATCATTTCAGGATCTTAGTTCGATATGGACAGAGAAGTCCTAGTGGGGCCCTCACCGAGTTCCTCACTATACCTTATCGAATAGACCTGACATTATGATAACAAGATCATCTATCTCATGTAAAATTCTCGGATTAAAATTTTTTTATAACCCTTAATTCACCAACTTTCACATCATTTTAAACACTTAACTAAGTTTACAATCACTTGATTCCTTTATACATTCAGACTATACAGTACTACAGGGAATGTTTACTATTCACTTTTCGCTTCAAGTACCACTAAATATCTGACCAACCCTGCTCTGATACCATTAAATCTGTAATATCCCAAATCTGTAATATCCCAAATCTACAGTTAATCACATATTTTTACTCTTATTCACACATTTTTACCGGTTGGGCTGTCTGTGATGCTTAACAATCTGTTAACCCTTTAAAAAATAAATGGTACTTTCTTTTCAGTACCAAAATAGAAATATGGATACCTCATAATTCTTGAGATCACCTACATTCCCTTTTTACTCAAAGTAGTACCGTACAATTTTACTAAATATATAAAAAAATAAAATGTACCTTTGATATCGTCTATCTGTTAACTCTAGCAGTCGATAACTCTGGAAGGTAAACCTTTTAATCTAAATCAATAACCTATGGAGTGGAAATAAGGGGGTGAGCGACAGCGTGCTCAGTAAAGGAGTTGTATGTTGTTTTATAAAACCAAAACTGTATACCACAAAATGATTATTTTCCTTAACAGCATACCCAATAGGAAAACATCGGTTATAGTGAACAGTCTTTAATATTCAAATTATTGGCTAAACAGTTTACGATATAGTATAGTAAACAGTGAATAGGATTCAGCAAATCCTTTCAGTAAATAGAAATCAGTAAGTTGAGACTAGGCATCACCCTACAATTAAATCATGCTATCATCGTTCCCACCGAAACACGGTAATCATCCCCACTGGGACACAGTAGATCTATGGCCATAATCTATAGGTGGTCCTCGGGTACACTTGCCAGGTGACCTCGAAACCTCTGATGACTTGGCGAGTCGATCAACCACGTAAATAGTAATGCATGAAACTCGGGGCCTAAAGTCTCAAAAATCACTTTATATCTCATAAAGAACCTTTAAGGAATATTTCACATATTTCATCATTTCTTTAAAATGATTGTTTTCCAAAAAGGTATTATATTTTCTGTTTACAAACACAGTAAAAACAGCCAGTAGTTTCACCATTTTTCGAGTGATAAAAACATAAGTTCCACGGCTCGCCCATCACGGCTTACCCATGGTTAGCTCGCCCATTGCGGTGAACTAACGTTCGCCCACTAACATTCGCATTTGAGCTTGACTAGTGCTCGCCTGCTATAATGGATTACACAATAAAGCGACTAGGGAATCACCCATAAAAATATTCGCCTGAAGGCTAAAATATAAATCAATAGTTTGGGATCGCCCATAAGATTATTAGGGATTGCCCATAAACACTAGTCTTTCAAAACCAAGGGGTCGCCCACTTTTGGCTCCCCGAAATATCACAAAGGGTCACCTATCTTTGGCTCGCCGATTTTATTAAACCAGGAGTCGCCTTTCTTTGGCTCGCCCAGAAAGCAACATAGGGGTCGGCTTTATAGCTCGCCCAAATCGTGGTCTGTGAAAACAGTTTATCAAATCAATGTATGTTTCAAACCAAATCATTTTCTCAATATTTGCATAAAATTTAACTCCACAGAACATCTATTCACTTCACACACATCTCCCTTACCTGGTCTTATGAAACCTAGCTTCTGGATCGCCTTTACCGAGTCCTCAATTCCCGGCTGCAAAATAAATTATCAAGACCATCAACATATATTCTGTTCGAATGTTTCCAACACTTTGGCGAAACTTGAGACTAATCCACTAGCTCGCCCAATATAACTCGCCATTCAGAGGTTGGCTTATATGTGGGAGCTTTCCCACAAATCAGCTCGCCATGCTTATGCATGAGAGCTCGCCATACATAACTTTTTATTCAGAGGTGGGTTCGCCTATGAATTAAACTAGCATATGGCGATCTCGTCCACTATACCACGCTCAATATAATTTAGCTCGCCCATAATAGCTGAGCTTACCTATTTCTCATCACTTTTACACTGTTTCCAGCACTTTCCTTGTTTATTCTTGATTATTTTCTAGACCACATCTTGTTCTAGTTTCTTATATCCTAACAGGATTTAACTAAAACAAGGCTATATATATGTTTCTTACGGTGTAAAACATAGAAATATACCAATAAACATCAAGAGAACCAACGGAATATGGAACTCACCTTTACTGAGTTGCACTTACAGAACAGAGTGTTTTCTGTCTCACGTTAGCTTTACTTTGCTTATTCCTTAGCTCTTCAAATGATGGAGAAAAGGTTTAGCTAACTAAAGGATGAAATTTCATGGCTCACGTATGAAAGGAACGGAAGTGACAAGACCTGAACTTGCAGTAAAACAGAATGAGCAAGAAGCAGTAGAGTGGTTTTTCGAAGAAGAAGGTTGCATAAGTCGATTTTCACATGTATTCCTTCTTATATAGCCATGCAAATCCAATAAGAATTTTCCACCTATTCACCTATCCCTTCACGTTTCATCCCTTCAAGTCTTACATGCATTAAATTGATGAAGAAAAAAACGGTAACAAGGAACGGTGAAGAAGCTTTCCTACTGCAGTCCGTTTTGACTTTATTTCCCCCTCCTTACTATAGTCTCAGCTATGCCGTACGAGGGCTACAAAAGAGACGGACTAGCAGGTCAACTTTCACGGCACATTTATTAATCCCTTCTCTTCTTATTTCTTATCCTTAAATGCATTCACATGAAACCATCATACAAGACTACCTTTCGTTTTCTGCTACATGTTTCCTCTTTTTGACCCATTTCAGCCAATAGAAAATTAGCTTCATATTATGCCTAGATTCCTCTTCTAATTTATCTCATTATATTGCATTTATTTTCCCTTTTTAGTCATACAGTTCACGGCAGCAGGGGTGGCGTGCAATCCACCATTTTCGACTGCTGTTTCATGTCTTCATTTTGCCTTTCTTAAGGCATACTTCCTTTAAGGTATATTTCAACCAATACATGTACACTAAATAATTTTCTTTTCAATTCATATACACCATATTATAAATTATAGTTCCAATAAATTCCATAATGGAAAGTGAAAATTCACATTCAATATTTATTTAATCTCACTAAAAGAATTTATTTCCACTATCAATCATGTATAAATACGGTGCACAGTGTAATAAAATCGAGTCTCACAGACATGGAAACCATGTTAGAGGTTGCTGAGTCACCATTATGATCCTCTGAATTATGTGGAGCCTCTGTTCGAATAGCATCATTCTGGTTTGCATTGGCAACTTTGTTTCTTGGCTTGAAACCGGGGGGGTAACCATGCCTTTTGTAACATTTGTCAATGGTATGTCCTTTGTAGCCACAGTGTGTACAAACAGGCCTTCTTGTACCAGGGATGAACCTCCTGCCTAGGTTTCCACTTTCACTACCAAGGTGAGTGACTGTTCTGTGTGCAAAGGCTATTAGTTCAGCTTGCTGCATAGAGATGAAACCATGGAATTCATCTGTCTTTCTTGTTGGATGAGCATGGCAAAAGCTTTGTTAATCGGTGGTAAAGGCTCAAGTAACATGATCTGAGATCTCACACTAGAATAACTCTAATTTAGTCCCTTTAGAAAATGAATCACATAGTCGTTTTCTTGATACTTCATTACTACCTTTATAGCACCACATATGCATTTTGGACTACAAGAACATGCCAAGATTGGTTGAAAATTAGTAATTTCATCCCATAGTACCTTCAACTTGGTATATTAGTCTGTTATAGACAAGGTGCCCTACTAGAAGGAATATATTTCTTCTTGTAATTCAACAATCCTGAAAGCATCTCTTTGTGAGAAACGATCTTTAAGATCTTGCCAAACATCTGCTGCATTGTCAAACCAGATGATGCTCTTGCTAATGGATGATGAGACTGAGTGTAAGATCCAAGAGAGGATCATTGTGTTGCATCGGTTCCAAGCTTGGAATGACGGATCAATTGCAGATGGAATTGAGATAGAACGATCTACAAACTGGTATTTGTTCCTGGACAATAGAGCCATTTTCATAGCACGGCTCCATGAATGATAATTGGTGCCTGTAAGGACAAGAGAAATAAGAACCAAAGATGGATTCTCACTTGAATGAAGAAAGAAAGGGTTAGATGGGGAATCTTCAGGCCTCGATGATGAAGTTTCATATGTATTGGTGGCCATTGATGAAGCCACGGGTTGAGCAATGGAAGAAAGACAATGGAAGCTCGAAAAAAGGAGAGGTTATGGCTTCCAAAATGCCAGCTCTGATATCATGTCAAGAAAGACTCAAAGACGATGGTGAGTCGATCAAGAAGATGATTTTCTCTATTATTGATTTATCTCAGTATACTGTTGGTTTTTATATACAACCTTATCAACAACAACTAATAACCGAAAAACAAATAAAAACTGATAAAAACAGTTTTTGTTTAACTGACTTAACTACCAGCTACTAACCTACAATCTAACTCATTCCAATTTATTTAGCTGATATATTCTGTTACATAGTTGCAGGACTCTAGCGGGAGCTTAATGCCTTTGCTTAAAGAAGCAACTAATTTTAGAGATGCCAACTTAGAATTGCCTTCGTTTCATTCCAACCATTATGTTGTTGAAGTCCATACGAATCCTGGATCCAAATTTGTTAGGGCAGAATAATGTCGTAACATTGTACAGCAACAAAGTTTTGCCACCTTAAATTTGGGATGTTTTTATTAGATGAGTCGGGCAGGGCCGAGTTTGCATAATAAATGTAAAAACAGGTTTAAGCTAAAAATTAAATGGGATTGATCAAACCCAAACTTATATATAATTTGTTAATATTTGACTTAAGTTTGACCCATGAATAGATATATTTACATATTCAATTGAAAATTTACCAACCATATAAAAGAAAATTATGTAGCTTCTTTTATTGCTCTTTTTTTTTTGCACACAGAGGGTGTACCATAATCTACTAAATAGTAAAAAAAAAATTGACTATTACATTTAAAACTAAATAAAAATATAATTTATTTTTAGCTAATAAGTATTTTTTATTTAATAAACCTAAAATAAATGTAAAATTAGTTTAAAAATAAATATAAAATTAGTTTAAATTTTATTTGGCTGCAAAAGTTTTCAATCATGAAACCTTGTCTTTCTTCTTACCCTTATGTATTAAGCTTGTCATTATTTTGCATAAATAACGTTTTACAATGTTGGTATAGGGGTGGCTACGAACTGCTATTTATTGAGATATATTTTTATCAAATACTACTTCTCAAACGGTGTTGCAAGTGAGGAAAAAAGGATTGGGCCTAATAACGTTGGGCTAATTAGATCACATGTTAGAGACCCAAAGAGCTTTCTTTGATAAAGATGGGTTAGGCTATAATGCAATACAAAAAGAAACTCATCTTAAGAATTTCTTAGTGAGCAAAAATACTATGCATGATTTATCTCTTACATGCTCACTATGCAATAGAATAGGACACTCTTCACAAGCATGCACATATAGAAAAACCACATTTAGAGGAAGAGTTGTTAGAAAGATGTCGATGCCAAAGTATGCAGTAAATAATGATGAATTGTGCTTAAAATGGATCCCTAAGGGATCTAAAATTGTGAACACCAACTCTCATGGAACCAAGAAAATTTGGGTACCAAAGCATGCTTGAATTTGTTTGTTATAGGAGTGTTGGAGCATGGGAATATAATGAAACAATGCAGTTTAAATGCTCAACACATCCCATGGATTTGCTTGTGCCAATAGGAAGAGCTTGGAGATCCATTCTTAGCAAGGTGACAACAATTTTTCAAAGAATGACTAATGGTGGATCCAACACATCAAGGCAAAGCATTCTGTAGCAAAGGAGTTTTGTAAGTTTAATTCTTTACTCCTTAAAACTTTATTTGATTATTTGTGCTTTGATGAGAAAGTTGGTTGATGATTCTTGATGCATTGTGAGTTGAATGATTGAACAAAAGGCATGATAAATGATTTTTGAGTGTTTGATGGACAATTCTTGATGGATGAATGAAAGGCATGATTTATGATTTTAAAATGATTATTGGATTCAGGTATTTTGAGCAAGTTTTCTATGTGTTGATAATGTATTTACTTGCCTCAAATTGCCAAATAGGTCATATATGCAAAATGCCATGTCATATGCATTAATGAAGAAGTTGTATGTTGGAAATCATGGCATAATGTTCACAAGTATGATGATTTGATGTTATATGTGCTTAAAATCTATGTGAACAAGTTTGTTTTGGCATATTTGTGGTTTCTAATGCCTTAGTTTTGTCAAAATATGCTTAACTCTCAAAATGACCTCCTTTGAGGCCAAAAATGCATTTTATTGTGCAAATTCTTCCAAAATTACAAAATCTTTTGTAAAATGGTTTTTCATTCATGTTTTTCATTCATACAAGTCCAAAATCATGTTTTACAAATGTTTAAACCCTTACTTGGACTTAAATACTCAAAAACGAAGTTTTGGCACCTCAAAGGTTGGATTTTCTATCAAAAACTGCAGAAACAGGATGAGGGATCGATTCCTTAGCAAGCAGGATCGATCCCCCTTGAACAGAATGCAGGAAATCTACATTCTGGAGTTAAGGGATCGAACCCCCCAGGCCAAAATGGCTTTTCTGCACTTTTTCAACCGAATTTGAGAAGGATTTTTCACTTTCTTGATATCTTCTTTCTTCTCAACTTAAAATCCAGTATTTTAACTTCTTTTTGATGATCTTTAAACTATGAAAATTCATTTTTCATTGATATCATGCCTCAACTTCATCAATTAATATCATTTCCAACAAATGGTATCACTTTCAACAATCAATATCATTTTTCTTGAGCTCACAACTGCAAAATCATTTTTCTTATTGAAAACATTCATTAATCTTGAAATAATCTTGAAATATATTTTCAATGAATGCTTAAACATAATTTTGAAGAATTATTTCAAGAATTTATGGATATATTTGAGAATTTGATAAACTTGTGCATAATTAAAATTTTCTTCATTCCTTTTGTTCATCTTAGTCAAGCATGCTTATAGGATTATGTTTCTTAGCTTGACTCAACTACTCCACACTAGGTTTCATGATAATTATACATCTAGTGGAAGAATAATTAAAACGTGACCTTAAGGATTGATTTCCAATGTAAATTCAACAATTGGTATAAGGTCATAATTTTCCTTGGCTTACAATGTGTGATGATAAATGGATCCTAAATGTTCAAATGCATGAAACTTTATCATCCATGTACTTAAATTTTTCTTATGGCCAAATTGTTAAAGAACTTGGGCTTTAATGACAACGCCAACATTCAAAGATAAATGCAAACATGAACAAATGTACCTTGATTGATATCCATGTATTTATTCTTGATTGTTTTGATGTGAACTTACATGCTTGCTTGAGTTGAATCAATAATCATGCCTATGAGATGAGAGTAGTTATTTTCATGAAATTATGTGCTTAATCTCACTCATAGATCATGAACTTTAATATTTTGAGCATGATATTGATTTACTTAGGCAAAATCATTTTAGTTAAAATAGCATATACCCCTTAGAACCTTAAATGATAAAATAACTAGGGATATGGCTCTTAATTGATTAAAATGGTAATTTTGAATTTTTCCTTGCTCATAATTGGTTAAGATCTTGAATGGAAAATTGAGCATAGGATTCTTTAGTTTCATGGAAGAAAATGTGTTTGCTTGAATACCTTGACTTTTTGTATCTTCCATGTGGTAGAATGTTATGAATATGAATATGGATTAATACTTTATGATAGTGTGCTAATGTTTAATTAATCCATATGCATATTTAATGATGTTTGATTGTGTTCTTGCATATTTAAAATGATTATTTTCTTGAGCTTTAAATTGACAATTCTTCTCATACTCTTTAGTTTGAAATGACAAATAGAGAAGAATTCTCTTAGGATATTTTTGCATAAAACTCTTGTGTACTAGAATTTGAAGTTAATTGCTATATGTTTTGATTCTATGCATATTCTTGCTTGAACGTGATTCATGAGCTCTTGCATATGATATGTCATCTAATTTTAGCTCATAAGCATGATGTATTACCATGCACCTTAGTTGGACTTTTGATATACTTAGGTGCTTAATAGGATTGAAATAAGCAAGCCATAGACCTTAGTAGATATTTATACTCAACTTGCTTCATTTCTTTCCAATTGTGAACTTCTAGCAAAATTATTTATAAACAATTGGTATAGGAATATAAGCCTTGCCCTGTGCATGCCTAAACATTTCATACTCTTTATGAACATTGACTTATTAATTTGTGCTATGAGTCCCATGTACTAACACATTTCTTGTTGGATGGAGCATATTTCTTCTTACATAGCCATAATTTTAGGGGGAGCATATTTTTTCTTATTTTTCCTTCTTTTTGCTATGACAAAAAGGGGGAGAGATAGATATTAAAAGGGGGAGAGATATTAAGGGGGAGAAATAGTTTGAAAATTCATTTTCAAAACCCATGCTTATATTAAGGGGGAGCTTTATAAAATCCTGTTTTATTTGAGGGGGAGTATTTTATTAAAAAATTTTCAAAGCAAATTTACATTGAGTTTTGTCATATCAAAAAGGGGGAGATTGTTAGCTTTAAATTGACATATATATTTTGAAATGACAAAAACTTAAGTAAGCTTTAATGCTTTAATTCAAATTGTAAATTTGCCTTATCACACATGATTTTCTCAATACATTTCAAGTGATCATATCAAACATTAAGACCATGATTTAATGATGCATACTCTTATTGGTCTTAATACTTTGTAAATGTTTTGAATATTTTAGAAAATCACTTGATGAATTTTTAGACCATGTTTTCATCAAAGAAAGTCAAGAAAAACTCCCACAAAAGTGCCAATATGTTTTGGGTTGGATTAGGATCAAAGGTCACATTATTTCTAACCCAAAAAGTGCAGGAAAATGGCTTTCTAGAGGCATGGGATCGATCCCCTAAGGGAAGGGATCGATCCCCTTTTGGCAGTAAGCATCCCAACGCAAGAAAAGATCCCTCATCCCAGAATAATTGAATCTGGAATGAAGGGATCGATCCCCTATGGGAAGGGATCGATCCCTTTGCCCGAAAATAGCCTATAACGGCTAGTTTTTGTGAGACAACGGTAATATCCGAGATTTGGCTCCACCCAACGGCTAGAATACATCCAAGGGACTATAAATAGAGGCTTAGAAGCTAAAGAAAGTAAGGGGAACTACTCAGCAACTCATACACACATATTCCTCAAATCCTCAAGCCTCAAACAACAAATCAAGAGCTACAAAGTCTTCATCTTCCATAATTCACATATCTCTTGTATTGTTTAGCACAAACATTGTATAGGCTTTTCTTTGTGCCCAATTTCTGTAATCATTTGCCTACTTAGAGGTCTTCCTTGATTACACAATTTGTAAATCAATTCAATCCTTGTAAAAAGGGGAGGTTTCTCTTTAGCCTAAGAAAAAGAGGGAGGTTACTCTTTAGCCTAAGAAAAAGAGGGAGGTTTCTCTTGAGCCTTGAAAAAGAGAGAGGTTTCTCTTGAGCCTAGAAAAAGAGAAAGGTTTCTCTTTAGCCTAGAAAAAGAGGGAGTGTAACAAATTCAAGTATAGTGAATTTTGGGAAAATCCTTGGGAGCGTCTCAAGGTAGAGGACGTAGGCAAGGTTGCTGAACCTCTATAAATCGATTGTGTAAATCTCTCTCTCCCTACTCTTTATTTACTTGCAATTATATTGTGTTTATTGCATTGAACTTGGATTGCATGTTTGCCTAGCCTAGAGAACTTACAAATTATTAATATAGGCTAGAAAATTTAGAGAAACCGAAAAACGAACTTAAGGTTAGTGAAAAATCGATTCACCCCCCCTATCGGTATAGCCTATAAAGCCAACAACTTACATATCCTATATCCTCAAAACAACTAATATATATTACTGTGGTATTGTACTGTAAAAGAGTCTGCACCACATAATACATGAGTATACCTTCAATAATTATTGGGAAGCGTATCTCGAAGGTACACTAAAAATCCCAAAGGTAAAGTCCTCTATCTAGAGCGGGATTTACTTCAAGTAATCTGTATGAAAAATAGTTGTAAAGGGTGAGTTTACGCTCAGTAAGAAACATATGTAAAAGAGCGTACTATGCCACTATATGCAATTTTCCTGCTTGGCTCTATAATGTCATGTAAAACCATTATAAAGCATATATCATATATATTTCCCGCATTAATCAAATACAAGTAAAACCAAATAATTCAAATACTTCAATTTCTTTCACGGATCTCAAATCACATGAAATTACATATACAAATACAAATAGCTTCAAATACTTTCAAATAGATGGGAGACAATTAACTTCCAACTGAACCATGTACCAAACAACTCTCATAAGGATATAGCAAATATACCCCGTAAGGGATAATCCATGAAAGATCTCATAAGGGATACCACAAATATATCCATAAAGGATAATTCCGAGAGATGTCAAATAAGTGGCGTACCCACGCATGGGCCAAGATCCTCCCCAAAGTCGAATACAAATAAAAGACATATGGCCATTGTCTATAGACCATAGTGAACACTAGTCAGGTGACATCTGTGGCACTGAAGACCGGACTAAGGTTCCTCAGCCAAGAACAAATACAAGTAATATGCATGATCGTTAAAGGAATCCATGGTCTCCAAAACCTTTGTCATATAGCTTTAACAAATACAAGTATATCCTCTTCAAATAGGCTTTTTAAAACCTCTTTTCCAAATGGGCAGTCGATTGGTCTTTAAGGTAGTCGGCTGCTACACCATATATTGCTTTATTGAATTTCTTTTCCTTTTTGAAATTCAAATATTTTGTTTTTCGAAAAACACATAGGGCAGTCGATTGGTCCCATATAGCAGTTGATTGGTTTTGAAACAGAATGCTTCCGAGAAAAAGGTAGTTGACTGACTCATTGGCAGTCAACTGTTTTCGCAAACAGAATGCTTTGGAAAACAGGGCAGTCGACTGACTCCATAGGCAGTCAGCTGGTTTTAAAACAAAATGCTTTTTGGAAAATAACAGTCGACTGGCTTATATAGCAGCTGACTGGTTTTCATCGATTTTCGAAAATCTATGCTTTGGTTGTCTCTAAGCAGTCGGCTGCTCCTAGCATTTTGGTAACTAGGAGTAAAACCTGAAATTTAACTTTCCACTCATCAAATCAGCTTTTACTTCTCTCCAAAACAATTAAAAACATGCGGACATAGCCACCCTACTCCGTTACATAAATTCCTTACCTCGATTAGCTCCGCAACACAAATCACTTAGTTGCATTAAATTCTCTTCTTTCGATTTCTCAAAGCTATAAACATCATCAAATTTCAAACCTTTAGGAAACCTTTATAAATATACACTACCAACTTTACACAACTCCAAACCATGGATAAAATCAACTATAACCTCTTCCATCTCTTACCTTTGCTAGTGACCAAAATGACAACAATAAGATCTCCTTAATTCATTGGATTCAATCTACCAAACTTCAGATATAACTTAAGCTAGCGACAAGGATCAATTTTCGTTACTAAAGTTTATTGATTTGGTGAGTGAACATGGGAGTTTGTCAAGGTGAATGGAAATGGAAACTTAGGAAATTTGGAAGGAAACGAGAGGGAGAGGGAAATGGGCTGCCGACTTCATTGATGGATAAGATGATAACTCATGCTATTTCATTTAATGCATAGCTATCCCTCTCATCAATTCAGCCATTGATCCCTTTTGACCTCTTGACTATTTGACCATTCATCCTTTTTTTCCATCCATGTCCCATACATCATTTACACTTCAAATTCTCATATTTATTTAATCATTTCATATTGTAATACTGTACAATTGTTGGCTCTTATAGGCAATATCGAGAGGGAGGTGAATCGGTTCTTAGCTAGCCTTAAGCCCGTTTTTCGATTCTTCTAAATTCTCTAGCCTATATGAATATTTTATAAGTTCTCTAGGCTATTCAATCATGCAATATAAATTTAATTCAATGAGCACAATATAATTGAAAATAAAGAGAGTAGGGAAAGAGAGATTTACACAAGCGATTTATAGAGGTTCGGCAACCTTACCTACGTCCTCTACCTTAAGACGCTCCCAAGGATTTTCTCCAAATCCACTATCTTGAATTTGTGATTACAATCCCTCTTTTTCTTAGGCTCAAGAGTAACCTCCCTCTTTTTCTAGGCTCAAGAGAAACCTCCCTCTTTTTCTTAGGCTAAAGAGTAACCTCCCTCTTTTTCTTAAGCTAAAGAGTAACCTCCCCTTTTTACAAGGAATGAATTGGTTTACAATAGGTGTAATCAAAGAAGGCCTCTAAGTAGGCAAATGATTACAAAGATTAAGCACAAGGAAAAAGCCTATACAATATTTGTGCTATTCTATACAAGGAATATGAGAGTGATGGAAGATAAAGACTTTGTAGTTCTTGATTTGTTGTTGAGGCTTGAGGATTTGAGGAAAATGAGTATTGGAGTTGATTGAGTAGTTCCTCTATGTTGCTTCAGCTTCTAAGCCTCTATTTATAGTCCCTTGGATGGTTTGTGGACGTTGGTTGGAGCCAAAACAGAAGCTAGCCATTATGTCTCACAGAAACTAGCCGTTGGGGGCTTTCTGGCATAAAGGGATCGATCCTTTTACCAAAGGGATCGATCCTTTTCTTCATTTTAAGCTTCCAGGGCATTCTGCCAAAAAAGGATCGATTCCTTTCCTTAAGGGATCGATTTTTTTTTCCAGAGGGCATTTTTCCTGCACTTTTGGGTTAGAAATGATGTGGTCTTTGATCCTAATTCAACCCAAAACATTTTGGTACTTTTGTGGGAGTTTTTCTTGACTCTCTTTGGTAAAAACATGGTCTAAATATTCATCAAGTGATTTTCTAAAATATTCAAAAACATTTATAAAGTATTAAAACCAATAAGAGTATGCATCATTAAATCATAGTCTTAATGTTTGATATGATCACTTGAAATGTATTGAGAAAATCATGTGTGATAAGGTAAATTTACAACATGAATTAAAACATTAAAGCTTACTTAAGTTTTTGTCATTTCAAAATATATATTGCAATTTGAAGCTAACAATCTGCCCCTTTTGATATGCAAAACTTAATGTAAATTTGCTTTGAAAATTCTTTAATAAAATACTCCCCCTCAAATAAAGCAGGATTTTATAAAACTCCCCCTTAATATAAGCATGGGTTTTGAAAAAGAATTTTCAAACTATTTCTCCCCCATTATCTCTCCCCCTTAATATCTCCCCCTTTTAATATCTATCTCTCCCCCTTTTTGTCATAGCAAAAAGAAGGAAAAATAATAAAAAATATGCTCGCCCTAAAATCATGGCTATGTGAGAAGAGATAAATATGCTCCATCCAACAAGAAACATGTTAGTACATGGGACTCATAGCACAAATAAATAAGTCATTGTCCATAAACAGTATGAAATGTTTAGGCATGCACAGGACAAGGCTTATATACCAATTGTTTATAAATAATTTTGCTAGAAGTTCACAATTGGTAAAAAATGAAGCAAGTTGAGTATAAATATTTACTAAGGTCTATGACTTGCTTATTTCAATCCTATTAAGCACCTAAGTGTATCGATTGTTCTTTAAAGTCCAACTAGGGTGCATGTCAACACATCATGATTATGAGCTAGAATTAGATGACATATCATATGCATGAGCTCATAAATCATGTTCAATCAAGAGTGTACATAGAATTAAGATATATAGCAATTAACTACAAGTTCTAGCACATAAGAGTTTCATGCAAAAATATCCTAAATGGATTCTTCTCTATTTGTCATTTCAAACTAAAGAGCACTAGAAGAATTGTCAATTTAAAGCTCATACCAATTGGCAATTTCGTTTTGGCCTACCAATTGTTGAAAATATGGTTGCTAATGATACTAATTGTTATTTCAATCTCAATACCAATTGTTACTAATGGTTGACTTAGGCATTTTGCATGAATCCAATATCTATGTGCAGTGTGTTCATGTCAAGAAAATACTCATTCTAAATATGCAAGAACACAACACATATCATCAAATATGCATATGGATCAATTAATCATTAGTCCACTATCATAAAGTATTAATCCATATTCATATTCACAAATTTATACCATATGGAAGATTCAAAAAATCAAGGAATTCAAGCAAACACATTTTCTTCCATGGTTTCAAGCACAAAAGTCCTATGCTCATTTTCCAATTCAAGTCCTTAACCAATTATGAGCAAGGGAAGATTTCAATATTACCATTTTAATCATTTAATAGCCATATCCCTAGTTGTTTTATCATTTAAGGTTCTAAGGGGTATATGCTATTTTAACTAAAACGATTTTGCCTAAGTAAATCAATATCATGCCCAAAATATTAAAGTTCATGATCTATGAGTGAGATTAAGCACATAATTTCATGAAAATAACTACTCTCATCTCATAGGCATGATTATTGATTCAACTCAAGCAAGCATGCAAGTTCACATCAAAACAATCAAGAATACATGGATATCAAACAAGGTACATTTGTTCATATTTGCATTTATCTTTGAATGTTGGTGTTGTCATTAAAGCCCAAGTTCTTTAACAATTTGGCCATAAGAGAAGTTTAAGTTCATGGATGACAAAGTTTCATGTATTTGAACATTTAGGATCCATTTATCATCACACATTGTAGGACAAGGAAAATTATGACCTTATACCAACTGTTGAATTTACATTTGAAATCAATCCTTAAGGTCAAGTTTTAATTATTCTTCTACTAGATGTATAATTATCATGTAACCTAGAGTGGAGTAGTTGAGTCAAGCTAATACACATAATCCTATAAGCATGCTTGACTAAGATGAACAAAAGATATGAAAAACACTCATTATGCATAAGTTCATCAAATTCTCAAATATATCCATAAATTCTTGAAATAAATCTCAAAATTATGTTTAAGCATTCATTGAAAATATAATTCAAGATTATTTCATGTTTTATGCAATTCATGACCATCTTCAATGAGAAAACTGATTTAGCACTTGTGAACTCAAGAAAAATTGTATTGATTGTTGAAAGTGATACCATTTGTTGGAAATGATATTAATTGATAAAGTTGAGGCATGATATCAATGAAAAATGAATTTTCATATATTAAAGATCATCAAAAAGAAGTTAAAACAATGAATTTTAAGTTGAGAAGAGAGAAAGTATCAAAACAATGAAAAGTTCTTCTCAATTTCGGTTGAAAACATGCAGGAAAGCCCTTTCTGGCCTTGGGGGATCGATCCCTATAGGAGGGGGATCGATCCCTTAACTCCAGAATCATATATTTTGCATTCTGTTCAAGGGGGGATCAATCCTGCTTGTTGAGGGATCGATCCCTCATTCTGTTTCTGCAGATTTTTGACAGAAAATTGAACTTGTGAGGTACCAAAACTCCATTTTTGAGTAATTTAAGTCCAAGTAAGAGTTTAAACATTTGTAAAACATGATTTTGGACTTGTATGAATGAAAAACATGAATCAAAAACCATTTTACAAAAGATTTTGCAATGTTGGAAGAATTTACACAATAAAATGCATTTTTGGCCTCAAAGGAGGTCATTTTAAGCATTATGCATATTTTCACCAAACCAAAGCATTGGATACCACAAATATGTCAAAACAAACTTGTTCACATAGGTTTTAAGCACATATATCATCAAAGCATACATCTTGTGAACAACATGCCATGATTTCCAACATACAAATTCCTCATTAATGCACATGACATAGCATTTTGCATAGATGACATATTTGACAATTTTTGAGCAACTAAATATATTATCTAAACATATCAAACTTGCTCAATACTGCAGAAATCCAATAAACATTTCAAAATCATAAATCATACCTTTCATTCAATCATCAAGATTTGTCCATCAAACACTCAACAATTATGCTTTTTGCTCAATCACAATGCATCATTAATCATTAACCAATTTTCTCATCAAAACATAACTAATCAAATAAAAGGTTTAAGGTGTAAGGAATTAAGCTTACAAAGCTCCTTTTCTTGAGAGTGATTTGCCTTGAATAGTTGAATCCACCTTGTGCCATTTTTTTGAAGAATTGTTGTGACCTTGCCAAGGATGGGTTCTTAAGCTCTTCCTCTTTCTCATTGGCACAAGCAATCTCCATGAGGTGTATAGAGCATTCAATCCCCATTGTTTCTATGTAACTCCATACTCTAACACTCCTACAACAAACACATTTTCAAGCATGCTTTGGTACCCAAATTTTCTTGGGTCCATGAGACTTAGTGCTAACAATTTTTTATCCTTTTGGGATACATTTCAAGCACAATTCATCATTATTCATAGCATGCTTTGGCACCCACATTTTCTAACTACTCTTCCTCTAAATGTGGTTTTTCTATATGTGCATGCTTGTTAAGAGTGTCCTATTCTGTTGCATAGTGAGCATGTAAGAGATAAATCATGCATAGCATTTTTGCTCACAAGAAAATTCTTAAGATGAGTTTCTTTTTGTTTAGCATTATAGCCTAACCCATCTTTATCAAAGAAAGCTCTTTGGGTCTCTAACATATGATATAGCTTTTGTTGACCCATATAAAACCTAGAAAATGAGTTATGCAAATTTAAGTTCTTTTTATTCAACTCATTTATTTCTAGATTTGCTTCTTCTAACTTCTTCTCAAATTCAAGTTTGACATTTAGTAGCATTTCTTTTTGTATTTTCAATTTAGCAATGATTTTCTTATATTTGGAGTTCATGCATTGAAAATCATTTGCTAATTCATTAAAAGCATTTTGTAGTTCATCAAATGTATAATCATTATCTTCACTAGAACTACAACTAGCCTCATCATCACTAATAGCCATAAAGCATGAGTAGGCTACCTCTTCATCTACATTTTCCTCATCGGAGCTATCACTATCGCTCCATGCAGCCACAAATGCTTTCTTCCTAGGCTTCCTATCCTTTTCCTTCCTAAGTAAAGGGCAATCTAGCTTAGTGTGACCCAGTTCATTGCACTCATAACATACTAAGGGGTCTTTTTCTCTTCTACTTGACTCTCCCCTATGATGTCTCCTATTTTGCTCTCTCTCATTCATTTTCATGAACTTATTAAATCTTTTGGCAAATATTGACATTTCCTTTTCTTCCTTATCTCCACTCTCATCACTATCATCTTCAAGGATCTCATGAGCAGAAGATTTAAGTGCTACTCCTACTTTGTTTGAAGGCTCTTCATTTCTTTTCAATTTCATCTCATATGTAAGTAGGGAGCCCATAAGTTCATCTAGAGACAAGGTACTTGGATCTTTAGACTCTTCTATTACGGTTACCTTTGCCTCCTAAGATTTTGGCAAGCTATTCAAAATTTTCTTAACCATTTCTCTATTGGAATAGCTTTTGCCTAATGCCTTAAGTCCATTAATTATATCATTAAATCTAGTGAACATTTCATTAATGGACTTATTTTCTTTCATCCTAAATAGCTCATAATCATGTGTGAGCATTCCTACTTTGGTCTCTTTCACTTGATTGGTCCTTTCATGTGTGATGGCTAATTTGTCCCATATTTGCTTGGCATTCTCACATAGGGAGACTCTATTTTATTCATTGGGACCTAATGTACAAAAGAGAGTGTGCATAGCCTTGGCATTCAATTGTGCCACTCTCATGTCACTTGTGTCCCACTCATCCTCACTCTTAGGGATATCTTTTCCATCTACTTTCTTCATGGGAATTCTAGGACCATTCACTATAATTCTCCACACTTCATAATCGTTTGATTGTGCAAACAACATCATTCTAGTTTTACAATATGAATAATTTTCACCATTGAAGAGTAGAGGTCTAACTAATGATTGTCCTTCTTCTCCTAGGGTTGTGCCTATATTCAAATGAGCTATTTAAGATCGTTTTGCTCGATAGAGGTTAGTCTAAGTCAATCTCGAGCCCAAGCTCTGATACCAATTGTTGGGTCTTATAGGCAATACCGAGAGTGGGGTGAATCGGTTCTTAGCTAGCCTTAAGCCCGTTTTTCGATTCTTCTAAATTCTCTAGCCTATATGAATATTTTCTAAGTTCTCTAGGCTATTCAATCATGCAATATAAATTTAATTCAATGAGCACAATATAATTGTAAATAAAGAGAGTAGGGAAAGAGAGATTTACACAAGCGATTTATAGAGGTTAGGCAACCTTGCCTACGTCCTCTACCTTGAGATCCTCCCAAGGATTTTCTCCAAATCCACTATCTTGAATTTGTGATTACAATCCCTCTTTTTCTTAGGCTCAAGAGAAGTCTCCCTCTTTTTTTAGGCTCAAGAGAAACCTCCCTCTTTTTCTTAGGCTAAAGAGTAACCTCCCTCTTTTTCTTAGGCTAAAGCGTAACCTCCCCTTTTTACAAGGAATGAATTGGTTTACAATATGTGTAATCAAAGAAGGCCTCTAAGTAGGCAAATGATTACAAAGATTAAGCACAAGGAAAAAACCTATACAATATTTGTGCTATTCTATACAAGGAATATGAGAGTGATGGAAGATGAAGACTTTGTAGCTCTTGATTTGTTGTTGAGGAAAATGAGTATTGGAGTTGATTGAGTAGTTCCTCTATGTTGCTTCAGCTTCTAAGCCTCTATTTATAGTCCCTTGGATGGTTTATGGACGTTGGTTGGAGCCAAAACAGAAGCTAGCCATTATGTCTCACAGAAACTAGCCGTTGGGGGCTTTCTGGCATAAAGGGATCGATCCTTTTACCAAAGGGATCGATCCTTTTCTTCATTTTAAGCTTCCAGGGCATTCTGCCAAAAAGGGATCGATCTCTTTCCTTAAGGGATCGATCCTTTTCTTCCAGAGGACATTTTTCCTGCACTTTTGGGTTAGAAATGATGTGGTCTTTGATCCTAATTCAACCCAAAACATTTTGGTACTTTTGTGGGAGTTTTTCTTGACTCTCTTTGATAAAAACATGGTCTAAATATTCATCAAGTGATTTTCTAAAATATTCAAAAACATTTATAAACTATTAAGACCAATAAGAGTATGCATCATTAAATCATGGTCTTAATGTTTGATATGATCACTTAAAATGTATTGAGAAAATCATGTGTGATAAGGCAAATTTACAATATGAATTAAAACATTAAAGCTTACTTAAGTTTTTGTCATTTCAAAATATATATGGCAATTTAAAGCTAACAACAATTATGGGAAAATTACAGGAAATTGGGGATTTCACATTCTCCCCACCTTAGAAAATTTGGTCCTCCAAATTTGAATTGGGCTATCGCTCAAATAATTCAAGATACCTTTCTTTCATCAAGCTTTCTAGCTCCCACATGGCTTTTTTCGTGGTATGATATTGTCAGAGAACCTTAACTAATAGGATCGTCTTAGATCTAAACACCTTCTCCTTTCTATCCAAAATCTGAACCGGCTTCTCCACATAACTCATGTCTTCTCGAATCTCCAAGGGTTCATATTCTATAACATGAGATGGATTCGGATTATACTTCTGAAGCATGGATACAAGAAAGACATTATGTACTCCCGATAGCTCCAAAGGTAGTGCCAACCTATAGGTAACATCTCCAATTCGATCTAAGACTTCAAAGGGTCTTATGTAACGAGGACTAAGCTTACATCTTCGACCAAATCTCATGATTCCTTTGGATGGAGAGACTTTCAAAAACACAAGGTCCCCAACAAAAAACTCAAGTGGTCTCCGTCGAGCATCTGCATAACTTTTTTGTCGACTCTGAGCTGTCTTAAATCTTTGACAAATCAGCTTAACATCCTCAGAGGCTTGCTCGACTAAATCCGGAGCCAACAACTTACGCTCGCCCACTTCTTCCCACCCAATCAGCGATCGACACCTTCTACCATATAAAACTTCATATGGTGCCATCCCGATACTTGTATGATAACTATTATTGTAAGCAAACTTAGCCAATGGCAGATGGTCATCCCAAGAGCCTTTAAAATCCAAAGCACAAGCTCTCAACATATCCTCGACCGTCTGAATGGTGCGCTCAGACTGACCATCAGTCTGCGGATGAAAAGCTGTGCTAAAATTCAACTGAGATCCCATTGCTTCTTGAAAATGTTTCCAAAAATGAGAAGTAAACCCGGAATCTCTATCAGATGTAATGCTTACTAGAACACCATGTAACCGAACAATTTCCTTCACGTATAAATCTACCAAAGCACTAAGTGTATCCGTAGACTTCATAGGCAAGAAGTGTGCGGACTTAGTTAATCTATCCATGATTACCCAAATACCGCGCCTCTTGGTCCGGGGCAATCCCATAATAAAATCCATCGTAATGTGTTCCCACTTCCACATAAGTATAGGAAGAGGCTGTAACAAACCTGCTGGTCTTTGGTGCTCTACCTTAACTTGCTGACATGTGAGACATTTTGCCACAATTTCTGCTATGTCTCTTTTCATGCCAGTCCACCAATACACCTTGCGAAGATTATAATACATCTTCGTATTTCCCAGATGCAATGTGTATCTAGTGGCATGTGCTTCTGTCAAAATCAGCTTCTTCAACTCTTTATTATTAGGAACACATATACGATTATTAAACCTTAAAATTCTGTCGCTCCCAATATCAAATTCCGAAAGTATACCTGATTGTATCCGATCTATAGCCTCAATACAATGAGCATCCTCCCTCTAAGCAAGCCAAATTCTATCCATTAACTCTAACTCAATCATTAAATTGGCTATCATCCTATTTTGCTCAAGAGGTGTAACATTTAGACTGAGGCTTGCAAACTATTCAAGCAACTCATACTCTTTTACCATCATGTATGACACTACACCTACATGCTTCCAGCTGAGAGCATCAGCCACCACATTAGCTTTCCCCGGGTGGTACAAGATATCACAATCATAATCCTTTAGAAGCTCGTGCCATCTTCTCTATCTCATATTCAATTCTCTTTAAGAGAACAAGTACTTCAAACTTTTATGATTCGTAAAAATCTAAAATTTTTCACCATATAAGTAATGCCTCCAAATCTTTAGAGCAAACACTACTGCAGCTAGCTCTAAGTCATGAGTTAGGTAGTTCTTCTCATGGTCCTTTAATTGTCGAGAACCATATACAACTACCTTACCATGCTGCATTAGTACACAACCAAAACCTTGTCCTGAGGCATCACTATACACCGAAAATCCACCAGAACCACTAGGAATGGTGAGAATAGGTGCAATCGTCAGCCTACGCTTCAACTCTTGAAAACTATGTTCGCAGGCATCATTCCATTCAAACTTCACCTCTTTGCGCGTTAAGCGCGTTAATGGAGCAGCTAACCTTGAGAAACCCTCTACAAATCTTCGATAGTAGCCAACTAGACCCAAGAAACTCCTAATCTCCGTTACCATTTTAGGTCTTTGCCATTGTACCACCGCTTCAATCTTCAATGGATCGATCGAAACTCCATCTTTACTGATTATATGACCCAAAAAGGAGATTTGATCTAGCCAGAAATCACACTTACTTAGCTTGGCATACAATCTTCGATCTCTGAGGGTTTGCAGAACTATCGTCAAATGCTGCTCATGCTCTTCCCGGGATCTTGAATACACCAATATGTCATCAATAAAGACAATGACAAACTGGTCCAAATATTATTTGAACACATTGTTCATCAAGTTCATAAAAGCTATGGGTGCATTGGTTAAACCAAACGACATCACCAAAAATTCATAGTGGTCATACCGTGTCCTGAATGCAGTCTTAGGGATATCTTCACTCCCGATCTTCAATTGATGATATCCCGACCTCAAGTCTATCTTGGAAAAGACTTGTGCACCCTTAAGTTGATTAAAAAGATTGTTAATCTTGGGAAGAGGGTACTTGTTCTTGATCGTCGCTTTATTCAACCATTGGTAGTCGATGCACAGCCTCATGCTGCCATCCTTCTTCCGGACAAATAGCACAGGGGCACCCCACGGGGATATGCTGGGTCGTATGAACCCCTTATCTAGTAACTCCTGAAGCTGCTTCTTTAATTCCTCCAATTCCACTAGAGCCATCCGATAGAGTGATCTCAAAATGGGCTCAGTTCCCGACACGAAATAGATCGTAAACTCTACTACCCTATCCGGAGGAAGTCCTGGAAGATCGTCCAAAAATACCTCGGGAAAATCCTTGACTACCGAAATTTCATGAAGTTTGGGACGTTTCTTTTCTACATACTCCACATAAGCTATAAATCCTTCACATAACAATACATACTTCTTATTAATTTCAATTTCAGGTAAATCAAATAATAGACATACTTTTGCATTAAACATCTGCAAAATTTATAACATAGCTGACAGGAGAAGAGAAGATCACACTCTTAGCATGACAATCTAGTATCACACGATTCTTAGCTAACCAATCCATTCCTAATATAACATCAAATCCAAACATATTTAGTATGATTAGGTCAGCTACCGAGTCTCTATCTCTTACCCGTAGCTTACAACCACGATACACTATATCTGTCATTTGTGATTCCCTAAATGGAGTACTTATTTGCAACTAAAGGCTAAGGCTCAATAGGTACTTTCATAGTAGTCATAGGTGACACAAAAGAGTATGTAGAGCCTGGATCAAATAATGCAAGGACATATGTATCATAAAGATAAATCTTACACTGAATCATCTTAGATGAAGCATCAGTGGACTCCTTATCTATGGCAAATACCCGACCTTGAGTCACGGGTGTCTTTCCCTTCTCTGTAACTGTGCCCTTACGCTGGGGCTAGGTGGCCTTCTCCGATTCCTCGGGCACCTTTTGCCTTATCTTGGGACAATCTTTAATCCTATGTCCCTGTTCACCACACCAATAACAAGCCCCACTTGCCAAACAGCAAGGCTATGACCCATGAAATTTTTCGCAATGCTCATATCTCTGCATCATACTCCTCGGTGAACTAGCGGTACTACCCACTGAATATCGGGATCTCTCGTCATTTATCTTAATCTCGGTGGGTCTAGGAGTCCCTATATCATAATCATCATCATTCCCATATTCAGTATATTTCCATATAATCATTTGATTAAAACAAAAATCATTTTCTTATAAGTTATTCGCTTACCTATCGAAGCTCTGTCATAAGGCCTACTTCTCCTAGATGGATATCTATCACTCGAGGCTCTCTCGTCTGACTTCTGCTTCATCGGTTCTTTACCTTTACTCTTAGTTCGAAAGTCAGCCTGATGAAATTCATAGTCCTGCTCACACAGTTGAGCCTTACAGACTGCCTTTCCATATGTAGTGATATCCGTGGGATATAACTTAGACTTAATGGAAGGTCTCAATCCCTCCATAAATCTGTAGGTCTTATGCTCTTCTCTCCTCAACACTTCCGGATCAAATCTGCTCAACGTAGTGAACTTTGACTCGTATTGACTAACCGTCATATTCCCCAAGTCAAGTTCAAAAATTCTACCTGCAACCTTCTCTAAGCAGTGCGTGGGACGTATTGTTCATTGAATGCCTCTAAAAATATATCCCACGTTACCTCGAATGTCTAGCCTCTAACACCGTTTGAGTGGCTTGCCACCAGGGTTCTGCCTTATCTACTAACAAATAGGCAGCCAATCCCACCTTCTCTTTCTTGGTACAAGTCATATACCTGAATGACTTAGTGATCGCCTTCACCCAATTCTCCGTGGCCAATGGGTCATTGTCTCCTTTAAACTTAGGTGGATCCAGCTTCTTAAATACCTTGATCAAAGCAATGCTGCAATAAGCTTTAGGATCTCGCCATTCAATAGCTGGGACTGATAGGGGTAACTCTGTCTGTGATGGTAGGGGCTATACTGTAGGAGTAGGAGGAACAGTAGGGGTAGCTACTGGTGCACTAGTGACCACATTCAGAAAGTTCGCCATAAATTACATGAACATCGCGGCCATATTCTCCATGTGCTTCTCCATTTTCGCTAACCTAGTGTTTGGGCTATGCTACGGAGATGGAGGAGGAGACTGTGTTTGGGGCGGTTCCGTTCGACCCCTTCCTTGTCCTCTACTAGTACCCCTTCTACGTGAGCTCATTTTGTCAATATAATCACAAGATTAAGCTATTTAGTATAAATATAAACAATTATACTATACATATGTTTTCAGACAAGTACAGTACATTGGGAGATATACACTAATTCTAGCATATTGACATCGACAAACGTCAGTCTAATCTGCTCTGATACCAATCTGTCACATCCTCATCACTTCCAAATACCAACTAACTTTTTCCTTTTACATAACGTTTGCTTAGACTAGTTTGTTAATGTCATCCTTTCTTCTTCTTATACTTTATGCTTTATTACTTATAGCACGATATCAAATTTCGCATGAATGAAATTTTCGTATATCTATACATGCGTCACATACATCAGGATCTCACATAACTTACATATCCTATATCCCCAAAACAACTAATATATATTACTATGGTATTGTACTGTACAATAGTCTGGAGCACATAATACATGAGTATACCTTCAATAATTATTAGGAAGCGTATCTCGAAGGTACACTAAAAATCCCAAAGGTAAAGTCCTCTATCTAGAGCGGGATTTACTTCAAGTAATCTGTATGAAAAATAGTTGTAAAGGGGTGAGTTTACGCTCAGTAAGAAACATATGTAAAATAGTGTACTATGCCACTATATGCAGTTTTCCTACTTGGCTCTATAATGTCATGTAAAACCATTATAAAGCATATATCATATATATTTCCCGCAATTATCAAATACAAGTAAAAGTAAAACCAAATAATTCAAATACTTCAACGTCTTTCACGGATCTCAAATCACGTGAAATTACATATACAAATACAAGTAGCTTCAAATACTTTCAAATAGATGGGAGACAATTAACTTCCAACCGAATCATGCACCAAGTAACTCTCATAAGGATACAACAAATATACCCCGTAAGGGATAATCCATGAGAGATCTCATAAGGGATACCACAAATATATCCATAAAGGATAATCCCAAGAGATGTCAAATAAGTGGCGTACCCACGCATGGGCTAAGGATCCTCCCCAAAGCCAAATACAAATAAGAGACATATGGCCATTGTCTATAGACCACAGTGAACACTAGTCAGGTGACATCTGTGGCACTGAGGATCGGACTAAGGTTCCTCAGCCAAGTACAAATACAAGTAATATGCATGATCGTTAAAGGAATCCATGGTCTCCAAAACCTTTGTCATATAGCTTTAACAAATACAAGTATATCCTCTTAAAATAGGCTTTTTGAAACCTATTTTCCAAATGGGCAGTCGACTGGTCATTAGGGCAATCAGTTGCTACACCATATATTGCTTTATTGAATTTCTTTTCCTTTTTGAAATTCAAATATTTTGTTTTTCGAAAAACACATAGGGCAGTCAACTGGTTTTGAAACAGAATACTTACGAGAAAAAGGCAGTTGACTGACTCATTGGCAGTCGACTATTTTAGCAAACAGAATGCTTTGGAAAACTGGGCAGTCGACTGACTCCATAAGCAGTCGGCTGGTTTTGAAACAGAATGCTTTCTGGAAAGTAGCAGTCGACTGGTTTTCATCGGTTTTCGAAAATCTAAGCTTTGGTTGTCTCTAGGCAGTCAACTGCTACTTAAGGCAGTCGGTTGCTCCTATCATTTTGGTAACTAGGAGTAAAACCCGAAATTTAACTTTCCACACATAAATCAGCTTTTACTTCTCTCCAAAACAATTAAAAACATGCGGACATAGCCACCCTATGTTCGTTACATAAATTCCTTACCTCGATTAGCTCCCTAATGCAAATCACTTGGTTGCACTAAATTCTTTTCCTTTCGATTTCTCAAAGCTGTAAACATCATCTGTTGGATTATGCCCTTAGAACCATTCATTAGATGATTGACTTTGGCATTTTTATGTATCATGATATTTTATTTATAGTTCATTATTATATTTGTCTTATAACTGCGTAATGTAATCATATATGATAATGTCCTTAGAATAGTAATAACACACTATTCTTAAAATATCCCTAGTCAAGTATTATTATGAACAAGGATAACAATGATACGATAAGACTAGTATGTGGTTGACTGATGACCATTGTCATGGATATAGGATATCAAGTCATCACATAGGTACATGTTAGAGAACTATGTACTGGATCGACCCTCCATGAGAACGCTACATGGATTGTTATATGAGTGTCATAAGCGATTCTCATAGTGATGATGGTGTATGTGATCCTTTGACTTGAGATCATCAGAGATCCCAACATAGAGAATTGCATACTTTAATGCTGCTAGATGTCATTCGTAACAGGATGGACTATAAAGGTAGTAATTGGGTATGCCTTGATCTATGTAGAGGGATGTTGAGTGATCAAGATAGAATTTATCCCTCTTATATAACAAGAGTGATGTCTTGGGCCCTTTGATAGAGTGAGACTAAGAAATGCATGGCCATGCTCGAATAAGTCAATATGAGATATTGATTTTATTTGTTTAATTAGTCTACTCAGGAATCAAGAAACGCTGATTAGACTATACAAGTGTGACACATTCCATGACTTGTGTCTAATCAAGACATCAAAGGATAAAGGGATTAGACTACACGGCAACATCTATCACGAGTAAGGTTATGTCGAGTCATTGACATTCTCGTTACATGGGTAGCAATGATGTGTTGCTAGATACCGCTCATTGCCTGTGACAATTTTGTCATTGCCATTGTTTTTGAGAACCTATTGGGTCGCACACTTAGAACGGATCAATGAGGAGCTTAATTAATCCTATTCTGAATTGGATTAAGGATATAACTAATCCTATTCTGAATTGGATTAGGGATATAACTAATCCTATTCTAAGTAGGATTAGAGTTCTGTTTGGCAGTAAATTTTAAGGTAAAATTTACTGCCTATAAAAGGATGTTTTCTGAAACATAGCCGCACAATAACAACAATTAGAAAACAGAAAAGTATCTTTTTAATCGAAGCTAGCAGTTCGGTTATAAAGAATAAAAAAAACGCTCCTTAAGGCTTCTGATCGTGAGACGTTCAAGAGTTGTGAGATCCGTTCGTGTGGATACCATAGAGGTAGGAACGAAAGGTTATTGCTTGTGACTCGACCAACACAGAAATCAAAGAAAACGTTAGGTAAAATCTCAAAATCCTAATCAGGCAACTCTCCGAATCGATCCTGGTGGAGGCCGAATGATTTAAATTTCGCTGCATGTTTGTTTTGGTTTCCTTCACTGGTATCAGAGCCAAATTCGGAGTCCCTGATTAGTTTTGATAAAAGCATGATCTCTGGTTACTTTCTGTTTATGATTACATACAATCGTTTTAATGAGATTAATATGGATTAGAATGTATATGATATATTCAGAGGCTAGAAATCGAATTGTTGAAATTATATATATGATATATATCAATTTCGATTGAACTTATATGTGAGATATAATCTGTGATGCGAATTATTAATGGCAGTTTCTGTTCTGCATAAACGTTATGGAAGAAACAGAACAATGTCGAAAGTGTTCTAATGCGACTAAAATTATAGTCAGTATGAGATACTGGCTGGAACATCCTGATAAGATTAGGATACTTCCGGATAAGGGGCGTTAGCAATGTCAATACTGTTGACCTTTTTTTTCAATACTTCCGCCCCTGGGAACCCCGCAGTCGGGTCATAATTCTTTTCAAATGTGCCTCATTAATAAAACTAAAAGTTGAAATTGCATTACACTTGTTTTTATAACACGGTGGTTGTTGTTTGAGCATGGTGCATAGTTATAGCCCTAGCCCAATATGATTGTATTTTGGTGGTTGTAAATTTTAATAAATACGACCTGCGTGTCGTGCCTTGTTCTTGAAATTCCAGTTGTACATTCTTTTCTCATCTTACTCCCCTCGAATGTAACTCGAGGTTTCTCTTAAACTATGTAATTGTAACGTAGTATAGGGTTAGAATTTAGCTAAGTATGAGTTGATGGTGATCAACACTAACGGAGCTGACAACCATGCAAAGGATGACCAAAGAGGCACTTGGAGAAGATGCTATTACCCTTAGGTTAACCCTTAGGGTTTCTCATTGGCTTGGGAAATCCATTTAGTTTGGGCTATAACTATGTCACGTTTATTTTATTGCTTAAATGCATGAGATGCATGGTTTATTTTGTACGTTTATGATATGAAATTCATATGATAATTTTTGAAAAGTAAAATTGGTGAGATCTTATTCAATAAACTAAGAAAATCTCTCAAATTAAATTAAGTCAATAATAGATGCCTACCAATAAATAGCACTCGTCAAGACTAGAATCGATTTTGTTATGTTTGCCAAAGCAAAATATCATATCTATCTTAGTAAGACGCGATGGGATAATAGTGATATCCAAAGGCTATAAATTGGGTTGACTTAACTAGATTTCCTCAATAGGATTGGGAATCTAGAGGCATAAAGTTGGGCTTCCATTCATGAGATGAATTAGAACAAGTGTTGTTCACCCAACTATCCAAGAGTTACATGAGATGTAATTGGTAAGTGTTGCCTACCTAAATAGCCAAATCTTGGGCGATTAGCCAAAGCTAACTCTAGATAAGGTGAAATATGGATCTTGGCCCACTAGAGAAATTATGTGATAATTTTTTCGAATTAATAGTGAGGGTTGTTGATTCGATAAATCTAGTGGGAGCATCATTTAATAAATATTTAATTAAATGAATGCATTCATGATACTTATATTTTGCATATTTTTGTTGTAGATTACCATGGCATCAAACACAAATAACACACTTTCACTGCGATCTGTCCTTGAGAAGGACAAGTTGAATGGGACAAACTTCCTGGATTGGTACAGGAACCTGAGGATAGTCCTCAAGCAAGAAAAGAAGTTGTATGTCCTTGAGATTCCCTTACCTGAGGAACCACCCTCTAATGCTCCAAGGGCAGAAAGAGATGCTTATAAGAAGCATCAAGATGATGCATTGGATGTTAGTTGCCTTATGCTTTCCTCCATGAATCCTGAGCTTCAAAAGCAACATGAGGAAATGGATGCGTTCGATATGATCGAGCATCTCAAGCAACTCTATCAAGAGGAAGCTAGGCAAGAAAGGTACAATGTCTCTAAGGCATTGTTTCAGTGTAGGATGGCAGAGGGGACTCCCGTTGGTACTCATGTGCTCAAAATGATTGGGTACATTGAAAACCTTGAAAGATTGGGATTTCCTTTGGGCCAAGAGTTGGCCACTGATGTGATTATGCAATCGCTGCCAGACAGCTACAGTCAGTTTGTTGTTAATTACAACATGAATGAAATTGACAAGACTCTGCCACAGTTACTTAGCATGTTGAAAACAGCTGAATCCAACATGAAAAAGGCCAAGCCCAAAGATGTCTTAATAGTTAAGAAAGCTAAGGGCAGGGCTAATGCAAAGGGCAAGAAAAAGGGTAATAAAACCAATGGCAAGTTCAAGCCCAATGATACTGCACTGAAGCCTAAAGGTGGGGTTGCCAAAGAAGGGAAATGCTTCCATGCGGTGAGACCGGACATTGGAAGAGGAATTGCAACAAATACTTGGAAGAGCTAAAGAAGAAGAAAGGAAGTGAGACTTCCACTTCAGATATTTATGTTATAGAAGTTAATCTATCTACTTCTTCATCATGGGTATTAGATACTGGATGTGGTTCTCACATTTGTGTAAATGTGCAGGAACTCAAAAGGAGTAGATCGTTGACTAAGGGCGAGGTCGACCTGCGAGTGGGAAATGGAGCAAGGGTTGCTGCATTAGCTGTAGGAACTTATATTTTGACATTGCCCACAGGGCTTGTTTTAGAATTAGATGATTGTTATTATGTGCCTTCCATCACTAAAAACATTATTTCTATTTCTTGTTTGGACAAGAAGGGTTTTTCATTTATAATAAAGGACAACTGTTGCTCCATTTATTTAAATGATATCTTTTATGGTAGTGCACAACTAATTAATGGTCTTTACATTCTAAATCTTGATATGCCTATTTATAACATAAATGCTAAAAGGATTAAATCTAATGATCAAAATCCAACATATCTCTAGCATTGTCGTTTGGGACACATAAATGAGAATCGCATTTCCAAACTCCATAAAGATGGAATTTTGGACTCATTTGATTTTGAATCGTATGAGACATGTGAATCTTGTTTGATGGGTAAGATGACTAAAGCCCCTTTCAAAGGACATAGTGAAAGGGCAAGTGATTTATCGGGCTTAGTACATACAGATGTATGTGGACCTTTAAACACACAGTCCAGAGGTGGTTTTATGTACTTTATTACATTTACTGATGATTTTAGTAGATATGGCTATGTGTATCTTATGAGACATAAGTCAGAATCTTTTGAAAAGTTCAAAGAATTCAAGAATGAAGTACAAAACCAACTTGGCAAGAACATTAAGGCACTTCGATCAGATCAAGGTGGTGAATACTTAAGCCAAGAATTTTATGACTATCTTAAAGAGTGTGGGATTGTCTCACAACTCACTCCTCCAGGTACACCACAATGGAATGGTGTATCTGAAAGGAGAAACCGAACTTTATTAGATATGGTTCGATCAATGATGAGTCATACAGATCTTCTAGAATCCTTTTGGGGACATGCATTAGAAACAGCTGCTTTTACACTGAACCGTGTTCCATCTAAATCGGTTCCAAAGACACCATATGAGATATGGACTGGTAAACGTCCCAGTATGCTTTTATGAAGATTTGGGGTTGTGAGGCTTATGTGAGACGTCAAGTCTCTAACAAACTTGCACCTAAATCTGATAAGTGCTATTTTGTGGGATATCCTAAATTAACTAAAGGATATTATTTTTACAATCCCACTGAGCGCAAAGTGTTTGTAGCTCGAACAAGTGTCTTTTTAGAAAGAGAATTCATTTCTAGAAGAACTAGTGGGAGAAAAGTACAACTTGAAGAAATTCAAGGGCTACAAGATAGCGCACTCGATGTTGAGATGGAGCCTGAGCAAGCACCACAAGTTGTTGTGGAACCAGAACCACAAGCTGTTGTGGAGCAACCGCCTGCTCAAGAGACACAAGCCTTGCGTAGATCAATTAGAACACATTATGAGCCACAAAGATTTGGATTTCTAATGACCCAAAACGGTGATGTATTGCTCATGGACCAAGATGAGCCTACTACCTATCAAGAGGCTATTACAGGGCCAGACTCTGAGAAATGGCTTGAAGCCATGAGATCTAAGATGGAATCCATGTATGCCAACCAAGTTTGGACCTTGGTTGACTTACCCGAAAGGGTAAAACCTATAGGGTGTAAATGGGTTTTTAAGAAGAAAACCGACATGGAAGGAAATGTTCATACCTATAAAGGGCGATTGGTTGCTAAAGGTTTTAAACAAATTCATGGTATTGACTATGATGAAACTTTTTCACCAGTTGCGATGATCAAATCCATTAGGATCTTGCTTGCGATAACTGCATACCATGATTATGAAATCTGGCAAATGGACGTCAAGACTGCTTTTCTTAATGGAAAGCTACTCGAGGATGTGTACATGACACAACCTGAGGGTTTTGTTGATCCAAAAAATGCTGGAAAGGTTTGTAAGCTGCAACGTTCTATTTATGGACTAAAGCAAGCTTCTCGAAGTTGGAATCTTCGTTTTGATGATGCAATCAAAGAATTTGGTTTCATCAAGAACGAAGATGAACCTTGTGTCTACAAGAAAGTCAGTGGGAGCACTATTGTCTTCCTGGTGTTGTATGTAGATGACATACTACTCATTGGGAATGACATCCCTACCCTTCAGTCTGTAAAGACTTGGTTAGGGAATTACTTTTCAATGAAGGACTTGGGCGAAGCTACCTATGTACTAGGTATAAGGATCTATAGAGATAGATCAAGGAAATTAATTGGCCTAAGTCAAAGTGCATACATAGATAAAGTGCTAAAGAGGTTTAGCATGCAGGATTCCAAGAAAGGATTCTTGCCTATGACACATGGCATTACTCTCTCAAAAGAACAGTGTCCTATAACACAAGAAGAGAGAGAACGTATGAGTAAAGTTCCATATGCATCTGTTATTGGATCCATTATGTATGCCATGTTATGCACACGTCTCGATGTCTCGTATGCCTTGAGCATGACGAGTAGATATCAAGTTGATCCTGGTGAACGTCATTGGATCACTGTCAAGAATATTCTTAAGTACTTGAGAAAGACTAAGGATACATTCTTGATATATGGAGGTGAGGAAGAGCTCATTGTAACAGGTTACACTGATGCTAGCTTCCAAACTGATAAAGATGACTATAGATCGCAGTCTGGTTATGTGTTTTGCCTTAATGGTGGTGCTGTGAGCTGGAAGAGTTCAAAGCAGGCGACCGTGGCCGATTCTACAACAGAGGCTGAGTATATAGCTGCCTCTGAAGCTGCTAAGGAGGCTGTTTGGATCAAGAAGTTCATTACTGAGCTTGAAGTTGTTCTTAGCATTACAAATCCGATTGAGCTCTATTGTGACAACAATGGAGCCATCGCACAAGCTAAGGAACCTACATCTCACCAACGATCCAAACATATACTACGACGCTTCCATCTCATTCGAGATATCATCGAGAGAGGAGATGTGAGGATATGCAAAGTACCAACTGACGATAACATCGTTGACCCACTGACGAAGCCTTTGACGCAGCAGAGACATGATCGTCACACTAGGTCATTAGGTATTAGATACATGAGTGAATGGTCTTAGTGCAAGTGGGAGATTGTTGGATTATGCCCTTAGAACCATCATTAGATGATTGACTTTGGCATTTTTATGTATCATGACATTTTATTTATAGTTCATTATTATATTTGTCTTATAACTGCGTAATGTAATCTTATATGATAATGTCCTTAGAATAGTAATAACACATTATTCTTAAAATATCCCTAGTCAAGTATTATTATGAACAAGGATAACAATGATACGATAAGACTAGTATGTGGTTGACTGATGACCATTGTCATGGATATAGGATATCAAGTCATCACATAGGTACATGTTAGAGAACTATGTACTGGATCGACCCTCCATGAGAACGCTACATGGATTGTTATATGAGTGTCATAAGCGATTCTCATAGTGATGATGGTGTATGTGATCCTTTGACTTGAGATCATCAGAGATCCCAACATAGAGAATTGCATACTTTAATGCTGCTAGATGTCATTCGTAACAGAATGGACTATAAAGGTAGTAATTGGGTATGCCTTGATCTATGTAGAGGGATGTTGAGTGATCAAGATAGGATTTATCCCTCTTATATAACAAGAGTGATGTCTTGGGCCCTTTGATAGAGTGAGACTAAGAAATGCATGGCCGTGCTCGAATAAGTCAATATGAGATATTGATTTTTTTTGTTTAATTAGTCTACTCAGGAATCAAGAAACGCTGATTAGACTATACAAGTGTGACACATTCCATGACTTGTGTCTAATCAAGACATCAAAGGATAAAGGGATTAGACTACACGGTAACATCTATCACGAGTAAGGTTATGTCGAGTCATTGACATTCTCGTTACATGGGTAGCAATGATGTGTTGCTAGATACCGCTCATTGCCTGTGACAATTTTGTCATTGCCATTGTTTTGAGAACCTATTGGGTCGCACACTTAGAACAGATCAATGAGGAGCTTAATTAATCCTATTCTGAATTGGATTAAGGATATAACTAATCCTATTCTGAATTGGATTAGGGATATAACTAATCTTATTCTAAGTAAGATTAGAGTTCTGTTTGGCAGTAAATTTTAAGGTAAAATTTACTGCCTATAAAAGGATGTTTTCTGAAACATAGCCGCACAATAACAACAATTAGAAAACAGAAAAGTATCTTTTTAACCGAAGCTAGCAGTTCGGTTATAAAGAATAAAAAAAATGCTCCTTAAGGCTTCTGATCGTGAGACGTTCAAGAGTCATGAGATCCGTTCGTGTGGATACCATAAAGGCAGGAACGAAAGGTTGTTGCTTGTGACTCGACCAACACAGAAATCAAAGAAAACGTTAGGTAAAATCTCGAAACCCTAATCAGGCAACTCTCCGAATCGATCTCGGTGGAGGCCGAATGATTTAAATTCCGCTGCATGTTTGTTTCGGTTTCCTTCATCATCAAATTTCAAACCTTTAGGAAACCTTTATAAATATACTCTACCAACTTTACACAACTCCAAACCATGGATAAAATCAACTATAACCACTTCCATCTCTTACCTTTGCTAGTGACCAAAATGACAGCAACAAGATCTCCTTAATTCCTTGGATTCAATCTACCAAACTTCGGATATAACTTAAGCCAGCGACAAGGATCGATTTTCGTTACTAAAGTTTATTGATTTGGTAAGTGAACATGGGAGTTTGTCATGGTGAATGGAAATGGAAACTTAGGAAATTTGGAAGGAAACGAGAGGGAGAGGGAAATGGCCTGTAAGATCCGATTCTACACTACTGTAGAGCCTAAATTCATAAAATTGATAATGGAAATCAAATAAATAATGAACATTGATTTCCATTTGGGTGGAAAAGCTCTTTTATTTGAGATATGAACGGAATAAATTATGTGAAATACTTGACCGGAGAGTACTAAATGGATGAGCTCACCAATGGGCGAGCAAGGCTGATCACCAATGGAGGGTGGTTAGTTGTACTGGTGAACAGATGAGTTTGCCAACATGTGGTGTGATATTACCAAAGCGGGCGAGTTGAGCCATACCTAGTGATCAGCCAATGTGGAGTGCCATTTGATAGCCCAAGGAATAAGTGTGGCGAGTTGATGGTGGCGAGTTGATTGTTTTCCTCATTTGTTTGGCAAATAGTTGAGTTCGCCAACTCCGTGGATAGGTGATGGCCCGCTTGTGGCGAGGACTAGGAACGCCAATGTATTTGGCGAGTAAGGTGGTCGCCCAGATAGAGGGGCAAATAAAAACAGAATTCAACCTAGCAGCCAAGATTGACTTTGTGAAATATACGGTTGAGGACAATAAATGAAGCAAAGTTAAAGTCAATAAGGGAATTAGCCTTATTGGTTGAGGAATTAAGCAAAGGCCGCAGCAGAAAAAAAAGGCGTGTGAAAGGGAGACTTCCACGCCACTTTGAGCTGCAGTTTTCTTCATGCCTTAAATGCATGAAGGACGTGAACAATGATGAAAGAAACAGGATAAGGGACAGGCGGTAGCTATTGATTGGTTGAGCATGGTTATATAAGCAGAAACAATTGAGGAAAAACGAGTTAGCCAATTCCAGCTTCTTCACGAAAGCTATTTCTCTATTTCTTCCATTTCTCTGCCATGTTCGATCTACTAAACTCCAACCTTAAGTTGGTTAAATACATAAGCCAGCTTGCAAAACCTTTTCTTCTTAACTTGATGAGCTAAAAGAATAGGCAAAGGAAGGCCAACAAGAGACAGAAAACAGTCTGTTCTGGAAGTGAAGTTGGTTGAGGTAAGTTTCATATTTCTGAGGTTTTCTTGATGCTCAATGATATATTTCTATGTTTTATGCAGTAATAAACATAGATACAGTCTTGTTTTTAGTTAGATCTTTGGAGAATATGAAAACAAGGAAAATAATGGAATAAGTGACGACAATGGCGATTACAGCGATCGCCCATGTTGAAAAGTAAGTAATCGCCAATGAGGCGAGTAGAAGATAAGGAGCTCGCCAATGTAAAGTCTGTGTTCAAGGGGCGAGAACGCCCAATTCTAGTGAAGTGAATTAATGGGCGAGCTCAAATGCAGAGGCGTTGGGCGAATTGGTATTGTGGGCAAACTCCCACAATTAAGCCAATGTAGGCCTCGTGAGTTGAATGTTGGGCGAGCTCACAAACCTACGGTGAGTAATGGCGGGCGATATGCCACGTGGTAGCCATATGGTGAATGGCGAGCTCGTCTGGGCGAACTAGTGAAGCTCTATTTGGGCGAGTAGTCATTTGATTTATTTCAATTTCGCCCAAGTAATGGAAAAATATATATAAAGAAAATATTAATGGAATTTATATAATTTGCAGCCGATAATTGGGAATGGCTATGGGCGAACAGAGAGCAGGGCGAAGCAAGGCTTCGTTGGAACAGGCAAGGGAGATGTATGTGAAGTGATGCATGTCCTGTGGAGTAAATTTTATGAAAACATTAAGTTAAATGTTTTGTTTTCTGACATGCATTGTTTGAAGAAGTTATTTGATAATTATTTTTGATTCGAGCGAGCTAAAAGCCGACCCCTATGCTGTTTTGGATGAACTGATACAGGGCGGGCGAGCCTTTGTATTTTTATGTTGGGCAAATTGATATTGGCGGGCGAGCCAAGCCCTTTTATAATTTTTATACACCCGTTTCTAGTTTTAAGGGCGGGCGAACTCGTTTTAATGCGTTTGGGCGAGCGACCCTTGTTTTAAATATAAGGCGGGCGAACTGTTATTAGCCAGCCATACTTTTGTTTTGAAAAGCTAAGTGGTGGGCGATTACTAATTCGCCGTCTTGTCGAGTTAGTCAAGGGCGAGCCGTGAAGGGCGAGCTGACTCTGGCGAACGGTTTTAAATTATAATTTCCTAAACGAAAATGAATTATTTTAATAATTCAAAAATAGAAATATAAACCTTTGGCGAGTTGATTACTGGGCGAGCCACTGAGGGCGAGCTAGTTTTGCTTTCAGGTTTTAAAAGCAAGATGGCGGGCGAACACAGGTTCTCTGCGTTGGGCGAGCCATATCGGGCGAGCCGACCATGGCGAACAGGTTCCGCTTTTCCAAATTTTCTCAACGAAAAATGAATTGTTTTCATTATGTTTTGTAAATAGAAAATATAAAACCTTTTTGGGTGAGTTGACCAATGGGTGAGTTGACCATGGGCGAACTAGCCATGGTGAGTTGACCATGGGCGTCAGTTTAACCCGTGCCTTTCTCACACGGAATTCAGTGAGATTGCGGGCTGTTTTTAAAACCTTTTTGGAAAGAAAACGATGACATTATGAAATAATTCCTTAAAGGTTTTTCATGAGATATAATTCGATTTTGAGACGTTAGGCCTCTAGTTCATGCATTACTATTGCGTGACCCGCCTGGGGTGGTGGCTCGGTCGATGGACCAATGAGTGCACCTCAGGGCGTCACAGGGCTGATGGACCTGTCAAGTCATCAGCAGTCTCGAAGTCACTTGGCAAGTGGACCCGAGGACCACTATAGATTATGGTGTAACATCCCAAGCTACCGTATATTATGATACTTACTCATAATTTATACTTACTTACCGGTTGGGCTGTCAGTGATGCTTAATACCTTCTACTATATATATTATGTAAACATGAATTGTTAAAGTCTCTTCCTTAAGAAGTATATACATTCCCTTCTATTTAAAGTAGTACTGTACAACTTTACTGAATATACAACATACCTTCGATATTGAATCTCAGGCAAGTAAATCTCTTAGCCCAAATCAATTATCTGTGGAGCGGAAAAATAAGGAGTGAGTGACAATTTGCTCAGTAAGGAAAATGTATGCTGCTTTACAATTGTAAAAGCTATGTTCCCCAAAACCATTGAATTATTCTAACGATCAACTCATTAGAAAACAATGAATAACAGGATTCAACAGATATTTTCAGAAATCATTTAATTGAGACAAGGCAATAATTTAAATCATGCAAGCATCATAAGTCATCCGCTTTTGGGGTGCACCCGTAGGCCATCGCCCCTCACGGCTATCTCAGATCTATGGCCATAATCTATATGTGGTCCTCGGGTCCACTTGCCAAGTGACCTCGAGACCGCTGATGACTTGGCGAGTCCATCAGCCCTGTGACGCTCTAGAGTGCACTCGTTGGTCTATTTGACCTGAGCCATCGCCCTAGATGGGTCACGCAAAGTATATGAATAATAATGCATGAACTCATGGCCTAATGTCTCAAAATCAAGTTTTATCTCATGTTATCAATTCCACCAAATGATTTGATTTCCAAAAAGTTTTATAAACAAATAAACAGCCCGTAATCTCAACATTTCCCGTGTGAGAAGGTACGGGTTTAGACTGGCTCGCCCATGGCTAGTTCGCCCATGGTAAGCTCGCCACTACTCAACTCGCCCACTGGTCAGCTCGCCCCAATGGTCAACTTGCTCCAAAGGGTTTCATATTTCTATTTTCTTTTGAAAATGTTAAAACATCTTATTTTTCGTATAAGAATTTACCCTTTAAAACTGTTCGCCAGAGTCAGCTCGCCATTCACGGCTCGCCCCTGACTAACTCGATAATCCGGCAAACTTGTATTCGCCCGCCACTTAGCTTTTTAAAACAAGGTATGGCTCGTTTGATAACGGTTCGCCCGCCTCATATTTAAAACAAGGGTCGCCCGACAAACACATTAAAAAGGGTTCGCCCAACTTTGGCTTGCCCGGATTTTTATTAAAACAAGGGCACTCGCCCAGTTTCTCGTAAAAGAGAGCTCGCCACTTGGCTCGCCCGATTTTCTACTAAGAACAATATACTCGCCCGCCTTAATCAGTTCGCCAAACAAAACAACGTATGGCGGCTTGTAGCTCGCCCGAGATCAAAACAGTTTATCAAATAAATGCATGTCAGAAAATAAAACAATTTCTAATATTTTCTTAGCACTTTTACTCCACAGGACATGCATTTGCATCACATACTACTTCCTTACCTGATCTCAAGAAGTCTTGTTTCGCCCTGCTTCCTACTCGCCGATAGCAATTTCATTTTCCGGCTGCAAGGTAAAATATTAATTCCATTAATATTTTCTTTTCTTAGCAATTTATTTCTAAAACTATTTTCAACCACTTTGGCGAGGTAACAGTTCGCCATTCGCCTAACATAGCTCGCTGTCCATTAACGGCTTATTCATGGGAGTTCGCCCAACAGGGAGCTCAACTCGCCATGCTTATCAGTTCAGTTCGCCACTCGTGGCTTTTCCTTCATAATTGGGCTCGCCCAAGAATTTGATAATTATTAGCTGCTTCTTTATCTCCTACTTGCCTTAATGGCGATCAACATTTCACATGGGCGATCTCCATGGTCAACCTTCTCGCCATTTGGCGAACATAGGTCCTCGCCCATCTACCATCATTCTGTTTATCTCATGACTATTGGCAAATACGTTCTCGCCTAGTCATGCATTGCAGTGTACTCGCCTCAACCTTTGGGCGAATACTCCTTGCCTCAGCTATTGTTTTTCTTAATCATTTCCATCTAATTTCCTTATATATTCAACAATATTCAACTACAACCAGGCTATATCTATGATTAAATATCAAGAGAACTATAAAGCTATGAAACTCACCTTTACTAAACTGCTCTTCCAACAACAGAATGCTTTCTTGCCTTTCTTAGCTTTACTTCTCTTGTTACTTAGCTCTTCAACACTTTAGAAGGGTTTGGCTAACTAAAAGATGAAATTGTATGGCTCATTTATGAGAAAAACGGAGGAATGAAAGATGAATTTGCAGAGAAACAGAATGGGCGAGAATGATTCTGAGAGAAATGAAGTTTGCTTCCATCGATCTTTCCTCATGAACTCTCCTTATATAGCCCAATACAACCTGTTAGAAGTAACCACCTGTTTCCTTATCCTGTTATCTGTTATCATTGCACGTCTTTCATGCAATTAAAACCCAGAGAATTTGGTGCCAAAAGGAACGGCGGTAAACTTCCGTTGCAGTCCGTTTCTTCCTTGCTTTTTGACAAATTTCACTTCCATTTATTGCTTATTCCCTTTGTCAGGAGAGGCAATTGGCGAGAAGTACTTGCCGCCCCTTTCCTTGACTTTTTTTTCTCTTCTTTTCTTCCCTTCTCCACGCCAAGGTCTCTTCCAGCCAACGTTGATTGGCTATCATCTCATTCATTTCTTTGTTTTGTCTTATATTCATTAATCCTTCATTTAATGCATTCATACTATAATATCAAATTAATTCTCCTCTATTCTTTATACACCATATGTTCATTATAACATAAAATAAAAAGTGGAAATTCACATTTGATTATTCTTTAATTTCACTAAAAGAATTTATTTCCACTATCAATAATGTATACATACGATATACAGTATAATAAAATTCAGATTTTACATTTCTCCCCACCTTAAGAAATTTGGTCCTCCAAATTTAACTTGGACCTGTCACAGAAAGAGCTCTGGATATTTCTCACGCATAAGGCTCTCTAACTCCCAAGTAGCCTCCTCCTCGTTATGATACTGCCAGAGCACTTTAACCAAAGGAATCATCTTAGATCGCAACACCTTATCTTTCCTATCCAGGATCCGCACCGGTTTCTCAACGTAACTCATATCCTCTCTGATTTCCAGTGGCTCATGTCGAATTACGTGAGAAGGATCTGGATGGTACTTTCTTAACATCGAGACATGGAATACGTTATGCACCCCTGACAACTCTGGTGGTAGTGCTAACCGATATGCCACATCTCCCACGCGATCTAAGATCTCATAAGGCCCAATGTATCGAGGACTCAACTTTCCTCTCTTCCCGAATCTCATTATACCCTTAGACGGTGAAACTTTTAAAAACACATAATCACCCGCAACAAACTCCAATCGTCGGCGCCTAGTATCTGCATAACTCTTCTGCCGACTCTGAGCTGTTCTGAGCCTCTCACAGATCATCCGTACATCACGAGAAGCCTGCTCGACCAAATCGGGAGCTAACAGTTTACGGTCTCCAACTTCTTCCCATGCTATCGGGGATCTGCATCGTCTGTCATATAAAGCCTCATACGGTGCCATGCCGATACTTGTATGAAAACTATTATTATATGCAAATTCTGCCAGGGGTAAATGATCGTCCCATGAGCCTCTAAAATCCAATGCACACGCTCTCAACATATCCTCGAGCGTCTGTATAGTACGCTCGGACTGCCCGTCAGTCTGTGGATGAAAGGCGGTGCTAAAACTCAACTGGGATCCCATAGCCTCCTGAAATCTCTCCCAAAAATGAGAGGTGAAGCGGGAGTCCCTATCAGAGGTAATATTCACTGGAACACCATGTAACTTCACTATCTCCCTGACATACAACTCGGCCAAGGCACTAACTGAATCTGTAGATCTCATGGCCAAGAAATGAGCAGACTTAGTCAATCTGTCGACTATCACCCAAATAGCATCGTACCCCTTCCGGGTCCGTGGTAATCCCATAATAAAATCCATAGTAACATGCTCCCATTTCCACACAAGAATCGATAATGGTCGAAGCATACCCGCCGGCTTCTGATGCTCAATCTTAATCTGTTGGCATGTTAGACATCTAGCAACAAACTCAACGATGTCTTTCTTCATCTTAGGCCACCAATACACTTTCCGGAGATTCTGGTACATCTTAGTACTACCCGGATGTAACGTGTATCTAGAGGTATGGGCCTCTGATAAAATCAAATCTCTAAGCTGTCGATCACTGGGAACACATATCCGACCTCTAAACCTCAGTATCCCATCGGTGCCAATCTCAAAGTCTAACATAACTCCCATCTGAATCTGACTGGCAATCTCAATGCAATAATTATCCCTCCTCTGATCTTCCCTGATTCGGTCCATCAAATCCGGTTCTATACGGAAACTAGCCGTAAACCCATACTGGTCAGAGGAAACAACTGTCAGATTGAGGTTAGAGAATTGCTCTATCAACTCATGCTCCCTGATCATCATGTTTGATACCATGCCAACATGCTTACGGCTCAGTGCATCAGCTACTACATTAGCTTTACCTGGGTGATACAAAATCTCACAATCATAGTCCTTTAGTAGTTCCATCCACCGTCGCTGTCTTAAATTCAACTCTCGCTGGGAGAAGATATATTTCAGACTCTTATGATCTATATATATTTAAAATTTCTCCCCATACAAGTAATGTCGCCATATCTTTAGTGCAAACACTACCGCGGCTAACTCCAAGTCATGTGTCGGGTAATTCCTCTCATGATCCTTCAACTGTCGAGAACCATAGGCTATAACCCGACCATGCTGCATGAGCACACACCCTAAACCTTGAGCGGATGCATCGGTATACACCATAAATCCACCTGATCCGCTAGGAAGGGCCAATACGGGGGCACTAGTCAATCTCTTCTTAAGCTCATCAAAACTACGCTCACACGCATCGTTCCACTCAAACTTCACATCCTTACGTGTGAGTCGTGTCAATGGAGCAGCAAGTCTAGAAAATCCCTCCACAAATCTGCGATAGTACCTGGCAAGACCCAAGAAACTCCGTATCTCGGTAACTGTGTCAGGCCTCTTCCACTGAACAATGGCCTCTACCTTGGACGGATCAACTGATACCCCGTCCCTCGACACTACATGCCCGAGAAATATTATATGGTCAAGCCAGAACTCGCATTTACTAAGCTTAGCATACAACTTCCGCTCTCTGAGGGTCTGTAAAGCAATCTGCAAATGCTGCTCGTGCTCCTCTGGAGTCTTAGAATAAATCAGAATGTCATCTATAAATACTATGACAAACTTATCCAAAAATGGATGAAATACCTCGTTCATCAAACTCATAAAAGCTGCAGGGGCATTTGTCAACCCAAAAGGCATCACTAGGAACTCATAGTGGCCGTAACGAGTCCGAAAGGCTGTTTTATGCACATTCGACTCCTTAATTTTCAACTGGTGATAGCTTGATCGGAGGTCTATCTTGGAAAACACTTGTGCTCCCCTGAGCTGATCAAACAGATCATCAATGCAAGGTAGTGGATACTTATTCTTAACGGTAGCCCGATTCAACATCCGATAATCTATACACAACCGAAGACTACCATCCTTCTTCCGAACAAATAGTACTGGAGCTCCCCATGGTGACACACTGGGACGTATAAATCCCTTATCTAACAACTCTTGGAGCTGCTTCTTGAGCTCATCTAACTCCGTCAGTGCCATTCTATATGGGGGTCTAGAAATCGGCTCCGTACCGGGTACCAATTCGATCATTAACTCCGTCTCTCGATCCGGTGGTAACCCTGGTAAATCCTCTGGAAATACATCCGAGAAGTCCTTAACCACAGGAATCTCTTGGATCTTTGGATGCTTCCTCTCTACATCCTCCACACTAGCAATATATCCTTCATACACATTCATACACAACCACAATTTCAGTACACATATCATTTCATAAATATATATTCTTTTTATTAATTTATAATAACTTTACAATGTACTTTTCGAGATGGGAGAAGGTAATAAACTTAGTATTACAGTCCAAAGTAATATGATTTGCAGCTAACCAATCCATACCTAAAATGACATCAAAATCATATATGTCCAACAAAATTAGGTTAGCTGTCACAACCTTCTCTCCTATAGTCAACTTACAATTCCTATATATAATATCCGTCATCTGGAAATCATTAAAAGGAGTTTTCACTCGCAAGGTATATTCTAACAACTCCGGCTCTACTGGGGTCCTGTTAGCATATGCAGGCGATAAGAATGAATGGGTAGAACCCGGGTCAATTAAGGCAATTACTGGAATATCAAAAAGATAAACTTTACCTTTGATCACATCGATAGAGGCGTCGGCAGTCTCCTGATCTAATGCGTACACCCGACCCTGAGTCACAACCTTCTTACCCTTTTCTGCGACTGTCGCCCGCCTAGGCTGTGAGGGTGTCGCTTTCTCTGGTTCACTCTGAGCTGTCAGGGCCGCTATCTGAGGTAATACAGGAGGTCTAGTAGAAGCAGTTGACTCTCTGAGCATCGGGCAATTCTTGATAAAGTGCCCCGTCTGTCCACATCTAAAACATACCCCAGACATTATAGGACAAGGGCGCGATCCATGCGACCTTCCACAATGTCTGCATAAGGGTGCAACACTTCTCTGAGTAGTGGTGGGGCCACTAGCAAGTGTAGAAACTGCTGGTCTATCAAATCTGCCTTCAGAAATCTGTGTGCCCGTAGATCTAGTCTTCTTAGACTGCTCTCTACTTGGTCTATCCTCCATGAACCTCTTCGTCTTTCCCTTTGATTTACCCTTACTCTTACTACTGAAATTGAGCTGGAACTGCTCATAATCTCT
Organism: Heritiera fomes; assembly: GCA_032173925.1. Classification (NCBI taxonomy): domain Eukaryota; kingdom Viridiplantae; phylum Streptophyta; class Magnoliopsida; order Malvales; family Malvaceae; genus Heritiera; species Heritiera fomes. The sequence goes on from JAPDPM010000010.1 coordinate 19,373,412, forward strand.
CTCACATGGCTGAGCCCGTTGAACTATCTCATCATAAGTCTGTATAACAAATGGGGCTAGCTTTACTCTGATGGATTCCCTCAAACCAGCTCTAAACCTCGAAATCTTATACCGGGTATTCTCACTGGTCTGTGGATCAAAACGGCTCAACGTAGTAAATTTGGCCTCATACTCGTCCACTGACATATTACCCTGTACTAAACCCATGAATTCCTGCTGTAATTTATCTTGAGCAGTGTCAGGAATATACTGCCTCCTAAAAGCTTCTACAAACATATCCCAGGACAGATCCTGATGCTGAGCAAATAATACTGTCTGGGTGGCCTTCCACCAATGTCTCGCATCATCTGCCAACTGGAACACTGCCAGGCCTACTTTTTCTGTCTCTGAACATCTCATAATCTGAAGTAATCTATCGATCTCAATCACCCACTGCTCTGCCACCAATGGATCCCTGGTACCTTTAAACTTAGGTGGATCCAACTTCTTAAATGATTTCACTAGTGCCACATTACAATAAGACTCAGCATTTCGAGGCGGCTGAATCAATGGCTGTGGTGGAACTACTGGTGGCTGAGGTGCCGGTGGTGGAATAGGTTCAGGTTCAGGCACAACTGGTGCTGGCTGTGGCGGTACTGGCGCCTCTACTGGGGCTGCGGGAGCTGTGGCTCTTTCCCTCTCTACCCTATCTGCGGCTCTATCCGCCTGGTACATAGCCATAAAATCTGCTATTAACCGCTCCACTTGAGTTACACGATTATCAATGCTCTCTAGCTGTATAGGACGTGGAGGTCTTGGGGCAGGTTCCGGTGTCTGCGGTTCCGGAGTCTGTGCCGCCCTACCTCGTCCTATACCTCTCACTGAGCGCATTCTCCTTCTTCCACTCATATCTGTACCACAGAGATCATTTATTACTTAACATTAATACATCACTCATATATTCAGATTTGTACAGTACTACAGGAAATGTATACCATTTACTTTAAGCATCACTAAACATCAGACCAACCCAAGTTCTGATACCATTAAAGCTGTAACATCCCAAGCTACCGTATATTATGATACTTACTCGTAATTTATACTTACTTACCGGTTGGGCTGTCAGTGATGCTTAATACCTTTTACTATATATATTATGTAAACATGAATTGTTAAAGTCTCTACCTTAAGAAGTATATACATTCCCTTCTATTTAAAGTAGTACTGTACAACTTTACTGAATATACAACATACCTTCGATATTGAATCTCAGGCAAGTAAATCTCTTAGCCCAAATCAATTATCTGTGGAGCGGAAAAATAAGGAGTGAGCGACAATTTGCTCAGTAAGGAAAATGTATGCTGCTTTATAATTGTAAAAGCTATGTTCCCCAAAACCATTGAATTATTCTAACGATCAACTCATTAGAAAACAATGAATAACAGGATTCAACAGATATTTTCAGAAATCATTTAATTGAGACAAGGTAATAATTTAAATCATGCAAGCATCATAAGTCATCCGCTTTTGGGGTGCACTCGTAGGCCATCGCCCCTCACGGCTATCTCAGATCTATGGCCATAATCTATATGTGGTCCTCGGGTCCACTTGCCAAGTGACCTCGAGACCGCTGATGACTTGGCGAGTCCATCAGCCCTGTGACGCTCTAGAGTGCACTCGTTGGTCTATTTGACCTGAGCCATCGCCCTAGATGGGTCACGCAAAGTATATGAATAATAATGCATGAACTCATGGCCTAATGTCTCAAAATCAAGTTTTATCTCATGTTATCAATTCCACCAAATGATTTGATTTCCAAAAAGTTTTATAAACAAATAAACAGCCCGTAATCTCAACATTTCCCGTGTGAGAAGGTACGGGTTTAGACTGGCTCGCCCATGGCTAGTTCGCCCATGGTAAGCTCGCCACTACTCAACTCGCCCACTGGTCAGCTCGCCCCAATGGTCAACTTGCTCCAAAGGGTTTCATATTTCTATTTTCTTTTGAAAATGTTAAAACATCTTATTTTTCGTATAAGAATTTACCCTTTAAAACTGTTCGCCAGAGTCAGCTCGCCATTCACGGCTCGCCCCTGACTAACTCGATAATCCGGCAAACTTGTATTCGCCCGCCACTTAGCTTTTTAAAACAAGGTATGGCTCGTTTGATAACGGTTCGCCCGCCTCATATTTAAAACAAGGGTCGCCCGACAAACACATTAAAAAGGGTTCGCCCAACTTTGGCTTGCCCGGATTTTTATTAAAACAAGGGCACTCGCCCAGTTTCTCGTAAAAGAGAGCTCGCCACTTGGCTCGCCCGATTTTCTACTAAGAACAATATACTCGCCCGCCTTAATCAGTTCGCCAAACAAAACAACGTATGGCGGCTTGTAGCTCGCCCGAGATCAAAACAGTTTATCAAATAAATGCATGTCAGAAAATAAAACAATTTCTAATATTTTCTTAACACTTTTACTCCACAGGACATGCATTTGCATCACATACTACTTCCTTACCTGATCTCAAGAAGTCTTGTTTCGCCCTGCTTCCTACTCGCCGATAGCAATTTCATTTTCCGGCTGCAAGGTAAAATATTAATTCCATTAATATTTTCTTTTCTTAGCAATTTATTTCTAAAACTATTTTCAACCACTTTGGCGAGGTAACAGTTCGCCATTCGCCTAACATAGCTCGCTGTCCATTAACGGCTTATTCATGGGAGTTCGCCCAACAGGGAGCTCAACTCGCCATGCTTATCAGTTCAGTTCGCCACTCGTGGCTTTTCCTTCATAATTGGGCTCGCCCAAGAATTTGATAATTATTAGCTGCTTCTTTATCTCCTACTTGCCTTAATGGCGATCAACATTTCACATGGGCGATCTCCATGGTCAACCTTCTCGCCATTTGGCGAACATAGGTCCTCGCCCATCTACCATCATTCTGTTTATCTCATGACTATTGGCAAATACGTTCTCGCCTAGTCATGCATTGCAGTGTACTCGCCTCAACCTTTGGGCGAATACTCCTTGCCTCAGCTATTGTTTTTCTTAATCATTTCCATCTAATTTCCTTATATATTCAACAATATTCAACTACAACCAGGCTATATCTATGATTAAATATCAAGAGAACTATAAAGCTATGAAACTCACCTTTACTAAACTGCTCTTCCAACAACAGAATGCTTTCTTGCCTTTCTTAGCTTTACTTCTCTTGTTACTTAGCTCTTCAACACTTTAGAAGGGTTTGGCTAACTAAAAGATGAAATTGTATGGCTCATTTATGAGAAAAACGGAGGAATGAAAGATGAATTTGCAGAGAAACAGAATGGGCGAGAATGATTCTGAGAGAAATGAAGTTTGCTTCCATCGATCTTTCCTCATGAACTCTCCTTATATAGCCCAATACAACCTGTTAGAAGTAACCACCTGTTTCCTTATCCTGTTATCTGTTATCATTGCACGTCTTTCATGCAATTAAAACCCAGAGAATTTGGTGCCAAAAGGAACGGCGGTAAACTTCCGTTGCAGTCCGTTTCTTCCTTGCTTTTTGACAAATTTCACTTCCATTTATTGCTTATTCCCTTTGTCAGGAGAGGCAATTGGCGAGAAGTACTTGCCGCCCCTTTCCTTGACTTTTTTTTCTCTTCTTTTCTTCCCTTCTCCACGCCAAGGTCTCTTCCAGCCAACGTTGATTGGCTATCATCTCATTCATTTCTTTGTTTTGTCTTATATTCATTAATCCTTCATTTAATGCATTCATACTATAATATCAAATTAATTCTCCTCTATTCTTTATACACCATATGTTCATTATAACATAAAATAAAAAGTGGAAATTCACATTTGATTATTCTTTAATTTCACTAAAAGAATTTATTTCCACTATCAATAATGTATACATACGATATACAGTATAATAAAATTCGGATTTTACATATGGCCATAGATCTGAGATAGCCGTGAGGGGCGATGGCTTACGAGTGCACCCCAAAAGCGGTAAATTCCGTTCTCGCAAGGGGAAGGGGGAACGATAATAGCATGATTTATTTGTTGCCTAGTTTCAACTTACCAATTTCTATTTACTGTAAGGATTTGTTGAAATCCTATATATAGTGTTTACTATGTATCCACTGTCTTTTCTACTGGGTTATTGTTAAGAAAAGAATAAATGAGTTGTGATATATAGTTTTGCTTTATTTAAGGCAGCATATGTTTCCTTTACTGAGCGTATGAATCGCTCACCCCTTTGTTTTTAACTCCACAGATAAGAAGCACACGGAGTTGAGAGAATTAGCTCTCAGATGGGTATAGCTATGTTTAAAGCACTGAGGCATGGCACGTTAAATGTGACAGGTACAGTCTCTTCTCTTTTACATTTCAGACATATGTATACAGTACTACCTTAGTGAAATAAAGGTTAATAGGGGATGTCAGATTAAAGGGATAATGAAAAGAAATTTCATATTCCATAATTAATAGATAAATGTTTATCATTTATCACTGTTACTGTTGAATGTTAATGGTATCGCAGAGAGCCCAACCGGTTAAGTTGTATGGAAATACGTGAAAAATGTGGTAACGGGATGTTACATGGGCTGCCGACTTCATTGATGGAGAAGATGATGACTTATTATATTTCATTTAATGCATAGCTCTCCCTCTCATCAATTCAGCCATTGACCCCTTTTGACCTCTTGACTATTTGACCATTCATCCCTTTTTTTCCATCCATGTCCCATACATCATTTACACTTCAAATTCTCATATTTATTTAATCATTTTAGATTGTAATACTTTACAATTATGGGAAAATTACAGGAAATTGGGGATTTCACACTGTAGTACTATATAGTCTGAATGTATAAAGGAATCAAATGACTGTAAATTGGGTTAAGTGTTAAAAATGGTGTGGAAGTTTACGAATCAATGGTTATTAAAAGGAATTGTAACCCGAGCATTTTACATGAAGTAGGTGATCTTATAATCTTAATGTCAGATTTGTTCGGTAAAGCACAGAGAGGAACTCGGTGAAGGCCCCACCAGGACTTCTCTGTCCGAATCGAACTAAGACCCTGAAATGATGATATTGGAGTGAAATGGGATATCATCTGTACATAGATCTTAAGATGGCCTGTTTAAAGGTATCTTGAAGAGAGAAATAAATTGAGAAATGACGAATATGCCCCTATATTGAAATAATTCCTTTGAAATCATAGCAAACTAAATTGATTTGGAACTGATTGATGGTGATAGAGTAACTGATGGTGCAAAGAATATATTACATGTATAATGGTCCCTACTATTAGCCGTACTTATACTTTGATGAATGATGCTACCCAGAGTGTATACTGTGTGAGGTCGCGAGATAGTCGGCCCTGCTATGGATTCTTAAAGCCTGAATTAAACATGAAAATATAGAGTATATTGGTTAGGGATTATTTAATATTATGAAAAGTAATACACTTACTGAGTGTGACTAAATAAGTGAATCGATGTGAAATATATGTTAAATGATTTGAAAGTTATGCATATGTGTTTTGAAGATACATAGTAGATTTGTAGGATGTAAATAACGAAACATCCAAGATGATATGAGGTTATAATATAGAATTTACTGGATGAATTTCTAAATAAATTTTTGGAGTAATGTGGATTCGAGAGATTATTGACTCAATTCACAATATGGAATCTATTTATAAGCTCTTGCCAGATGGCATAAAAGAGTTTGAAGGGCTTAAGAAATTACTCCAAAGATTAATGAATAAAGAACCCATCTGTATTAGTGTAACCGGTGAAAACACAAATGATATGGTTCGAAAGAATAAGCATAGCTTATGATTGTGTACTAAATTTCGAGTATTCAATAGTATTGTTATTGAGAATGAATATGCACTTGTTCAGGATTGATGTTTTACTTGATCCACTCAACGATGTATATAGAGTTTCAAGATCAATCTCTGAATAAGATGTCATGGGATAAAAAGCTTACAGACAGGTGTTCATAAAATGATATTCAGAACTCGGTATAACTCTTACAAGTCCTTTGTGGTACTTAAGAGATTTATGAGATATCCTGTGACGTATGTGAATTTAAGAATGAAATATTTCCATCACATAGAGATAAATTATAATGGCATGAAACCACGAGATGTGAATATGTATATTTATTTGAAGAATATAAGTAGCATCCTTGCATAATTCCACAAACTTCTAGAAACTGAAAATTTTATTGTTAAGCTCAGTAAATATGAGTTCTAACTGAATCATAACGCTATTAGAGACGTGCGGTCTCGAATGATAAAGTGAATATTGATTTGTTTAAATAAAGGTTCTTGCTAAGCGAGTAAGATTAAAATTATGAAATTACGAGGTTTACCAGTATAATATAAATGATTTGTTGAGGAGTTTATGGAATCAGCTGCTTTACTGATATGGTACATACATGTAAGAAAATTAAATGGTTGTGGATGAATATGTGAGAGTATAGTATTCAAAAATGTTAAAAGGTCTTAACGAAAGAGTACTATACCATTTGGAAAAGCAACTGAAGTGATAAATGTGAAAGGATGAAAATGCATTAAAAGACAAGTCATATAATGATAAGGGAACACGAATTATGAGATAGTTCCCAAATCTAAGATTGAATATAATTTCCTCTGACTATCATGTGATTATGGCTAGATATAAGATCGAGCCAAACTTAACAGATAAAAGTAGTTATACTCAGAGGAGTAAATAAATGAAGTACTGCCAGTCATGTAAATGGGTATATATATTGGAATTGTAAAAAAAAAAAATTATATATGTAATGTGGAGATGGAATTGGTAAATTGATAATTCTGATTACAGAATTGGATTGTGAAAAGATTATGTCCTCAAGTACATCCTACAATTAAATGATATTACATGTACCATGAGAATGAGGGATGTAATGATAACTCAATATAAAAAGAGATATCGGGGAAAATTGTTACCTAATGTCTCATTCACTGTAATTAATGGTTCATATTAAAGTCTGCAAGTGAAATGCAGCCTTAGCTAAACTGTGAAATGATCATAGTAGGATAGTAAAGAATCCAAAAGAACCATGATGCTAAGAAAGTGATTATAGACTGATTGATCAAATTGATTCACTTTTACATCATCAAGTTTCTTGATCTCTTGAGTGCCCTAGTCGATATATATATATATATATATATATCTGTGAAACGATGAGAATGTATGTGAAGTTCCAGTGAGCGAGTACATATGATAGGGATCCCTGATTTTCCACATGCTTTTAGAAAATAGCAAAAGGCTTTAGGATTCCAAATTTACCATCAGCACCCCTTCTTATAGATGTAAATATACGAGCGCATTATGTAAACACTTAATGATATATTGAGAGCGAGTGCACTGGACTTAACAAACTACTGGAACAACTACATACTATTGATTAAAATTGTTTAAATGATAATTACCAAAAATAGCATCGACTTGGCACCAAATGAGATAATAATTGATAAATAGTATGAATTATCTATTATATGAAAAGAAGCGAAAATTGTTAACTCCCAAAGATGATAAACAATTACAGGGAGTATAAATTGATTGTGAAAAAGGAAATGTAGGATTTAAAGGAAATTCATATTGTAAAAGTATACTGGCAGTTTCATCTTAAAGAAAAGATTAACTGAAAGTTAGAAATTATATAAGAAAGAAAAATACCTATATTGGTGGTACTTCTTAAATTAAGTGAAATTCGGAGGACCCGCAAATGGTATAATGCTATCTAGATAATTATGGATAGATTGACTAAGTCTGCTCATTCCTTGGCTATGAAATCTATTGATCCAATTAGTGCCTTGGCCGATTTATATGTTAGGGAGATAGTGAGGTTACATGGTGTTTCAGTGAGTCCTACTTCACATCTCATTTTTTAGAGATATTTTAGGAGGCCACAGGATCCCAACTGAGTTTTAGCATCGCGTTTCATCTGCAGACTGACAGACAGTCTGAGCATACGATATAGACACTCAAGGATATTTTGTGAGTGTATGCACTTGATTTTAAAGGCTCTTGGGACGATCGCCTACCCTGGCAGAGTTTGCTTATAATAATAGCTATCAGGCAAGCATCGGCATGGCACCTTATGAGGCTTTATATGGTAGACGATGTAAATCCATGATAGAATTGGAAGAAGTGCGAGACCGTAAGTTATTAACTCCTGACTTGGTCGAGCAGGCTTCCCGAGATATACAAGTGATTATGTATTTTTAAAGGTCTCACCCTCTTAAGGCATAATGAGATTCGATAAGAAAGGAAATTGAGTCCTCGATACATTGGACCTTTTGAGATCTTAGATCGCGTAGGAGATATGGCATATCGGTTAGCACTACCACCAGAACTGACAGGAGTGCATAATATATTCCATGTCTCGATGTTGAGAAAGTACCATCCAGATCCTTCTCACGTAATTCGACATGAGCCACTGGAGATTAGAAAGGATATGAGTTACGTCGAGAGGCCTATACGTGAAGGAAACCGAAACAAAGATGCAACGGAATTTAAATCATTCGGCCTCCACCAGGATCGATTCGGAGAGTTGCCTGATTAGGGTTTCGAGATTTTACCTAACGTTTTCTTTGATTTCTGTCGTTGGTCGAGTCACAAGCAACAACCTTTCGTTCCTGCCTCTATGGTATCCTCACGAACGGATCTCACGACTCTTGAACGTCTCACGATCAGAAGCCTTAAGGAGCATTTTTTTTGATTCTTTATAACCGAACTGCTAGCTTCGATTAAAAGAATACTTTTCTGTTTTCTAATTGTTGTTATTGTGCGGCTATGTTTCAGAAAACATCCTTTTATAGGCAGTAAATTTTACCCTAAAATTTACTGCCAAACAGAACTCTAATCCTACTTAGAATAGGATTAGTTATATCCCTAATCCAATTCAGAATAGGATTAGTTATATCCTTAATCCAATTCAGAATAGGATTAATTAAGCTCCTCATTGATCCGTTCTAAGTGTGCGACCCAATAGGTTCTCAAAACAATGGCAATGACAAAATTGTCACAGGCAATGAGCGGTATCTAGCAACACATCATTGCTACCCATGTAACGAGAATGTCAATGACTCGACATAACCTTACTCGTGATAGATGTTACCGCGTAGTCTAATCCCTTTATCCTTTGATGTCTTGATTAGACACAAGTCATGGAATGTGTCACACTTGTATAGTCTAATCAGCGTTTCTTGATTCCTGAGTAGACTAATTAAACAAATAAAATCAATATCTCATATTGACTTATTCGAGCACGGCCATGCATTTCTTAGTCTCACTCTATCAAAGGGCCCAAGACATCACTCTTGTTATATAAGAGGGATAAATCCTATCTTGATCACTCAACATCCCTCTACATAGATCAAGGCATACCCAATTACTACCTTTATAGTCCATCCTGTTACGAATGACATCTAGCAGCATTAAAGTATGCAATTCTCTATGTTGGGATCTCTGATGATCTCAAGTCAAAGGATCACATACACCATCATCACTATGAGAATTGCTTATGACACTCATATAACAATCCATGTAGCGTTCTCATGGAGGGTCGATCCAGTACATAGTTCTCTAACATGTACCTATGTGATGACTTGATATCCTATATCCATGACAATGGTCATCAGTCAACCACATACTAGTCTTATCGTATCATTGTTATCCTTGTTCATAATAATACTTGACTAGGGATATTTTAAGAATAGTGTGTTATTACTATTCTAAGGACATTATCATATAAGATTACATTACGCAGTTATAAGACAAATATAATAATGAACTATAAATAAAATGTCATGATACATAAAAATGCCAAAGTCAATCATCTAATGAATGGTTCTAAGGGCATAATCCAACAATCTCCCACTTGCACTAAGACCATTCACTCATGTATCTAATACCTAGTGACCTAGTGTGACGATCATGTCTCTGCCGCGTCAAAGGCTTCGTCAGTGGGTCGGCGATGTTATCGTCAGTTGGTACTTTGCATATCCTCACATCTCTTCTCTCGATGATATCTCGAATGAGATGGAAGCGTCGTAGTATATAATTGGATCGTTGGTGAGATCTAGGTTCCTTAGCTTGTGCGATGGCTCCATTGTTGTCACAATAGAGCTCAATCGGATCTGTAATGCTAGGAACAACTTCAAGCTCAGTAATGAACTTCCTGATCCAAACAGCCTCCTTAGCAGCTTTAGAGGCAGCTATATACTCAGCCTCTGTTGTAGAATCGGCCACGGTCGCCTGCTTTGAACTCTTCCAGCTCACAGCACCACCATTAAGGCAAAACACATAACCAGACTGCGATCTATAGTCATCTTTATCAGTTTGGAAGCTAGCATCAGTGTAACCTGTTACAATGAGCTCTTCCTCACCTCCATATATCAAGAATGTATCCTTAGTCTTTCTCAAGTACTTAAGAATATTCTTGACAGTGATCCAGTGACGTTCACCAGGATCAACTTGATATCTACTCGTCATGCTCAAGGCATACGAGACATCGGGACGTGTGCATAACATGGCATACATAATGGATCCAATAGCAGATGCATATGGAACTTTACTCATACGTTCTCTCTCTTCTTGTGTTGTAGGACACTGTTCTTTTGAGAGAGTAATGCCATGTGTCATAGGCAAGAATCCTTTCTTGGAATCCTTGTGATGACTGCAACTTTTGGGCACCGAGTGAGTATATAAACTATTATGGAAGCTTTTTGGTTTATATCAGTTCTTGAGGATAATAGAATTAAAGACTGGTAGGGGACATATGGAAGTGAAACAAAGGATTTAATTAGTGAATTATTAGGAGAAATCAATTTAACTAATTCAATGTGGAGTTGTAGAAATTGAATTATACTAGAAAATTAGTATAATTTAAGAAATCAACAATTTAAACATATATATGATAAATAAATAATGAGAGCTTAAAAAAAATACATGGAAAGGCTTCTTGAAGAAGCCAACTAAAACCCCACTAACCCATCGTACCCGTTTACCTTAAGACAGATATTTCCACCTGTTCACCCACATAATAAGCAAAAAAAAATAGAGAAAAGAAAGAAAAGGGGAAGAAGGAAAATGCAGGGCGTCCACCTCTACCGCTGTCGTTGGCACCATCAGTGCTGTGCCGGCAAATGGGAAGAGAAGAGGAACGGCGGATCTCCTGCCCTTGTGGCTGTCCAACCAGCAGTAACAAAAAAAAATATATGAAAGAAGCGAAAAGAAACAGAAAAGAGAGAAGAATCGGGGAGACTGATTCTCGCAAAAACCAGTGGTGTTACAATGGTTGATGGTCACCGGAAAGAAGAAGAGAAAGAGAGAGGGGAGGAAATCGAAGGAAGGGGGATGGGCGGTGAGGCACCAAGCTTGCGGCAGAAATGTGCGGCAACAAGGCAGATCGACGCCATTTTGGTTCTGGGTTGGGAGAGATGGTTTAGGTTGGGAATGGTGGCATTAGTCATGGTTTTAGGTTGAAGATTGGTTGCTATTTGGTTGCTGAAGTCGCCGTGAAAAAGGGAAGACATGTGAGTTTTGGTTGGTTTTAAAAACAAGGCTGGAAATGAGGTTGAAGGTGGCATTAAGGGTGTCTGCTTGGAACAGGAAACGAGGTTGAGTTTTTGGAGTTGAAAGAAAGGCATTCAAGATTTGAAAACAGAGTCTTGGAGGCAAGAAAATGGGTGTTATTTTGAAGGGCCTTTGAGATAATTTTGTGAGCATTTTGGTTCTTGATTGAGGCTGAACCGAGAAGAGCCCTGGGCTAGAATTTTAGACAATAAATATAGGGAAGAAGAAGGGTTCTCTATGAGGACCCTCTTACAAGAAGAGCACCGAAGCATGGTGCTATTGGGATTAGACAAGATGCCAAGAAGGGGGAGTTGTAACAGGAGGTGTTTTTAGCTGAAACAGAGGCTATGAAAACAAAGTCTGAAATGGAATAGGCAAGTCTTGCCATAAAATCAACTGGAACCGAGAGGTAATGAATTGTCTATGCCTTGGCTTGAAGTAAATATGTGCCGTAGTACTACGATTAAGTAAAGAATGATAAATACTTGTTTTGGAATGTGTTATGCAGTTGCTACAGGTGGAGATGGCAGTAGCTACAAATCGAGACAGTGAAAGGTGGGCTTAGATTGGAAGTGTTCTAAAGGTAAGGCTATTCCTTAGCTTAGGAATTCATCTAATTTTGAAGTAAATTATTACTAAGGCATTATGTAAATATGAAGTTGCTTGAGACTCATTGTTGGGGATTGTTGAAGAGGGTTACAATAGCAAAAGGAATTTAGGAAAAGCAAGGCTACAAGGGTGCTCAGATTTGAAGGATTATAAGATAAAAGACTTAATGCTTGTGTTGTGTTGTAATATATAGGTATAATAAGATCATATGGACGTGTTTTTGTGGTGTAGGATTTTTGAAAATCATTGAAGAATGCTTGATGAAGGTGTTCGGTCATCCATGGTCCTACCTAAGGAAAATTGTCAAGGAGATAAGATGGCAAATTGGACAAGGAGTTGATAATCACGAAGTATGATGCAATAACGGTAAGAAAATTATTATCAAGTGGTGGTTGGCCATATTGGTATTACACATTTCATATACATTGGGTAAATACATATATATATATATATATTTAACCATATGACTTTGAGGGATTTTAAGTATGGTTAATAAAATTGTTTTATTTAATGTATTGAATTTTCAAGGTTGTGAATATGGCTATGTGGATGAATAGATATATATATATATATCTATATCTATACACACTTATCATTGATTGAAGGAAATATTTTGGGTAATGTGTGGATTATCAGAAAATGTTGGTTTTTGCTATAGTAAGGTTAAAGATATTCGTTTTAGTGTAGGTACGCAAAGAAAGAATCCGAGAAAGTGCTTAAGTAGTAAGTTGTGCAAGTCTGGTGTCATTGATCGCGATATTGCGCAACATTAGGTAAGGGAATATACGGTAAATGCCTGTCAGTCTACTATGCTTATGCATGTTTAAATTAATGTTATTTAATATTTATGGATTTAAATGCATTTTTGGTTAATTGTCCAAATACGTTGGATTGAATTTTAAATGCATAATGTTTTGGATTTGGATTTGGATGTGTATTGGAAATTGGTGTATTGAAGATATATTGCTTGATTGAGTTTTCTACAGGTATTTGATTTGTGGTTATGACGCTGGGTAGTGTTCTACCTATGCCGTTATAATGTCGAAATTTCGTTAGAAATTGTCTAAATAAGTTTCTTGGTATTAAATTGGATTTATTAAATGCCTTTAAAACCTCATGCATATTAATCACTGCTATTTGTTATCGAGACTTCGTACGATTAGATTTTTAAAACTATAAGTATGTGGAACGGTTTATGCCTTTAGTACTCAACCTATTTTGTAAGATATATTTCTAAACGAGTTTTGACTCATGATACATATGATGATGTATAATGCCTGTGTGGCATTTGGAAATGCCTGTGTGGCACTTGGAAATGCCTGTGTGGCACTTGGAAATGCCTTTGTGGCACTCGCCTGTGTGGCGTTTTATTATGCCTGTGTGGCATTCAGCAAGCCTGTGTGGCATTGAGGCGCCGTATACGTAATTGCGTCATGGATCCCGCCTGTGTGGCAAATGGGTAGCGGTAATTACGTATGATTGTCCGACAACTAGTCGTGACTTGTACCTCAGCTACTAGATGATCACTGGTGCTGGGATGATTCATGATCATGGATAGAGCCCTGGTATGGGACACCGACCACTGCTAGCTACAGTGGATGCTTTCATAGAAAGCTTCTTGGTTATATTTCCAAAGATTCCTGTTACGTTACCGAATCTCCTAATGCTCGTCTCATGTAAATGTTTTTTTAAATGTATATTACGATACTGTTACAAAGACGAGCGAATGTATCATTTCTACTACTACTATGTATATCTTGATTCGGTGAATGCTTGAGTACTAAATTGTTTTGGAATTACTTGGCATAACATTTTATAGCTTATAGACTATGGTTTATCAATTTGGTATTATTTCCAAATAAACATCTTTGAGCATGAGTTTTGGGCACGTTCATTCATGCATGCACATGCATTTAACATAGTAGAAACCTAACATCATTTAGTGTATGCTTTCTTACTGGGCTTTCCCCAAGCTCACCCCTTTCCACCTCAGATTATTTCAGGTAGACTCGGCACGAGCGTGGTGCATCGAGAGTCTTTTTGTTGAGCCGTAAAAAGCTATATTTTTGGAACCAAGGTATAATCTTTGTTCTTTTGTTACTAAATTCTTTTGTGTGCACAGTGTATAGGATTTGGGATGTAAGTACTAGAAAATATCGAATCTGTAACCCTACTGTGTTATGTAGTTAAGTTGAATTTTCGATATATTTATATATGGAAATCCATGGAAGCTAAGTATTTCAGAAATTATATTGAGATTTGAAATTGCTATAAGTTGAGATGATGATGTACTTAGTATGGGGATGGATAACGGAATAAAATAGGGGCGGAAGTTTTCAGTGTCGTTCTTGGCACGCCTTACGAAAAGACTATACTGGGACCTTAGACAACTAGTCTTAAATAACTATAGGAGTGGGACTCTACTCATTAGGTTTTAGCTATACTGAGCGAGAGACAAACATAGGAAGTGAAAAAAAAAAAGTTAGCCCGAAATTCCCGGCTTCCGAGGGTGTTACAGAATGGTATCAGAGCATAGTTTGTCTAGTCTCGTGTCAGTGTAGGTCGGTTAGAATTAGACTTACATCCTAAATCACTGTGTATTGTCTGGATATAAATTGCGAATAACATTTGAAAGCATAATGAGATGCTTGTATTGGTATTGGAAAACTTGAGCTAAGATAAGCGTCATTGGTGGACCGTTGTCTGCACCTCCAAACACGTTACAAGATAGGATAATTTCCAATACCGCTTGATCAACCTAAAGCGTGAAATTAACGCTCTTAATGCCTTATTTAATTGGCATCTTGGTCACAACTTCCAACTACGACCACTTTGATTACCACAATCTTTTTCTTTTGAATGCTCCTCAGCCTTAGGCTTTCTAACAGCTGTAAGCTGTATCCTAGCCCATGAGCCAAGGCTGCGGCTAACCAAAGGCAAAGTGAAGGATAAGGAGTTAAGAAAAGAAAGCTTATTTAGGATAAGGCCTAAGGAGGAAGAAAGTTGGAATGCCACAACTTAAGAGTTTTGAGCCTTCTACCACATCGGGATTTAAACCCCGCCCATGTTGTGGTAAATACCATGGGACTAAGCCCTACTACTAGAAGACAGGCACTTATTTGGAAAGATGAACTCCTTATTTTTTTTAATGATGCCTTGCACTAATTAAATTCTTGTTCTATGCATCCGCCCCCATCATCTCTAAATGCTAGAAGGATTAAACTTAGAGTCTGAACCTTTAAATTATCTCGGGCAGGTTAACACTCCCTTAACGGAATTATAGATGATAAATTCGGTGTTACGTGCTTGTAAAGAAAAAGGTAGGAAATAAGGACTCTCCTAACTTGCCTTTAATAGAGTTGAAATTCAATATGACACACTATGGAAAGTGAATCTTGAAAAATAATTTTGGAGACTCTGTGGACATGACAAAAAGATGTAAAAGTTAGGAAAAAAAATGGCATGGTAAAATACTTATACAAGGTGGAAGCTAGGATTATATTGTTATAGATATGGGTTTATTTGAGATATTGTGATTTTTAATTGGAAATTGTTGTGATGTGTGGAACGCTACTAAAGCATTACTTCGATGTTGCTATAATATTATTAGAAGCTTGACATAACATCATTGAAATATTATTGGAACTTGGTGTAATATTGATTTGAATGTTTTTGGAGTTATCATTGGGAAATTATTTGAATAGTGTGAAATGCTATTGAAAATGGTTGGAAATTGAAAGTTTGAGATGGGGACCATGTAAGATACTTTTACAAGATTGCATTAGTATGATATTGTAATATATTGGATTGGCTTATGATATTATGGCATTTTATTGGAAAGTTTTAAAATGTTATGAATGAAAAATATTGGTGGCAATTAAATGTTGTGGGAATAATGATGAAACAATCTCGGAGTATGGTCAAAAGGTTGTGGGAATAAGTTTCAACGGTCGTTAAAATATTTTGATGGTTGTTGTAATGTGTTGGGATATCGTGAAACATCGGTAGGATGATGAGAAATATTGTGGGAGATATTCTTACCATATTGTTAAGATACACTTAGAATACGAATTAAATCTAATTGGATTTTGTTGGAACTTGGTGAATAGTGAATTGAAGTATTGATTTAATGTAATTGTGGTAATTGGTGGAAAAGTAAGCCATAAAGCCAAGAATTGCTTGATAGAGAAAGTCACAGTTAGTGGTGCTTTTATTTCAGTTATGGAAGGTAAGATTTGAAGAAGTATTGGATCTTGTATATCTTGAAAAGTGTATGGACTTTAGAAAACCACATGAATAGAAGGTATATGACTTTGAAACCACAAGGATTTTGGAAATTATGTGACTTTTGAAATAAACTATTTTAAACTAAATGGATTTTGGAAGTTCAATAATTTGAACCTTATGATTTTGAATTATGTGAGTTCAAAAAAAAAAAACCACAAGGCTCTTCAAACTCCCCATGAGTGGAGTCGAAGTGGAATACAACAAGTTGTAAAATAGGAAATTTTGAATGAACATTGATGATTGTTAGGGCACGTTGTGTAAAAGGACTACTGATGTGGAAATTAGAATAAATGAGATATGTCCAATTTGTGAACTTTTCAAATATTGAGTCTTGAGGTTAATATGAAGTAACTTTGATCTTTACATAAATGATGATTCAGTAAACGGTACTATTATCGGCTTTGTTAGTTTATGGCCATTCGTAGTAGACTTGTGGCCTTTATTATCTCCACATATCCAAGGACTATTAGACGAGCTTAACTGGTAAAGCAAGATTTTGAACTCTCATAAGCTGAATATGAATCCAAGGGAAAGAGTAAACGGAAGAGGCTTGAGATTGGGAAGTCTAAGCAGAGTGATACTTCTTTTAAGAGATAAAGGTTTACAGAACCTCAACAGCAGATGACTAGACCCACTTATCCTTTTAACACACCAACCCTACGATCTTGTAACAGATGCGATACATTCCATGGTTTAAAACTTTGCAAATGGGTGACACGAGTTTGTTTTAAATTAGAAGCAAGGATAGATGGTAAAAGATTGCCCAGAATTTAAAGCTTTGAAGGAAGAGACAGAGGGACAAAGTAGTAAGTAAAAAAAAAAAAAGGATTACCACTACTGAGAGAGATTGAGATCACTATTGATACCCTTCTTAGTACTCAGTTAATCCACAAAAACTTTGTATAAAATGATATTACTAGAATATGAGAAGTGGGAGAAGCAATGACATGAGTTGTTGGAAAAGGACTTATACAACCAATGTTTCTTTATGGGACATTGTGATGCTCTTTATTTAAAAGAAAGATGGCGGTTTAAGGTATATATTGATTATAGATGATTGAATAAAGTCACAATGAAGAGCTAGTACATGAATAAGATCAAGACAGGAAGTATCCTCACCAATTTTAAGAGTATTTTGATCGAATTTGGAGGACCAAATTCTTTAAGGTGGGGAGAATGTGATGACTGCAACTTTTGGGCACCGAGTGAGTATATAAACTATTATGAAAGCTTTTTGGTTTATATCAGTTCTTGAGGATAATAGAATTAAAGACTGGTAGGGGACATATGGAAGTGAAACAAAGGATTTAATTAGTGAATTATTAGGAGAAATCAATTTAACTAATTCAATGTGGAGTTGTAGAAATTGAATTATACTAGAAAATTAGTATAATTTAAGAAATCAACAATTTAAACATATATATGATAAATAAATAATGAGAGCTTAAAAAAAAATACATGGAAAGGCTTCTTGAAGAAGCCAACTAAAACCCCACTAACCCATCGTACCCGTTTACCTTAAGACAGATATTTCCACCTGTTCACCCACATAATAAGCAAAGAAAAATAGAGAAAAGAAAGAAAAGGGGAAGAAGGAAAATGCAGGGCGTCCACCTCTACCGCTGTCGTTGGCACCATCAGTGCTGTGCCGGCAAATGGGAAGAGAAGAGGAACGGCGGATCTCCCGCCCTTGTGGCTGTCCAACCAGCAGTAACAAAAAAAAAATATATGAAAGAAGCGAAAAGAAACAGAAAAGAGAGAAGAATCGGGGAGACTGATTCTCGCAAAAACCAGTGGTGTTACAATGGTTGATGGTCACCGGAAAGAAGAAGAGAAAGAGAGAGGGGAGGAAATCGAAGGAAGGGGGATGGGCGGTGAGGCACCAAGCTTGCGGCAGAAATGTGCGGCAACAAGGCAGATCGACGCCATTTTGGTTCTGGGTTGGGAGAGATGGTTTAGGTTGGGAATGGTGGCATTGGTCATGGTTTTAGGTTGAAGATTGGTTGCTATTTGGTTGCTGAAGTCGCCGTGAAAAAGGGAAGACATGTGAGTTTTGGTTGGTTTTAAAAACAAGGCTGGAAATGAGGTTGAAGGTGGCATTAAGGGTGTCTGCTTGGAACAGGAAACGAGGTTGAGTTTTTGGAGTTGAAAGAAAGGCATTCAAGATTTGAAAACAGAGTCTTGGAGGCAAGAAAATGGGTGTTATTTTGAAGGGCCTTTGAGATAATTTTGTGAGCATTTTGGTTCTTGATTGAGGCTGAACCGAGAAGAGCCCTGGGCTAGAATTTTAGACAATAAATATAGGGAAGAAGAAGGGTTCTCTATGAGGACCCTCTTACAAGAAGAGCACCGAAGCATGGTGCTATTGGGATTAGACAAGATGCCAAGAAGGGGGAGTTGTAACAGGAGGTGTTTTTAGCTGAAACAGAGGCTATGAAAACAAAGTCTGAAATGGAATAGGCAAGTCTTGCCATAAAATCAACTGGAACCGAGAGGTAATGAATTGTCTATGCCTTGGCTTGAAGTAAATATGTGCCGTAGTACTACGATTAAGTAAAGAATGATAAATACTTGTTTTGGAATGTGTTATGCAGTTGCTACAGGTGGAGATGGCAGTAGCTACAAATCGAGACAGTGAAAGGTGGGCTTAGATTGGAAGTGTTCTAAAGGTAAGGCTATTCCTTAGCTTAGGAATTCATCTAATTTTGAAGTAAATTATTACTAAGGCATTATGTAAATATGAAGTTGCTTGAGACTCATTGTTGGGGATTGTTGAAGAGGGTTACAATAGCAAAAGGAATTTAGGAAAAGCAAGGCTACAAGGGTGCTCAGATTTGAAGGATTATAAGATAAAAGACTTAATGCTTGTGTTGTGTTGTAATATATAGGTATAATAAGATCATATGGACGTGTTTTTGTGGTGTAGGATTTTTGAAAATCATTGAAGAATGCTTGATGAAGGTGTTCGGTCATCCATGGTCCTACCTAAGGAAAATTGTCAAGGAGATAAGATGGCAAATTGGACAAGGAGTTGATAATCACGAAGTATGATGCAATAACGGTAAGAAAATTATTATCAAGTGGTGGTTGGCCATATTGGTATTACACATTTCATATACATTGGGTAAATACATATATATATATATATTTAACCATATGACTTTGAGGGATTTTAAGTATGGTTAATAAAATTGTTTTATTTAATGTATTGAATTTTCAAGGTTGTGAATATGGCTATGTGGATGAATAGATATATATATATATATATATATATCTATATCTATACACACTTATCATTGATTGAAGGAAATATTTTGGGTAATGTGTGGATTGTCAGAAAATGTTGGTTTTTGCTATAGTAAGGTTAAAGATATTCGTTTTAGTGTAGGTACGCAAAGAAAGAATCCGAGAAAGTGCTTAAGTAGTAAGTTGTGCAAGTCTGGTGTCATTGATCGCGATATTGCGCAACATTAGGTAAGGGAATATACGGTAAATGCCTGTCAGTCTACTATGCTTATGCATGTTTAAATTAATGTTATTTAATATTTATGGATTTAAATGCATTTTTGGTTAATTGTCCAAATACGTTGGATTGAATTTTAAATGCATAATGTTTTGGATTTGGATTTGGATGTGTATTGGAAATTGGTGTATTGAAGATATATTGCTTGATTGAGTTTTCTACAGGTATTTGATTTGTGGTTATGACGCTGGGTAGTGTTCTACCTATGCCGTTATAATGTCGAAATTTCGTTAGAAATTGTCTAAATAAGTTTCTTGGTATTAAATTGGATTTATTAAATGCCTTTAAAACCTCATGCATATTAATCACTGCTATTTGTTATCGAGACTTCGTACGATTAGATTTTTAAAACTATAAGTATGTGGAACGGTTTATGCCTTTAGTACTCAACCTATTTTGTAAGATATATTTCTAAACGAGTTTTGACTCATGATACATATGATGATGTATAATGCCTGTGTGGCACTTGGAAATGCCTGTGTGGCACTTGGAAATGCCTGTGTGGCACTTGGAAATGCCTATGTGGCACTCGCTTGTGTGGCGTTTTATTATGCCTGTGTGGCATTCAGCAAGCCTATGTGGCATTGAGGCGCCGTATACGTAATTGCGTCATGGATCCCGCCTGTGTGGCAAATGGGTAGCGGTAATTACGTATGATTGTCCGACAACTAGTCGTGACTTGTACCTCAGCTACTAGATGATCACTGGTGCTGGGATGATTCATGATCATGGATAGAGCCCTGGTATGGGACACCGACCACTGCTAGCTACAGTGGATGCTTTCATAGAAAGCTTCTTGGTTATATTTCCAAAGATTCCTGTTACGTTACCGAATCTCCTAATGCTCGTCTCATGTAAATGTTTTTTTAAATGTATATTACGATACTGTTACAAAGACGAGCGAATGTATCATTTCTACTACTACTATGTATATCTTGATTCGGTGAATGCTTGAGTACTAAATTGTTTTGGAATTACTTGGCATAACATTTTATAGCTTATAAACTATGGTTTATCAATTTGGTATTATTTCCAAATAAACATCTTTGAGCATGAGTTTTGGGCACGTTCATTCACGCATGCACATGCATTTAACATAGTAGAAACCTAACATCATTTAGTGTATGCTTTCTTACTGGGCTTTCCCCAAAGCTCACCCCTTTCCACCTCAGATTATTTTAGGTAGACTCGGCACGAGTGTGGTGCATCGAGAGTCTTTTTGTTGAGCCGTAAAAAGCTATATTTTGGAACCAAGGTATAATCTTTGTTCTTTTGTTTATATCCCAGACTAAATTCTTTTGTGTGCATAGTGTATAGGATTTGGGATGTAAGTACTAGAAAATATCGAATCTGTAACCCTACTGTGTTATGTAGTTAAGTTGAATTTTCGATATATTTATATATGGAAATCCATGGAAGCTAAGTATTTCAGAAATTATATTGAGATTTGAAATTGCTATAAGTTGAGATGATGATGTACTTAGTATGGGGATGGATAACGGAATAAAATAGGGGCGGAAGTTTTCAGTGTCGTTCTCGGCACGCCTTACGAAAAGACTATACTGGGACCTTAGACAACTAGTCTTAAATAACTATAGGAGTGGGACTCTACTCATTAGGTTTTAGCTACACTGAGCGAGAGACAAACATAGGAAGTGAAAAAAAAAAAGTTAGCCCGAAATTCCCGGCTTCCGAGGGTGTTACAATCCTGCATGCTAAACCTCTTTAGCACTTTATCTATGTATGCACTTTGACTTAGGCCAATTAATTTCCTTGATCTATCTCTATAGATCCTTATACCTAGTACATAGGTAGCTTCGCCCAAGTCCTTCATTGAAAAGCAATTCCCTAACCAAGTCTTTACAGACTGAAGGGTAGGGATGTCATTCCCAATGAGTAGTATGTCATCTACATACAACACCAGGAAGACAATAGTGCTCCCACTGACTTTCTTGTAGACACAAGGTTCATCTTCGTTCTTGATGAAACCAAATTCTTTGATTGCATCATCAAAACGAAGATTCCAACTTCGAGAAGCTTGCTTTAGTCCATAAATAGAACGTTGCAGCTTACAAACCTTTCCAGCATTTTTTGGATCAACAAAACCCTCAGGTTGTGTCATGTACACATCCTCGAGTAGCTTTCCATTAAGAAAAGCGGTCTTGACGTCCATTTGCCAGATTTCATAATCATGGTATGCAGCTATCGCAAGCAAGATCCTAATGGATTTGATCATCTCGACTGGTGAAAAAGTTTCAT
This sequence comes from Heritiera fomes, assembly GCA_032173925.1. Classification (NCBI taxonomy): domain Eukaryota; kingdom Viridiplantae; phylum Streptophyta; class Magnoliopsida; order Malvales; family Malvaceae; genus Heritiera; species Heritiera fomes. The sequence continues at coordinate 19,395,680 of JAPDPM010000010.1, forward strand.
CATAGTCAATACCATGAATTTGTTTAAAACCTTTAGCAACCAATCGCCCTTTATAGGTATGAACATTTCCTTCCATGTCGGTTTTCTTCTTAAAAACCCATTTACACCCTATAGGTTTTACCCTTTCGGGTAAGTCAACCAATGTCCAAACTTGGTTGGCATACATGGATTCCATCTCAGATCTCATGGCTTCAAGCCATTTCTCAGAGTCTGGCCCTGTAATAGCCTCTTGATAGGTAGTAGGCTCATCTTGGTCCATAAGCAATACATCACTGTTTGAGTCATTAGAAATCCAAATCTCTGTGGCTCACGATGTGTTCTAACTGATCTACGCAAGGCTTGTGTCTCTTGAGCAGGCGGTTGCTCCACAACAGCTTGTTGTTCTGGTTCCACAACACCTTGTGGTGCTTGCTCAGGCTCCATCTCAACATCGGGTGCGCTATCTTGTAGCTCTTGAATTTCTTCAAGTTGTACTTTTCTCCCACTAGTTCTTCTAGAAATGAATTCTCTTTCTAGAAAGACACCTGTTCGAGCTACAAACACTTTGTGCTCAGTGGGATTGTAAAAATAATATCCTTTAGTTAATTTAGGATATCCCACAAAATAGCACTTATCAGATTTAGGTGCAAGTTTGTTAGAGACTTGACGTCTCACATAAGCCTCACAACCCCAAATCTTCATAAAAGACATACTGGGACGTTTACCAGTCCATATCTCATATGGTGTCTTTGGAACCGATTTAGATGGAACACGGTTCAGTGTAAAAGCAGCTGTTTCTAATGCATGTCCCCAAAAGGATTCTGGAAGATCTGTATGACTCATCATTGATCGAACCATATCTAATAAAGTTCGGTTTCTCCTTTCAGATACACCATTCCATTGTGGTGTACCTGGAGGAGTGAGTTGTGAGACAATCCCACACTCTTTAAGATAGTCATAAAATTCTTGGCTTAAGTATTCACCACCTCGATCTGATCGAAGTGCCTTAATGCTCTTGCCAAGTTGGTTTTGTACTTCATTCTTGAATTCTTTGAACTTTTCAAAAGATTCTGACTTGTGTCTTATAAGATACACATAGCCATATCTACTGAAATCATCAGTAAATGTAATAAAGTACATAAACCCACCTCTGGCCTGTGTGTTTAAAGGTCCACATACATCTGTATGTACTAAGCCCAATAAATCACTTGCCCTTTCACTATGTCCTTTGAAAGGGGCTTTAGTCATCTTACCCATCAAACAAGATTCACATGTCTCATACGATTCAAAATCAAATGAGTCCAAAATTCCATCTCTATGGAGTTTGGAAATGTGATTCTCATTTATGTGTCCCAAACGACAACGCCAGAGATATGTTGGATTTTGATCATTAGATTTAATCTTTTTAGCATTTATGTTATAAATAGGCATATCAAGATTTAGAATGTAAAGACCATTAATTAGTTGTGCACTACCATAAAAGATATCATTTAAATAAATGGAGCAACAGTTGTCCTTTATTATAAATGATAAACCCTTCTTGTCCAAACAAGAAATAAAAATAATGTTTTTAGTGATGGAAGGCACATAATAACAATCATCTAATTCTAAAACAAGCCCTGTGGGCAATGTCAAAATATAAGTTCCTACAGCTAATGCAGCAACCCTTGCTCCATTTCCCATTCGCAGGTCGACCTCGCCCTTAGTCAACGATCTACTCCTTTTGAGTTCCTGCACATTTACACAAATGTGAGAACCACATTCAGTATCTAATACCCATGATGAAGAAGTAGATAGATTAACTTCTATAACATAAATACCTGAAGTGGAAGTCTCACTTCCTTTCTTCTTCTTTAGCTCTTCCAAGTATTTGTTGCAATTCCTCTTCCAATGTCCGGTCTCACCGCAATGGAACCATTTCCCTTCTTTGGCAACCCCACCTTTAGGCTTCAGTGCAGTATCATTGGGCTTGAACTTGCCATTGGTTTTATTACCCTTTTTCTTGCCCTTTGCATTAGCCCTGCCCTTAGCTTTCTTAACTATTAAGACATCTTTAGGCTTGGCCTTTTTCATGTTGGATTTAGCTGTTTTCAACATGCTAAGTAACTGTGGCAGAGTCTTGTCAATTTCATTCATGTTGTAATTAACAACAAACTGACTGTAGCTGTCTGGCAATGATTGCATAATCACATCAGTGGCCAACTCTTGGCCCAAAGGAAATCCCAATCTTTCAAGGTTTTCAATGTACCCAATCATCTTGAGCACATGAGTACCAACGGGAGTCCTCTCTGCCATCCTACACTGAAACAATGCCTTAGAGACATTGTACCTTTCTTACCTAGCTTCCTCTTGATAGAGTTGCTTGAGATGCTCGATCATATCGAACGCATCCATTTCCTCATGTTGCTTTTGAAGCTCAAGATTCATGGAGGCAAGCATAAGGCAACTAACATCCAATGCATCATCTTGATGCTTCTTATAAGCATCTCTTTCTGCCCTTGGAGCATTAGAGGGTGGTTCCTCAGGTAAGGGAATCTCAAGGACATACAACTTCTTTTCTTGCTTGAGGACTATCCTCAGGTTCCTGTACCAATCCAGGAAGTTTGTCCCATTCAACTTGTCCTTCTCAAGGACAGATCGCAGTGAAAGTGTGTTATTTGTGTTTGATGCCATGGTACTCTACAACAAAAATATGCAAAATATAAGTATCATGAATGCATTCATTTAATTAAATATTTATTAAATGATGCTCCCACTATTTTATCGAATCAACAACCCTCACTATTAATTCGGAAAAATTATCACATAATTTCTCTAGTGGGCCAAGATCCATATTTCACCTTATCTAGAGTTAGCTTTGGCTAACCACCCAAGATTTGGCTATTTAGGTAGGCAACACTTACCAATTACATCTCATGTAACTCTTGGATAGTTGGGTGAATAACACTTGTTCTAATTCATCTCATGAATGGAAGCCCAACTTTATGCCTCTAGATTCCCAATCCTATTGAGGAAATCTAGTTAAGTCAACCCAATTTATAGCCTTTGGATATCACTATTATCCCATCGCGTCTTACTAAGATAGATATGATATTTTGCTTTGGCAAACATAACAAAATCGATTCTAGTCTTGACGAGTGCTATTCATTGGTAGGCATCTATTATTGACTTAATTTAATTTGAGGGATTTTCTTAGTTTATTGAATAAGATCTCACCAATTTTACTTTTCAAAAATTATCATATGATTTTCATATCATAAACGTACAAAATAAACCATGCATCTCATGCATTTAAGCAATAAAATAAACGTGACATAGTTATAGCCCAAACTAAATGGATTTCCCAAGCCAATGAGAAACCCTAAGGGTTAACCTAAGGGTAATAGCATCTTCTCCAAGTGCCTCTTTGGTCATCCTTTGCATGGTTGTCAGCTCCATTAGTGTTGATCACCATCAACTCATACTTAGCTAAATTCTAACCCTATACTACGTTACAATTACATAGTTTAAGAGAAACCTCGAGTTACATTCGAGGGGAGTAAGATGAGAAAAGAATGTACAACTGGAATTTCAAGAACAAGGCACGACACGCAGGTCGTATTTATTAAAATTTACAACCACCAAAATACAATCATATTGGGTTAGGGCTATAACTATGCACCATGCTCAAACAACAACCACCGTGTTTATACAAACAAGTGTAATGCAATTTCAACTTTTAGTTTTATTAATGAGGCACATTTGAAAAGAATTATGACCCGACTACGGGGTTCCTAGGGGCAACGCCCCTTATCCGAAAGTTTCCTAATCTTATCAGGATGTTCCAGCCAGTATCTCATACTGACTATAATTTTAGTCGCATTAGAACACTTTCGACATTGTTCTGTTTCTTCTATAACGTTTATGCAGAACAGAAACCGCCATTACTAATTCGCATCACAGATTATATCTCACATATAAGTTGAATCGAAATTGATATATATCATATATAAAATTTCAACAATTCGATTTCTAGCCTCTGAATATATCATATACATTCTAATCCATATTAATCTCATTAAAACGATTTCATGTAATCATAAACAGAAAGTAACCAGAGATCATGCTTTTATCAAAACTAATCAGGGACTCCGAATCTGGCTCGGATACCAGTGAAAGAAACCGAAACAAACATGCAGCGAAATTTAAATCATTCGGCCTCCACCAGGATCGATTCGGAGAGTTGCCTGATTAGGGTTTCGAGATTTTACCTAACGTTTTCTTTGATTTCTGTCGTTGGTCGAGTCACAAGCAACAACCTTTCGTTCCTGCCTCTATGGTATCCACACGAACGGATCTCACGACTCTTGAACGTCTCACGATCAGAAGCCTTAAGGAGCGTTTTTTTGATTCTTTATAACCGAACTACTAGCTTTGATTAAAAGAATACTTTTTTGTTTTCTAATTGTTGTTATTGTGCGGCTATGTTTCAGAAAACATCCTTTTATAGGCAGTAAATTTTACCCTAAAATTTACTGCCAAACAGAACTCTAATCCTACTTAGAATAGGATTAGTTATATCCCTAATCCAATTCAGAATAGGATTAGTTATATCCTTAATCCAATTCAGAATAGGATTAATTAAGCTCCTCATTGATCCGTTCTAAGTGTGCGACCCAATAGGTTCTCAAAACAATGGCAATGACAAAATTGTCACAGGCAATGAGCGGTATCTAGCAACACATCATTGCTACCCATGTAACGAAAATGTCAATGACTCGACATAACCTTACTCGTGATAGATGTTACCGTGTAGTCTAATCCCTTTATCCTTTGATGTCTTGATTAGACACAAGTCATGGAATGTGTCACACTTGTATAGTCTAATCAGCGTTTCTTGATTCCTGAGTAGACTAATTAAACAAATAAAATCAATATCTCATATTGACTTATTCGAGCACGGCCATGCATTTCTTAGTCTCACTCTATCAAAGGGCCCAAGACATCACTCTTGTTATATAAGAGGGATAAATCCTATCTTGATCACTCAACATCCCTCTACATAGATCAAGGCATACCCAATTACTACCTTTATAGTCTATCCTGTTACGAATGACATCTAGCAGCATTAAAGTATGCAATTCTCTATGTTGGGATCTCTGATGATCTCAAGTCAAAGGATCACATACACCATCATCACTATGAGAATTGCTTATGACACTCATATAACAATCCATGTAGCGTTCTTATGGAGGGTCGATCCAGTATATAGTTCTCTAACATGTACCTATGTGATGACTTGATATCCTATATCCATGACAATGGTCATCAGTCAACCACATACTAGTCTTATCGTATCATTGTTATCCTTGTTCATAATAATACTTGACTAGGGATATTTTAAGAATAGTGTGTTATTACTATTCTAAGGACATTATCATATAAGATTACATTACGCAGTTATAAGACAAATATAATAATGAACTATAAATAAAATGTCATGATACATAAAAATGCCAAAGTCAATCATCTAATGAATGGTTCTAAGGGCATAATCCAACAATACGAATCTTGGATAAGAAGGATAAAGTGTTGCAATCTAAGACTATCCAGTTGGTTAAGGTGCTCTGGCAGTATCACACTGAGGAGGAGGCTATTTGAAAGTTAAAGAGCCTTATGCGTGAGAAGTATCCAGAGCTTTTTTAATGATAGGTCCAGGTGAAATTTGGAGGACCAAATTTCCTAAGGTGGGGAGAAAATGTGAAACCTGATTATATTATACTATATACCATATTTTGTAAATATTTAATAGTGGAAATAAATTATTTAATGAAATTAAATAAATATTTAATGTGGAACCCACTTTGAATTTTATGTATTTATTGGGTTTATGACTGATAATATGGCGTACAAAAGGTGAAATAAATATTAAATAATTATTTGGAGATTTTATGTCATTTTGAATTATTTTGAGAATTTTGGAAAACAAATTGTAAAATGACAAATATGTCCCAAGGGCATTTTTGTAAATTACTCTCATATTAAAATGAGTTGAGACAAAGTAAAAATATTATGATAATTTACATGAAAAGGAGAACATCATGGTGCCAAAAGATTGATTGAAAAAGGGGGTTTAATCGGAAAGTTTCTCTGGAGGTCCACAAGGGGTAAAATCATAATTTCAAATTATCGGTGCACTGCGCAGCAACGAAACCACTTCCATTTATTAAGGTACATTAAACGTGATTTAGTGGAGCTGGAATTATATTTTTTGGGGTTCATTGCACGGTTTTACGAAATCAAAAGCTTAATGGCAAAACCATTAATATTTTAAGTAACCAGGGCTAGAATGGTCATTTAACATTAAGGGAGACTAATCAAATTAGTCATTAATGACCAAAAATTGATTTAAATAAATTTAATTTAATTTAAATAAATTTTATAAGCTGAAAAATAATAATAATAATAATAATAATAGTGTGATAAAGGATTAAATGGTGGAAAATGGAAAGGAATTTTATGGTGGCGACATGTGGCAACTTCTCATTGGTTGGAAGAAGACCAAATTTTCAGAAGAAATTTTGGAGTTGCCGGCACTATTCATTCATCCTTGCCCAGCAACTCCACGACACCCACAAGCAAAAAAAAAAAGGAAAAGAAAATTTTAAGCTATCAAAAACACAAAAAATAGTTAGAATTTTAAGATAGCTATTTCTAGCAAAATTAATCCTTGTCATCTCCTCTCTCCATTGCTACCCATATATCATCAAAACAGGAAGAAAACAAGGAGAAAAGGAAGCCAAAAGCATTTGGCCAAGGTAAGGATTCATGGGATTTTTTATGTTTTGATTTAATTCAAAGTTGTAATATTATAGATTTAAAGGTGTAGAATATGGCTATGGTGTTGGTTTTGAGTTATTTTGATTCAACAAAAATTTGCCATTAAAATGGGTTTCGGTCAGCCATGGAACATGAGGAATCCATGCATTTTGTTGCATGAAAATGGTAGGAAATGGTTGCTTGAATTGGATTAAGAAAGTTTAAAACCTTAGATTTTGAGAAAAGTTAAAAAATCAAGAATTTGTCAAAAAAAAGGGGAATTTCAGCCATGGCATTTTGGGCATGAAATTATGCTAAATTTTATGGTTTAATGGTAGAAAATGACTATAGAAATTGAAAAAGGAAGGTTAGTGAAATCGGAACTGAAAAAGAAACTAAAACGGGAAAGTTCAGTTTTAGCACCAATGTAAATTATACTGGTTGTGCATATGCTGTGTCATTGATGGTTGCATTTTATGAAAGTCAGTGGCTTAAAATTAAGAGAAAAAATATTGATAATTTTTTATAAAATTATTTTGCAGCAAGGAATTATGAAATTCGATAGGCGCAATCAGGAAGCTCGATTTCGTTAGATAGGTAACAAGGAAGTGTGTGAGCTGTATGGATATGATGAATTGCATGATTTATCAAGTTTAATTTTATGAAATTATTGGAAGCTTGATTTACTTTGAAAATCATGAAAATTGTGGTTGAAAGCTGGTTTTATATACTATAATTTCCGTGCAGGAGGCACGAAATTCGTAGCCGTTATGTTGCCGGAAAATTATCAAAATTATTCTAAAATATCATGAAATATTTTAGATGCATAAATGGAATAAATCATGAATTTTGGAAATCATTTCCATATATTTTCCATAAAGTGGAAATTGTTGCAAAAAAATACTAAATTAAATATTCATGTTATGGATTTTTATTTAAAGTGAGAATGAAATATATTCTTTTTACTATTAGTTATTCAAAAAGAATATTTATGAGATTCCTCACTAAATACATGAATATTTATCAATTGTTTTCCCTAGATTTGGAAATGAAAAATAAATACCTCTTTGGAAATAATTATTTAAACAAATGATTTAATTCATTAGATTTCCTTAAAGGTATTTTTATGGGAAAAGAAATGATTTTATACCTATATGGAACTAAATAATGATCTTATTTACTTTATAAATTCCATAAAGGTGATGAGATGATGAATAAAATGTTTTGAGATGATTTTGGGAAAAATGTGAAAATGATGGAAATTCATGAAAAGAGAAATATATGAAATTCTGAGCCTTATGGATAAACATGAAATATTTCAAATTATTTTGAATAAAATCCATAAAGGCTATGATACGATTTTTATATTGTTTTGAGACTTAGGCCCTAATTTCATGCTTACTGATTACTGTTACTGTCACGTGGCTGATTAACTCGCCAAGTCATCAACGGTCCCGAAGTCACCTGGCAAGTGTACACTGAGGACCCTCTATAGACTATGGCCATAGATCTAACTGTACACTATTACTGTGTCCCTTTGGGGATGACTATTGTGTCCCTTAGGGGATGATGATAGCATGATATGATTTAGGGTGATGCCTAGTCTCAACCCACGGATACTATTCACTGAAATGGATGTTACTGAATACTGTTTACTAAACTGTATTATACTGAGGAATACTGTTCACTGAATTGTATCGCACTGATTACTGTTTACTGAACTTTTTTGAGAATCACTGTTTATCAGAAAAAGTATATTATGAAAATTATTTCTAATATAGAAATAATTATTGTGTTGTTATCAAACGATTTTGGATATTTACAAACTATTGTATTGAAAGTGACTGATTATTGTTTTTACAATTTTATATCTACAGTTCATTGTACTGTTTTATCACTCTACTGTCACATGTTTTGGAAAACTGTTCGTGAATAGATAAAATAAAATGGTTTATACCATTTTTATACTTATGAGAAATGAGAATTAAATTGTTTTAAGGGGAAAGATTTATTACTCCATATAGTCGCTCTGGGTTTTCGGGACAAGACAGGTATTTCAAAATACCTTCCATGCTCTATCTGGATTTCTCGGTCGACTATAGTGTCCTTCCTTATTGTGCTTAGTACACTGTTAGAAAAATAAACGTTTTACGGCATATAGATTTCATTATATCAAGCAGCATACGACTCCTTTTTTGAGCACATGGTTCGCTCACCCCTTTATTTTTCAACTCCTCAGATAAAATGCAAGGATTACTTGCGATCTTCTTCGGATAAATATAGCTGCAAGTAGCATGCTGGGGCAAAGTGCGTTGAATTTTAAAGGAACGGTCACTTCTCTTATATATTCAGACACATTTATACAGTACTATTTTATTGAAAAATGAAAACAATGGATGTAAAGTGTAAGGAATATTGTAAAATTTTATATTCTGAATTCATTAAATAAATAAATGTTTATTATTTATTAATGTTAATGTGAAAGTTTTAAAGGCATCACAGACAGCCCAACCGTAAATTATGTATAAAATATGTTATTTCCTGTACTGTGGACTGTTACACAATGGTGTCCTTAGTGTACACTGATCAGGTGACAATTGGGATAGCTAATGACATGATCAAGATTAATTAGCAAATAGTACAGTAACAGTCAGTCTTCATGACATACCCAAAGGTTTCTATGGGGCCAAACTGTCTGAAAACAAATTATAAACAATAGAAATAATTTCTAGAAATCAATTCAGTAATTTAAATCTCTAGTCAGCCCATAAATGCTTAAAATCAGAAATAATGGTAGTTCAAGAATAAAAATTCGGCAAATATTCTCAGTTTAGATTTTAGTGTTCAAAATATTTTTTTTGTGTAATGATGACCTTACTACTCGTAGGTGTTTAGAAAATCGAAAAATTCAATAAAAACGATCTCGAAAACTAAGTTACAAATTCGTTGCTCCTAAAGACTTATATGAAACTTTTCATTCTTTTCTTCCATCAAACTTTAATTTGATTCCAAATATAATCTATTTTGGGGATTCTAAGATTTAAAGTTGGGTTTACTAAATTTCGACAACATAACGTAACTTTTGATCCTTACCCTCTTGCACGAAATCGCAGTTTCAAACCACAATACCAATTTCACAATTTCAATCCAAACCATACAATGCAATCATATAAAACCAATTCCATCAAAATCAATGCAACATAGTATCCTTACATCTCTTACATATATCCTTTACTTCTTAGTTTTCGTCGAAGGGCTCAATAGCACTAGTATGCTACACGTCACTTCCGAGCTACAAAACACTATACAGATTTAGTTAATTCACTACACTTCAGTTATAAATAGTATTTAACTCTTTGAAATCTAACACATTGCCTTTTGTGGCCTTAATTCTGATCTACTTCACACCCGTGCCAACTTTGTAATTGCAGTCAAATCACTTCTGTTTTCAATTCTAACTGCATTACCAATATTGTATTAATTTGTACAGTATCCTAGAACCCAAAACACATTGAATTGAATATTCTTTTAGTGTCCCCATCAACTTGGTCGAATTCATTCTCTCTCCTACATATCTCATTTCAACAATTAAAGCTTAAATTCATGCTTTGCACATGTTCTACATTCATTCTACATCATTTTTACATGAGACAACTCAATAATCATGGACATATATGCTTGGTCGAAACCCTAAGGGAGAGATTGACATGGTTTTGATTCAATTTAAGGCTAGATACAAGCTTAAACACCTTAAACACATAGCTTACAACCATTAAAACATGAGAAACTAATTTTCTCTCACCTCTTTATGGTTGGCTGAAACTAAGGGGAGTTCAAACACTAAGATTTTGGCCTCTTTAGCACTTGCTTTTGGTGTCAAAAGATAGAGCATTGAAAAATAAACAGCTTGGGTGAAAACAGTTTTTAGTTTGGAGCTTGTTAGATTACGTTTTTTGAAGCTTTCTCTCTCTTTAAGGTGTTAAAAATGGAGGAAAGAGGTTGAAGATGATGGCTGCCAAAATGGAAGAAGAATGGGCTGGAAATTTCTAAAATATTGATATTTTAATGTGCAAATTACCATTTTACCCTTAAAACATTAAAATATGACCATTTTACCTTTAGCAATTCGACTTCATTAAAAACAATCAGTCTAATCTTCAAAATATTTCATTTAGTCATAAAATACATCTACTCAACAAGTTCTTACGGTTGACAAGCTTTTGTTGAGATTTGACTATCAAATAGCAAAATTACCAAAATACCCCTAACCCTCAAATCGTACAATTTTTTGCTTTTTTGTGTGATTCAGTCAACCTATTGACATGGCATAGGACTTCTTCACATGAGGATTATCTTACATCTGTCATTTGATCAAAAGTCAACTTAGTTTGACTATTATTTCCAATTGTTTTTTAGACCTATGGACTTAATCGTCATTTTTAAAATTGTTTCACGTTTTTCAAAATAGGCACAAATAGAATAATTTTAGGACATAGATTCTTACCATATCATTATTTTGCTCCAAATATCAATACTATAAGGTTGTATCTCCTTTAGAGTGCTAAATGTCCCAATAGAGCCCACATTCTAAATCGCCGTTATAGCTACGAAACATAAGGTATATAAACAGCCATGAGACGAGTTAATTATCTTAACTTCATTAACAGTGCGGAACAATGTCAGGAAAGGTGAATCTCACATTTATGGTTTTGAGTTTATTTTGTAATGATGGTGAGTGCTAGTATGGAAAAAACATCTTAGACAAGTATAGGAGAATGCCAAGATTGACAAACTTTAGTGAGGCAGAAGAAGTCCAAGGTCAAAGGAAAAGAATTATAAGGTCATTTACTGGTAATCATACTCCTTCCAAGAGGTCAAATATGAGATCCAAGTCTAGGATTTCAATTTTGATTTTCCCTCTGCTCTCGTATCGACCTCTACTTCTACTACAACTCACCCTTCCTCTACTTCTGTTCTAAGAACTAATACCACTACTGCTCCAGTTTCTTCTTCCATTTTTGCTCAATCTCTTAATTCCATTCCTCCTCTAGCACCAGTTTCTGTTCTTGTCTCTTCCACTGGAAGAGAGCTCAGTGTTAGCTATTCTTTTAACGAGCATGAACTTTCTTTAAGTTTTTAAAACTAAAGACGTTAGCCTTATGTTCAGCGAGAACCTTCTTTTGGACTTCAAAACTCAAGTTTTGTATCTTCAAGTTGTCATTAGTCCTCTCACTTTAACTCACAAGCACCACATGTTCCTAGACCATATAAGTCTTATTCTATATGTTAACCTCAGTCTCATTCTCAATCTCTTCCTTGTCCTCAAAGTTTGCATTTCACTCTCAAGAATATTTGTCTAAATGATGAGGCTAGTTCAAATTGAGTTTGTCGTTGCTTTCCTCGAGAGGAAATATAGTCACTATAAAAATATCTTGTTGTTGTCTTATGCAAATTGTATCTCACCATCCATGCCTTGGTATCTATTCTTTGTTCTTCATTTGTACTTTTATTACTTTGGACATTGTCTTGTTCCCTATCCTTTTTCTTTTTTGCAAACAATGGGTGCTTTAGAAGCTTTATACGAGTAAGTAAATTTGCTAATAAAAGGCTTAAGAAAATAGATAAGGCCTGTCGCAGATAAGTCCATGTTTCTTAAGATTTACAATGGACCATCTAGCTCCAAAAATAGTCATAGAAGTGCTAGAAGAGAATCTTGTGTAGGCTCAGCATGATTCTTAAGTCAATCAAAACGTCATTGAACTGGCTAACTCCACATTAAATATGGAAACAACCAAACTCAAAGCCGTTGAAAAGGAGTTGGATCAAGCGTTAATGTTTACAAATGTAAGGATTTATATTATTGGTTACCTAAAGGAACCAGAATTGTTAGCGCTAACCTGCCAAGACCTAAGAGAATCTAGGTAACAAATAGAAATCAATTCATACGATGCAGGTGTGATAAAGCTCAAAAACTGAAAGGGAACAAAACATGGGTGCTTGCATCACTAACACATCTTATCCTTTTACAAATCTTTCAGAAGTTTAAATTTGTGGGCTAAAATTTTTTTTTTGTCGTTTGTAAGTGAATGTGTAGGCTACCTTTCGATTTTAAGCAATCCCTTGATCACTAAGATCCCTTATCAACTCTAAAATGATTGTAGCTAAATTTCTTGTCATTTCTATAATGATATATCAAGTTCATCTACATCAAACTTCTCATCATATTTAAGCACATCTATACACATGCATAATTCCAACTTAAGCAAGTATAATAGTCATAATATCCCAACATTAGTATAACTTAGCTTACATCCCAAACTCGTCACGTAAATATATATATATACAACCAAAAGATTATTAGTACATTGTGCAATCATCTACCTATGTATAAACAATCTGCTAGGAGCCATATACCTTATGCTGTACAAGGGAAACCACCCTCTAGGAGCTTCCCGAGCCAAAATCAACGGTGGCAATAATGGTCAATCTAAAAGGGAGGAAAGAAAAAACGGAGTGAGTCATAACTCAGTAAGTAACAACAATAAACAACTAAAATATACCAAGCACCTCTTAGTTTAAAAACTAAAATCAAATCACTTTCGATTACATCAAATCAGTTATGCTGCATTAAGCTTAAGATACAGTATGGAAAATCAATTACAAATCGTAGGTAAAACATAGAGCTCCATCAATAGACTAAAAGTCTCAATATCAAATCACGCAAAAAGTATACAGTGCAATCGATAAAACAAATCATGGTACGAAGAGAATAAGCATAGTATCAATCTAGGCTACTTAGAGCTAACACTATAACGATCTACGGTAGCTAGTTGTAGCAATCTCTCAAAAAGGACACTACCTATGCATGGACCAATCCACCCCGATTCATTGTGCATATGACACCAAGACTTGTCCAAATGTAGTATACAGGACAAGCCGATCGTTTTCGAGACTGATGCTCGAGAAATAGTGCTCTAAGTCAATCAAGAGCACCTACACAATTCTCAAGGTACGGTACCTTAAAGTCTCAATACCCCGAGTCTAAAACAAAAGTGCAGTAATAATTTACAAATCGCTTTTCCCTGACCTTATAGCAAATATCGTAGTTCATAAAGAGATAATCCACAAACCAAGGCTTACAAGGCATTTAAAATATCAATAAGGTTACAATTCAAACAATGAAATCATAGTACGTTAGAATTTAATTTAAACCTTTAAAACATTTAAAATATTTCTTGATTATATGTACGTACAAAATAGTACAATACTTGCTAGCCCATAACCTGTTTATAAACCAATTCTAATAAATCAAAGCCAACAGTCAAGGGATGATATCTCATATGCGGCATTTTACTTTGTTTCAATTGCCAAATCAAAATTTAAAGCATTAAACAATTTGGATGTAAGGTAGTTGCTTAGGGTTACTTACACACTCTTTAGCTTACGGATTGATTTTCCCTTGCCTAATAAGTCTCGCAACGTAAGCAAACTTTCGGTCAAGCTTAGTCTTTAGGATCGCCCTTTACGTAACACATAGTAGATTAAATCAATCTCAATATTTCCAATCATAAGCTAATATTAAACATTGTATAATTTAGCAAGAAATGATACTTGGCAGTGTTTCCAAAATTATTCAAATATTACTAGCATCATTTATTGTTTTTTTGTTCGCTTGAGCTACTTATAGCCAACATGGTCCAGTTCTGCCTTTGAAACTTCTGACCTTATGGCATTGTGATGGCCTTAAGGAAAGATTTCGGAATCGGATTGCTTAACCATCAATTTTATATTACTCCTTATTCAATTCCCTATTCATAGGTGTAAGGCTCACAGTCTACTCCATTCTTTGTTGTTTTCAACAATTTTTCAAATTTTGGTCCAATTCTAGCTCATTAGGTAGGATCATTTCCTGACCTTTGTGCATTATAAATTACATTACTAATTATAGGGATAATTAAAAATTATGAATCCAAGACCATATGAATCCTAATTCAATTCCATATTTAGAAAGTTAAACTTTACAATTTTATCATTTCTGTATTATTTTTGGCAAATTCCACAAAGTTACTCTGTTTTCAGGTGCATACTAGCGGAATTGTCTATTGACCTCTATGCATAAATTGGTTCATGTCTAAATGCAGGGTTGTCCAAATTGTGGAAACTCAAAACCATGTTATTCCTAACTAATATACCTTTCTGGAAATGTATGGCTTGCAAGTAAATTCATTTTGGGCTATTTTCTATACAATTTCAAATTTGACTTATCCCCTACTACAGTGAGTGTCCTATGTTCATTTGCCTATATCTCAAGTTACACAACTCAAAATCTAGAAATTCCAAAACTGACTTACTCCTAACTCATAAGGCTATCTATCATAATTTTCTAGAATATATCTCCTTGTATAACATTTAAAATGAATGTTTTAATTACATCCCAGAACAGAACATCAATTCCATATTTGAACATCAAGCCTGAATTCAATTAATCCTTCATCCATACCACACTCATTTGATTCGATTTATCATAATTTCATTTTTATACTTAATAAATAAACATTGCAAGGTTAGAACAGTATCTCACTTACCCAAAATTTCCAATAGCTTTTCCTTATTTCTTTCAAATAGTAGCTCCCATTCCAAGCCTTCTTCTAGGTTTCACCTCTTGGATTCACCTCAAAGCCTACAAGGAATCCACATTTACCCCATCAAACATAGTATTCATGAAGCATAAACTTCTAAAATTGCAAGGAAATCTTCTTCCTTACCTAAAGCTCTTGGAATCGAGAGCTTCTCTTTTCTTCTCTTCTCAAGTTCATGGTTCCACAAGTCCTATTTCAAATGCAAAGCTGCGTTTGACTTCCTCTTTAATTCCTCTCTACTTTTCACTCATCTCCATATAGAAATTTCATGGATCTCCTCTTGGATTGCACACTACCGTAGCCTTCTCGTTGGTTTTCTTCTTTACCTAATTGGAATAGATGAGAAGAGTCGGTTGGTTTGCATGTAATTGTGGCAAGTGACTTAGAGTCCACTTCAGTTTTTGGTTAAGGGACATGGAAGGTCCAACGTGTCCAATTCTTTCAAGGCCAAATCCAATTTAATTTTTTAAGGAAGAGAGTTAGTGGATTTCCATAATTACATGCATATTATTAAGTCTCTCATTTTGATTACAAGAATTAAACATTATTATTACTTTAATATATCATGTCTTCCACTAAGTCTTACCCAAAAATTTAATTATTTATTTATTTCCCATAATCTTCCACTAAATCTTTTAGTATTAATTAATATTAAATCAAGATCATGGGCTGAAAATTACCTTTTTGCCCCTTAAAATCTGATTTCACCAATTCTTTACCAAGACAACAGGACATTCTTAGCTTCAACAATCTGTCCATAATTCCAAAAATATCCTCAAATTAGTTAAAATTCACTTTAGTACACTTATGATTAGTATCGCAAATAATGGTTATTGCAATCACAATGCAAAAAGGAGATCAAAGGGAATGAACGAAAAGCTTAAGGAATGCATAACAGCACTTTGCTCCCTTTACAAGAACAATATGAGAAAATATTCACTCACATGCTTAGGAGTACTTTGACAACATTCTTACTCTTTTTATACTCCAAATTATATGTTCCTCAAGTTTGATTCAATGATTAAAAATAAGTGCAAGAATGCTTAATGTTTGTTAAAATATGAATGCAGTTCATTGAACAAAAGAATGACATACCGCTATAAAGTGTTATATGTGTTTCTTAACACATCATGAATCTTCATAGTTGTATAAGAAATAAGATAGATAAGTAGCTAAAATGTTAGGATAGTGTCTAGGATTAGAGTTATTTGATATATTTTGTTTTACTTTTGCTTTGAGTGCTTAGTTAGTTTTTGGTTAAACTTATGTTACTTCTTGATTGCTTGAGTGTTTGTGATTGTACTTTGATAGTTTTTTTTTTAATAATTTGTGTTTTCAGAGTTAGGATAGAATTATTAGAATAGGAATTATGTTTTGTTTGTGTTGATTGAAAAATTAACAAAGTATTGATACATTAGAATTTAGGAACACTAGGAATTCATAGATTATGATACACATTCAAGTGTTATCGATATTATATGAACACGTACTAATACGCTTCAAAATGGTATTAATACAAGATTAGGTAGAATCATAAAAGTAGTACAGTTAGGCATATCCCTTCGCATTCCATGTCTTCTTACTGCTCAAAAAGATTATCTCTTCAGAAAAGAAGCAACCTATTGAAATCAAGATTTTCGATCCTAAACCAAGAAGGAGGTGAATTGGTTTTGTTGATGCAAAAAAAGTTTGAACTCTTAAATGCTGGATAAGCTTCTTCCACCTTGGATTAACTTGCAAATAAAATACCAATGCGTTGTTCCCAATCGAATTTTCTCCGATGCTTAAGTCAGTAAAGTGTACTAACAAGTTTTTAATCCTTTTATTAACTTAAAGATTAATTGGTTTCTAAACCAAGAAGAGACATCTTCTCCATTGGACTCAACATTTATATTTATATTTATATTAATTCAGGTTTTTTTTTTCTTTAGTTCAAACTGTATGATGAAGAATTTTAATGATTGAAGACGGGAATTAATGTTAATTCTTGGTGGCATAATATATATAAATAATTATTTCATACACTGTCGGTAGATTTTTTTACTCTACAAGCAGTGTTAGGATCATGACACATATCCTATAAATATATTAAATAAATAAATAAATAAAATAAAATATGTATCATGATCTTAACACCGTTTGTAGAATAGTTGGACTAGTTGGAGTCTCATTCTCTATAGAACTAGATGATTAGAGAAACAATTATATAGTAATAATTTTGTAATCTATTTAGAATAACGATTTTATAAACTTGTTATGTTTCTCTTCTTAGTGTTATATAAAAACAATAAAAAGAAAAAGGTTAAAATAAAATTTAAGAAAAACTAGAAGAAATAAGAGGAGTGAAGCATTGCAGTGCAGGCACCCAACCCCAAATGCCCAATCCACACAGAGAAAGAGCAAAACAATTCTCTCAATATTCATTCCTTTATCCCTCCCTGCTTCCTCAACTTCGAAAACTGCCCCAAAATGTCCATATCTTCCTCTGTCCAATCTCTCAAGCTGTCGTCCCCATTTCTCCATGGCTCACCTTCCCTCTCTTCTCTCAAAACCCAGTTCTTCTCCCTCTCACCAACCCCTCAAAACCCTATCTTTTCTCTATCCAATCAGGGCAATGAAATCCATGCAAGGCAAAGTTGTTTGTGCTACAAATGACAAGACAATGTCTGTGGAAGTGGTGTGTTTAGCCCCGCATCCCAAGTACAAGAGGCGTGTTAGGAAGAAGAAGAAGTTCCAGGCTCATGACCCAGATAACCAATTCAATGTTGGTGACTCTGTGCAGCTTGAAAAGAGTAGGTCTATTAGCAAGACGAAGACTTTCATTGCTGTGCCTATACCAAATAAGAATGGGAAGCAAGGGAAGGTCGAGACAGGGGAGCCTGGGATTCCATTGGGGTCTAAACAGCCGCGAGAGCATCCGGCTTAGTGTTTAGCTCTTTAGTGGGGCCCTTTTTATTTTGGTAAATTTGCAATCATTTGCAACTTCTTTTGGAATGTGTTTGGACGAGAGATTTCAAAAAATAAATTTATTTTAATTAGGATATTTAAAAATTTAAAATTCAAATTATTTTTGAAGAATTTCAAATTTTAGGAGGATTTCAAAAAGAAATTTAAGATACTCAAATTCCTGGTTTTTTAAAATTTTTGCCACTCTTCTATATTTTGTTAAACATGGTCCACTATTAAATATAAATTTAAAAACAAAAACATGTTATTTTATTCAAATATAATATATATTTTTATTTTTTTATATTATTAACAATATCTATATAATTTTATAAATCTAATGATACCGATATTGCATATTTTATTTGATATTTTTCTTTTTATAATATATAATATTATTTTTTTCTATAATTATTTTTTGTTTAATCAAATTCTAGTGTTCAAAAATTCTTTTTAAAAATTATTTATCCAAACAAGTCAATTATAAATACTAATATTTTAAAATGATGAATTATTAAAATACCGTCATTTTAAAATGCTTCAAAATTTTAAAATTCTCATCCAAACACAGTTAGTGTTTCAAAAACTGCTTTTCTTTAATAATTGTTTTTTTATGTGTATGGATTTTTTTTTGTTGGGTTAGTCATAATCTTAGTGTTTTCTACTTGAATTTTGATGGTTTATTTGAATTTTCTTTTGTTTTAGTGATAAGAAGCTGATGCAGAGGGAATTGTTTTAATGATAAGAAGTTGATTTAGGAAAGAAAATACTGTGGATAATTGGGATTGGGTTCTGAGAAGTGGAATTGAAAGTGAGGCAAATGATAAAATTGAAAAGAACATAATTTCGTGGTAGTACTTTAGAGCGTGCTTGCTTTGGGAATGAATTCGTTGGAATTTTTATAGATTTACTTCAAGGATTGAAATAATCAAGAAAGTTAAGCTGCAGTGTAATTGTTCTCTTTTTGTTTTGGTTTTGGTTTTGGCTTGAGGATTTGGGTCCTAGACTTGAGCAGCAACATGTTTGATAATTTGTTGAAGGGGAACTGGACCAGATAGTTAACGGGATGGTTAACACTTAACTGTGTCTGATTACGTTTGTTAACAACAGTACTTTCAAAGTGGTGCTGCTTGATGGCAACAATACTTTATACTGATATCTGTTCATTGGTGTAAATATAGTAATTAAGATTGCATTACTGATGCAGCATCTTGGCAGTGGCATGCAGTGAGATCTCTGAGACCTTATTGGTTGGATAATTTTACTGGTGCAAAACCCCTAAATCTCTCAAAGAACAGTTCCGGATGGTTCGACATATTTCAGGGTCACAATCTGCTAAAGCAATCAAGACAACCACACTACTGCATTAATGAGTAGTAATTCTATACATGAGAATATTTCACTCTCCTAGATCTAAAATGATTTTTAAATCCAACTCTATCCATCATGCCTGAAGAACAAACCATCCATGCTAACCAAAGAAGGAATAGAAGCAAGCCCACATAACAAAAATAGGCCATTTGCTAAAACCTGTAAGCTGTGGGGGAAAACTGAAAAGAAATGAAATAAAAAAAGGAAAAAAAAAAACTATTGAGTTTTACAGTTAATGTCTACCTAATCAAGAAGGCTATTCTGATCAACCATCTTCGCACTGCAAGCTCGTTTTAATGTTTCGCAACGTGCAAGATATTAGTGTGTTGACAGATTCCACAGATTCCACGGTTAGTTTGGCAGTTGGGGAGCTGTTTGTAAGGACTTGGAAAGCTATTGTAAGCAAGGATCCTCCTTCGGTGTCATTGTTTTTCTCCTGCCTTGAAGTGATCACTAAAGGCCTTGACTCGAGTCCGTCAGGAAGAATGCAGAACCCTGAAGGTAATATGGCCATGTTGCTTGAGTCACATCCTGTGATCACTGACTGCATACCAGTTATGTCCACAGGAGCAAAGATCACCATGGATTCAAAAGCGTTAGTGCAACTGTCTTGGAGCACCCACAAGCTGTTCTCTTTTGACTTCATTGTCTGAACAGAAAACACAGTACAATTTTACGATGTCGCATATGATTCAGAAAAAGCATCTTCTATGTCTTGCCGGATTGCAGGCGATAGAGACAAAAAGGCATATTTTAGCTTGGAATATCTCTGTCGGGATATGGAGAACTTACTTGAATTGTTACTGCATTGCCGCGATGTTGCCCTTTGGCGAGGTTTGCAATGGACTGTACAGGACTTCCATTTGACATGATATCCCACTAAAGTTCACACAAGAAAGATTGTTATATGATTATTCATAACAATTCTTGTTTTATGATTTCTAATAACTTGTTATACTACATAGTATTATACTACATAGTACCTCATTGCGACGAGCCTCATCTCTCAAGAAATCGAATAAGAGATTAGGAGAGACAGGCAACCATACGGAAGAAACTGCGCAGACGATCACCCCAAGAGGTTCCCCAGGGTCATTTAAGTTTTTCCTGGAAGAAATTCTAATGTCTTCCCCTGTTTTGCTAGAGACTTTGTTCCAAGTATGATAGCTTGACGCTCCAATTGCTTGACAAAAGCTCCATGTCATTCTCTGGGCAAGCTTCAAAATGCTCTTTCTCCCAGCCAATGTTGCAACACCTAGATTTAGACATAGGCTTTAATCGAAAATCTTCTTTGCCGAACAAACAAATTGGTAATTCCCCATAAGAATATGGATAAATTGAACTTACCAGTTGAATCCTTATTAGGAACATTGGTTGCCATGAAGAAAACAAGCCGTTCACACTGAAGTTGCAATGTTGCCATCCAATGCCTTGCACCAAAGGCAAGACCACTACTAACGATAGTACGGTAAATGGTTTGAACAGTGCTTTTCTGGCACTCGAGGTGTTCTACCCAGGTCACCTGAAAGTTGGTTGAAATGATCCTCATAAGCTTGTTATCAATATGAAATTATAAATTAATCTTGTTTAAGCAAGAAAGAAAGTTCCGAATGTTCTTGAAACCACCAATTTCTCTAGCTATGTGCGTACGTAGCATTTATATTACCTTGCAATGACCATTGGATTTATCCTCTATGATGCAACCTGACGGACGTTTTCTGCATTTCCCTAAGGATGCATCAATATTTTCTTCAACTTTGTCGATAGAAACATCGACAACTGCCCATTGTTCAGCACTTAACTGCTTGCAATACCGGACAAAATACACTTCTCTGGTAGGCACCAAGGGTGTGAGCATTTGCAGCTCCGCAAACATCTGCAATGATAGCACGGTGCAAAAATAAATGCGTAAAACTTACTGAAGGAAACTGAGCAGTTAAAATACACCTTGTTATTCTTTCAATTTGGGTGTTGATTACAGAAATAACTGCCAAATAATAAGATGAGTTAGGTAGGTGAATTTTAGAGCCATTTTCCCAATAAAATTTGGAAGGGTGAGTGAAGCCTGTCAAAAGAATTTGACCTTCCGCTGAGTTTAGTATTGTCACTAGAGCTTTCGACTTTTGAGGTGGACCACTTGGCGTGAAATAAGAGAAGATAACGTACAAGCAGATAGCTCGCGTACATAAAAATTTTTCTGAATTGAAAAACGTGGGAGGTTGCTTTACTTGCGGATTCTTGGCTGTGCCCCAATAATCCTAAGTAATACTTCCATCCATCTATTTATTCCCATAAATAAAACTTAATTAATAATCTTGCACAACTTTATTCAATCACAAATTAGCAATCAATTCAAAAAGGTGAATAATCAATTTCAAAAAGTTAAGAGCTAGCTGTGCAGCATTTTCATTACTCTATCTTATGTTGAATTTCATGTCTTTCGTAGATTAGATGCACATGTTATTAGGATTTAAACATTGATTCTAAAAAAAAAAAAACCCAAAGATTTTTTAATCATTTTGAATCATGATTTTTCTCCAACAGCAAAAGCACAAGTACATGAGAGGTGCTTTTTGTCTGTTAGAAATAGCATTTTCATGGATTAATTCATATTATCATTGATAATTATACGTGAAATAGTTGCATATTTTTTCATCTTTTTATAATCTTTTGATTGCATGTGAGATTCAATGATTGTACTGACAGAAACAAAACAATTTTCCATGCAAAACAACAGCTACTCCACTTTATCTTGAAACAAAGGGATGTAGTAAATGACAGTGAAAGCAACTTACCAACTGTACAGCACCATTTTTGTTAGGACCTTCGCCATGGCAAATCACATCGACAGTAACTGCCTTTGAGATTATGCATGGAAACATTTCCTTCCATTGATTCTATGGAAACAGATCAAAATCAACATAAAATTAGGCATTAATTTTTTTACTTTGAAAAAGAGATACAGAAAGGTTCTAATTACCACATCCATAAAGCTCTGAACTAGCCTTGGGAGATCAACGAAAACAAGTCCAGTCTCTCTAGAGGCCTCGATGGATCTTCTTGGCCTCGCATTGCTCGAATTTTCAACAGAGAACTCTTTGACGTACTCATCGTAGTTAAGTATCTCCCGACCAGTCTCAACGCTTCGAACCCACAGTGGTTCACCAGCCGTAGCCATCTTCTTCAATTCTTCCATTGCTTGGTTAACAATCTCCATAATTCTTGACTTTTCCAGCCCAAAAATCCCAGTGTAAAAATCCAATGAACTCCTGTTTTCTTGGTCATTTCCTGCTGAGCATGAACTTGTCGATGCTGCCCCCGGAGGGTATTTCCCGATTGCTGTTCTCAGTTTTTCTACCTTCAATATTTTTGGAAAGAAAATCTTCTCAGCTGATACTAATAATATGAAAATAAAAACAAAAAGGATTGTATCCATTATTAGCTTTCTAGACCTCGGCTTTGAGTTTGGCATTCTCGATGCGTAGTTGCTGTTCTTCAGTTGTCATGGAGCCATCTTTACTTGTGGTAGCCATGCCACAGTTGGGGCAACAAGCTTTGTTTATAGTCTCTCTCATGGCCTTGTTTTCTTCCCGGAGTTTCTCCAGCTCTTGTTTAAACAAAGAATTTTCATGGCGCTCTTGTATAGCCTGCAAATAGCTACTCCATCAACGCTAGCAAACATGATAAATATACAAAAATGAAACATAAGGAATCGCAACCAATGTTTTCCGAGAATAAGAAAAAGAATGTTAAACACTTCAAATGCGGGGTGAAATGAAATCTCTAGAAAAGTAAAAGTTGTAATTAAGATAGAATAATTGGGAATTGGGGATTACCTTGATTTGTGTTCGACGATTTTGAAACCAGAACTTGACTTGCCTGGGGGCAAGGCCTAATTGTTTACCCAATTGCTGCCTTTGCTTCTCATCTGGATGGGGTGATTCCTTAAACAGCCTGGAAAGACAAATTTATGAGTTCAGCCATGAAAAAAGAAAGAAGAATGCTTTTGGCACGTATGATTCCATTTTTCCCGGTGTAAATACCAATCTTTCATGTAAAAACAAAGCTAGAAAAGGTTGTTAAAGTCGCATAAAATTTTGAGCCATCTTTAACTTTATGATCTTGTTTTCTTTTGTAAGCATGACACTGACTTTACTAGCATTAAAAATCTCTCGAAACTACATCGTACGTGTATGATAATGTCTGTCTGTATGTATGTATGAGAGGTTGGCATCCAATTTATTGACCTATAATTTTACTTCTATATATATATATATATATATATATATATATATATATATATATTTATATATAGGAATACATGCATACATATATACAAACGCGTGTGATAATAAAATTGAATTTATACACAGTTTAAAAAAAATGAGAGAAGTGAAAATGGGAGATTTACACTTCCATTTCTCTGATTTGCTCAGCGGTATGGCGATGATACTTCTTTCTCTTCTTCTTTTTTGATTTGTCCCCATCGTCATCGTCTTCGTCGTGTTCTAATAAGTCATCTTCTGATCTTGATCTTGCAGGACCCGAGTTTTCGCTACTAATTTCCACAGTGTCTTCTCTTTGACCTGATCCTCCTCCTCCTTCTCCTCCTCCTCCTCCTCCGCTTCCCTCATCTCCTTCCTCCACCTCCACACTCGCAGCTGCTGCAGCAGCCGCGGCACCGGCACCCCGGAATATCCCAGCCTGTTTTCAACAATAAAACACACGTAAATAATAAGAATCAAAAATAAAGAGAGACGCAAATTAAGCATAGAAGGTGAAAGAGAGACACAGAAAAAGAAAAAGAAAACTTACAAGGCTGAGGGAGAGAGCGGGAGAAGCAAAGAAGTCTTTGGTGGGTGGATTAGACATGTCGATGCCCATGGCAATATGGGATTGGCTTAGGTGATGAATGGTTGTTTTAAGGGGTAGAACTTAGAAGAACAAATTAAGGAGGTCGGGCTAGATGAAAGACAGAGGAATTGATGTGGGGTCTTTTTGATTTAAGGATATAAAACAAAATTGATCTCAACCTAAAGAGGTTTGCTTTTTTTTTTTTGGTTTTAAGGAAAAAATTATAGTAATGAATTTCTCTCTTATCTTAGGGTTTAGTGTTTAGTGAGTGAGAAGGAGATGAGAAGAGAGACAAAGGCTGGTAGGAGTTGACTGTTAGATATTCTAAATGGAAATATGAAGACCCAACTAACTTTAAGCGGTTGAATCCAGCTCTCCAACGGTATTTTCAGTTTCTATAGTACTACTGGCACCAGCTTGCTTGTTAGCTCAAAGCCTCAAACCAGCTTTTGGCTCAATTATTTCAATTTTATACTATTTGAACAACCATGGTATCCTCGACCACATTACGTTTGAGGTTAATTTATTCGAAACGAAAATGATAAACAGCAAAATCTTTTTAACAGTAATAACTTTAATATTCAAATTATGTCTAAATACTTAAAGAAAAAATATACTTTAACTTCTTCCAACCACTAGTTGAATTACATCCAACATTTTTCAAACCATATTAAAGAATCCATGTGCGCATCTCCGTTCTTAAGATTGTTACATTGCCACTATACCAAAGTTAGGACAATGGATTTTTCACATTTACAAAAAATTAATCCATATATATATATATATATATTGATATTAAACATCAATCAGATCATAGTAGTAAATATTATGAAGAGTATGATTTTCGGATAATTATAAACACTAGTTAAAGATTATTTAATTATTATTTTAAAAATACATTTAAGGCACTATATTTTGTTAGATTGAAGAAGAAACATTTCATTAATCTTATTTTTCTTTTTTTAATATCTAAATTGCAAAAACATTAAAGTTGAATGAACATGTTATCTTAAATAGAAATGTATGGAAGAAGAGAACTCGTATAAATAATTTAACGTGGGTTCAGATATTGCTTCATGTCATGATGATGATGATGATGATGATGATGATGATGATGATGATGATAATAATAATAATAATATCAAAATTTTCTATATCTTTTTTTGGTCGAAACCCCCTGGTTTTCACCTTCGATGACTATTCCGGAGTTAGGAGAAGCAGAGCGTGATTAGGCTTATCCCCCTTCCAACACTGGCACTCCATACATAAGTCAGGATTCGAACCTTGGCCTTGCTTAAGGGACGAGAGCTGCTTGCCACCCACGCCAACCAGTGTTGGTCAAAATTTTCTATATCTACGTTTTAATTAATTGCAATTTTCTTTTTTTTTAATATCAAATTTTTCTATGAAATAATTTCATTTTAACTATACATTCAAATTCAAACTTTTAATTTAAAACTTTCAAATTCAAATATTGATACCAAGGAATTAACAACCCAAAATATAGTAACTCATTTTGGCTAGTAATAAGACATGGTTATAACTAGCTATAAAATATAGTAAGCCATCCATGGTAGGTAATTTTTTTTTATTAGAGAGATTATATTAGCAAGCCATCCATGAAGGATGGAGGTCCGGCCTTCTTCCAAGGTTAGGAGGTGCCACACAAGATTAATTTCAAACCCAAAGCCATCAAAACCTTATATTAGACTACTTTAATGCCCCTCTTGATTACCAGATCACATTCACATTACAAAGCTCCGCAAATTCAAGGAATCTTAATTTGATGTAATTTGTCTTTTTATTATTATATTAATTAATGACAGATAAATCTATATATTAATCCAAATCTAAAGGCGGCTTTCCCGCAAACATGATGAAAACTACTCTTCATGTACCAAAAAAAAGAAAACTACTCTTCTTTATTACAGTAAATTTCATACCTAATGGTCCGATGGAATACATATTATTTTAGAAGACCATGAAAAACTCTAGGGATTATAGCAGTTTCCTTCGCATATATATTTGCAAAATACTTTATTAAAGATTACTTAAAGAAAAAAATAAAATCTCACATTAATTTTACAAAAGAATTGAAAAAATTCCATCTATGCATTTTTAAATATTCTCTAAATATTCTGATCATATCACATGTAAAATTTGGTAAACACTTCCAAGTTCCAACATTATATATTTTAATATTTTTCTCTTTATTTTTCTTAACACTAATTAGTAATGCAGCAATGCTTTTTCAATGTTTTTTTTTAACCACAAGCATCCTTATTCGTTTTTAATGGTCTAAGACTAATTTCTTAACACTAATTAGTAATGCAGTAATGCTTTCTCAATGTTTATTTTTTAACCACAAGTATCCTCATTCGTTTTAATGATCTGAGACTAATTTTGCTTAGGATTTCATAACAGTTAATGCTCCTCACTTCTCCCCAAAAATATGTTTAGTGAAAATTGAATCTAAAACCTCTTCCCACAAACTTAATTTATGTTATCAATTAAACTACAATCAATGGATTTCTCAAGTTCTTTTATGAATTTAAAAACGCTTTCTTGAAGATATCATATTAAATTATATTTTCATAGCTGGAGTTAATTATTGGTCTCATTATATTTATCTCTATTACATGATTAGATGATTTGACATTAATTATCAAATAAATTCAAAAATATTAATTTGTGAATAAATCAATTATATAATTAATAAATTATAATCAAATCAATACTATTAATATTACCCAAAAGGGATATCATTGGGAGTGCACCTATTCATAGTCAGCGGCAAGTTTGAAAAATAGTTTGATTTTTTGGCGAATTTCAAATAAAAATATTAAGTGCAATATAGATTTGGACAAAAAAATCGCTCGACTACATTTGAGATTTACAATTTGAGACCTAGAGCAGGTCCAAATTGTTTTAATAGTCATGCACTCAATTAATTTTGCTCGATTATCGAAAATTGCGACTGCATTTGAGCTTTACAATTTGAGGCCTAGACCCGGTCCAAATTGTTTTAATAGTCATGCACTTAATTAATTTTGCTCGATTATCGAAAATATTTTGATTAGTTATTGAAAATGATTTTGAAACATTTTGATATCCAGTTAATTTGATTGTAAGAAATGGAATAGAAAATGCTAGGAAAAATCACTTTTGACAATTATTTTTAACACTTTCACTCTCATAAAATTATGTCACATTATTGGTATTGATAACTTATTGTAACAAGTTACTTACTTTTTCTTTTACTAATAAAAACTTATGGAGTATTAATAAAAGCAACAAATTACTAGTTTCAATTTTTACATTTAATGTGATGTTGCTTTTTGAGAGTAGGAGTTTTAAAAGTAAGAGTTTTAAAATGATTGTTAAAAGTAACTGTCTCTAACATTTCTCAAATACAAAATGTTTCTATTTTACTTCTTTTTATACATAAAATAATAAAAAACCCTCAATTTTAATGGCCACGATGGTGTCATGTGATACATCACTTTTTATTTATTTTCAATTTTTCTTTTTTTATTTTTGTTGAAATATTTTATTTGTTCAAAAAAGATTTTTTTTATTTTCACAATTTTTCCAAAAAAATTTAATGTACTATTTAAAAATAATTTAATTATTATAAAAGGGCAATGCCTGGGCTTGTTATTAGTCATTAAATTATTATTGTATCAAGCAAGTAAATAAATGGATTTTTTTATTTCATAGAGGGTATGAAGAAATAATGGAAAATCGAACTAAGCCCTCCTAAAGAGGGATAACAACTACTAAATCAAGTACTGATTTATTAATAGATTATTATTTAATGCATTGTTGTTAAGTTTTTAGATTTCATAAACGTGATTAAAATAATGACACTTATCTCACTTTATTTATTTTTTTAATATTTTAAGTAAATTATGTATCATTATCTTGATTCCATCTATGAAATCTGAAAACTCCAATAACAATGAATTAGATAATTGTCCTTAAAAAATATTGTAAAGAATGAATTGAAAATTATGATAACTTTACTGTCGTTGGCTAAATTTTAATACCGAAAAGAAAAAGAAAATAAAATTAGCTTAGCTTAACCTAGCTGAGCCATGATAGAGAGGAGGCGGCTTACCTTGAATAGAGGTCAAACCGTGCACAAAGTTATTGTATGTGAAGCTTGTGAGCAATGTAAGTTGTCTCTTGCTCTTTTATTTTTATTTATTATTATTATTATTCATTTAATATTATTGTTTATTATTTATATTTCTTCATGTCTTTATACCATTTAAAGGGTTGAAAGAAGTGAATGCAATTAATGAATTTGCCTCCAAGCATTTTTCAAATTTTTAAAAGAATTCTCTCTCAAGTCCCAATGTTTGGTTCCCAAAACATGGTTAATTAATTAGTCAATTTTTAATGAGACCGTAATCTTTAAACTTTGGGAGATAATTACAGACAATTTATATACCGCTATTATTTTTCACAACAGCAAGCACCATCAACATATGAAATGAAAACCAACACAGCCATTTTTTCTGTTCTATCTTCATAGAAAATGTCGCTATTTGTTAAAAACAGTAAATTTAATTGAGGTTCTCAAAGTTTTATCTTAATTTAATTTTAATTCATTAGTTTTGAAAATAGATACTTTGATCTAAAATCAGAAAAGATTTTAACATATATCAGTCAATTACTAAATTTAAATTAATAATATCACTTTATCAAATATCAATAATAATTTTTATTACTATTTATTATTTTTAAGTAATTTTTTAAACGATTTTATATAAGATTTTTTTAATACCAAAAAAGTATTATAGATATTTTATGAGTTACAAATATTTAAGTTAATAAATTTTTTAATAGTAACTTAATATAATTCTTCTTTTTTGCACCATCAAATTTATAATTTTGAACCAAAATTTCTATTTCGCAAACTAATAGATTAGAATTGAATTATGATAAAATCTTGAGAACCTCAATGAAATTTACCTTATTAAAAATTATTGTCAATGAAGTTTTTCTTTTGGCTTAAAAAAAGTTTAAAATCTCATGGTAAAATGATTATAAAATATTATTGTAAGATTTAAATTCAAATCCAAAGATCCTTTAACTCTAACTTTCAATTAAATATATATGGATAATTATTACATACACTGACAGTGGAGTTTTTTTACTCTACAAGCAGTATTAAGATCATGACATGTGTCTTATAAAAATATTAAAATAAATAAAACAGGACATGTGTTACGATCTTAACGCTGCTTGTAGAGTAAAAAAACTCCACTGTCAGTGTATGTAATAATTATCCTATATATATGTGTGTATATATATATATATAAAAACCCAAAATGTGGACAGACTGCCAACACTACACAGACCAAAGGTCTTGCAACATCCAAAATGTTTTTATTTTATCAATTGTCTGTCTAAGGCAAAAGAGGAAAAAGTAATTTGATTGCATCTAACTCACAATGAAAAGCATAATTTGATAGAAAATCCATAGAAAAATTGGTTTTGTATAGTAAACGAGAGAGAAATCTCAGTTCATGTGTAGAAGTTGTTTGCAGCCATGGATGACCTATATTAGAGAGGATCATTGTCTTGTAGAACCTGTAAAATTTTTTGAAAAGGCATAAAGAATCCGATTCCACAAGAAATCTTCTGCACACATTCTTCCAAGCAATTTCTAAACCAGTGTAGATAGCATAAATCTCAACTTCAATGACTGAACCCCATCCAAGTTTTCTTGTAAACCTGAAAATCCAATGACCACCATATCATTTCAATCTGACTTTAAACATTGATTCAAAGGGGTATTGTTTTATCTTTATGATGTGAGAGTTTTAAGTTTAAAATTACAACTTTGATAATTAACAACTACACTACATTCTCTTAAAATCTAGAGAAGATATTCATGTTAGTGTTAATGTGATTTAACTTATCAAATAAGCTGTATCTAGTAATATAATAGACATTTATATGATTTGATAAGCCAATTCCTTCCTGTTTTGTAATAATTTTTTAAAAAGATTTTGGGTACAAAGGAAAGTGGCATCCCTCTAACGACAAATTTTTAGCATCAAACTGAAATCTGATTGGGCAAATAAGCCACTTTCGGTTTCACTAGTTCTGAAAAAGTTTTTGAGCTGAAGAAATTTATAATAGAGACAATAGGAAAAAGCTGGTAATATATTTATAGTTTCTTCTTCCCTTTCCTCTTCCTAATTTTTCTCTCTTTAAAATCAAAACTTCTTTTGAATTTTTCCAAGACATCGAGAAGAAAAATGAGAGTAATCTTCTTTTATTCAGCTTTAAAATAAAAAAAAAATTCCGAAAGAATTTGTTGTCTTTGTTACTCACTAAAACACCCATCAGGCAGGTTAGAGACAGAGGAATAAAGAGGAATTTCTTTTCACCTCAAAAAACATGGCCATGGCCATGGCCACATGCCATTATAAATTATTTATAGAGAATCTATAAGAATATGGGACCCTTAAAAACGGACAAAAATTGTTTTAGCTAAGGATGCCATGAAGCTTTTGAGAAAGCTAAAATTTTTAGTTGAGCCAACAAAGTTCTTTGCTTTTGAGCTCTAGCAAGGCTACGTATATAGACTGAAAAATTATGAACAATATCCAAATTAAGCTTCAATTATTATTATCCATTTTTTTTTAGTATGATAAAGAATTATCTCAAGTTTTATATTAGTATAATATCCTCTCTAAACAATTTTATTATTTAGTTATATTTAATGCATTCAGAATATAACTTTTGATTTTCTCAAAATATATTTGACAAAAATCAAAAAAGAATTCTTTATAACGAACTAATTCTATCGTGAGTAGTGTTGTCTTTCATTTCATTAATGTTCATAATAGAAACTTAATTGCAGTTAATATTGATAATATATATATTTTCAATGGATGCTATCATGAGTTATCAGCATCCATAATTAAAGTTTTGGTGCCATATGGGTTATGATTAGGCTCATCTGCAATTCAACTTAGACATCAATGAACTTTTTTCATTTTTTCTGCTTGGTAGTTAGGACTAGTAGAAATATGCAGCCATCACATGGATCCCATATATATAAAAATATATATATAGACACACACACAGAGTAAGTACAGTATTAATTGATTTGAGGTTTCTTTGGGTTTCTCTCTCTCTCATTCCTTTATCCTTCTTTTATCATACATTCCTAACATCTTTTTTTTTTCATCTATTGAGAAAGCAAAAGGAGAAAACCCAGATATCTTACAAGCAATAACCAAGGGGTATCTTGCTTTCTTAATTTTCAAGTCTTACATGGATTTCTTATGATGCAAGGTTTGGAGAGCCAAAAAGAAAACGAAATATGAAATTAATATGAAATTTTAAGGGGAAAAAAGTTGGGAAAAGATGTGACAATATTAATAAATATAAGGTACAGTAAAGGTATAAATAGAATGATGAGATTATTGAAAAGGCTACCCAAGAAAGGGGCAAAGTTTGCAAATTTAAGGGAAAAAAGGGGAAGGTTGAATAAATAGTCATTAAATATGAGCTGCTTTAAGCAAAATATGGTATTCATAAAAAGCTGACAAAGTGAAATTGGTGAGGAAGAAAAATTGACCAAAGCTAAACCATGCCATGCAAAGAAACATCATTAAAGGAAGGATTAAACAATCAAATATGAAAGTAGAAGGCCCAAATAGTACGTCAATTATTATTATTCATTTCCTAAAATAACATATAGCTACTTCAAAGCATTGCTCTAATTCTTTTTCTCTTTTATAATTTCATTCAACTTCAGGGATTTATTCTCATATTTGCTTTAATAAAACAAAGTTATATTATAGTTCTCATTTGAGTCCTGTCTTTTAATATTTTTCGCCCTCATGACAGCAGATTTTGCAAAGTTCATATAAAATGACACCAAAATACAGATTTAGATGTGAGATGACAGGAAAAATGTCTTTGGTTAATCAGCTGAAACAAAGGCAGTTGTGAGCATCTAATTCCTTATTTCTTCCGTGGTGTTCTTGTGGTCTTTAAGATTATCATACAACAAACAAAAACTCTTGCAATTAAGCACAAAAATAAATAAACAGCTTTCAATATGTTAATTTACATAAGCTAAGCCTGAGACTTATGAGATCCTATTAAATTAAAAATTCCCTGTCACTAAGTTAACCATAAATCCTAATTCACCACACTAACAGGATGGATGATGCGTAGAGAATCGAGTCAAATAAGGATGTAATGATGATCTGTTTCAACAAAACTAGCATAATGTTTGCAAATCACGATATTATAAAAAGGGTAAAACTTCCTATCCAACTTCTGGTGACCGTTAGTTGTTGAAGAGCAGATGAAATGGTGGTTTTGTAAGTCTGGTGAAAACCTACCACCAAGAGAGTTCCATGCATTTTTTACTAATTAAAATACTAAATGGAATATAATTCCTAACAAAATTTCATGGACATGGAAAAGTTTTATGTCATTCATTCATAAATGCTTATTGAGGTCATATCAGTTTCCGTGGGGAAAGAGTATCTACAACTCATCCGTTCTTTCTTAGTAATTGAACTAACCATATTTGAGAAGCATCCGCGAACCGGGAGTTAGTTGAGATTGAAAAATGTGACCTATACTGAAATTTATGCACAAGGCTCCTAGGAGTTGGTTGAGATAGAAAATGTGACCTATACTGAAATTTATGCACAAGGCTCCGCAAAATATCAACATGCTTACGGAAAAAACAAGCTGCTAATTAAATGAGCTATTCTCAACAACTGGTTTCTGCTCCAATTTACACCGACATTAACTAATTAAATAGATCAGATCATGTTGAGGTGCAATCTACCAAGAACATATAATTAAATTAGTTTATTATTTCAACCACAGCATTGTTAACCAATTGAAAGAAAAAAAAATATTGCAAGAATATTATTCATAAAGGGAGTTTTTGTTCAATGAAATCAAGCGCAGCCAGAGCTTAGCATTCCGTCTAAACTTAAAATTAGGCCAAAACCTGAAATTTCCATATTATTTAGAAAATCCTAACAACATGATAAGATTCATCAACTACAAATCTTGGTCATCCTTGTCAGATAGCTTCATTTCACTTGAACAATGGCTAAGGCTTACAATTTGACAGTTTCAAAAGAATGGCACAAAAAAAAGTGAAAAGCAACTACCAGTCCATAACTAACTCACCTCGTGCATAGTCTAATATTCATACTTAAGGCAAGTCTATAAGCAATGCCGATGAATTTTCACACGTGCTATATACATATATTTTTTTTATAACAATCAGAAACACATGTTTACTTTTGGTTTCAATGGTGGCAAATTGCCTAAAATTTATACATTTGAAAGCCCACTGGAGAACTGCCAAAAACAGAAGGAGTGAATCGTAATCTAAGAGTACACACCAAAGAGGATGAGGGAAAATGTTACTAAGAACTGCAAATGCATAACTAAAATTTTGAGGGCTTTCAGTGCCAGCCAAGACAAGAGCTATGCATGAGTTAGAAAGCAAAACTATAAGAAAGGAATTCAGAACTTACAGAATGGGGCATTCCATGCTACCAAAAAGCAATAGCAAGCTTCTGCTGAGTACTGAAAGGCACCTGTTTGATTTTTGCCTGGCATGTGTGACAAGCAACAAAACAGTAGCAAATTTTGTGCAAAATTAATTTCAGCCCATAGTTGATATGCAGGAATCTATTTCAACTCTTTGTCTTACAAAATGTATCAAATGATATCAAGTGTATGCAGTAAGATCTTTTTGGAAGTTCCTGGAGGCATCAACGTACATGACTTGTACCTCCATAGCAACGGTCAAGGGTCCATTAAAAAGCCTACCTCATATTTTTTGGGTATGAAGACTAAAACATATAAGATACAAACAAAAACTAGGAGAAAGGTTAAACCCCTCAGAAACAAAGCACATTATGCTTATCATAAAATTTTAGTAGCAGCATGACAGCATGAAAGACCATGCTTCTTAAATGTACTTATCTCTACAGGTATGAATTTATTTCTCACTTCTAAGAATCCTGAGACAAATGATGCTGCACAAATTTTCAGCTCTAGCAACAAAGTTTTAGAGCTGGATAGATCCCAATATCAACTGGATTACGGAACATTCAGCCAAAAACAAAGAAATAATTACAATGTGGAGTACTCAGCAAATGGCTAAACCTTCAATATTTACCTAAATATTTTTTCACTTTTCAAGAGTGGGAGCAGAAGAGTAAAACATGGCCTATAAAAGTTTAAATAGCAGAGCAACGTTCAAAGCATAACTACCATGGTTCATAAGTGTATGTGCCAAGAAGATAGTTTTTAATATCATGAATACTAGGGAGGTCTTGTTTCAAGATGGAGAACCAGTGTCCCAGCATGGTATGGAAATTATTAAATCAGAAATCATTTAAATTGCCATTATATTGCAGTATAAAAATGATTGTGCAAAAATGACCAGAACAAAATTGTGTGATCCATTCCTGATAACATTCAGCACTTTGTACTATTTAGCATGAAAAGAAGAAGTTCTAGCTTTAATTGCAGAAGGCATAAATGTATTTCTACAATATCAATTTGATAATCTGAGGACTCCAGAATATAAAGCAGCAGAAACTGATGCATCACTGACAAAACAAGCATGAAAGTAATATTTTTATGCCCCAGTTGGTGTCAATATCTTTCTCCTAATTTATTTTCTGGGAAACCAATGGAGCTTATTACTCTATTACAAGCTCTCTAGACAATCTTAAACAATAGGTTAAGTTTCTTTCAATGACACCAGGTGCTTCTGAAGGAAATCGAAACAAACATGCAGCGGAATTTAAATCATTCGACCTCCACCAAGATCGATTCGGAGAGTTGCCTGATTAGGGTTTCGAGATTTTACCTAACGTTTTCTCTGATTTCTGTCGTTGGTCGAGTCATAAGCAACAACTTTTCGTTCCTGCCTCTATGACATCCACACGAACGGATCTCACGACTCTTGAACGTCTCACGATCAGAAGCCTTAAAGAGCGTTTTTGATTCTTATAATCGATTTGCTAGCTTCGATTAAAAAAATAATTTTTGATCTATTTTTTTTCTGTGCGGCTTTGTTTTAGAAAACATCCTTTTATAGGCAGTAAATTTTACCCTAAAATTTACTGCCAAACAGAACTCTAATCCTATTTAGAATAGGATAAGCTATATCCTTAATCCAATTCAGAATAGGATTAGATATATCCTTAATCCAATTCAGAATAGGATTAATTAAGCTTCTCATTGATCCGTTCTAAGTGTGCGACCCAATAGGTTCTCAAAACAATGGCAATGACAAAATTGTCATAGGCAATGAGCGGTATCTAGCAATACATCATTGCTACCCATGTAACGAGAATGTCAATGACTCGACATAACCTTACTCGTGATAGATGTTACCGTGTAGTCTAATCCCTTTATCCTTTGATGTCTTGATTAGACACAAGTCATGGAATGTGTCACACTTGTATAGTCTAATCAGCATTTCTTGATTCCTAAGTAGACTAATTAAACAAATAAAATCAATATCTCATATTGACTTATTCGAGCACGGCCATGCATTTCTTAGTCTCACTCTATCAAAGGGCCCAAGACATCACTCTTGTTATATAAGAGGGATAAATCCTATCTTGATCACTCAACATCCCTCTACATAGATCAAGGCATACCCAATTACTACCTTTATAGTCCATCCTGTTACGAATGACATCTAGCAGCATTAAAGTATGTAATTCTCTATGTTGGGATCTCTGATGATTTCAAGTTAAAGGATCACTTACACCATCATCACTATGAGAATCGCTTATGACACTCATATAACAATCCATGTAGCGTTCTCATGGAGGGTCGATCCAGTACATAGTTCTCTAACATGTACCTATGTGATGACTTGATATCCTATATCCATGACAATGGTCATCAGTCAACCACATACTAGTCTTATCGTATCATTGTTATCCTTGTTCACAATAATACTTGACTAGGGATATTTTAAGAATAGTGTGTTATTACTATTCTAAGGACATTATCATATAAGATTACATTACGCAGTTATAAGACAAATATAATAATGAACTATAAATAAAATGTCATGATACATAAAAATACCAAAGTCAATCATCTAATGAATTGTTCTAAGGGCATAATCCAACAGCTTCCAATTTTATGTAACAATAATTGTTCACTTCCAAATACAGAATAAAAAAAGGAAAAGAAAAGAAAGAAGATACTCCTTTCTTACTTGACAATACTTTTGAATTCTTATTTTCAGATCTTAATCTGATGAATAGCAGTAATTACTCTGGAATGAGAATTTTTGTTGACAGGGCTTATCTAAGGAAGCAATGCATATTTTCACTGCAACCACCAAAAAGTTGAGCAGATATTTCAGAAGAGCAGCTGAACTCCTTCAGTCAAGTCTCACCTAACTGCTATGTCTGAAACATATAGTATAAATTAATATGCTAGAGCTTAGAGGCACTGAAGAATTAATAGAGTCTTATTTACTTATATTTTCTTACTAGCTCCTTGGATTAATAGTCTCCTGAAAACATGCCTTAGGAATAGTAACGGTGGATATTACCTTTCAGTGTGTATGATATCCTCTCTACAAAGTACATGAGTTAGATATGAACGTGGCCTTAAACCACATTATTTTCATTGTTGATTCTTTTCTGCCATAGGGACAAGGTACGTCAAAACTATGGTGTAAACGAACAGAACATTTGACGAACCGTTCGTGAATTCGTTTAGTTCTGTTCGTTTATGTTCGTTTCTTAAACTTAACGAACGAACACAAACAACATTTTAGTATTCGTTTATTAAATGAACCAAACATGACTAGAAGTGTAGTTCGTTTTTTTTTTGTTCTTGAACAGGCTTGTTTATTGTTTGTTCATTTAAAGTGTCATTTGTTATTCGTTTGTTGTTTATTCGTTTATATTCGTTTATAACTCGTTCATTTAAAGTATTATTTGTTATTCGTTTATTATTTATTAAAATACTAAAATTACTTATATTATATAAGTTATATTATATATATCCTAGTTTTAAGACATTAATCTAAAATTTTAGTACCTAATTCTTAAACATATTTATACAACACAACTTTGTTGGCTTAAAGAATTAATAAAATAGAATACTAAAATAATTATAAAATTGGATTACTTAATTACACTTAAAATAATTATTTTTTTAAAATTTTAAACATAATGTACTGAAATTAAATTAATAAGAGTTTCATAATAAGTTAAGATCTCATTCTTATCCATTGACTATTTATATAAACATTAAACATATGAGTACACATGCATATATATATATGATATTTTAATATATGTATACCAATGTAT
Source organism: Heritiera fomes (assembly GCA_032173925.1). NCBI lineage: Eukaryota > Viridiplantae > Streptophyta > Magnoliopsida > Malvales > Malvaceae > Heritiera > Heritiera fomes. The sequence continues at coordinate 19,433,643 of JAPDPM010000010.1, forward strand.
GTATATGTATATGTATATGTATATGTATATGTATATGCATATGCATAAGTATATGATACAAATTGTACTTAAAATTGTAATTATCAATTTTAATAAAATATTGCTGACCTAAGTTGTGTTATATTTCAGATTTCATGTTGAATGATTTCAATTTGCATGTGGGATTTAATCTTTATGTAGTATTTTTAATATTTAATATTTAGTTTGTTCTCTTGAACACTTGTTCATGAGTATGTGTTCGTGAACATGTTTGTTTTGAGGTTTATGAACACTCGTTTGCGAACGCATTTGTTTACATGTTCACGAACGTGTTTGTTTAGGATGAACGAGCTTGTTCGCGAACATTTAACAAACAATCCTTACCAAACAAACGAACAAACACGAATATAAAAACCAAATTCCTTAATGAACACGAACGGCACTAAAAAACAAATGAACTGAAACATCAGTTCGTTCGTTCGTTCGTGTTCGGTTTGTTTACAGCCCTAGTCAAAACATCAAGGGACAATTAAACAACAATCTTCTTTACTTTTCTTGGTGGTATATGGAATATTGTGCTTTCTAAATTTAATAAACAATATAACAAATTGATCAGTTTTAGAGAACAAAGGGCACCTTCTTTCAGTAATCTCTAATAGAGAGATTGTGCAGTAATTGTGGGATATTTCAAAACCCTTTGTCAGGTTATATATTTAAGCATCAGTAGGAAAAAAGAACAAAGACTAGATATATAACAGGGTAAGTAGTGAATAAAACAGCTCAAAACTACTCAAACTCAATTTAATCAAAGCTCATTCAGTCTAGTAATCACTTTAATGAACATATTGGAACTTGATTCTCAAGCTCGTTAGTAGCTTGTCTAGGTGCTCAATAATGAATTTGTCAACTATGGAAAAAAATCGACTGTTAATTTTATATGTACTACCTTTATGTTATAACTAGAAGAGAAATGATAATGTTAATGTTCATTTTGCTTTGTCTTAAATACTTATAATAAAATGATGTGAGATTACAACTTCAGAGAGTTATCCAAGCCAGTTAACAAGCTCAAGCTCCTCAAGTTTAGGTTTTTTACATGAACAAGCTAAGCTCTAGCTTACGAATGTAGCTTGAACTGAAAGCTTGATCAAGCCAAGCTTGAGTAAATGGTGCTCACTCAAGCTTGGATCATTTATAGACTAGTTATAACCAATGAGTAACTTAATAGCATTTTGTTCCTTTCCCTTTTCCCCTGATATCAATAAGAAACTATATGCTCCAAACACTTGAAATAGATGGAATAATTGTATAAAAGAAAAATTCAAAAGAAAAAAAATGGTTTGCTAAAATTAAGTGAGAAATATACTTGACTATTTTCCTATTTCTCAAACAATTAAGTAAATGAAGCAGGAAATTGGCTTTGCTCAAATTGTAAGACAAATGTTAGATAGTCAAGTATCAATCTTATCAACCTTAAGGGAAAAAATTCCTGTTAACAGCTAAAAAGTATTTTTAAAAAAAAATTACAAATCACTCTAGAGATTACAATAGAGTTGCATTTCCCCAAAAGAAATTCCTTCTTAATAGAATTATAAAAACCATATAGCACATTAGAAATTAATTAAAAAACAACTTCATAGTTTCATATCATAATATCAAATTTTCTTATCAATGATCAATAATTTTCCTTTTTCTTTGAAAATTAAATTGGAGAAGCTGGAAAGGAACTTTGCTCAAATTATAAGCCAAATATTAGATAGTCAATCTTAAGAGAAAACAAAAAGGTGCCTGTTAGCAACTATGAAATAAAAAGTCCAGGGAAGTAATCACGCCAGAGATTACAATAGAGTTATCTGAAGGAAACCGAAACAAACACGCAGCGGAATTTAAATCATTCGGCCTCCACCAGGATCGATTTGAAGAGTTGCCTTATTAGGGTTTCGAGATTTTACCTAACGTTTTCTCTGATTTCTGTCGTTGGTCGAGTCACAAGCAACAACTTTTCGTTCCTGCCTCTATGGTATCCACACGAACGGATCTCACGACTCTTGAACGTCTCACGATCAGAAGCCTTAAAGAGCGTTTTTGATTCCTTATAATCGAATTGCTAGCTCCAATTATAAGAATACCTTTTCTGTTTTTAATTATATGGCTCTGTTTTAGAAAAACATACTTTTATAGGCAGTAAATTTTACCCTAAAATTTACTGCCAAACAGAACTCTAATCCTACTTAGAATAGGATTAACTATATCCTTAATCCAATTCAGAATAGGATTAGATATATCCTTAATCCAATTCAGAATAGGATTAATTAAACTCCTCATTGATCCGTTCTAAGTGTGCGACCCAATAGGTTCTCAAAACAATGGCAATGACAAAATTGTCATAGGCAATGAGCGGTATCTAGCAACACATCATTGCTACCCATGTAACGAGAATGTCAATGACTCGATATAACCTTACTCGTGATAGATGTTATCGTGTAGTCTAATCCCTTTATCCTTTGATGTCTTGATTAGACACAAGTCATGGAATGTGTCACACTTGTATAGTCTAATCAGCGTTTCTTGATTCCTGAGTAGACTAATTAAACAAATAAAATCAATATCTCATATTGACTTATTCGAGCACGGCCATGCATTTCTTAGTCTCACTCTATCAAAGGGCCCAAGACATCACTCTTGTTATATAAGAGGGATAAATCCTATCTTGATCACTCAACATCCCTCTACATAGATCAAGGCATACCCAATTACTACCTTTATAGTCCATCCTGTTACGAATGACATCTAGCAGCATTAAAGTATGCAATTCTCTATGTTGGGATCTCTGGTGATCTCAAGTCAAAGGATCACATATACCATCATCACTATGAGAATCGCTTATGACACTCATATAACAATCCATGTAGCGTTCTCATGGAGGGTCGATCCAGTACATAGTTCTCTAACATGTACCTATGTGATGACTTGATATCATATATCATTGACAATGGTCATCAGTCAACCACATGCTAGTCTTATCGTACATTGTTATCCTTGTTCACAATAATACTTGACTAGGGATATTTTAAGAATAGTGTGTTATTACTATTCTAAGGACATTATCATATAAGATTACATTATGCAGTTATAAGACAAATATAATAATGAGCTATAATAAAATGTCATGATACATAAAAATGCCAAAGTCAATCATCTAATGAATGGTTCTAAGGGCATAATCCAACATTATCTTCCCTGAAAGAAATTCCTTCTTAATAGAACCATAAAAGCCAGATAGCACACTAAAATTTAGTAAACCAATGCTTTAGATTTACATTTCATTATATCAGATTCATAATATAAGCAGAAACAATTAACAGATTAAAGAAAATCTAATCAAACAAATAAAAATTCATGCATGAAATGGCGAAAATCAAATTGTTTCCTTCCATTTTCTTTCTAATAAATCTCCCTCTCTCTTTTTTTTTTCTTAAGTTTTCTACGGAACCAAACATAGAGTAACTGTCAAACCTGGAAAGAAAGGCAGTAGATAGAAACATTGTGAAGAGAAGATGAGATCAATGCCAGATGATGCGGGAACATCTACAAACAAACAAAGGTTTAAATAGTTGTTTACTACAGTGCCCCTACTCGGACGCCCAGAAAAGAAATTGATAGAGGGCTCTAACGGCACCGTATTATGGAGTATTTGAGGATTGAACGAAGATGATGTGCTGCAGTGCCCCTACTTCATTTGGTTCGCGTAAAATGATTTTCAGAAAATGATTTCTGTAAAATAATTTTTAAAAATTTAATTTTTTGAAAAAATTAATATTTTCTGTTGTTTAGTTGATATGCTGAAAAATATTTTTTGTTGTTTGTTGTTTTAATTCAATATAAATTACGTTGAGTTTTAGTAAGATTTTTTTTTAAAGTGGCATAAGTTTGAAAATTGTCTTCTCCTTTTGAAAATGAGAAGACAATTTTCCAAAATCCTTGAACTTTTTTCATTGACTGAATTTCATTTTTCATTGGCAGAAAATATTTTACACGTACCAAATACTAAAAAATGTGAAAAATATTTTCAGGAAAATGAAATACACGAACCAAACGAACCTTACATAAAATGTTTTGTTTAATTCACTGAAAATGTTTTTTATATTTTGTTAACAGAAAATTGATTGGTCAACAAAAAATGACATCTTGATCAATAAAAAATTAGGTCGTATTTTTAGAATTTGTCATAGTTTTTGAAAAGGGAAAGTATTTTTCGAAAAACAGTTGTATATGTGTAATATTATTTACCATGCTCGTAAGTATAATGCTACTTAAATTAAACTTATAGATATAATTTTTTAAATTTTGATTCAATTTAACCCTACATAAAATATTATTTTATCAATAATAAATATTTTAATTTTATTAGATTACAAATTTTAAATATTAAAATATTAACATTAAATATCTTTCAATATTTTAAATTTAAATATTTATTTTGTATATTATTTATCTTAATTATTATAAGTATTTCAATAAAAAATAATATTATATTATTATTTTAATAATAAATACTAATTTAATATAAAAATATATTTATTATTATTATTCATTAATATTTTAATAATATATATAAATAACAATACTTTTGTTATGATTTTAATAATCAATACTTTCAGTATAAAATATAATTATTTTACAGTATAAATATTTTTTAACATTTCAAAAATAAATATTAGTATATTATCAATATTTTAAATATATTAAAATAGTAAAATTATTCTTTATTTTTTTTAAAAAATTAATATAAGTAACAATAAATAGTTTTCTTTTAAATGTTTAATAATATAATATTAAATATAATTTCAAAATATACTTATTTTTTTAATATTAATAAATTAATTAATAAATAATATTTAATATTTTATTAATTATGTTAATATCATTTGAAAAATTTTTTTTTTAAAAAACAACCAAATAACAGAAAATATTTCCCATTAACTCATCAAAACAACAGAAATCTCTAGATTTTTAGAAAATATAAATAGTTTCTAAAAATAATTTTTTAAAAGTTATTTTCAATGAATTAAACGAAATAATACTTGGAGGAAAAATCTACCTTCTCATTTATGAAATTATTTTTTATTTTGTTTACATAAAAATTTAAATTTATATTTCAAAGATGAAGAGGAAAAGGAGCATATGAGTGTGATACTCAACTTTATTATGTTTAATTTTCTAAAAACACAATTAAAATTGTTTGTTTTTTAATTAATAATTTAAAATTGATAGTATACAATTTTAATTGCATTTATAAACTTGAGTATAACAATAGTATGCTCTTTGCATTTAAATTTGACAGTTTATCAAGAGGTGGAAAATGTAAGATCAATCAAATAATTTTTTTATGCAATAATTAGAATACAAGAGATATTAAACATTTAATTAGATGTACCTATTTGAGACAATATCAACGAAAGTAGAAGTATAAAGAAACATAAACACTAGGATTATAATTAGGTAGATCTTCCTCTTCTATTTCTCCTTTGGGGTGATTCTCAACCGGATAGATATCAATACGTTGAGAAGTGAAGAGGGGACCTAAACTTATATTTATAACTAAACTTAATAGTCCCTCCATAAAAGAATACTAAGTTCCAAGCCTACAGAACTACCACACTATCCTGACCTAAAAAGATGCGCAAAAGCCAATCTTGTTAATCACATTTAACTATTTGGGTTTACTTGCATGTTTTCATACGAAGACTAAATTATTAGCTTGTTTTATTAAAACTCAAAACTACCAATTAATAGCAGTCCACCAACTGAAAGATTCTAATAGCAAAAGTTGGTCTGAGTTCGAAAACTCATTCCAACTTGCCCTATATTGAACTCGGACCAACATGAATTGATAAAAAAAAAAGGCACGAAACCCAAAAAGCTCAAAACCAAAAAAATCCGAACCCGAAAAAGCCCAAACTCAAAAAAAAAACCAAACTAGACACAACTCGAACCCAACATAACCTGAACCCTATATGATCTAAAACTGAGACCGATCTGATCCAAATCCCATAAAAAATTGAATTTATAACCCAAAAAAACCTGATTTATAATTATATGATAATTATTTAAAAATAAATAAATAATTGATATATTTTTTAATTACAAAAGTAAAGTATGGATAAAAATAATTATTACTAATAGTAAAGTTAAATTTAAAAATACACTATAATAGTATTATTGTGTAAGCGATAATTTTAATAAAATACATAAATAAATCAAGCTATTGGTAATTAATTATTTGTTATATTAATAAGATTCCAATTTTGGTATGCTATAACAATTATTTATATATTATATTATAATAATCTTTTAAGAATAAATTAGCTTATCTCTTAATGCATAAGTATTATTTTGATAGAAGTAATTATTTATTAAAAATAATTTATTTATTATCTATTAAATATAAATTTAAAGTGTAGATAAAAATAATATTTCTAATAATAAATTAAAGTATAATTTAATAATATTCTATAGTAGTGTTATTGTGTAAGCGGTAATTTTAATAAAATTTGTCTTTTATACTTTATTAATATTATGATTAATTATATTTAAATAACTAGCATTATATTAATTAATTTAGTAACACCTACTATTTAACATTTTAATTGGACATTCGATCAATTAATGTATATCTAATGTTATTATGTTAATGTGAACACAAAATAATTAGTATTTGATTGGTATATAACTATATATGATATGATTATATCAAATGTTATTATTTATTAATATAATGTTAATTGGTGTATATAACTTTTTAATACAATGTTCTAAATTTTTAATGAGATATTTGATTAATTAGTATGTACAAATACAATTATATTTAATGTGATAATGTTAATATTATGATTTATGTACAAACCAAAAACAAAATAAATATAAAATTGAGGTAATTAATTGACCAATTATTAATAATATTAAGTATTTTTTAATATATACTATAGTTTTATTCAACATTATAATTGAACAATTAATTAACTAGTTATACGGTTAGATTTAATTTAATTACTAATTATGTTGGTATTTAAAAAAATAAATATAAGAAAAATTCTTAAAAATATAAATTTTATTAAAACTATAATATAATTATTAAAAAAGCTAATAAAATAAAGTAAAAAAAATTTTATTGAACTAAAAGTGTCCAAGTTCCAATGGCCCAACTTTGACCCAAAAAAATACAGTGACTTAATAGGCTATTGTTAAGAGGATAAAGTCATTTATATAAATGTTTAATTGTTTAGTATGATTTATTTATAATTTGTTATTTATTTGTATAGCTAATGCTTTTAGATTTTCACTTTCCTTTAGTTTTACTCTATATATATTTTTGGTTCACATAAAAAATAAATTTTTATATAATTATTAATATATAATTATATATTTTATAACAAATGTGAATATCACAAGAAATTTAAAAAAAACTAAATAACCATTGTCAAGTAATAAAAACATTACAATGTAAAAATTTATATTTATATAAATATTTATTAAATTTTAACTTTACTTTAGCAATTCTATTGTATTTTTATTTAACTAATAAATTGATTTTTGACCAACTAATAGTTATAGGTAAATCCTCATGAGATAAAATTTTAGGCCATGTGGACCAATGGACTAAATCATGCAAAAAAGTAGAAAATTATGCGATTCAATGACTATGGCTATTTTGGTAATTTTGCCCATTGACCAGTCAAACTCCAATAAAAGCTCAACCAATGATTAGAGCATGTTAAATAAAGATGTTTTCTAATTGAATCAAATATTTTGAAGGTTACACTAGCAGTTGAAAACAAAGTCAAATTGTAAAGGGCAAGATTGGAAATTTTGTTAAGTATCAGGGCATTTTCGTAATTTGTCATAAAAGATATTTTAGAAGATAGAAAATTCTCCATCTTTCTCCATCTTTGGCCAGCTCCTTCTTTATCTTCTCACTCCTTCATTTTTGCAAGCTTCTGAAGAGAGAAAGCTCTTCAAAACCCTAAAAAAACATACCGAAAATGAAAATTTCTTTCACCAATCCTGTCTAACTTTCAAAGCTCTACCGCTTGGTACCCAAATCAAGCCTTAAAGTGGCCATTTGCACAGTGAGGGGCATTCTTCAAGATTCGACCAAATGAGAAATGGAAGAAAGCTTGTGATTTTCATGGTTTCATGATTCCTTGTCATGTGTTTAAGGTGTTTAGGCATAAATTTAAGCTTGAATTGAATTAAAACCAAGGAATTCACCACCTTAGGGTTTCGGCCAAGCTTACCTCTTCATGAACATGATGTTGTTTGATGTGAATTTAATGTAGAATCAATTTAGAACAAGTGTAGAACATAAATTTAAGCTTGAATTGAAAATGCGTTGTGTAGGAAGAGGAAGCATATTCGACCAAGTGAAGGGGACATTGAAAGAGTGCTCCATTTAATATGTTTTAGGTTCTAGAATAACCTATAAATTAATATAAGGCTGTAGGCGAAATTAGAATTGAAAATGGAGGTGTTTTGAAGCTAGTTGTAGTGTTAGCACTGGTATGAAGTAGATTGAATTTAAGAGGCAATGTGCTAGGTCTCAATGAGTTAAATATTCTTTACAATTGAGGGAAAATGAATTGACTGTGCTTGTACATAATCTTAGCCAGCCCCTTGATTCGCCACCTGAGGATGCTGCTACATGTTCAAATACTACAAAATCACATAGTATAATTAACTAAAATACTATATAATTCTTACAAAAAACAAAATTTAAGGTCGCCAAAATCATACTTTACATCAAACCCCTTATACATAACCACTTTCCAATATTCTCAACTTAACACATTTAATTTATTGTATGCATATATAATTTAAGAGTCATAATTTCCAACAAACACCACCTTTAACCATTTACTCAACTACACAATATAACACTAACGATATTTTATAAAAGTAACTTACCAACTCCAAACTTAGTGTTTATATACAATCTTAGCTTGCCCCTTGATTCGCCACCTTAGGATGCTGCTATAAGTTCAAATACTACAAAATCACATAGTGTAATTAACTAAAATAATATATAATTCTTATAAAAAAATTCAAGGCTAACTATATTTCTTTTACCAATATTTGTTAGTACTATATTCATGATATATATTTATATATATCACATGAATGGCATAGGTATATATATCTAGATATAATATATATATATATATATATTCATACACCCTATGAACATCACAATTTAAAATCGACTACTAAAACAATACTTATTCTTGAAGCTTTACAACACAGAACCTCACTTTATTTTCAATTGTGTTTTATTGCCATTTACCATCTCAAAACAGCACCTCTCGATCCTAGCCCTCTATTCTAATTTCCTTATGGCCCTTTTTAAATTTTCAGCCACATTCACTCATTTACTATTTTGTTTCTTGAACCAAGAGGTGTCTTTGTGCTCTCTTATTTTTCCTTTGTTACACCCAAACTCGAGCCTTTCTTGCCTTCACTGTCCTACTCCTAACTGATAATTCTAGCCCTTAAGCGAGTCTCTTCACAATAGCCTCTGTTTAGGCTTAATTCAACCTTCAAATCCCTTCTTCAACTTGAGTTACAATAGCCCTGCTTTCAGGCTTCACTTCAGCCACCCTTACAGCTCTACATAGCCACCAAGCATAGCACCTGAGCTATCCAAGAATCACCCCATTCCGCCTCTGAAAGAGTAGCTGCAGCACCACCAACATCAGCCTTCAACAAAAGCCCCAAGCAGCAGCCAAAACCAGTGCCTATATTCTTCCCTTTTTAGCTGCAGAAACTAACACAAATCATTCCTGTTCAGGTCTATTTCCATTCATGCTTCCCAGTACCTAAATAAGCCTTTATTGGTATCCTTGTCCAGCCTTATTTTGAGCACCCAAAGTGTCACATCCTGAATATACAGTATTTTACACCTTTTCACACTTTTTCATACACGTGAATTGGTTAGACTGTCTACGATGCCTTTATTTCCCACTTCAAATCTTAATGAACAGTAATTACTGTAAATTAATTTAATTTACATAAGTGAAAATATCCATATAGCTGAATTCATTTAAACTTTACATCCCCTGTCATAATTACAATACTGTAGTACTATAAAAGGAAGTTTGAACATATAAAAGAAAATGTATATACCTCTAGGATCTACACTAGCTACCTTGGGGTGCTCAATACGCAACCAATAATCTTCGGATGATATACCACTCAGTCACTCGAAATACTCTGGAGAGATGAAAATAAAGGGGTGAGCAAACCACGGCTCAGTAAAGGAGTTGTATGCAAGTTTGATATCGCGAAAACTACATGCAATAAAATCCTTTAATTTCCTATCGGTATGCTAAGCACACTAAAAGGAAGGATACTATAGTCGACTACGGATCCAGATAGAGAAGAAAGGTATTTTGAAATACCTGTCTTGTCCCGAAACCTAAAAGCGACTATAAGGAGTAGAAATTTATGTTAATATGAAATTCATTTTCATAAGTCACTATAAATAGATATTACTCATAAATTAATAAAATAAATCATTTAAGTTACATAATCACCATTTTGGAAAGCAATTTAACTTTCACAAGTAGTTGAACCACAATAACAGTATGATATACAGTTCAGTACGATAATAGTTCAGTAATAGGAACATTTCACTAAACAGTTTCAATAACAGTACTGTTCAGTAACATATCACAATAATCAGTAATAACAGTGGAGACTAGGCAACACCCTAATGATATCATGCTATAATCCACATAGGGAACAATAAGAGTAAACACGTGAGATCTATGGCCATAGTCTATAAATGTCCTAGGTCGTACACTGAGCAGGAGTCAACCGGGATGCTGAAGACACCTCAATGTCAATAGCTTCTGAAGACACCTCAATGTCAACAGCTTCACACAGTAACAGTAACACATGAACACGTGAGCATGATATGGGGCCTAACAATCTCAAAATAGTGTTTACACAGTGATATCACCTTTGTGGAAATTATTTAATCAGATAAAACTTCAATCAGTCCATAAAAGAAAATCATAATAAAATAGTGAATACTGTACTATAATAATTTATAAAATATTCACTATTTAACACTTCACCATAGAAATCACATATTTTACTATAAAACACTTGGGAGAAATTTCCAACACTTTAATCTTGAATAAATTCGATAGTACGAATATTTAAATAATGATTTTCAGTAAATTCATAATTTATGAGAAATATCAATTATCTCACTTTCAAGGCTAGGAAAATACTCCACAATGCATTAAAATATTTCATGGTGTTATATAAATTTTTCTAATAAATTTTTAGCAACATAACGGCTGAAAATTGCCTAGCCTTCCTGTAAGGTAAACACAGTTCAACCAGCCAAACATCCACAATCCCACAATTTCCGAGGCAATTCACTTTCAAAATAATCTCATAAAATTATTGGCATGAAAATTATGCATTCGGGATATCCCTACAAATTACACATGCGTCCTTTTCCTATCTAGCGAAACTGAACTTCCCGATAGCACCACATGAATACCGTAACTCTCGGGCTGCAGATAATTCCACCAAAAATATTAGCTTATTAAATACTTATTTTTAAGCTACTATTCACATCATAATGCAGCTACATTGGATACTGCAAATATTTTTGCAGTATAATTTCTACCAGTATAACGTAACTTTTTCGTTTTGCATCGGATTTTAAATCCAAGCATACCGGCAGACTCCTTGTAATTCCTACAATCTAAATCTACCCTTAAACCATCAAAATCAGCCATGATTCAAGGCCCCTTCATGAGGCCGAATATGGATGTTGGTGAATTTGATGGAATTTCAACAATTTGATGTTGTAGCATTATTCTACTAAGCTTAACCATCATTTTTGCATCCATTTTATGGATGAAACTACATGGATTCCTTATGCTCCCACCATGGTCGAACACTCCTTGCATGGAACATTTTTATTTTCAACAATTAAATGAAACCAAGGCTAGAAACATGATCATCATGCTTAAAGGAGTAATTCTATACCATTGGAATCAAAGAAAGCATAAGGAATGGTGAGGTTACCTTGCTTGGCCAAAACTTGGGAGCTTTATTTCTTGTTGTATAATGGCTTATATGATGATCTATGGGTATAGGAATGTAGAGGAGAGAGAGTAGAATATTTTCTTGATTGGAAATTTGGTGAGATTTTGCTTAATTAGTGAGATAGGAAGGTTTGTTTTATTCTCTGCTTTCTTTCCTTAGTAATGGCATGGGGTTAGTTGGAGAAGACAATGAATAGTGCATCTCAACTGCTGAAGGAAATTTAAAGAAAATTCTGGAAATGGATAAAATTACCAAAATGCCCTTAGTTATGAAAATTTCGAACAATTTTGCCCTTAAGTTCCTGCAATCGTAAAACTATGTAAACGCACTCCAAATTTTCGGATTCCGGTACCAAATGATCATATTAAATGTATTTAGATGATTGAAAGTGGTTTCGTCGATGCGCTATGCATGGATAGTGAGAAATTACGATTTTACCGCCACAACCCGCCAACGAAATTTTCTGTTTTGGCAGCTGATTCAAGAAATCTATTGACACTATGTTAAAGTACTTTTCATGTAGAATCTCATGATATTTTTACTTCGTCCCACTTCATTTTAGTTTGAGAGCAATTTACAAAAATACCTTCGGGACGTATCCGTTATTTTTCAATTTGTTTATCATACTTCACAATACAATACCAATAGGGTATTTTGGCCTCCAAATTTCCATAATATCATTATCACACCTTTCATACACTATTTTATCAATCATTTCCACATCTGGGCATTAAAATCCAAGTGGAGTCCGCATCACTATGCACTTGAAATTCACAAAAATATACAAAATAATTTATTTATTAATTAATACTTATATATCCATGCATGTACAGTACAAAATAATGAGTTCTCGCACAAAGCAACTTAACTAGCCTTCTAAAAACATTAAAATCAACCTTGAAAGTGTTGGATTATGCCCTTAGAACCATTCATTAGATGATTGACTTTGGCACTTTTTTATGTATCATGACATTTTATTTATTATAGTTCATTATTATATTTGTCTTATAACTGTGTAATGTAATCTTATATGATAATGTCCTTAGAATAGTAATAACACACTATTCTTAAAATATCCCTAGTCAAGTATTATTGTGAACAAGGATAACAATGATACGATAAGACTAGTATGTGGTTGACTGATGACCATTGTCATGGATATAGGATATCAAGTCATCACATAGGTACATGTTAGAGAACTATGTACTGGATCGACCCTCCATGAGAACGCTAGATGGATTGTTATATGAGTGTCATAAGCGATTCTCATAGTGATGATGGTGTAAGTGATCCTTTAACTTGAGATCATCAGAGATCCCAACATAGAGAATTACATACTTTAATGCTGCTAGATGTCATTCGTAACAGGATGGACTATAAAGGTAGTAATTGGGTATGCCTTGATCTATGTAAAGGGATGTTGAGTGATCAAGATAGGATTTATCCCTCTTATATAACAAGAGTGATGTCTTGGGCCCTTTGATAGAGTGAGACTAAGAAATGCATGGCCATGCTTGAATAAGTCAATATGAGATATTGATTTTATTTGATTAATTAGTCTACTCAGGAATCAAGAAACGCTAATTAGACTATACAAGTGTGACACATTCCATGACTTGTGTCTAATCAAGACATCAAAGGATAAAGGGATTAGACTACACGATAACATCTATCACGAGTAAGGTTATGTTGAGTCATTGACATTCTCGTTACATAGGTAGCAATGATGTGTTGCTAGATACCGCTCATTGCCTGTGACAATTTTGTCATTGCCATTGTTTTGAGAACCTATTGGGTCGCACACTTAGAACGGATCAATGAGGAGCTTAATTAATCCTATTCTGAATTAGATTAAGGATATAACTAATCCTATTCTGAATTGGATTAAGGATATAACTAATCCTATTCTAAGTAGGATTAGAGTTCTGTTTGACAGTAAATTTTAGGGTAAAATTTACTGCCTATAAAAGGATATTTTGTGTTTTCTAAAACAGTGCCGCACAATTAAACAGAAAAGAGAAACCTGTTCTCTGTGGTTTTAGAGCTTCTTTCAAACAAAACAAAATATTCTTTTAATCGAAGCTAGCAATTCGGTTATAAAAAAAATGCTCTTTAAGGCTTCTGATCGTGAGACGTTCAAGAGTCATGAGATCCGTTCGTGTGGATACCATAGAGGCAGGAATGAAAAGTTGTTGCTTGTGACTCGACCAACGATAAAAAATCAGACAAAACGTTAGGTAAAATCTCGAAACCCTAATCAAGCAACTCTCCGAATAGATCCTGGTGGAGGCCGAATGATTTAAATTCTGCTGCGTGTTTGTTTCGGTTTCCTTCAGAAAGTCTCTTGCATCTTCAGCTCATCACAACCACAATCACAATGCCTACATCGCCACTCAATCACCTATTCTTTTAGCACTAAAATATCAAGAATCACTCATTTTAGCCTCTAACATGTCCTGAAACTAGCCCTCTGTTCACCGTCCCATCTCCCTTGTTCTAGTGCCACAAGGCCTCTTGGTTTAGCTCCCAAATTTCCCAAAATCATCCATCATTCCAACCTTCAGACCATGCTTTTACAACCATTGTAGCCCTACAACAACCCTTAAAATCCCCTATTTTAGCACTCTATATGCCCTTGAAACAATCCCATTAAAGGTTGGTTGCAGCACTTACAAAGCCAACCCATTTCAACCACTAATAGTGTCTCAAATCAATGCCTAAACCCTTGTACAGCAGCTATTAAAACCAGCACTTTAGCCTTTCAATCACCTAAATACTCTCCTTGTCACAACCTTTCATCTTGGCACGTAACAACCATGAAAACCAATTTGAACAGTAGCAAAAATCCCCTGTATTTCCCCTCCTCAGCAACACCACCAATGGTTCAGCAAGGCTGACAGTTCCAGTATTTCCCCCTATGAGACTCGATTTTATTGCACTGTACATCATATTATAAATGATTGATAATCGAAATAAATTATTTAGTGGAATTAAATAAATATTGAATATGAAATTTCACTTTAAATTATGGAATTTTGGAATTATAATTCATAATATGGTGTGTAAAAGTTGAAATAAATATTGAATGATGAATACAAGTATGGAATAAAGGAAGGAAGTGAAATCAGAAAATTTAGAATGGAAGCATTATTTTCATGGTATTAAATATCAATAAATATATTTATAAGAGAAAGAAATTATTTATTGATCATGTGTATTATTTTGATTGGATGAAGTATGCCTTAAGAGAGGCCAAAGTAAAGTAAGAATGTGCAGCCAAAGAATTGTGGATTGCACTCCAGTTTTCCTCCCATGGTGAGACACGGTTGGAAGCAAAAAATTTGGTGATCTTTTTATGCCATAAAAATAGGAAAAATAATAGAGATAAAGAGGAGATTATTGATAAGATATAAGGCTAGAAAATCATTGGCTGAATTATATATCAAAGGGCCAAAAAGAAGTCAAGGAAGTGCAGCCAACACGGGACAGCAACTACCTTGCATTTTTTGCCGTGAATTCCTGCTGAAATTTAAAGGATTTTGACCATAATTTTGTAGTATAATGCTGCAATATAAATAATATAAAAGGAAGAAGAGTCAACAAAATTACATGAGGTAAGAATTTATTGGATGAAGTCTACAATAGGAAGAGAAGAAAGTCAAGAAACGGTGCAGCAAAGTGGACATCCACGCCACTTTTGTGCTGCTATTATACCGTTTCTGTTCAGCCATTTAAAGGCTGATAAAATACAATTTTATAGTATAAAATATAATGGAAATAATGCTTAAAGAAAGAGCATTTAAAGTTTATTATGTAGGAAGATTTTATTGGCTGAAATAAAGCAAAGAGGAGTTGAAGACAACTCAAATCGATCAGCCAAGATTCACGCCACCTTGCTGGCCATTTAGTTGCATGGCTGGAGATTTTCTAAAGGAAAAATAAAATGCAAAATAAGTGATATAAAAAGGAAGAGAAGTTAGAAATTACCATGTGAATAATTTTCATTGGTTGAAGCTCTCAAAAAGAGGAGAAAAACTTGGTCAAAACCGAACAGCCAAGCAAGCTCCTCAGCCGTTTTTTTTACTGTAGTTGCTGGCCATTTTAATTCTTAATAAGACATAAAATGATGAAGGAAAATGGATAAGTAAAAAGGTGGCAAACTCCTATTGGATGTCTTGAATAAATGGAAGACTAAAGAGAACAAAACTTCAGCAAAAATTTACATCTTCTCACCGATTTCCCCTACTACTCCACGAGCATTCTGTTTGCTGCATGTGTGTTCGGTTTTCACTTATTTCTTCCATGAATTTCTTAGCAAAATATCATTCCCTTGTTAGTTAATCACCTAACCTTCTCCATAGGCCTTACATCTACCTTAAAACCAACTAATAAACAAGCAAAGGGGCTGACGTGAGGCAGAAAACAATTCTATTTTGGGAGGTGTAATTCGGTTAAGGTGAGTTTCTATAATTCTATAGTTTTCTTGATATCAAATGGTGAATTTCTATGTTCCTTAACATGAGAAGCATGATTCTAGTATTATTTTTAGCTAACCCTCATTAGAACATGAAATTAGAATAAGATGGGGTTTTAATATAGATGAGAACAAGCAAGAAAATTGGCTGGAAATTGTATGAAGATGATGTGAAATGGTTAAAAGAACATGAAGAAAATAAATAGGAAGCTTGGAAACTTGAGATGATTAAGAATCAAAATTTGAGTATTGAAGAGAGGGTTTCGATTTGGCATGAGAGAATAGAAATCCTTTATGGTTCATGCAAAAAAATGATAAGGAAAGGCTCATGTGGACAAGCATATACCAATTGGAAACAAGAAATTAAAGAAAAGATTAAAAGTCAAGGAAATGGCCATGATGAGGGTTTCGGCCGTGACCTTATTTAAGCATGAAAATATGTTGAATTTTGGGACTAAAGGTAGAAAATAACTATAGAAATTGAAAGAAAAATATTGGTGGAATTAGAACCAAAAAAGGAACTAAAATGAGGAAGTTGAGCTTTAGCACCAGTATAAATTATACTGATTGTGCTTATATTATAACATTAGTGGCTGCATTTTATGAATACTAGTGGCTTAAAATTAAAAGGAAAAATATTAATAAATTTTGATAAAATTATTTTGTAGCCCGAGTTGACGGATTTCGGTTAGCGAAACTGAGACGATCGGTTTCATAAGACTGGTAAGAGGGAAGTGTGTGAGTTGTAGTGATATAATGAATTGCATGTTTTCTTAAGCTAAATTTTATGAGAATATTGGATGCATGATTTGGTTTGAAAACATGCAAAATTGTGCTTGATAAGCTGGTTTATATACTGCGATTTGCGTGCAGGAGGTTAGGAATCTGTAGCCGTTATGCTGTTGAAAAATTTCCTAAAACATTCTAAAATATTATAAAATATTTTAGAAGCATGAAATGATTTAAATGGGAAATTTTGAATATAATTCCCACCAATTTTCCATAAATTGGAAATTATGATAAAGTTATGAAAAATTAAATATTCATGTTTTATATTTTATTAAAGTGAGAATTTGATTTATTTTATATGATATTAAATATTCAAATTGAATATTTATTTATTTTCTCACTTGATACATGAATATTTACTGATGGATCTACTGTATGTGAAAATGAGGAATAAAATACCTTTTTGGAAAATAATTCTTTAAATAAATGATGAAATTTGCAAAATATTCCTTAAAGGTATTTTTGAGAAATAAATTGATTTTGAGACTTTAGGCCCCGAGATTCATGCTTTACTGTTATATTGTTACTATCATGTGGCTGATTGACCCGCCAGTCATCAGCGGTCCTAGAGGCACCTGGCAAGTGTACACCGAGGACCACCTATAGATTATGACCATAGATCTAACTATATACCATTACTGTGTCCTTTCGAGGATGATTACTGTGTCCCTTAATGGACGATAATAGCATGAGATGATGTAAGGTGATGCCTAGTCTCAACTTACTAATTACTGTTTACTAAAAAGATTTACTGAATCCTGTTTTACTGTACTGCACTGTGAATTACTGTTTACTGAATGGAATCATAACGAAATATTTTTTTACTAAACTGTATTGCACTGGGAAATACTGTTTACTGAACTGGTAGCTACTGATTACTATATACTGAACTGAATTGTACTGATTACTGTTTTACTGAACTAGTAGCTACTAATTATGGTTTATTGAACTGAAACCTACTGATTATTGTTTACTGAACTGAATTGTACGGAATACTGTTTACTGAACTAAAAGGAAATTTACTATTATCGAGAAAGAATAATTTGAAAATTATTTCTAAAATAGAAATAATTACTGAACTGTTATCTAGTGATTTGGATATCTATAAGCTACTGTACTGAAAAGACTATTTACTGTAACTACTGTTTTACCACTGTACTGTCATGTGTTTTGAACTGTACTGAAAGGAAGGAAAATAAATGGTTTATCCTGTTTATAATTATGGAGAAATGAGTATTAAATTGTTTTATTAAGACAATTTATAAATTACTCCTTATAGTCGCTCTGGGTTTCTGGGATAAGATAAGTATTCCAAAATACCTTCCATGCTCCATCTGGATTTTCCCGGCAAATTATAGTATCCTTTTTTTACTGTGCTTAGTACACCGTTAGGAAAATAAATATTTTCCTGCATATATTCATTACATCAAGCAGCATACGACTCCTTTACTGAGCATGTGGTTCGCTTGCCCCTTATGTTAGCTTTAAATTGACAAGTATTTTGAAATGACAAAACTCAAGTAAGATTAGAAATGATTTTTCTACAAAGTAAATTTGCTTTAAATGAACTCAATGATAGAAAATATTTTAAAAAAAGTTTTGGATTGTGATTTCAATTGAAAAAGTCAGTAAATACACTTAGAAAAGTGTTAGAAGGTTTTGAACTGACTTAGAATCACAAAAAGCCATAAACTGTCTCAAATTGCAGCTAAAGAAGTACAGGAAAGCATCTTGGAGAAAAGGGATCAATCCCTACTATAGAAGGATCGATCCTAAAATGGCAGAAAGTTTGGAAGGCATCTTGGAACAGGTTGGAAAGCATTCTAGAGAAAAGGAATCGATCCGTTTGGTAAAAAGATCGATCCCTTTGCACAAAACCTGACTCCAACGGCTAATTTTTGAGGGTTTCAACGGGAGGATTTGCATTAAATGCTTCACCAACCGTTCCAATCGTTTGGTGGGATATAAATAGAGGCATTTATGAAGTTTGGAGGTAGAATAAGCACTTAGAAAATCCTAAAGCTTCAAGAGAGAAAATCCAATATGAAAATTCTTATTGTGTAACTCCATTTGTGAGATTTCTTGTTGTTCATCACCCATTTACTAAAAGTTCTGTTATTCAAAGGGGTGAGCTATCCTTGTAAGGTTTGCTATTGTAAAGTGTGGGTAGTATTACAAGGGGAAAGGCTTAGAAGGTGATTTCTAAGTCCTCAAGAAACATTGTAAGAGGTCTCACCACACCTTGAAGTGGTTTGTAAAGATTCTCAAGGAAGAGCTAAATCAAAACCTTGACAAGAGAATCAAGGAGAGAGGATGTAGGCAAGAGATTGGCTGAACCTCTATAAATTTGTGTTTGCTTCTCTTTCCCTTACTCTTTTTACTGCACTTATTTCATTGTTGTTTCATTAGTCTTAATTGTGCATTAAGAGTTAGAAAAATCTTAAATAAGTAGAAAAACCGATTCACCCCCCTCTCGGTAGAGCTAACAATTGGTATTAGAGCTTGGGCTCGAGATTGATTTAGATTAACATCTATCGAGTAAAACGATCACTAATGGCTCAAACTAGTGTATCTACACCTTTGGTAGGAGAAGGACACTCTACGGTTAGGCCTCCACTCTTTAATGGTGAAAACTATGCTTATTGGAAGACTAGAATGATGCTATTTATTCAAGCCAATGATTATGAAGTATGGAGGATTATAGTTAAAGGTCCCCTTGTCCCTATTAGGAAAGTAGATAGGAATGATGTGCCAAAGAAAGAAGATGAGTGGGATACTAATGATTTTAGAATGGCACAACTAAATGCTAAGACAATGCACACACTATTTAGTGCATTAGGACCAAATGAATATAATCGAGTTTCACAATGTGAGAATGCTAAACAAGTTTGGGATAAACTAGCTATCACACATGAGGGAACCATACAAGTCAAGGAAACAAAAGTAGGCATGCTCACTCAAGACTATGAATTGTTTAGAATGAAGAATGATGAGTCAATCAGTGACATGTTTACTAGGTTTACTGACATCATAAATGGTCTTAAAGCCTTAGGAAAAACATATTCTAATGTAGAGATGGTGAAAAAGATACTCAATAGCTTACCTAAATCATGGAAAGCTAAAGTCACTGCTATTGAGGAATCCAAGGATCCTCATACACTCTCATTAGATGAACTTATGGGATCTTTACTTACTTATGAGATGAAAATTAAGAGAAATCAAGATCACATAAAGAAAGTTGGAGTAGCTCTAAAATCCACCGCAATTGAGGAATCAAAAGACGATTATGATGAAAGTGGTGATGATGAGGATTTAGAAATGGCCATGTTCGCCAAGAGATTCAATAAATTCATGAGGATAAGAGCTAGTGGAAACTCTAGGAGACCCCCTAGGAAAGAGTTCAATAGAGGAGAAACTATTAGGAAAGAGAAGGACCAAATTATTTGTTATGAATGCAAAAAACCTGGTCATATTAAATTTGACTGTCCTTTTTATAGAAAGCAAAATGAGAAGAAACCAAAGAAGAAGGCTATGGTGGCTACTTGGAGTGATAGTGATTGCTCCGATGAAGAGAATGTGGAAGATGAAGTAGCCAACCTTTGTTTTATGGCTTTTGAAGATGAGAAGGTAACATCTAACTCATTAGATACTAATGAATACACTTTTGATGAATTGCAAGATGCATTTGATGAGTTAGCAAATGAATTTGAATGCATGAATTTGAAATATAAGAAAATGATCTCTAAGTTGAAAAAGAAAAATGAAATGCTTATTAATGTTAAATTAGAATGTGAAAAGAAATTAGAAAATGCAAATATAGAAATAGAAGAATTAAATAAGAAGAACACTAATTTGCTCTCCTTTTCTAGATTTTTCATGGTTCAACAAAAACTTGATCATATGCTAGAGACTCAAAGAGCATTCTTTGATAGAGAAGGGTTAGGCTATAATGCATCAAACAAAGAGACTCATCTAAAAAATTTCCTAATTAAAGATAAAAAATTTGTTTTGTGCACATTATGTAATAAACTAGGACATTCTTCATAATCATGCACCTTTAGGAAAACCATGATTAGAGGAAAAATGGCTGTCAAGATTTGGGTGCATAAACATGTTTTAAATTCAAGTGATGAGTCCTTAAAAATGAAATGGATCCTTAAATGATCAAAAATTATTAGTACTAACTCTCAAGGACCCAAGAAAATTTGGGTACCTAAGATGAAAGCTTGATGTGTTTGTATGTAGGAGGAAGAGTATTGCTACAAGGCTAAGTCCAAGGAGCATTGGTACCTTGATAGTGGATGCTCAAGACACATGACGGGTGACAAGAGCCAATTCAAGTTCCTAAAGCATAAAAGTGGTGGAGAAGTCACATTTGGAGACAACTCCAAAGGAAAAATTGAAGGAATTGGCTCCATCGGTAACTCTTCCTCAACTATTGAGAATGTTTTGTATGTTAGAGACTTAAAACATAATTTACTTAGTATTAGTCAATTGTGTGATAAGGGATTTAAAGTTGTGTTTGATGATTTGTGTTGCAACGTTGTTAGTACTAAAACTAATCAAATTGTTTTTATTAGACATAGACAAGGAAATATTTATATTGTTAATTTAAATGAGCTTAATAGCAAAAATGCATGTTTTATGGCCACTAGAGAAGATGAACCTTGGTTATGGCATAGAAGACTAGGCCATGCTAGCATGCATGTTTTGTCTAAGTTAGCCAAAAGAGACCTAGTAGTAGGCTTACCTAAACTTCAATTTGAAAATGATAAAGTGTGTGAAGCATGTGTAAGAGGAAAACACAAGAGAATATCATTTAAACCTAAGAAGTGTGTTACTACCTCTAGGTCACTTTAACTTCTCCACTTAGACCTCTTTGGACCAACTAGGACAACTAGCTTAGGAGGAAAACATTATGGATTTATGATAGTTGATGATTTCACTAGGTTTACTTGGGTGTTCTTTTTAAGTGTGAAAAATGAAGCCTTAGATAAATTCATTGTTTTCTCAAAACTTGTTCAAAATGAAAAATGTTACTCTATTACTAGTATTAGGAGTGATCATGGAAAAGAGTTTGAAAATCTTGGTTTTGATACATTTTGCAATGAAAATTGTATTAGCTATAATTTTTCAGCTCCTAGAACTCCTCAACAAAATGGGGTAGTTGAAAGGAGAAATAGAACCTTGAAGAAATGGCTAGAACCATGCTTTGTGAAAATAACTTACCTAAATATTTTTGGGCTGAAGCAATAAATACTGCTTGCTATATTATAAATAGAGCTATGGTAAGGCATATTTTAAAGAAAACTCCCTATGAGCTTTATAAAGGAAAAAGGCCTAACATAAGTTATTTTCACCCATTTGGATGTAAATGTTTTGTTTTGAACAATGGTAAAGATAACCTAGGAAAATTTGATGCAAAAAGTGATAAAGGTATTTTTCTTGGTTATTCTTTAAATTCTAAGGCTTATAGAGTTTTCGATAAAAGAACACTCGTAGTGGAAGACTCAATACATGTAATCTTTGATGAATCAAATATCACTAGTAGAACCAATCTTGATGATGAAGTAGAGATCTTTGATGAACCTATAGTTGATCCATCCCAAGATAAGGATGTTAGAGAACAATTAGAAGATCTTAATATTAACAAAAATGAGGAGTCCATGGAACAGGAAATAATTGAGAAAGAATCTAGGTGTCTTAGAGAACTTGGATATGTGAAGGATAATGATATTGTTAGAGATCCAAACATTGGCATTAGAACTAGGTCAACCTATAGAAACATATGTCAACATATAGCCTTTATGTCACAATTTGAGCCAAAGAATGTGGATGATGCCTTGAAAGATGAAAACTGGATTATGGCCATTCAAAAGGAATTAAATCAATTTGAGAGAAGCAAAGTGTGGACACTAGTGAAAAGACCTAAAGATTATTCCATCATTGGAACCAAATGGATATTCAAGAATAAGATGAATGAGAATAGCATTATTGTTAGAAACAAGGCTAGGTTAGTGGCTCAAGGATATAGGCAAGAAAAAGGAATAGACTATGATGAAACATATGCTCCGGTAGCTAGATTAGAAGCCATTAGAATGCTACTTGCATTTGCATGCTACAAGGATTTTAAATTATATCAAATGGATGTAAAAAGTGTCTTTTTAAATGGTTACATAAATGAAGAGGTTTATGTTGAACAACCTCTCGGTTTTGAAAATCCAAAGTTTCCTAACCATGTTTTCAAACTATCAAAAGCTTTATATAGATTAAAACAAGCTCCTAGAGCTTGGTATGAAAGACTTTCAAAGTTTTTAATTGAAAAAGATTTTGCAAGAGCCAAAGTAGACATAACCTTGTTTATCCAATATAAGGGTAGTGACTTATTAGTAGTTCAAATTTATGTGGATGATATTATTTTTGGATCTACAAATGAGTCATTGTGTAAAGATTTCTCAAAATTAATGCAAGGTGAATTTGAGATGAGTATGATGGGAGCATTAACCTTCTTTCTAAGACTTCAAGTTAAACAATGCAAAGAAGGTATTTTCATAAATCAAGCTAAGTACACTAAAGATTTGTTCAAAAGATTTGGAATGGATGAGTCTAAACCTTACTCTACACCAATGAGCACAAATATCAAGCTTGATAAGGATGAAGGAGGAAAGTGTGTAGACACTAAACTATATAGGTCTATGATTGGATCATTGCTATATTTAACTGCTAGTAGACCTGATATAATGTTTAGTGTATGCTTGTGTGTTAGATTTCAGTCATCTCCTAGAGAATCACACTTACAAGCAGTAAAAAGAATCCTTAGATACCTTAAAGACACCTCTTCCTTAGGACTTTGGTATCCTAAAGATTCTACACTTGATCTTCATGCTTATTTCGATGCGGATTTTGGTGGATGCAAAGTGGATAGAAAAAGCACATCGTGAACATGTCAATTCTTAGGAAGTAGGCTTATTTCATGGTTCTTTAAGAAACAAAATAGCGTAGCTCAATCCACAACCGAGGCTGAATATATAGCTTCTGGAAGTTGCTACGCTCAAGTTTATGGATTAAACAACAAATGAGAGACTATGGAATAGAAATGAACCAATTTCCCATCAAGTGTGATAACACTAGTGCTATCAACCTTACAAAAAATCTCATCCAACACTCTAGGACCAAGCACATTGAGATTAGACATCATTTTATATGAGATCATGTGCAAAAAGGGGACATAATTCTAGAGTATGTAGATACCTTGCACCAATTAGCTGATATCTTCACAAAACCCTTGGAAAAGGAGAGATTTTGCATTCTTAGAGGTGAATTAGGTATTATGAATGCTCCTTGAATTGATTTGATGTTGAATGAATGACTTAAGTTGGTTTGTGATGATTGCAAGAAAGAAATTTGGAAAACATAATTACCACTTGCAATTCATGACCTTAACTTGCCATGTTACTATTCATGATCTTAGCTTTTGAGGTTGAATTGTTGAACTTTGTGTGTTTTGATCATGTTAAATTCTCTTCATTAGCCAAAACCCACTTTTGATGTTTAAGACATTTTCACAGTCATGTTCACTTATTGTTCAAAGCTGTTCTGCATATTTTCAGCATATTTCTACAATTTTTTGCATTTTTTTGCATTTTTCAAGTCATATATCATGTATCCCAAGTGACAAAAACCAGATTTTGATTTTAAATAATGAAAATGCACAAGTCTTTTAAGTTTCAAATCATTTTTCTGCATCAAAACTGAGGTAATGGACTAAGGGGTCAATTCTTATGAAAATTGAATTGATTCCCAGGTCATTTAGGCCTAAAAATCTGGGTTTTTGCTATAAGAGATCGATCCGTTAGCTCTAGAATGGGCAGGAGTGTATTCGGCCAAAAAGGAATCGATCCCTTCCTTATAGGGATCGATCCCCTTGGGCCAGAATCTGCGTGTGGCCCTTGTTAAAATCGGGATTTCCTCTCCTTTCTCACACTATTCATCTTCCCTATCTTCAAAGACGTTCCCCCCTACATTCTCCTTCACCAAAACTTCAAGATCTACACTATTTCTACACCAAATCGCTTCATTTCTTCACCATTCTTCATCTTTTCTCCTTCTCTTTCACTTCTCATCATCCTTTCACACCAAATCTTCATCAATTTCAACTTCCTCTCATCTCCCTTATGTTCATCACTATTCACCCAACATTTCAATTGTAAGTGTTCTTCACTCATTTTCATCAATTTTTCTTACATATCTTGTTTATTTCATCATATCTTGTTAACCCATTTCAAGTTTCTGCATTAATTTTCATTATATTATATTTTTCATTTCACATAAAACCAATGTTTTTTATCTAACTTCTAGTGTTCATAACTTAGAATCCTTTGAACAATTTTGCATCATTTCTTCATCAAACTTATTGATTGCATATTGATATGTGGTATTGTGTTGTTGGATAGGCTTACATTCCCCCATACACTCATCCATCATCACCCAAACTTGTGCTCACCAACTATTCAGCTAAATTCCTCTTCCAATTTTTCTTCATTTCTTGACCTCAATCTTCACTCCACATAGCTCCTAAAATCAAACATGCCTCCACAAAGAAAAGAACTCGTCCCTCTTCTTCCTCCGCTTCCATTCCAACAGCCTTCAATAGATGCTTTAGAAATGCGAAAGAGAAAAACCGTTACCATGCTCAATTTGCCAATATGCGTATTAAGCACTGTCGTCCAATTGATTTCGGTTTCTTGGAATCAATTAACTTTCCCTACTTGGCCAAATTTGATGCATTTCATTGGACTCACTTTCTCAAAATCAACACTCCGGTTCCTTCAAACATCATTCGAGCATTCTTTTCCAATGCCGAAATTATCTATTTTCTAAATGACCCATGCAAGGTGGTGGGAATTCAATCTCTTGTTATGGGTAGAGATGTTGAAATCATCGAATATTCCCTCTCACGTGCCTTTCGCATTCCAGAGCATGGTCTTACGCATGAAAATATCAATGTCCCATTAGAGTTTAATGTCATCAATGACCGTGCGAGTGATCTTCTCGTCTTCGCAAGACTCCTTCACATCATAATCTCCTGGAATCTTCACCCACTCGGGACAAAATATTCTCAACTCCGGCAGCTTGACCGCTTTTGGCTCCACCAAATTCATTCCCCTGACGGTGAGCAGCCGCACCTTGTTCATTTCATTCTTCAAGATTGGGTGAAGATCGTTCGTGGCAAGGTCCACACGATTGTCTTCCCTCAGCCACTTGTATTTTATCTGCTCGATCACGGCATTGATTGTTCATGTGAGGTTGGTGTCCTTCCCGAACCAAGTACCACCATCAACCTTGCTACACTACATAATCTTGGATGGTATTCTCATCAGCAAGGTGATACCGTAGTTTAGGAAAAGGCTCATGGTGCTCCTGCATCTCCTGAGCATACCAGTGAAGAAGACGCTCCTGCTCCTGAAGAGGAAGCCCCTGCTTCTTCCTCCTCGCCATCGGGGTCCGCATCTAATGACCAGATCATGCTCACGCTTCAAAATCTCCAGCAGACCTTCACTCATCGTTTTGTTCAGCTCGATGATCAATTTGGTTAACTCAATGTTCATCTTGACAATGTGGAGGAGACACAGGCTGCTTTGTATGATAAAGTCCAAGATATCCGTATGCAGCAAGAGGACTTCATGGACCAATATCACAAGACGTTTCCTAGGCGTTGATTGTGATTGTTGTGAGGGATGAGCATTTAGCTTATTATGATCTTCTACTATGACTGGTGTTTATGATGTTTTAGTTTTATATTTATCAATATGTCTGGTGTGTTTTGATGTTAGACTCTTTGCAATCTTTGTTTCTATGGCATGCCTTATGATATATATATATATATATATATATATATGACTTTGGCTTGATCTATATTTCCATTGGCTTGGTTTATCACTTTGCTAAGTCTTTTTCTCTATTGTTGCTTTAAATTGACTTATCCATCTGACCATTTCTCTTTATGTCATCATATTTGCTTTAATTCTTGATATGACAAAAAGGGGGAGAATTCATGGGGTAAATTTTTCATGCATAAATTGAGGGGGAGCAAAATATTTTTCCATGTATAAATTGAGGGGGAGCCAACCAAAATGATTTTCATGATGTCAAAATAATAAGCAAATCTATCTTAAGCAAATTTTCCTTAAGTTTTGTCATATCAAAAAGGGGGAGATTGTTAGCTTTAAATTGATAAGTATTTTGAAATGACAAAACTCAAGTAATATTAAAAATGATTTTTCTACAAAGTAAATTTGCTTTAAATGAACTCAATGATAGAAAATATCTTAAACAAAGTTTTGGATTGTGATTTCAATTGAAAAAGTCAGTAAATACACTTAGAAAAGTCCTAGAAGGTTTTGAACTGACTTAGAATCACAAAAAGCCATAAATTGTTGCAGCCAAAAAAGTGCAGGAAAGCATCCTGGAGAAAAGGGATCGATCCCTACTGTAGAAGGATCGATCCCAAAATGGTAGAAAGTTTGGAAGGCATCCTAGAACAGGTTGGAAAGTATTTTGGAGAAAAGGAATCGATCCGTTTGGTAAAGGGATCGATCCCTTTACATGAAACCTAACTCCAACGACTAGTTTTTGAGGGTTTCAACGGGAGGATTTACATTAAATGCTTCACCAACCGTTCCAATCATTTGGTGGGATATAAATAGAGGCATTTATGAAGTTTGGAGGTAGAACAAGCACTCAGAAAATCCTCAAGCTTCAAGAGAGAAAATCCAATCTGAAAATTCTTATTATGTAACTCCATTTGTGAGATTTCTTGTTGTTCATCACCCATTTACTGAAAGTTTTGTTATTCAATGGGGTGAGCTATCCTTGTAAGGTCTACTATTGTAGAGTGTGGGTAGTATTACAAGGGGAGAGGCTTAGAAGGTGATTTCTAAGTCCTCAAGAAACATTGTAAGAGGTCTCACCACACCTTGAAGTGGTTTGTAAAGATTTTCAAGGAAGAGCTGAATCAAAACCTTGACAAGTGGATCAAAGAGAGAGGACCTAGGCAAGAGATTGGTTGAACCTCTATAAATTTGTGTTTGCTTCTCTTTCCCTTACTCTTTTTACTGCACTTATTTCATTGTTGTTTCATTAGTTTTAATTGTGCATTAAGAGTTAGAAAAATCTTAAATAAGTAGAAAAACCAATTCACCCCCCTCTCAGTAGAGCCAACACCTTACTTTCAAACTTTCCATATTAATTACGAGGATTATCTGATGGCTTCCTCGGATAAATATAGCTGCGAGTAGCCCACTGGGACAAAGAGCATTGAAATTTAAAGGTACAGTCACTTCTCTTATATCTTCAGACACTTGTATACAGTACTACATTATTGTAAAATAGAAACAGGGGATGTAAAGTGTATGGAATATTGTAAAAAAATTTTATATTCCGAATTTATTGAATAAATGTTTACCATTTATTACTGTTAATGATCAAGTGTTAAAGGCATCGCAGACAGCCCAATCGGTAAAACTATGTAAAATATTAGTAAATATTGTGTAAAAATGTACACTCAGACTGTTACACCCCCTCTCTTCACCATCAATCTTGACCTACCAGTAACAGTTCTGGCGCTGGCAGTAGTAATAGATGTCCACCTCTTTCTTTCTTTCCTCTCCTTCGAGCTCTTTCACGTTAGGTGTCTCATCTGCCTTTGTTTCCTTTTCTTTCCAATTCTTTCTTCTTTCCATATCACTCTCGATCCAACACCCAAAGCCAGCCTCGAGCTTGCATCCAGCACCTCGCTGGTAGTAGCTCCCTACCCTCTTCCTTCCTTTCCTTATTTTATTTTTTCTTCCTTGAGCCGATCATCTTTCTTGACCTCTCTCTTCTTTCGAGTTCTCTCTTGACAATCGCTCCTTCCTTCTCTTTTTAATTCATTTTCATTTTTTTTAATAAGGCAGAGGTCTGTCTTGTAGATAGATAGTTTGGTGGGTAATCACAACCAAACCGATCAAGGCAAGCTTATAAAGGAAGCTTGTCCCTTATTCCTTTATATTGTACTATATTTCTTTTTTTATTTTATTAATTATTTAATACCTATATATTTCAATTATATATATATCCGTATATATATTTGTATTTGTAACATCCGGAGTTATAAAATTCTGAACAAAATTTTTCTTTTCACTTCTATCTTTCTCATTCAATTATTCGATATCAGTTGGTTTGCGTTCAGTGTCAATGTAAGTTCAATTTAAAATTTTCGATTCAATTAAATCGTTATACTATTAAATTAATTAATCTATAAATAATAAATTAGAAATTAAATTAAAATCTATAACACAATATCTATAAATAATCTATTAGTAATAATTCCATGTAATTTACATCCCACTAAGTCATGTACATTCCTTTAAATCTACATTACACTATTTACATCCCATTATAAATACATCTGCTGTGCAGTTATAAATTTGAATATAAATATAAAACTTTACATGTACCTGGTCACTAGGTACTTTAAACTTCTAGTAATTCTCTTCAATTATCTTATCGCAGTGAATGGTACATATATGGATGAGCTATCTGGGATGGTGAGAAAGGGGGTGAGCTTTGGGGAAACCCAGTAAGAAACATATATAAAAGTGCGTGCTATATGCAACTAAGTCAAAATAACTTATTTTACAAAGTATGAAAAGCATATTAAATCTAATATTAAGATACATAAGAATATCTAATTCCTAACGGTATACTAGAGGACAATATAGGAAGGATATTATAGTCAGCTAGGAAACCGTGTGGAGCATGGGAGGTACTTTAAAGTACTTGTCGTGTTTCGGCCCTTAGATGCGACTATAGGGAATAAGCGATTGACGGTGAAATCATAAATCATTATAAAATATTTAATAATAATTTATGCAATGCAAATTCAAATTATTAATCAATATAAAACATTTAATAATTGATGCAATACAATTTCAAATAGATATCAGTATATAAAATAATTTATTTAAATAATGCTATAAAAATCATCTCATGAAATATTTCAGTATATAAACAGTTTATAAATAGTTAATTGAAAACACTGCAGTAAACAGTTCAGTATTGGTAAATAGTTCAATATCAATAAACAGTTCAATGAACAGTGCAGTAAACAGTTCAGTATCGATAAACGATTCAGTATCAATGAACGATTCTGCATCAATAACCAATTCAATATCAGTAAACAATTCAGTTCAATAAAAACAGTACAATAGTGGTAGTGGAGACAATCACGTCCAATAGAATCATGCATAAGGAATATCCCGTAAGGGATGCACATAAAGGTGGCATACCTAACACATGGGCCAAGGATCCTCCCCTAAGCCAAGCATAAAAAACACATAAGGAGACAAATGGCCATCGTCGACAGTCACAATTCGCACGGTCAGGTGTTTACTGTAGAAACTTGTGGGTTTGACCGTAGTCCCACAGTCATATACAAGTAAACCTGCGGACTAATCAGGTCTCGCAATCATATACACATAAATCACATAAGCACATAAGTATGCATGATCACTAATGCGCAACTATCTTAAAATCCTTTTCATAAATCATATAATTCAATAGTAGAAATTATTTCAAATAATTAAATTCATGTAAATCATTTCATGTACTTCAGTTCATGTAAATCATTTCATGTAATTCAATTCATATAAATCAATTCATGTAAGCCATTTCGTGTAAATCAATTCATGTAAATAATTTCGTGTAAATCAATTCATGTAAATCATTTCATGTAATGCAATTCATGTAACTTATGTCATGTAATGCAATTCATGTAAAACATTCCATGTAATGCGATATTTAGGCATGTAGAAATTAAATATAAATTTTATTTCTAGTGTTCAGGAAATTTAGATAAGGAATGATTAAAATGAGATTTTCGAAAATTTTCAATTAACAGTAAAACATATCCTATGCAACTCCTATACATGTTTCTTACCTCCTTTTTCGTGTAATATAAAATCCCGTAGCGCCACTTACGCCTCTTTATTTCTTGTACTTCACATCGTACAATAATTCTAAATTATATTCAAAATTCTATATTATGATTCTAATAAGCATTTCATACACTTTATTTCTTGTACTTCACATTGTACAATAATTCTAAATTATATTCAAAATTCTATATTATGATTCTAATAAGCATTTCATACATTTCTATTGTCTACGTATTATTCCCAATAATTAATTTATTTTATTTCCTACTAAATACCAAAATATAATTTCAACTAGATCAAATTCTTTCTTTAATTTTCATGTCACTAATAGTTTAAATTTCTATTTAAAATCACGTATATAACTATAATAAATATTTCTATAAATTCCTATTTTTCATTCTATAAATCTCAACCATTTATATATTCAAATTTCCTACGAAATGTCTTAATATAGCTATACTTAAATTAAAATCTTTTCTTAATTATAATTCCATTAAAATTCTATTATCTTTAGTCGTTTATTATAGTCAAATATTTTCTTCTTGTAGCATATTTATTATTTTCCAATTCAATTTTACAAATGATCTTTGTTAACTGTCAGTATCAATTCTATGAAGGAGACCGAAACAAACACGCAGCGGAATTTAAATCATTCGGCCTCCACCAAGATCGATTCGGAGAGTTGCCTGATTAGGGTTTCGAGATTTTACCTAACGTTTTCTCTGAATTTTCTGTCGTTGGTCGAGTCACAAGCAGCAACTTTTCGTTCCTACCTCTATGGTATCCACACGAACGGATCTCACGACTCTTGAACGTCTCACGATCAGAAGCCTTGAAGAGCGTTTTGATTCCTTATAACCGAACTGCTAGCTTCGATTAAAAGGAATGTTTTTTTTTCTTCTTAAAAGGGTACAGCTCTGTTTTAGAAAAACTTCCTTTTTATAGGCAGTAAATTTTACCCTAAAATTTACTGCCAAACAGAACTCTAATCCTACTTAGAATAGGATTAGATATATCCTTAATCCAATTCAGAATAGGATTAGATATATCCTTAATCCAATTCAGAATAGGATTAATTAAGCTCCTCATTAATCCGTTCTAAGTGTGCGACCCAATAGGTTCTCAAAACAATGGCAATGACAAAATTGTCACAGGCAATGAGCGGTATCTAGCAACACATCATTGCTACCTAAGTAACGAGAATGTCAATGACTCGACATAACCTTACTCGTGATAGATGTTACCGTGTAGTCTAATCCCTTTATCCTTTGATGTCTCGATTAGACACAAGTCATGGAATGTGTCACACTTGTATAGTCTAATCAACGTTTCTTGATTCTTGAGTAGACTAATTAAACAAATAAAATCAATATCTCATATTGACTTATTCGAGCACGGCCATGCATTTCTTAGTCTCACTCTATCAAAGGGCCCAAGACATCACTCTTGTTATATAAGAGGGATAAATCCTATCTTGATCACTCAACATCCCTCTACATAGATCAAGGCATACCCAATTACTACCTTTATAGTCCATCCTGTTACGAATGACATCTAGCAGCATTAAAGTATGCAATTCTCTATGTTGGGATCTATGATGATCTCAAGTCAAAGGATCACATACACCATCATCACTATGAGAATCGCTTATGACACTCATATAACAATCCATGTAGCGTTCTCATGGAGGGTCGATCCAGTACATAGTTCTCTAACATGTACCTATGTGATGACTTGATATCCTATATCCATGACAATGGTCATCAGTCAACCACATACTAGTCTTATCTTATCATTGTTATCCTTGTTCACAATAATACTTGACTAGGGATATTCTAAGAATAGTGTGTTATTACTATTCTAAGGACATTATCATATAAGATTATATTACGCAGTTATAAGACAAATATAATAATGAACTATGGTAAATAAAATGTCATGATACATAAAAAAATGCCAAAGTCAATCATCTAATGAATGGTTCTAAGGGCATAATCCAACAATCTCCCACTTGCACTAAGACCATTCACTCATGTATCTAATACCTAGTGACCTAGTGTGACGATCATGTCTCTGCTGCGTCAAAGGCTTCGTCAGTGGGTCGGCGATGTTATCGTCAGTTGGTACTTTGCATATCCTCACATCTCCTCTCTCGATGATATCTCGAATGAGATGGAAGCGCCGTAGTATATGTTTGGATCGTTGGTGAGATCTAGGTTCTTTAGCTTGTGCGATGGCTCCATTGTTGTCACAATAGAGCTCAATCGGATCTACAATGCTAGGAACAACTTCAAGCTCAGTAATGAACTTCCTGATCCAAACAGCCTCCTTAGCAGCTTCAGAGGCAGCTATATACTCAGCCTCTGTTGTAGAATCGGCCACTGTCGCCTGCTTTGAACTCTTCCAGCTCACAGCACCACCATTAAGGCAAAACACATAACCAGACTGCGATCTATAGTCATCTTTATCAGTTTGGAAGCTAGCATCAGTGTAACCTGTTACAATGAGCTCTTCCTCACCTCCATATATCAAGAATGTATCCTTAGTCTTTCTCAAGTACTTAAGAATATTCTTGACAGTGATCCAGTGACGTTCACCAGGATCAACTTGATATCTACTCGTCATGCTCAAAGCATACGAGACATCGGGACGTGTGCATAACATGGCATACATAATGGATCCAATAGCAGATGCATATGGAACTTTACTCATATGTTCTCTCTCTTCTTGTGTTGTAGGACACTGTTCTTTTGAGAGAGTAATGCCATGTGTCATAGGCAAGAATCCTTTCTTGGAATCCTGCATGCTAAACCTCTTTAGCACTTTATCTATGTATGCACTTTGACTTAGGCTAATTAATTTCCTTGATCTATCTCTATAGATCCTTATACCCAGTACATAGGTAGCTTCGCCCAAGTCCTTCATTGAAAAGCAATTCCCTAACCAAGTCTTTACAGACTGAAGGGTAGGGATGTCATTCCCAATGAGTAGTATGTCATCTACATACAACACCAGGAAGACAATAGTGCTCCCACTGACCTTCTTGTAGACACAAGGTTCATCTTCGTTCTTGATGAAACCAAACTCTTTGATTGCATCATCAAAACGAAGATTCCAACTTCGAGAAGCTTGCTTTAGTCCATAAATAGAACGTTGCAGCTTACAAACCTTTCCAGCATTTTTTGGATCAACAAAACCCTCAAGTTGTGTCATGTACACATCCTCGAGTAGCTTTCCATTAAGAAAAGCAGTCTTGACGTCCATTTGCCAGATTTCATAATCATGGTATGCAGCTATCGCAAGCAAGATCCTAATGGATTTGATCATCGCGACTGGTGAAAAAGTTTCATCATAGTCAATACCATGAATTTGTTTAAAACCTTTAGCAACCAATCGCCCTTTATAGGTATGAACATTTCCTTCCATGTCGGTTTTCTTCTTAAAAACCCATTTACACCCTATAGGTTTTACCCTTTCGGGTAAGTCAACCAAGGTCCAAACTTGGTTGGCATACATGGATTCCATCTCAAATCTCATGGCTTCAAGCCATTTCTCAGAGTTTGGCCCTGTAATAGCCTCTTGATAGGTAGTAGGCTCATCTTGGTCCATGAGCAATACATCACCGTTCTGAGTCATTAGAAATCCATATTTCTGTGGCTCACGATGTGTTCTAGCTGATCTACGCAAGGCTTGTGTCTCTTGAGCAGGCGGTTGCTCCACAACAGCTTGTGGTTCTGGTTCCACAACAACTTGTGGTGCTTGCTCAGGCTCCATCTCAACATCGGGTGCGCTATCTTGTAGCTCTTGAATTTCTTCAAGTTCTACTTTTCTCCCACTAGTTCTTCTAGAAATGAATTCTCTTTCTAGAAAGACACCTGTTCGAGCTACAAACACTTTGCGCTCAGTGGGATTGTAAAAATAATATCCTTTAGTTAGTTTAGGATATCCCACAAAATAGCACTTATCAGATTTAGGTGCAAGTTTGTTAGAGACTTGACGTCTTACATAAGCATCACAACCCCAAATCTTCATAAAAGACATACTGGGACGTTTACCAGTCCATATCTCATATGGTGTCTTTGGAACCGATTTAGATGGAACACGGTTCAGTGTAAAAGCAGCTGTTTCTAATGCATGTCCCCAAAAGGATTCTGGAAGATCTGTATGACTCATCATTGATCGAACCATATCTAATAAAGTTCGGTTTCTCCTTTCAGATACACCATTCCATTGTGGTGTACCTGGAGGAGTGAGTTGTGAGACAATCCCATACTCTTTAAGATAGTCATAAAATTCTTGGCTTAAGTATTCACCACCTCGATCTGATCAAAGTGCCTTAATGCTCTTGCCAAGTTGGTTTTGTACTTCATTCTTGAATTCTTTGAACTTTTCAAAAGATTCTGACTTGTGTCTCATAAGATACACATAGCCATATCTACTGAAATCATCAGTAAATGTAATAAAGTACATAAACCCACCTCTGGCTTGTGTGTTTAAAGGTCCACATACATCTGTATGTACTAAGCCCAATAAATCACTTGCCCTTTCACTATGTCCTTTGAAAGGGGCTTTTGTCATCTTACCCATCAAACAAGATTCACATGTCTCATACGATTCAAAATCAAATGAGTCCAAAAGTCCATCTTTATGGAGTTTGGAAATGCAATTCTCATTTATGTGTCCCAAGCGACAATGCCAGAGATATGTTGGATTTTGATCATTAGATTTAATCCTTTTAGCATTTATGTTATAAATGGGCATATCAAGATTTAGAATGTAAAGACCATTAATTAGTTGTGCACTACCATAAAAGATATCATTTAAATAAATGGAGCAACAGTTGTCCTTTATTATAAATGAAAAACCCTTCTTGTCCAAACAAGAAATAGAAATAATGTTTTTAGTGATGGAAGGCACATAATAACAATCATCTAATTCTAAAACAAGCCCTGTGGGCAATGTCAAAATATAAGTTCCTACAGCTAATGCAGCAACCCTTGCTCCATTTCCCACTCGCAGGTCGACCTCGCCCTTAGTCAACGATCTACTCCTTTTGAGTTCCTGCACATTTACACAAATGTGAGAACCACATCCAGTATCTAATACCCATGATGAAGAAGTAGATAGATTAACTTCTATAACATAAATACCTGAAGTGGAAGTCTCACTTCCTTTCTTCTTCTTTAGCTCTTCCAAGTATTTGTTGCAATTCCTCTTCCAATGTCCGGTCTCACCGCAATGGAAGCATTTCCCTTCTTTGGCAACCCCACCTTTAGGCTTCAGTGCAGTATCATTGGGCTTGAACTTGCCATTGGTTTTATTACCCTTTTTCTTGCCCTTTGCATTAGCCCTGCCCTTAGCTTTCTTAACTATTAAGACATCTTTGGGCTTGGCCTTTTTCATGTTGGATTCAGCTGTTTTCAACATGCTAAGTAATTGTGGCAGAGTCTTGTCAATTTCATTCATGTTGTAATTAACAACAAACTGACTGTAGCTGTCTGGCAACGATTGCAGAATCACATCAGTGGCCAACTCTTGGCCCAAAGGAAATCCCAATCTTTCAAGGTTTTCAGTGTACCCAATCATCTTGAGCACATGAGTACCAACGGGAGTCCCCTCTGCCATCCTACACTGAAACAATGCCTTAGAGACATTGTACCTTTCTTGCCTAGCTTCCTCTTCATAGAGTTGCTTGAGATGCTCGATCATATCGAACGCATCCATTTTCTCATGTTGCTTTTGAAGCTCAGGATTCATGGAGGCAAGCATAAGGCAACTAACATCCAATGCATCATCTTGATGACGTTGATTAGACTATACAAGTGTGACACATTCCATGACTTGTGTCTAATCGAGACATCAAAGGATAAAGGGATTAGACTACACGGTAACATCTATCACGAGTAAGGTTATGTCGAGTCATTGACATTCTCGTTACATGGGTAGCAATGATGTGTTGCTAGATACCGCTCATTGCCTGTGACAATTTTGTCATTGCCATTGTTTTGAGAACCTATTGGGTTGCACACTTAGAACGGATTAATGAGGAGCTTAATTAATCCTATTCTGAATTGGATTAAGGATATATCTAATCCTATTCTGAATTGGATTAAGGATATATCTAATCCTATTCTAAGTAGGATTAGAGTTCTGTTTGGCAGTAAATTTTAGGGTAAAATTTACTGCCTATAAAAAGGAAGTTTTTCTAAAATAGAGCTGTACCCTTTTAAGAAGAAAAAAAAACATTCCTTTTAATCGAAGCTAGCAGTTCGGTTATAAGGAATCAAAACGCTCTTCAAGGCTTCTGATCGTGAGACGTTCAAGAGTCGTGAGATCCGTTCGTGTGGATACCATAGAGGCAGGAACGAAAAGTTGCTGCTTGTGACTCGACCAACGACAGAAAATTCAGAGAAAACGTTAGGTAAAATCTCGAAACCCTAATCAAGCAACTCTCCGAATCGATCTTGGTGGAGGCCGAATGATTTAAATTCCGCTGCGTGTTTGTTTCGGTCTCCTTCACTGGTATCCGAGCCAGATTCGGAGTCCCTGATTTGTTTTGATAAAAGCATGATCTCTGGTTACTTTCTGTTTATGATTACATGCAATCGTTTTAATGAGATTAATACTGATTAGAATGTATATGATATATTCAGAGGCTACAAATCGAATTGTTGAAATTATATATATGATATATATCAATTTCGATTCAACTTATATGTGAGATATAATCTGTGATGCGAATTATTAATGGCGTTTCTGTTCTGCATAAACGTTATGGATAATCTGTGATGCGAATTATTAATGGCGGTTTCTGTTCTGCATAAACGTTATGGAAGAAACAGAATAATGTCGAAAGTGTATAAAGATTGAAACACTTTTAGATAAGAGTTCTAATGCGACTAAAATTATAGTCAGTATGAGATACTGGCTGGAACATCCTAATAAGATTAGGACACTTCCGGATAAGGGGCGTTGGCAATGTCAATACTGTTGACCTTTTTTTTTTTTCGGGGGCTCCGCCCCCAAACCCCCGCAGTCGGGTTATAATTCTTTTCAAATGTGCTTCGTGAATAAAACTAAAATTTGAAATTGCATTACACTTGTTTGTATAACACGGTGGTTGTTGTTTGAGCATGGTGCATAGTTATAGCCCTAGCCCAATATGATTGTATTTTGGTGGTTGTAAATTTTAATAAATACGACCTGCGTGTCGTGCCTTGTTCTTGAAATTCTTGTTGTACATTCTTTTCTCATCTTACTCCCCTCAAATGTAACTCGAGGTTTCTCTTAAACTATGTAATTGGAGCTGACAACCATGCAAAGGATGACCGAAGAAGCACTTGGAGAAGATGCTATTACCCTTAGGTTAACCCTTAGGGTTTCTCATTGGCTTGGGAAATCCATTTAGTTTGGGCTATAACTATGTCACGTTTATTTTATTGCTTAATTGCATGAGATGCATGGTTTATTTTGTACGTTTATGATATGAAAATCATATGATAATTTTAAAAAAGTAAAATTGGTGAGATCTTATTCAATAAACTTAGAAAATCCCTCAAATTAAATTAAGTCAATAATAGATGCCTACCAATGAATAGCACTCGTCAAGGCTAGAATCGATTTTGTTATGTTTGCCAAAGCAAAATATCATATCTATCTTAGTAAGACGCGATGGGATAATAGTGATATCCAAAGGCTATAAATTGGGTTGACTTAACTAAATTTCCTCAATATGATTGGGAATTTAGAGGCATAAAGTTGGGCTTCCATTCATGAGATGAATTAGAACAAGTGTTGTTCACCCAACTATCCAAGAGTTACATGAGATGTAATTGGTAAGTGTTGCCTACCTAAATAGCCAAATCTTGGGCGATTAGCCAAAGCTAACTCTAGATAAGGTGAAATATGGATCTTGGCCCACTAGAGAAATTATGTGATAATTTTTCCGAATTAATAGTGAGGGTTGTTGATTCGATAAAAATAGTGGGAGCATCATTTAATAAATATTTAATTAAATGAATGCATTCATGATACTTATATTTTGCATATTTTGTTATAGATTACCATGGCATCAAACACAAATAACACACTTTCACTGCGATCTGTCCTTGATAAGGACAAGTTGAATGGGACAAACTTCCTGGATTGGTACAGGAACCTGAGGATAGTCCTCAAGCATGAAAAGAAGTTGTATGTCCTTGAAATTCCCTTACCTGAGGAACCACCCTCTAATGCTCCAAGGGCAGAAAGAGATGCTTATAAGAAGCATCAAGATGATGCATTGGATGTTAGTTGCCTTATGCTTGCCTCCATGAATCCTGAGCTTCAAAAGCAACATGAGGAAATGGATGCGTTCGATATGATCGAGCATCTCAAGCAACTCTATGAAGAGGAAGCTAGGCAAGAAAGGTACAATGTCTCTAAGGCATTGTTTCAGTGTAGGATGGTAGAGGGGACTCCCGTTGGTACTCATGTGCTCAAGATGATTGGGTACACTGAAAACCTTGAAAGATTGGGATTTCCTTTGGGCCAAGAGTTGGCCACTGATGTGATTCTGCAATCGTTGCCAGACAGCTACAGTCAGTTTGTTGTTAATTACAACATGAATGAAATTGACAAGACTCTGCCACAATTACTTAGCATGTTGAAAACAGCTGAATCCAACATTCTACCATTCGCTTATTCCGATTTTTATTAACTTCCACAATCAATTTATTTTTATCTCTTATTAATTTTCACAATATAATTACAATTAAATTATATTCTTTTATTCTAATTTATTCCACCAATGTCACATAATATTTATTATAATAACCTTTCCATTCTTGAATTTCATTTATCATTTTCTAACTTATATTATAAATTTTATGTTTAAACTATAATAAATTTCCCTACAATCTCTTATCTTTCCTATATACACTTCAATAATTTACTTATTTTATTTTCTATTAATTAGCATAACATAATTGCTATTTAGATCGATTTCTTTTCTAAATTCAATCTCACTAATAATCTATTTAACTTATGGATTTTATCCATTAATTCTCAAATTAGAAATCTTTTCGAAGTCTAACTTCATTAAAAATCTTATAAACCTTAAAATTCCATATGACAACTTATATATATTATATTTTGGCCAAATATATTATATTACTTAAACTCATTCTTTTTCCAATTTTTATTTCACCCATGATATTTATTCTTCTTTATATTAATTCACTAATTATCCTATTCTAATATTACCTTCTCATCTATTTATTTATTTATTTTTATTATTTTATTATTTTATTTCCTTCTTTTCTATTTTCCTCTCTTTTCTTTTCTTTTTCTGTTTTCTTCTTCTACTGCCGCCAGCTTTTACTACTTCCTTTCATGGCCGGCAGCCTCCAATTTGCCATGTCTTCGTGGTTTTACAATTCTTAACCTTATATCTACATTCATCTCATCCTATACAGTCCCGTTACACCCATTTTGCAGCAAAATTTTCATAATTTTCCTTCCTTCCCATAATGGCCGATTACTTCCTCAAAGGTTCATCTTCATTATATTTCATTTATTTTCTTTCCAATCTAACTTGTAAGTATCTTCTATTTCACTTGGTAAATTTAGCAAACAGCTATAATTCATCCAAATATCATCACCATCGTGCAGTCCACACTATAACAGCCCATACCCATCGTTCACGCCAACTTCTAGTTCTTGGAAAATTATCATCAAAATCATGATTCAACCAAATTCTTCTCATCATTTACAACAAGTTTCTGCTCAACAAACATTGAAATTGCCATAAATTTCCTATTTTCCCATTCACGGCTGAATACACCATGACTGTCCACAATCAAATTTTGTTCAATCCAAAGCTACAAATAAGTTCTATTAACTCCATACAATCATAATTGATAAGTAAGATTGATTAAAACTATTTATTCCCTTACCTACCATGAAAACTAAACTGTGCAGCAGTTTTTTTACAGCCCACGTTTCTTCAATTTTGCTCTTCAATTTTCTGGTTTTAGAGTGCTCTTGAGTGCAGGACAGGTTTTATAGAAGGTCTTTGGTGTTTTAATGGAGACAAATGATGGTTTGGCTAGGAAAATATGGAGAAACGTGAAGCTAGATGGCGAGAAGAAGAAGAAAACGGTAAGAGTAAGTTGGTGCATTAGAAAATAGAGCATGGGAGTCAATGCAAAGGGCTACAAAATGGCTGAATTAATCTTTTTTTATCATATTTTATAATTATCCATCCAATAAAATTGTGCCACATGGTCCACTAACTAAATTTCTCTTTTTATTTCCTAATTTTCACACTTATACTACACATAATATTCTATTATTCTCTAGATTCAGATTTTAAATTTTCTATTAATTAAATTTTATTTATTAAGTCATTTTTTAATCAATATTGACTAATTTGACTAGCCTCCATGTTAAATGACCATAATACCCTTGTTTAATTTCACTATTTTCAATTATGTCCTATCATTAATTTAATATTTTAAAATTCAGATTTAATGTTTTATTTTTATAATTTTTCATATATTTTAGTTAAACGTGGTTAATTATTGACTCTTAAAGTGGTTTGATTGGTTTTAGGTAGTGAAATGACTAAACGTACTTTCAGTTTCCTTCGCGTTATTTTTAGTACTTTTGCGTAATTCAATTCACGGGCAAGATCCATGTAAAACCTCTTTAAGCGAAGATTATCCTATGATCGTTTGTGGGTCCAAAGTAAATTTGGTTTGACCATTATTCAAGAAAATTCTTCGGGGGTATGAACACGATCATCATTTTCAAATTTGTTTCTCACTTTTCAAAATACAATCAAACAGGGTGATTTTAAGATGCAAATACTTGTGATATTCATATTTTATCTCCTTTATCATCATTCTAGGGTCTTACTTCGATTCGGATAGAGAAAGTCCTGGTGGGGCCTTCACCGAGTACCTCCCTAAATCTTTTCGAATAGACCCTTCATTAAATATTTTAAAAATAAATTCTCTTTTAAATTCCTCTACTCTGTAGTTTATATCTAATATAAGAAAATTTGGAGTCCTCACAGTATTCATCATATATATACCCTTTTTTTTCTCTAATATATTTGTTCATATTTCTTTTATCGCTTTAATACACACACACATATATAGCTCTTTTATCCCTTTAATATATATATTCTTTTATTTAATGTACATATATATATATATATATTTATTCACTTAATTTAAATTTTGAATTTTCATTTTAATTAAATTCCAAGAATTTAATCATTACATAATTAGGTAATTTCCATAACTCTTGAATACCTTATAAATTATACATGTCTAAGATTAATCGGTTTACTAACCAAAATCGAAAAATCACAATTGTCACACTATTGAAAACTAAACCAAGTGGCCACATCGATTTTATCTTTTGCTGAGCACCAAGACACCTTTAATTAGAATGCCACTCAATCAGGAGATTTTTCGATGGGCTCTACCTATTGGTTGACCAAGAGTGATAATAGTTGTCTTCCTAAAATGAAGTGGAACAGTATCTAGAAATTAAACACTCTACCAAAGCTGCAACACTTCCTTTGGCTATGCACTCACCAAAAGTTAGCTACTTGTCATACCCTGGTTAGACGAGGCTTAACTATAAATCCCAAATGCCTTAGGTGCAATGATGGGGATGAGACCGTTGCTGATTGTTTGAGAGAATGCACCAAAGTTAAAGAACTTTAGGAATCACTGCCCATTCCCAATAATGTCAGGGCCTCTTTCGACATGAAAATTGATGATCGGATCATACACAATTGTAAGGTTATTGCCAACTATTTTACCCCTTCTCCTCTTCTTTGGAATACTTTCTTTTCTTTTATGTTGTGGCATGTGTGGATTGACATAAACAAGTTGGTCTTTGATAACATAGTGATGCCTCTTGAAAAATGGGCTGCGAACCTTAAGAAGCATGCAAGAATTGTGAGAATCACATGTTTGGTACTGTTACATGTGTGAGACTTCTCACCACTATTCAATTCTTGTGTATTTTGCAAGTATAAAAAGAAACAGTAAGGTGGGTCCCACAGACTCTACAGTGCTTTGATGGATAGGAGACTTGGTACACACAGTGAAGAGAGCCAAATAAGCCTATGGTAAGAATCTTGAATCCAAAATCCTTTATTTAAGTCATTTTTCAGAAGTGTACCAATAAATTAGAAGATGATTAAGGACATAGGTCGGAAGAGCTTCCATAAATAATAGTCAAACTAAATTGACTTTTGACCAACTAACTAAAGAATGATAATCTTCATGAAAATAAGTTCTAGACCATGTCAATAGACAGATGAAAACATATGCGTAGTAATAAATTTACGCGATTAACCCGATAAGGGTATTTTCGTAATTTCACCCTTACAATCAATCAAGCCTTAATAAAACCCCATCTATTCAGTAAAATATGTTCAATAATAATATTTAATGATGGAATAAAATATTTTGCAATTAAATTGTCTAGTTAACAATATTATGGAAGTTTAAAAGCAAAATTGTCCAAAATTATCATAACTAAGGGCATTTTGGTCATTTTGCCACTAAAAAGAAAATTCTAAACATTTCTACACAAGGGGGCAAGCCACTCCACGTCATCATCTTCAACCTTCCTCTCTTCCTCCATTAACAAACATTATGAGAAAAAGAAAAAGCTTCCAAAACACCATTAAAACAAATTTAAATTCCAAAAATTTCTTTTACAACCTTCTCTAAAATTCAATCCTCTACAAGCCCATACCCATATTGAAGTGTGAAGTGGACAAAATCAAGGTGATTAGCATCCCCTCAAATTCGGCCACCATAAGGTAACCTTATGCTTCCAATTCCTTTAGTTTTTAATGATTGAAAATGATGTAATTAAGTATGTTAAGCATGATTCTAGCCTTGGATTGAATCAAAACTCACTCAATTATCTTCTTAGGGTTTCAACCATGAATGAAAGTTAGGATT
This sequence comes from Heritiera fomes, assembly GCA_032173925.1. Lineage (NCBI taxonomy): Eukaryota > Viridiplantae > Streptophyta > Magnoliopsida > Malvales > Malvaceae > Heritiera > Heritiera fomes. The sequence continues at coordinate 19,477,964 of JAPDPM010000010.1, forward strand.
CATTGTGTTTTGATGGATGAAAGTGATGCTAAATGAATGGAAAATAATGGCTATGCATAAAATAAGTGTTAAATTGTTAAGAAAACATAAAAATTACACCATGTAGGCTTTGGCCAAGGTAAGGTGATCATGTAATTGTGTTCAATTTGATGAGTTCTAGGTCCCATGAGATTGTATAAATTGAGAGGAGATTGCTGGTGCGATCGGAATTAAAATCGGAGTTGATTTAGGCATAGTTGTGTTTTAGCATCGGTGTAAATTATACTTGTTTAGTAATTTCTGTAGACAATATGATAGAATTTAATGGACAAAAATTTATTATAAATTAGAATATGGATAAATGTTAGTTTTAGCATAATGTTTTGCAGCTCGGGAGTGAGAAATTATCGTGTGGTGTAGTTGGCAAGTTGATAGAAATCGGCAGGTAAGGGATGAGCATGGAAGACGTAGGGATACTATGAATGCATATTGTGGTTGAAATTGAGAAATTGATTTGAAATTGAAATTGTGGACACCAGCTAGTTTATAAACTGTGTTTTTACTGTAGGAAGGCTAGGTTAGAAATAGTCGTTATACTGCTAAAAATTCAAGTAATTTTATGAAATCATCCTTCAATATTTTTTAATTTTAGAAATGAAGAATTTATTAAGTGAATTTCACCTTATTTATTAAAATTTCATATTTTCATTATATACCGAAAAACAATATTTAAAAATTCGAGTCATTGAATTTTACGTACGTGAAGGTACAAACATGTTCTTATAACTCATTTACAGATAAATGAAGCATTTTTAGAAGTAAATACTAAAGTGTGAATATTTTATAAATTGTTATTACTGAATTGCTTATATTTTTCTATATATTTATTTATGGACTGACTGAAGATTTTATTACGGGAATTGGTTTCCTTTATGAAATTTATACTGTTTATAAACTATTTTGAGACTATTAGGCTCCATATCATGCTCACCGTTATTGTTACAATTACTGTACTATTGCTGATTGATACTGATCATATCATCAGCATCCTAGTTGTCACCTGATCAGTGCAAACTAAGGACACCACTGTGACTATGGCCATATGTCATGCTGTTACTACTTCTCCCTTCTTGGGATACTATTATAGCATGATATTTATTGGGTGTTGCTTGGTCTCCACTATATTGTACTGTTTTACATAACTGAACTTCTTATGGGTACTAAATTGAATGGTTTCTTTATCAATTGTACTAAGATTTCTAAAGTGTTAACCGTATTGTTACTGGAATTCTATACTAAACTATTTACTGAATTATTTCATTTGAACTGTTTATAAGTGAATTATCGCATGATGTGATTTCAAAATGATTTGTATTGTCTATTTATTTCATTATCAACTGTTTATTCCCTATAGTCGTTACTAGGGACCGAGACATGACAGGTACTTTAAAGTACCTCTCATACTCTATCTGGCTTCTTAGCCGACTATAGTATCCTTCCTAAAAGTGTCCTTAGCGTACTGTTAGCAAATTAAATGATTTTATGCATATAGATTTCATAGTATCAGTTCTTGCATATTAATTTCTTATTGAGCACGCTAGCTCACCCCCTCTTTCCACCTTACAGATTACTTGCACTGATATATCGTTCCATGGATTTGGCTGCGCTTTTTAGTATCTTGAGGCAACAGTTCTTTGATCTTAGAGGTATATTTTATTTCTTTTATATGTTCAAATGTTTATGTATAGTACTACTTTTGTATAATCTATGTACAGGGGATGTAAATACTAAAATTGATATTGTTTATGTAAATATTAATATTCATAAATAAACAAACTTTTTATTTACAAACTGTTTCTGTGCTAAGTAAGTGTTATAAAGGCATCGCAGACAGCCCAACCAACTGACTGTATATGTAAATAGTGATTATTTTGTGTATAACGAATCGTCATAGTTAAATTGATATCAGAGCAAAGTTAGTCTGATGTCTGTCGGTGTCTTTATATCTAAATAGGAGTACATCCTCTATAGTACTGTATTGTTTGAATGTATAAATGAATTCGAGTGACTAAACAATTGATTTGAATGTCTGTGCTGTGCAAAATGAGTGGGCGAAGGGTTACCAGACTAGGTAAAGGACGAAGTAGGGTGGAGCCAGGACGAGAACCCGCCCTAAAACCTGCTCTTCTTCCACAGCCTGAAAGTCTAAACACTAGAATTTTGAGTGTGGAACGGATGTTAGCCGACTTTATAGCTATGTATAATGTTGATAAAGTTGCTGATAGAGATAAAGCAGCACCACCAGAAGTAGCACCACCCCCACCTCAGCCTGCACAGGCACCTCCTGCACCACAGCCAGTACCACAACCAAAGCAACAGCCTGCTCCACAAGTTAAGCTCCAGCCACAGGTAGCACCGCAGCCACCAATCCAACCACAATCTGCAGATATTGAGTCTTACTGTGATGTTAATCTTATGTGGTAGTTTAAGAAGCTGGATCCTCCAAAGTTTAAGGGTGATAAGGATCCGATGGTGGCGGAGCATTGGGTGAATGCAATCGAGAAATTATTTAAGTACATGCAGTGCTCTGAGACGAAAAAGGTGGGCTTGGCTATATTATAGATAACTGATGATGCGGAGCATTGGTAGAAGTCCACTCAAATTGTACTGTTAGCCCAACATCCAGTTGTGACATGGACTATATTTTTGGAGGCTTTTTGCAGATAATATATTCCCCGGACTGTGCAAAAGAAATTGCATTAAGATTTTCTGGAGTTGACTCAAGGGAGTATGATTGTGGATCAATATGAGTCCAGATTCACCACACTGAGTCTATTTGACCCCCAAACCTAGATAAGTAAGGAGCATAAAATTGTTCGATTTATGGCGGGTTTGAGGCCTTCGATCAAGACCCTGTTAGTGCCGTTTGACATCTGTACATATAATGGAGCAGTACGTCGAGCTCAGCTATGTGAGCGAGACTATGAGTAATTTCATGTAGACATTGGGTCTAATGGAAAAGGTAAAGGAAAAGAGAAAGTTATGAGGGGTTTTAAGGATAGATTTGGGAGATGGCAGCCTCAGAAGGCTAAGACTTCGAGAATTTGGATTTCAGAAGATAAGCTCGTTAAACCTGCTTCTACTGCCCCCACTGTTAGCCCCACCACTATTCAGAGGAGTGCGACCAGGTGTGTTCACTATAGGGGGTCACACGGCACCTGGCCTTATTACATGGTTACTAATGCTTGTTTTTTATGTGGTGAGATAGGGCATATGGTGAGGGATTACCCGATGTTAAGAGAGGCAACTACATCTATTGCTCCTACTATAGTTTTACGCACCACAGTAACAACTCCGAGTGAATCAGAAAGGCGACACCATTACAGCCTAGGGGAGCGACAGTGGCAGAGAAGGGTAGGAAGGCTATGACACAGGGTAGGGTGTACACGCTGGATCAGGAGACTGCTGATGCTTCTACTGATGTTATTAAGGGTAAGATTTATATTTTTGATATTTCAGTACTTGCATTATTTGATCCTAGTTCTACACATTCTTTTGTGTCACTTATATATGCTAGTAAAATACCTGTAGAACCTGAACCTTTAGGGTATACTTTACAGATAAATATGCCCTTTAAAGAATCACAGATAACTGACATTGTGTATAGAAACTATAAAGTGACGGTAGGAAAGAAGGAAACGACAGCTGACCTAATTTGGTTAAACATGTATGATTTCGATATAATCCTAGTAATAGACTGGTTAGCTGTAAACCATGTTAGTTTAGATTGTTATACTAAGTTTATAACATTCTCTTATCCTGAATGTTATACTGTAAAACTATTAGATAAGTAATGAAAGTAAGGTATTGTTAGTACATTGTTTGAGTGTTATGTGTGATGTGATTAAAGGTTATATTGCATATGTGGAGGACATAGAAAAGAAACATCCAGCGCTGCACGAGATTCCTGTGGTCAAGGATTTCCCTGACGTGTTTTCAGATGATTTATCGAGGTTACCATCGATCGGGAGATTGAGTTTAACATTGGCTTGGTACTTGGTATAGAGCCTATTTCTAAGCCCCCATATCGGATGGCATTAGTGGAATTGAAGGAGCTTAAGAAGCAACTTTAGGAATTATTAGATAAGGGCTTCATTTGCCTCAACGTGTCTTCTTAGGGTGCACCAGTTCTATTTGTTCGAAAGAAGGATGGTAGCTTGCGATTATGCATAGATTACCGGTTGCTTAACAAGGTTACATCAAGAATAAATATCCCTTGTCCAAGATCGATGATCTGTTTGATCAGCTCAGGGGTGTACAAATGTTTTCCAAGATTGATCTCTGATCAGGGTATCATCAATTGAAGATTCGAGAAGCTAATGTCCCTAAGACGGCGTTTAGGACTTGGTATGGTCATTATGAGTTCCTGGTAATGCCTTTCGGGTTGACTAATGCCCTTGCAACTTTTATGAATTTGATGAATGAGGTGTTTAAATCGTACCTAGATAAATTTGTTATTGTCTTTATCGATGACATTTTGGTATATTCCAAGTCACCAAAGGAACACGAGCAGCATCTCTAGATTGTCCTGCAGACCTTCAAGGACCAAAAGCTTTATGCTAAGTTTAGTAAGTGTGAGTTCTAACTAGATCATATTACATTTCTGAGGCATGTAGTGTCTAAAGATGAGGTGTCTATAGATCCGTCTAAGATCAAAGTGATTGTGAAGTGGGAGAGGTCAAGGACGGTGACAGAAATTTGTAGTTTCCTAGGTCTAGTCGGATACTATTGCCGATTTGTTGAGGGATTTTCAAGATTGACTGCTCCACTAACGCGCCTCACACAAAAGGATGTTAAGTTCGAGTGGACAGATGCGTGTGAGCACAGTTTTCAAGAGTTGAAGCGGAGGTTGACTACTGCTCCTATCTTTGCCCTTCCCAACGGATCATAGGGTTTCTAAGTCTACAGTAATGCTTCTGCATTGGAATTAGGTTGTGTTCTCATGCAAAATGGGAGAGTTATTGCTTATGGTTCCCACCAGTTGAAAGAGCATGAGAAGAATTATCCCATACATGACTTAGAATTAGTTGTTGTGGTGTTCGCACTAAAGATATGGCAGCATTATCTCTACGAAAAGAAATTCCAAGCATATATAGACAATAAGAGTCTTAAGTATCTGTTCTTGCAACATGAGTTTGTTGGATTATGCCCTTAGAACCATTCATTAGATGATTGACTTTGGCATTTTTATGTATCATGACATTTTATTTATAGTTCATTATTATATTTGTCTTATAACTGCGTAATGTAATCTTATATGATAATGTCCTTAGAATAGTAATAACACACTATTCTTAAAATATCCCTAGTCAAGTATTATTGTGAACAAGGATAACAATGATACGATAAGACTAGTATGTGGTTGACTGATGACCATTGTCATGGATATAGGATATCAAGTCATCACATAGGTACATGTTAGAGAACTATGTACTGGATCGACCCTCCATGAGAACGCTACATGGATTGTTATATGAGTGTCATAAGCGATTCTCATAGTGATGATGGTGTATGTGATCCTTTGACTTGAGATCATCAGAGATCCCAACATAGAGAATTGCATACTTTAATGCTGCTAGATGTCATTCGTAACAGGATGGACTATAAAGGTAGTAATTGGGTATGCCTTGATCTATATAGAGGGATGTTGAGTGATCAAGATAGGATTTATCCCTCTTATATAACAAGAGTGATGTCTTGGGCCCTTTGATAGAGTGAGACTAAAAATGCATGGCCGTGCTTGAATAAGTCAATATGAGATGTTGATTTTATTTGTTTAATTAGTCTACTCAGGAATCAAGAAACGCTAATTAGACTATACAAGTGTGACACATTCCATGACTTGTGTCTAATCAAAAGGGATTAGACTACACGGTAACATCTATCATGAGTAAGGTTATGTCAAGTCATTGACATTCTCGTTACATGGGTAGCAATGATGTGTTGCTAGATACCGCTCATTGCCTGTGACAATTTTGTCATTGCCATTGTTCTGAGAACCTATTGGTTCGCACACTTAGAAAGAATCAATGAGGAGCTTAATTAATCCTATTCTGAATTGGATTAAGGATATAACTAATCCTATTCTGAATTGGATTAAGGATATAACTAATCCTATTCTAAGTAGGATTAGAGTTCTGCTTGAAAGTAAATTTTAGGGTAAAATTTACTGCCTATAAAAGGATGTTTTGTGTTTTCTAAAATAGAGCCGCACAATTAAAGAGAAAACAAAATATTCTTTTAATCGAAGCTAGCAATTCGGTTATAAGGAATCAAAAACGCTCTTTAAGGCTTCTGATCGTGAGACGTTCAAGAGCCGTGAAATTCGTTCGTGTGGATACCGTAGAGGCAGGAACGAAAAGTTGTTGCTTGTGACTCGACCAACGACAGAAAATCAGAGAAAACGTTAGGTAAAATCTCGAAACCCTAATCAGGCAACTCTCCGAATCGATCCTGGTGGAGGCCGAATGATTTAAATTCCGCTGCGTGTTTGTTTCGGTTTCCTTCACTAGTATCCGAGCCAGATTCGGAGTCCCTGATTTGTTTTGATAAGAGCATGATCTCTGGTTACTTTCTGTTTATGATTACATGCAATCGTTTTAATGAGATTAATACGGATTAGAATGTATATGATATATTTAGAGGCTAGAAATCGAATTGTTGAAATTATATATATGATATATATCAATTTCGATTCAACTTATATGTGAGATATAATCTGTGATGCGAATTATTAATGGCGGTTTCTGTTCTGCATAAATGTTATGGAAGAAACAGAATAATGTTTAAAGTGTATAAAGATCCTGATAAGATTGAAACACTTTTAGATAAGAGTTCTGATGCGACTAAAATTATAATCAGTATGAGATACTGGCTGGAACATCCTGATAAGATTAGGACACTTCCGGATAAGGGGCGTTGGCAATGTCAATACTGTTGACCTTTTTTTCAAATGTGCCTAGGAACCCCGCAGTCAGGGTCATAATTCTTTTCAAATGTGCCTCATTAATAAAACTAAAAGTTGAAATTGCATTACACTTGTTTGTATAACACGGTGGTTGTTGTTTGAGCATGGTGCATAGTTATAGCCCTAGCCCAATATGATTGTATTTTGGTGGTTGTAAATTTTAATAAATACAACCTGCGTGTCGTGCCTTGTTCTTGAAATTCTAGTTGTACATTCTTTTCTCATCTTACTCCCCTCGAATGTAACTCAAGGTTTCTCTTAAACTATGTAATTGTAATGTAGTATAGGGTTAGAATTTAGCTAAGTATGAGTTGATGGTGATCAACACTAATGGAGCTGACAACCATGCAAAGGATGACCAAAGAGGCACTTGGAGAAGATGCTATTACCCTTAGGTTAACCCTTAGGGTTTCTCATTGGCTTGGGAAATCCATTTAGTTTGGGCTATAACTATGTCACGTTTATTTTATTGCTTAATTGCATGAGATGCATGGTTTATTTTGTACGTTTATGATATGAAAATCATATGATAATTTTAGAAGAGTAAAATTGGTGAGATCATATTCAATAAACTAAGAAGAATCCCTCAAATTAAATTAAGTCAATAATAGATGCCTACCAATGAATAGCACTCGTCAAGGCTAGAATCGATTTTGTTATGTTTGCCAAAGCAAAATATCATATCTATCTTAGTAAGACGCGATGGGATAATAGTGATATCCAAAGGCTATAAATTGGGTTGACTTAACTAGATTTCCTCAATAGGATTGGGAATTTAGAGGCATAAAGTTGGGCTTCCATTCATGAGATGAATTAGAACAAGTGTTGTTCACCCAACTATCCAAGAGTTACATGAGATGTAATTGGTAAGTGTTGCCTACCTAAATAGCCAAATCTTGGGCGATTAGCCAAAGCTAACTCTAGATAAGGTGAAATATGGATCTTGGCCCACTAGAGAAATTATGTGATAATTTTTCGAATTAATAGTGAGGGTTGTTGATTCGATAAAAATAGTGGGAGCATCATTTAATAAATATTTAATTAAATGGATGCATTCATGATACTTATATTTTGCATATTTCTGTTGTAGATTACCATGGCATCAAACTCAAATAACACACTTTCACTGCGATCTGTCCTTGAGAAGGACAAGTTGAATGGGACAAACTTCCTGGATTGGTACAGGAACCTGAGGATAGTCCTCAAGCAAGAAAAGAAGTTGTATGTCCTTGAGATTCCATTACCTGAGGAACCACCCGCTAATGCTCCAAAGGCAGAAAGAGATGTTTATAAGAAGCATCAAGATGATGCATTGGATGTTAGTTGCCTTATGCTTGCCTCCATGAATCTTGAGCTTCAAAAGCAACATGAGGAAATGGATGCGTTCGATATGATCGAGCATCTCAAGCAACTCTATCAAGAGGAAGCTAGGCAATAAAGGTATAATGTCTCTAAGGCATTGTTTCAGTGTAGGATGGCAAAGGGGACTCCCGTTGGTACTCATGTGCTCAAGATGATTGGGTACATTGAAAACCTTGAAAGATTGGGATTTCCTTTGGGCCAAAAGTTGGCCACTAATGTGATTCTGCAATCGTTGCCAGACAGCTACAGTCAGTTTGTTGTTAATTACAACATGAATGAAATTGACAAGACTCTGCCACAGTTACTTAGCATGTTGAAAACAGCTGAATCCAACATGAAAAAGGCCAAGCCCAAAGATGTCTTAATAGTTAAGAAAGCTAAGGGTAGGGCTAATGCAAAGGGCAAGAAAAAAGGTAATAAAGCCAATGGCAAGTTCAAGCCCAATGATACTGCACTGAAGCCTAAAGGTGGGGTTGCCAAAGAAGGGAAATGCTTCCATTGGGGTAAGACCGGACATTGGAAGAGGAACTGCAACAAACACCTGGAAGAGCTAAAGAAGAAGAGAGAAAGTGAGAATTCCACTTCAGGTATTTATGTTATAGAAGTTAATCTATCTACTTCTTCATCATGGGTATTAGATACTGGATGTGGTTCTCACATTTGTGTAAATGTGCAGGAACTCAAAAGGAGTAGATCGTTGACTAAGGGCGAGGTCGACCAACGAGTGGGAAATGGAGCAAGGGTTGTTGCATTAGCTGTAGGAACTTATATTTTGACATTGCCCACAGGGCTTGTTTTAGAATTAGATGATTGTTATTATGTGCCTTCCATCACTAAAAACATTATTTCTATTTCTTGTTTGGACAAAAAGGGTTTTTCATTTATAATAAAGGACAACTGTTGCTCCATTTATTTAAATGATATCTTTTATGGTAGTGCACAACTAATTAATGGTCTTTACATTCTAAATCTTGATATGCCTATTTATAACATAAATGCTAAAAGGATTAAATCTAATGATCAAAATCCAACATATCTCTGGCATTGTCGCTTGGGACACATAAATGAGAATCGCATTTCCAAACTCCATAAAGATGGAATTTTGGACTCATTTGATTTTGAATCGTATGAGACATGTGAATCTTGTTTGATGGGTAAGATGACTAAAGCCCCTTTCAAAGGACATAGTGAAAGGGCCAGTGATTTATTGGGCTTAGTACATACAGATGTATGTAGTCCTTTAAACACACAGGCCAAAGGTGGGTTTATGTACTTTATTACATTTACTGATGATTTCAGTAGATATGGCTATGTGTATCTTATGAGACACAAGTCAAAATCTTTTGAAAAGTTCAAAGAATTCAAGAATGAAGTACAAAACCAACTTGGCAAGAGCATTAAGGCACTTCGATCAGATCGAGGTGGTGAATACTTAAGCCAAGAATTTTATGACTCTCTTAAAGAGTGTGGGATTGTCTCACAACTCACTCCTCCAGGTACACCACAATGGAATGGTGTATCTGAAAGGAGAAACCGAACTTTATTAGATATGGTTCGATCAATGATGAGTCATACAGATCTTCCAGAATCCTTTTGGGGACATGCATTAGAAACAGCTGCTTTTACACTGAACCGTGTTCCATCTAAATCGGTTCCAAAGATACCATATGAGATATGGACTGGTAAACGTCCCAGTATGTCTTTTATGAAGATTTGGGGTTCTGAGGCTTATGTAAGACGTCAAGTCTCTAACAAACTTGCACCTAAATTTGATAAGTGCTATTTTGTGGGATATCCTAAACTAACTAAAGGATATTATTTTTACAATCCCACTGAGCGCAAAGTGTTTGTAGCTCGAACAGGTGTCTTTCTAGAAAGAGAATTCATTTCTAGAAGAACTAGTAGGAGAAAAGTAGAACTTGAAGAAATTCAAGAGCTACAAGATAGCGCACCCGATGTTGAGATGGAGCCTGAGCAAGCACCACAAGTTGTTGTGGAACCAGAACCACAAGCCGTTGTGGAGCAACCGCCTGCTCAAGAGACACAAGCCTTGCGTAGATCAGTTAGAACACATCGTGAGCCACAGAGATATGGATTTCTAATGACTCAGAACGGTGATGTATTGCTCATGGACCAAGATGAGCCTACTACCTATCAAGAGGCTATTACAGGGCCAGACTCTGAGAAATGGCTTGAAGCCATGAGATCTGAGATGGAATCCATGTATGCCAACCAAGTTTGGACCTTGGTTGACTTACCCGAAAGGGTAAAACCTATAGGGTGTAAATGGGTTTTTAAGAAGAAAACCTACATGGAAGGAAATGTTCATACCTATAAAGGGCGATTGGTTGCTAAAGGTTTTAAACAAATTCATGGTATTGACTATGATGAAACTTTTTCACCAGTCGCGATGATCAAATCCATTAGGATCTTGCTTGCGATAGCTGCATACCACGATTAAGAAATCTGGCAAATGGACGTCAAGACTGCTTTTCTTAATGGAAAGCTACTCGAGGATGTGTACATGACACAACCTGAGGGTTTTGTTAATCCAAAAAATGCTGGAAAGGTTTGTAAGCTGCAACGTTCTATTTATGGACTAAAGCAAGCTTCTCGAAGTTGGAATCATCGTTTTGACGATGCAATCAAAGAGTTTGGTTTCATCAAGAATGAAGATGAACTTTGTGTCTACAAGAAGGTCAATGGGAGCACTATTGTCTTCCTGGTGTTATATGTAGATGACATACTACTCATTAGGAATGACATCCCGACCCTTCAGTCTGTAAAGACTTGGTTAGGGAATTGCTTTTCAATGAAGGACTTGGGCGAAGCTACCTATGTACTGGGTATAAAGATCTATAGAGATAAATCAAGGAAATTAATTGGCCTAAGTCAAAGTGCATACATAGATAAGGTGCTAAAGAGGTTTAGCATGCAGGAGTCCAAGAAAGGATTCTTGCTTATGACACATGGCATTACTCTCTCAAAAGAACAGTGTCCTACAACACAAGAAGAGAGAGAACGTATGAGTAAAGTTCCATATGCATCTGCTATTGGATCCATTATGTATGCCATGTTATGCACACGTCCCGATGTCTCGTATGCCTTGAGCATGACGAGTAGATATCAAGTTGATCCTAGTGAACGTCATTGGATCACTGTCAAAAATATTCTTAAGTACTTGAGAAAGACTAAGGATACATTCTTGATATATGGAGGTGAGGAAGAGCTCATTGTAACAGGTTACACTGATGCTAGCTTCCAAACTGATAAAGATGACTATAGATCGCAGTCTGGTTATGTGTTTTGCCTCAATGGTGGTGCTGTGAGCTGGAAGAATTCAAAGCAGGCGACAGTGGCCGATTCTACAACAGAGGCTGAGTATATAGCTGCCTCTGAAGCTGCTAAGGAGGCTATTTGGATTAGGAAGTTCATTACTGAGCTTGAAGTTGTTCCTAGCATTATAGATCCGATTGAGCTCTATTGTGACAACAATGGAGCCATCGCACAAGCTAAGGAACCTAGATCTCACCAACGATCCAAACATATACTACGGCGCTTCCATCTTATTCGAGATATCATCGAGAGAGGAGATGTGAGGATATGCAAAGTACCAACTGACGATAACATCGCCAACCCACTGACGAAGCCTGTGACGCAGCAGAGACATGATCGTCACACTAGGTCACTAGGTATTAGATACATGAGTGAATGGTCTTAGTGCAAGTGGGAGATTGTTGGATTATGCCCTTTGAACCATTCATTAGATGATTGACTTTGGCATTTTTATGTATCAAGACATTTTATTTATAGTTCATTATTATATTTGTCTTATAACTGCGTAATGTAATCTTATATGATAATGTCCTTAGAATAGTAATAACACACTATTCTTAAAATATCCCTAGTCAAGTATTATTGTGAACAAGGATAACAATGATACGATAAGACTAGTATGTGGTTGACTGATGACCATTGTCATGGATATAGGATATCAAGTCATCACATAGGTACATGTTAGAGAACTATGTACTGGATCGACCCTCCATGAGAACGCTACATGGATTGTTATATGAGTGTCATAAGCGATTCTCATAGTGATGATGGTGTATGTGATCCTTTGACTTGAGATCATCAGAGATCCCAACATAGAGAATTGCATACTTTAATGCTGCTAGATGTCATTCGTAACAAGATGGACTATAAAGGTAGTAATTGGGTATGCCTTGATCTATGTAGAGGGATGTTGAGTGATCAAGATAGGATTTATCCCTCTTATATAACAAGAGTGATGTCTTAGGCCTTTTGATAGAGTGAGACTAAAAATGCATGGCCGTGCTCGAATAAGTCAATATGAGATATTGATTTTATTTGTTTAATTAGTCTACTCAGGAATCAAGAAACGCTGATTAGACTATACAAGTGTGACACATTCCATGACTTGTCTCTAATCAAAAGGGATTAGACTACACGGTAACATCTATCACGAGTAAGGTTATGTCGAGTCATTGACATTCTCGTTACATGGGTAGCAATGATGTGTTGCTAGATACCGCTCATTGCCTGTGACAATTTTGTCATTGCCATTGTTCTGAGAACCTATTGGGTCGCACACTTAGAAAGGATCAATGAGGAGCTTAATTAATCCTATTCTGAATTGGATTAAGGATATAACTAATCCTATTCTGAATTGGATTAAGGATATAACTAATCTTATTCTAAGTAGGATTAGAGTTCTGTTTGACAGTAAATTTTAGGGTAAAATTTACTGCCTATAAAAGGATGTTTTGTGTTTTCTAAAATAAAGCCGCACAATTAAACAGAAAACAAAATATTCTTTTAATCGAAGCTAGCAATTCGGTTATAAGGAATCAAAAACGCTCTTTAAGGCTTCTGATCGTGAGACATTCAAGAGTCGTGAGATCCGTTCGTGTGGTTACCATAGAGGCAAGAACGAAAAGTTGTTGCTTGTGACTCGACCAACGACAGAAAATCAGAGAAAACGTTAGGTAAAATCTCGAAACCCTAATCAGGCAACTCTCCGAATCGATCCTGGTGGAGGCCGAATGATTTAAATTCAGCTGCATGTTTGTTTCGGTTTCCTTCAGAGTTGAATATGAGATAGCGCAGATAGATGGAGCTATTGAAAGATTATGACTGCGAGATCTCATACCACTTGGAGAAAGCAAACGTGGCGGCAGATGCTTTGAGTTAGAAGCATATTGGTAAGGTTTCATATATGATGATCTAGAAGTATGATTTATTAGAGCAGTTCTTGAGCCTCAGTCTGAATGTGGTTTCCTCTGAGAGGTATGGTTTCACTGCTAGTCTCTAGATTGAACCAGATTTGATGGATAAAATTAGAGATGCTCAGAGGAATGATGCATATTATATAGAGATTGCCAGTCAGGTGCAAATAGGAGTTCAGTCAGATTTTGAGATTGGCACAGATGAAATACTAAGGTTCAAAGGTAGAATCTATATTCCTGAAGATCAGCAGCTGAAGGATCTAATTTTAACAGAGGCCCACACATCCAGGCAATAATAAGATGTACCATAATCTGCGTAGGGTATATTGATGGCCTAAGAAGAAAAGGGACATCACGAAGTTTGTTGCTAGATGTCTTGCATGTCAGCAGGTGAAGATAGAGCATCAGAGCTATGAGATTTTTATAGCCTTCACCGATTTCGATATGGAAATGGAAGCACATAACTATGGATTTCATTATGGGTTTGCCAAAGACCTGGAGAAATCATGATGCTATATGTGTGATAGTGGATAGATTAACGAAGTCCGCTCACTACTTGGCCATCAAATGTACTGATTCCCTCCTTACCTTAGCCGATTTACATGTTAAGGAGATTGTGAGAGTGCATAGACTTCTAGTGAGCATCACTTCAGATAGGGATTTTGATTTACCTTGTACTTTTGGGAGAGATTTCAAGAGGCCATGGGATCCCGACTGAACTTTAACACTGCTTTCCATTTGCAGACTGACAGACAGTCCGAGTGCACTATCCAAACGCTCAAGGATATGTTGAGAATGTGTGCACTGGATTTTAAAGGCTCCTGGGATGATAATTTACCAATGGCAGAGTTTGCATATAATAATAGTTACCATTCTAGTATCGATACCTTTTAAGGCCCTTTATGGCAGACATTGTAGATCACTAGTTGCATGGGAAGAAGTGGGTGATCGAAAATTGTTAGCTCTCAACTTGGTAGAGCAGGCTTCTCGAGATGCATAGATTATTTATGAGAGCCTAAAGATTGCATAAAGTCGGTAGAAGAGCTATGTTGATAATAGACGCCAACCATTGGAGTTCTCGATTGTAGATTTTGTATTTCTGAAAGTCTCACCATCAAAGGGTAATATGCGATTTGGTAAGAAAAGGAAATTGAGTCCTTGTTACATCGAGCCATTCTAGATCTTAGACCGTATGGGAGATGTAGCCTATCCATTAGCACTACTTCCAGAATTATTCGGGGTGCATAATGTCTTCCATGTATCTATGTTGAGTAAAATACCATCCAAATCCATCTCACGTAATTCAGTACGAACCACTAGATATCATGGAGGATATGAGTTATGTGGAGAGACCGATTCGAATCCTAGATCAGAAAGACAAGGTATTACGGTGTAAGATTACCCCATTGGTAAAAGTGCTCTGGCAGTACCATCAGAGGAGGAGGCGACATGGGAACTAGAAAGCTTAATGCGAGAAAAGTACTAAGAGCTACTTCAGTGACTGGTCTGATTAAATTTGGAGGACCAAATTTCTTAAAGTGGGAGGATGTGAGAATCGCATATTTGGTATTGTTACAAGTGTCAAACTTCTCACAATTGTTCAATTCCTGTGTATTTCACAAGTATAAAAGGAAACAGTAAGATGGGTCCCACAAACTCTACAGTGCTTGGATGGACAGGAGACTTGGTACACACAGTGAAGAGAGCCAAATAAGCCGATGGTAAGAATCTAGAACCCAAAATCCTTTATTTAAGTCATTTTTGGAATGTGTGCCAACAAATTAGAAAATGATAATTAAGGACATAGGTCAAACGAACTTTCATAAATAATGGTTAAACTAAATTGACTTTTGACCAACTAACTAAAGAATGATAATCTTCGTGAAAATAAGTTCTAGACCATGTCAATGATAGATGGAAACATATGCGCAGTAATAAATTTACACGATTGACCTACTAGGGGTATTTTCGTAATTTTACCCATACGGTCAGTCAAGCCTTAATAAAATCCTATCCATTCATTAAAATATGTTCAATAATAATATTTGATGGAATAAAATATTTTAGAGTTAAATTGCCTAGTTAAAAATATTATGAAAGTTTAAGGGCAAAATTGTTTAAAATTATCATAACCAATGGCATTTTGATCATTTTGCCATTAAAAAGAAATTTCTAAACATTTCTGTTAGCTTTAAATTGATATATATATTTTGAAATGACAAAAACTTAAGTAAGCTTTAATGTTTTAATTCATATTGTAAATTTGCCTTATCACACATGATTTTCTCAATCTATTTTCAAGTGATCATATCAAACATTAAGACCATGATTTAATGATACATCCCTATTGGTCTTAATTCTTTATAAATGTTTTGAATATTTTAGAAAATCACTTGATGAATGTTTAGACCATGTTTTTATCTGAGAAAGTCAAGAAAAACTCCCTTAAAGCTAATAAATGTTTTGGGTTGAATTAGGATCAAAGGTCATATCATTTCTAACCCAAAAGTGCAGGAAAAATGCCCTCTGGAAGAAAAGGATCGATCCCCACTGTAGCAGAATCGATCCCTTTTTGGCAGAAAGTCTTCCCAAGGTCCCTGAAGCCCAGAATCAAGATTCTGGACAAAAGGGATCGATCCCCTATGGAAAGGGATCGATCCCTTTGCTCGAAAATAGCCTATAACGGCTAGTTTTTGTGAGACAACGGTAATATCCGAGATTTGGCTCCACCCAATGGCTAGAATACATCCAAGGGACTATAAATAGAGGCCTAGAAGCCAAAGGAAGGAAGAGGAACTACTCAATCAACTCCAATACTCATTTTCCTCAAATCCTCAAGTCTCAACAACAAATCAAGAGATAAAAAGTCTTCATCTTCCATCATTCATCTATTTCTTGTATTGCTTAGCACAAATCTTGTATAGGCTTTATCCTTGTGCTTAAACATTGTAATCCCTTGCCTATCTAGAGGCCTTTCTTTGATTACACATTTGTAAACACATTCATTCCTTGTAAAAAGGGGAGGTTTCTCTTTAGCCTTAGAAAAAGAGGGAGGTTACTCTTTAGCCTAAGAAAAAGAGGGAGGTTTCTCTTGAGCCTAGAAAAAGAGAGAGGTTACTCTTGAGCCTTGAAAAGAGGGATTGTAATCACAAACTCAAGATAGTGGATTTGGAGAAAATCCTTGGGAGCGTCTCAAGGTAGAGGACGTAGGCAAGGTTGCCGAACCTCTATAAATCGATTGTGTAAATCTCTCTTTCCCTACTTTCTTTAATTACTTGCAATTATATTTGTGATTATTGGATTAAACTTGGATTGCATGCTTGCCTAGCTTAGAGAACTTAGAAAATATTCAAATAGGCTAGAGAATTTAGAGAAACCGAAAAACGAGCTTAAGGTTAGATAAAAACTGATTCACCCCCCCCTCTCGGTATCGCCTATAGAGCCAACAATTTCTACCCAAGGGGGTCGGCCACTCCACACCATCATCTTCAACCTTCCTCCCTTCCTCCATTAACAAACCTTGTGAGAAAAAGAAAAAGCTTCCA
The DNA here is from genome assembly GCA_032173925.1 of Heritiera fomes. Lineage (NCBI taxonomy): Eukaryota > Viridiplantae > Streptophyta > Magnoliopsida > Malvales > Malvaceae > Heritiera > Heritiera fomes. The sequence goes on from JAPDPM010000010.1 coordinate 19,495,126, forward strand.
AAAAACCATTAAAACAAGTTTAAATTCCAAAAATTTCTTCTACAACCTTGTCTAAAATTCAATCCTCTACAAGCCGATACCCGTATTAAAGTGTGAAGTGGACAAAATCAAGGTGATTAGCATCCCCTCAAATTCGGCCACCATAAGGTAACCTTATGCTTTCATTTCCTTTAACTTTTAATGATAGAAAATGATGTAATTAAGTGTGTTAAGCATGATTCTAGCCTTAGATTGAATCAAAACTCACTCAATTATCTTCTTAGGGTTTAAGCCATGACTAAAAGGTTAGGATTCATTGTGTTTTGATGCACGAAAGTGATGCTAAATTAATGGAAAATAACGACTAAGCATAAAATAAGTGTTAAATTGTTAAGAAAACATGAAAATTCCACCATGTAGGTTTCGGCCAAGGTAAGGGGATCATGTAATTGTGTTCAATTTGATGAGTTCTAGGTCCCATGAGACTGTATAAATTGAGAGGAGACTATCGATGTGATCGGAATTAAAATTAGAGTTGATTTAGGCATAGTTGTGTTTTAGCACTGATGTAAATTATACTGGATTAGTAATTTCTATAGACAATATGATAGAATTTAATGGAGGAAATTTATTATAAATTAGAACGTGGAGAAATGATAGTGTTGGTATAATGTTTTGCAGCCCGAGAGTGAGAAATTATCATGTGGTGCAGTTGGCAAGTCCGTAGAAATCGGCAGGTAAGGAATGAGTATGGAAGCCCTAGGGATACTGTGAATGCATATTGTGGTTGAAATTGATTTTATGAAATTGATTTGAAATCAATTACTTTGGAATTGATTGAAATTTTAGACACCGGTTGGTTTATAAATTATGTTTTTACTGTAGGAAGGCTATATTAGAAATAGTCGTTATACTACCAAAAATTCAAGTAATTTTATGAAAACATCCTTCAATATTCTTGAATATTAGAAATGAAGAATTTATTGAGTGAATTTCACATTATTTATTAAAATTGCATTTTTCATTATATACCAAAAAACGATATTTAAAAATTCATGTCATTGAATTTTACGTACGTGAAGGTACAAGCATGTTCTTATAACTCATTTATACTGTTCTAAACTGTTTTGAGATTATTAGGCCCCGTATCATGCTCACTGTTACTTTTACTATATTGTTGCTGATTGATACTGATCATATCATCAGTATCATCCCAATTGTCACCTGATCAATGCATACTAAGGACACCACTGTGACTATGGCCATATATCTTGCTGTTACAGTTTCTCCTTTCTTGGGATACTGTTATAATATGATATTTATTGGGTGTTGTCTGGTCTCCACTATATTGTATTGTTTTACTGAACTGAACTTCTTATAGGTACTAAATTGAATGGTTTATTTATCAATTGTATTGAGATTTCTAAAGTGTTTACTGTACTGTTACTGGAATTCTATACTAAGTTGTTTACTGAATTATTTCATTTGAACTGTTTATAAGTGAATTATCGCATAATGTGATTTCAGTATGATTTATACTGTTTATTTATTTCATCATCAACTGTTTACTCCTTATAATCGTTACTAGGGACTGGGACACGACAAGTACTCTAAAGTATCTCCCACACTCTATCTGGTTTCCTAGCCGACTATAGTATCCTTCCTAAAATTGTTCTTAATGTACTGTTAGCAAGTTAAATGATTTTATGCATATAGATTTCATAGTATTAGTTCTTACATACGAATTTCTTTTTTAGCACGTTAGCTCACCTCTCTCTTTTCCACCTCACAGATTACTTGCAATGATATACCATTCAACGGATTTGCCTGCGCTTTTTGGTATCCTGAGGCAGCAATTCTTTGATCCTAAAGGTATATTTTATTCTTTTATATGTTCAAACATTTATATACAGTACTTCTTTTGTATAATCTATGTATAGAGGATGTAAATACAGAAATTGATATTGTTTATGTAAATATTAATATTCGTAAACAAACAAACTTTTTATTTACAAACTGTTACTGTGCTAAGTAAGTGTTATAAAGGCATCGCAAACAGCCCAACCAACTGACTATAGATGTGAATAGTGATAATTACTGTGTATAACAGATTGTCAAAATACTTGGCAATCTTGAACCCAACAAAGCAGCACACTCAAAACTCTCAAATCGGCGAAAGGTGGAACCCCACACCTCTTGATTTTGTCAAACTTAACACCAATGGCAACTCCGAGAAAACAAGTGCTGGAGGCATATTCAAAGACTCAATTGGCAATTGGATATGTGGTTACTCAAGAAATCTCCAAGTCACCACAAGAGTTTGTGCAGAGCTATAGGGATTATAGAATGGACTGCAGCTTATAGTTAGTAGAGGATTCACAAATATTCTTGGGGAAATGGACTCGCGGATGGCCTTAAGGTATGTCTGCACTAGAGTTAAACCTTCACATTCTTATTCTATTATTGTTCTTGAATGCAGGGAGCTTTTAAAGCAACTAAGCAATGCTAAGATTACACATATCTCCTTGTCACACTCCGATTACTGAAATTTCACACCAAATTTTTCCTTTGTCATTCAGATTTTCACTCAGTCGGTTGGACTGTGCTCAGTGTTGTCACTCAAATGTTACAGTAAAATTTATTGAGCTATATAACATTTAACTATTCACTTCGATCACTGTATAGTCATTTACTATACATATTTATTTTTCCATGTAATAACATATAAAACGACTATAGTAAACACACAGAATTCTTTTAAATTACTGTTTACATCCCTTTACACACTAAAAGACTATGCAATAAATGTCTGAATACAATGTAATAACTATACAAGTATACCTGTTTGGTACGATATTGAAACGATATTGAAACTTTGTAGAAATCTGATCAAATTCCTTTCCACACAATCAATTATTACTGCACATAAATCTATATGGTAGAAAAGGGGTGAGCTTTGGGAAAAGCCTAGTAAGAAATATATATAAAAGAACTGATACTATTCACACCCATATGCATGAGTCAAAAACATGTTCATAACTTACAGTTGTTATTAAAACAGTGTGTGGGCACTCTATCGAAAGGATACTATAATCAGTTAGGTAACCAGACTGAGTACAAAAGGATGCTTTAGAGCACTTCACTTGTCTCGGTTCTTAAATCCGATTATAGGGAATGTCAAAACTTCACAGAGAAAGAATTCATGCATATTAAATCCGTATTAAAACCTTTCAATCTTTTAGTAAACCAATAAGTAAAACCCTTAGTGAAGCACTGAGTAAAATAGTCAATAATTCCTTTGATAAACCTTTTAGTAGATAGTTTAATAAAATGTTCAGTAAATCACTTAATGTACAATTTAATAAAACCTTTTCAAAATATACTCGGTAGATAGTCAATAAACGATCAGTGAACAGATAGAAAATAATCAGAAAATGGTTGGGTAAATGATTAATGAAATGTCAGAAAACAATTAGTAAACGATCAAAAACCATCAATAGACAATCAAAATACGATCGGTAAACATTTGGAAAGCGATTAATAAACAAACGAAAAAATCGTCAGTAGATCATCGAAAATAGCTAGTAAACTATCAGAAATCAATTAGTAAACCATCGGAAAACAATCGGTAAAACAAATCAGAAGATGATTAATAACAATCAAAAAATGATCATAAATAAATTTGAAAACGATCAGAAAATAGTCAAAAAACGATCAGAGGACAGTTAGTAAACAATTAGAAAATAATCAGTAATCGATCGGAAACAAGTCAATAAACGATCAGGAAACAACCAAAAGATGTTCCAAAAACAATCAAAAAACAATCAGTAAACGATCAGAGAATGATCTATAAATGATTAGAAAACGATCAGAAGACAATCAAAAAATAATCAAAAAACGATCCATAAACGATCAAAGAACAATCAGAAAACTATCAGTAAACGATAAGAAAACCATCAGTAATAATTGATCAGATTTAGTAAACACTCAGTAGATCAAGTCAACCGATCAGATTTAATAAACACATATGAAACAATTTTAATAACAGAATAGTGGAGACTAGGTTACACCCAACAATATCATACATGAAACAGAAATCCCATAGGGATTAGAAACAAAAATCCCAAAGAGATTAGTAAAGACATATGGCCATAGTCAAGCAAGTCCATAGTGTACACTTGCCAGGTGACATCTACGGGGCTAAAGATATGGCAGGTCAACAGCATATGATCAATCACTCAGAATGCATGAAATAAAGCCAATAGTCTCAAAACATTTACTTGATTCCCTTGAAAACAATAAAATCAATATTTTATATTTTCAAAACATAGTGCAATAGTATAAATACACATTTTATTGTGAAGGTTGGAAGTGCCTGGATTGGCTAGGGATTTACCACCTAACAGTCATAATATAAACCTTTGGGAACCAACTTTTCATTTAAAATCATATCGTTTGAAATCTAATATATATTTCATTCAATACGTTTAGTTAAACCCAAAATATTTAACTTGAATAAGAGAATGGACATTTTTAGTAAACAGTGTTAGGAAATTCAAAATATTTTAAAAGCATTTACTTCAATCAAACAAAATAAAACTTTAACTTCAATCAAACACTCAAAGTAGTTCACAAATCGATAATACAAATTTTAAGATTAGTGCAGTAAAACAAATTATCACTCAGTTCATGAAGCCATTAAAATTAGAATATTAGCAGTTCAAGAATATCAATTCGGCAAATCTTCCCATATCAGAACTCAGAGTTCAAAATATTTTATTTACGTATAAGAATGGTACCATCACTCGTATAAATCATAAATTCAAGGAAACCAATCAAAATCAGTCTCAAAAATTGAGTTACAAATTTAATGTTCCTCATGACTTTTATGAGAATTTCAACTCAAATTTTTTTCCAAAAACCATTTAAAATGACTTCAAATTCTATTCCTTGAAATCTAGAGTTCCAAACATGTTTTAACGAAATTTTGATAACATAACAGCTATATATGCCCTAGCCTCTCTGCACAAAAATACAGTTCAAAATCCACAACTCCAGTTTCTCAATATCGGTCTATAATTCAAAAAACCAATTCAAATCGTCTGGTCCAGTTGATCAATCTCAAAATAGTTTCATTGTTCAATGATATAAAATTTTCAATCATATCGATGCAGTCCCAGTATCCTTATGTCTTTTATATATATATATATACATACTTTACCTATTTCATTCACAGCACAATATTCTGATCCATTTTTAGTAACCAATGCGGATAAGCGAGCATATATTCGCTTATCGTTTCCTTAGTGCTGCCTACTTCGAGGTAGCAAAATAAAGTCAAAACACAGTCAAATTTCATTATTTCTTTTATAAAGAATATTCTAGACTCTAAGGTCCTTCATATTTTCTAATACCAAAGCAAATTTGAGCTACTTCACACCAGATGCCAAACTGCAAGTACAATCAAAACACCTCTTTTTTTCGGTTCTAACTTCACCAACAATCTTGTGTTAATTTATGCAGTACTCTAAAACCCAATTTACATTGAATTAAGCATGGTTTTGCTATCCCCTTCACTAGGCCGAATCTACCATACTATCCTACACACTTTATTTCAACAATCTAAGGTAGTATGCGTGTTCTACTCATGCTCTAGACTGATTCTACACCATTTAATCATTGAACAACATCACATTCATGCATGGGTATGAGTGGCCAAATCTCATGGAGCATGATTCTCATGGTTTTAGTTCAAATCAAGCTTAAGAAGAGGACTGAGCAATATGCTACTCAAGCCAATAAGCATCGCAAGAAAGTTGTCTTTGAACCTGGTGATTGGGTTTGGGTACATATGCGTAAAGAGAGATTTCCTGCTCAATGTCGCTCCAAGTTGCAACCTCGAGGAGATGGACCATTCCAAGCGATTGAGAAGATCAATGACAATGCTTATAAATTGGATCTTCCAAGTGAGTATAATGTTAGTGCTACATTTAATGTTTCTGATCTTTCTCCCTTTGATATTGATATAGGTGATTCTGATTTGAGGACAAATCCTTTCGAGGAGAGGAGGAATGATGGAGACCCATCAAGCTCACACAGCTCAAGTCATGTTTGTGATGTTCGTGATCCTTTGAGCATCCATGGAGGTCCAATTACAAGAGCTAAATCAAAGATAATGCAACAAGCCTTGGCTGGTTTCATTAATATTGCTAGAGAGAAAGCCCAACAAAGCTTGAGCATGGAAGATGATAAAGTCTTCTACAACATGATCCAAGCCCAAGTTCAACCTTCTTGAAGACACACACAAGTATTGGGCTGAAATGCAATTAGGCTGGATGCATATTTTATTTAGTTAAGTATTGTTGGGCTGAACGTTATCTTAATTTAATTTAAGCCCGATTCCTTTTTTTAAATAATATATTTTGTAGGACTTCTATTACTTGTTCTACAAGTTAAGAGAGTAGGATTCCTATTACTTGTTCTACAAGTTTGCTATTTCCTATTCTACAAGTTAGGAAAGTAGGATTCCTATTACTTGTGCTGCAAGTTAGCTAGTTGCCTATAAATAGTTATGTAACCCTTTAGGGAGAAGACAATTGATTTTAGTAATAAAATTGAGAGACTTCTTCTCTTTGGTTCTTTTGAGAACTCTTGAACTTATCAAGGTCTTCCTTGTGGCGTTCTTCTACCTTCCACCAATATATACCATAGGTTCTTGCTTTTCTAAGCAATGGGTCTTGGTCCAATACCATAGGTTCTTGTGTTTCTACATAACGGGTCTTGGTTTTACTTCTAATTTTTGTTTTCCTTTGCTGCGTTTTTAACTTGTTATTGTTTTTCTTCAAAGGTTCTTCGTCTTCTTCATTGAACCTCATCTTCTTTCGGTGAGGTTCATATCACAAGGTTTCATGTTCATGCTTCAAAATTACCATGTTCATGCTTCTTACAACTCCTACACCATTCCTACACAACTTAGTCATCAAGCTATGAAATTTATGCTTAAGAAGAACCCTTAAGGCCAAAACCCAATAGGCAAGATTCTAAATGTTTTTCATCAATCCAATGCCATTCACATGTTTATCCACCTTAGAATAATCACATACATTTAGGAAAATTCAAAACAAAATTTTAAACCTTAGTTTACCTAGTGTCCGAAACTTCCAAGCCCTTTTTCACCAAGTAAATGGCCTCCTCTATTTTTGATCTCAAGATATGTTGTTAAGCTCCTTAAGATGAACAACTTTGCCTCTAGGAAGTTTTTGTTTTGAGGTGGTTTTGATAAGGTTTCTCTAGGAAGCTTACACTTAGCTTTGAAAGGAAATGGAAATGGTGAGAGATGAGAGTGGCGTAGATGGAGAATAAGAAGATGATGGTGCACAGTTTTGGTGAAAAATGAATAAGGAAATGGCCAGCCATTTAAGTAGAAAGACTCATGAAAAATATCTCAAATTTTTTTTATCTTTTAGGACATACAACTTGTCTTATTTTATTCATTCATCTATTCTTTCTTTCTTCTTCAAATCGAGACTTGTCGGAAGTGTATGTACAAGTGGCTAGCAATGGTAAGGGAAATAAGGAGAAGTGCTGGCAATGAAGAGGAAAATAAGGAGAATTGTCTTGTACTTAGGCATTTTAAAATGAAATGAAAAGACACAAACAATTACTAATGCCATTCCTACTTTTCTTATATTTATATACTTAATTTCTATACTTTTTCTTTATCTCATGCATCAAAACGTGAAGATGATGAGTGGGAAAGCAAGTTGTCACAGCCCGTGACCCCATTTTTCATGTATTTCTATACATTTCTTTCGGTTGGGCTGTCTGTGATACTTTACTTTTCATATTCATTTAACTATTAAATATAAAATTTACCAATATCAATTACATCCCCTATATTAATTACAAGAAAGTAGTACTGTAGATAAGTCTAAATACAGAAAATAAATGATCGTACCTCATATATCAATCGAGCTGTCATATTGTCCACAAATGCGCAGTCGTGATCCACAAAAATCGGATCTCACAATCATCAAAATCTAAAATGTTTAAAAAAAGGGAGTGAGCAATCTACGGCTCAGTAAGAGAGTTATATGAAACTCTTGATATTCAGCTACCTATATGCTGAAAAACTTTTTCACTTTCTTTAAATTTTCCTAGAAGTGTTCTAAGCTCACATGTAGGAAGGATACTACAGTCGGCTAGGGATCCGGATGGAGTAAGGCAGGTATTTTGAAATACTTGACTTGTCTCGAAACATAGAAGCAATTGTAGAGAGTACTATATAAATTGTTCTCAAAATGATTTTATATTCGTTTTCCATATAAACCATTTATTTCTCTTCACTTCAGTATGGTTTAAAACACGTGACAGTTCAATAGTAAAATAGTGGTTTACTTCTGTTTCCTTCAATACAGTTTAAAACATATGACAGTACAGTAGTAAAACCATAGTTTACTTCTTATCACTTCAGTACAGTGATTTTGTAAATATCCAAAACCGTTGGATAATTAGTTCATTAATTATTTCTACCTTAGAAATAATTTTACTGAAATCATTTCTATTAAACAATAATTTTTTGTGCTGTTTAATATTCCAGTGCCTTACAGTTTAGTAAAACCGTATCTTACAGTTCAGTAAAACAGTAATATTCAGTACAGTACCATTCGGTAAAACAGTACCTTGCATATCAGTAAAACAGTATCTTGATACGGTTCAGTCAGTAAACAGTAAACAGTAGCTACCAATTCAGTAAACAATATACAATAGCTTTCAGTTCAGTAAACAGTAATCAATGGCTACCATTTCAGTAAATAGTCAACAGTAACAGTATAGTTCAGTAAAACAGTGTTTTGGTATGGTTTTGCTCAGTAAACAGTACAGTAGTTCAGTAAAACAGTAATTCACAGTGTAGTACAGTAAACAGGATTCAGCAAATCCTTTTAGTAAACAGTAATCAGTAAGTGAGACTAGGCATCACCCTACAATTAAATCATGCTATCTTCGTCCACTAAGGGACACAGTATCAGTATTGTGATCTATGGTCATGATCTATAATATGTCCTCGGTGTACACTTGCTAGGTGACATCCGGACCGGAACGCTGATGACTAGCTGGTCAATCAGCCACGTGACAGTAATAGTAATGGTATGATGCATGAAACTCAGGGCCTAAGTCTCAAAATAGTATAAAACTATACCATAGCCTTTATGGATCTTATACATAATAAATCGAAATATTTCACAATTATCCATAAGGCTTACATGTATATATCCTCACATTTATGAAATAAATAAAATAAATAACATTTTTCAAAATATTTCATAAAGGCATAAATCATATTTTCCATATGGTGAAAACAATTAATTAATTAATCACATTGTAAAATAAAATCTCATGACTGTTTCTTTTTCACCGTAAAACATGTACGCACGCTTTTCCGTGCTTTCTACCAAAACATGGTTTTCAAAGTTATCGGAATTCAAATCAATTATTTTTATGATTTATGGAAAAATAAAATATTTATTTTCCAAATTCAACAATCCCGTCACCATGTTTTCCTCTATAAACACATGTAGAGACCTTCTAGTCTCAAAATACTATTTTTCATCTTTAATTAACCTTTATGGAAATTATAACAATAATTATTTCTATAATTAAAACCATAAAGATTATATAAGAAATCAAGTGAATATTTAAAGAATTATTAATAAAATACTCACTTTGTGTCTTTTCATCTTTCATCTTGTATTACGTGTAATTTACACATCGAGGGAAATTTTTGGTCATTTCATTTTCACAATTCTTGAAAACATGAATATTTTACAATTAAACATCAGTATATTCATGTTTTATGAAAAATAATCGATTTATCGATTTTCGTGGTTGAAAATCGTTTCTCGTGACATAAAATCATTTATTATGATTTTCGATAATTTTTGATAATTTTTCGACAGTATAACGGCTGCCGATTAGCTAGCCTCCTGCACAAAAAATACAGTTTATAATTTCAACCGATAAATCATCACAATTTTCTAGCCAATCATTATCAACAGCATTTATAAAATTAAATGCATATTTAAAACATAGTGCCGAATATCCTTACAGGCTGCACATGTCTCCTTTACTTGTCCCGGGTCGGCGACTGCCTCATTACGTCGCGCCCGTGTTCACCTCTCCCGATTCCATCGTTTCGGTCATCGAGGGTGATTTTCTAGAAATAAAATTCTATATTTTAGAATTTTTTCCACAATTTATTAAAAATTACTCGAAATTAATTTTTGAAAATTTCTTACAGAATTTCCGTAAATTTTCGAATTTTCGAAATTTTCGAATTCTCGAAAATTGCCCTTTTTCTCTTTTTTTTTCTTTTCTTTTTTTTCTTTCTTCCTTTTTCTTTTTCTTTTTCTTTTTCTTTTTCTTTTTCTTTTTCCTGGTCTGAACCGGTTCAGACCAATCAGACCGGTTCAGCCCCTTTGACGGCCGGTTCTCCTCCGATGACCGGTTCTCCGACGGTTCAGCCTTCCCATGGCTGGTGGAGATCACGACGAACCTACTGGTGGTCTCCGCTCATCCTAGATCGGCGGATCTGGAGGCGTGGGTCTCGGCATTTCCACCCCTTTTTCTTCCTTCCTCCGCCATTTTCCTTCACCACCGGCGACTATTTCTTTTTCCCTTACCTCCATCGAGGTTGGGGTTGTGGTGGCAGTTCCTAGACCGACCGGCACTGCCATTTCCCTCTTTCCTTTCTTTTTTCTTTTCCTCTCGGCTTCCGCTGATTTCCTCTCCTTCATTTCTTTCTCTTTTTTTTCGACGCCGGCGACCTCTTTCCTTCCTCTGGCCGGTGGCGTTTCTCTCTTCTCCTTTCTCCCTCGCCGACTGTGGCAGCTGCTGCTACCGTCAGCCTCTGGCTGGGAAGGGAATCGGGTTTCCCGATTCTCAGCCCTTGTCTCTTCTTTTTTTTTTTGTATTATATTTTTATTATAGTTATAAACTATATATTATACATATAATATTATTATTTTATATATATACTATTGTACTATATATATTATATAAAGATATATATTGTGTATTAACAAAATATATATTTAATATATATATATGTATATTTATATACTTTAAATTAAATAACATTTATATATATTTATATAAATGTAATAATAAAATATATATATACAAACTTTAGTGTAAAATATTATTTACATTTCTCTTATATATATATATATAAATATATATATATATATAAATATATATATATATTTATATATATATATATATATATATATATATATATATATACACAAGATATTATATTCATATACATATGACTTCATTACTAATGTATAATACTATATATATACATATATCAATGTATATCATATACTAATATATATATATATATATATATAATATACATATTTCCCATATATGTACATATGTATTTATATCTAAATATATTTATATAATATAATTATATAAATATATTTTTATACACCTTTTTATCTCTTATTTAATTTGAATTTCTTAATATCCAAATTTAAAATTCCTCCCTTCATTATTTTCTATAATTCCAATCTTATTCTTATTTCCAATTTAAACTTCCTTCACACGGATTTCCTAATTCGTCACTTCCTCAATTCACAAAAATTTTCACTAATATTTCCGATCTCTATTTATATTTATTTATTTCAACTTATCTATTTTCTTTAATATTAATTTTCAATTATTTAATACATACAGTGGAAATTTTGCGGTTAGCACACAAGTGGCTGGCAACCACAAAGAAAATATGGAAGAGGTGTGTCACGACCTGAAAGCCGCAACCTGCACTTGATACTCATACTTTTTCCTTCTTACAATTTTACAAACTAAATTTTTCCTTTTCATTTTACGGTTTGTATTCTGTGTCAGTGTAGTCACTAAACCATTTTTTTCATTCTTTAATTCAATTATAATTTAGATTAATCTCTAAGGTAGAGAAAGATCATTTATAGTCCATAATTTACTATTTCTTAGAAACAGATTGAAAATATCCCCCTTATATTTTGAGATTTTCCCAGTTAACTACCTGCAAATCATCACAAAGCAACAGAACAACTTTTTCCTCAATCCACAATATACTCACCAAATATGTATCATCTCAACAATCAGTATCCAAAACTAATCACCACATAAACATCATATAATATCATAATATTACATCAACTACTCATTATCCTAGTTTACATCCCATCCTATAGTGTTGTATAGAAATTGCCTAAAATAAAAGCATATTTGAGAGAAGTATTATAATACCAAATATTCAATAACAAGGACTTGAGAAGTCGACACACTATTAAATCTCTAGAACTGTCCAACATGTTCCTTCAATCAATCTGAAAAATAGTTCTCGTTTAATGAGTGAGAGCTCAGTAAGTCATTTATACAACTGCAAAAGTAGAATTTATACTGTTCTAAACGAAATGCATGAACTTGCAAGTTTGCAATCATAATTTACCATTTCAATCAGTAACATCTCATATTTATAACAAGATCATGTCCTAAAGATTTTAGGTGAGCGAGGGTTCTGGAGTATTGATTGAAGGGTAATTTAGAGTACCTCATTATCTCCATTCCCAATATCTGGCTATCACTCAAACCTCTAATTAAATTAATTTGATCACTTTCAATCTTCTAATCCTCATACTACAATACATCGCGCAATAATGCATCATGTATAATTCCAATATCATATACTATCAATTCATATTCACATCAATCTCATATTATATCATGTCTCAATTGAACACCATGTTCATATGCAATATCATATTAGCTCACTTACATTTGACAGTTATACTCTTGTATTATATCGAATCGTATCGCTTCTCATATGGAAAATCATGATCACAAGTAGTGTAAAGTCATAATACTTTTTATATAAATCTTATGTTTTATGTACGATGTAATGTCATGACATCAAGTAAATAGCATGTCGTTATTTCATAATTCGGCGTTCAAAACTTATGCAAGCTTTACTATATAAAATGGCTATAATTTCAAATCATATCACATATACTTTTGGAACATGTTCAAACATGTAAAATCTCAGTTCGTTTCATGTTACTTGTAATACATGTTAGAGTATGTACAATTCGCAAATCATATCATTTGCACTTTCAAGGCATGTTTAAAACAAAGCATATAATGTCTCAAAACATTTCGTATTCACTTTTAGAGCATGTCTAAAACATGAACAGCCTCAAATATTTCTCATATACTGTAAAACAATGTTAAGTCTAGAATTCATATCAAATAAAACTATACTCTAGATAGCATATCAAATCATATTTGAGACTAGGCTGAATCCCTAATACTCTATCAATAAAGACTTACTTCACTGTAGCGAGCAATGAAAAATCATGTCATCGTCCCCTGAAAACCAATTAGGGCGCTATCTATGGCCATAGACCTCATGTCTCTCAGCCCCACTGATTAGTTGTGACTGAGCCCTGTCCATGACTATTGTCGGATAAGCATCTCTGCCTAATGAGTAATCTCCAATTAAACGGTTTCCACTATACTTTAGTGAATTTAACTCTCTTAGGGTGCCTATAGTCTCATAAAACATTTAAACATTTCACTTTTCTTATGAAAACAATGTAAAGTATGTAACAAATTTCTTTAAAATCATTTACATATATAAATACATACACTTACACTGTATACTCAGTCTTTTGAAAACAATTCAAACATCCAAATTATTCATATAAGTATTACATGAAGGAATCCTTTCAAAATCTCAAGTTGTAAATGAAACATGTTTAATGGTGATGTCGTTAAACGTAAGAGTTTAAAGCAATATTATATAGTACCCATGAAATGCATCAATGCAATATCATTTCCCCTAGTGATGCTTATATGTCAGTATCACATTGAATCATTTCCTCATAAGATTGCATCTTTATGGTACCTTATCAAGCTCTATATCATTCTTTCATTTCACTTCACTAAATCACAATTTCATAATATCACCTCTTATACTGTACTATCTCAACAAACTCTGCTATACTATTCCAAATTTCTTAGTTAAGTTGACTCTCTAAGCATTTAAATCATATACTGCACCATATCAACAAACTTTGTTCTACTATTTCAAGTCTCTTAGTTAAGTCGACTCTCTAAGCATTTGAATCAACATACCATCATACATTAACCTATACAATATAATTCTACTTCGACATTATATAAATATCTTACAGACTTCTGTGCTCAAGGCTCATGTGTCGAGCTTAGTTCGAGCTCGGTTATCACCTTAGCGCCATGTTACACCTTTAAACATGATTGTACTAGATTAGTGCCAATTTATAAGAGTCATTTTCTAATTAAATTTTAAAATTTGTGGCACTCCGGAGTTGTCTTACCAATTTATAGCTTAATGTACATGAAAGCCGAACTTCGCATGCATGCACCAAATTTCATGTACACACCAGACTTAACGCATGTACACCTTTAAACATTAGTAATTTACTTAGTATAAATTTAATAAAAATCAAAATATATACGTATTTAAATTTAAACGATGTTGACTTACCTATAAATCCAAGCCAATATATATAATTCCCTTTCCTTAAATATATATATATTTCATTTATTTTCTTTCTTTCTTTTCTTTCCTTTCTTTTTCCTTTCTTTTTCCTTTCTTTCTTCTCGGCTTGGAATAGCATGGTAGCAAGCTGCCCACCGAACAGCCCCTGGTTTGTCACCTTCTCCCATCCCAAAACATCACCCGAATAGCCTCCTTTACCGGCCTTATATCACCAGCCTCCATAGCCCTAGATTAGCCTTGAACCCAGCCAAGTTTCAGCCAACAAGATCTTGCCGAGAACCATGTAAATACCTCTATTTCCAGCAGATCTTCCTGGCCCCAATTCACCCTTGCTGTGAGCCTAAACTTCAGCACCAAAAGGCCTGCTTACAGCCCTTGTTTCAGACCCCAACTCAGCCCCAAAGATTCACGCTACAGCCTTGTTCAATCAGCCTCCTTAGCTATCATGAACTGTCTCTGCTCTAGCCCTTTCCTTTTTTCTTTTTTTCCAGCCACCAAAAGCTCTCCCGAACAGCACCTAAATACGAATCAGCTTCTCGTGCACCACCATTCATTCTCCAAATGCCATTATTCAGCTTCCACCTTACGATTTGCCTCCTCTGCTACCGAACCTATCTTCCTCAACCCAACTTTGCTCTCATTCTGTCGGTTCTGTCTCCTTCAAATCTTGTCTCTTTCCACTCATCAGCCACCCTTGTCCAACGCCACTTCCAGCCTTGAATAAAACCCCAACAATCAACGCCTCTCCCTCCTGTTTCCATTTCCACACAGCCACTGTTAAGCAGCCCAAATACCGACCAAATACAACTCCAGATTAAACTTCAAATGCCACGGTGAGTTATCTTTCAGCCACCTATGTTCTGGCCATTTCCAGCCCTTGGTCCATGCTGCTCCGAGCAGCACTTTGTAGGGGCGGTGAGGCAGAAGCGAGATGGTACAAAGGGGGTCGACGGCGAGATGGGAGGATGAACAAGGTGTAGAGGGTGACAGAGGGCGAATGGGAGAAAGTAAGGGACAGCAGAGAGATAAGTGAGTTGAGAGAAACAATTTAAAAATTAAAATGTCAAGAATGAGAGTAATGGGGAGGCAGACTGATTCGATGGGTTAGTGGATTTTCCCACCAACTCATAAAAATATTTATATTTTATTTTTTATTATTTTTTGATTTAATTGTCAAATAAGTTTTCAACTTTTAGCTCAAAATGGAATTCAACCCTCAACGTTTTATCGTATAAAATTCAGTCCATAAACTTTTATTTCAGTGAAAATAGACCAAATCTGTTAAATAAACTAACTGCCGTTAGTTTTACCTACGTGGCATGCCACGTGGCAGCTAACTAAGCTATCCACGTCAGCTGCCACGTATGCAAAACTAATGGCAGTTAGTGTTATTTAACAGATTTTGACTTAAATGCATAATTGTAAAAGGTTGAGGGTTTATTTCCACTGAAATAAAAGTTTATGGACTGAATTTCATGCGATAAAATGTTGAGGGCTGAATTCCTTTTTAGACTAAAAGTTAAGGGCTTATTTGGCTATTAAGCTTTATTTCTTTTATATAAAATACATATATATATATATATATATATCTTTTCTTTTATATTTATATATAAATATATATATATATATTATATTTACATTTGTCTTTTAGTAACTAATATATATATTTATAGACATAAACATACATACATTTATCTTTTCTAATATAGGTAATGCATATATATATATATATATATATATATGCATTTATTCTAGGATATATATATCGATTATATATAATATTTTAAATTCCTTAAATCTATTTTATTTTAATATATGTGTATATTCACCTTATACTACTGTGTATATTTATTTACCCATGATATGTGTATTTAAATTCCTTGTTCTTTCAAGTATATTTATATTTGTTTATGTATCTATTTCCAAACATATACATATATATATATATATATATTTTTTCACTTGTGATTTATATATACCTAAACGTATATATTTATTATCTTATTTTTACTTCATTTGATCATTTATATTTATATATATTTTATAATTAATTATACATATGTATTTGTGTATGTACGTATGCACGCATACATGCATGCATGTGGCATGCATTTGGTTGTGTTCTTGCGTGTACGTAATCCTATATGTGCCTATAATTTCATTCCTTTCGTTTCCATGATATGATCTATGATCTCATTTTTGAAATCTCGAACTTATATTATTGTATTATATTCACTTGAATTACACAATGAGTACATATTCAATTTTAAGAAAATTTACGATTCTCACAAAGTGCCAATATTTTAATATCAAGTTGACTAGTGCAGGACTAGGTAACTATTTCAATAGTATCCTACAATTATTTATTAATATTCATATATTAAATTTCAAGATATTCATACAGTAAATTAATTTATTATTTCCATTAATATTTTATGCACTTTTTATATTTATTTTAGTGAAATTTGACTTCAAATTAATGGTGGGACCAACCATACTAAACTACCATTCTTAATTCCCTTTAATCCCACTTATGTCTTAATCTTTACAAAATGATTCAAACTAATTAATTAAATTTCCAAATATTCGTATTTACCTTCAGAATATGCTTAATTAAGATTATATAATTCAAGGTTTGACTTTCTAGGGGATTTGATTGGTCAAAATAGTGAAATTATTAATATAGCTCTTTTTAATCTTCTAAGGTATTTTCGTGTGATTTCGATCTACGATTTAAAACTGGATGAGACGTCATCACATGAGGGTTTATCTATCATATTCAATGTGTCAAAATTTATCATTGGCTATATGCAATAGTACTTTCCCGACCTAGGGGTAAAATTGTAATTTTGCACAACTTTTGACTTGTTTCCCAAGGCATGCAATAATGAAAGGATTCAAGGTGTGAGTACTTACCATTGCCATCTTTCACTCCAAAAATCATTATTGAGAGGTTTGTATCCCTTTAGGCCTTAGAAATCTCAATAAAACCTACGATTCGCTTGTCCCCTAAAACACTAATTTATAATAAATTCATTTACTATCTTTAAGTTTAATTATTCTATTTCCAAAATGAAATTATATAAAGAGAAGAAATTGAGAATCTCACATCAGGTTTTATATATATATATATATATATATATATATATACATATATATATTAAAATTATAAAGTAAAATTATAAAGTACTTATATTATCACCATGAAATAATTTTTGTTTAATTTTTTTAATTTTCTTTGAATTTTTTGTTTAATGTTTTAAATTTAGTAAATATAATTATTATTTACCTTAGAATTGGATTAGGGACATCGATATTACATAGGGAACAATGAAATTTTTCACTCCAAAAATCATTATTGAGAGGTCTGTATCCCTTCAGGCCTTGGAATTTTCATTGGGATCCACGATCTGCTTGTCCCCTAAAACACCAATTCATAATAAATTCATTTGCTATCTTTAAATTTAATTATTCTATTTTCAAAATGAAATTATATAAAGAGGAGAAATTGAGAATCTCACATTAAGTTATATATATAAATATATATATATATATATATATATATATATTAAAATTGTAAAATGCTTATATTATCACCATGAAATAATATTTGTTTAATTTTTTTGAATTTTTTTGTTTAATGTTTTAAATATAGTAAATATAATTATTATTTATCTTGGAATTGGATTAGGGACATCAATATTACATAAGGAACAATGAAATTTTTCACTCCAAAATTCATTATTGAGATGTCCGTATCCCTTTAGGCTTTGGAATTGTCAATGAGATCGACGATCCGCTTATCGCCTAAAACACCAATTCATAATAAATTCATTTGCTATCTTTAAGTTTAATTATTCTATTTCCAAAATGAAATTATATAAAGAGGAGAAATTGAGAATCTCACATCAAGTTTTATATATATATATATATATATATATTAAAATTATAAAATGCTTATATTATCACCATGAAATAATTTTTGTTTAATTTTTTTGAATTTTTTGTTTAATGTTTTAAATATAGTAAATATAATTATTATTTACCTTGAAATTTGATTAAGGACGTCAATATTACATAACGTACAATGAAATTTTTCATTAATTTTAAACAATTTTTTGTTGTACCCACATAACTTATAATACCAACCAAAAGTTGGATTAACTTTCATGATAGTTTCTCTATTGCTGAAAGATTTTCCATATATATAAAACACAAAATCAAAATAGTGAATAACAATATACATTCTAAATCAATTATATATTAAATTATATTGCTATATATTTTATCATTGAATAAGTATATGTTAATCTAATACCTTTAACAGTGACTTTGTGACCAATACTTTAATTACAGACAGAAGTGTCTTATTTATAAACATTGTAACCTCATTCGATGCTAGTCTTTTTGTGGTGTGCGATAAAATTCTATGTCAGAAAATCTTTAGATAAACTAAATACAAAAAGTAATAGAAATTTTTGTTTTTGACTCTTAAGATCCATGAGTACCAAGCATTGATAAAAAAATGAATGATCAATTGCCATTTATATAATAACAATGGAGAAAATTAAAAATTTTAATATATATATATATATAGATATAGATGTTACATTTTAGGCAATTAAAAAATTATAATTGATAAAAGATGTAGAAATATATTTTATATTTTGTAATATTAGTGTAAAAACATGATTACATGTTACGTATTAATTTAAAAAATAAAAAATATAAAAAATGATGTTATCATTTAGAAAATTAAAATAATTTAATTAGTAATCAATAAATGTAAGATGTTATATTATTGTATGTTATATACTATATTACTCATGCTAATTTTAAAATATAGAGATATAGATATTATTTTTTAGAAAGTAAAAAAAATTGATAAAAGTTAAACGTATAGATATTATATTTTTTAATATTAAGGTAGATAGAGATAAATGATAAGTGATTTTTATTTAATTTTAATCTATGTATAGATATAAATGTTTATATTTTAAAAATTGAAATATATAATTAATTTAAAAAGATAATTGATTTATTTTGTATCTCTAATATATTTATATAGAGAGAGTTCTATCTTTTTTAAACTTGAAAAGATATAATTTTTTTATTTTAATATATTACACTTGTCAAGCATTTAAACTATCCACATAAGATATTTTACTTATAGTCAAATATTTTGACTTATATATATAAGATTATTTTTATTAAAATTAATAATTTAATTTAAAAATAAAATAAAATAAAAATTAGAACCTAACCGATTCAAAACTAGAATGGAGGTTCTGGTTCAACAAATCGATCCAATTTCTACCATAATTGATATGGATCAAAACTGGAACCAGTTCATAAAAAAAAATGAGTCGATGCAGCTCGATAAAATAAGTCGAACCCGATAAAGTCCGGCCCGGTTCGGTTATTAACATGTCTATGCTAGAGGTGGCAAATGGGCGGGTCGGATCGGGTTTGGGTTGGATCATTTTGGATCGGATCATTTCAAGTTAAGAAAAAATCGGATCATTTTGGATTCGGATCATTTCGGGTTCGGATAAGGTCGGGTTTGGGTCAAGGAAAAATCGATCTATTTCGGGTTTGGATCATTTCGGGTTCGGATAAGGTCGGGTTTGGATAAAGGAAAAATCGGTCTATTTCGGATTTGGATCATTTCGGGTTCGGATAAGGTCGGGTTTGGGTCGTTGACTTTTTTAGTCAATTCGGGTTGGTCGGATTTGGATTCGGGTCGATTTGACAGATTTATTGGATTAAGCTTTGGTCATCTTGATGTAATTTATCTGATATAAAAATCAACTGAAACCATATTTCTAAGAACTACAAAACTCATGAATATAAAATTATCTTCTTACATGACCTATAGTACAATTGGGATTGAAATAATCAAAATATTTAATAATCTGTATGATAGTTTTCTTTATAATATATTTACCAATATTCATAAATTAATTACGTTAATTAATAACTTTTGAATCAAAGTGATTTAATAATCCATACTAAATATTATAAAACAATACTATATATCTCTCTTTAATTTAGTTTGATTTTTTATAGAATAATTAGAGACATTAGTGTAGATGATATAGCTTCTGTACTCTATTATAGATTAACCATTAAATAATTATACATTATGTTCAAATGAATGCAATATAAAAGCGAATATTTAAATTAAACTATATTTAAAAAATATATAACACTCATATTATTGAAAAAAATTATATTTTTACTATATTAAAATACTTTGATATTTAATTTTAACATTTAAATATTTATTAATAATATTAAATTTAAGTTTGAATATTTTCAGGTTTGAGTAAATTTGGATTCGAATCAATTTGGGTTTGGATCAATTTGGGTTCGGATCAATTCGGGTTCAGGTTAATCTAAATTCGGATGAATTTGGGTTCGGATAAATTCGGGTTCGGATCCGGTCGGGTTTGGATCAATGTAAATTCGGATAAATTTGGTTTCGAATCAATTCGGATTCGGATCGGGTTGGATTTGGATTGTTAATTTTTTTAGTCAAATCGAATCGGTCGGGTTTGGATTCGGGTTAATCGGACGGATTTTTCGAGTCGAGTCAATTTTTGCCACCTCTAGTCTAGGCTCTACCATCGGAAAGGAGCCGGAAATCTTATTGTTCAAGCTAGAACCACCCGCACTTGATTTAACCTCCTGTGTTTTGGACATGAGGTCCGCATTAATTTAGGCACTGTGTATTTTTCACGGCGTTGGCTCCCTGCAGATAGCCACAGATAGCCAGTTAAGGTGAAAACCTCAAATGTCTCAGTTTTCTTCTTTATATCAAAATCTAATCCTTTTTGGACTTCAATGAAAACAGCCCGCTATTCACAATTGCTTTTTTGTCCTTTCTGTGCTTTTTAGCAGGTCTTCATGGCTTCCCTTACTGCAAGTTTGCCTCCGCCATTGTTTTTACAGGGTAGAAAGACCCTTTTCAGGACTCTTCAGAAACTCCCAGTTTCGTCTAGTGGAGGTATGGCATATTCTTTTACTTATCCTAAAGCAACTGTCTTTTTGGATTTTACTGTACTTAAAAATACTATGGTTCAGTTGTAACTGCTGCTATTCACTTGGATAGTTTTTGGTTAGTTCATGGTTGAATTTGAGCCTTTGTTTTCAACAATTTTCACTTTTTATGTTAGTTACAGGTTTTTATCAGATATAGATGATGATGCCGTTAGTTACATATAGATTTTTATGGGTTATTATGCAACTTTTGAAACAAAAAGGGCTTAAAGTAAAAGGAAGAAACTTTCACTACTAAAAAAAATTGGACTTAGATATCAAACAGGGGATACTTGAGAGGAAAAATGGGGCAACGCGTATTTTAGGAAAGGTTTATAATCTTCGAAAATTTGGTTTAGATGATTGATATTAAATTTTGGGGAATTAATGTGGGATTTTTGCTAAAACAGTGGCATATTGTGTTAATTGCCCTCATTTCAGTGCTCCAGCTAATGACTTTCAGAATCTCGGATTGTTTTGATTATCCTTCAATCATGCCCTTAGGAATCTAGTGTAGCTACAGAGCAATTACTTGAAATTAAATTACGTGTCTAATTAGGACAACTGGTTGGCATGGGTGGCAAGCGGCCCTCGTCCCTTAAGTAAGGCTAGGTTCGAATCCTGACTTGTGTATGGAGTGCCAGTGTTGGGAGGGGGACAAGCCTAACCACGCTCTGCTTCTCCCAACTCCGGAATAGTCACCGAAGGTGGAAATTGGGGGGTTTCGACCTAAAAAAAAAATTACGTGTCTAATTAGGACTTATTCTTGGGGCATATAGAGTTTTCTTTTCTTTTCTTTTTATTTAGTTTTCTCTGATGTCGGTGGAAACCTTGTTTGGCAATCAGGTTCTATTAGTTGCAGTATTTCTTGCTTTGTGTGATTTTTAATCTTTCCCGTTGTTTCTTGATTATCTTGCATTGCAGAGAGAAACCGTGCCGTTATTGTCAAGGCCACAGGTGATAGCACAGAGTCTTCAACCTCACTTAGTATTGTCAAGTCTCTGCAAAGTGTTGTAAGTTTCTCTCTCTCTCAGACACACAAACACACATCATCATCATCATCATCATTGCACTGCCTTTATTCAAGAAATAGCAGCATTTGTATGCTTAAATTTTGTATAACTTTTTTTTCCTTCTGTGGTTTCCATACAATGAGGGATGCTTGGTTGTTATAGATTCAGAGAATAGGAAACCAAAAGTTCTTTTTACTCAGGTTTCTTTTTTCATTTTTGTTTATGCGGTTATTCTTGACTCTGCCTTAGGCAGCAGCTTATAAATAGCCATCATATTTTGTTTTTCTGATATAGCATTAATTTGTGTGAAACAGTGGGATAAATCTGATGAAGATAGGGTTGGCCTCATTGGTCTGGGCTTTGCAGCTATAGTAGCCCTGTGGGCATCAACAAATTTGATTTCGGTAATATGATTGAATTAAAGTTTTGAGCCGGGTTTCTTAATTTTGACTATTGGAGTCCGTCTTATTAATAGCTTTGAGATCAAAGAGTACTTCTAATGGCTTCAACCCCATCTCTCTCTTCTTTTGATATGAACAGGCTATTGACAAATTGCCACTTATCCCGAATGTGCTGGAAATTATTGGAATATTGTTTTCTTCGGTAAGTAAGCTGATACAAAAACTAAAACTTGTTGCTGAGAACGCTAACTAGTTTATAAAGACTGAAAATCTCCTTTTTTTTCTTTTTTAATTTTGGATCCTCCATTAGCTTTCAGCCCATGGTTAATATTTCCATGGTATAAGTTTATGTTTTCCCATTTCTCCTCCAAGGCTTAAACTACTAATATTTTTCTTCCTTTTCAGTGGTTTATCTATCGATATCTCTTGTTCAAACCTGATCGGTAAGTACAATTCCTTGACTTCAGAGATTGGTTGGTGGTGAAACCCGTAGATGTTACTTGTACATGAGATCAGATTTTCCTACTTTGAGGAAGAGAACACCATAGCTGATTCGTGGAACTTTTACTCAGTCTGGACCAACCTAACTCTCAATTTTCACTTTCTTTCAGGGAAGAACTGTCCCAAATCATCAAGAAGTCAATCTCAGAAATTTTTGGACGGTGAATTCTGCTGGCAACATGTACTTGCATGTAATTGAGGGTGTAATTTCTGTACATCACAAATGACCAACCCTGCAGTTGGTATGTGGTTTGTGTTGCAGGTGGTTATCGAAATATAGCAGCAACTTCATGGTGTTATCTTTCTGTATTAAGTGTGATGCTATAAAAGATCTGATCAATGCTATGTAAAAGATATGTAAACTTCAGTAATGTTTTAAGTTCAAGTGTCGCGTCTCAACTTGTTTAGTATGCTGTCTCCTACGGTGAGCCTTTACGGAGTACATATTTCAGACCATGAACTTTAGGATATCACAGCCGCCTGCTGGCGTCCTGTTTGGACAAACTTCAGTTCCTGTCTTCTCCATTGGGACTGCTCTAGCAGATGCCTGATCAGAACTGGTTTGCCCCTCCTAACATGTAAGAAGATAGGATAAATGGGAAGGGAGAGGCATCATAAAATTATTAGAGTTATCGTAAAATTTATAATATATTAAAAGACGTGTCATCATTTTAATTATGTTTGTGGAATTAAAAAATTTCACTAACGGTATATTGTATAATTATTTATAAAAAAAATTATAAGAAATTTAAATGTCAAATTTCAAACATTAGAAAAGACTTTTAATCTGTCTCGAACCACAGTATGATTTATAGTAATTTACCCTAAAAAGAAAATCTATTAATAAAACCTAAAAAGTCTTGTTGACATTTATTCTTGAGTCTCTCTCTCTCTCTCTCTCTCTCTCTCTCTCTCTCTCTCTCTCTCTCTCTCTCTATATATATATATATATATATATATATATATATAAAATTTTGTTTATTAATAAAATGACATTTTAGTTATAATTGATTAACAGTAGGTAATAATTGATTGGCAGTCTCTTTGGTACATCAATGTATCCAAATCAAGTATAAACTTATAAACAAAAAATAATAATATAGTAGAACTCCTTTAAATTATTTTTTTTAAATTAATAATAATTATGGTTCCAATTCAGACCACTATAAAAATTTAATAAACCCTCTATAGTATTAATTAATAAATTTTTTAAAAAAATCTAATGTAAAATTTCAATCCCAACGTGCTACATAAATTAATAATTTGATAAAAAAAATATAAAATTTATTACATAATATTCAAGAACTAAAAAACATTTTAAGATTTTTTATTTCAAAAATTAAAAAAATAAAATATATTATAAACCTTATAATTTACAAACTAAATCTTTTTCAAATTAATAACCCCTCAAACGACCTTATTATAAGGTTATGAGATCTCATGATATATTCAATATCTCATGAAAAATTTGATAAATAATAAAATCAAAAAAATATATGTAAATAATAGTTTAACAAGTCAACAGGTAATCTTTACTTTAACTATATATAATATAAATTACATTTTTATCCATTCCAAAATCAACAAGATATTATAAATTATATTTTTATTGATTCAAAAACAAGATATTGTAAATTACATTTTTATCCATTGAAAAAATAACAAAATGAATATCAATTTAAAAAAATATGTAACATATTACTATCAAATTTTATTTTTTTACTTTATACCTTTAAAAAAATAAATGTAACGCCTCGATTACCAAAAAGGTCGATCTAAATTTTATTCTTACTCAGACAGTTGGTTGGGCTTTGTGTAGTGTAATAGACTTTAAGTTAAGCTAAACTTTATATTAGCTAAATCAATATCCATTAATTTATATAACATAATTGCTATTAGATCATTTTCTTTTCTAACTTCAATCCTACTAATAATCTATTTAACTTATGGATTTAATCCATTAATTCTCAAATTAGAAATATTTTCTAAGTCTAACTTCATTAAAAATCTTTTTGACTTCTATGAACATTCTTTTAATTACTAACTATAAAATTCATTTAATAATTATACCTTGACAAAAATTTATCCTTTATTCAAATTAAATCTCACTAATAATCGATTAAATCTATATATATATATATATATATATATATTTTTATTTATTTATTTATTAAGTATTAAATTTATAGACTTTTACATAAAAACTTATGGATTATTCCTTAGCCAAATTCTTGCATTTGCTCTACTTAATTTTTTTTGCCAATTTTTTTGTTTTACAATATTAATCTTAATTCATTATCACTTTAATTTTTATTATTACTATTTATTTAAAATTTTATCAACATCATTTTTCTTTTCTTTTCTGTTTTCTTGTCTTTTCTGGTTTTCCTTTCACTGCCAACAGCTCACGTTTTTCCCCTCTCCAACAGGTTTTGACCTGCAGCTGCTTCACTCATCTTCATGGTTTTTCCTTCTTTGTTAAATTCAATCTTTATACACATCATCTACTCACTTAGTAATTTCTTCAAACATGTTCAATTCATCCAATTATCATCACCACAATTAAGTTACAACACAGCCATACCCATCTCACGCCATTCTCTGTTTCACAAAAATCATCATCCTCATTCAGCCCATGTTCTACAAGTCATCACTACAATTTGTTCAAATCAATTTCCACTCATCATTCACTATCATTTTTTTTATTGCTGTATATATGAAAACAATAATATTTTCCTTCAAGTACAGTCATGGCCGAACACCATAAGAATCATCTACCAAGTTTCTTGTTTCAATCATAGTTACCAACATCATCTACCCATCTCTTATTCACATAAGCACCAAAGCAAAATCACCTTACCTGTGCAAAGATCGGTGCTGCCAGCCCAAACCAGTGCTCCACGTTAATTTTCAGCCCACTATTTTTCCAGTTTTGATAAGCTCTTTTAATGGGAAATTGGGTTGACGAAGGAAACTTAATGTGTTGAAAGGTTGAAGAGAGGGTTTACATGGTGAGTGAAGGCGACGTGAGGGAAGAAGAGAGGAAGAAAGAGGCTACTGCAGTTGTAACGGGGCTGAATTATGAGATCCCAAATTTTTTTTTTTCTTCCTATACTTATTAAAAGTGCTGAATTAAAATATTGAGTAGAGTTATGAAAATTAATTTTTCTATGTGCTATGGTTAAAAAATAATAATAAATAAAATAAATGTGAAATCGATCAAGGCCTAATACATGAGCTTCTCCTGAAAAAATTTATAAGATTATAGTTAAAGAATAACATACATACATACATATATATATATATACATATATATATATATATATATATTTATATATAGACCTGCTCATTGGGCAGGCCGAGCCGGGCCGGGCCTAAGGCACATAATAACATATTTTGATTAAGCCCAAGCCCGACCCGTAAATTCGGGCCTGGATTTCAGTCCAGGCCCGTTTTTAATTTTACTATATAAGCCCGGGGCCAGGCCCTGTCCGACCCGCCTATATTTTATTTTATTTATTTTTTTTTGTATTTTATTTTCTATTTATCTGTTTTTTATTCTTTTATTCACTTCAAAATTTAATTTGATTTGTCAAATTTTTCATGTTAATTTTCATATTTTATATATATAATCATGTTTATTAATCAATAATATTTTATATACATATAATTATATTATACTTAATAGATATATTTAAAAAAATTAATTAACAATATGTTCAGGTCAGCCCAGGCCTTTGATAGTCAAGCTCGGGCCCAGTTTTGATTGGACCTGAAAATTTTGTCCAGATCCGATAAATGCGTCTAATATTTTTGTCCAAGCCTGAACAAATTTCGAACCGGCCTTCGGGCTTAGGCAGGTAGCTCGGCCCTTAAGCAAGTCTATATATATAGAATGAATAAAGATTAATTGTGAAATTAAATTGAAATATACATGATAATGTATAAAGGGGAAAAACATTTAGTTAAGGATAATATGTATGTGATTGAAGTAATCTTTATAATTATAAAAGGTATATAATAAATATACCAAGTGAGCAAAGATTACTAATGAAATTAAAATTAGAAAAGAATGAGTTTGAGTAATAGTATGTATTTAGATAAAAGGAAAATGGTAGGGGGTTTATGTTAAATTCATAATTTAAAGGTTAAAGAAATGTATATTAAGCTTAAAATGATTACTGAAGAAATTAGGTGGAGGAAAAAAATGATTTAATTGTAATTATATTATGTTATTTAATAAGAAATAAAGTAAATTAATTTTGAAAATTAATAAAAATAGAAGTAGCTATGATATAAACAAATGGTGAATTAATATTAATAATGAATAAAAATTGTTGGTAAAATTTGAATTAGAAAATAATAATATAATGTAATAATGAAATATTGGTTATAATAAATGATTAAATAAGTAAATAAAAATAAAATAAATTCTGAAATTTATAAAACAACACAAATGGTAAAGGAGTAAATACTAAAATTTTAAAGGGCCATTTGTCTTTTTCTGTTCCCACAGTCAGAATATTTGTCGAATAAAATAAATATTTATGTTAATATGGGACAGAGCATCATCTTCGACCTTTTTCCTTGCCGACTTAATCGTTTACTGCACATATTTCCTCTTTCCTCTCGTTTTCTTCATTTTGCTCAAGGAATTCATCATATCTCATCACTAAAAGACCAAGCAATCTTCAGAAGATATCTCCCACACCTTAAAAGCATCTTAAAGCTGGAATTTTGGGGGGCTGAATGACTGAATTTCAGGCTGATTCTTTGTTGCCCTCTTCGGTTTGGTGAGGCAAGGTAAGAGAAGAAACATCTCATTCAATTCTACTTAATAATTATGATTGTAGGGAACTAGTAAAACATATTTATAGCTTTGAATTAAATCAAAGCTTTGTATAGGAGCTCTACATTGGTTCAGCCATGTGAGGGAAAAGGATGAATCTTTTTTATTTTAATCCACGTTGGGTTGGAGATGGTAGTGGGTGACGTGGGGAACTTGATTAAAATATGATTGTAGTGATAGTGTGGAAAAACCTGAAAATGGGTATGGTGTTAAAATACCATTCGGCCATGGCTGGTATTTAGGAATAACCTGGTGTTTTTAATTCCTAAAAAAAAAATGAAAAAGGGCAATACATACTGAGTAAAGTGAAAACAAAGTGCTGGAAAGTAAATAAATTGATATGTAAAGATTAAAGAGTAGTTCGGCTAGACAGGGGATATACAAACAGAACAAGGTGAATTTGGGTTTTTATAGGTATGGCGTGATGTGTAGGGGAAAATAAAAACAACCAAAATTCTAAAGGAAATTGTGAAATTATAGGTTGACTATTAAAAGAGGTGTTTAGCTATGGAAGAATGGTGAGAATTTTCTTACAAAATATGCAGTGGCGTGAAAGGGGTAGTGTTCGGCCAATGGGTAGGCTGAAAATATGGTGATGATGATGATTTCTCAATGTATATGGGACGTCTGATGAATAAATTAAGGGGACTAAATAAAATTTCCAAGTTAAAGTGGAAGGAAAAAAATAAATGAAAAATAATGGAAATAAAGTCATGGGGAATTTCAGCCAAGTTTAGAAGAATTGGATTTGAGAAAAGAATAAGATTTAAATGCAATTATGTTTTGGTATTTAATAGAAAGTACAATAAATAAATTGTTGAAATTAATAAAATGGGAAATAGAAATTAAATATTATTCATTAAAAATTATAGTATGGAATTTTAAATATAATTGAAATTATTTTGCAGTGTAAAGTTCGAAAGATAAGAAGATGTGAATAATGCTACCAGATTTTAATATTGAGCGGGAGTAGAGGTAAGGAATCTTATACAGAAGTAGCTTAGGAAACCTATGATTGCACAGATTTATATTGAAAAGCTATATGAATTCTAGAAATTAATTTTTATGATTCAACTGTTTAATTACCTTGATTTCCTTCAAAGAAAAATGGATATTTTAAAATTAATTTTATATGAACTCTTACATGGTTTAATTACATGAGAATTGTTTCAATTATTTATACTTGAGATAAATTACTGTAATATGTGATGAAAAATTATTGGATATTTACAAGTTGATTATTGAGAATTTTAATGATTTTATTACTGTTAAATGTAATGCTTAATGATTTTACTGTTATGTTTTGACTGAAGAGAATTTTGTGAAATGATTTTCTAATTGTGACTGTATATTTATTGAAAATGATTTTTGAGACAGTTACTCCCCGGTAATCATGCATACTGTTTTGACTGCGAGACTTTGATCAAATTCATAGGTTTGTTGTTTATGACTACAAGACTCTAACCAAGTCCATAAGTTTATGACTGTGAGACTTTAATTTAGTCCGCAGGTATTGTATATGATTGCGAGATCTAATCAATCCGCAGGTTTTTGACTGTGAGACTCTAGTCAAGCTCATAGGTATCCACAGTAAGCACTTGACTAGTGCGAACTGTGACTGATCGACGATGGGCATTCGTTACTGTTTTTTGTTGTGCATGAATCTACTGAATGGTGACCATCTCTACTTATTTGAGTTATGAATTATTTACATATTGAATTGACTGAATTGAAAAGAAAGATATGTTTATGGTGAATGATAGTAAGTGATGATTTTAAATGAAATGATTTTACTGTATTGTTGCTTTCTACTGTTTACATGTAATATTACTTGGATGATGATTATAGATGATTTTTAAAGAATTGTTTTTACTGTACAACTGTATTTTAAATCTGTTCATTAATAGATTTGCATCATTGGCAAATAAAAATTTATTAAATGATTTTATCTGCACATAGTAGCATAGTTAAGCTCTTTTGTATAGGTTTTCTTACTGAGCATAAACTCACTCCTCTATTTTTTCACCTAGATTATTTGCTGTAAATTTCGCTCACAGTAGAGGAGCTTACTTTTGGAGCATACAGTATTTCTTCGGGGCGTGCGTATCGTCCATTGAAGGTATATTGTATTTTATTTTATATATATTTCAGACGTTGTGTACAATACTCACTAATCGTAAATAATTGTGGGGATGTAAATTAATAGAATTGGTAGTGTGTTAGTAAGTAGAACCTGAAAAATTGTATTTGAAAAATGTTATGAATATAAGAATATATCTAGTAATGGATATGGAACCTTATTACTATTGATTTTAAATTTGAATTTTGTAGTTATGAGATTATTGTATTGGTTTATATGATATGACAAAAGAAAATGACACTGACAAACAGTCTAACCTTTTTAAAAGAAAGTGAAAAAGTTAATGGTATTTTTATGGGAAACCGAACGTTACATGAACAGAGGAAAAATCGGTGCAGTAGAGAAGAAAAGAGGAAGCAAGGCCGGTGGAATGGCTGAATTTGAGTCATGTTTGTCTTCTTTTATTTACATTTCATCTAATAAAATTTTTCCACCTAGATTGCTTAATTAAACATCCTCTCTTTTCTCTCCTTTTCTTTTTTTTTTCTCAATTGGGTCTGAGGCAGCAAGCTTCCACGTGAAGTTTGCTGCGATTTCTTTCTTCTTTTCTCTTTTTTTTTTCATTTATTTATTTTATTATTTTATTTATAAATACATAATAACAATATATCATGAATATATTTTTTATTAACAACTACATATATAACTTATATTAACACTTTTGTATATATATTTATATATATATATATATATATTTATATATATATTCTTAACATATACTATATATATATTCCTATATGTTTAAATTTTATATTTTACAATATAATTATTTATATTAAAAACATATTTAAATATAATTTATATATTATATACAATCCTTAAAACATATGTTTATCCATTTTGTTATTTATTTCTATATATATTTATTGCTCATAATAATATTTATTTTTCATATATATGTGTGTGTGTATATATATATCTTTGTACATACATAAATATAATATAATATATATATATATACACACATTTTATTATCAATTTATTTAAATTTTTAAGTTTCTTAACGCCCAAATTAATTTCCTATATATTAAATCTACAATTCGTTAGTTAATCAGGTATCATACCCTAAAATCTTCCAATCTCATCGTAAATTTATTTTTTTATTATTATTTTATCTATTAACATTGAAAGTTCAATTAACAGAACCCTAATCCCAAAATAGGAGAATTCATGATTATCATATGTAACTTTTTTATGCGAGGATTATTCTATAACAGTTTGTGGGTTCTAAGTCAATTTAGTTTGACCATTATTCAGGAAAGTTCTTTTGGGGTATGGACACAATTGTCATTTATGAATTTGTTTCTTGTTTTCCAAGCACACTCAAACAAGGTGATTTTGAGATGCAAATTCTTGATTTATTCATATTTCACCTCGAATATCATCATTCTAAGGTCTTTCTTCGATTTGGTGGGACCCTTACTGAGTATCTCCTTGAACCTTATCGAATAGACCCTTTATTTAAATATTTTAACAATTAATCTTTTCTTTTTAAATTCTTACACTCTGTAACTTATATCGAATATAAGGAAAATTGGGGTCCTAACCATTCTAGAGATGGTCCCATAGTCCAAAAGGTATCTGGATAGCACATAGGTCCCTTAGGATTCTAGAGGTGGCTTTTGTGGTCCGAACAATATCTGTGTAGCATGTAGGTCCTTCAGGATTCTAGAGGTAGCTCCCATGATACAATATCTATAGCCATAGAATACTCCAGTCTTGCTAATCAATCAAGAATTGGAACCTGTCTGCTAGTTTTCCGAACAAGTATGATTTGTTTAGAGCACTAGGCTTGATAGGCACACTGCACTGATAGTCTAAAGCACAAAGCTCGATAGACTAGTAATAGAACCTAGAGCAAGCTCAATAGGTTCAAAGTGACTTGAAGGTCAATGGGTCTGCCTGAAATTGAAAATAGATCTAAAAACATATTTCCCGTATAGCACTTAGCTTTCATGGATTTCAAAATACTTATTAAACCATTTTTGATTTTCAAATATGTAGAAGTTTCGATTTATTTCAAAGGTCAATTCAAACCAAGACTTTGCAATTTAAAACATAATGCAAGTCGTTATAAAACATAGTTATAAAATAACTTGACTCAAAACATGCTATGCATGAATGCACATATGTATCAATTCACTTCACTTAACATGCACACTTGGCTGACCATAACACGCAAGACAGAAAACAAATTTCAATCCAACCCAAGCATAAAACGAATTTATAAAATTTGAACAATTCCTACGAGATAATGCTAATAGATTTTACTTAACCCATTTATCTCAAGACTTATCAATTATTGCCTTCAAGCTTCAAAACCACACTCAGCCTGCCAATTTAGTCCAAGCCACTGCAACCATTCAAGTCATAAACTCATATCATACTTAACTCCATGCTAAAGGAGATATATTTTAAAGCCACTATTATTCATGCTCACTTTTATTCCATAAGCTTACAATTTATATATATATATATATATATATATATATATATAGGTGTTTATATTTACATATTCCTATATATATATATATACACACACACACATGCATACACACACATTACTCTTAATCAATGTATAGTTTCTTATTCTTGAAAATCTTCTCTTAGCTAAAATTTCATATCTCCATATCTCCTCAAAATATCCATTTGAAATCCTATACCAAAACTCATCCAAAATTTATTCCTCATTATCACACTAACAATATGTATATAAACATAACTATTTTTATAGTTATGCATCAATTTATCCTCATCTTATTTTTCTTAGTGAACATATATATACACATCAAAGCAAAGAAAAAGGAATTGTTTTTACCCCTTAAACTGTGTTGGCCGAAACATACCGTAGTCATCCTTCATATTTAAATGTTGATTTCCTTCCACCTTGGCCATTATTTCCACCTTAAGACCATTTGTTTATTTCATTTCCAACATAGGTTTTATTACTCTTTTTTTTTAACTTCACATCTTTGTAATAGATACATATACACTTACGAACTAACAAACATATATATATATATATATATATATATATATATATATATATTTTAAACCACAAACCTCATGAGAGCTTACCCTCTTGGTTTAAACTCCAAGCCAAGCTTAACTCTTACCATTTTCCAGCCTTCACTGATCAGTTTCTACAATGGGTGAATTCTCTGCATTGCGTCCCTCATCAACCCTCATAAGCTATCCTGAAAAACTAATATTGATCTCCTAAACACCCTGTTGCAGCAACTAGAATCCTGTCCAAATCAGCCTCTGTTCCATGCCTTGAATAGCCCCAAATACCCTTTTTTTTTTATCTTTTGTTTCAGCTACAAGTAGCCTTGGTTCAGCCTTTAAAGCCCTCTATTACCGAGCACAAGCCATCGTATATTAGCCCCTTCGCACACCTAAATGCTAGTCTAACTTCAAATGCCCTTTGTTTTTAGGCCTTACTTCAGCTACACTAATAGCCTTTAATACCCTTTAAAACCAATAAGAATCCTAATCTAAAACAACCACATGATCAACCCTATTTTCTTGCCATTTCAAGCCACCAAGCTACCTTTAAAGATTAGCCGAACCTCCCTGCAACAATTCCTAAAACCAGCAAAGATGCTAGCTTAAACAACCAGCCAACAGCCTAAGTTTAGCTTCTGAAATCCACCCAAATTCCAACCTCTAACAACCACTTCTTCACCTGCCCTACAGCCTTTATTTTTTAGCAGCAAGTCTCAGCTTTCAGCTTTAGTTTGTGTCAAGAAAGCTCAGTCCTTCACTGCCATTTCACGCCAATCAAGCCTTGTAGCAGCCACAGATGTGCCCTTCTTCTTCCTCTGTCTCGCTTCAACTCTTCCTTAGCCTAAACACATATTCTTCTTGTTTCTTTCTTATTGCCTGGAACGAATACTCTTCAAGCTTTCTAAATGGCTCTCGGCCTGCTGTAATTGGTGCCCCTTTTTGCTTCTGTTTTGGTCATTTACAGCAGTGGTTTCCATGTTTCTTTCTTCATGTGTCCATTGCTATTAAAGGCTCGAAGATGAAGACCCTTTCACCTCTCTCTAAATGCTCTGTTTTTTTTTTCTATCTACTCTCTTTCTCTCTTCACACAAGGCTGTAGTTTCTTTTCCTTCTCTCATTTCGGCTCTCAACTCCTTGCCAATGATTTGCAGGTCTCTCTCTTTCTCGCCTTTTCTCAGTTGCTGCATATTTCTCTCCCTTTTCTTCTTCTTTTTTTAATTGAGATTTGATTTTGATTTGGCAAAGGCATGTCCTCTGCCTCTCTCAAAGTTCCAATCCTGCTCCTATTAATGTGGGAGGAGGTGAAAAAGAATAGATTGGCTTCCTTAGGAAGTCAATCGATATATTATTATTATTATTATTATTATTATTATTATTATTATTATTTCCTATTCAATATATATACTTAAAGAATAAGAAAACTGAATAGAGAATAGAAATCTTTTGTATTTACATACTCAAAAAATACAGAACAAATTGATCTCTTCTTATAGGAAGAGTCAGCAACCCTAAAATAGGAAATAAAAATAAAATAAAATAACTTTCCTAATTACAATTAATTGATTTTCCTATGATATTCTCCTACTAAAGTGTGATCCTAATTGCTCCAAATATGGAAATCAGTAGCAGCCAAATTACTGCTGACAGATTCTCCTATTTTTTCTTTCTTCTGATTTCCAACACTCCCCCTCAAGCTTGCATGAAAATGTCTTCCATTGACAGCTTGCTTACTAAAGTGTCAAATTGTGCCTTGTGTAGTCCTTTGGTTAATATGTCAGCAACTTGACTAGAGGTAGGAATATAAGGCATGCAAATAAGACCAGTGTCAATTTTCTCCTTAATGAAGTGTTTGTCTACTTCAACGTGCTTTGTTCTATCATGAAGGACTGGATTATGAGCAATTGAGATGGCTGCCTTGTTATCACAGTAGAACTTTATTGGAGATGGAGTTGGGATCTTTAATTCTTCCAAAAGCCTTTTAATCCACATCATTTCACAAATACCAAGTGCAACTGATCTAAATTCTGCTTCTGCACTACTTCTGGCTACCACACTTTGTTTTTTACTCCTCCAAGTAACCAAGTTACCTCCTACAAATGTGCAGTAACTTGAGGTTGATCTTCTATCTAAAATACTTCCTACCCAATCTGCATCAGTATATGCTTCTACTTGTAACTGGTCACGTTTCTTGAAAAATAGTCTTTTGCCTGGAGTTCCCTTCAAATATCTTAAAATCCTATACACTGCTTCATAGTGGTCTTGGCAAGGAGAATGCATAAATTGACTTACCACACTCACAGCAAAGGCTATGTCAGGTCTAGTGTGTGATAAGTAAATTAGTCGCCCAACTAACCTTTGATACATTTCTCTGTCCTTTACCTTTTCAACAACAACAGGTTGAAGCTTCAAATTTGGTTCAATTGGAGTCTCGGCTACCTTGCATCCCATCATCCTTGTTTCACCAAGTAAGTCCAACACATACTTACGTTGATTGACAAAGATGCCTTCCTTGGATCGAGCAAATTCCATCCCAAGAAAGTACTTCAATGCTCCTAGATCTTTGATCTCAAAGTCCACAGCAAGTTTTCTTTTCAACCTTTCAACCTCTGTACCATCATCTCCAGTTATGTGATAACCGTAAATTTTTGCCTTTATTGGAAATTAGAAATATTGAAAATAAATATCGG
The DNA here is from genome assembly GCA_032173925.1 of Heritiera fomes. NCBI lineage: Eukaryota > Viridiplantae > Streptophyta > Magnoliopsida > Malvales > Malvaceae > Heritiera > Heritiera fomes. Next base: position 19,531,336 of record JAPDPM010000010.1, read on the forward strand.
AGAAACTAAATAAGAGGAAATAAATAAAATTTGCGAGAACGAGATATTGGTGAAAATCCCTAGAATCGAGGAAGTGAAAGAATCAAAAAATTCGTATAAAGGAAATTAAATTGGAAGTAAAAATAAAAATAATAGAGAGAGAAAAAGAATTAAATTGGATAAATTAAAATCCAAATTAAATAAGGAAAACGAGAAATAAAAATAAAATATGTTTATATAATTTCAAATTTTATATAAATGTATTTTATACAAATACGTATGTATTTAAAATACTATATAGTATATTTTAAAATACGTTGGTATATATATGGAAATATATACTATTTCATGAATTTAAATAATACATATATATATATATATAAACATATTATTTTATGTATATATAAATATATACATACATACATATATAAAAAAAATGTAAATGTTATTTTATATTAAAGTTTATAGGTATATATATTGTATTATAACATTTATGTAATTCTATATATATAAAGGCTATTTACTTTAAAGTATATAAATATACATATATACATATATATACTAGATATATATTTGGTAATATACAATATATATATAATTTATATATAATATGTATTGTATTACATTATATATGTAATGATATATATATATATATATGATATATAAAATATATTATATGTATAAAAAATAAAACATAGTGTATAATATATAATGTATTATATACTAAATATAGAAAGCGAACAAAAAACAAAAAGGGAAATAAAACACAAAAAGGAAAAGAGGAAAAATCGGGAAGGACCCGATCCTCCCCAGCCAGAGGGCCGACGGCGGCGGAGTTGTCACCGCCGGCGAGGGAGGAAGGAGCAGGGCGAGACGCCACCGGCCAGAGAAAGGGGAGAAGCTGCCGGCGGCGTGAAGAAACAGAAACAGAATCGACGGAAACGAAGGAAAGACGGGAGAGAAAAGAAAATGGCGGACGACGGTGCCGGCCGATCCAGGCACCGCCACTGCCACCGAAGCTTCACCGGAGGAAGAGGAAGCCGATGGAGGCCACCGGAGGCGCAATGGACGGCGGAGGAACGCCGACGAAGAGGAAGAAGAAACCGAGGCAAAACCGCCTCGATCCGCAGCCGTGCCGTCGATCCAGGGCAAACGGAGGGCACCGGCAAGTTCGTCGTGTAGCCGGCCAACTGAGGGACGCCTGAACCACCGGAGAACCGGCCGTCGGCGAGGAACCGGCAAGGAAAGGAGCTGGACCGGTCTGACCGGGAAAGGAAGAAGAAAAAAGAAAAGAAAAAGAAAAGAAAAAGGAAAAAGAAAAAGAAAAAGAAAAAGAAAAGAAAGAAAGAAAAGAAAGAGAGGAAAAAGGAAGAAAAAGAGGAAAAAGGAGAATTTCAGGAATTCGAAAAATTTCGAGAAATTCGACAATCCGGGATTTTACAAAGTTCGGTAAGAAATCTTCCTGAGATTTAATTTTCAAAAAAATTAAATAAATTATGAAAAATTCTAAAAAATTAGAATTTTATTTCCAAAAATTATTTTCAGCAATCGGGATAAGGAATCGGGAGAAATGGAGTGCGGGCGCGATCGATAAGCGGAAGTCACCGACCCGAAAAAAGGTAAGGGATGCATGTGCAGCACTGTAAGGATACTCAGTCTGCATATTTTAAATTGAAATATTTTATGCAATTATTTTATGAAAATTATTATGATGCATGATTTGCTGAAAATAATTTGGGAAGAAGTACTGGCTGAAAGATTTTAAACTGTATTTTCCGTGCAAGAGGTTAGTAAATCGGCAGCCGTTATGCTGCCGAAAATTTTAGAAAAACTTTATAAAATCATATTAAATGATTTTATTTCCGAATTTCGATAGTAAATCACGAAACATGAGGAAATTTCTAAATTTCATAAAACATGAATATAATGAGATGGAACTTTAGAATATTCATGTATTCGAGAATGGTGATAATGAAATCACCGAAAATTCTCGGAATAGATAAATTACACGAATTACGAGACGAAAGATGAAGTGAAATATAGTGAATATTCTTATGAATATTTTTATAAATATTCACTAAAGGATTTTAACCCTTATGGTTTAAAATTATGAAATTTTATATTTATATAAATTTCATAAAGGTTTATTTTATGATGAAAATACGATTTTTAGACTGGTTGGCATTCCTATCATGCTGATGCATGATATGTGATATGTTTACTCCTGGTCGACGCCTAATCAGTGATCCACCGAGGACAATATAGGTTATGGTCATAGATTTGACTGGTGTATTTCCTTACCCTCCGAGGTTTATAGTATGATGAGATTAATGCCTATCTTAGACTCCATAAATGATAGGTGACATGTAAAAAGGAAAGTGTTTTACATGACATGGAATATGTCAAACGGAGAATGTGATATATGATGCGTGACATGTGAAAAGAACATGTTTCATACAATATGAGAAGGAAAATCAATTGAATTATAGCATTTTTACAAAATGCTCATTTCGGTACTGATTATAGTACTGTGAGATGATTCTCATAAGACATGAGATACAAACATGTAAGATGTTTTCAAAAAGGAAGAATTGATAAATCTAACATTCTTACCATGAATTGAAATGGAATATTAGATTATAAGTGTCACACGAGTTCTGATAAGATAGTGGGAAATATATGGCATAAAGGCCAACCCAAATAAATACTCGATTTCTGTACCGTGTGAGCCACCTTTAGAATCCTTTGGGAACTAAGTGCTACACGAGTTTCGATGTGTTAATAAGAGATTTCGAACCGTGGGAGCCACCTCTAGAATCCTTCGAGAACTAAGTGCTACACGAGCTTCGATGTGCTAAAGGCCTAACCGAGCAAAGACTCGATGATTGTACCGTGTGAGCCACCTCTAGAATCCTTCGGGAACTAAGTGCTACACGTGTTCTGATGTGTTAGTAAAGGCCAAACCGAGCAAAGACTCGATGATTGTACCGTGTGAGCCACCTCTAGAATCCTTCGGGAACTAAGTGCTACACGTGTTCTGATGTGTTAGTAAAGGCCAAACCGAGCAAAGACTCGAGATTCCGAACCGTGGGAGCCACCTCTAAAATCCTTCGGGAACTAAGTGCTACACGAGTTTCGATGTGTGAGTAAGAAGTTTCTGTACCGTGTGAGCCACCTCTAGAAGACTCAAGGGACCTAAGTGCTACATAGATTCTTTGTGAACTATGGGGAGCCACCTCTAGAATCCTTTGAGCACTAAGTGCTACACGAGTTCCTCGATATGACACTTAACTCCATTGCTAGTTAGAATGGAAGTCGTAACTGAATCAGTGAACTGGGGCTTACGCCTAAAGTGGTTAAGTAATCGGTTATATGGGAATAGATTTTAATAGCTTATTTTGCTCTTTAAAGGACAATACTAATTAAGAGAGTACATTAAAACATGAAATGAATTTTAAAGAAATAAAATGATGATTTAACTAATATTCTGTTAGCTTTAAATTGCCATACATATTTTGAAATGACAAAAACTTAAGTGAGCTTTAATGTTTTAATTCATATTGTAAATTTGCCTTATCACACATGATTTTCTCAATACATTTTAAGTGATCATACCCAAACATTAAGACCATGATTTAATGATACATCCTTATTGGTCTTAATTCTTTATAAATGTTTTGAATATTTTAGAAAATCACTTAATGAATTTTTGGACAATGTTTTTATCAAAGAAAGTCATGAAAAACTCCCACAAAAGTGCCAATATGTTTTGGGTTGAATTAGGATCAAAGACCACATCATTTCTAACCCAAAAGTGCAGGAAAAACCCATTCTGGAGGAATGGGATCGATCCCCTAAGGAAAGGGATCGATCCCTTTTTGGCAGTGTGCCCCGGAAGGCCAAAATGAAGCATGGGATCGATCCCCTAAGGAAAGGGATCGATCCCTTTATGTCAGAAAGTCTCCAACGGCTATTTTCTGTGAGATACAACGGCTAGTTTCGGTTTTGGCTCCAACCAACGTCCACAAACCATCCAAGGGGCTATAAATAGAGGCTTAGAAGCTAAAGGAAGGAAGAGGAACAACCAAGCAACATCTTTCATCATCTTATTCATCTTCCTCAAGCCTCAAACAACAATCAAGAGCTCCAAGGTCTACATCATCTATCATTCTCATATTCTTTGTAGTGCTTAGCACAAATATTGTATAGGCTTCTCATTGAGCTTAATTTCTGTAATCACTTGCCTACCTAGAGGCTTATCTTTGATTACCTTATTTGTATCTCATCAATCCTTGTAAAGGGGAGGTTTCTCTTAAGCCTAGAAAAGAGGGAGGTTTCTCTTTAGCCTTAGAAAAAGAGGGAGGTTACTCTTGATCCTAGAAAAGAGAGAGGTTTCTCTTGAGCCTTGAAAAGAGGGAGTGTAACAAATTCAAGGATAGTGAATTTGGGAAAATCCTTGGGAGCGTCTCAAGGTAGAGGACGTAGGCAAGGTTGCCGAACCTCTATAAATCACTTGTGTACATTTCTCTATCCTTTCTCTCTTTACTTTCTTGCAATTATATTTGTGTTTATTGCATTGAATTTATATTGTATAATTGCCTAGCTAAGAGAACTTAGAAAATATCAATATAGGCTAGAGAATTTAGAAGAACCGAAAAACGAACCTAAGGTTAGTGAAAAACCGATTCACCCCCCCTCTCGGTATAGCCTATAAGAGCCAACAATTGGTATCAGAGCTTGGGCTCGAGATTGAATTAGATTAACCTCTATCGAGCAAAGCGATCTTAAATGGCTCACTTGAATATAGGCACACCCCTAGGAGAAGAGGGACACTCGTTAGTTAGACCTCCACTATTCAATGGTGAGAATTACTCTTATTGGAAAACTAGGATGATGTTATTTGTGCAATCTAATGACTATGAAGTGTGGAGAGTAATAGTTAATGGTCCTAGAATCCCAATAAAGAAAGTAGATGGAAAAGATGTCCCTAAGAGTGAGGATGAGTGGGACACCAATGATATGAGATTGGCACAATTGAATGCCAAGGCCATGCACACTCTCTTTTGTGCATTAGGTCCCAATGAATATAATAGAGTGTCCCTATGTGAAAATGCTAAACAAATATGGGACAAACTAGCCATCACACATGAAGGGACCAATCAAGTTAGAGAGACTAAGGTAGGAATGCTCACACATGATTATGAGCTATTTAGGATGAAAGAAAATGAGTCCATTAGCGAAATGTTCACTAGGTTTAATGATATAATTAATGGACTTAAGGCATTAGGAAAGAGCTATTCCAATGTAGAAATGGTCAAGAAAATCTTGAATAGCTTGCCAAAATCTTGGGAGGCAAAGGTGACTGCTATAGAAGAATCTAAGGACCCTAACACCTTGTCTCTAGATGAACTCATGGGCTCCCTACTTACTTATGAAATGAAAATGAAAAGAAATGAAGTGCCTTCAAAGAAAGTAGGGGTAGCACTTAAGTCTTCCACTCATGAGATCCTTGAAGAAGATAGTGATGAGAGTGGAAATGAGGAAGAAAAGGAAATGGCAATGTTTGCCAAAAGATTTAATAGGTTCATGAGAATGAAAGAAAAAGAAAATAATAGGAGACATCATAGGGGAGAGTCAAGTAGAAGAGAAAAAGACCACTTAGTGTGTTATGAATGCAATGAACCGGGTCACACTAAGCTAGATTGCCCCATACTTAGGAAGGAAAAGGATAGGAAACCTAAGAAGAAAGCATTTGTGGCTGCATGGAGTGATAGTGATAGCTCCGATGAGGAAAATGTAGATGAAGAGGTAGCCTACTCATGCTTTATGGCCATTAGTGATGATGAGGCTAGTTGTAGTTCTAGTGAAGATAATGATTATACATTTGATGAACTACAAAATGCCTTTAATGATTTAGCAAATGAATTTCAATGCATGAATTCTAAATATAAGAAAATCATTGCTAAATTAAAAATAGAAAATGAAGCCTTGACAAGTGCTAAGATAGAATTTGAAAGGAAACTAGAAGAGGCCAACTTAGAAATAAATGAGTTAAATAAAAAGAACACAAATTTGCATAACTCATTTTCTAGGTTTTATATGGGTCAACAAAAGCTAGATCACATGTTAGAGACCCAAAGAGCTTTCTTTGATAAAGATGGGTTAGGATATAATGCAATACAAAAAGAAACTCATCTAAAGAATTTCCTTGTGAGCAAAAATACTATGCATGATTTATCTCTTACATGCTCACTATGCAATAAAATAGGCCACACCTCACAAGCATGCACAAATAGAAAAACCACATTTAGAGGAAGAGTGGTTAGAAAAATGTGGGTGCCTAAGCATGCTATAAATAATGATGAATTGTGCTTGAAATGGATCCCAAAAGGATCAAAAATTATTAGTACTAACTCTCATGGACCCAAGAAAATGTGGGTACCAAAGCATGCTTGAATTTGTGTGTTGTAGGAGTGTTAGAGCATGGAGATACAAGATACAATGAAGTTTGAATGCTCAACACATCCTCATGGAGTTTGCTTGTGCCAATGAGAAAAAGGAAAAAGCTTGAGGATCCATCTTTGACAAGATCACAATAATTTTTTTAAAGGATAGCTCAAGGTGGACTCAACAATTCAAGGCAAAGCATACTCAAGCAAAGGAGTTTTGTAAGATTAATTCTTTACTCCTTAAAACTTTTATTTGATTATTTGTGATTTGATGAGAAATTTGGTTGATGATTAATAATGCATTGTGAATAAGCAAAAGGCATGATGAATGATTGTTGAATGCTTGATGGACTATTCTTGATGAATGAAAGGCATAATTTGTGATTTTGAAATGATTTTTGATTTTCTGCATCTTGAGCAAGTTTGATATGTCTAGATAATATATTTAGTTGCTCAAAAGATGTCAAATATGTCATATATGCAAAATGCCCTGTCATGAGCCTTAATGAAGAATATGCATGTTGACAATCATGACATGTTGTTCACAAGTATGATGATTTGATGTTATATGTGCTTAAAATCTATGTGAACAAGTTTGTTTTGGCATATTTGTGATTTCTAATGATTTGGTTTGGTCAAAGTATGCATAACTATCAAAATGACCTCTTTGAGGCCAAAAATGCCTTTATTGGTGAAAATCCTTCCAAAATTGCAAAATCTTTTGTAAAATAGTTTTTCAATCATGTTCTTCATTCATACAAGTCCAAAATCATGTTTTACTAATGTTTGAACCTTTACTTGGACTTAAATAACTCAAAAACGAAGTTTTGGTACCTCAAAGGTTGGATTTTCTGTCAAAAATCTGCAGAAACAGTATGAGGGATCGATCCCTTTTCAAACAGGATCGATCCCCTTGAGCAGAACACAGAATTGGTGTATTCTGGAACTAAGGGATCGATCCCCCTCCCAAAGGGATCGATCCCCCCAGGCCAAAATGGCTATTCTGCACTTTTTTAACCGAATTTGAGAAGGATTTTTCACTTTCTTGATATCTTCTTTCTTCTCAAGTTAAAATTCATTGTTTTAACTTCTTTTTGATGATCTTTAATGTATGAAAATTCATTTTTCATTGATATCATGCCTCAACTTCATTAATTAATATCATTTCCAACAAATGGTATCACTTTCAACAATCTATATCATTTTTTCTTGAACTCACAAGTGCAAAATCAGTTTTCTCATTGAAAATGGTCATGAATTGCATAAATCTTGAAATAATCTTGAAATATACTTTAAATGAATACTTAAACATAATTTTGAGATCTATTTCAATGATTTATGGATATATTTGAGAATTTGATGAACTTGTGCATAATGAGTGTTTTTCATATCTTTTGTTCATCTTAGTCAAGCATGCTTATAGGATTATGTCTCTTGGCTTGACTTATCAATTCCACACTAGGTTTCATGATAATCTTACATCTAGTGGATTGATTTCAAATATAAATTCAACAATTGGTAATGATCATTGGCCTATAATTTGTGATGGTAAATGGATCCTCAATGTTCAAATGCATGAAACTTTATCATCCTTGTACTTAAAGAACTAAGGTCTTAATGACAACACCAACATTCAAAGATAAATGCAAACTTGAACAAATTTAATATCCATGCATTTATTATTTGAATATTTCCTTGCTCATAATTAGTTAAGGACTTGAATTAGAAAATGAGCATAGGATTTGTGTGCTTGAAACCATGGAAGAAAATATGTTTGCTTGAATTCCTTGATATTTTGAATCTTCCATATGGTATCAATTTGTGAATATGAATATGGATTAATCTTTTATGATTGTGTACTAATGTTTAATTGATCCATATGCATATTTGATGATCTGTGTTGTGTTCTTGCATATTTAGAATGAGTATTTTCTTGACATGAACACACTACACATAGATATTGGATTCATGCAAAATGCCTAAGTTAACCATTAGTAACAATTGGTATTTAGATTGAAATAACAATTAGTATCATTGGAAACCATATTTTCAATAATTGGTAAGCCAAAACTAAATTACCAATTGGTTTGAGCTTTAAATTGACAATTCTTCTCATGCTCTTTAAGATTGAAATGACTAATAGAGAAGAATTCTCTTAGGATATTTTTGTATGAAACTCTTGTGTGCTAGAATTTGAAGTTAATTGCTATATGATTTAATTCTAGACACAATATTTCTTGAGAATGATTTATGAGCACATGCATATGATATGTTATATAATTTTAGCTCATAATCATGATGTATTACCATGCACCTTAGTTGGACCTTAGAGAACATTTGATATACTTAGGTGCTTGCTTAACTTCTTACCAATTGGAACCTTCTTACAAAATTACTTACCAACAATTGGTATCAAAAATTATTTATAAACAGTTGGTATAGGAAAATAAGCCTTGTCCTTTGCATGCCTAAACATTTCATACTCTTTATGGACATTGTCTTATTTATTTGTGCTATAAGTCCCATGTACTAACATGTTTCTTGTTGGATGGAGCATTTTTTTTTCTCACATAGCCATGATTTTAGGGGGAGCATATTTTCTTTATTATTATTTTTCCTTCTTTTTGCTATGACAAAAAGGGGGAGAGATATTAAGGGGGAGAAATAGTTTGAAAATTCATTTTCAAAACCCATGCTTATATTAAGGGGGAGCTTTATAAAATCCTGCTTTATTTGAGGGGGAGTATTTTATCAAATAATTTTCAAAGCAAATTTACATTAAGTTTTGTCATATCAAAAAGGGGGAGATTGTTAGCTTTAAATTGCCATACATATTTTGAAATGACAAAAACTTAAGTGAGCTTTAATGTTTTAATTCATATTGTAAATTTGCCTTATCACACATGATTTTCTCAATACATTTTAAGTGATCATACCCAAACATTAAGACCATGATTTAATGATACATCCTTATTGGTCATAATTCTTTATAAATGTTTTGAATATTTTAGAAAATCACTTAATGAATTTTTGGACAATGTTTTTATCAAAGAAAGTCATGAAAAACTCCCACAAAAGTGCCAATATGTTTTGGGTTGAATTAGGATCAAAGACCACATCATTTCTAACCCAAAAGTGCAGGAAAAACCCATTCTGGAGGAATGGGATCGATCCCCTAAGGAAAGGGATCGATCCCTTTTTGGCAGTGTGCCCCGGAAGGCCAAAATGAAGCATGGGATCGATCCCCTAAGGAAAGGGATCGATCCCTTTATGTCAGAAAGTCTCCAACGGCTATTTTCTGTGAGATACAACGGCTAGTTTCGGTTTTGGCTCCAACCAACGTCCACAAACCATCCAAGGGGCTATAAATAGAGGCTTAGAAGCTAAAGGAAGGAAGAGGAACAACCAAGCAACATCTTTCATCATCTTATTCATCTTCCTCAAGCCTCAAACAACAATCAAGAGCTCCAAGGTCTACATCATCTATCATTCTCATATTCTTTGTAGTGCTTAGCACAAATATTGTATAGGCTTCTCATTGAGCTTAATTTCTGTAATCACTTGCCTACCTAGAGGCTTATCTTTGATTACCTTATTTGTATCTCATCAATCCTTGTAAAGGGGAGGTTTCTCTTAAGCCTAGAAAAGAGGGAGGTTTCTCTTTAGCCTTAGAAAAAGAGGGAGGTTACTCTTGATCTTAGAAAAGAGAGAGGTTTCTCTTGAGCCTTGAAAAGAGGGAGTGTAACAAATTCAAGGATAGTGAATTTGGGAAAATCCTTGGGAGCGTCTCAAGGTAGAGGACGTAGGCAAGGTTGCCGAACCTCTATAAATCACTTGTGTACATTTCTCTATCCTTTCTCTCTTTACTTTCTTGCAATTATATTTGTGTTTATTGCATTGAATTTATATTGTATAATTGCCTAGCTAAGAGAACTTAGAAAATATCAATATAGGCTAGAGAATTTAGAAGAACCGAAAAACGAACCTAAGGTTAGTGAAAAACCGATTCACCCCCCCCTCTCGGTATAGCCTATAAGAGCCAACATATTCGTTTCAAGGAATATACGAATATTGATTATTCTATTTAAATGCTTTATTTCGTAGAAGCATTATTTTGAAAAGAATATGAAAAAGGTTATGAAAGTTTAAAAAGGAAAAGGATTTATTAATTCAAAACAAAAAGAAAAAAATTCTCTCTACAGTTGCTTCTAGGTTCCGTAACAAGTATGGTATTCTAAAATACCTACCTTACTCCATTCGGATTCCTAGCCGACTATAGTATCTTTCCTACATGCGAGCCTAGAGCCCATAGGAAAAATGAAAAAGATTTTCAGCATATAGGAAGCTGAGTATCAGGTGAGGCATATAATTCTCTTACTGAGCCGTAGTTTTGCTCACCCCCTAATTATCAACATTTCAGGTTTTGACGAATGTGAGTTCAGTGGATTGTGGATCCTGGCTGTACACGAAGGACAATGTGTCATACCGACTGATTATTTGAGGTATGATCATTTATTCTCTGTATTTAGACACGTCAACAATACTACTTATCTGATTAATTATGATAAGGGATATGTATAATATAAACAATATTATGTAAAATTGTTTAACAGTCAATACAAGTGAAGTATCGCAGACAGCCCAACTGGTTAAGTTGTGTACAATAAGGTAAGAAATGTGATCACGGGTCGTGACAGATTTAATGGTATCAGAGCCATTGTTGGCCTGATGTCTGTGGATACTTTTGGAAGGAAAAGAGTTAAACATCCCCTGTAGTACTGTGTCGTCTAAATACATAGAGAAAATAAATGATTGTAAATGGAGTAAAATGATTTAAAGGGAGTGAGAAAGTATAAACTGAGAATGTTAAAGAAGAAAATAGGCTCAGAAATTACCGAATTATTGGTGATTCTTCTAGTCTAAATGAAGGCCTATTCGGTAAGGAACAGAAATGGACTCGGTGAGGGCCCCACCAGTACTTTTCTGTCCGAACCGAACTGAGACCTGAAAGTGATGGTATAAAGTAGGGGAATGAAATATCATCATTAAGTAGACTTTAAGATCACTGATTGATGGTAATTTGAAGAGAGAAAATTTTTAGCCAAAAATGACCAAAATACCCTTATCCCTAAAATTTTATCGGAAGTCAAAATAGATCACCAGAAGTTGGAATTGATCGATTTAACAGAGAAAATTAATGATATAAAGCTAAATTACAAGCAAAATAATCCCATTGTGGATTTTAGTGAACTTCTTTGTCGAAAATCGAATGAGATCTAAATTGCTGTTATAAGTATCAAAAAGGATACTATCAACATATAGATGATCAGTTCATTGATTTAAATGTATATTGAGGAGATAGAAATAAATGTCGAAATGACGAAAATGCCCCTATATTGGGTGATGTTCGGAATAGTGTTAAAACCGAGCTGAATTGGAATCCATTGATAGTAATGGAATTATTAATGGCATAAAAGATGTCATATGAATCTAACGATCCCTATTACTGATTCCACTAACACTTAGATTATGGACGCGAAAGAAATCCGTGAGGGGCTAAGTGCCACGTCTGTGTGACGGGGGCCACCTCTAGAACCCAGAGCGGACAGTATGGATGAGTAAGGCACTGGGGTGGTAAATCCCTGGTAAACGGAGATCCAGGCACTCCCGGTCCTTACAATAAAACTAGTACGGATGAGTGAAGTGGCTCGGTAAATCCCTGAAAGAAACGGTAAATCCGAGGCTTCACAATAAAACGGTATGATGCGATCCAAAGAGTGTAGTGGAATGTCATTAGATGATTGACCCGGTTATTGGCTGTAAGGGTCGAAAAAAAAAATTAAGAGTGTGCTAAACGGGATCGTTGAATACTATGAAAAGTGAAATGATTACAGGAATTGACTGATGAGGTGAACAATATCGATAATGAAATACATATTGGTGTGGTTACTTATGGTTCTATACGTTTTACTATTTTGAGGTATCAAACTGATAATCTTATATAAAACCGACATATCTTGAAATATGTACTACAGAATGAAGTACTATGTGGGATATTGTAAATTAGAGAATAATTATAAGAATAGTGAAGTGATAAAAAGAAGATGACAGGTAACCTAAATTCTTCAGGACCCTTGAGACAGAACTGTGATGGGCGACCCAATGATGGGCGACCCGTAGTGGATCATGTGTTGTGAGATATAGGCGAACTATGTCATCGCCGACTCACTAGTAAGGGTACACCTGGGGTGAAAGAATCGCCTAAGGGATGCTCGCCGACGGTCGATATGAACGGGCGAGGCTCTTACAATTATCTTAATGGTAACACGAGAGTAAAGAACTAGGTACGTAAGAGGTGCCAAGGTTCAAACCTTGTGGAGAATATACTCGAGGGAACAAAGCCTAAATTTAGTAAATGGAAATGGTTTTAAAGTGAATAACTGAATTGAAACAGGTAGCTGTAAAGTGTGTTGAGAACCGTTGTACTTGCTACAGCTTACCAGAATGAGACTCGTAATGCTGTAAAGCATGACTAGGTGATGAAATTAAGGTAGAATATGTATCAAAATGAATTGAGTATTGAATGTCTCTGCCTTGAAACTACATTGTGAAATGATGAGACACAATGATAAAGGTCCAACATGATAAAAGAAGTGTGGTTAAAGAAACTGTCGGATGAGAATCCCGATAAATTCCAAAGTAACATAGATTGAGAAATCAGGTAATGTTGACTCGATTGTGGATATGAAATTTATTCTTAAGCTTGTATCGAAGAATATAGAAAAAATCCGACAAGCTTAAGAAAATAAATTTTTGGAAAATATTATGGATGATGAAATTCGCACGTATCGATGTAAAGGATGGAAATACAAATAATAGGATTTGAGGATGAATTAAACGATGTATTTAATTTTTTTTTACACACTAAAGTTCTTATGAAGAACGAATAAATACCTATATGGAAGTGATGCCTTAGATATGATTTAATCGGAGACGTATAAGGAGCTTATAAGAGCAATCTTTGTAAAAGGCATCATCAGATGAAAAGTTGAAGAACGATGGTCACAAGATGATAAGAAATGAATGATTAAAGAAAGTATCAGATTTGATTTCTGATAAAACTTCCAGAGTTATATAAATTAGAGGAATCGAGATAACATTGACTCGATTTTGAATATGAAGTTAAATTCTAAGTTTATATCGGAGGATGTAGAAAGAATCCGAAAAGCTTAAGAAAATAACTTTGGAAAAGGTGTGAATAATGAAATTCACGTGTAGAGGTCAGGATGACGAAAATACTGATAATGAAAAAATTGAGAATAATGGAGTTATCTGTGTAAGTGTAAATGAGAGAAATACAAATAATATTGAGATGTAGATGAATTAAAAAGGATGTATTGATTTCCTATCATTGATAAAGTTCTGGTGAAGAACAAGTATTCATCTACATGAAAATAGACACCTTATTGATCTGATTAGAGATACTTGAGGAGTAAATAAGACTAGCCTCAGTATAAAGCGTCATTAGATAAAAGATTGAAGATTGGTGTCCATGAGATAATGATTTGAGCTCGGAGTGAATTTTTCGAGTTCCTATTGAAGTACAAGGGTAATGAGTTGCCTTGTGAAGTAGATAAGCCTAAGGAATGAGGCAACCTTACATGAGTGAATTGTTGAAATACTGATAGAGTCTAAAGTATAAATGGAACATGAGCAGCATTGTGATATGATCCTTAAACTCTTAAAGGCTGTGGAATTGTGCTAAGATTAACAACTAAGAAATTTGGCTAGACAGGATCTCCTCTTGAGATATATGATCTTGAGACGACAGGGTGACAGTGAACCTATCTATGATATAGAGATAATGATTGAGATACGAAAGTAATGAGTCTAGCTAAATACTACTGCCAGCCTATAAAAGAGTGATGAGACTAGCTGCTCTATAGATGAGATCCAATTAAAGAAATTAAAGTCGGTAGATGGCTAGTGTAAAGAAAAAGATGGTACGCAAGATTTTAAAAAATCTTAGCAGTATAGTACCATGCCAATTAAAAATATATATGTATATATATATATATATATATATATATATGAAGAGATAAATAGTAGAAATATGAAAACGAAAATGAAAGTGGAATAAGGAAATAAATTGCATGATGAGAAGGGAACATCAATATGAAACAGTTCCCGAAGTTAAGACTGGAATTGAATTGTGTTGGTTATCACATAATTGTGGCAAGATGTAAAATCAAAGCCAAAATTGATAAGTGAAAGTAATGATACTCCAAGGAGTAAGATAATTGATATGTTTACTGCCAGTATATAAATAAGAAATGTTTGTACATATAACCACCTTGAAACGATAGAGATGGTGGAATTGTATAGATAATGTGGTGCTTAAATGGATAATTCGAGGATTCAATCACAGAATCTAAATTATGAAAAGAGATCTAAAGACCATACTACATGAAGAGAATATGATAGTCTCATAATTTATTTCTATAAGAGATGATCTATAGTAAAATCGGCAAATGAGATGCAACCTTGATGGAATAAATGTGAAAATGAATATTGTGGACAATAAAGAGTCCAAAAGAGAAATGATGATATGGAAGTGATTAAAGACTGATGATCTAAATAGAATCACTTTCCCTTATCAGACATCTAGATTCTCTAATGCCTTAGTCGCAGTGTAAGTGTTAAACGGTGTGAATGTGTATGTACAGTTCCAGTGAGCCTTACATGTGATGGGAGTCTCTGTGTTGCCATATGCTAATGAGAGATAGCAAAAGGCTTTGAGATCCCAAGTGTATTGCTAGCACCGCTCCATACTGATATGTATATTTATATATATGAGCGTGAGATGTAACCGCTCCATGATATTGAGAGAGCGTGTGCATGAGATGTGAAAGCTACTGGGACACTTACATATAATTGATTGACACCAGTACATGATAGTACCAACTTATGTCGACTCGGCACTAAGTGAGAAGAATGGATGATGAACAGCATAAATTAGCTGTAATATTAAAAATATTGTGTATGGACTCTTATATGAAAAGAGTAAAAGTGAATAACTTCCGATTTGAGAAATGAACTTATTGGAGTATAGACATATATGATGAAAGACAGCATGTAGTGGTCTAAAGTATTGTTGATGTTGAAAGTGTGCTGGCAGTATTATTTGGAGGATGAACTAGAGGTCAGAAGTCGTAAGTGTACGACATGTACCACCTTTGGACTTAAGTTAAATTCGGAGGACCGAATTTCTTAAGGTGGGGAGGATGTGATAACCGTAAATTTTTGCCTTTATTGGAAATTAGAAATATTGAAAATAAATATCGGAGAAACTAAATAAGAGGAAATAAATAAAATTTGCGAGAACGGGATATTGGTGAAAATCCCTAGAATCGAGGAAGTGAAAGAATCGGAAAATTCGTATAAAGGAAATTAAATTGGAAGTAAAAATAAAAATAATAGAGAGAGGAAAAGAATTAAATTGGATAAATTAAAATCCAAATTAAATAAGGAAAACGAGAAATAAAAATAAAATATGTTTATATAATTTCAAATTTTATATAAATGCATTTTATACAAATACGTATGTATTTAAAATACTATATAGTATATCTTAAAATACGTTGGTATATATATGGAAATATATACTATTTCATGAATTTAAATAATACATATATATATAAATATAATATTTTATGTATATATAAATATATACATACATACATATATAAAGAAAATGTAAATGTTATTTTATATTAAAGTTTATAGGTATATATATTGTATTATAACATTTATGTAATTCTATATATATAAGGGTTATTTACTTTAAAGTATATAAATATACATATATACATATATATATATATACTAGATATATATTTGGTAATATACAATATATATATATATAATTTATATATAATATGTATTGTGTTACATTATATATGTAATGATATATATATATATATATATATGATATATAAAATATATTATATGTATAAACTATAAAACATAGTGTATAATATATGGTGTATTATATACTAAATATAGAAAGGGAACAAAAAACAAAAAGGGAAATAAAACACAAAAAGGAAAAGAGGAAAAATCGGGAAGGACCCGATCCTCCCCAGCCAGAGGGCCGACGGCGGCGGAGTTGTCACCGCCGACGAGGGAGGAAGGAGCAGGGCGAGACGCCACCGGCCAGAGAAAGGGGAGAAGCTGCCGGCGGCGTGAAGAAACAGAAACAGAATCGACGGAAACGAAGGAAAGCCGGGAGAGAAAAGAAAATGGCGGACGGCGGTGCCGGCCGATCCAGGCACCGCCACTGCCACCGAAGCTTCACCGGAGGAAGAGGAAGCCGATGGAGGCCACCAAAGGCGCAATGGACGGCGGAGGAACGCCGGCGAAGAGGAAGAAGAAACCGAGGCAAAACCGCCTCGATCCGCCGCCGTGCCGTCGATCCAGGGCAAACGGAGGGCACCAGCAAGTTCGTCGTGCAGCCGACCAACTGAGGGACGCCTGAACCGCCGGAGAATCGGCCGCCGGCAAGGAACCGACGAGGAAAGGAGCTGGACCGGTCTGACCGGGAAAGGAAGAAGAAAAAAGAACAGAAAAAGAAAAGAAAAAAAAAGGAAAAAGAAAAAGAAAAAAAAGAAAGAAAGAAAAGAAAGAGAGGAAAAAGGAAGAAAAAGGAAGAAAAAGAGGAAAAAGGAGAATTTCGAGAATTCGAAAAATTCTCGGAAATTCGACAACCCGGGATTTTACAAAGTTCGGTAAGAAATCTTCCTGAGATTTAATTTTCAGAAAAATTAAATAAATTATGAAAAATTCTAAAAAATTAGAATTTTATTTTCAAAAATTATTTTCAGCAATCGGGATAAGGAATCGGGAGAAATGGAGTGCGGGCGCGATCGATAAGCGGAAGTCGCCGACTCGGAAAAAGGTAAGGGATGCATGTGCAGCACTGTAAGGATACTCAGTCTGCATATTTTAAATTGAAATATTTTATGCAATTATTTTATGAAAATTATTATGATGCATGATTTGCTGAAAGTAATTTGGGAAGAAGTACTGGCTGAAAGATTTTAAACTGTATTTTCCGTGCAGGAGGTTAGTAAATCGGCAGCCGTTATGCTGCCGAAAATTTTAGAAAAACTTTATAAAATCATATTAAATGATTTTATTTCCAAATTTCGATAGTAAATCACGAAACATGAGGAAATTTCTAAATTTCATAAAACATGAATATAATGAGATGGAACTTTAGAATATTCATGTATTCGAGAATGGTGATAATGAAATCACCGAAAATTCTCGGAATAGATAAATTACACGAATTACGAGACGAAAGATGAAGTGAAATATAGTGAATATTCTTATGAATATTTTTATAAATATTCACTAAAGGATTTTAACCCTTATGGTTTTAAATTATGAAATTTTATATTTATATAAATTCCATAAAGGTTTATTTTATGATGAAAATACGCTTTTTAAACTGGTTGGCATTCCTATCATGCTGATGCATGATATGTGATATGTTTAGTCCCAGTCGACGCCTAATCAGTGATCCACCGAGGACAATATAGGTTATGGTCATAGATTTGACCAGTGTATTTCCTTACCCTCCGAGGTTTATAGTATGATGAGATTAATGCCTATCTTAGACTCCATAAATGATAGGTGACATGTAAAAAGGAAAGTATTTTACATGACATGGAATATGTCAAACGGAGAATGTGATATATGATGCGTGACATGTGAAAAGAACATGTTTCATACAATATGAGAAGGAAAATCAATTGAATTATAGCATTTTTACAAAATGCTCATTTCGGTACTGATTATAGTACTGTGAGATGATTCTCATAAGACATGAGATACAAACATGTAAGATGTTTTCAAAAAGGAAGAATTGATAAATCTAACATTCTTACCATGAATTGAAATGGAATATTAGATTATAAGTGTTACACGAGTTCTGATAAGATAGTGGGAAATATATGGCATAAAGGCCAACCCAAATAAATACTCGATTTCTATACCGTGTGAGCCACCTCTAGAATCCTTCGGGAACTAAGTGCTACACGAGTTTCAATGTGTTAATAAGAAATTCCGAACCGTGGGAGCCACCTCTAGAATCCTTCGAGAACTAAGTGCTACACGAGCTTCGATGTGCTAAAGGCCTAACCGAGCAAAGACTCGATGATTGTACCGTGTGAGCCACCTCTAGAATCCTTCGGGAACTAAGTGCTACACGTGTTCTTATGTGTTAGTAAAGGCCAAACCGAGCAAAGACTCGATGATTGTACCGTGTGAGCCACCTCTAGAATCCTTCGGGAACTAAGTGCTACACGTGTTCTGATGTGTTAGTAAAGGCCAAACCGAGCAAAGACTCGAGATTCCGAACCGTGGGAGCCACCTCTAGAATCCTTCGGGAACTAAGTGCTACACGAGTTTCGATGTGTGAGTAAGAAGTTTCTGTACCGTGTGAGCCACCTCTAGAGACTCAAGGGACCTAAGTGCTACATAGATTCTTTGTGAACTATGGGGAGCCACCTCTAGAATCCTTTGAGCACTAAGTGCTACACGAGTTCCTCGATATGACACTTAACTCCATTGCTAGTTAGAATGGAAGTCGTAACTGAATCAGTGAACTGGGCTTACGCCTAAAGTGGTTAAGTAATCGGTTATATGGGAATAGATTTTAATAGCTTATTTTGCTCTTTAAAGGACAGTACTAATTAAGAGAGTACATTAAAACATGAAATGAATTTTAAAGAAATAAAATGATGATTTAACTAATATTCGTTTCAAGGAATATACGAATATTGATTATTCTATTTAAATGCTTTATTTCGTAGAAGCATTATTTTGAAAAGAATATGAAAAAGGTTACGAAAGTTTAAAAAGGAAAAGGATTTATTAATTCAAAACAAAAAGAAAAAAATTCTCTCTACAGTTGCTTCTAGGTTCCATAACAAGTATGGTATTCTAAAATACCTACCTTACTCCATTCGGATTCCTAGCCGACTGTAGTATCTTTCCTACATGCGAGCCTAGAGCCCATAGGAAAAATGAAAAAGATTTTCAGCATATAGGAAGCTGAGTATCAAGTGAGGCATATAATTCTCTTACTGAGCCGTGGTTTTGCTCACCCCTTAATTTTCAACATTTCAGGTTTTGACGAATGTGAGTTCAGTGGATTGTGGATCCTGGCTGTACACGAAGGACAATGTGTCATGCCGACTGATTATTTGAGGTATGATCATTTATTCTCTGTATTTAGACAAGTCAACAGTACTACTTATCTGATTAATTATGATAGGGGATGTGTATAATATAAACAATATTATGTAAAATTGTTTAACAGTCAGTACAAGTGAAGTATCGCAGACAGCCCAACCGGTTAAGTTGTGTACAATAAGGTAAGAAATGTGGTCACGGGTCGTGACAAGTTATGATGATATCATCTACATATACAATCAAGACAACAACTTTACCTTCTCTTGAGTGCTTGTAAAACAGTGTGTGATCTGCCTGACTTTGGATGTATCCGTGGCTCTTCACTGCTCTTCCAAACCGTTCAAACCATGCTCTAGGCGACTGCTTGAGGCCATACAAGGATTTTTTTTAACCTACAAACCTTGTCTTTGCCATGGTTGTCCTCAAAACCAAGTGGGAGATTCATGAAGACTTCCTCCTCCAAGTCCCCATTTAAAAACACATTCTTGACATCCAACTGGTGTAGTGGCCAATTAAAATTCACGGCTAGAGATAGCAACGCCCTAATAGAGTTTACTTTTGCCACTGGAGCAAAGGTCTCCTGATAATCTACCCCATAGGTTTGTGTAAAACCTTTTGCCACCAGCCTTGCTTTATATCGTTCTACACTTCCATCAGCCCTACATTTCACGGTGAAGACCCACTTGCAACCTACCGGTCTCTTGTCTTTAGGCAAGCTGACTATATCCCAAGTGCCACTCTTCTTTAAAGCATTCATCTCTTCCATCACTGCTAACTTCCAATTCGGATGATCAAATGCTTCCTGAATAGTTCTTGGAACAAACAAATTAGAAATCCTAGAGGTAAATGCTTTATGGTTGGTGGATAGTTTTTTATAAGACAAGTATTTAGCAATGGGATGATGGGTACATGACCGGACTCCTTTACAGTGGGCTATAGGAATATTTAAATCAAGAGACTCAGAATTATGTGGTTCTCTAACAGGAGATAGTGGAACAAGAGTAGGATTTGTACCTTCCTTCGAGGATTGTGATTGATCTTGTGCTAAGGAGAGAGGTAGACTTGTAGTATCTTTCCGAGCTTTCCTCCTAGTATAAACCTGAAGCTCAAGATTCGGATTGGATTGATCCGATTGTAGAGTTTCTCCCTCTATTTGTGATACAATAATACTAGGCATTGGTTGACACTGAACTTCTTTATTTTCATTATTAGAAACATTTTCTTCCAAATTGTATGAGAAAACTGGTCTTGGTAATGATTCTGTGGTCTTCCAAAAATTATCTTCTTCCCTATTATTCTCCCCCTGAAGATGATTTTTAAAATAGGGCTGATTTTCAAGGAAAGAGACATCCATGCTCACAAAAGTCTTTTTTGTAATTGGGTTAAAGCACTTATAACCCTTTTTATTTGGAGCATACCCAATGAAAACACATTTTTCTGTTTTAGGATCCAATTTTGATCGAGAAATAGTGGGTATATAGACAAAACATGTACATCCAAAAACTCTTAATGGTAGATCTGAATGTAATCTAGCAGCAGGAAAATTTTTTTTAAAACAGTTTAGTGGAGTTTCAAACTTTAAAACCTTGGTAGGCATTCTGTTAATCAAGTATGATGCAGTTAAAACAGCTTCTCCCCAAAGATACTTTGGAATATGCATAGAAAACATGATAGCTCGTGCTACTTCAAGTAAGTGTCTGTTTTTCTTTCAGCGATGCCATTTTGTTGAGGAGTGTCACGGCATGAAGACTGATGGATTATTCCTTTTTCTTTCAAAAAAGGTCCCAAACACTCATTGAAATATTCAGTACCATTGTCGGAGCGCAAAATGCAAATTTTTGTTTGAAATTGGGTTTGAACCATCTGGTAAAAGTCTTGAAACAATTTTTCCACTTCAGATTTTTTATTCAACAAATAAACCCAGCATAACCGTGTGTGATCATCGATAAAGGTGACAAACCATTTTTTTCCAGACAAAGTAGTGACTTGTGAAGGACCCCACACATCACTATGTATTAAATAAAATGGTTTCGATTCACGATAAGGTTTTGGTAGAAAACTTGCACGATGATCTTTAGAAAGATGACAACTTTCACATTGAAAATTTGAGCAATTCGCTCCTTGAAACAAACTTGGAAACAAATGTTTGAGATAATAAAAACTAGGATGTCCTAGTGTACGATGCCATAGCATTATTTTATCACTAACTGAAATTGAACTAACACTACTAAAGCCTTGAGCCTTTTTATTACCAAGGGAATTCTCTTCAAAATAGTAGAGTCCATTCATCATCCTGGCACTGCCAATTATCATCCCCGAATTCTGGTCCTAAAAAATGCAATGAGAGTCATAGAAAATAACACAACAGTTAGAATCTTGTGAAAGTTTGCTAACGGACAGCAGATTACAAGCAAGTTTAGGAACATGAAGGACAGATTTAAGTTCAATATTTTGTGATATTTTGATTAGGCCTTTTCCTGCAATAGGTGAGAAACTACCATCAGCTATTCTAATTTTCTCATGACCTGAACAAGAGGAATAGGTATTGAATAGATAAGAAGAACTAGTCATGTGATCAGAAGCTACTGAATCAATGATCCAAGGAACAGATTTTGAGAAACTAGATAGAGCAATTGGATTACTACCTGTGTGTGCCAAAGAACCACTAGGAAGACCAGATATCGAATTAGACTTTAACAATTTAAGAAGGTGATCCCTCTGCTCTTTGCTAAATGGACTTGAGTTTGCTTTATTTGCAAAAGGTGTTTCACGATTGGATCGATCCCGTGACTTGCTGCTTTTCCAATTGGCTGGTTTGCCATGAATTTTCCAACATGTTTCTCGAGTATGGCGTGGTTTGTTGCAAAAATCACACCACACCCGAGATTTTTCATCATCTCGTTTCTGACTTAAGGAACTTTTTTGGCTAGCATTAGCCTCAGCAGCAACCACCAATGCAGAGTTATCTATTGAGCCACCAACACTCTTCTTGCCAAGCATAACATGTCTGCGGCTCTCCTCCCTGCGAACCTCGGCAAACACTTTACTGATCAAAGGAAGTGGATTTCTACCAATTATTCGTCCACGAACCTCATCAAACTCAATAGTTAAACCAGCAAGAAACTTCAATACTCGATTAGCATCAACTGTTTTCTTATTATGGTTGCAGTCATCAACTGACTTCCATTCATAATCATTAAAAAGATCCAAATCTTGCCATAATCTTTTCAAAGAATTAAAGTATTTAGTAACACTATCCTCACCTTGACGGATCTCACCGAGCTTTAGAGTGAGCTCATACACCTGGGATTGATTTCCCAAATCAGAATACATCTGATTGACGTTGTCCCAAAGTTCTTTCGCTGTCGGTTAGCACATGTAATTAGAGCTGATGTCTTCATCCATGGAATTTACCAGCCACGTCATGACCATGGAATTTTTAGCATCCCACGTTGCATAAGCACTATCCTTCATGTCTGGAGCCCTAGTCTCTCCTGTCAAGTAGCCAATCTTACCTCGTCCTCTAATGTACATCCGAACAGATTGAGACCATCGTAGAAAGTTATCGCCATTCAGCCGAATTGTTGTGATCTGCACTGGATGGGCTTCAGAAACGCGAGCAGGTGGGGCTTCGGGGTTCAGATTGGGACGGGTATTTGACGTGGTTTTAGATGAGATATTAGACATAATTGGGAAGCAGGGAGGATATTGCTGATGTTGTAGAAAAAAAAAAGGTTGTGGCAGCTAGGGTTTCTTAAGGGCCAAAAAGTTTAGGCTCTAACACCATAAAGAATAACAAAACTAAATAGAGAATAGAAATCTCTTGTATTTACATACTCAAAAAATACAGAACAAATTGATCTCTTCTTATAGGAAGAGTCAGTAGCCCTAAAATAGGAAATAAAATAAAATAACTTTCCTAATTACAATTAATTGATTTTCCTATGATATTCTCCTATTAAAGTGTGATCCTAATTGCTCCAAATATGGAAATCAGTAGCAGCCAAATTACTGCTGACAGATTCTCCTATTTTTCTCTCTTTTGATTTCCAACAATACTATATATATAGATATTATATTATATATATTTTATCATCTTCTTATTTATATATGTTGTTGCCCAAAACAACAATTATTTTTTTATGAGGTATGAATCTCGATCTGTCTCTTAACCTGTCTCCAAGAACTCTGCAAAATAGAAAACCATCAGGCGGCGCAGGGGCTTTCCCCTACGCGCGCACTCCGATGCTTAAGTCAGACAAGGTTTTGGCAGTATTTTAGTAGGCAAATAGAGCTTAGGGTTTAAGAATGATACCTGTGACCTATTTATAGGAGTTAGATTGTATGTAATTACCTTTATGACCCATAGCTTAAATGGTCATTTAATGGATCATTTATGGGGCCTTCTGAGTCCTCTTTCCTTTTGGTCTTAGATTATCATTTGCCCGAATGTTCTTCAGCTTGACTTATAGAAAAGCCCAGTAATATTTGGTTTGACCCTCATCAATTGCTCCCCACTCTTTTCGCAGGGTTTACCTTGTGAAAGAGTATATAAAGAATAAGCTTTTCAAATTCTTTTGCTACCCTCTTTCTGGGATTATTACAAGAGTCTTTTCATCTTCAATTAGGGGCTCAACTAGTGGACTTCATCATTATTTGTAACAGGAACGACGTCGTGTCGTTATTTCTTTTGTCAAGTGTTTTTTCAAAACACTACTGGGATATGTTTTCCTCCTCTAAGCTAAATGCTTCTCAAGCGGAATATGCCACCCTTCTTTTCAAATTCAAGGTCTTAGCTTATCGAAACCAAGAGCTATAAGGGTAAGTTACAAGATTGCAGAGCCACCAAAGCCTTCTATTAGCCTAGGGGAAGAAAATCAAATCTGGTTAAGGCCGTGAGGGCGCATCGTCAAGAAGTGCCACAAGAGGATGCATATGTTCTTAACTGGTTTCATCAGAGGCGATTTGTAATTGGCATGCTCCTAATTAGTTGAAGCTTGATCCAGATGCTGAGGATTTGGAACCTTTTCTGGAGATAGGCACTTGTAAAGATCTATCTGATCTTACCAACCCTTAGGAGCCTTTCGTCGACCCGAGATGGTCGAGGTTCTCACAGGCTTGGACGAAGATGATTTAGATAATCCAAAGACTAACTTTCCTAAGGATCAAGCTCTTGACATTATAGCACCTCAGGACGTACATGCTTGGGTACCTGTTAGTATCGATACTCCTCTTGATGCAGAGGTTAATCTAGAGTGCTCCCCGATTTTTTGTGAAAGAGCGTAGTCTTTTACAAACTAATCAACCCATTTTTTTAAACTCATCTGCAGAGGCAACTACGTATTTACCTGGTACTAATCTTACGTAATAATCAGACTTTCCTTGCGCACTTTTTGCTTCAAGTCCTTTTATTTTATTCATGGCTTACCTCGCTCATTTTTCTCTTCAAGCCCATGTGTTGCCCATCTTGCTCATTTTTCGCTTAGGGACTTTTGATTTGCCCGTCTCGCACCCTTTTTGTGCTTAGGGACTTTAGATTTGTCCGTCTCTCACCCTTTTGTGCTTAGGGACTTTGTAGAATATAACACTGTTAATGGCAACATAAAATTTTAAATGTACATCTAACAAAATTACTTCGTAACATACCTCACAGCCTGCATACTGTGTGCTCCCCAAGTTTTTCTTTGCGACTTTTCGTGTCCAAAGAAGAACTTTTTCTTTAGCGTTGAGCCTGTCTTGCGTGTTCTCCGCTGAAGGACTTGTGTATTTGGTTTGCCCGTCTCGCGCATGTTTCGCTTATGGACTTTTGAATTTGCCCGTCTCGCACCTTTTTGTGCTTAAGGACTTTTGAATTGCCCGTTTCGCGTATTTTTCGCTTAGGGACTTTTGAATTTGCCCGTCTAGCACCTCCTGTGCTTAGGGACTTTTGATTTGCCTGTCTCGCGCATTTTTCGCTTAGAGATTTTTGTTTACCCGTCTCGCACCCTTTTGTGCTTAGGGACTTTAGATTTGCCCGTCTCGCGCATTTTTTGCTTAGGACTTTTGTTTGCCCGTCTCACACCCTTTTGTGCTTAGGGACTTTAGATTTGCCCGTCTCGCGCACTTTTTGCTTAGGGACTTTTGATTTGCCTGTCTCGTACCTCCTGTGCTTAGGGACTTTTGATTTGCCTTTCTCGCGCATTTTTCGCTGAGGGACTTTTGTTTGCTCGTCTCGCACCCTTTTGTGCTTAGGGACTTTAGATTTGCCTGTCTACCACATTTTTCGCTTAGAAACTTTTGTTTGCCCGTCTCGCACCCTTTTGTGCTTAGGGACTTTAGATTTGCCCGTCTCGCGCATTTTTCGCTTAGGGACTTTTGATTTGCCCATCTCGCACCTCCTGTGCTTAGGGACTTTAGATTTGCCTGTCTTGCGCATTTTTCACTTAAGAACTTTTGTTTGCCCATCTCGCACCTTTTTGTGCTTAGGGACTTTAGATTTGCCTGTCTCGCGTACTTTTCGTTTAGGGACTTTTGATTTGCCCGTCTCACACCTCCTATGCTTAGGGACTTTTGATTTGCCCGTCTCGCGTATTTTTCGCTTAGGGACTTTTGTTTGCCCGTCTCGCACCCTTTTGTGCTTAGGGACTTTAGATTTGCCCGTCTCGTGCATTTTTCGCTTAGGGACTTTTGTTTGCCCGTCTCGCACCCATTTGTGCTTAGGGACTTTAGATTTGCCCGTCTCGCGCATTTTTCACTTAGGGACTTTTGATTTGCCTGTCTCGCACCTCCTGTGCTTAGGGACTTTTGATTTGCCCGTCTCGCACCCTTTTATGCTTAGGGACTTATTTGTACCCAGCTTCCATTTTTTCTTCTTTTATTCCTGCAACATGTCTATCAAAACATGGAGGATTATCATAGTACAGATAAAATAACTGGTCTTCCGTTTCATAATGTAGTATTTTCAATCAAATGGAACAAGTAAGAACATAATTGCAGCAAATGTTAAAATAATAATAAGTGTTTACCGCAAGTATAATTCCAAGTCTTTGTCGTTGTAGAGTCTGTAAAGTGCAAATGCTTGGACATTCGGCTGTTAACTATGGATCGTACTAGTAATTTACCCCCACAAGCATAACACAAGTTGTTTTCGATCCAACTATATCGAACCAAGCTCTCTTTGGCTTGCTATCTTACAAGACAGTGGCTAATACCTCCTTTAAACACCTGCCTAATTCGATCACAACTGTTAGAGTGGACAAGAAAATCGAAAGCATAATATGAGGGTATCTCAAATCTGCTACCGCTCGCATGTTATTGCTTAGTCGATGAAGATTATAACAATGTGTAAGGGACTTCGCTGACCTTGCATCCAAGCAATTGGCTACGTGCTTTTTTCTAACTCATTAGCAATTAGCTTTCGTTTCTTGCTGTCAATGCTAATGGGGCGCTCTACCTGGACCATCACCCCTTCACTGTCTTTGATTGATGCACTCCCGTGCACTTCCGTGGCATCACAAGGGTCATTAATTTGGAAACCTCTCAGTGAAAGATTGTTGGTGACAAAGAGGAAGTTGACGAATGTATCTCTTAACGTTTTTTTTTTAGCTTGGGTGCGAGAATAACCGCACCATTTTCCCCCTGAAATATAGGAATTTCTCTGTTCAAGACATCTCTTACGTTAATAAAACTATTCATCTTCTAGATGCGAGCCTTGACAATGATAAGTGCTCCATTCCTCGCAGCTCCTCTCCTTTTTACACCCCTTTAGGGCAAAACTTGTCCTTCTACCTAGATACAGAAAATGACACAGATGCAGCTAAATATAGCGAGATGTATCTGGTAAGTTGCACGATGAAGATAATCAACTCTTCCGTTTACATCGATGCTTCTCATTGTAGTACCAATCGCTCCCACTCTCCAACCCCACCGCCTAATTACTTTTATTTTCTGGATGAAGACGTTCCAAATCACTCATGCAAAATTGAAGCCTAGGTCCCAATCATGCTTTCTCGAATCAAGGGCATGCCTACTTCTGATATCTAAAAAGCTGATGATGGGCGTCCAACTCTTATGGTCAAACTTTGCTGTTGTTGATTTTATCCTGCATTATTTTCACAACACCTCATTGGTCATCGCAAGGGCGAGCCATTCTGTGGCCATAGAAATTTGTTGCATGGCGAGGCATCCTCTTGCCAAAAGGCTTCTACGTAGACCTTTGGTGGCCCGCATTGGCTGTCGAATGGGTGAGCACCCTCTTGCCCAAGTGTGCCGCCGCGGGTAGCTATGCTTGCCGCTATTTGCTGTCGTGTGTGCGAGGCACACTCTCGCCAAGAAGCTTGTGCGCACCTGGAAGGTGGCAAGGGCGAGCTGTTCTCTCACGAAGGACATTGCGTGAGGCAGGCTTAGTAGTTGCCTTGGCGAGGTCATCTCTGGTCAAAAACATTACGTGCTTGCATCTTTGCTCTCGCCCAGGGCTAATGGCGTGCTATAGCTTGTATCTCACCCATGCCCTGTCTCTCGCTGAAGGCCTCTCGCACACGGGAGCCTGTCTATCTCCAACGGGTGATGTAGTATGCGGGGAACTTCTCTCTCGCCTAAGGGGATGTTTAACGCGGGAGTCTTTCTTTCGCTCGTGGGAGGTGTGGCGTGCGAGAGCCCCCTCTTGCCATTGGGCTGCCGCATAGATATGCGCTCGCTTGTTACACTAGCTGGCGACCGTGCGGCAGACTTGGCTTTCACGTGCTCGAGCCACCTCTCGCCCAAAAGGAGGCTTTCGTGTGGATCTTAGCTCGTCCGAATTGCGTAACTTTTATCATGGCAGGTTTCAATCATCTGTGGAGGAACATTCTGTTGGGTTTAATTAAACTCGAGGAGATTCCCACTCGGAGAACGAGGGAAGAAGAGATCATATTGATAGATCCCTTTGCATCAATTGCAAATAAATCGTCTGGTACAAGACTCTATTCTCGGTGAGCTTAACGGCTGGGCTAGGAGCTATTATAGCGCTGATATACATATCAAGGCAATTGAGGCATATCAACGACCAAAGCTACCACCACCGAACGATGCTGCATGGAATCAACACGTGCAAAGTTGGATTGAAGGACGAATTCGACAATTATTCAAAGGCAAGAAAGACTGCTTTTACAATTGCGGAATCCTTGAATCACGATTGTGAGTACGGTCCGAAAGCTCTGCTTGAATCTACACCTGATGTTGCTTTCACACGAACGCAACTGTGTCAAATTAAAGTAAAGAAGAAAGTCAGGAACGTATGGGGAGCATTCTAGATCAAATTTACACTTCAGTTCCAGGATTTTCTCATTGTTTCCTATTCTTGAGTTGCTTTTATAGAACTGTAACTGCTTCAATCACTACTAATGTCATGTTTTTTAAAGTTTCAAAGAAACTCATATTAACTGACACGACATGCTGTAGTTCGTTGCTTGTGTTGTGTCCAATTCCAATTGTTTTACAATTTACTCAAATGATAATATTTGAACATATGGTAATAAATTGGAAAATAAAAATGAAATAGGCAAATTCTCATTTTTATCTCTTTCCTTGGGTCAATGACAGGATCACGGATGAATGATTTGTGGAAGATGGAGCCCCCTAGAAGGAACGTCATTGTATTTGGTTGCTGATATGTTTCCAGATGCTAAGCGTTTGATCGCTAGAAGATTCAGCATCTGGAGACAAGCCTCTGATCGTCGTCAGCTTGATTCCACCATGAAGAATGCGGTTTTCACAGTCCCATGTACTTCAATGACTCCCAGTGTCAAGCCACGAAAGACGCAGGTGTCATTTCTGGCCTCAATGTTATGCCCAGCTTTCTCTTATTTTCATGCAGCCATAATTCTTTGGCTGTCGTGCATGGGAGGCACTCTCGCCAATGCCTGTCGCTCGCGAGAGCCTCTCTCTCGCCAAGCCTGTCTTGGGCGGAAGCCATTCTCTCGTCCAAGGCATTGCTTTACTCATTAACGTTTGTCAATTTTTACTTTACATAGAGAAGTGTGTATATTTTTATTTCTCAGTTGAGCTAATTATAGTATGATTCCCTTCCAAGCATGACTTAATGTTACCCTCCAAATTTTGCAGGAATTCCAAGTCCTTTGGAAGGACATTGACAGTAGATTATAAATATCATTGAAGCCTTTCCTGAGTTCATTTACACTAGATTGTAACATTATTAATTTAATTTTTTTTTGAAAGCAAAGAGTTTCCAAGCCATTTTACCAACCAACCAGGTACCATACACACCATGATTTTGCTTTCAAGAAGCAAGGCTATCAACAATTCGAATGGGAAGAGAGATACTATAATCTCTTTTGATTGCTGTCGTTTGTATTCATAAGAGTTGAAATACCTATATTGGGCATCAAGTTAGGATCCTATTGATCAAAGACATTAACCAAGCTATTATCTCTACGGCTGCAATGATGAAAGAGGTAAATCCTGGAGAAAGTTACATGAAGGTGGAAGTATATCTTTTGCAGATGCTAGAGGTTGAATCAACTCATCTACTTGCCGTGCAAACATGCAAACTACATTAGCTAAATTCCTTGTTATCCAATCTTCGTATACCCTTAACTAAGATGCTGTAGTTTTACCACAATCAGAAAAGAGCACCTTGATAACAGGGAGTAAATCTAACTTCAAACTAGATTCTGTTGCGCTAGCTGTGTCCAAACAATAACCAGAACAACACCAAGGACTTGGATTTAACAGAACAATTTGCAATAACGGAGACTTTGCTTTTAAATCTCCAATCAAAGTTCGAAATGATAATTCATGTTTCGCATTTTCCAGTAGCTAATTTGTGAACATTCTTTCTAAGCTATATTTCTTGAATAAATCCCCTGATCCACCAACAGATGAACAAGTGTAAATGTAGCATTTAAAGAGTCGAACTCCACCATCTACGTGGGCACCACCATTATCAAGAGGATAAGCTCCAAGGAGCGATAAACAGTTAGGGCATACAAATTCCTTCCAGTCAATATCCATTGATAGATTGTAGGATTTAACCATAAAAGCATTTCCAAGAAAACCATTAATGAACAATTTCTTATTAGCCAAGAGCTTTGAACTGTTTTGGTCTACTGGATAAGTTTCAGGAACATCATGTTGGCTACCTTCATCACCTTGATTTTGTACGTGATCTGTTGTATGAACACAATAACCTGGCACTAACATCTCAGTTTCAGAGAAATCTGATGCAGGTAATTCAGAAGAATTTTTTCATGACCATTGGCTTCCTCCGTAGTAACTAGCACATTTGTAGTAACACTATCATTCTTAATATGAATAGAGCTAAACTTTCCACACAAGTCATTCGTTCTCCCTTGAGAAGTAAACACATCTTCACCAGGCTGGTATTCTTGAGTTCTATCATAGAGTTTACATGCCATAAGTTATCCTTGGAAAGAAGAACAGTCGTAGAGTTTAAGAGGCACACACCCTTAGCACATGTATAGGAATTTGCAAATCTAGTTATCAGCTTCTCACTTATACCCCTAAATGAACAACAGCAATTTTCAAACCAATTATCAGCCACCTCTCACTAGTCAATTGATGGCATTTCCAAGAAATTTCTAAGAGGACTTTTCGTCAGCCTAATTGAGCAATTTCTGCAAAAGAAGTGCACTCCTTCTTCCATTGGTGACAGACTCTTCAAATCAGTATTTATCACCAGCGACTTTGCTGCATCCAGTTCGACTGTGTCATCGCCATTTTCAGACAAATTCAACACAGAATCAAAGCTGGAAACAATAGGATGATCAATAGGAAGAAGCAAAACGAGCTTGACCTCAATGTGATCATCCAAAGCTCTAAAAACTCACCGGAGATTCAGATTCGATCAAGACTCTAGGAATCGAAACCCTAACGGACACCTCTTCCCTCCCCTCCTCTTTGAGCCACGAAACGAGGAGTTGAGACTGAGAGAGATTGAGTTGAACTTCCAGGTTGTTGCATTCAAGCAAAAGTTTTGTTTGAGAATCGAAGAGGAATAAACGGAGATTTGGAGAGTGAGACTGCGCTTCCTACGTGAAACGCCATTTTCTTAGGTTTTCAAGGTTTGACATTTCTTTGTATTGTTTGCAGGAGCCTATCGCGCGCGAGAGCCAATCTCTTGCCCGATTATCTGGAGAGAGTGGTGACTCTCTCACCCAAGTTTGTGCGCGATGGGAGCCCTCTCTCACCAATTCTCTGGCACTCTCTCGCCCAAGGCTTGGCGCGTGTGTCAATGGTCGCGTGAATTGCTCTTTCGCGTAAGCCTCGTGCTAGATTGCGACAGAGTGTCTGTCGCATGTCTGTGGGTGCGAAACCTTGCGTGTGAGACCTTGTGTGCGACAGACTATTCTGTCACATGCACCTTGGGCACGACAGACTATTTGTCACGTGAAACCTTGCATGCGATAGACTATTTTATCGCGTGAAACCTTGCATACGATAGACTGTTTGTCGCGTGAAACCTGGCATGCGACAGACTATTTGTCTCGTGAAACCTCACGTGCGACAGACTGTTCTGTCGCATGTATATATATATTTGCAGCGTTTCTATCGACAACCACTTAAAAGGACTTTTCTTTTTATTATTCCTGTCACGATTTTATCTTTCGCGAAACTAGCAATCTCCCGTGGTTCTTTCGCACCCTTTCGTAGACTTTCATTCTTGGCTTTTTGCTCATTTCCCACAGTCGGTGCCAATTGTTGTTGCCCAAAACAACAATTATTTTTTTATGAGGTACGAATCTCGATCTGCCTTTTAACCTGTTTCCAAGAACTCTGCAAAATAGAAAACCATCAGGGGGCACAGGGGCTTTCCCTTGCACGCGCACTCCGATGCTTAAGTCAGACAAGGTTTTGGCAGTATTTTAGTAGGCAAATAGAGCTTAGGGTTTAAGATGATACCTATGACCTATTTATAGGAGTTAGATTGCGCATAATTACCTTTATGACCCACAACTTAAATGGTCATTTAATGGATCATTTGTGGGCCTTCTAAGTCCTTTTTCCTCTTGGTCTTAGATTATCATTTGGCCGAATGTTCTTCAGCTTGACTTATAGAAAAGCCCAGTAATATTTGGTTTGACCCTCATCAATATACATGATATATTTATTTTTCATGCCCATATATTTTTAATTGTAGTATATATATTTTGTTCTTTCTTTTATTTTAAATTTACATATATATATATATATATATTATACTTAATATATATTTTTCTTATTTATTCTCTCTCTCTCTCTCTATATATTTTAAATATACTTATGTTTATCACATTTAATTTAATATACTTATACCCTTAATGTACAAGATATCCATTTATTTTTTCTATTGGATTAATTTATATATATATATATATATATATAGATATTTATCTCTAACTTATTTATAAAATTTCTAAATTATATATGCATTAATCATTTATTGCTAAATGATTCAAATTAGAATATTTGTTTTCATACATTTCAATACTTAGTTTATTTAATGTCTTCTATTTATTTACGAACTCAGTAAAGAAATTTGCAGCCTTCATAGTTTTTATGTTAAAAATTAAAATGCAAAAATAAAAAGTAAAAGAATTTTTCATCTATAAATATTTTTTTTTCTTATTATGTTAAATATTAAAATGAAAAAAAACTTAAAGAATAGTAATCAAAATAATATTTTTATTTATTTTTAATTTTTATTGATATAATTTTATTTTTATTTTTTCATCTTTATTAATGTATAAAATTTGCAATATATATTTGCTATAGAGTAATACAAAAATTATGTATGCATGAAATTTATCCTCATGAGGAAATTATGAGAAAATATAGAATAATCAAAATTATGTTTTTTATATTTAACCTTAAAAATATGAGGAAAAAAATAGATTGAAGGGATTCTGAAAAATAATATAAAGTAATGTTGTGAGAATTATCGGAAAGTTAAATTAGTAATACACTACTATATTTTTTATTAATATATGAAGGCTAAATTAGTAATACATTACTATATTTGGATTTTACTGTTTGTGACTTTCGACTCAAATAAAATTAATCTTAGATTGTAAAATGGGTGAAGATACCTCTGCTTATACAAGAAAATACACTACTATATATTTTTATTAATATTTATTACATAAGGATAATTTCAAAAATTAATTTAACATATTACCAAGTTTAAGCTTTTTTTTATCTTTAAGATTTAATTAATTGTTTAGATTAGATATTACTAATCTAAGAGTTATTATTCGTTAACTTTACAGTAAAGTCATATTCTATATACTTATTGTAGAATTGCCCATTAATTAATACTCAATTATTAATCCTAAAAGTATTAATTTAAAAGTGTCCTACGATAAAGAACTATCTAGGCTGAATGCTCAAATAAGGATATAAAGTTTTCGAAAATATTCAATTTAGGATCTAAACTTTTATTTTGCTCAATTCAGGATAAAACGTTTTCGATATTGCTCAAATAAGGATTTTTTAACGTGTGTAAGTTACACGCGCCGTTAAAGAGAGTGACTGACGATGAAAGGATAATTATTGCCACGTGTTACACTCACACTCTGCCACGTGTCACAATTACACTCCGCCACGTGTCAATTTATTTTTACCTATTAAAAGAAAATAATTATAAAATCACAGCCACGTGTCCCACTCATAAGTTGCCACGTGTCCCACTCACACGTCGCCACGTGTCTCACTCACATGCTGCCACGTGTCCATATATTTTTTTACTTTTTTTTCTTTCTTTTTTTTATTTAAGAAAAACTATATATTTTGATAAAATAATATTTTCTTGAATAAATTTTTTAAAATTATTTTTTGAAATAATTAAAAATTAAAAATTTTGTCTTAGAAAATAAATTCTCAAACATAAAAATTATTATAAAACTTTTTTGTAACTAGTATAATTATTATTTTTTCTTTCGTAATTTTTTTTTCATTTTTACCATAAAAAAGGAAAAAAACTATTAGCCATAAAATTATTAGAAATTATATATTTTTTAAAGAATAAATTTTAAATTACTAAATTTAATTTGTATTTTTCTTCTTTTTTTGTTTTCTATATTTTCTTCCAATTGACAAAAAAATAAAGAAGATAAAGAAACTATAAAAATAAAGAAAAATATGTAAGAATTGTCTTTTTAGAAAAATTAATATAATTAAAAAAATAAACGTATTTCTTAGAAAAACTCAATTTTCTAAAAATAAATATATTTAATTTACAATAAAAAATTATTTTAAATTTAAATCATATAAAAGAAATAAAAACAGAAAGGAATGAAAAGAAAAACAAAGTGTAAAAAATACAGAAATATTTTTTATAAAAATTTATTTTTTAACAAATTTTTTTTAAAAATGTAATATAAATTTTTAAAAGTTATTTTTTATTAAAAAATCAACTAACAAAATTAACTATTAATTATAATATTATAAAAAATAATTAAATTTTTAATTTTTTATTAATATTTATAACAAAAAAATTTGGTTGAATGCTCAAATAAGGATCTAACGTTTTCGAAAATGTTCAATTCAGGATCTAAACTTTACCATGTGTCCCACTAATGATTATAAGTCACTGCCACGTGTTCCACTCATACGCTACCACGTGTCAATCTTACCACGTGTCCCACTAATACGCTGCCACGTGTCCATGCATTTTTTACCTATTAAAAGAAAATTAATTATATGTCACTGCCACGTGTCCCACCCTTATGCTGCCACGTGTCCACTTCTGCCACGTGGCCCAATCACATGCTGCCACGTGTATTTTATAAATGCCGTTATTATTTTAACGACGCGTGTAACTCACGCGCTTTAAAAAGTCTTTATTTGAGCAATATCGAAAATGTTTTATCCTGAATTGAGTAAATTAAAAGTTTAGATCCTGAATTGAATATTTTCGAAAACTTTATATCCCTATTTGAGTATTCAGCCAACTATCTATGATAAAAGAAAAATTGAAATTCAGTTGCCTTCAACCGACGACGTACCACTTAGAAATAAATCAGCTTCATCAAAAACTAAAAAGCTACGGCACAAAGCAGATCATCCCATTTTTTTTTTCTGTACCGAACCTCTCTTTCACTCTGTAAAATCAAACTTGTCTCAATGTTTTGAAATCTCAAATCCACGCGCATTTTATCAGGTTCGATTCTCCCTCATGCTCTCTCTTTTCATTTTCTCTAAGTCCGAGAAAAAATAAAAATCTTAGTTCTGTAATTTGATTCTCGCGTTATCCTTAGAAATAATGTAAATAATTTCTTTCGGATCGATTTTAACTGCGTATCCTCCTTAGTTCAGGTGTCCTTTTCACTTTCTCTAATTTACTTATAATTAATTATTTACAATAGTGATTTTTTATAGTTTCGTTTCAAGCTTTCCTTTTCTTTTTCACAGCTTAGTTTCTCAATTTGCAGAATTTTTCTTTCTTTGAATGGATTGTAAATTCGTAATTTTTTCCTAATATGAAAGTTTCGATTTAGATCTTGTTGGATTGTGATTTGAACAATTTGGATCATGCCGTTTTTTATAATTTATTTGCGGAATATCAGCGTAGGGTTTCTGATGTACTGGAATCGGTAGAATTGAGTTTTGAATCGAGTTATTTTGGGTATTAAAGCTAAAAAAGGATGGCTTGGTTTAGCGGGAAGGTGTCCTTAGGGGGCTTTCCTGATCTTGCCGGGGCAGTTAATAAACTCCAGGAGAGCGTGAAGAATATTGAGAAGAATTTTGATACTGCCCTCGGTTTCGAAGAGAAGTCTGAATCAAGCAGCAATGAAGGTATTTTTTTTGTTGTACATTGCTCACATTGATGTATTTTGTGCAATCTCTATGCATTCGAATGCAAATTTCTAGCGTAAACCTCTGTTTATCATAAGTTTTGCATTAAGATATTACTTTCGTTTTGGTGAATGGTAATGGCTGCTGTTATTATCATTGTAGGAAGATTTGTATGAATTATTCAGTCACTTAAGCTAGAGTTGTAAAGTTTGTTATGCTAGTGGTATGTCGCAAGTAGACACGACTGGGTGGCATGACATGAAATCGATACGATAGTGACCCAAGCTAAAATATGATAAAAATTGTGTATGAATATAGTAAAAACTTAAAAAAAAAAGTTGTGTTTGGTGCGTTGAAACGAATTTTAATACAAAATTTTCGTGTTTTGCAAGACATGAATACGATTTTACATAACATGAAACGAATTATATATACAAATTGCTAGGTCTAGTTTCAAGTAAATCATGCTGCTTAATTCCATGTTGTGGGAATTCAATTAGGAAAACTAACTTGTACTTTGCCTCTACTTACTTACCCATTGGAGTGCTAATCTTATTGTTGCAGGTGCAAATCTGAAAATAAGAAAAAAAATCATGAAATACAAGGTTTGCATTGTTAACTAAATCCTGTTCCTGTATAATCCAGTGGAGGGTTAATTCTTCTACTATCTTGTTTGAGTTTGGAATAATTGGAATATAAAGCCTATTTGTAATCTGAGAACTGCTTTATTTCCATTTTTTGTGGAATCCTATGGAGTTTGGAGTTCCCTAACTCAGTTTTCTTTTTTACTTTCTTTGAAATGAAGTTATCTCCATTTTACCGTATTGTTGCACTCCTTGCATGAAAAGGTTAATGCTGATCTCATGCTTAATGAAACACTGCATGCTGCTGAGCCTTTTTTTTTTCTCTGTGTGACATCCCAAAAAAAAAAAAGGAAAAGGAGAAAAGGAAAAGATGTTTGTCATTTCAATATAAGATATTCAAAATAGAAAAGCATGTTGACCACTGTTACATGGAAGTTATAATGCGGGTTTTAGATCAATCACACTTATGACTTACCATCCATATTCATTCCAGCTTCGGGATTGTGGACTTCAGACAGAAAAGCACTCTTTGATCCAGTTCTGGCCTTTATGGGTCAAAAAAGTGAGGAGAGTGATGTTGACTCATCCGGAAAACTTGAATCTTCGCAGACTCTGCCCAAAGTTGAGGAAAAAGAAGAGGCTAAAACTGACGGGTCACTTAATTCTACTGAGAAAACCACTGCTGAAGAGGATAAACAAGCTGTCAAGTTAGAAAAAGATAACGAACATTCAGAGGCTGTGGAGAGAGCAGATAATGCCATTTCAGACACTGGTAAAGTTGAATCTAAATTGGAACCGGTGTCTGCTGAGCCTTCTGAATCAACCTTTCTGAATGTCAGGTCGATAGATTCTCCTGACAATGAACAAGAGAAAGAAAGCTCAGAAGTGATACCTTCTGAAGATTCTGACTCCAAGGGAGCCAGATTAGATACTGCAGAAGTAGAAAAAGTTGAGGATACTGAGCCTGTGCCAGCAGTGTCCATTGATGCTGTAGACATACATGAAACCAAAGATGAACAAGTGACACAAGCAGAAGGGATTTTAGAAAACAGTTCTCCGGTTAAATCTGAAGAATCAAGTGATAGCAAAGCTGCTGCTGCTGGTGGCCCTGATGAGCCTGTGCCCTCAAGTTCACATTCCATCAGTGTTGAGGAGACTAACAGTTCTCAGGAATTTTCGTCGCCCATTGTGGTTCCTTCATATGAGGCTCAAGGGATGGTTTCTGAATCAGTTTTTCTTGAAAATGATGCAAATACTAAAACAATGGAAGTGGATCAGCAGACTGCTGACAGCGAGACTGATGCTAAAGAAGATCTACACTTGAGTTCTGCAATTGCCATGTCTGACTCGGCAGATTCAATGCACGAATTGCACAAGGTGAGGATGGAAATGAAAATGATGGAATCTGCATTGCAAGGTGCTGCAAGGCAAGCTCAGGTACTTCACGTTTTCCATTGTTTATATGGGAAGCATGCACATGTGAGATTGACTTGCTGCATAAGTGGTGTTTTGTCAGAACTTGACTAGTGGCATTCTTTGCCGAAGCTCACGAGCTATTTCCTTGTTGTGTTCGTTTTCTAATAAGCATATCACTTCTACTATTTGGACAAATTACATAGGTTAGATCCTTTATGATGGTCCATTATACCAGAAGGCTTATTTGTATAATGCATTTCTTTCGTTTCAAGAAAAAGAGGATTCGAGGGTTTTTGTACTTTGGTGTATATTTCATTCTCGGCAATGTAGATTATCTGAGAAACCTTGGGCAGCAGCTTTTACCTCTTATGACTCTATGAGAAGATGCCTTTACCACTAACATTAAAAGGAAAGCTTATATGTCTACGGTTCTTTTGGTTATATTTTATTCTACATTTGCCCAAGAGAGAGGGCTCTAAAGGAAAGAAATCTCATTTTACATTATCTGTTCTGGTTATTATCCGGTGTGTTTGACGTTTTGTTGTTCTTGAATTTCAAAGTTCAATTTGTTTATTTTCAGGCAAAAGCTGATGAAATTGCAAAGCTGATGAATGAGAATGAGCAACTTAAAGCTGTAATTGAGGATTTGAAGGTATGTACAGCCATTTTTCTGCCTCCTAGATACTTTAACATAGTTTGGCTTTGTCTATGTGCTAGTGACACTTTAGATATGTTTTGTTCATCTGCCTCCTGAATTTCAGTGCTTTGTGTTTGCATCGATTTCTTGAATAAAATTAACATATAAATAGAGATTCAAATGAACATAAGTCAAGTTATCAATTAGAAGATTCATCTTAAGGACGGGGCTGTTAATCTAGTAATAGTAGCCATGTGCCATGACTGATGTGTTGGAAAGATTAGGAAAATCCCAGATTTATTGGGATTTGATTAGGGTCAACTTTCTGATCTTTTATTTTTGGTAGTTTTCTGTTTTTTATTCTTAGAATTAATTGTGTCTATTTTAGGATAGTTCTCCCTCTATAAAATAAACCCTACTGTATGTCAAAGATATAGAGAAAATTATTTTCTAAACCTCTTGTTTCATGGTGTCAGAGCCAGTATTCCTGCTGGCATATTTTTCTTTCTGGCCTTTCATACTTAGCTAGAAGAATTGTTAAGAAAAATGGCTGGTACTGCCCAGTCCTAATCTACAGCAGAATCCCCTGCTGTTTATAACCATCAAAAAAATTCTTTACCCTCTTTTTCATCTTCCCTAGACACTCATTCTCTTCAAATAACCCAACACAGACTCAATGGAACAAATTTCCGTGAGTGGTTTCAATCTATTGTTTTAGTAATTAAAGGCAAAGGGAAGATGGGCTACCTAACGGGTGCCATTCCTATGCCTTCAACTACTGCAGAAAATTTCAGTACTTGGGAGGCTGAAAACTCCATAGTCATGGCCTGGCTTATCAACTCTATGGAACCTAGGATTGGTCGAACCTACCTGTTCTACAAGACAGCGAAGGAAATCTGGGAGGCAGTCCAGGAGATGTATTCAGACCTTGAAAATACTGCTCAATGTTTTGAGATCCGTTCAGCCATTCGCACTACTCGACAAGGAACAATGTCAGTCACCGAGTACTATAATGTTTTGTCTGAATTGTGGCAAGAGATGGATTTGTTCTATGAGACAAGTTGGAAGTGTCCTGAAGATGGTGTGAAGTACAGCAAGATGCTAGAGAAAGAACATATGTTTGACTTCCTTCAAGGTCTCAATAAGGATCTTGATGAAGTTCGTGGATGTCTCCTTGGAGCCAAACCTCTTCCTACCATCCGAGAAGCATTCGCTGAGGTTAGACGTGAAGAAAGTCGAAAGAGAGTGATGCTTCACATGCCTTCCAGCCCAACTTCAGAGGTGACACAACAAAATTCTGCTTTGGCTGCAAACCGAAGTGAGTCTTCCAATCCTCGAGGCCAACGGTCTAAGGATAAGCAGTTGTGGTGTGACCACTGCAATAAACCTTATCACACCAAGGAGACATGTTGGGAAATTCATGGAAAACCTGCAGATTGGAAACCCCGGAGTCAGCGAAAATCAAACCGGTCAGCCTATACTACCGAGTCTGCCATAGACTCTAAAAAACCAGGCCAACTTCCCTTCACTGCAGAACAGATGGAGCTCTTGAGGAACCTTTTGAACCAGTCAAAACCTCTTAAAGAGTCTAAACCTACTGCACCTTCCTCCACTGCCACTGTTGCACAACGAGGTAACACCAAATCATCTTATTTATCACATAAAGTTACAGGTGAAGGTTGGATAATTGATATTGGTGCCTCAGACCGTATGACTGGCTCTTCTTCTACTTTCTCGACTTATGAAGCATGTGATGATGATCTAAAAGTTACAGTTGCTGATGGTACTCTCTCAACTGTTGCTGGTCGAAGGGATATTGAACTTTTTGGTTTGCGTTTAAAATCTGTTCTTCATGTTCCAAATCTTAAGTGCAATCTTCTTTCCATTAGCAAAATTACTAGGGATCTTAATTGTGCAGTAACATTTTTTTCTACACGTGAATTTCAGGATTTGTCTTCGGGGAGGATGATTGGCAATGCTGAAGAGCAAAATGGCCTTTACTACCTCTCTGGTGTCGGTTCTCCTTCAAGACCAAGATCACTTAGTAATGTTAAACTGTCCACTGTTTCAAATTTTGATATTCTACTTTGGCATAAACGTCTAGGCCATCCTAGCTTTACTTATCTAAAGTTTTTGTATCCTCATCTATTTATCAATAAAGATCTCTTCTTATTTCAGTGTGAGCATTGCATCTATGCCAAACAACCAAGAAAAAACCATCCCATTCAACCTTATCAGTCTTCAAAGCCATTTCACCTCATCCATAGTGATATTTGGGGACCAGCCTGCTTTTCAAGTTTAACAGGCAGCCGATGGTTTATTACCTTTATAGATGACCATACCTGTGTTTGTTGGGTTTACCTTATGAAAGAAAAATCTGAAGTCGGATCTATATTCAAACAATTTCATAAACTTGTCACCAATATCTTCCAATCTTCTGTTCACATTCTTCGTACTGATAATGGTGGGGAATACTTTGCACATGAGATTAAAAACTATCTTGTTGAACATGGAATTTTTCATCAAAGCTCATGTGGTTATACCCCTCAACAGAATGGAATAGCTGAACGGAAGAATCGCCATCTTCTTGAAGTTGCCCGATCCCTTATGTTTGCTAGCCACGTTCCAAACTCCTTTTGGGGCGAGGCTATTTTA
This sequence comes from Heritiera fomes, assembly GCA_032173925.1. Classification (NCBI taxonomy): domain Eukaryota; kingdom Viridiplantae; phylum Streptophyta; class Magnoliopsida; order Malvales; family Malvaceae; genus Heritiera; species Heritiera fomes. Next base: position 19,573,086 of record JAPDPM010000010.1, read on the forward strand.
ACTGCAGGTTATCTTATCAACCGGCTTCCCTCCAAACCACTCCAATTTAGAACTTCACTAAGTTGCTTACAAAATTGTTTTCCCCAAGTTCGAATTCTTAACTCTCTTCCACCTCGAGTATTCGGATGTACTGTCTTTGTTCATAATTCAAGTCCTAACAGGGGGAAGTTTGATCCAAAAGCCTTCAAATGTGTTTTCATTGGATACTCTCCTACACAAAAAGGTTACAAGTGTTATTGCCCATCTTCCAAGCGATTTTATGTTTCCTGTGATGTAACATTCTTTGAAAATCAAACATTCTATCCCAATGCTTCTCTTCAGAGGGAGAAATCTAACGAAGAAAATCATTGGGATCCTTCCATTTCACTCCCTATTTCTCTTCTTACCTATCCATCCTTTTCTCCATCACTAGATCCTCATATTACTTCTTCACTAAATCATTCTGAGCCTACTCAAGTGACAGGTCAAGGGGGAGCGCCAACTCCTACACCAAACCAGATTTTGGTTTACTCAAGAAGGCCACGAGTTCCTCCTCAAAGCCAACCATCAGAACCGGAGCCAAGTCCTTTGGAAATCACAAGGGAGGATGTTGCCACAATTGATGATCTTGATGTTCCAATTGCTATTAGGAAAGGGGTAAGATCTTGCACTGAGCATCCCATTTCCAATCATCTAACCTACTCCAAGTTGTCTCAAGATTACAAGGTGTTTACTTCAACGATTGATAATGTGAAGATTCCTAAAGACATTCAAAGTGCCATGCAAGACCCTAGATGGAAAGCAGCTGTTTTGGAAGAGATGAAAGCTTTGATTGATAATGAGACATGGGAAATTGTTGACCTACCTGAAGGAAAAAAACTTGTTGGGTGCAAGTGGATATTTGTGGTGAAGTATGGGTTCGATGGGAGCATAGAACGATACAAGGCAAGGTTAGTTGCTCAAGGATTCACACAAACCTATGGCATAGACTATGAGGAAACTTTTGCACCCGTAGCAAAATTAAATTCGATTAGAGTTCTTCTATCCCTTGCTGCCAACCTTGATTGGGAATTGCATCAGATGGATGTGAAAAATGCATTTCTTAATGGGAGCCTAGATGAGGAAGTTTATATGAAGATACCACCTGGCTTTGAGACAAAGGAGGAAATGGGCAAGGTTTGTAAATTAAAAAAGTCCCTCTACGATCTGAAACAGTCACCAAGGGCATGGTTTACAAGGTTTAGCACAGCCATGAAACAGTTTGGATACAAACAGGGGCAAGCTGATCATACTCTTTTCATTAAACAAGCTAAAGATGGGAGGAAGTCAATTCTAATAGTTTATGTTGATGATATAGTAATCACAGGTGATGATATTCAAGAGATTGATGAACTTAAAGGGAGGTTACAATCTGAATTCCAGGTCAAGGATCTAGGGAAGCTTCGGTACTTTCTTGGGATGGAAATAGCTAGAAGCAAACAAGGTATATTCATCTCCCAAAGGAAATACACACTTGAACTCCTAAAAGAAACTGGAAAACTTGGTTGTAGACCTGCTGGAACTCCTTTAGAGCGAAACTGGAAACAGAAAATTACCGAGGAAGATCCTCTTGTAGATAGGGAAAGGTACCAGCGTTTGGTTGGAAAGCTAGTATACCTATCTCTCACAAGGCCAGACATTGCCTTTAGTGTGAGTGTAGTAAGTCAATTCATGCACTCACCCACAAGAAGGCATCTAGAAGCGGTGAACCAAATTCTTCGTTATCTAAAGGGAACTCCAGGTAAAGGACTTCTATTCAAAAAAAAATGAACTAAGGGAAGTTGAAGGTTTTGCTGATGCTGATTGGGCAGGGTCGGTTGAAGACAGCAAATCTACCACAGGATATTGTACGAAACTATGGGGAAATTTGGTGACTTGGAGAAGTAAGAAGCAAACAGTGGTTGCTCGAAGTAGTGCAGAAGCGGAATACAAGGCCATTGCTCAAGGGGTTTGTGAGCTAATCTGGTTGGAAAGGATATTAAAGGACCTAAACATATCGTTATTAGGTCCTATGAAGTTATACAGTGATAGCAAATCTGCCATCAGCATTGTTCACAATCCTATTCAGCATGATAGAATGAAGCATGTCAGAATTGACAGAAATTCCATCAAAAATGAGATTGAAAACGGGACTGGTAGCTTGTCTTATGTATCAACTAAATTACAAGAAGTTGATGTTCTCACTAAAGCCATGTCAAAACCGGGATTTGATTCTTTTGTAAGCAAGCTGGGAATGATTGATATCTATTCGCCAGCTTGAGGGGGAGTGTTGGAAAGATTAGGAAAATCCCAGATTTATTGGGATTTGATTAGGGTCAACTTTCTGATCTTTTATTTTTGGTAGTTTCCTGTTTTTTATTCTTAGAATTAATTGTGTCTATTTTAGGATAGTTCTCCCTCTATAAAATAAACCCTACTGTATGTCAAAGATATAGAGCAAATTATTTTCTAAACCTCTTGTTTCATGATGTATGATGAAAGATTGAGCATGGATCGTTTTTTTTCTTCATTTTCCTTTCTTTACATTTGTGCTAGATTTATAAGTATATTGAGAAAGGCTTTGATCATATAATCATATATTTGTTGTCGCTTGTCAAGCTTTCTTTTGTTTTGCATTTAGTTTTACTTCCTTTTGTAAAACTTCATATAAACCTTTAGCCACCTTAGAATCATCAGTTCCTATAAATGTGTCTCTAGATTGGTATCTTATAGATGAGAGATAGCTCTCACGTAGAGAGAATTTTTGTTATATATTAATTAATTTGTATGATGCTTATATTGGAATTGAGGTGAGTCTCCCTGGTGGAGCTCTATTCTTCCCTAGTATATTTTATATGAGCATATTTGCCGAAAAATTTTTTATGGACTATGAATGTGGATCTTAGCAGTGGCTGGAATTCTGTTTATGCAAATCCTTCTCAATGATGGGGACTATTCTTCTCTTTGATTTTTATTCATAACTCAACTTTCTTTGAGAAATTGTTAACAAGGTTGTTGGTTGGTTCAGTTTGATTGAATTGATTTAATGATATAAATACTTACCATCACATTTCAATGAGAAACACATATATGTAGTTTTATTCTGTTATGTTGTTGCGAATGCTTCCCATGATATATCATTCAAATTATTGGACCTATATCATATAAGTCATAACTTTTTTGACAACATTTAGTTTTCTTTGTTATTTATTTTGAATATAAGTTGATCACTTTCTACCACATTGTCCTCCTTTTTTATCTAGCTTCTAGATTAATCATCCAACAGTTGAAGAAATGAGTGATAACTACTTCTCATTATATATTTAGCAAAATATTCCACTGTCTCTCTCCTAATAAAAATGAAAAAGGATTGCAAGTTAACAGCTGAAAGTTTGGAACAGAGAAAATTCAATGAAGCAGAAATTGAGTCTTTGCGAGAGGAATATCATCAAAGGGTTTCAACTCTTGAAAGGAAGGTATGTTCCATACATTTCACACCTCTCTTCTTTTGCTTGCTTTTCTCTATTAATTTCTTGTTTATATTTCTCCTTGAGATATTGATATTGATGAATGTTAGGATTTTTTCTAGAAGCTTAAACCAGTAAAATCTTTTGTTGAAAGTTTTGGTTGGTGATTAAACTTATTCCTTAATGAGTGAACCGAATGAACTGTTATCAGTAGCATATTATCAGGAATGTAGGAAGGCCTACTATTACTTGGCCTGCATGCGAGACCTTAGCACTATTCCATCCCATAAATCTCATGGTCCTTGAAGTTTCAATCTAGGACCTCCTAGGTAAAAGCCTTAGGATCTTGTTAATGAGATTTCCACTTTGGGACAAAATAACATAATTATAAATGCTATGCATGCTTTTAAAGTTCTAGCATACCATCTTGCCTTAGCATGTACCTCACAATCTCTTCTAAAGTTTTAATATTCTAACTTTTTCTATTTTATTAAAATGCCGCCTTTGCTGTATTTTCGTTGTGCATAAATATTTGGTGTCTATCAAGTATATGGACCTTGATAACATATCAGCTTTCATGCTCTTTTTCTAGCGTGTTGAGTGCTCAAAGTTGAAGGCAAGAAGCAAAATTAGTAGATATTGTTGAGTATCTAGTGAAATTGATTGCACAAAGACTATCACCGTTGTTTATTGCTAGTTATTACAGTTATTTCATCATTCAACATAGAAGCTATTGCAACAAGTTTGTGATCAAGGTTTTGTTAGGTTGAGCCTTATCACATTGCATTTTGTAAAGCTGATTGATAATTTCTTGTAACGCATTAAGCATTCCTGATGACTAGACAAAAGGAGTATATGATCAACTAAGTTTAACTCTAGTGGTTCTAGAAATCCTTTATTAACATTTTGTAGGGTTTTACCCACATAATAAGTTTATAAAAAATAATTTAGTTTTTTGGAATAGGTTCCTGGTTGAGACTTGCACTTTTCAATTGTCTCAATATCTTGATCTAGGAAAAGTATTGTCATGCTGTAGATATCTTTTTGGAGTGTATTCGGTAAAATGGTATTATTGACTACATGTATGAGATTAAGTATAATAGGAGGTTATTACATTGGATGATCTCTAGTTTTCAGTAATACATTTTTGTCTCTTTCTCATTCTCAAAACGGCATTGATGATGCAGTGTTATAATGCTTAATGTGCCTTAAATATGATTCAAAGGTTGCACCAATAATAGTTGGTTACTTTCTGTGCTGCAGTTATCTCCCTTACCTAAGAAGAAGTTTTTTGCTGGAGATTTGATTCTTTTAGGGTAGATTAGAAAATGTGCTAAATAAGATGTAGTTTGCGCCCTATAGTTGCAGTTAGTTGAAAATGGTCTCAATGCATTGTATGCTTTGATGATAAGTGGACAGATATTCTAGGAAAAAGGTTGTCTTTTGTAGCTCAAATATATTGCTCTTAAAGTTTAGTTGTCCCTTGGCGTGTGTTCTTCCAGGTTTACGCTCTTACCAAGGAAAGGGATACTCTTCGAAGAGAGCAGAATAAAAAAAGTGATGCTGCTGCTCTTTTGAAGGAAAAAGATGAAATAATTAATCAAGTGATGGCTGAAGGTGAGTTTTGAAAACTCCTATTTACATTTGATGCTATGCTCTATAGCTTTTTTTCTCATTCAAAACCATATTATTTTCTTCTCTAAGATCTGTTGGCACTTGTTGGATAGTCCTCATATCATTTCTTTGTAATGGAGTTTGTGTAAAAATAGCCTGACTATTATGGATATATTGACACACTTTATTAGTGCAAAATAACTTGAGTAGGATTATCACTATCAGGCAATACATTTCGTAGGAGGATTAGGTAGGCAAGGTATAGGTTGTATTTAAAGAGAATTCTTCAAAGGGAATAGTTAAAGTTTTCAGTGTATGCCACCAAATCCTTGCCTGCTTAACCCTTACAATGGCGCTAAATCTAAGGGAGGCTTCTATAGTTTACCACATATGGGATTTTAGTGTAAAAAGAGTATTTTTGGGTGCATCTGCTTAGGTGTCTGATTGAGATTTAGTTGGTTAGATGGTTCTTGAACAAATTTGATCCCTTGTTCTCTATGCATTCTGATTCAAGATATTTGTCTATGCTCTCAGGTGAAGAGCTTTCAAAGAAGCAGGCTGCTCAAGAAGCTCAGATCAGAAAGTTAAGGGCACAGGTATGACAATCTGTTTGGTGATTGTTTAAGTTTTCTAAATTTCTGGTAAATAGTCTCTTCTTTCTTTCCCAAATATTGGGATAAAAGCTCTGATGAGTCTCTTCTTTCTTTCTCTTCACCTTCTTACTTTTCTTTTTTCTTCCATTTCTGTGATACTAGATTCGAGAGCTTGAAGAGGAGAAGAAAGGCCTGACTGCAAAGCTTCAGGCAAGTGCATGCCTTAAAATTGGAACGTAGTTGGTTGATTACTCTTTCTCCCTCCTATTATTTATAGAATTCAAGATAATATGAGCTGTAGTATGAGAATTTATATACCTCCCTTTGGCAAAACAATGCCATTCAGGTTACTGTGTTTTTCCATGGTAGTACAAGGTTTAAATTCAGTATTCTTATATCATATAGTTTTGTTTGTCGTAATTGTCAAATGCTGCTTGGAAAAAAAACAGCTTTTGTTTCATATTCTGTATTCAGACTTTTTCATTTGGATACTTGGTTTCATACTTGAGATTTTTGCTTCAATAGACAGAACTTTATAGAACTGCATGATGCTATTAGTTTTATGGATCTTTTCTTCTGTAAAGTTAGCCTTGTACTTGGATTCCTATACTGATGTTGCTGGTTTATTGTTTTGTTTATTTACCCGTCAAAACTTAAAAAGAAAAAGAAATGCTGCTTGTTAGTTTTTACTAATGTTCTTTATTACTTAAGTTTTGTCCGAGTAATGTGAACAAGTCGAAAAGATTACTCATTTCTAAATTGCCTGAGAGGAAGTGGAGATTCCCTAAGTTCTAGACCTTGGGAGATTAACTCTAGACCTTTAGTATTATATAAATTTTTTAGGCATATTTTTGTCTGAGAATTCCTTTCAACTGCATAAAAGGATTCTATCAGTTAGAAATAAGTTCTTTCAACTTGTTGATCATGCGTGCTCCTTTTTCTGCTTTCAGGTTGAAGAGAACAAGGTAGAGAGCATCAGGAAGGACAAGACAGCTACAGAGAAGTTGCTACAAGAAACAATTGAAAAACACCAAGAAGAACTTGTGGCTCAGAAAGACTTTTATACAAATGCTCTAATTGCAGCTAAGGAGGCTGAAGCACTAGCAGAGACACGTGCCAACAATGAAGCCAGAACTGAACTGGAGAGTCGTTTAAGAGGGGCTGAAGAACGTGAAGCCATGCTAGTACAGACACTTGAAGAGTTAAGGCAAACCTTAAGCAGAAAGGACCAGCAGGTTTTCGTTGTTTAATTTAGTTTTCAGATTTTATCATGCTAATAGATGAAAAGTGTGATGTTATTGTTGTTTGCTAACGATGCAGGCTGTATTTAGAGAAGACATGCTTCGCAAGGACCTTGAAGATCTTCAAAAACGTTATCAAGTGCGCTTAGTTTCAGCTGACTATATAGATATTAAATCTTTCCTTCATACTTTATCTTTCAGAAACTTGTTTCCAGTAGTTCACAGCTTTAATTTTGTTTTCTAGGCAAGTGAGCGTCGGTGTGAGGAGTTGATTACACAAGTGCCTGAGTCTACAAGACCTCTTTTAAGGCAGATTGAAGCCATGCAGGTGAAATATGCTTTTTGTAATGTATTCTTAACAAGCTTCAAGGACTATTGGTCTTTATTTATTTATTTATTTGTTTGTTTGTTTATATTCTGATTGTTTGCTCTATTATTAAAAGGAAACAACTTCCAGAAGAGCAGAAGCTTGGGCTGCTGTGGAGAGATCACTAAACTCTCGTCTCCAGGTGTCTAGAATGTATTTGCATGTTATGATACCATATATGAAGCTAGTACGGAGTCCTATTATCATAGTTATTCCATTGATTTTACAGGAAGCAGAGGCGAAAGCTGCAGCTGCTGAAGAGAGAGAGCGATCTGTGAATGAACGCTTATCTCAAACCTTATCGCGAATTAATGTTCTTGAAGCTCAGGTTCTACTTATGTGGCTGATGTATGTTTTATTTGTTGAAACATTTCTAGATATCTGCTTATCCTTTGCTTCGCTTCAGATTTCATGTCTTAGAGCGGAACAAACACAGCTAAGCAGGTCCCTTGAGAAAGAGAGACAGAGAGCTGCTGAGAATAGACAGGAATACCTTGCAGCAAAGGAGGAAGCTGATACTCTAGAAGGTCGGGCAAACCGGCTTGAGGAAGAAATTAGGGAACTAAGACAGAAACATAAGCAAGAGTTACAAGATGCTCTTGTGCACCAAGAACTTCTACAGCAGGTTGTGCTTTTGATCATTGTTAGCTTAAAATTATTATTAATCTCTTTGTATTTTATCTTCTTTCTGGTGCCTGTACTTTCAAAGAAAACTCTCTCCAATGAATTTCTTTTTTGAATTCTTTTTCCTTTTAACTTTGATGAGAAAATAGAAGACATTTTGTATTCTTCGCATTATTGCTGATGAAAAAAGTTGCATATATAGTTTAGTATTTTGAAACTTATCTCAAATTATCTGCTAAAGTTACATGAGCATTCCTTGAGAGTCTATTATGCCTATATGAACATAGGAACCGTTTTAGCTGTTAGTACGGATTTGATCTTTTGGTTCAGTTTACAGAAGGAAGCTTTTGATTTGTTACAGGAAGTAGAAAGAGAGAAAGCTGCAAGGTTAGACTTGGAAAGGACAGAGCGTGTGCATTCTGCTGCCGTATCTGAGCAAGCTCCAATAGCAAGGCATAATTCCGCTTTAGAGAATGGTATGATGCTTCGTATTAAGATGTAGTTGATATTTATGATCTTCTTTACTTATTATATGACTTCTGTGCAGGAAGCTTTTCCCGGAAACTCTCTACTGCTAGCAGCATAGGAAGCATGGAGGAGAGCTATTTTCTGCAAGCATCTTTGGACTCATCTGATGGTTTCTCTGAAAAGAGAAATATTACAGAGGCAACATTTAGTCCACTCTACATGAAGAGCATGACACCTAGTGCTTTTGAATCTGCCCTTCGACAAAAGGAGGGTGAACTTGCATCCTACATGTCTCGCTTGGTATGATTTATTGTTTGAGCTCTTGAAGTAAACTATATACCTCAAACCATTGTGCTTAATACCAGATATTTCCTGATTTTGAGTTGTGGGTTATATCTGGTTTACTGTTTAAATAGCTCATATCAACTAGCTTTCTTTGTTGTTCACTTCAGACTTCCATGGAGTCTATACGTGACTCTTTAGCCGAAGAGTTGGTCAAAATGACTGCACAGGTGAGTTTTCCATCTGCTGCATAGTTAAACATTCCGTTTCATCTTTTAATCTAATCGTTGCCTTTAATCTTGTCTACATTTGCTGCAGTGTGAAAAATTGAAGGCAGAGGCAGCCGTGCTGCCAGGAATCCAGGCAGAGCTAGAAGCCTTGAGGCGGAGACACTCTGCTGCTTTGGAGCTAATGGGTGAACGTGATGAGGAGGTACATGCCTTTTTATTTTGGATTCTTGCTCTTTGCCAGCAAACAAAATTTTATATTCAAGGATGTGTGATGAAGCTTACAGATATGATTTTGATTTATGGTATCACTTGATCATTAGTCAGAGAGACTATATGACCTTTTATTTGCTAAATATTTTGATGAAAATGAATGTTCATAAGCAATATTAATTTGAATATCATGTCTGATTGTGTTGCTGTGTTTGACTCATTTTTATTTTCCCAGAGTAAAAAATGAATATTGTATGATACTATTGTTATTCATTATGTTGTTATACTTAAGTAGTTGCATCTATCCAGCTGGAGGAACTCCGTGCTGATATTGTAGACTTGAAGGAAATGTACAGAGAGCAAGTAAACTTGCTTGTGAATAAGGTATTTTTTTATTTCGAAAAAGCTTCTCAGAACTTTTTTTTTACTTGCTTATTAGAATTATAAGTATGGTTTATTTTGCTGATTCTACATGCTATGCTAAAAGCTACCTTTTTGTGTTTGACAGATCCAAATAATGAGTTCTTCAGTTGGTAACACTGCTTAAGAAAATTCTTCTTTTCGTGTCTGTGTGTGGGATTTCCAAGACATGATGTGCATTTTATAGTGTCATAATAGATCTAGTTAATGCAATGATAATCCAAAATTTTTTGTTCTTGCTAGTTCAAGGTGTATGCTTTGTGCTAGCGTTTGGCTCATGAGATATTCAGGGTGCATGTTTTACCCGTGTCAAACTCAAGTGTATCTTGTCTTATGTATAGAGCAAACCTTAATGTGACAAATCTCTTTTCTTAGCCAACTGGAAAAATGATTCAATAGCCTAATTTTTTTATTTATTATTATTTGTAATAAAGTGGATAATATTTTTCCCATAAAGTTATTGTACCGATATGATGCATCACATGTGCATTCTTTCTAAATATGACTGAAAATGTTGTTTTGCTTCATTAAGCGGGATAGATTGAAAGCCCAAGCCCTAATGCAGCTAACCACATTTCATTATGGTTTCGCTGACGCTGGTTCAGCCATCTATGATCTATCACAACTCCTGCTTCATATGTTCCCCGTCTAATATATCTAACCAGCCTTGCCTGCAGTGATGTTTGAATCATTGAAACAAATGTTGAGATAAAACCCTGTGACCATTAATCTAAAATTTCATGCGCATACATGGTCCTTAGGTCCTATGTAATATTTAAGATGTCGGCCCAAGGTAGTGAAAAATGAAGGATAGTAGTATTTTTCCAAAAGAATAGTTCAAAAATAATTCCATCTTCTTTGTATTTTTGAGGATGACTGGACAAGAAAGTGTTGTATATATTACCAAAGTTATATCTTAAAATCATTTAGTTTGAATATATGTTAAAGAAAAATAAAATTGAAAGTATGAAAAATGAGTTGGAATGAAGAAATTACTTGATTAGTTGACTGTCCAAAAGAGCAGTCAACTGCTCTATGTGTCGGGGCTTTCTGGAAATATTTTTCGCTTGAGAATTTGAGTTACACATAGGGCAGTCGACTGCCCTAAAGGGCAGTCCACTGCCTCAAGAAAAATTACATTCTGTTTTGAAAAAACACTAGGGAAGTCGACTCCCTTTCTCGGGCATCCGACTTCCCATTCTGGAAACTCAAAAAACATGTCCGTTGGACATGTTTCTTCATTCCAAAGGTCATGATTCTTCATTCAAATGATGTCTAATCATGAAAGGGTGTTTATAACACCGTTTTGAGTCTATAAATACTTTCACTTTCATGGAATTTAACATACAATCTTCTACATTCTTTCACTCTAAATCAAATTCTCTTCTTGCACTCTTTTTTCTTTGGTTTGGTTCAAGTGAGTTCAAGAGAGAAACTCAAAGTGCAATTGAATTTCTCTTGGAGTAGGCATTGTATCCTGGGAACAACGTTTCTTGAACCATTTGCACCAGTGTGGGGAAACTATTGTTCTTAAGATAGCTTCCTGGAAGTGCCTTGCCTACCAAATTTCTTCTTCAACTTGTTTGCAGCAGTACACCATCCACACTAAGGAGTTCTTCAACACAACAATTTAAGAACAATAGTATTTCAAGATGGAGATTTCTGCATTCAAGCCTCATGTTGATGAAGTGAAGAAATTATTAAAATAATCAAGCATGATAGAAAGTTCATCTTTCGAATTTATTCTTCTTCAAATCTTGAACTCAAACAAGAGTAAGTATGATTCAAGATCAAAGAAGAAAACTGGTAAGTGCCATGAAGAGTAAATATTTTCTTTGGAATATCAAGGTATGCAATTAATTTTATTGCACTACTTTATATGATGGTAGTAATACGAACTATATTTATATGTGTTGAATATTTAATTCTTGATAGTGATTTTAAATAATTTTTTTTAAAAATCATGGACTGAAGTTTAAAAGAGTAGATAGATAGACTGTTATTATTTAAGTTTTGAATTTACTATGTTTGGGGTACTTGATCAAAGAATCATATTCATGTAAAATGGTAATGAAAGGTTGAAAAACAACATATGAAAAGTTGTGTGAAAAATCATAATGTGTAAATGAACACCAAACTGATTAACACTATTCACTTTTCTTGGAATACATATTTTATAAATATGTTGCTAAGTTTAGTATTAGAGATTATGTGAATAATCCATATATATAAATTTGACTTTACATGTAGTGAAGATTAATGCATTTTTTGCATTATGAGATTAATACATTTTCTTGCAATTTAATTGTTAGTATCATACATGTCTATTTGAAAATTACATTAGAGTAAGTATCTCTAATATTTAGCCAATATGATAAATTGCTATGTGATTTATAAGTTGAGATTCTTTTATTATTTTTTGAAGAAGAGATAAGTTAGCATAATATATGCTTATTTGATTTAAATTGTGATTCACAATTTTGTCAGTCATTACATGATTATTCTAAGAATCATTTTAGAATGTTATATAGTTATCTATGGTGAACATGCGTGATGCTAACATTAATTTAACAAGTATGAAAATTGAGAAATACAAAAAGAATAATTTCATGAGTTCGTTAAATAAATAAGGTTTTAATTATGAATATGTTTTGATGTATAGCTCAATTGTAAACCTTGAAGTTTACATGCATTGTGATATTTTTGTTACATGATTAAAACTTGAGATGTATATTGTGCTTCATGACTTTAATCATATATATATATATATATATATATATATATATATATATTTGAGATTTGTGTTACTAACATATTTTTTGAGAAATCTTGAGTTAAGATTTCAAAGTCCATATCATATAAATGAACACTTAAAAAAGTGTATCATTTAAGCAAAGGTGATTAATTTGGAAACAAATTAGTGTGGGTGATGATATGGTTATAAACGTTTATTAAAATTCTCTTGTGAAAGTGAGAATGATGAGTCACCTTTAAGAATTACAATGAGATCTTCCTCTAACTTGACTTACAATTGTGAGTTTGAAATTTTCTATGTTAAACCAATTGGTGAATTAGAAAATTCAAAGGAAGATAATTATAACCAAAGGTTATAATCTAAAGGAAGATATGGACTAGTTGCAACTTTTCTTTTGTGATTAAAATTATCTTTATAGGAGTTATATTGATACTCTAATCTACAAGCTTGAAAATCTCCAAGTGGAAGCACAAAGGTATTGTCCTTAATGATGATGTGGTTGAAGACTTAAATTCATCAAGTGAAAGGTAGAAATTCTAAACAAGAAGACAAGGTAAGATAAATAAAGAGGATCAATCAAAAGTCTTCCTATTATGAGGTATGTTTATTTTAAGGAGATAGATTTTAAATCTATCATGATGCAAATAAGTTTGAATTTGGATAAGATGAATTCAAAATCAACAAGTGGTTGATTATTTATCTTAAGTGATGAGATCACTTTAGATTGGTATGAGAAACAACACTAAAGGCAAAAGATCGTTTAAAAGTAGCAAATACATTGCTATGAGAAACAATCATATGCTGTAAAGGTAGATAAGGTATTACCTATCAAGCAAATGTTAGCGGATCCCCTAACTAAACCCTTATCGAGAGATAAGATTGCTAACACTATGAGAGGTATGGGATTACTATCGGTTACTAGAGATGATCTTGATTGATTCCAATTCTATCTCATTGATGTCACTTAGGAAATTAATCCTTTAAGTTTAAAGGATAATCTCCTCATTTGATGATCTTTGTGTATGAGAGTTCAAAAGGCATTCAATCATGAATCATCCAAGGAATTCATATATGAGATATATGATATTCCCAATGCATCACTTCTTGGAATAGTGGGGGTAATTAAATTAAAGACTATTCCTAATAAGATCCCATATCTAGATGCATTGTTAATCACAATGATTGGTTGGATTAAAATCCATAATTGACTTATAGCTCTTGTGAGTGGAGTGTTTGTAAAAAAGGAAGGTTGTGATGCACTCTTGATAAGTCTTCCTATGCAAGTAGAGAAGTGAGAGGACGCTTCTTATGGATTTCCGATTAATCCTAGAGTACTTGCTAACACAGGATAAAAGCGAAGTCCCATGACAAAAATGCGCTGCCCTATTTGAGGAACTTACGAACCAATGTAAGGGGTGAATATGTTTCCTAGAGTTTCATATTCAATCTAAAGGTTCAAGCCTTGGCCACCTTTAGATATACACCTTACATAAGAACCAACCTGCATCTTTCTTAGGATTGCATAAATTGCATACATTTGTATACTTTGGTAATAAGTGGGGGATTGTTGTATATATTACCAAAGTTATATCTTAAAATCATTTAGTTTGCATATATGTTAAAGAAAAATGAAATTGAAAGTATGAAAAATGAGTTGGAATGAAGAAATTACTTGATTAGTCGACTGCCCAAAAGAGCAGTCAACTGCTCTATGTGTCGGGGCTTTCTGGAAATATTTTTCGCTTGAGAATTTGAGTTACACATAGGGCAGTCGACTGCCCTAAAGGGCAGTCCACTGCCCCAAGAAAAATTACATTCTGTTTTGAAAAAACACTAGGGAAGTCGACTCCCTTTCTCGAGCATCCGACTTCCCATTCTGGAAACTCAAAAAACATGTCCGTTGGACATGTTTCTTCATTCCAAAGGTCATGATTCTTCATTCAAATGATGTCTAATCATGAAAGGGTGTTTATAACACCGTTTTGAGTCTATAAATACTTTCACTTTCATGGAATTTAACATACAATCTTCTACATTCTTTCACTCTAAATCAAATTCTCTTCTTGCACTCTTTTTTCTTTGGTTTGGTTCAAGTGAGTTCAAGAGAGAAACTCAAAGTGCAATTGAATTTCTCTTGGAGTAGGCATTGTATCCTGGGAACAACGTTTCCTGAACCATTTGCACCAGTGTGGGGAAACTATTGTTCTTAAGATAGCTTCCTGGAAGTGCCTTGCCTACCAAATTTCTTCTTCAACTTGTTTGCAACAGTACACCATCAACACTAAGGAGTTCTTCAACACAACAGAAAGTTTCGAACTAAGAGCAACCATCTAAACCATCAGCTGAAGTGAATAAGCCGAGCTGAGCGGTAGATAATGGGCTTTGACCAACTTCGCTGTGGGAGGGCAATGGTCGTTTGCTGATCAAAATACTTGTCTCTCTATTTTGCGGTCGGGGTCTCATTTGTTACGTGGAATGTCAAAAAATAAAAGTACTTAATTCAAAGGCCATTAAAACCCGAAACTATCAAAGAGGCCAGGCTTTGTCCCTAGCATAGCAACTTTTAACGTTTTCAGATAGAGGTGGCAAATGGGCGAATTGGATCGAGTTTAGGTTGAGTCATTTTGGGTTAAAGAAAAATCAAATCATTTCGAGTTCGGATAAGATCGGATTTGGGTCAAGAAAAAATTGATCTATTTCAGATTCGGATCATTTTAGGTTCAAATAAGGTCGGGTTTGGATCAATTTGGGTTTGGATTAATTTGGGTTCGGATTAGATCGGGTTTGAGTTGTTGACTTTTTCAGTTAATTCAAGTTGGTCGGATTTAGATTCAAGTCAATTGGACAGGTTTATTAGGCAAAGCCTTGGTCATCTTGATGTGATTTATCTGGTATGAAAATCAACTGAAACCATATTTCTAAGAATTATAAAACTCATGGAAATAAAATTTTCTTCTTACAGGACCTATAGTACTATTGGGATTGAAAAAATCAAAATATTTAACAAACTATCTGATAATTTTCTTTATAATATATTTACCAATATTCATAAATTAATTACATTTTTTTCATTTTATTTTTATTATCTATAATAATTATAGCTTTATGAATCAAAGTGATTTAATAATCCCTACTAAATATCATAAAATAGTACTATATATCTCTTTAATTTATCTTGATTTTTTATAGAATAATTGGAGACATTAAGTGTAGGTGATATAGCTTCTGTACTCTATTATAGATTAGCTACTAAATAATTATACATTATGTTCAAATGAATATAATGTAAAAGTGAATATTTAAGTTTAACTAAATATAACTCATATTATTGAAAAAAATTATATTTTTACTATATTAAAATACTTTGATAATTAATTTTAACATTTAAATATTTATTGATAATATTAAATTTAAGTTTGAATCTTTTCAGGTTTGAGTTAATTTGGATTCGAGTCAATTTGAGTTCGGATCAATTTGGATTTGGATCAGGTCAAGTTTGGATTAATCTAAATTCGGATGAATTTGGATTCTTATGAATTTGGGTTCGGATTATGTCGGGTTTAAATCAATGTGAATTCGGATATATTTGGTTTTGGATCAATTTGAATTTGGATCGAGTTGGATTTTGGTTGTTGATTTTTTTAATCAAATTAGATCAGTCGGATTTGAATTAGGGTTAATTGGGCGGATTTTTTTTGTAGGGTCAACTTTTGCCACCTCTATTTTCAGATCATATGCTAAATGATGCATGGGTAGCTTTCACAAATTAATTATTTGGGGTTTTTTTTAGAATGTAAATTTGATTTTCAAAGCCAGTTCCCAACTATAAACATGAAAAGGAAACACCAACTCCACCTTCTGGTGTGCATTTGTTGGTTGGATTGTTTTGTGGTCTTTTTCTCTTATCTTTTTCTGGGTTCTACCGTGCAAAACATGCTTTACCACTATATCTTTGGTATCATTATCTTGCTCCAACTTGATAAAACATGCGTTTCCCAATTATTTCCATCTATTTATGGCCACAGTGTAGAATTACATGTGATCAGAAATATTGGAACGATTTGTTAAGAGGTCAGTTTCCTGGTTGGGGCCTATGATGCTATAACCCTGTAACCACATCAACCATGTTCATCCATGGAGGGGGGTGACAGAGTGGTGAAAAGAGTTTTCATTTTCTTTGGTTCCTTTCTGCAGTAAGTTGTATGTATTTAAACTCATAACTCATTTTCCGTTGAGGTCTCCACTTGCAAACATTCATTGGCCCATCAATTATGGTATTAGGACAGATTGCTCCAAGGTGTATGTGTAACATACGTGTAACATGTACTTATGCATTAGAAAAAAAAACAATGTGTAATATTGATATATATTCATTCTCCCATGAAATTTGATATGGAAGAAGGTGACGTGTCACTTGCAGACGGCAAAAATGAAGGGAACCAAATGTTTAAAGCTTTCCATTTTTCTTGCTTCTTTAGTTTTCTTACCTGCCCTCCCAAAATATACATGGGTAGTAAGAGGGTAAAATTTTCTAATCCCCTTCGCAAGCAAAGGTAATTAATGAGTGTTTTCTCATTTTTTTTTATTTTCTGTCAGCGGAAAACATGTTCAATAATGGTTTTTCATTTTCAAAATACAAAAACAAAAATATTTAGAATTGTTGGAAGTAAAATTTTTTATTTCTATTGTTTTTGAAAACATAATTTCATTTCTGGACTATTCATAAGTGAGCAGTATTTATATATAAATATAATATTATATGTCTTTTCATTATAAAAATATAATTAAAACTAATTAATTTTTAATTAAAAATAATATTAAATTTAATATAAAAGAACATTTTATTGAAAATTAAATAATTTAAAATCAATATATTTATTTTAACATAAAAATATAAAAGTGTAAAGCTAATTAAATGTAAATATTAAATATAATATTATAAGATTATTTAATTAAAATTGAATAATATTATTGAATATTTAATTAGATATATTTTAAATAATATTATTTAATATAATTTTATATCTTTCTTTTTTTGTCAAAACCACCGGGTATCCCACACCATTCTGGTATAGGAAACTTGAGACAAAATGAAAGTCTTTTTTTCTGACTGTTACATTCAGTTACAATTAGATAATTGTTCGTCATCGTGCTCAACACTGTAACAACTAGAAGTTTCTGGTTTGCTAGGGTCTGTCGGTTGTTTTTGTCTCGGCATTGTGCAAGGGAAGTGTTCTTTTGTTGGTTTTGGACAACCAAATAGCAATGGTGCTTGAGGATCTATATGATCTTTGGAATCTTTTGAAGTTAACAGATTAAAAGAGTTTGAAAGTGTGGAAGCGAAGGAAACGGTGATCAAATAGACTAATGAACGGCGAAAGTTTTATTTGTTGGCTCTCTTCTAACTAAAAGACCCTTCAACCGTGCGGCAATGTTTTCGACTTTTAAGGCGTTATGGAGAGCAGGGTTTCAAATATTCTTGAGAACTATGTTGGACATGTCGTTGATAATGTGGCCACTATGGAAACAAAACTAGTAGCAACACATGCAGTTCACACCACGTATATGAAGTCAAAGTCAGTGGCAACACATGAAACCGGGGTAGTTGATGTTGATGTTGTCATGCAAGAACTGTACGTGGAGAGTCCCAAGGCATCTCATCAGAATGCTGTCAGGTTTGCCTCTGTTATACTGGGTAATACAACGAAACAAACAAAGTGGAGAATCGAATAGGGAGAGGGTTCTAGCTTGTTTTATGAGCAATGTGGAAATTGCAAGGGGAAATAGTAGAAAACTGATGTAGGTGCGAGTTCAGAAAAGGATATGGCGAAGACTGAGGGAGCTCAGTCCAGCCAAGAACCATGAATTTCTTAACTATCGAGGATTGGGAGGGCCATGTGCATACTAGTAGACTTAAAACACTCCTAACAATAGAAAAGTTGTTCCTTTGTGAAATAAGTTGTGAAATGGAGAAGCCAATAGTTTGGCTGACTTCCTTGCTAAATCCGGAGTTCTACGTAACTCTGATTTGTTTGCTTGGTTGTAATTTCTTTTATCAATAAAATTCTCTCTTTGAATTTTCAAAAAAAAAGTTGTGAAATGGAGAAGCAAAAAGATTGAGAACTAGACTAGGTTTCTCTAACTTTTTTTATAGTTAGTAGTATTGGTAGTAGATGAGGATTAATTTTCTTGTGGCAAGATGTGACGTCCCAATTTCCCAAATTTTCGTACCAAAACTTTCTTTTCTTTACAATAGGTTAAGTTCAATTGTCCTGTCGCAATTAATTATTACGTTAAACTTACTTAGTGAATTAATTATCATATAACATCTGTGGGTCCTAATATAAATCCATTACATCTTAATCAACAAACATTTGTTTGATCATATCTCCCAATTACCATTAAGTAGGCGACCTCATATTGATTCATAATATATATATATATATATCAACTATCATTAAGATGTACATACATCTTCCTCACAAACTGTGATTATCTACTAATACGTTTAGTTTACATCCCATGCACATATCAGTACTGTACATAAAAGTCTGAATACAAAAGGTTCATAACATGTATACCTCCGAGGTATTAGCAGTGGTCTCGAAGGAATCCTATCAAAATACCTCCCAAAAAGCAGTTAGAATCTATTGTAGATAATCTATTAAGATCAAAGAGGGGGTGAGCTTTTTGCCTAGTAAGAAACACATATAAAAGGTAAATACTAAGAAAAACTATATGCAAATATCCTATATATTACTACAATAATAATTTTAAATCACTGATATTGGACATACTCAATACAGAAGGAATTATTATAGCCGAGTAAGAATGCAAGGGTCAGTAAGGAAGGATGATTTGAAGCACCTCACTTATCCCAGTTCCTACAGCCTCGACTATAGGAATTGTACCTGAGTTTCACGGAGAAGGAATTCATGCATATAAATTCAATGCCAATCCTTTACTATACAATTCCAAACAATTGTCCATGCAAAGGCAAATGATCAAATACAATGCGGTACTATTCCACAAAAATTTCATTTCGATCAAAACATTAACGAGCATCACGATACCATATAATCATTTGATAACCATTTTAGTAAAACATTACAATAGAGAGAGACGTAGCCACAATTGTAGGAATCATGCAGTTTAATTTTCCAAGTAAGGTAATAAAGAGACATATGGCCATAGTCAAACAAAGTCCATAGGGTACACTGATCAGGTGTTGACTATGGGTATTGATGACATGATCAAGGTCAAACAGTGAACAATTATGATTACGATTATGATTACGATTACGATTACGATATATCATGATTACCAATTAGTAAGATGCTACAATCTCAAAACATTATGATAACACTCAAATAAATCGGTAAGCAAATAATCAATAAAATAGTTACTTATCAAAAATCATATTCTAGCTCATCATTTAAAACGTTTCAATGCATGAGACATACTTTGATTTTATGAAAACACGGTATATTAAAGTTGTTGGTAAGATCATTCATTTCTACATTTGAAACAAAACTATTTAAAAGCTACTTTCATGAATATTTGATAATTAGTTTTCTTTATAAAATGTGTCAAAATGTGAGCTCTTTAACTTGTTTAAAACTTGCAATTTCACTATGATACTATCCTATGTCCCAAAACATGGTTATAATAAAAATCGCTATCTTAGTTCTTAAGTTTTACTAAAATTTTGGCAGCATAACAACACTATCTCAATAAAACCACTTGCATGAGAAAACCAATTTGTATCCACAAACTCAATGCAATTCATAGTATCCCTATGCCTTCTATACATGTCTCTTACCACACATGCAGTTACAATTACAATATGCTATCGATAAGGCACCAAATATCCTAAACAAGCATATATTTGTCTAGGCTTTCTTCCAACTCTCCTAGTTCATAGCTGCAAAACATGATTCAAACACATCCAAAAGTTAATACTTCAGTTATAAAACTTGTATATCTCCCTGAGATCTTTCATATTTTGTAATGCAACAGCAAATCTGGTCTACTTCCTACCGAACGCTAAAACTACAACAACGACAAAAACACTTCTTTTTTTGAATTTGACTTCCCTAACAGTCTCATTAACATCTAAGCATTTTTCTAGAACCATTTTAGTATCAAATTGAGCATGGTGACACCCAAACCCTCTTTAGCCGAAAGCTTCCCTTTACCCTACACTTAGGATTTTTCGATTCTAACACCATAATCATCTTCCTCAAGTTCTCTACATCATTCCATCCTAACTGTTCATTAAGCAAGGTACACTACCTCTTAAAACCCTAAGTGGCTGAAACCCTATAGCTATCGTAGGCATGGTTTTTCTTCAATTTAAGCTTATACATACACTTAAACATCAAAAACACATCACATAGTTTAAATTTAAACATCAAAAACATAACTTCTCTCTCGTACCTACAATGGTCGAAACTTGAAGCCCCTTTTTAACCTTGTAAATGGTCACTCCCAAGGCTGTTTTTGAGATATGTTGTAGAGCTAAGAGAGACGGGCCACTTTGCTTTAGGGTGTGTTGGGTTTTGATACAATTTTACTAGGGTTTTACTAGGCTTTCTCTATTTAACTTAGCTTGAAAAAGATGAAAATGGTGAAGGGAAGTGGCCGGCCAAGCTTGATGGAGACTAAAAACATCTTGGATATTTATTATTTGAATGAAAAAGATTTTTCATGGCTTATTACAAAGATGCCCCTTTAAAATTCCATTAATTTCACTTATACCCTAATTGTTATATACTATTTAAACTATTTAATTTAATTTTCAAATATTTTTATTTTCACACAAACTATATTTATCTTATATATAATAGTCCAAACTTTGACTTTTAATGGGGTTTGACTTGTCAAAGTGGTAAAATTACCAAAATCCCCCTTCGCGTTGTTTTTAACATTTTTGCATCATTTAATCTATGGGTTGGAACTAAGTAAGACTTCTTCACATGAGCGTTCTACTATATCAATTTGTTGGTAAAAAGTCAAATCAAGTTGACCGTTATTAAAAATATTTTTTCGATCTATGGACACAATTGTCATTTTTGAATTTATTGCATGTTTCCCAAGACATGCATAAACAAAGGAATTTGATTTGCTAATTCTTACCATCTCTGTACTTTGCTCCCAATATCGATAATCTAAGGTTTCACCTCCATTTGAGTAGTAGAAATCCCTGTGAGGCCCACATCACCATTTTCTTCTATAGCTACAAGACATAATTAAACTTATTATTCTCATTAGATCTAATATTTCTAACTTTGAATACAATTTATATAGATGAAAAGGAATTGTGAATCTCACAATAACATTATCTAGCTATACAAAGTACCTTTTCAGTGGAGGATTAGGTGATTCTTCTTAGAGGGCGTTTATGTGGAACTTGACAAATAAATGAGGTGTCATAAGTGGGAGATTCTCTATAAGCTCTTTAGGAATGATTTTGTTCCATGGATATGTGTAGTAGATTTCAATGAAATCCCGTCTCAAGATAAGAAATTTGGAAGGTTATTACGGGAAGAAAAACAAATGGAGATGTTTTAAGGGGTTTTAGAAAGTTGCTAGCTTCATTATATTAGTAGCAGTGGTTCACTTATGTGGTAGAATGGACATGATGTTAGTGATTTTGTAAAACTTCAATTGGATAGGGGTTGGGGAATAAGGAATGGCCGAGTTTATTCCTATATTATCAAGTGTACAACTACCTTGTCTCCTTTTCAGATCACAATGTTCTTAAGATTGTTCTCAATGACAATCTAAGGAATCAAGGAGGTAGGCATAAGCGTTGTTTCAAATTTGAAGAAATGTGAACCCGATCTGAGGAATCTTGGTAAGTTATAAAATTAGCATGGTATTCATCTGCTTTCCCTTCTAATTTAGGCGTTGTTGACAAGATCAAGAAGACTCAGGTAAAATTACTAAATTGAATAAGGACTCCTTTAGGAACATTTAGAGGAATATTGAGGTAAAGGAAAGAGAGCTAAAGCATGTTAATGCACAACCTATCACTGAAGAATCAATGAAACAAGAAAGAATTATTAGAAGGAAGCTATATGAGTTGTTGGATATGAAGGAGCTGTTATGGAAGTTAAGGGCTAAGGTATCATGGCTAAAATTGGGAGATAGAAATTCAAAATTCTTCCATACTTATGCCATGGATAGAAGAAAAAGCAACAAAATTAAGGGTCTATACGATACACAAGGTATTGGGCATGAGGATGATGATACATTTGGAAATATTGTTGTTTCTTACTTTCATGAACTTTTTGTCTCAAATGGGTCCTCTACGATTGCTACAATTGTTGAAGTGATTGACCCTACTGTCACAGTAGACATGAATCAGTTCTTAAGTGAAAGTTTTACAAAAAGAGAGGTCGAAGAAGTCTTGTTTCAAATGCATCAAACAAAATCTCTTGGACTAGATGATACGTCAGCTCTTTTCTTTCAGCAACATTGGTATGTTTTCAAATAGTTTGTGCTCAATGTTAAGATTCCTAAATGGTTCTAGAGACATTACCAAGATCAATTACTTTCATCTTATGCTTATTCCAAAAATTAAACACCCTTAGAATATGTCATATTTCCAACTTATTAGTTTGTGTAATGTAATGCCATCTATAAGATGACAGCCAAAACACTAGCTAATAGACTTAAAAAGCTTTTCCCTAGTATAATTCTAGACAATCAAAGTTTTTTTATTGGGTCAGTTAATAACTAACAATTTCATTGCTACTTATGAGTTATTGCATTCCTCGAAGTATAAACATATTGGTAGAAATAGATATTGTGCTTTGAAATTGGATATAAGCAAGGCATATGACAGGGTTGAATGGGGTTTCTTTAAAGACTGTAACAAGGAAGATGGGTTTCTTGGATGGTTAGATATCAAAGATCATGTGCTGTGTTAGATCTGTCTCTTTTTCAGTTATATTTGAAGGGAAATCAACATTATTATTCCATCCAAAGAGGGCATTATGTCAAAGTGACCTTTTATCTCTGTATTTATTTTTTATTTGTGCTGAAAGTCTTTCTAAGTTATTGTATTAAGCTCAGATTAAGATGGAAGTAAGTGGATTGACAGCTATTAAATATGAACCATGACTATCCCATCTCTTTTTTGCAGATGACAACCTCTTGTTATTCTAAGCAATTGTAGTTGAATGTGGCAAAATATTGGAATGTTAAGATGCTATGAATTAGCTTTTAGACAAAACATCAATTTTGAAAAGTTAAGGGTCTGCTATAGCAGTAACATAACTCATTCTTCATGTGAACAGGTGATAAGCTTTCTTAATGTTGATGCTGATAACAATTTGGAGAGATACATGGGTTTGCCCCTGTTAGTAGGAAGGGGTAAAATGCGACTATTCTTAAGCATAAAGGACCAAATTTAGAAAAAAAAATTTTAGGGCTAGAAAGAGAAAACACTCTTATAGGTAGGGAAGGAAATCCTTATTGAAGCGGTAGGTTTGTCAATTCCCACCTATGTAATGAGTGTGTTCAAACTCCCTTTAGAGTTTTTGTGATGAACTGATGAAGTTATTGAGCAAATTTTAGAGGCAGCAAACTAGAAACCGAAGGGGAATACATTGGTTGAAATTGAAACATATTTGTATTCCAAAAAAACAGAAGAGCATGGGTTTTAGATGCTTACATACTTACAATCTAGCTTTATTAGCCAATCAATCTCAAAGCACTCTTGGTTATAAGGTGCTAAAAGCTCGCTATTTTCCCAATAGCACATTTATGGAAGTTATGGCGAATGCTACCTCAAACTATGTTTGGAAGAGTATCTACAAAAGTAGAGAGATTCTTTAACTTGGTCTATGTTGGAGGGTGGGAAATGGTTCCAAGATTCGACTATGGATTGATTTATAGATTCAAGGACGAATCTAGGATTTATACTCAGCAGAGGCAAATTAATATACAAAATATTAAATATAAATTAATTAAATGAATCAAAAATTAATTTATTTATAAATAAAGAAAACACATTACAATTTTCTCTACTTGTTTTCATAGTTTGGAAGTGTCTTGAAATTTTTTTCATTGTCAATATTACAAAATATATCTTTCTCTATATATGGAACCAAACATTTATTCATCCAATAATCCCCCATTCGGTTGCGCAAATGGTTCTTCACAATCCTCATAGCAGAAAAAGCTCTTTCAACTAATGCAATAGAAATTGGTAATATCAACGCTAATTTCACAAGTAAATACACTATTGGATACAAAATATTTTTTTTGTCTCAACAAGTTTTACGAAGAAGTCACTGATACTTTTCAAGCTTGTAAACTCATCATTAGATCTTAAATCAACAATAAAAGTTTCAAGTTGATTATTATGAACAAGTAATTCCACATCAGAAAATTTAAATGGATAAAATTGTGCAAGACGAATCAACTTTTCCTAATCAAAAGCCGCAAAAGAATCACAAGGATTTAAAGAAGCCACACATAGAAATAACTCCATATTCACCTTATTAAAATGATTATTGAGCTCTTGAAGTTGCATGTCAATTACTATGTAAAACAACTCAACTCGATAATGATGTAAATTTGTCATTGTTTAAGCATTACGTCGAGTTCTTCCATGACTTACAAACATATCATCCATATTTGGGATGGCAATCTTGTTCTTTTCACAAAATAAACAAATCTCATTTTGAAAAGATTCCCATCCATCATCTCTCCTCATTTGTAGGCATTGCTTAGCTACTTTAACTAAAGCCATTTCAATCATAATATCTTGATATCACCATTGTAATGCCAAGGACAATTCATTTGTAATGCCCAAGATATTTTTCAAGAAATGCAGGTTGAAAGCAAAGTCAAAAGATTGTGTCAAATCTAATAAGGCAGAAACTTCACCTCTTTGCTCTGAGCTAATCCCATCCTTTACAACAGTTTCAAGAACATCAATGATAGAACTAAACATAAGGATCAAATTGAGCAAAGACCCATAATGTGAACCCCATCATGCATCCCTAACTCATTTAAGATTTGTTTCTTGATTCAAACCTTTTCCCATAGAAAGTTCACCAACTCTTAATGCCTCAACAACTTTATTAAGTTGTTTTTCTCGAAGAACATCTCCTTGTTTACATGAAACTCCAACAATATTCACTACATTAGTCACAATGTTGAAGAGCAATACAATTTGAATATAGTTCTTTGCCATGACTGCAAGTGTTAATTGAAGTTGATTACAAAATGTTGGCTCTTATAGGCGATACCGAGAGGGGGGGTGAATCGGTTTTTAACTAACTATAAGCTCGTTTTTCGGTTTCTCTAAATTCTCTAGCCTATATTAATAATTTCTAAGTTCTCTAGGCTAGGCAAGCAAGCAATCCAAGTTCAATGCAATAAACACAATATAATTGCAATTAAGTAAAGAGAGTAGGGAAAGAGAGATTTACACAACCGATTTATAGAGGTTCGGCAACCTTGCCTACATCCTCTACCTTGAGACGCTCCCAAGGATTTTCTCCAAATCCACTATCTTGAATTTGTGATTACAATCCCTCTTTTCAAGGCTCAAGAGTAACCTCCCTCTTTTTCTAGGCTCAAGAGAAACCTCTCTCTTTTTCTTAGGCTAAAGAGTAACCTCCCTCTTTTTCAAGGCTTAAGAGAAACCTCCCCTTTTTAAAAGGATTGAATTGGTTTTTACAAATGAGTAATCAAAGAGAGCCTCTAGATAGGCAAGTGATTACAGAAATTAAGCACAAGGAAAAAGCCTATACAAGATTTGTGCTAAGCACTACAAGAAATAGATGAATGATAGAAGATGTAGACTTTTGAGCTCTTGATTTGTTGTTTGAGGCTTGAGAAGATGAATAAGATGATGAAAGATGTTGCTTGGTTGTTCCTCTTACTTCCTTTAGCTTCTAAGCCTCTATTTATAGTCCCTTGGATGGTTTGTGGACGTTGTTTGGAGCCAAAACAGAAACTAGCCGTTATGTCTCACAGAAACTAGCCGTTGGGGGCTTTCTGGCACAAAGGGATCGATCCCTTTCCTTAGGGGATCGATCCCATGCTTCATTTTCTTGCTTCCGGGGCATTCTGCCAAAACGGGATCGATCCCTTCCTTTAGGGGATCGATCCCATGCTTCCAGAATGTGATTTTCTTGCACTTTTGGGTTAGAAATGATGTGGTCTTTGATCCTAATTCAACCCAAAACATATTGGCACTTTTGTGGGAGTTTTTCTTGACTTTCTTTGATGAAAACATTGTCCAAAAATTCATTAAGTGATTTTCTAAAATATTCAAAACATTTATAAAGAATTAAGACCAATAAGGATGTATCATTAAATCATGGCCTTAATGTTGATATGATCACTTGAAAAGAGATTGAGAAAATCATGTGTGATAAGGCAAATTTACAATATGAATTAAAACATTAAAGCTTACTTAAGTTTTTGTCATTTCAAAATATATATGGCAATTTAAAGCTAACACAAAACAATGAACATAATAAGCAGATGTATTCATTTTCATGATCAAAATTCTCAGACCATTGAATTTACCTTGCATGTTGCTTGTTCCATTATAACCTTGCCCATGAATCCTTGACATGCTCAAATTATGCTTTGAAAATAATGCCTTAATAGCTGCTTTATGTGACAAAGTAGTTGTATCACTTACATGTACTATTCCAAGAAAACGGTTAATAACATGCCTTTTGGAATCCATGTACCGTAAAGCAATAGTAGCTTCTTCTTTGATTGAAACATCACGAGATTATCTACAAGAGCTTTTATCATAGTATTGGTAGTCTCAATAGTGGCAGCCTAAACAAGAATTTTTTGAATATCATGAGCTATCACTTTTGAATTTCCCAGTACATTCTCCAAGACAACATTATTGATGGTTTCATTGTGATCGGCAATAAATCTAATAAGCCTAAGAAAATTTCCTTCATTGTGGAAATTCTCAATTTCATCTCTACTACGAAATGCCAAACCTTGGGATAAAAGAAAGCGAATGCAATCAAGTGTTGCGGTTAAACGAACTCGATAATCTTTTCGTGCTTGATCGTATTGCTTTGCAAAAGCAAATTGAATGTGTTGCTTTTGATTTAGCAAATCTTGACAACACTTTCTTGCTTTGTTGTGAGCACTATTAGGACCTCCAACATGAATATCAAATCTTTATTTCTTTTTTCCAATTTGTGAATCCATCCGAAACAAAACAATCACCACTTGCTTGCTCTCCAATATCCTGTCTATAAAGATAACAACACAAGCAAAAAGCTGCATCTTTCTCTACAGTATATTCCAACCAATTAGCATATTCTTTGAACCATGTAGGAATAAAACAACGTAATGTCTTTCTAAGCTTTCTTTGTGGAAAATTATGTTCATAAGGTTGACATGGACATTTTTGCAAATAAGGTTTTCAAACCTTATCTCTATCATTAACATTATAGTTCGAATTCTTTTTTCGTAACCCTAGATTTGAAGGAAGATCATCTAAATTTAATTCAACACGGACTTGCTTTGTACAATGTTGTGTGCCATTAGTATTAATTCTGGATGGTTCCTCCAAAATTGTCTTCCTCTTATTAAGATATTTTTCCATGTCTAATTAAATTAATTAGTTTAGTTTATGTAATTTATACATAACAAGAAGATATATTAAAATACAATTTTACAAACAAAGAACGTTAGGCATACATAAATTGTGACAATGCATATCTTGAAACATGTATGTACATAAACCATGAACATTTAACAATTATATTCTAAGATAACAATAATATATTCGTGGAGATAATATTTTGTTCCAAAAACAAGGATAACAAATAAACAAAAAAAAAATCCCAAATGAAACACATTCTTTACTTCAACAAATAAAAAAAGGATTTTTGTTTAACATCTCACATAATTTTTTAAAAAAACCTCAATGGGTTGTTTAAGTTCCAAAAAACAAGAATAACCCACTCCATTTGGTATTTTTTATTCTTAATATATACTTAATATAAATATAAATAAATTATAAATTAGCCCTAAATCAAGTTATTTCATCAATATAAAAAATTTTAAATAATAAATAAATATTCTATCTCATTAGCAAATTAATATTAAAAAAACAAAGAAAATAATTACTTACTTGAATATCTTCTTGGAAGAAAAAAGTAGTCCACCCAATTTTTTTTTCCTTTGGCTTCTTAACTTTGTTTCTATCTTTGTTGCTTCTCTACTTTCCTCTCTCTATTGAAAATAGTTTTAAGTTTGAGAGAGAAAGTGAAAAGGGAAAGTTACAAGTGGGATAGAAGATGACACTTTTGGACTTGTCTTTTTGTTATTTTTTAAATGTATTGTGGCCCTCAATGAAAAATAATTTTATTACAATTAAAGTTTAATTATTTTTAATATTATCTATGCTTTTTTTATTTTGAATTGGGGCAAAGTATATAAAAAATAATTTTAATAGCATTATGTTAAAAGGATGGATGATTTCAATGAGGGCAGCTACCCCCATTGACCCCACTGTGTATTTGTCCTTAGATGGATTCCTTGTTTATAGAGTGTTAAGCTAATCACTTTGTAATTGGAAAACTTGCTATATCTTATAGTGGAACCCCTTACTTAGAATTATTGTAGAGAATGGAATAAGTAGGTTTTATCATCTATTTTTTTGAATGTTAATGTGGAGCAAATTATGAAGATCCCTTTAATTAGCAATGTAATAGAAGACATTATGGTTTGGCATCACAATTTCTCTGGAATATGTACTGTGAAGTCAAGGTACAATACTTTGTTGCAATATATGTTGTCAACAGGAAGTTAAATAGTGGTAATGGAGTCCAACTAGGAGAATATTTCGAAGGTTGTGGTTTGCTGTGATTTGAAAAAATATATGGCATGCAAAGGTACTTAAAAAGTGTAAGAACTTCACTTGGAGGGTTTGTAGGGAGATCATTCCAACAAGTTCCAAATTGTCCAAGAGGAAGGCATCTGCATATAATTTGTGTCCTTCATGTTTGAAGTATATTGAGACTATTCTTCATGCGCTAAGGGATTGCTCGTTACTAAAACAAGTGTGTGAGCTGTCGGGTTTTATTATGTTAGAACAATGGGGAACAACTACAATAGTAATGCATTGGTTTGTTGCTACACTGTTAGAAGTAGACTTTGAAAATTTTCCCCATTTTTTGATTTTGATATTGAGTATCTGGTATTCCAAGAACAAATTTGTTTGAGGGAAGCAAGGTTGTAATGGTTATCTCATTTTTATAAGAAGGTTAATGGACTTTCTTGAGAATTACTATAAAGTCAATGCTATTGCTTCTCAGATTAGGGGCTACATTGATGTAATAAAATATTGGCGTCCAGCTATTGCTGGTTTGTTTAAAGCGAATGTGGATGTAGCTTTATTCACTGATGATAAAAGTTATGGAGCAGGTGTGCTGATAAGGGATCATAATGGTGAGGCGTTAGCTATGTAAGAAAGATGATAGGCAAATTAGATGCTTTAATAGCTGAATGTTAGTGATATCAGAAGCAATACAGTTTGTTGCAGATATTGGAATGAGGCAGATTATAGTGGCAACTAATTCTTTAGGGATAGTTTGGGCACTCCAACGATCACAATTGAATTACTCTTTACTAGGGTGTAACATCGACTACACCAAGCTACAATCAAATTGCTTTGTTGAGTTTCATATTACACATACATACCTTGAGCAGAACAAGGTGGTGCATGCATTAGCAATGTTTTCTAAGGGCTTTGATGAAATGTTTGTCTGGATAGAAGAATGAAGCAAGTTTCTTTCATTTTCTCTCTTCTTTTGTCTTGTTACATGGGAGTTGAGTCCTAGAAACTGAAGCATCTAACCAATGAGCATGAAGTGAATGCGCCAGCAAGTAACCTTCGGGAGCTTTACAGGCACCTTGGGTCTTCAATGCTTGCTGCTCAAGAGCTCAAGAGTGTGATCCAAAACGTTGAAGTTCTGAGGTGATGGTGGGGTTGGAACCATCCTGAAGCTCACTTTCGTTCCAAGTACTGATTCGTGTATAAATAATAACTACCCTTTAAGTGGACTGCATAGTTCTTCTGAAGCCCAAAGAAGAAGAGAAAATATTACCAGATGATTTTCTTTCTCCTCAAAATTTGAAATACCAGTAATTATTGATACTTGGATTATCTATATTTCATCAATAACTCCTCCAAGAATGACAGTTTGGGGTGGCAGAGCTGGCGGCTTCAAATATGGTGGTGGTCAGAGCAAGGTTTTCTCGGTGTTTGTTAATAACATTCCTCCAAGAGTTCATTGGAATTGGTTGAAGCAAATTTTTCAGCATTTTGGAAAGGTCGTGGACGTGTTCTTCTCAGTAAGAAGAAGCAAGAGTGGCAGAAGGTTCGGTTTTGTTAGATTTGTTGACTTCATAGGAGCTAGAAGGGCTGTGGAGATGCTAAATGGTTCCTGGCTTTTGGATTTCAAGATTGGCGTTAACCACGCCAAATTCCAAACCCGCTCTTCGTATTGGAGGAAAGTCCAGCCCCAAAGACAATCTTCTGATAATAGCAATCAATTTGAGCCTTCTTCATCCAACCGCTCTCCGGAAATCCAAGTTCCCATAGCATGTGCTATGAATGAAGCAAAAAATGACCAGCCACCTGGAACAAACAGAAAAACTCATATGCAAACTCTTCTTCCAGATCCTTATGTTCTAGGAAATGATCGGGTTGATTGTGACGCCCCTGTTAAATCATGTGTGGCTGGTTCTTTTGAAGAAGCAATTCATAAACTCGATCTTTGTGTTGTTGGAACCACTACGGGGTATTATGAGGCGACAAGACTCCAAGAGAATTTTAGAATGCAAGGTGTTTTTGATCTTTCAGTTAAAAAATTATCAGGTAGGCAGTTTTTGATAATGTTTGATGACCGAGATATGTTTGAAACAATGAAGGCCTCTAACTGGTCGTGGCTCAAGGAATGGTTTGAAGAAGTGGTTGTTTGGTCAGAAAACTTTAATCCCAGATTTAGAACCACTTGGATTACTTGCTTTGGTGTTCCTCTGCATGCCTGGAACCTCTGTACTTTTACAAATATTGCAAATTTATGGGGCGATCTCATTTCAATGGATGGTACCACCCTAAAGTTTAATGATTTTAGTAGGGGTGCGATGTTCATTATGACTGAACAACTCGAAAGAAACGATGAAGTTATTCGCCTGGAATGCGGTCAGAAGTCATTTCCCATTCGTGTTACAGAAGTTGGCTCCGATGTTATTTCCCTTTTCCATTGTTGCTGTGGGAACTTCAAACTAGATGAAAATGCCATTAAAAGAGCTTCTGGTTTGCGTTCAGGTAGTCTTTGCTACTCTGTGGAAGATGTTGTTGAAGTGGAACAGTCGGCTTCAAAGAGCATGGGTAGCAATAAAGAAGGTTCTGATTCCCAACCGAATGATGTTGAGCTGGATATGGGCATCGAAGCTATTGCTGAAGAGGAGCAGTTGACTTCAAGGAGCATGGGTAGCAGTAAAGAAAGTTCTGATTCCCAACCTAATGATGTTGAGCTGGATGTGGGCATCAAAGCTGTTTGCATGGATCTAGGGAACGATGATGTTGTTAATGACAACGTACAAGGTGACGTTGTTGGTGACAACGTGCAAGGTGATGTTGTTTGTGACAACATGCAAGGATGGGTTACTATTTGTTCTCCTGATCTTAGAAATGAGGCGGCAAATATGAACGATTCAAATATGGTAGTGGATGTGGACAAAGAGGTGACTCTTAATTATTGTGAGCCTGCTCCTTTAAAAAATAGGTTGAGCCTTGAGGAAAATGATTCTGATGGACAATCTCAGTCCCCTATACTTGTCAGTAGGCCTAGTCATTCCTATGGCCAGAGGAAAGTCAAAAGTTTGGTTGATATTGAAGAGGCCATTCTACGTAAACTCTCCAAGAAGACTAAATGTTCAAAAAACCTGAAAAGAACCTCTCGTTTCTGCAAGAAAAAGAAGCATGAGCCTATCTTAACGAAAATAGCAAATGAATCCCTCTCTGATGGGGATTTCCTAAACAGATTTAATATTTTATCAAAGGAGGCTGAAGATGCATGGAGAATTGGGAAAGAGTTAGGTCTATCTGCCAACTGTGAAGATACTATGGTCATTGAAAGCTTGAAAGAACTGATTCAAGCAGATTAAGTGATCGCCTTCATTTGGGGTGTGTCGGGGAATCCTACTTGTTCTATACCTTAGTTCAAAATTCCACCAAAGGTACAATGTTTTCCTTTGGCTTGTTTCTTTGGATTGGATCCCCTCAAAAGTTTTATTGAAACTTCGTGATTTTGGTGCTCTTTTTTCGAATGGTGGAAGGTTAAATGGTGTTTTCCAAGTTCACTCATTCAGTTCCTCCTTCAATGTTTCGACTGTCCTTTTTTTGGTGAATTACGATCTTGGTGGTTGGCCTCTGCCTCTGCTGGTACACGGTGTTGGATTATGCCCTTAGAACCATTCATTAGATGATTAACTTTGGCATTTTTTTATGTATCATGACATTTTATTTATCATAGTTCATTATTATATTTGTCTTATAACTGCGTAATATAATCTTATATGATAATGTCCTTAGAATAGTAATAACACACTATTCTTAGAATATCCCTAGTCAAGTATTATTGTGAACAAGGATAACAATGATACGATAAGACTAGTATGTGGTTGACTGATGACCATTGTCATGGATATAGGATATCAAGTCATCACATAGGTACATGTTAGAGAACTATGTACTGGATCGACCCTCCATGAGAACGCTACATGGATTGTTATATGAGTGTCATAAGCGATTCTCATAGTGATGATGGTGTATGTGATCCTTTGACTTGAGATCATCATAGATCCCAACATAGAGAATTGCATACTTTAATGCTACTAGATGTCATTCGTAACAGGATGGACTATAAAGGTAGTAATTGGGTATGCCTTGATCTATGTAGAGGGATGTTGAGTGATCAAGATAGAATTTATCCCTCTTATATAACAAGAGTGATGTCTTGGGCCCTTTGATAGAGTGAGACTAAGAAATGCATGGCCGTGCTCGAATAAGTCAATATGAGATATTGATTTTATTTGTTTAATTAGTCTACTCAGGAATCAAGAAACGCTGATTAGACTATACAAGTGTGACACATTCCATGACTTGTGTCTAATCAAGACAAAAAAGGATAAAGGGATTAGACTACACGGTAACATCTATCACGAGTAAGGTTATGTCGAGTCATTGACATTCTCGTTACATGGGTAGCAATGATGTGTTGCTAGATACCGCTCATTGCCTATGACAATTTTGTCATTGCCATTGTTTTGAGAACCTATTGGGTCGCACACTTAGAACGGATCAATGAGGAGCTTAATTAATCCTATTCTGAATTGGATTAAGGATATAACTAATCCTATTCTGAATTGGATTAGGGATATAACTAATCCTATTCTAAGTAGGATTAGAGTTCTGTTTGGCAGTAAATTTTACCCTAAAATTTACTGCCTATAAAAAGGATGTTTTTCTAAAACAAAGCCGCACTTTTTAAAAAAATAGAAAACAAAACATTCTTTTAATCGAAGCTAGCAGTTCGGTTAAAAGAATCAAAACGCTCCTTAAGGCATCTGATCGTGAGACGTTCAAGAGTCGTAAGATCCGTTCGTGTGGATACCATAGAGGCAGGAACGAAAAGTTGCTGCTTGTGATTCGACCAAAGACAGAAAAAGCAGAGAAAACGTTAGGTAAAATCTCGAAACCCTAATCAGGCAACCCTCCGAATCGATCCTGGTGGAGGCCGAATGTTTTATTTCCGCTGCGTGTTTGTTTCGGTCTCCTTCACATGGTCCATCTGGCTTCATCGAAATGACGCTGTCTTTGCTCCCTACAAAGCTTTGTAGAACTAATCTTGCGTGGCGCCCTCCTGTTCAGAATTTTCTAAAAGCTGATGTTGATGGTTCTGCTCGTGGGAAACCAGGTCCTGCTGGTTGCGGTGGAGTTCTTCGAAATTCATCTGGAAATGTTGTTGCCCTTTTCTCTTATCCTCTTGGGTCTTTGGATTCAAATGTTGCTGAATTAATGACAATTAGATTTGCTTTGGCGTTATTTTTGCAGCAGGGCTCCATCAGATATGAAGGTTTAATTGTTGAATCTGACTCTAGAGTTGCTCTTTGCTGGGTGAAAAACTCATTTTCTCGTCCGTGGAGGCTGTTTGCTATTTTTGCTGAAATTGACATCATGATCGAGCAAATCTCTAAAGTGGAGTTTGTCAACATTTTTCGGGAGATTAATGGTTTGGCAGACTCTTTAGCTAAGGCGGGAGTGGACAGGGTTGATGAATTTATTGCTTGGTTGTAATCTGGTTGCTTTCCCATGCTTTTGTCCTTTAAGTGCTCTGCATAATCTCTTTGTAATGCTGGGATTTGCCTTCTGTTCTGTTTGGGATCTTGCCTCTCTCTCTGGCATTCCCTTATTAACTTAATAAAATTCATACTTTGGCTGAGCAAAAAAAAAAAAAAAGAAGTTTCTAGTTTCTTATCTACTTTATTCGTAATGGACAAAACTATGGTGTGATTTTTAACTGGCGTAGTTAATTGTTTCTGATAAAAAATATAATTTTAATATGTTAATAATTAATAATATTATTAAGTATTATTATATAATATTATTAACTATTATTTTACTAAAATATTTTATTTAATTAAATTTAAAATATATCATTGCTATTATTAAATAATTTAATATTATTAAATAAATGAAAACTTATTATACTTATGGAATGCTTTATTATTTTTATTTAATTCTTATAGTTTTTTTTATGAATTAAATTATTATATATGAAATAGTTTAAATATTTAGTTTTAATCAGTGACAACATTACCCAACGATGAATTGTCACGACTCAAAGGATGCGACAGTACCCCTTTCCTTGTATGGATACGCAGAAATTATGTCTAATTTTTTTCTTGTCTATGTACAATACGGTGAAATTTATTTAGGGATGTTAACTCCCTTCCCTATTTTTATCATTTTGCCTAGACTAAATACCTGCACAAAACTCAAAATTTATGTACAAATAAGTAATTCCCAAAATAGCAGTTGATTTATAATCTTGCATTATTATCTCTAGATTCACCTTATCTCTTTCACTTCATATGTCTAAATTTCTCCACATCATTAGTTTATTTCCTATTATTACATTTCATCCATGGTTTCATATCTTCTTGCTTTACCACTTGTTCATGCTATCATATCATATATTCATACTTAGGCTAGCATTAGCAGTTCCAAGTTATCATTAACATAATCTAGATACTATTCACTACTTTAGGTTACATCCCATCTATAGTACTAAATCAAAAGCAACTTGAAATTGATATCAAGTACAAAAGAATAGTGTATATCCAAAGTACTCAAAAATAATCTTCTTGGAGAGTTAGGACTATATTTCAGGCTTGAAATTTTTTAGATAGCTCCAAAATACTCCTCCAACTCTGTGTTCAATCTAAAAAAAAAAACAACGTTTAATGAGCAAAAGCTTAAAAAGTCATTTATATAAGTGTAGAATTAGAATTATACTATCCTAATGCAAATGCACGATGTCACTTGATGAGAAATCGCTATTAAATCTCTCTCTTGTTCATCATGTAGCCTATACAGTTTATATTCTCAATCTCAAAATAGTGATTCTACAACTTGTCATGTGATGCCTAAACTATAACATCATATCATGTCTCTTTGCATGTAATTGCATATGAGATGTATGCAATCTCAAAAAGTATAATACATATCTTTTCAAAACATGTTCAAAACATGTGTGATATCAAAACATCTCGGTTTTACTTTAAAGACATGCTTTAAAGTATGCATCATTCTCATTTCATGTCACATAGCTTTTGAAGCATATTTAAAATAGTGTACAATATCAAAATACATTTCATATACCATAAAACCATATTAAGTTTATAGTTCATTTCCATTTAAATCATACACTAAGCTGCATTTCATATCATTTGAGACTAGGTTAGATCCCTAATGCACTATCAATAAAGACTTAGATCATTAAAGCTAGCAGTGAAATCACATCATTGTCCTGAAAATCAACTAGGGCACTATCTATGGCCATAGACCTCATGTCTCTCAGCCCCACTGATCAGGTATGATTGAACCTTATCCATGATTATTGTCGAACAAGCATCTCTGCCTAATGAGTAATCTCCAATTAGGTGGCTTCCACTATGCTTTATTGAGTTTAACTCTCTTAGGATGCTTATAGTCTCATAAAACATTTAACTTTTCTTATGAAAATAGTGTATAGTACATAACACATTTCTTGAAGATCATTTACATACATACATGCATACACGTGCAGTATAAATTCATTCTTTTCAAACAATTTATGCATCCAAAGTATTCATGTAAACATTGTAAAAATGAATCCTTTCAAATCTCTTGTATAGAAATAAGGCATGCTTAAGGGCAATACAATTAAACAAATCAAATTAAAACAGTGTCGTGCAATGCTCATGAAATGCATCAATGTGTAGACACCATTTTTGTCCGGGTCTTCTTCAGATATTTTTAATTAATTAGTTTTTTTTATTATTATTGATTTTTATTTTTATTTTTTTAATTTAGATTTATAAATAAATTTTGGATTTTTATTTTGTTTTTTATTTTTATAAAATATAATACAAAGGGAAAGAAATCGGAATTAATTTTGATAGGAAAGCAGACTTAAATGAGACTATTAAAGATTGAAATTTAAATTTTATGGGAAGGAAAATCAGAATTAATATCGGATTTAAGATCCGATTCTTGAAATCTAAAATTTCCTAAAAGATTGGTTCTTGATTTTTATTACCAAAAAAGAAAACCTAGGTCTATAAAAAGAACAACACAAGAAAAA
Source organism: Heritiera fomes (assembly GCA_032173925.1). Classification (NCBI taxonomy): domain Eukaryota; kingdom Viridiplantae; phylum Streptophyta; class Magnoliopsida; order Malvales; family Malvaceae; genus Heritiera; species Heritiera fomes. The sequence goes on from JAPDPM010000010.1 coordinate 19,610,286, forward strand.
GGGAAGGGGAGGAAAAACCCTAAAACCTTGAAGGAAAAGAAAAAAAAACCTAAAAAATTTTCTACTGCTCTGAGTGACAAAAGCTGCCATCCGCCAACAGGATCCCTATTGTCTGCGTCTTCTACATCTCAACCATCATCACCGCTCCATCGCACCTATCTTCATCGCTGCTACTACAATCCACCATTGCCACTGCATTGCTGCTTCATATCTGCCTTGCGTGACCATCATCTCTCCATTATACTGCTACACCTTGCTATACCATCATCGCTACTGTCTTGCACATCGAGTTGAATCTACACGCCACTGCATCACTGTGAAATAGCCCTCTGCTGCAGCACTTGCGTCGTCCCTTGCTCACCGCATTGCTGTCCGCTGCATCGAGCCTTACTGCTCTGTTATTCTTGTGCTACCTCTACCACAACGTGAAGACAAGAAAGGCAAGAGAGGCGAGGTGCACGTGAAGAAGAAAGGGTGGCGTGAAAGCTTTATGGAGACCAAAGAAATATAAGGAGGGTTGGAAAAAAATACAACAGGAGTATAGAGGCAGTGGAGTAACGCCGAGAAGAATATTGAAAGGAAAAGAAATTGTCAACGTCAAAGGCAGCCAAGAAAAGAAAAAAATAAAGAAACAAAACGAAAAGAAGGAGAGGCAATAACGAGAACTGCACTAGCCGTATCACGATCGGGGTTGCCTTTTTCATCACTTTCAACTACCCCAAGTCACCACTTTGTTCCCTGTAGCACGCCCTGTACTTGAACAGCCTTTGCACTGCCTCCATACTACTCTTTCACTTCATCGCTGCGCCTACTTGCAAAGAGAGAAAACATAGAGAAGCTTTGAGAAAGAAACGGGAAACTGGGACAAGAAAGAAAGAGAAATAGTGCAGTTTTTAGCTACCCAATGCCATCTTGAAGCTGCTGCGTGGGCAAGAAATTATTGCTACAGGATTGAGAGACAAAGGAAAGGAAGAATTAATAAAGAAACATGAAGTAAATGTTAAAGGTACATAAAACTGTAGCTCATGCATTTGAAGTTTATTTTCCTATCCCTTTACACCCACGTATCTTTAGTTTCTTTTAATATTTTATTAGCTAATCATGATGGTTTGCATTATTTGAAATTGATAGATAATTTATTTATGTAATTTTTATTATTATTTTAGTTTGTTCATTTTGATTTATGAATTTATATATTGTTCATTTTAGAAATAGACTTATTAATAAAATTTAGTTCTAGGTGAAAGCTTAAAATTATATATAATTAATAAAATAATAGAAATAAATAAATATTTACCGATGATGACATTTAGAGAAAGTCAATTGAGACATCTTAAAAATGTCTAGGTGAGGAAATTCTTTCTTAAGTTGAGCCAAATTGATGGAATACTTTTGAAAGAATTTTCAATAAATTATAATTCATGTTTATTCTTAGTAAATTAAATATGAATAAAATATAAATAAATATAGATAAATAAATATAAATACAAGAACATAAATTAGATGAAAAATTAAATAAATAGAATGAAATAGTTTAGATTGAAAATAATTAGTAATTATTAAGACTAGATAATAAATAAATATGAATTATACCGAGGATGAAATTTCAAGAAAGTCAATTGAGACTCCTTGGGTATTTCTAGGTGAAATGATTCTTTCTTAAGTTGAGCCAAATTGATGGGATACTTTTGAAAGAGTTTTCGATAAAATGTAATTCATGTTTATTAAATAAATATAAATAAATGAAATAAATAAAATCAAGATTAAAGTTAAAGAAATTTAAATAAAATTAGATAAGTAAATAAATAAACGAACAAAATAGCTTGGAATAAAATTATAAGAAATAAAAAATATGAATTATGCCAATGATGAAATTTCAAGAAAGTCAATTGGGACTCCTTGAATTTTCTAGGTGAAAAGATTTCTTTTAAGCCGAGCCAAATTGATGGGACGCTTTTAAGAAAATCTTCAATAAACCATGATTCATATTTATTCTCTAAATAAATAAAATATATAGATAAATATAATATGAAATAAGATTAAAATATATAGAGATTAATATGGAATCGAAATTAGAGCCAAAGTTAGATTTTCATAAATTATTTAACTGATCCGACGATGGAATTCAAGAAAGTCAATTGAGACTCCTTGAACATCTTGAGGTGAGGGAGATTTTTAAGATTGGAGCCAAATTGATGGAAAAATCTTAGAAATATTCCCAATATATAAGCATATCGAAATTAATATAAACACAAGGCAAATTGTAAAGATAACCTAAAACTAGTTGGTACCATTTTAGGATGGGCGTTGTAGGGGTGTTAATCCTTCCCTACACGTAACCGTACTCCCGAACCCTAGTATCTTTGAACGTAGACCAAGCCTTATCCTTAGTTTGAATAGGTGACCAATCACACCTAGGTAGAATGGTTGGTGGCGACTCCTTTGATTTTAGTGTCTAGCTATTAGGTTTTCCGAAACTTAATACGTTATAACACAATGCATTATCATTCTGCCTAGTGATGCCTATAGGTCAATACCATATCATTTCATTTCCTTTTAACATAGCTTCACTACGGTACCTTATTGAGCTTAACATCATACTTGCATTGCATTTCATTAAATCAAGTCTCTAAATACTCGAATCATCGCACCATTCAATATCGACTTATACTAGATAATTCTACTTTTACGTTATATAAACATTTTACCTAGTGCGAGCTTAGTTCAAGTGTGTATTGGGGGTAGCTAAACTATGTTTGTCGTCCTCTTGCTGCACTACAGATTTACAAAAAGTTCAACTTAATAACTGTAAGAACCATTTATATTGTACTGTGCATGATATTTAATTATTAATTAATTTTTGGTATATTTTATAAATTATAAGTAAAATAATAATGTGGGGCCCACCTGATTATAGTGCCTGGATGTATAAAAGACTGAGGAAACAGTGTACAGAAGGTGCAATAATAATAATGTGGAAATTTTGAGATCAAAATCCCTTATTTTCATTCTTTTTAGGAAGTGTGGCAATAAATTAGAAAATAATGGTTACGTCCTGAGGGTATTTTCATAAATTGTGCCCAAACTAAAATGAATTGGGATGAAGTAAAAATACCATTATATTTTACATGAAAAGGAGTTTAAGATAGTGTCAATAGATATATCGAATCGATGGTTAAATAAAAAATTTACGGGATTGACCCGATAAGGGTAATTTCTTAATTTCACATTATCGGTGACCCGCACGTCGATAAAACCACCATGATTCATCAAAATACATCCAATAAGAACTTTTGGTGATGGAACCTAAAATTTTGGAGTGCAATTACATAGTTATAAAAATTACGAAAGCTTAAGGGCAAAATTGTCTGAAAATTTCATAACCAAAGGGCATTTTGATAATTTTACCCATTGCTAGAATTCTCTTTATCATTCCTTGTGTGAGTGCTGGCTACTATTCATCCACCCCAACCTCTTGCCTTCACACCACCATAGAAGAAAAAGGAAGAAAATAAAAAGGTCTTGAAACCTAACCTAAACTAACAAATCTCATCAAACTTTCTTCACCAAAATCACTCTACTCATCAAACTCTATCTAACCATACCAAAATTTTCTTGAATAAGTGACAAAATTGGGAGATAGGAGAGCCTAAAGTTTTGGTCAAGGTAAGGCTCTCTTCATACATTGTAGTTCATTTAATTTCAATGGTGTAGGATGATTCATTCAAGCATGCTAAACATGTTTATGGCATTAGATTTGATTAAATTTGGCTAAATTAAATTTCACCATTAAAGGGGGTTTCGACCAAGCTTGGAAGTATAGGGAACCATAGTGTTTCATGCATGAAATTGATGCCAAATTGAAGAGTGAGTATGGATACGTAAGAATGCAAGATTAGTTAGTTGAAAAAGCATGAATTTGGCTAAAGAAAGGATTCAACGTAGGCAAGGGTACTCACTAATCTTGCATTCTTACTTATCCATACTCACTAAAATTTGATGATTTTAGGGTACTATTAGACTGTAGAGATATGAAGAGTCCATCAGTGCGATTGGATTTAAATTCCGACTTAAAACAGAGAAGTTATGCTTTAGCACCGGTAGAAATTACGTCGAGTTAATATTCCCAGTATACAATGTGGCTACAAATAAGCATAAAAAGTAGCTTAAAAATAAGTGTTAAGTGAATTAATATTTTTGGTGAATTTATCTGTAGCCCGGGAGTATCGAAATTCGAGTGGTGCTATTGAGGAAGTATGCGTGTGTAGACTGTAGGGATATTATGGATGCATAGTTTTGATGCAAATAATTTTATGAGAATATTTTGGAAGAGAAATGCCTTGAAAATTGTGAAAAATGTGGTTTTTGGATGGAATAGAACTGTATTTGAATTGCAGGGAGGCTAGGGTATTAGCAATCATTATGCTACTGAAAGTTTTTAGAAAACTTTCTAAAAATTGTCATAAAATATTTTAGTGCATCATCAAGTGATTTCCTAGCCTTGGATATTAGATATTTAATATTTTTCATAAAATATGAATATACCGAAAAACATTATTTAAATATTCGTGTTATCGAATTTAATTAATGTTATCGAAAATTCCTCTTAAGTGTTTTACACTATAATAAGTGGTTTATAAAGTGAAGCATCGAAAAGTGAATATTTTATAAATTATTTTCATCATACTATTCACTGTATTATTAATTAACCTTTATGGACTGACTGAAAATTTTACCTATTTTATTGATTTCCATAAAGGTGATATTACTGTTTTGAGACTATTGGCTCCGTATCATGCTCACGTGTATACTTTACTATTACTGTGCTATTGATACTGATCCTATCTTCAGCGTCCCAATGTCACCTGATCAGTGTATACTGAGAACATGTATAGAATATGGCATACGTCTCACGTGTTTACTGTTACTGTTCCCTACGGGGATTATAGCATGATATATTCTGAGTGTTGCCTGGTCTCCACCACTGTTACTGTTTACTGTTTACTGTATTGATTACTATACTGTTTTATTGAAGTGTTACTGATTTTTAAGTGTTTACTATTTACTAACTGTTTATCGTATTTATTTCTAAACTGTTACCGATACTACTGTTTACTGAATTTGACTGAAGTGTGTGATATGTGTTTAAAGTGAATTTATGAATACTTATTAAAGTACTTTATTTAAAATGGTTTTATATGCCATTTTTCTAATTGTTTATTTATTGGAATTTTTCTAAATGTAATTTATATCAAAAATAAATAGCTACTCCCTTAGCGCATGATATAGATTAGAAGAAATTACAGTAGGAGCTTTTGGAGCTGATTCAAAGGAGCATGATAGTGGATCAGTACGAGTTGAGGTTTACTACACTTAGCAAGTTTGATCCACTGACTCGAGTTGACGAGCGGCATAAGATAGATAAATTTAAGGCTAGGCTGAGACCATGCATTCGGACGAAGCTGGCCCTATTTGATATTCGGACGTATGATGAGGCTGTGAGACGTGGTCAGTTATGCAAGTAGGATTATGAGCAGTTTCACTTCGAGCCAGCATCTAAGGCTAAGGCGAAGGGTAAAGGAATGGCAAAGAGGGGTGCAGATGACAGATCAAGTAGAGAGCAACTTAAGAAGGCTAGATCATCGGGCATACAGATTTTGGAGGGGCGATTTACTAGATCAGCTGCCACAGCCCCTACTATTGGCCTTATCTCGACATTGAGGAGTACTGCGACCAGGTGTGTGCATTGCGAAGGTCACATGGTTCACGGCCCTGCTACTTGTTGACTAGGGCCTGTTTTAGATGTGGGCAGACAAGACATTTGGTGAGAGACTGCCCGATGCTGCGAGAGTCAGCTGCATCTACTACTCCAGCCCCAGTTCCTCCTACACCGACACTGGCACCAACACCAATAGCGCCAAGCAAATAGGAGAAGGCTATACCCTCACAGCCGAGGCAAGCTACCGCAGCAGAAAAGGGTAAGAAGGCTGTGACTCAGGGACGGGTGTAGTGTTAGATCAGGAGACTGCTGATGCTTTCGCGAATGTGATTAAAGGTAAAATTTATATTTTTGATATACCTGTAATTGAATTGTTTGATCCTGGTTCTACTTATTCATTCGTATCCCCTGCTTGTGCTAACAGAGTCCTAATAAAGCCAGAACATTTAGGGTATACTTTACAAGTAAATACTCCGTTTAAAGAATCGTAAGGTACTAATGTAGTGTATAGAAATTGTAAAGTGACTATAGGAGAGAAGGAAATGACAGCTAACCTAATTTTGTTAAATATATATGATTTTGATGTAATATTAGGAATGGATTGGTTAATTGCGAATTTTGTGACCCTAGACTATTATATTAAGTTTGTTACTTTCTCTCACCCGGAATGTTATACTGTAAAACTATTTGATACGTTATAATGAAAGTGATGTGTTTACTAAATTATTTAAGTGTTATGTGAATGTGTTGAATGTTTTATTGCATATGTGGAGGACGTGGAAAAGAAATGTCCCGAGCTACATGAGATTCCTGTGGTCAGAGATTTTTTGGACGTATTCCGGAGGATTTGCTGGGGTTACCGCAGGATCAAGAGATCGAGTTTACCAGTGACTTGGTACTCGATACAGAGCCCATTTGTAAGCCCCCATATCGATGGCATTGATGGAGTTGGAGGAGCTTAAGAAGCAACTCCGGGAGTTATTAGATAAGGGATTTATCCATCCCAGTGTGTCTTTGTGGGGTACACCGGTATTATTCGTCCAGAAGAAGGATGGTAGCCTACGGTTGTGTATAGATTATCGGATGTTGAACAGGACCACCATCAAGAACAAGTATCCCCTGTCGAGGATTGATGACTTATTTGATCAGCTCAGGGGTGCGTAGGTGTTCTCTAAGATAAATCTCCAATCAAGTTATCATCAGCTTAAGATTTGGGAGTCAGATGTTCCCAAGACAGCATTCTGGACTCGTTACGGGCACTATGAGTTTCTGGTGATGTCTTTCAAATTAACTAATGCCCCTATAGCATTTATGGGCGTGATGAACGAGGTGTTTAAGCCCTATTTGGATAAGTTTGTAATCATGTTCATTGATGATATTCTGGAATATTCTAAGTCTCTGCAGGAGCACAAGTAGCACCTTTACATAGTTCTGCAGACCCTCAAGGACATGAAGCTATATTTTAAGTTCAGTAAGTGCGAATTCTAGCTAGATCACATTACTTTTCTAGGACATGTAGTATCAAAGGACGGGACGTCTGTTGATTCGTCTAAGATAGAGGCCATTGTATAGTGAGAGAAACCTAAGACTGTGACCAAGATACGGAGCTTATTGGGTCTAGCCAGATACTCTCGCCGGTTTGTTGAGGGGTTCTCCAAACTAGCTGCTTCATTGACGCGACTCACATGTAAGGATGTTAAGTTTGAGTTGACAGATGCGTGTGAGCATAGCTTTTAAGAGTTGAAGCGGAGACTGACCACCTCTCTTGTAGTCGACCTTCCCAGCGGATCAAGGGGATTCTCGGTGTATACAGATACTTCCATACAAGGATTAGGGTGTGTTCTAATGCAGAATGGTCGAGTGATTGTCTATGGTTCTCGATAGCTAAAGGAGCATGAGAAGAATTATCCAACCCATGATCTAGAGTTAGTCGCTGTGGTGTTTGCACTGAAGATATGGTGGCATTATCTTTATGGTGAGACATTCTAGATTTATATAGACCACAAGAGTCTGAAGTAGTTATTCTCGTAGCGGGAATTAAATATGAGATAATGGAGATGGATGGAGCTGTTAAAGGATTACGACTACGAGATACTGTACCACCCTGGGAAAGCTAATGTAGTGGCAGATGCTCTGAGTCAAAAACACATGGGTATGGTGTTGTACATGATGGTCAGGGAGCACAAGTTGTTGGAACAGTTCTCGAACCTCAATCTGAATGTAGTTTCCTTTGAGAGATATGGGTTTACGTCTAGTTTCAAAATCGAGCCAAACTTAATGGATTGGATTAGAGATGCCCAGAGGACTGATACCTATCATATAAAGGTTTCCAGTCAAGTACAGATTGGAGTACAGTCAGATTTTGAAATTGGCACCGATGTTATTTTGATGTTCAAAGGCCAGATTTGTGTTCCTGACAATTGACAGCTCAGAGATCTGATTTTGACAGAGGCCCACACCTCTAGGTACACTTTGCACCCAGGCAGTACTAAGATGTAGCAGAACCTATGGAGAGTGTATTGGTGGTCGAAGATGAAGAGAGACATCGTGAAGTTTGTTGCTAGATATCTCACATGTCAGCAGGTTAAGATCATGCATATTGTAGCCTCTATCGATTCCTACATGGAAATAGGTTTGCCAAGGACCCGAAAGAATCATAATGCTATATGGGTGATTGTAGACAGATTAACGAAGTTCGCCCACTTCTTAGTCATCAAATCTACAGATTCCCTCGGTGCCTTAGCCGATTTATATGTACGGGAGATAGTGAGATTGCATGGTGTTCCAGTGAGCATCACTTCCGATAGTGATTCCCAATTTACATCTCACTTTGGGAGAGATTTCAAGAGGCTATGGGGTCCCAACTGAATTTCAGCACCGTCCTTCATCCGCAGACTGATGGACAATCCTAGCGAGTGATTTAGATGCTTAAGGATATGTTAAGAGCGTGTGCTTTGGATTTTAAGGGCTCTTGGGATGACCACTTGCCACTAGTTGATTTTGCATATAATAACAGTTATTAGACTAGTATCAGGATGGCATCATACGAGGCTTTTTATGGTAGAAGGTGTAGATCCCCGATAGCATGGGAAGAAGTGGGAGATCAAAAATTGTTAGCTCTCGATCTGGTAGAGCAAGCTTTGAGAGATGTACAAATTATATGCAAAAGATTGAGAATCGCTCAAAGTCAGTAGAAGAGTTATGTAGACAAGAGGCACTGACCACTTGAGTTCTCAGTAGGTGATTCAGTATTTTTGAAAGTTTCCCCATCTAAAGGTATTATGAGATTCGGTAAGAAAGGAAAGTTAAGTCCTTGATACATAGGACCGTTTGAGATCTTAGATCGCGTGGGGGATGTGGCGTACAGATTGGCACTACCACCGGAGTTATCAGGAGTGCATAATGTATTCCATATCTTGATGCTCAGGAACTACCATCCAGATCCGTCTCACGTAATTCGGTACGAGGCATTGAAGATTCGGGAAGATATGAGTTCCATAGAGAGACCCATCGGGTTTTTGGATCGAAAAGATAAGGTATTGCGATCTAAGACAATTCCATTAGTAAAAGTGCTATGGCAGTACCATTCCAAAGAGGAGGCAACATGGGAATTGGAGAGTTTGATGCGGGAAAAGTACCCATAGCTATTCTTGATTGGTCCGGAAAAAATTTAGAGGATTGAATTTCCTAAAGGTGGGGAGGAAATGTGAGAACCATTTTATATTGTACTGTACTTGCGTAGATACTTAATTATTAATTAATTTTTGGTATATTTTGTAAATTATAAGTAAAATAATAATATGGGCACAACATGATTATAATGCCCAAATGTATAAAAGACTGAGGAAACAGTGTACAGAAGATGCAATAATTATAATGTAGAAATTTTGAGATCAAAATCCCTTATTTTCGTTATTTTGGGAAGTGTGGTAACAAATTAGAAAATAACAGTTACGTCCCGATGGTATTTTCATAAATTGTGCCCAAACTAAAATGAATTGGGATGAAGTAAAAATACCATGATATTCTACATGAAAAGGAGTTTAAGATAGTGTTAATAGATTTATTGAATCGGTGGTTAAATCAGAAATTTACGCGATTGACCTGATAGGGCTAATTTCGTAATTTCACATTATCGGTGACCCGCGCGTTGATAAAACCACCTTGATTCATCAAAATATATCCAATAAGAATTTTTGGTGATGAAACCCAAAATTTTGAAGTGCAATTACATAGTTATAAAAATTATGAAATCTTAAGGGCAAATGTGTAAGAAAATTTCATAACCAAGGGCATTTTGATAATTTTACCCATTGTTAGAATTCTCTTTATAATTCCTTGTGTGAGTGCCGGCCCCTATTCATCATCCCTAACCTCTTGCCTTCATGCCACCATAGAAGAAAAAGGAAGAAAATAAAAAGCTCTTGAAACCTAACCTAAACTAACAAATCTTATCAAACTTCACCAAAATCACTCTACTCATCCAACTCTATCTAACCATACCAAAATTTTCTTGAATAAGTGACAAAATTTGGAGATAGGAGAGCTTGAAGTTTCGATCAAGGTAAGTTTCTCTTCATACATTGTAGTTCATTTAATTCCAATGGTGTAGGATGATTCATTCAAGCATGCTAAACATGTTTATGGCATTAGATTTGATTAAATTTGGCTAAATCAAATTTCACCATTAAAGGGGGTTTCGGCCAAGCTTGGAAGTATAGGGAACCATAGTGTTTCATGCATGAAATTGATGTTAAGGGTGTAAACGATACACTGGTGCTCACAAGCTACTCGGGCTCGAGTCGAGCAAAACTCTAATTTGGCTCAATTTTTGTCAAGCCAAGCTCGAGCGAGCCGAGTTCGAGCAGCAAAATACCTGGCTCAAGTAGCTCGCGAGCCTAATTGATCTTTTTAATATTTTAATATATTTTTATTTTATTTATATTATTATTTATTTATATATTTAAAAAATTTAGAAATTATCTATTTCAACACCCTAAAGGCTTAGGCAGCTTATTATTTTAGGTTTTTCATTTTCAAACAAAGGCTCATTTCCTTTCAATTCCCCTAACGCCGTCGCACACCTCATCCCTGAGCCATTCCTGACCAGACCCTTTCGGTAATCGGCGCGAATGCGACACACACCACCCTCTCTTTAACTCTCCGGTGGTGTGTTGCTCGTCTTAGAGTCAAAAGACCACATCTCCGGTGCACTTAACGGGTAACCTAGACCAAAGACCAGATCTACCTTCACTCTCTGACATGACTCTCCGACGACCCCTTTCTTTCATGACTTAGACCAACATCTCACGATCCAGACCACCCTCTCTCTAACTCTCCAGCGGAGTCACTCAACATCTTAGAGCATCTCATGGCGCGTGCGACCCAGACTAGATTTGCCTTCACTCTGGTGACAGTTAAGTTAGGTTGGCCTAATGTCTGTCACTGTCTTAGGATTATAAATGATATATTTTTCAAGTAGTGCTGTACTTGTCTAAATATATAATTAAACTGTGTAACTGAAAATTGGTTTTGTGTATTTGTATTGGTGCAGTATGTCTGAAAGGCGAAGAGGTACCGAATTGGGCAAGGGACACCCTGGGCAAGGGACACCCTGGGCAAGTTTAACCCTCCCCAGAGCCATATCTGGAGTTGATGTCGGAGCCAGCTCTCCCTCTACGACTTGAGAGTCCAAATACGAGAATATCTAGGCTAGAAAGAATTGTGTCAGACTTTATTGCGAGTTTTAATAAAGCATCGACACCCGAAGCAACAACCTCCAGCTTCACCAGTAAATGTTCAGTCGGCGCCATAGCCACAGCAGGAACAACCCCCATCGCAGCTTTAGCCCCAAATTCTAGAGCAGTTGAGGCAAGTGCCCATTAGGGGTTGTGATACGACATTAATCCGGCAGTTTAAGAAATTGGATTCGCTTAAGTTCAGAGGTGAGAAGAATCCAATAACTGCTAAAGAGTGGGTTAATGAGGTGGAGAAGCTATTTGAGTATATGACCTATTCTAAGATAGAAAAAGTAGGCTTGGCTACTTTCTTATTGGTAGGCGATGATGAGTGTTGGAGGAAGTCCACCAAGACGATTCTGACAACAAGATATCTAGCAGTGACCTGGGAGGTGTTTTTAGAGGCTTTCTATAAGCAGTACATCCTCGGTACAACACAGATGAGATTAAAGTCAGAGTTTATGAATTTAAAATAGGGGAGTATGACTGTTGACTAGTATAAGTCCAGATTCACTGCTCTCAGTTGTTTCAATCCGGAGGTAGCTAGAAGTGAAAAGCATAAGATCAAGAAGTTTGTGTTTAGCATGAAGTTATCTATCCGGAATAGCTTGGCCCCGTTCAACATTGCTATTAAGATGAAGCTATCTGTAGAGCCCAGCTGTGTGAGAAAAATTATGAGGCCCAACAAGCGGAGTTTGGTTTTCAGGCTAAAAGTAAGGGTAAAGAGAAGATGCGATGGGGTTTTAATGATAGAGGAGATACGAGGCCAGCTAAGAGGCCTATAGGTATTATGATTAAAGAGAGAGCTGCGAGAGATAGATCTACAAGATCCACTGGTATTGGGAGATCTACCACTCCTCAGAGGGGCTTTGTGACTAGATGTAAGCAATGTGGTAAGTAGTATGATGACAGACCCTATTACTGGGCAATGGGAGCTTGTTTTAAATGTGGACAGCGTGGTCATATGATCAGAGATTGCCTTAAGGACAAGGAGTTAGTGGCAGCAGCCGCTTCAATAGCACTGACAGTTAAGGAACATGAGAAGGTGACACCGCCCACACCGAGGAGAGCGATAGCTACTGAGAAAGGGAAAGAGACGGTGACTCAAGATAAGGTGTATGCCCTTGATAAGTTGTCTATGATGCATCATTTGACGTTATTCGGGGTGAGATTTCTATTTTTGATATAACTGCACTTGCATTGATAGATCCGAGTTCCACTCATTCATTTATTTCACCAGCATGTGCTACTAAGATACTCGTGAAACCCGAACCTTTAGAATATTCACTACAGATCACTACTCCTTTTAAAGAATCACAAATGACTGATGTTATGTATAGAAATTGTAAACTGAAGATAGGAGAAAAAGAAAACGTAGCTAACCTAGTTTTGTTGAATATGTACGACTTTGATGTAAATTTAGGGATGGATTGGTTATCTATGAATTATGTTAGTGTAGATTGTTACACTAAGTATATAGTGTTCTCTAAACATGAAAAATATATTATAAGCCTTTCTACATAGGAATGAAATTAAAATATTTTGTTGAAAATAGTTTAATTTGAACTTAAGAACTTAAGAATATGTTTGATTGTGAAGCTTTTATTGCATATGTAGATGATGTTGAGAAGAGACGTCTGGAGTTACACGAGATTCCTGTGATAAGGGATTTTCCAAATGTGTTTTCGAATGAGCTACCAGGACTTTTGCCCAATCGGGAGATTAAGTTCACTATTGATTTAGTGCCCGGTACTGAACCTATTTCGAAACCCCCTTATCAGATGGCACTGGTCAAGCTAGATAAGCTCAAGAAGCAGCTCCAGGAGTTACTAGACAAGGGTTTCATCCGTCCCTGTGTCTCTCCTTAGGGTGCACCAGTCCTTTTCGTCCAGAAGAAAGATGGTAGCCTGTGACTTTGTATCAATTACCTATCGCTTAATAAGGCTACTATCAAGAATAAATATCCTCTTCCCTGGATTGATGATTTATTTGATCAGCTCAAGGGCACCCAGGTATTTTCTAAGATTGATCTCAAATTGTGATATCATCAGTTAAAGATTCGGGAGAGAGATGTCCCTAAGACTATTTTCAGAACTCGGTACGGCCACTACGTGTTCCTAGTTATGCCATTTGGATTAACAAATGCCCTTGCAGCATGTAGAATTTCATGAATGAGGTTTTCAAGCCTTATCGTATTTTCTAAGATTGATCTCAGATTGGGATATCATCAATTAAAGATTCGGGCGAGAGATGTCCCTAAGACTGTTTTTAGAACTCGATACGGCCACAACGAGTTCCTGGTTATGCCATTTGGATTAACAAATGCCCTTGCAACATTTAGAATTTCATGAATGAGGTTTTCAAGCCTTATCTAGATAAATTTGTCATCTCTTTATAGATGACATTATGGAATATTCTAGATCTTAGGAAAAGCATGAACAACACCTGTATACTGTTCTACAGACCCTTAAAGATAGAAAGCTGTATGCTAAGTTCAGCAAGTATGAATTCTGGCTAGATCAGATCACTTTTCTAGGGCATGTGGTATCCAAAGATGAGGTTCCAGTTGATCCGTCTAAAGTTGAGGCTATAGTGCAACAACAAAGACCGAAGATAGTACTAAGATTCGAAGTTTTCTGGGCCTAGCTAAATACTATCAGATATTTATTGAGGGTTTCTCCAAACTAGTCGCTTCTTTGACGCATATTGCACGTAAGAGTGTAAAGTTTGAGTGGACTAATGGTTGTGAGCATAGCTTCTAGGAGTTGAAGTGAAGGTTGACTTTAGCACTGATCCTTACCATTTCGAGTGGTTCCGAAGGATTTTCAATGTATAATGACGCCTCCTCACTAGGTTTGGTTTGTGTGCTAATGCAGCATGGAAAAGTGGTCACTTTTGGTTCCTGTTAGTTAAAGGACCATGAGAGGAATTATCCTGCTCATGACCTGGAGCTTACTGCCGTAGTGTTTGCTTCGAAGATATGGCGACACTATCTGTATGGAGAGAAATTCTAAGTATACACAGACCACAAAAGCCTTAAATATCTGTTCTCACAGTGTGAATTAAATATGAGGTAGTGTTGATAAATGGAGCTACTAAAAAACTATGACTACGTGATATTATACCACCCGGGGAAAGCAAATGTGGTGGCAGATGCCCTGAGCAGAAAACATCTAGGTATGGTCTCCTATATGATGGTTCGAGAATATGACTTATTAGAGTAGTTTGCAAGCCTTAGTTTAGGTGTTACTCCTTTTGAGAGATACGGGTTAGTGGCCAATTTCCAAATTGAACTAGATTTGATGAATCAGATCAGAAAATGCTCAGAGGGAGGATGCAGGTTATATTGAAATTGCCAGTTAGTTGCAGTTGGGGATTCAGTTAGAGTATATGATTGGCACAGATGGCATTCTGAGGTTCTAGAATTAGATTTGTATTCCTGAAAAAAACCGTTACAGGAGTTGATTTTGGTAGGGGCTCATACTTTCAAATACACATTACACCCGATTAGTAATAAGATGTATCAGAATTTACATAAGGTGTATTGATGGCCTAATATGAAGAGAGACATCGTCGAGTTTATTGCCAGATGTCTCACCTGTCAGTAGGTAAAAGTAGAACATCAAAAACTGGCAGAATTACTTTATCC
Source organism: Heritiera fomes (assembly GCA_032173925.1). Classification (NCBI taxonomy): domain Eukaryota; kingdom Viridiplantae; phylum Streptophyta; class Magnoliopsida; order Malvales; family Malvaceae; genus Heritiera; species Heritiera fomes. The sequence goes on from JAPDPM010000010.1 coordinate 19,625,392, forward strand.
TCTGCAGATATAGATGTGGAAACTGGAGCACATCACTATAGATTTCATCATGGGTTTACCAGAGACTAGACGGAATCATGATGCGATCTAGGTGATTGTTGACACATTGATGAAGTCCACCCACTTTCTGGCTATCAAGTCTACAGATTCTCTGAGTGCCCTAGCCGATCTTTATGTCAGGAAGATCGTGAGACAACATGGAGTTCCAGTGATTATTACTTTCGACAGAGATTCCCGATTTACTTCTCATTTTTGGGAGAGATTTAATAGGCTTTGGGATCTCGTTTCAACTTTAGCACAGCTTTCCATCCATATACTGATAGACAGTCTGAAGCGTACCATCTAGACGCTCGAGGATATGTTGAGAGCTTGTGCATTAGACTTTAAAGGCTCTTGGGACGATCATCTTCCACTAGTAGAATTAGCCTATAATAACAGTTATCATTCCAGTATTAGCATGGCACCTTATTAAGCTTTGTATGGTAGGAGATGTCAGTTGCCTATTGCATGGGAAGAAGTGGGCAACAAGAAAATTTTAGCTCCCGATTTGGTTGAGTAGGCTTCTAGAGATGTTCAGTTAATATGTGATCAATTAAAGACTGCTCAGAGTTTGCAAAAAAGTTATGCAGATATCAGACGCCGACCTTCGGAGTTTACTGTAGGGGATTCCGTGTTCCTAAAAGTTTTACCTTCTAAGGAGATCACGAGATTTCGGAAGAAAGACAAGTTGAGTCCTCGATATATTGGACCGTTTGAGATCTTAAACCGAGTGGGAGACATGGCATATTTGTTGGCCTTACCACCAGAGCTTTCCGGTGTACGTAACATTTTCCACGTGTCCATGCTTTGGAAGTATTATTTACATCCATCTCACGTAATTCAGTATAAACCATTGGAGATCAGAGAAAGTATTAGTTACGTGGAGAAACCGATATGGATCTTGGATCAAAAAAAGAAAGTTCTGTGATCTAAGATGATTCCTCTGGTTAAAGTTATAGGGCAGTACCACACAGAAGAGAAGCTACTTAGGAGCTAGATAGCTTAATGAAAAAGAAGTATATAGAGTTATTCATCGAACAGGTCTGATCAAATTTGGAGTACCAAATTTTCCAAGGTGGGGAGGATGTGAGACCCAGTATATTTAATTACCGTTTAATTTTACTTATATAATTAAGCATATTGAATATTTTATGATTATTAAAAGTGTTAATTAGATTTTAGGTAAAAGAGCAAAATAGAAGGTGGGCCCCACTGATCCTTTAAGGTTCCGATGGAGGTGAAACTTTATAGATTTGATATTCAGGGTCAAAAACTAAGATGGCAAGAATCCTAACCTTAAATTCAATTACTTGTGCATGTTTTGAAAAATGTGCAATAATTTGAGAAATGACAGTTTAGTCCATAGGCCATCGAAATTTTTGTGAATAATGGTCAAACTAAATGGATTTTTTACCAGCTGTCTATGATAGATAATTTTGAATGAAATAAGGTCTTAGAACATGTAGACTGATGAAATAAATCAAGTGTAAAAGTAAAAATTTGCGCGATTTTATGGTTAGGGGTATTTTGGTAATTTCACCCAAATAAGCAACCGAACCTTAACAAAAAGCTCCACTAATGATTAGAGAAAGTTAAATAGAGGTGCTTTATGATTAAATGAAATATTTTGGAGATTGGATGGACTGTTTCAATTAAGTCAAACTTTAGGAGCAAAATTGGAAGGTTTCTTTAAGTATAAGGGAAAAATGGTAAATTGGCCAATAAAATATCATTTTTATTGCAATTTCTAGTAGCTTCCTGGTTCATTTTTAGCAGCAACCAGCACCCACACTTCCTCCATTAATGTGAGCTTAAGGAAGAGAGAGAAAGTGAGAAAACCTAACCAAAATCACACCATAATCAAAAGTTTTCTTCACCAACCTTACTCTCTTCAACCTCCTCTACATTTTGGTGCTAAAATCAAGTGTCAAAACAACAAAAATCAGAGTGTAAAGCCCTCCATTCTTTTAGCTTAAATCAAATTATATCATGAAATTGGATCTGTCAATTTTAAATTGACATCTGTATTTTGAAATGACAAAAACTTAAGTAATCTTTAATGTTTGATTCATATTGTAAATTTGCTTTATCACACATGATTCTTTCAAACCATTTTAAGTGTTCATATAAAATAATATGACCATGATTTAATTGTACATTCTTATTGGTCTTAATACTTTACAAAATGAGTTTGAATGTTTTCATTAGGTAATTTTATCAAGAATATATTGAACACAAGTTTAGAAAATTACTTAATAAGTTTTTGGACTAAGTCTTCATTTGAAAAAGTCAAGAAAAACTCCTATAAAATTTAAAAATGTTTTGGGTGAATTAAAATCAAAGTCTACATCATTTTTAACCCATTTTAGCCTAGAAAAGTGCAGGTTTAAGTTGAGGGATTGATCCCCCCATGTTGAGGGATCCATCCCCTAGTGGCAGAATGCTCCAAGAAGCAAAATTGAGGCATGGGATCGATCTCCTAAGGGAAGGGATCGATCCCCTCTTGGTAGAATGCATGGAAGGCTAAAAATGAGGCAAGGGATCGATCCCCAACGGCATAGGATCGATGTCCCAACACATAAAAAGCCTCCAACGAGTAATTTTTTTGAGCTACAATGGTAACTTTTGTTTTTGGCTCTAACCAACATCAATAATACATCCAAGGGACTATAAATAGAGGCTTGGAAGCTCAAGGATGTCGTAGAGCAGTTCAGCAACTTCATTCTTCATTTTTCTTCTTCTTCAAAGCCTCAACAACATCTCAAGTGCTAAAAATTCTTAATCTTCCATCACTGTCATATTCCTTATGTAGAATAGCACAAATATTTTATAGGCTTTTCTTTGTACTTAACCTTTGTAATCATTTGCCTACCTAGAGGTCTTCTTTGATTATACCCATTGTAAACCCAATCACATCTTGTAAAGGGGAGTGAACCCTTGAGTGCTATATTGTAAGTGAGAATTGGGTAGATAAGGTTTACTCCTTGTGCCCGAAAAAAGCAGGGGATAGGTTTCTCTTAAGCCTCGAAAAAGAGGGAGGAGAGGTTTCTCTTGAGCCTCGAAAAAGAGGAGGTTACTCTTGAGCCTATGAAAAAGAAGGATTGTAAAGACAAATTCAAGTTAGTGAATTTGAGAAAATCCTTAGGAGCGTCTCAAGGTAGAGGACGTAGGCAAGGTTGCCGAATCTCTATAAATCGATTGTGTATATTTCTCTTTGCCCTCTCTTTACTTATTTGCATTTATATTATGATTGTTGAATTAAACTTGAATTGCATGCTTATGTAACCTAGAAAACTTAAAAAATTCAATATAGGCTAGTGAATTTAGAAAAACCGAAAAATGAAATCAAGAGTAGCACAAAACTGATTCACCCCCCTCTCGGTTTAGGTTATAGAGCCAACAATTGGTATCAGAGCTTAGACTTGAGATTGATTTGGATTAATATCCATCGAGTAAAACGGTCCTGAATGGCTCATTTGAACATAGGTACACCCCATGGAGAAGAAGGACACTCATTAATTAGACCTTCACTTTTCAATGGAGAGAATTACTCATATTGGAAGACTAGGATGATGTTGTTTGTGCAATCAAATGATTATGAAGTGTAGAGAGTGATAGCTAATGGTCCCAAAATTCCAATAAGAAGGTAGATGGAAAGGATGTCCCTAAAAGTGAGGATGAGTGGGACACAAATGACATGAGATTGGCACAATTGAATGCCAAGGCTATGCACTTTCTTTTTTGTGCATTAGGTCCTAATGAATATAATAGAGTCTCCCTATGTGAGAATGCCAAACAAATATGAGAAAAATTAGACTTACACATGAAGGGACCAATCAAGTTAGAGAAACCAAAATAGGTATGCTCACACATGATTATGAACTTTTTAAGATGAAAGAAGATGAGTCCATAAGTGATATATTTACTAGGTTTAATGACATAATCAATAGACTTAAGGTTTTAGGCAAGACCTATTCTAATGTAGAAATGGTTAAGAAAATTTTGAATAGCTAGCTAAAACCTTGGGAGGCAAAGGTAACCGCAATAGAAGAGTCTAAGGATCCTAATACCTTGTCTCTAGATGAGCTTATGGGCTCCCTACTTACATATGAAATGAAATTGAAAAGAAATGAAGTGCCTTCAAAGAAAGTAGGGGTAGCACTTAAGTCTTCCACTCATGAAAACATTAGAGGTGATAGTGATGAGAGTGGAGATGAGGAAGAAAAGGAAATGGCAATGTTTGCCAAAAGATTTAATAGATTTATGAGGATGAAGGAGAGAGAGAATGATAGGAGAAATCAAAGAAGAAAGGCAATGAGAGGAGAGTCAAGTAGGAAAGAAAAAGACCTTTTAATCTGTTATGAGTGTAATGAACCGAGTCATATTAAGTTGGAATGTCCCATACTTAGAAAGAAAAATTATAGGAAGCCTAAGAAAAAGGCATTTGTAGCTGCATGGAGCGATAGTGATAGCTCCGATGATGAAATCATAGATGATGAGGTAGCTTACTCATGCTTTATGGCCATTAGTGATGATGAGGCTAGTTCTATTTCTAGTGAAAATAATGTTTATACATTTGATGAATTACAAAATGCCTTTAATGAATTAGTAAATGAATTTCAATGCATGAACTCTAAATATAAGAAAATTATTGCTAATTTGAAAATAGAAAAGGAAGCCTTGACAAATGCTAAGCTAGAACTAAAGAGGAAATTAGAAGAGGCTAACTTAGAGATAAATGAGTTGAATAAAAAGAATACAAATTTGCAAAACTCATTTTCTAGATTTTACATGGGTTAACAAAAATTTGATCACATGCTTGAGACCCAAAGAGCTTTCTTTGATAAAGATGGGTTAGGTTATAATGCAAATAAAAAGGAAACTCATCTTAAGAATTTTCTTGTGAACAAAAATTCTATGCATGATACATCTCTCACATGTTCACTATGCAATAGAATAGGACACTCTTCACAAGCATGCACTTATAGAAAAACCACATTTAAAGGAAGAGTAGTTAGAAAAATGTGGGTGCTAAAGCATGTTGTAAATAATAATGAATTGAGTTTGAAATAGATCCCTAAAGGATCTAAAATATTGAACATTAACTCTCATGGACCCAAGAAAATTTGGGTACCAAAACATACTTGAATTTGTTTGTTGTAGGAGTGTTAGAGCATGGAGCTACAATGAAAGAATGAAGTTCAAATGCTCTACACATCCCATGGAGTTTGCTTGTGTTAATAAGAAAGGGAAAGAGCTTGGGAATCCATCTTTGGCAAGGTTACAAAAATTCTTCAAAGGATAGCTCAAGATGGATTCAACAAATCAAGGTAAAGCATTCTCAAGTAAAGGGGTTTTGTAAGCTTAAATTCTATCTTCTCAAAACTCATATTTGCTAAAATTATTTGTATGATTTAATGAGGCATTTTGTTAATAATCTTTGATGCATTGTGAGTTGAATGAATGAATAAAAGGCATGATAAATGATTTTTGATTATTTGATGGATAATTCTTGATGCATTAAAATGATTGGATGAAAAGCATGTAACATGATTTTGGAATGATTATTGGATTTTTGTGATTTGAGCAAGTTTGCTATGTGTTGATAATATATTTACTTGCTCTAAAAATGTCAAATATGTCATTCATGCAAAATACCATGTCATGAGCATCAATAAGAAATATGCATATGAAAATTATGGCATGATGTTCACAAGTGTGGTGATATGATGATATGTTATGTGAACATGTTTGTTTTGGCATATTTGTGTTTCCAAGCATATTGGTTTTGCCAAAATATGCAAAACTTTGAAAATGACCTTCCATTTAACCAAACATGCATTTATTTGTAAAAATCATTCCAGAATGTCAAATCTATTGTTAAATGATTTTTCATTCATATTTTTCGTTCTTACAAGTCCAAAATCATGTTACACAAATGTTTAAAACTTTTACTTGGACTTAAAATACTCAAAAACGAAGTTTTGGCACTTCTAAAGTTGAGTTTTACGCCAAAATTCTGCAGAAAATGAATGAGGGATCGATCCCTCCACATGCAGGATCTATCCTCTAGCCAAAAATTGCAAAAATATACATTCTGGCTTTAAGGGATCGATCCCCCTCCTTTAGGGATAGATCCCTCCCATAGGGAAAAAGCTTTCCCTGCACTTTTAAACTGAATTTGAGAAGAATTTTTTTCATTTTCTTGATACTTTCTTTCATCTCAACTTAAATTCATTGTTTTAACTTCTTTTTTATGATCTCTTAATAAGAAAAATCACCTTTCATTGGTATCATGCCTCAACTTCAATAATTGGTATTAGTTTCAACAAATAATATCTTCTTTCCTTGAACTTAAAAGTGCAAATTCATATTTCTTGTTGAAGACATATATCAAATGCATAAATCTTGAAATAATCTTGAATTATAATCTCAATGAATGCTTAAATATTGTTTCGAGAATTATTTCAAGGATTTGTGCATATATTGGAGAATTTGATGAACTAGTGATTGATAAGCATATTAATTTCCTTAGTTCATTTTAGTCAAGCATGCTTAGAGGATTTTATCTCATAGCTTGACTCACATATTTCCATTAGGCATCATGATATATTTTTTTAGTGGAATATAAATAATTAAAGGTCATATGCTTGAATGATATTTGATCATAACTTGACCTTAATGATAGATTCAAATATGACTTAGGTAAATGAAATACTTGAGATACAAAAAGCTTTACCTAAAGTCATAATTGTCCTAAGCCTATAATTTGTGATGATAAATGGATCTTAAATGTTTCAAATGTATGAAAATTTGTCATCCATGAACTTAGATTTTTCTTATGGCCAAATTTTTAAAGAACTTATGTTTTAATGACAACATCAACATTCAAAGATAAATGCAAACTTGAACAAATGAACTTTGATTGATCTTAATACATTGAATCTTGTTTGTTTTGATGTTGAACTTGTATGTTTGCTTAAGTTGAATTAATGATCTTGTCTATGAGATGTGAATATTTAATTTCATGAAACTCTACTTGATTCTACTCATAGATTGTGAATTTTAAAGTTAAAATATACTCAAGCATGATATTGATTCACTTAGGCAAAACCATCTTGTTAAAATGACATATACCCTTTAGAACCTTAAATGATAAAAACAACTAGGGATATGGCTATTAAATGTTTAAGATGAAAATCATTAACCTTTCCTTGCTCATAATTGGTTATGGACTTGAATTGAAAAATTAGCATAAGATTTTTGTGCTTATAACCATGGAAGAAAATGTGTGCCTGGATGATATAAATTTTGAATCTTCCATATAATTAGATTTGTGCTTATGAATATGGATTAATGTTTTATGATAGGACACTAATGTCTAATTAATCGATATGCATGTTTGATGGTATGTGATTGTGTTCTTACATGTTTGACTTAATTATTCACTAAGCACACCACATATAACAATTAACATCATGCAAAATGTTTAAGTCAACCATTGGTAATAATTGGTATGAATTTTAAATTGACAATTCTTCTCACTTTCTTTAGATTGAAATGACAAATAGAGAAGAATTCATTTAGGACACTTTTGCAAGAGACACTTGTGTGCTAGAATTTGTGGTTAATTGATATATGTATTAATTTTAAACACATTCTTACTTGAAAATGATTTATGAGCTTAATGCATATCGTATGTCATCTAGTTTCAACTCATAATAATGATGTATTGACATGCACCTTAGTTGGACCTTAGAGAACAATTGATGAATCTAGGTGCTTGATAGAATTAAAATGAGCAAATTATAGATTTTAGTAGATAATTTATAAACAACTTGCTTCATTACCTACCAATTGAAAACTTCTTGCAAAATTAATTATGAACAATTGATATAGAATCATAAGCAATGTCATTTGCATGCTCAAACATCTTATAATTTGTTTTATGGACATTGGCTTATTTATTTGTACTATTAGTCCCTTGTACTATTAGTCCCATGTACTAACACGTTTCTTGGTGAATGGAGCATATTTCTTCATTCTCACATTTATTAAGCCATAATTTTAGAGAAAGCATAATTTTTTTCCTTCTTTTTGCTATGACAAAAAGGGGGAGAAATAATAGGGTTTGGAAAATTCTTTTGAAAACCATGCCAATATTTAGGGGGAGCTTTATATTTAAAACCATGCTTTATTTGAGGGGGAGTATCTCATCAAAGAATTTTCAAAGAAAATTTACCTTAAGTTTTGTCATATCAAAAAGGGAGAGATTGTTAGCTTTAAATTGACATGTGTATTTTGAAATGACAAAAACTTAAGTAATCTTTAATGTTTGATTCATATTGTAAATTTGCTTTATCACACATGATTCTCTCAAACCATTTCAAGTGTTCATATCAAATATTAAGACCATGATTTAATTGTACATTCTTATTGGTCTTAATACTTTACAAAATGAGTTTGAATGTTTTTATTAGGTAATTTTCTCAAGAATATATTTAACACAAGTTTAGAAAATTACTTAATAAGTTTTTGGACTAAGTCTTCATTTGAGAAAGTCAAGAAAAACTCTCATAAAAAAACTCTATAAAATTCAAAAATGTTTTAGGTGAATTAAAATCAAAGTCTATATCATTTCTAACCCATTTTAGCCCAGAAAAGTGCAGGTTTAAGTTGAGGGATCCATCCTCTAGTGACAGAATGCTCCAGGAAGTAAAATTGAGGCAAAATTTAGGCATGGGATTGATCCTCTAAGGGAAGGAATCGATCCCCTCTTGGCAGAGTGCATGGGAGGCTAAAAATGAGGCAAAGGATCGATCCCCTATGCATAGGATCGATCCCCCAACACATGAAAAGCCTATAACGGTTAGTTTTTGTGAAATACAATGGTAACTTTTGTTTTTGGCTCCAACCAACGTCAGTAATACATCCAAGGGACTATAAATAGAGGCTTGAAAGCTCAAGAATGTCGTAGAACGGTTCAACAACTTCATTATTCATTTTTCTTCATCTTCAAAGCCTCAACAACATCTCAAGTGCTAAAAATTCTTCATCTTCCATCACTGTCATATTGCTTATATAGAATAGCACAAATATTGTATAGGCTTTTCTTTGTGCTTAACTTTTGTAATCACTTGCCTACCTAGAGGCCTTCTTTGATTACACCCATTGTAAACCCAATCACATCTTGTAAAGGGAAGTGAACCCTTGAGTGTTATATTGTAAGTGAGAATTGGGTAGATAGGTTCACTCCTTGAGCCCGAAAAAAGCAGGGGATAGGTTTCTCTTAAGCCTCGAAAAAAAGGGAGGAAAGGTTTCTTTTGAGCCTAGAAAAAAGGGAAGTTACTCTTGAGCCTAGGAAAAAGAGGGATTGTAAAGACAAATTCAAGTTAGTGAATTTGAGAAAATCCTTGGGAGCGTCTCAAGGTAGAGGACATAGGCAAGGTTGCCGAACCTCTATAAATCAATTGTGTACATTCCTCTTTCCCTTCTCTCTTTACTTATTTGCATTTATAATGTGATTGTTGAATTGAACTTGAATTGCATGCTTGTGTAGCCTAAAGAACTTAGAAAATTCAATATAGGCTAGAGAATTTAAAAGAACCGAAAAACGAAACCAAGAGTAGCACAAAACTGATTCACCCCCCTCTCAGTTTAGGTTATAGAGCCAACAGGATCTTCAAGGGTTTCGACCATGACTAGGGAGGCAAGATTTTGGTGTCATTCCATGTAAAACTCAAGTAGAAATATTGTAGAAAATTAGCAGAGTAAGTTTGGAATAAGTAAGGAAGCTTAATTTAGAGAAAATCAATTTGTAAGATGGTGAAGATGTTTCAACCAACATAAGGGGAGGATGAATTCTTTCTCATTTCAATGTATTTTAGGTCCTAAAATAAAGTACAAATTAATCTGAGATTATAAGCGCGATCGGTATCGAAAACGGAGATGTTTAGCGTAAGTTGCAGTTTTAGCATCAGTAGGAATTAGATTGAATTTAGAGCTGTAATAGACAATGTGTTAGTATTTAATTAGTTAAAAATTATTTTAATTAAAATGTGGTAAATTTACCGAGTTTGGATGGTAAATTGCAGCTCAAAGGTCAGACGGTGCGACTGGTGCTAGTGAGCAAGATACTACAAAATTAAAAGGTAAGGGATATATGTATGAAGCGTAGGGATACCTCGTTGCATGATTTTGATAAAGTTTGCCTTTTATGGAATTGGAATTGATGTTTTGAATTGAAAATGGAAACCTGAAATTGTGATTTAAAGCTGTGTTTTTGTGCAAGAGGTTAGGTTAGAACAAACCATTATACTGTCGAAATTTTTCTAAAATAGCCTAAACCCTTTAAAACTACCGTTTGGCATAGTGTTTAAAAATAAAAGAAATCGATTTTAGATATTTGGATTTAAATTCTTAAATATGACCTTATGCAAATTAAATAACAAATTCAGTATACAATTTGATATTTTTATGAGATTTTATATATTTTCTTGATGCTTGAATATTCTTATATCTCTGTGATATTTATATAAATTATTCAAATGCTAAATAATGTTTTGAACATATGTTGTGAATTTTATATTTAAATATATTGAATTTAAGAATTTAGTTCATATGAATTTATTTAAGGTACAATTTATTAAATTTATCTCCATAAACAGTTTTGGAAATATTTATGAAATGTTTTGAGACTGTTGGCGCCATATCTACCTACTAGTACATGCATTTCTTATCCGTTTCGATGCTACTGACTCTAGCCCAATCTTTAGCTCCCACAAGTGTCACCTGGCTAGTGTACACACTGTGGCCCCTTGACTATGACCATACGTCTACTATAGTGCATGAGTCTATTGGGTGAAGCCTAGTCTCCACTACACTTATACTAGGGTGGTAAATCCTTGGTTAGCTTAGATCCAGGCACTCCCAGATTTGATTTGCTTCCAATTTCGTTTATATGTTTTCTGTGATTTATGTTTAATAATATATGTTTTGTGAATTATATTTATTTAGATTATTTGTTAGAAAATTATATAAATATTGTTTATGAAGTAATTTATGTTTTCTGATTTATTTAAGAAATGTTTAACACAAGTTATTCACTATTTAATTAATGTTCTTTTTATTTAATTATTCTATTTGTAGATTTGCATTCTCTAATTTCTTCTCACATTCTAATTTAACATTCATAAGCATCTCATTTTCCTTTTTCAACTTTGAGATCATTTTCTTATATTTCAAATTCATGCACTCAAATTCATTTGCTAATTCATCAAATGCATCTTGCAATTCATCAAATGCATCTTGCAATTCATCAAATGTGTATTCATTGGTGTCGAATGAGTTAGATTTTACCTTCTCATCTTCAAAGGCCATAAAACAAATGTTGGCTACTTCATCTTCTACATTCTCTTCATCGGAGCAATCACTATCACTCCATGTAGCCATCATTGCCTTCTTCTTTGGTTTCTTCTCATTTTGCTTTCTATAAAAAGGACAATCAAATTTAATATGACCAAGTTTTTTACATTCATAACAAATAATTTGGTCCTTTGCTTTCTTACTTATTTCACCTTTGTTAAAATCTCTCCTAGGTGGTCTCCTAAAGTTTCCACTGGCTCTCATCCTCATGAATTTATTGAACCTCTTTGCAAACATGGCCATTTCTAAATCCTCATCATCACCACTCTCATCATGATCGTCTTTTGATTCCTCAGTTGTGGTTGATTTTAATGCTAGTCCAACTTTCTTAGGAGGATCTTGATTCCTCTTGATCTTCATCTCATAGATGAGTAGAGATCCCATGAGTTCATTTAGTGAAAGAGTATAGGGATCCTTAGATTCCTCAATAGCTGTAACTTTAGCTTCCCATAATTTAGCTAAGCTATTAAGGATCTTTTTTACCATTTCTGCATTAGAATATGTTTTTCCTAAGGCTTTAAGACCATTTATAATGTCAGTAAACTTAGTAAACATGTCACTAATAGATTCATCACTCATCATTTTAAATAATTCATAATATTGAGTAAGCATGCCTACCTTAGTTTCTTTAACTTGTGTGGTTCCCTCATGTGTAATGGCTAGTTTATCCCAAACTTGTTTAGTATTCTCACATTGTGAAACTCTATTATACTCATTTGGTCCTAATGCACAAAATAGTGTGTGCATTGCCTTAGCATTTAGTTGTGCCATTCTAAAATCGCTTGTGTCCCACTAATCCTCTTTCTTTGGCACATCCTCCCCATCTACTTTCTTAATAGGGACAAGGGGACCTTTAACTATAATCCTCCATACTTCATAATCATTAACTTGTATGAATAACATCATCCTAGTCTTCCAATAAGCATAATTTTCACCATTGAAGAGTGGTGGCCTAACCATAGTGTCCTTCTCGTACCAAAGGTGTAGATATACCAGTTTGAGCCATCTAGATCGTTTCTACTCGAAGGAAGTTACTCCTAATCGATTCTCGAGTCCAAGCTCTAATATTAATTGTTGGCTCTACCGAAAGGGGGGTGAATCGGTTTTTCTACTAATCTTCGGTTTTTCTAACACTTAATGCACAAATAAAACAAATAAGACTACAATAAAAAAATGCAGTAAATAAGTAAGGGAAAGAGAAGCAAACACAGATTTATAGAGGTTCGGCCAATCTCTTGCCTACGTCCTCTCTCCTTGATCCTCTTGTTAAGGTATTGATTCCACTCTTCCTTTAGAATTCTTACAAACCACTTCAAGGTGTGGTGGAACCTCTTACAATTTCTCTTGAAGACTTAGAAATAATCTTCTAAGCCTCTCCCATTGTAATACTACCCACACTCTTACAATAACAATTCTTACAAGGCGTACACACCCTTTGAATATCAGAAGTTTGAGTGAATGGGTGATGTACAATGAGAATTCACACAAATAGAGTTACAAAGAATGAATTTTCAGATTTGATTTTGTCTCTTGAAGCTTGGAGAATTTCTGAGTGCTTGTTTTGCCTCCAATATTCATAAATGCCTCTATTTATAGTTCACCAACTGATTGGAACGATTGGTGAAGCATTTAATGCTAATCCTCCCGTTGAAACCCTCAAAAACTAGCCGTTGGTCTCAGTTTTCATGCAAAGGGATCGATTCCTTTATAGGAAGGATCGATTCCTTTTCTCTAGAATGCTTAGTTCTTGCTCGAGGCCCCTTTTCAGCCTTTGAAGACCATTCTGCCAAAGGGGATCTGTCACAACCCCTGACCCTATTTTTCATCTTTTTCTATACATCTTATTTGGTTGGGCTATCTGCGATACTTTACTTTTCTTTTACATATAAACAATTTCATATAAAATTATAATATGAATTACATCCCCTATTTTAATTCATAAGGAAGTAGTACTGTGAATATGTCTAAATACGAAAAATTAATTATCGTACCTTTTGAAATAAATCAAGTTGTCGCATTGTCCCTAAATGCACAGTCGAAATCCTTTAGATGTCAGACTCTCAGTCCTCGAAAATCTGAAATGTTAAAATTAAGGGGTGAGCAAACCACGGCTCAATAAGAGAGTTATATGCAACACTTGATATTCAGCTATCTATATGCTAAAAATCTTTTTCATTTTTCCTATAAGGGCTCTAGGCTCGCATGTAGGAAGGATACTGCAGTCGGCTAGAGATCCGTATGGAGTAAGGCAGGTATTTTGAAATACCTGTCTTGTCCCGGAACCTAGAAGCAACTATATGGAGTAATAAATTTCTTTTCGTTTGAAATTTAAATACTTTTCCTTTTTATTCCATATCATTTTTATATTCTTTTCAAAATAATGCTTTTATGAAATAAAAAATTTAAATAAAGTAACTAATATTCATATATTCTTTGAAAAGAATATTAGTTAAACCATCATCATTCTCATTTAAACTCATTTCATGTTTTACTGTATAATCAAAATCAGTATAGTACTTTAAATAGCAAAATAAGCTATTAATTCCTTTTTGTATAACATATACATCATTTAAATCTAATATTCAATTTAAAAATTAAAATAAGAATATTAGATTTATTTTCCTCCTCTTTCCTTTTTGAAAACATATCACATATTCATGTCAAAATCAGTACCGTTATAAGCATTATGTAAAAATGCTATAAATCATTTCAGTTTCTTCTCATATCATATAAAACATATTCCTTTTACATATTACATATCATATAAGGAGACTGTGGCAATCACTAAGTCATATCATGCTATAATACCCGAAGGTATAAAATAATCATGTCAGATCTATGGCCATAGTCTATAATTGTCCTCGGCGGATCACTGATCAGGTGTCGGCCGAGAGTACATATCACATATCACATATCACATATTACATGTCACATATCACATATCACATATCAGCATGATAGGATGCCAACTAGTCTCAAAACTGTGTTTTTCATCATAAAATAACCTTTATGGAATTTATAAAAATATAAATATAATTAATTTCATAATTAAAACCATAAAGGTTAAATAAATCATTTAGTGAATATTTAGAAAATATTTATAAAATATTCACTTTATTCCCTTTCATTTTCCTTTTCATATCACATGTAGTTCGCTTATCGAGAGAATTTTCGGTGATCTCATTATCACTAATTTTGAAAACATGAATATTTTAAAATTAAAATTTCGTATATTCATGTTTTATGAAAAATAATTAATTTCTCAATTTTCGTGGTAGAAAATAGTTTCTCGTGAAATAAAATCATTTATTATGATTTTCGAAATTTTCGGTAATTTTCGATAATTTTTCGGCAGTATAACGGCTACTGATTGGATAGTCTCCTACACGGAAAATACAGTTTATAATTTCAACCGGTAAATCACCACAAATTTTCAACCAATCATTATCAACAGCATTTATAAAAATTTAAATGCATAATTAAAACATGTGTGCCGAATATCCTTACAGGTTGCACATGTCTCCCTTACTTTTTCCGGGTCGGTGACTTCCTCGTTATTGGTCACGCCCGTACTCCATCTCTTCCGATTCCATCATCTCGTTCACCGAGAATGATTTCTGGAAACCAAATTCTAACATTTAGAATGTTTTTTCAATTTATTTAAATAAATTGATAATTTTCTTAAACCATTTTCGGGAAATTCTTACCGAATTTCCATAAATTTCCAAACTTCCAAAATTTTTGAATTCCCAAAAATTTTCTTTTCTCTCTTTTTTCTTCCTCTTTTTCTTCTCTTTTCTTTTTCTTTTTCTTTTTCTTTTCTTTCTTCTTTTTCTTTTCTTTTTCTTTTCTTTTTTCCTTTTCTTTTCCTTTTTCCAGGTCTGAACTGGTTCAGACCAGTCCAGCCTCCCCTTACCGTCGGTTCTTCTTTGGTGGCCGGTTCTCTGGTGGTTCAATGGCTCCACAGCTGGCTGACGCCACGACAAACTTGCTAGTGGCCTTTGTTCAGCCCAGATCGGTAGCACGGCGACGGATCTGGCGGCGTGGGTTTCGGCTTCTTCCTCCCCTTTTTCTTCCTTCCTCCGTCGTTTCCTTCACCACCAGAGACTCCTCTCACCTTCGTCTACCTTCGGCAGTGGTGCTGGTGGTGTTGCTTGAATCGGTCGGTACCGTCGTTTCCTCATTTCCTTTTTCCTTCGGTTCTTCTCTGCTTCGCTTCCGATTTTGCTTCTATTTTCGACCCTTTCTCTTTCCTTTTCCGTCGCCGGTCACCTTCTCTTCCTCTCCTCGGCTCGTCGGCGACATCGCCCTTCTCTCCCTCCTCCTTTCTCTCGGCCAGCCGACGGGGTTGGCCCTTCTCTTTTGTTTCGACAGAAACGGGACCCAATTTCCCGTTTCTGTTTCCATTTCCCATTTTTTATAATTATATTTATAATCATATATAAATATAATTATATTACATTATTTATCATATATAATATATAATACATATAATTATATTTATAATTATATATATTACTTTTATTATTAACAATATACATATATATATACTTTGTTTTAACTATATATATATATACACTTTAACTAAATTAATATATATATTTCATATATATATATATATTAATTTATATACATAATTGTATATAAAAATATACACATGTATTTATTTAATATAAAATAGTATATATATCATTTTATAATATATACTATATTTCATATATATACATATGTATTTATATAAAAACATATAAAAATATATTTATATAATCTAATTATATAAATATATAATATACGCATTTTTATTTCATTTAATTTTGGATTTCTTAATATCCAATTAGTTTCTCCTTTTCATTTCTTATTTAATTTGGATTTTCATTTATCCAAATTAAATTTTCTCTATTTCATCATTTCATCAATTTCGGGAAATTCCAACACTATTTCCCTTTTAGTAAATAATTTTATTTATTTACTTTAATTTATCTTTCACTTTAATATTAAATTTACAAATATTTAATATTAATTTTAAAAAATTCACGATTATCACAAGATCGATCCCTCTACAGGAGGAATCGATGCCTCATGTTCAACCTACACAGTTTTGAGTTGTTTTGGTATATTTTGATGGATTTTTGTGATTTCTAGTTAGTACAAAGTATTCTAACACTTTTATAGGAGTATTTCTTGACTTTCTCATTTGAAATCACAATCCAATCTTTTGTTTAAAAAGCATTTCCATCATTGAATTCAATTCGAGCAAATTTACAATTGTAGAAAAATGTTTTAAGCTTTCTTAAGTTTTTGTCATTTCAAAATACATTTCAATTTAAAGCTAACAATTAATAATATTTATACATTTTTACAAATCTAATGATACCCATATTGCATTTTTTATTTGATATTTTTCTTTTTCTAATATATAATATTATTATTTTTCTTTTATAATTATTTTTTATTTAATCAAATTGTAGTATTCAAAAATTCTTTCTAAAAATTTTTTACCCAAACAAGTCAATTATAAATTCTAGCATTTTAAAATGATGAATTTTGAAATATCTTCATTTTAAAATGTATCAAATTTTAAAAATTTTCTACAATACTTTATTACGTTTGTTTTTTTTTTATATCAAAGTTTGATATTTCATGGTAAATATGAAATTGAGAATTTTCACAACCAA
Source organism: Heritiera fomes (assembly GCA_032173925.1). Classification (NCBI taxonomy): domain Eukaryota; kingdom Viridiplantae; phylum Streptophyta; class Magnoliopsida; order Malvales; family Malvaceae; genus Heritiera; species Heritiera fomes. The sequence goes on from JAPDPM010000010.1 coordinate 19,642,530, forward strand.
TAAATTTTTTAGCTTCTTATCTTTTTTGGCCGATCAAAATAAAACCATCAATGACGTTATCTTGGATTATGGTTGGAAAATTTTACAAAGATTTTAAATTATGAAAACTTGTTTTTTATTTATTAATAAAAAACTTTTTTATGTATTTTAATTAATTTATATTTAATAATATATATTAATTTGCCCCTATTAAATATAAATCCATAAATCCTGAATCTGACATTATCCAAAATTTTGTGTTTTCGCAATTTTGATATTAAAAAAAAAAGGCCATAATTTTTTAAAACAAAAAACAGAAAATGATCAGAACGACCCTGGGCTCCAAGTGAATGGGATTAGTAATTGAAAAGGCCATGTGAATTGTGACGTGAGGTGAAACGATCTGAATAATTCCTCCTATTACTCCGTGCATCTGGCAACTTAACGTTGATTTGATTTGGACGCACCAACAATTTTGTAAATAAAAAAAATAAAGGCTATGCTTTTCCACGTGTCAAACAATGAAAGCGGTTTGAAAAACGAAACATCTGGCACCGCAAAAAGCACCAGATCTTCCCTCCCTCCGCAGCTGTTCGTCTCCTAGGTTCCAACAACGGCACTTCTCTCACTCTTGCAAATTAATTAAAAAAAAAAAAAGAGTTAAAAACTTAAAATCACAGGCACCAGAGGTGCATGTTAGCATGGAGAGCTGGTTGTTTTTAGTTAGTATTAAAAAACGAAAAAAAAAACAGATTTCTTCGAAAAAACGGTTTCGAAGTCCTCGCGTAGATTTGCTTACGAACACTGAAACTTTTCCGGAAAGTGTGTATGTTAGAAACAATTATCAGTTACCTTCCTTCCCGGCGCATTTTAGCCACCTGTCTGTTTCCTTCCGCTTCTATTTTTCGTCTCATTTTTCCATTTCTGAATTTTCCCTTCTACATCATTTCAAGCTCTTATCTTAATTAATTCTAGAATCGCCATTCTCCGGCATTTTCAAGCCCAATGCTCTCATTTTCTAATTACAGGTATTATAAGACGTGTCGTTTCTGTATAAGTACACCGATGCTTCTCTATCCTTAAATCCTGTATCTTTTTTCAACTAAAAAAATGTTTGCTTCCCACCTTTCTTCTTCTTGAATCTGTTTCTTTCTTTTAATTCTGAACCCGAAAAATGGTGAATTCTTCAAGTTTTGATATTTGAAAAATGCTATCGTTTTTCAGCTAAATCCACCTCTCCTCTTCTGTTCTGTTATTTTTCTAATGCTGGATCCTTCAAAAACGAAAATGTTTCTTTAGCTTTATCTCTGTTGTTTCCGGCGAACTATTCAGTTTCTAACGAATTTTTTTCACTGAACCAGATCTATAGTTAAATAATATGTTTTAATTTCTGATCACTGTTAATTTTGTTGATCTCTCGAAGCAGTACTTTGGCTTACATTATTACAGTATTAAATAATAATTCCGGATGTTCGATTTTATTTTGCAGTTGACAGCAGAAAGTTTCGTGTTTAGTTCTGGGGAGGGTGAGGTGATTATAATAACGTGGCAATGCGGGGACGACACGTTGATGCGAATTCCATGTACAAACGTGGTACCAGAGACCACATTATCAATGCCTACGACAAAGAAAATGCTTCAAGTATTCTTCATCTTAGTTCACACCTTTTTTTTTTTAAATTATTACATTAATTGGTATTAAAAAAGGTTAGTTTTGGTCTATGCCAGGAATTTATTTATGAATGAGGCATGTAAACAAACGTTTTTTATTATTAATTTGTCTTTTGATTTGGGAGTAATGAAGAAAGCAGTTTATAAGTAGTTAAAAAAAATGCAAGTTGCATGAAGTTGAAAGCTTTGTTTTTGCCTTTGGTTATGCTTTTTTATGTTATGGGTTTTAGTACCTCATTGCTTATATGCATGCATTTAGTTTCAAATTTTTGAATGGTTTGAAGTCCGTTATTTTTAACCCATAAATTAGGATGGGGAATATTTATATGATATAATCATTTTTTGAATAAAAGTTTTCTTTTTTAGTTTCAAAGGTACTAAGAACTGATGGTTTGCTGATTCTTCATGTGGATTTTTAAGTACATTTGCTGAATGGAGTGGGCAAAAATATTGGAAACCCTTCTTGGAAGCATTCATTCCCGCATATACTCGTGGCAACCTTGTCTTCCTTCTTATTCGGTTACCACCTTGGGTGTGTTCCTTTTGGGAATTTCTTTTTATTTTTATTTTTTTGGTATCTCCGGAAATACTGGAGATAATTTATTCTAAATGCTTGCTATTGTTAATGCAGAGTAGTTAATGAAACGCTAGAAAGTATTTCACATGACCTTGGTTTTCATGGGAATGCCATGGCTGAAGGTACTGGTGCAGTGAATTTGTTGTTCTTTTCTTATTTCAAAAATTAATATGTTGTCTTTTGTTGAAATCTAGGTCTGGTTGTAAGTACATGTTTAGGGGGTGCCTTCGTTGGATCTCTGTTCAGTGGTTTGATTGCAGATGGGGTTGGGCGTCGCAGGGCATTCCAGCTATGTGCTTTACCTATGATAATTGGGTGTTCAATGAGGTTATTGGCAATGTTATTTCATCGTCCTTTATTTCTAGCATTTTTGTTCTGAATTATTTTCAAATAGGCTATCTCTATGCTTAAATTCTTTTCTGTGATAACATCTTCGAGGGTTTGTTCAGAGCATTTTTGATTTGGACTTTAGCTCATACTAATAGTGAGAAAGCAAAATTTAGTTAAACTGATAAATTTATCTTGTTAATTCCTGTCACTTGCTTTTAGGGTCCCTGGACCATTTTGTTGAGAGATACTGAGTTCCTCACCTTTTCTTTTAGTTCTCATAAAGCAGATTAAATTATAGGGAACAAGTTAGAGGTTCTCCGTGGCATCATGCATGCAGTCTTTAAAATTGATAATCTTAATAAAGTTACTCGTTTTGCATACTTATATAATTCCAAAAAATTCTTGCAGTGCAACAGCAAAAAACCTTTGGGACATGCTTCTAGGGAGGTTATTTGTTGGGACTGGGATGGGTATTGGCCCGCCTGTTGCAACTCTTTATGTGACAGAGGTATCTAAAAGATGATTACTATACTATTTCACTGCGATATGTTAGAGGGTGAACTTTGATGTAACGGTTAAAGTTGTTTCTTTGTGACCTAAAGGTCACGGGTCTAAGTCACAGAAACTGTCCCTCCGTTAATGCAAAGGGAAGACTGCTATGACCCTATCCAAACCCACGATCCGGAAGATTTGTAAACTGGATTTGCCCTTCTTATTGCAGGGTCTTCTTCTTGTCTTTTCCTTTTCTTTTTTTTTTTTTAAACATAGTAATTTGATCTATGCACAGGTTTCTCCAGCTTATGTAAGAGGTACATATGGAAGCTGCACTCAAATTGCAACATGCCTAGGATTGATCGGTGCACTATTTATTGGATTCCCTGCTAAGGAAACTGAGGGTTGGTAAGAAATGCTAGTGAATTACTTGTAGCTTTGAAAATGATAATCCGCAAAGAAGTTTTTCTAATCTGTTGTTTATGGTTTTTTGTAGCAAATTTTATGACAGTACCACTAGCACCACCACAAGATGATGTGCTTGGCGTCACATTCTCTTTTTCAAAAATTGTTATCAGAACAACATATTTTAACAACATGGGATTGTGCTTTGCTCATAGATTGATAACAATTCATAAGTTGGTGATGCGTGCAGGTGGCGCATATGTTTCTGGGTATCTGCTGTTCCTGCTGCTATTCTTGCTTTCTTTATGCAGTTTTCTGCAGAGAGTCCTCATTGGCTTCTCAAGGTCATTTTCTCTCCCATCATATTCAGTAATAATAATTTTACATTCTCTTATTACATCACATTGTCATCTTTTGTTAAGTTTCATGTTGTCCTAATAAAATTTAGATCATGGTAAAGAGATGCAAATGTTATTAAAAGTTATGTAAAAGAAAAAAAAAAGTTCAAGTTATGTTCACATTTTATATTGTTAAACTCTGGAATACTGAACAGTTAGCTTCATATATATATATATATGAAGCATTAGCACTGTCTCTTAAAATACCTAGTTAGATTTCAATTGCAATTAGATTTAAGGATCTGAATATATAAGGCCATTGTGAAGTTGAAGCATTTTGTGAAAAAAATTCAACTGTACAAAAATTTGATTTTCAGTGAGTGGATTTAGATCTGAATCAGATATTCAGGTAAGATCTTAGAAGCATCTATGATGCAAATGCTCTAGGTGTTGAGATCGGACAATGGACTCATTATATTGTTTTAAACAGACTCTTTTGAGGCTGAAATTTTAATGTGTAGACCAGAGGAGAATATTACATACTAACAGGGAAAGCTAGGTTCGTTTCAGAGTTGTTTGATTATGCTGACCACCACTAAATCCTGACATCATCTCTTCTTGAGACGGGTGAATCTCATCCCTTTTTATCCCTAATATATGCTTGTTTCTCCTTTATCTATTAAGCAAAAAAAAAGAAGGAAGGATATCAGCAGTTTGATATCCTTTCTCTTTGTTTATCTTCAAGTAGCTTTTTCTAAGTAGACTAGACTCTTATAAGCTCTATAAACTTGCTTCAGAAAGGAAGAGGTGCTGATGCTGAAGCTGAGTTTGAGAAACTTTTGGGAGCACCATTTGTCAAAGGTGCAATGGCTGAATTGTCAAAGTCAGAAAGAGGGGATGAAGCAGATCCAGTAAAGTTCTCAGAGCTACTGTATGGCCGTCATTGTAAAGGTGGACATGCTAATAATTTTCATTCAGAGTATTAAGTCATAGTATCCATACGTTTCCTTTTAAATGATTGCTTGTTGACTTCTCCATTTGCAGTTGTTTTCATTGGGTCTACCCTTTTTGCTTTACAACAGCTCTCTGGTATAAATGCTGTTTTCTATTTCTCGTCAACTGTCTTTAAAAGTGCTGGTGTACCCTCAGAGTCTGCAAACATATGTGTAGGAATTGCCAATTTGTTAGGTATAAATGGCTACATTTCTAAGTATCCAACTTGTGCATCATGGTGGAGTGTTTCTTTAATTGTGTTGTTTATATGTCTTCAGGATCATTTGTTGCTTTCTTTTTGATGGATAAACTGGGAAGGAAGGTACTTCTCATTGGAAGTTTTTCAGGCATGGTAAGGAAGAAAAGATTTTGCTGGTCTTTTACTGTTTGGTGCATGCTAGCAGTATACGTATGATAATAAATCCTGATATGATTATGTTCTGTAACAGTGTATGGTGTTTATAAATTGGCACCTAATTTGGAATTTCTGGACCAGGATGGTTACATATCATTGTAGATAAATAATATAAGAGAAAGCATGAGAATTATGTGGACTTGGTTGTACCTTCAAAATCGATATCCTTTTTGGGAAGTTAGTTATTGTCCTGGAACATTACCTTATTCTATAGACTAGGTTAACACAGTTTGCTGTTGTCATTGACCATGAGAGGATAAGAACATACAAATTCAGAAAATGTAGGGGCAATGCTACAGTGTGAGAGTCCTAGAAGATATTTGTATAGCAGATTGTGCTAATGTTGTGGTAAAAAGTTTCTGTTTGTTAGACTTGAACCTTACAATTTTCTGATTGTACTGATGTTGTGGTACTTATTTTCTGACTGCTAGATTTGAACTTAACAATTTATATTATTTTTGAGACAATTTTGACACTTTATTTGATCTTTGCTTCACGCTTTTGTGTTTCAGGCAATGGCAATGAGTCTTCAGGCAGCTTCAGCTAGTTCTTTAGTCTCGAGCAACAATGAAATTTATATATCTGTTGGAGGCATGCTGTTGTATGTTGTTAACCCTTTGAACATCAAAATGTTACTTTCTAGAGTGGAGATTTGCTTATTAAACCCTTCAGGCTTAGTGGCACTTTGGATGTTTAAAATTTCCTCTTTTTTTTTTTCCTTATGAGATGATGGATTTCTGACTGTTGAATGCATTACAATTTGCCACCTAGAGAAAAGCATCTTAGGGCATGAGTGGGATATATGTAATATAAGCTGCTTAATCTAATTTTTTCTAATTCAGTGTGGTGCCTTATACTGTGTCTAAGGTGACTTTATTGCAGACTTTTATGTAGGCTATTTAAAAAAAAAAAAACTATATTTAGCTACTTAGTCTTGTGGTGTGGCATTCTCTTAACACAAATTTGATGTGAAAATGCAGGTTTGTGTTTGCCTTTGCTGTTGGTGCTGGACCAGTTCCTGGTCCCCTTCTATCAGAAATGTTTCCTGGTCGGATTAGAGCAAAGGCAATGTCAATGTGCATGGCTGTCCATTGGGTAACCAGATTTAACTCCTTCCCCTTAACATCATGTTTCTAGACAGTGAATTTATTTCTTTGCTTATTTCTACAAGTTAATGAAGTTAAATTCCCTGAATAGATTGTTAGGGAACCTCGATCTACGGTGGTCAGATTTCTTTTTTATTGATTGTTTTTGTGAAAAGTAATGCTTGTTGGTTATATAGTGAAAGCATGATATTAAATCTAGAGGTCCCATTGGATAGTTTCCTAATATTTTCCTAGTAGGGAAGCTTGTGTGGCATATATGTTGGGCTTTTCTCTTAATTTTGATTCCTAAACGTGCAAACAAGTGCACACAGTTTTTGCAAATGAATTTAGTATTAAGATGGTTAGTGATCAGGCTTGACCCTTGGGCAACCTCTCTCTTTTGTTTGACCTGCTTTCCTTTTCTTTAACTTTGTGAACCTACTGTGACTTTGGTTTTTGTAACAGGTGATAAATTTTTTTGTTGGCCTATTGTTTTTGCGCTTACTGGAGCAGATTGGACCAGGAGTCCTGAATGCAACTTTTGCTACCTTCTGTTTGCTGGCAGTAATTTTTGTAAAGAAAAATGTGTTGGAAACTAAAGGAAAGTCGCTTCAAGAGATTGAAATTGCACTTCTTCCACCAGAATAGAGGTATATCAGTTTTGCCGCATTCTCAGAATTGTGTGAACGTACCATACTAAGGCGAATATTTAGCTAACTCAACTTCATTTTAAATTAGTTCGTTTATAGTTCTGGGTTGGGAAGAAACTTGGAGTTACACTTGATTGAGTTGTCTAGTTGCCTGCTTTAAGATTGGGGAAGAAACTTGGAAATGTAAAAATTGCTAAAAGGTTTACTTGTTTTAGAGGAGAGTTTTTTTTTTGGTATAAACTATGAGGTGTTTTCATACCTATCTGATGAGGATTTGAACACGAGATCTCTTGTTATAGATCGTTTTCACTCAAGAACTCAATGTGATCCTACACCACTGAGCCAATCCTTTGGGTTGGAGAGGAGCTTTTACAGCTTGATTCTATCTATCCTTCTGAATTTTTGGGCCATATTATTATTTTGCAGGGAGGTGCTGAATATTTAAGCAGTTCACCGCACCAATGTCTCTTGCATCTAATTCTGCCCCAATACCAATCCAAGGGCACGGACTTTGCTAAATGAAGTCATAGATGAGTCATGGAAAGGGCAATACTTTTTTTTTTCCTTTTTTCTTGAATTCTGAGTGAGCACAATTCCTGCTGGAAATATAATGTTACGTATACGTACACTTGAGATTCAATACAAGTAAATCCATTATATGATTATAATACAACCTCACTTTTGATGTGTTAATGAAATGCTTTGATTGACACTGAATTCTGAGAAATAAACTTGAACTTGAATCCAAATGAAAACAAATTTTTTATGATCTTTGTTAGTAGGCAGGCAACGAGGTTCTCTATTCTAGGCGGTTGCCAGAATTCTAACTTCATTTTTCAAGTGGTTGAGTTTAGCCAACAAAATCAAAGGTGATTTACCAGGGAGTATAATAATAAAATAGAGGTTTTTATCATTCAATGGATGCATTGTTTTGTAAAGGTTTCTGATTTTTCCCTGGAAATGTATTTCGATTTTCCATAAAGCATTGCAGAGGTCATTCATATGTAATAGGTATTTAACAATTCTCTTTCGGTAGCAAGGATGCATTATAAAAGTAGAATGGAAAACTTTGAAGGGTAGCAACTCTATATAGGTATATAACAAATCTCTTTTTGGTAAAAAGGAGGAAAAATAATAGAATGGAAAACTTTTTTAATCTATTGACTTTGCTTTCAAGGTGCCAATGAGACATTGGCTTAATGTTAAGAAAGAGTTCCTAAAATTTTAAAGTCTTAAATATAAGTTTCGTCATGTATAAGCTTGAGTTTAGTTTAATTATTTACTAGTTTATAGTTAGTTCTAGTTGTTAACAACCAATAGTTGGTTTTGCGGTTGTTACATTTTCTTAGAAAAGATAGGTCTAAAATTCAATTTTCTCATTCCCTTTTTATCTCCTATGAACTAAAAAAACTAGTTCTAGGTGTAGACATGATTAGATTTAGGTTGAGTTTAGATATGATATTATTAATATAAAAGTATTGTAAAATGTTAAAATTGTTTAATAGAATTTATATTTAATAAATGAAAAAATAAAATAATAAATTTTATTAAATTAAATTACAAGTTTTTAAGTGAAACAAATAAATAGAATAAAAAAAATACTTTGCGAATTAAAATTAAAAACAAATGAAATTAATTTCAAAATTAAACCAAATAAATAAATTAATGTAAAACAATATAATCTTCTTTATAGTTTTATGAATTATTATAGGCTAAAGTGACAAAGTAAAAAAAAAAGCACACACAAAATGCATGTTATTTAAAAAATTACTAAATTTATCTTCATTGAAAAGCTCAAATCTACTTTTTGTATAAGTTAAAAAAAATTTAAATTCAGAACTAAAACATGGTTTTTTTTCTTCAATAAATAAGTATTTTTTTAAAATTTAGATTAAATATGTGCTTGTATGTTTAAGTATAAGATGATTTAATCATCTTGAAAAGAAAAAAAAATTGAATAATAGATGCTTACGTTTTCTCCCTAAAATTTATATTTATAAATTAACTTGAACATTTAATAAGATGACATGAATGTTTAATTGGTTAATCCAAATTATTTTTTCTTTTCTTTTTTTTTCTTTTCTTTCTCATCCCCCTTTTTTTTTACCATTCTTTCCCCTTTTCCCTTTATTTTTTTTTTACCTTCCTTTCTTTCTTTCTTTTAGAGATATGTAAAACAATATTTTATTACAAATCAACTTTTTTTAGAAAAAAATATAATATATTTTTAGTTAAAAAATCTTTGAATTATATTTATAAGAAAAATTGTAATTTATTATGAAGAATAATACTTTTGATCAATAAAAAAATTTATTTTATCCTACTCTTAATTTTTATACATACCAAATCTAATGAAAGGTATATAAAAAATAGATTATTATCTTATCTACTGCCGGGAAGTTTTTTAACTTCACAAGTGGGGTTATGATGATGACATGTGTCTGTGTCATCATCTTAATCTCACTTGTGGAGTTAAAAAACTCCACCGGTAGTGGATAGGACGATAATTCATAAAAATTCTTTGTACACACAAAAAAAAAAGATATAATCTAATACAATCCTTTATATAATCCTATCCTATCTTATCATATCCATAATCTTATGCACCCATAGATTTTCTTGTTGTCATGGTCTGAATTACAGATTTTCATAACATTTTTAAACCTTACTTACCATCGGTTAAGCTGTCTGCAGTACCTTCGCTAATAATTTAATTTAAAATTTCTATTCATTTTCCAAAACTAATCCCAAGAACTATTTCTTTTCACTTATTGTAAACAAAATATACGAACTACAAATTTTTGAAATATATTTTTTCATTTAATTTATATCTTAAGTCTAAGTACATATCGCAAAAATATTGTCCATAAAAGTCTGAACATATAAATATGAACCACATATACCTCTACAAATATATCAACTCCGCCTGAGGGACACCAAAAATAATATTCCTCTCGCTTGAATACTAAGAGATCACTGAAAATAATCTGGAAGAAGGAGGGGTGAGCCAATGTCCAGTAAGAGAATCGTATACAAGAATTGATACTCTGTATCCTATATGCGAATATCAAATCATATTTTATATATATATATATATAAAAGCATGATGTATACGAGTGAGTTAGGCACTATGTAAAGGAAGGATACTATAATCAGCTAGATAACCAGATAGAGTATGGGAGGTACTTTGAGGTACCTGTCGTGTCTCGGTCCCTAATACCGACTATAGGGATTTCATTTGAAATCAAACAGTTCAACAAACGTGCATACTTCGATAAACAATAACAACAACTTTTAATAATAGCATTTAGATCAATCAGATATTCAAGTAAACAATATAAATAATTTCTCTGCAAACTGTATAAAAATCATTTTTCATTAATAGTAACAAAACTTAGAAAACATATTCAATGATTATAAAACATTTCATCATTCAAAATCCATATCATATATATATATATATATATATATATATATATTTCCTAGGAGTGCCCGGGATGTCCAGGAATTTGCCACTCCAGATAAAACAGTAAAGATAAGGTATCACCCAATAGACTCATGCAAAGGGACATATGGCCATAGTCTAAGGTCGTCCACAAATGAACACGGGCCATGTGTCACCTGAGGACACTAAATGATGGGATCAGGATCACTCAGCTACAATAATGGTAACAGTAAGTGCATGTGCTCATAAGCAGCTATGGGGCCAATAGTCTCAAAATAGTATATAAAACAGTTCATAGCAATTTATGGAGATAAATTCAATAATAGGTATCTTCAATCAATCCATAAATACATACTTTCAAAATATAAGAAATTCAAAAATAAAAATTCATAAAATATTCACAGTTCAACATTTGGTTATGAAAATATTTTATTTTTCTGTAAATAAGTTATAAAAACATACCAGTACCCTCATGTACGTAAAATTCAATAACATAAATTTTTTAATATTGTTTTTCGATATTCAGTGAAAATATAGAATTTCAATACATAAAAGGAAGTTAACTTAATAAATCTTATATTTCTAACACTTAAATTTATTAAAAAATAATTCCAAAAAATTACTAGAACTTTCCGTAGTATAACAACTATTTCTAACCTAACCTTCCTGCAGTGAAAACATAGTATATAAAACCAACAATAGTTTCCATTTCAACACCAATTTCAACATTCCAATTTCAAAAGATGCACACTTTATTAAAACATGCATCATAGTATCCCTACGTCTTCTACACTTATCCCATACCTCTTAATTCGCTATGTTTTTGCTCATCAACACTAGTGTTAAATTCTTACTTCTGAGCTGCAAAACATCGTATTAACACAAATTTAGCTCCGCCAAATCACCACATTTCAATTATAATTAATTATTAACTCTCTATAAACCATCACATTGCATATAGTCACTTCCATTTCAGTCTCTTCTACATTGGTGCTAACACTGCAACTTAAGCTAGACAACTCCGATTTCGCCTACAGTCTCCTATCAATTTATACATTATTTTAAGACTTCAAATACATTAAATTGAACATGATTTCAAAATCCCCTTGATTTGGCAGAATACATCTTCTTTGGCTACACCATGATTTTCTTCCAATTAAGCTTTAATTCTTACTTTATTTAATTTCTACATTATTTCTAGATTAATTTCTCATCAAATTACAACACTACCATGCATAAGCCACCTTGACCAAAACCCTAAGGAAGTGTTCTTCCTAGTTCCATGTTTATTCAAGATTGAATAATGATCTAGACATGTAAAGCACTTAGTATAAATCAAGAAAACCATGAAAATTTAATCTTTTCTTACCTTCCTCTTGGTGGCCGAATCCTTCAAGAGCCCTTACCCTTTTATTTTGGCTGATTTAGATGATGATTTTAGTATCGAAAGATAGAGGAAGTTGAGGAGAATAACTTTGGTAAAGGGAATTTTTTATTTTGATGAGGTTTTGGTTAGGTTTTATAAGCTTTCTCTCTCTTTGAAGGTTTAGCTATGGAGGAAAAATGAGAGCTGCTGGTTGCTCCCAAGAATGATGAAGAAAATGCTAGAAATTTCACTTAAAAATTACAGTTTATAATGAAAATTACCATGCCCTTATGTTTAAGTAATCTTTCATTTTTGTCCTTTTCTGTTCAACTTCAGTTTAAACAATTAGTCTAATCTTCAAAATATTTTATTTCATCATGAAATATATCTATTTAACTTGCTCTAACTTCTAGTTGGGCTTTTATTGAAGTTTGACTGACTGTTTGGGTGAAATTACTAAAATACCCCTAACTGCAAAATCACTTAAATTGCTATTCTTAGGCAGATTTAGTTCCATCAGTCCACATGGCCTAGAACTTTATTTTATGAGAAATTTTCTATCACTGATAGTGGATCCAAATTCAACTAGGTTTGACCATTATTTACGAAAATTCTATCGACCTATAGACTTAATCATCATTTTCTAATTTGTTCGCAGCTTCTAAAAAATGCGTGAACAAGTAAATCTAAGTTGTAGATTCTTACCATATCATTGTTTAGCTCCAAGTATCATATCCTCCACATTTCACTTGCTCTAGAACACCGAAAGTCCTGTGGGGCCACCATTCGTTATCCCTTTATTTCTGCAAGGAATAGGTCATTTAGATAATTATATAATATCTATTAAATGCACAGATGGTAGATATATGAATATCACATTTCCCCCCACCTTAGGAATTTGGTCCACCTTAGGAAATTTGGTCGGACCAGTCACTCAGATAACTTTGGATACTTTTCCAACATTAAGCTCTCCAACTCCTAAGTAGCCTCTTTTGTTGAATGATACTGCCAGAGAACCTTTACCAGAGGTATAGTCTTAGAGTGTAGACCTTTTCCTTCTGATCCAAAATCCTTACTGATTTCTCCACATAATTCATGTCTTCTCTTATCTCCAATGGTTCGTATCGGATAATATGTGACGGATCTAGATGATATCTTCGTAGCATAGATACGTAGAAGACGTTATGGACACTGGATAGCTCTGGTGGTAATGCTAACCGATAAGCTATGTCTCCCACTAGGTCTAAGATCTGGAGTGGTCCGATGTAACGAGGACTTAACTTTCCTTTCTTTCCAAAACTCATTATGCCCTTTGATGGTGAGACTTTCAAAAAGATTGAATCTCCTATAAAGAATTCTAAGGTCAGTGTCTAACATCTGTATAACTCTTCTGCCGACTCTGAGTAGTTCTCAATCTGTCACAAATTATCCGAATATCCTTAGAAGCCTGTTCAATAAGATCAAGAGCCAATATTTTCCTATCACCCATTTCTTCCCAAGTAATAGGAGAATGGCATTTTTTTACCATAAAGGGCTTCATATGGTGCTATGCTGACGCTGGAATGATAATTGTTATTATAAGAAAATTTTGCCAATGGTAGATGATTGTCCCAAGAGCCTTTAAAATCAAGTGCACAAGCTCTTAACATATCATTGAGCGTCAGTATAGTGCGTTCGGACTTACTATCAGTCTACGGATGATAAGCTATGCTAAAGTTTAGTCAAGATCCCATTGCATCCTGGAAATGTTCCAGAAAATGAAAGGTAAATCAAGAATCTCTGTCCAATGTAATGCTCATTGGAACTCTATGCAACCTGACAATCTCCCTGATATACAAGTTGGCTAAGGCACTCAATGAATCTGTGGACTTAATAGCCAAGAAGTGGGCTAACTTCGTTAATCTGTCAATAATCACCCAGATCACATCATAATTCCTCTTGGCCCTCGGCAAACCCATGATGAAATCCATGGAGATGTGCTCCTGTTTCCACATCGACATCGGTAGAGGTTGAAGTAGTCCAGCGGACTTCTGATGCTCTACCTTTACCTACTAACAGGTGAGACATCTTGCATTAAAATCGATGATGTCCCGTTTCATATTTGGCCACTAGTACACCTTACGTAGGTTATGATACATCTTATTACTCCTTACGTGTAAAGTGTACCTCGAGAAGTGTGCCTCTGTTAGAATTAGCTCCCTCAACTGTTTGTCCTCGAGAATATAGATCCAACCTCAGGATGCCATCTGTGCCAATCTCATACTCTGACTGAACTCCTAATTGAATTTGACTACCAACATCAATACAGAAAGCATCCTCCCTCTGAACATTTTTGATATGATCCATCAAGTCTAGCTCAATCTGGAAACTAGCCAACTAACCATACCTTTTAGAAGGAGTCACATCCAGACAGAGGCTCGCAAACTGTTCTAAGAGATCGTACTTCCGAACCATCATATAAGATATCATACCTAAGTGCTTTTAGCTCAAAGCATCTGCCACCACATTTGCTTTCCCCAGGTGGTACAGTATCTCGCAATAATAGTCTTTAAGCAACTCCATCCATCTATGTTGTCTCATATTTAATTCCTACTGTGAGAACAAATACTTAAGGCTTTTATGATCAGTGTATACCTAGAATTTCTCACCATACAGATAATGCCACCATATTTTCAAAGCAAACACCAAAGCAGCAAGCTCCAGGTCATGAGTAGAATAACTCCTCTCGTGGTCTTTCAACTGACGAAGGCATATGCGACCACTTTCCCATTCTGCATTAGCACACCCCAAACCAAGGAAGGAGACATCACTGTATACTGAAAATCCTCCTGGCCCACTAGGAATGGTAAGGATTGGTGCTGTGGTCAATCTCCACTTTAACTCTTAGATGCTGCGCTCACAAGCATCCATCCACTCGAACATGACATCCTTACGTGTGAGGTGTCTCAGAGGAGTAGCTAATCTTGAGAAACCCTCTACAAACCTCCGATAATATCCGACTAGTCCTAGAAAGCTCCGTATCTCTGTAACTGACTTCGGTCTCTCCCACCTTACGATTGTCTCAATCTTAGACGGATCAACTGACACCCCATCTTTCAAGACCACATGTCCCAGAAAAGTAATCTGATCTAGCCAGAATTCACACTTACTCAATTTGGCATACAACTTCCTGTCTCTGAGGGTTTGCAAAACAATATAGAGATGCTGCGCATGCTTTTCCCAAGACTTGGAATACACTAGAATGTCATTAATGAACATGATGACTAATTTATCTAGGAAAGGCTTGAACACTTCTTCATCAGATTCATGAAGGCTGCAGGGGTATTAGTAAGTCTAAATGGCATGATAAGAAATTCATAGTGGCCATATCGGGTTCTAAAAGCAGCCTTCAAAACATCTGACTTTCGAAACTTCAACTGATGATATCCTAGTCTTAGGTCAATCTTCGAAAATACATTAGAACCCCTGAGCTGATCAAACAAATTATCAATCCTGGGCAGAAGGTATTTATTCTTAACAATAGCCTTATTAAGCAACTGATAGTTAGTGCACATCGCAGGCTCCCGTCCTTCTTTTGAACAAACAGGATTGGCGCACCCCAAGGAGATACACTAGGCTGAATAAATCCCTTATCCAACAACTCCTGAGGTTGCTTCTTCTTTTGAACAAACAGGATTGGCGCGCCCCAAGGAGATACACTAGGTTGAATAAATCCCTTATCCAACAACTCTTGAAGTTGCTTCTTAAGCTCAACGAACTCTACCAGTGTCGTTTTGTAAGGAGGCTTAGATATCGGTTTGGTGCCGGGTATTAAATCGATAGTAAATTCTATCTTTCGATTTGGAGGAAGACCTGGTAGCTCATCCGAAAACACATTTGGAAAATCCCTTACAACAGGAATCTCGTGTAACTCCAGACACCTCTTTTCTATGTCCTTCACCTAGGAAATAAATCCTTCAATCACAACATTCAAGAAAGTTTAGTTTCGATAACATTTCGAAAATAAATCTACTTTTATTACTATACAGAAAGTTTAATAGTATACTTTTTAGGAGAAGAAAAAGTTACATGCTTAGTGTAACAATCTAAACTAACATGATTTGTAGCTAACCAATCTATTCTTAAGATAACATCAAAATCATATATATTAAGAACTATTAAGTCGGCTATTGTTTCCTTTTCACCTACCTTCAATTTACAGTTACGATACACTACATTTGTCATCTGTGATTCCTTAAAAGGTGTATTTATCTGTAATGCATACCCTAAAGGCTTTGGCTCTATTGGTAATTTAGTAGCAAATAAGGGAGATACAAACAAGTGAGTAGAATCGGGATCAAGTAATACATATGCATCAATACTGAAAATAGAGATTTTACCTTTAATCATATCAAAGGAGGCATTAGTAGACTCCTTATCCAGGGCGTACACTCGACCCTGAGTCACAACCTTCTTCCCTTTCACTGCAGCTGTGGCTCGCTTGGGCACAGATGGTGTAACTTTTTCTGGCTCTTTAACCTCTGGTGCTATTGCTGTTGGTGCTGATAAAGTCACCTTCTCTTAGGGGCAATCTCGAAATAAATGTCCCTTCTACCCACATCTAAAACAAGCCTCGATAACCCATAGACAAGGCTTGTCACCATGCGACCTACCACAAGTACCACATCTGGTCGCAACACCCTTTTGAGGAAGGGAACTAGCAGTACCTGTAGATTTAGCAGACCTGTCTTTAGCTGATCTACCACCAATAATAATACCCTCGGACCTCTTAACCGGTCCCCTGTCTGCTTTGTCATCCGAACCCCGTCTAGCCTTCTCTTTACCTTTACCTCCAGTACGGGACTCCGTCTCGCTTGATACTACTCATAATTCTATTCACATAATTTTGCCTTGCAAACTGCCTGATCATATGTAGTAATATCAAAAGGGGCTAACCGGGCATTATATGACGGTCTCAACCTTGCTAAGAACCACTCGATCTTATGCTCCTCACTCCTCATTGTCTTTGGATCGAATCAGCTCAGCATAGTAAACTTGGACCATACTGAACAACCATCATGTTCCCTTGTGTCAGATCTAAAAACTCCCTCTTTAACTTCTGTTGTGCAGTGCAGGGAATATACTATCTACGAAAAGCCTCCAAAAATACCTCCCATGTCACTACCAGATGCTTCACCACTAATACTGTCTCAGTGGACTTCCACCAGTGTTCCGCCTCATCAATAAACAAATAAGTAGCCAACCCCAATTTTTCTTCCTCCAAACATCTCATATATCGGATTGGTTTCTCCATTGCATTTACCTAGTTTTCTAATACTAGAAGATCCCGTTCGCCCTTAAATTTAGGGGGATTCATCTTAGCAAACTTCCTCAAAGTATTAACATTACACCTACCAATTGGATCCTGCTTGGGCTATGCTGGAATCAAAGGCTGAGGCTACTATGGAGGCAGCACTGGCTCTGGTTGGGGTATGGGTGGAATATTAGCTTAAGGTTGAGGGGGCTACGCCTGCTCAAGAACTGGTGCTCTTGTTTGACTAGCTATAAAATAGGGCACTATGTGCTCCAGTTTAGACAAACGAATGTCTACATTCTCGAGCTGTGGAGGGAGAGTGGGCTCCGGTATCGACTCTGGAGATGGCTCTGGGGAATGATGGATGCATCTAGGACGTCCTCATCCTGATCTATCACCCCTTTGCCCTTTTTCCATTCTATCACAAAGCAAACACGAAAACATTTTTCAGTCTCATATGTGTAACGATTGTATATATTCAGACAAGTACAATACTACAAGGGATGTAAACCATCTTTAATCTTAACAATGCTGATAGACAACAGACCAACCTCGTTCTAATACCACCTTACTATCACAGTCTAAATTACAGATTTTCATACCATTTTTAAACCTTACTTACCGTTGATTGGGTTGTCTGCAGTGCCTTCGCTAATAATTTAATTTAAAATTTATATTCATTTTCCAAAACTAATCCTAAGAACTATTTCTTTTCACTTACTGTAAACAAAATATACAATCTACAAATTTTTGAAATATATTTTTCCATTTGATTTACATCCCAAGTCTAAGTACATATAGCAAAAGTACTATACATAAAAGTCTGAACATATAAATATAAACCACATATACCTTTACGGATATATCAACTCTGCTTGAGGGACACCAAAAATAATATTCCTCCCTCTCGAATACTAAGAGATCACTGAAAATAATCTAAAAGGAGAAGGAGGAGGGTGAGCTAATGCCTAATAAGAGAATCATATACAAAAATTGATACATGTATCCTATATGCGAATATCAAATCATATTATATATATATATATATATAAAAGCATGATATATACGAGTGAGTTAGGCACGATGTAAAGAAAGGATACTATAATAGACTAGGTAACCAGATAGAGTATGGGAGGTACTTTAAAGTACCTGTCGTGTCTCGATCCCCAGTACCGACTATAGGGATTTCATTTGAAATCAAACAATTTAGTAATCGTGTATACTTCGGTAAACAATAACAACTTTTAATAATAACATTCAGATCAATCAGATATTCAAGTAAACAATATAAATAATTTCTTTATAAACTGTATAAAAATCATTTTTCAATAACAATAACAAAACTTAGAAAATATATTCAATGATTGTAAAACATTTCATCATTCAAAATCCATATCATATATATATTTTTCCTGGGAGTGCCTAGGATGTCTGGGAATTTACCACCCCAGATAAAATAGTGGAGACGAGACATCACCCAATAGACTCATGCAAGGGGACATATGACCATCGTCTAAGGTAGTCCGCAAATGAACACGGGCCAGGTGTCACCTGAGGACACAGAATAATGGGATCAAGATCACTCAGCTACAGTAACAGTAGCAGTAAGTGCATGTACTCGTAAGCAGCTATGGGGCCAACAGTCTCAAAACAGTATATAAAATAGTTCATAGCAATTACGGAGATAAATTCAATACTAGGTATCTTCAATCAGTCTATAAATACATACTTTGAGAATATAAGAAATTCAAAAATGAAATTTTATAAAATATTCACAGTTCAACATTTGGTTCTGAAAATATTCTCTTTATCTGTAAATCAGTTATAAAAACATACTAGTACCCTCACATACGTAAAATTCAATAACATGAATTTTTAAATATTGTTTTTCGGTACTCAGTGAAAATATAGAATTTCAATAAATAAAAGGAAGTTAACTTAATGAATCTTATATTTCTAACACGTAAAGTTATTAAAAGATAATTTCATAAAATTACTAGAACTTTCGGTAGTATAACAGCTGTTTCTAACCTAGTCTTCTTACGGTGAAAGCACAGTATATAAAGCTAGCAACCGTTCCCATTTCAATACCAATTTCAACATTCCAATTTCAAAAGATGCACATTTATTAAAACATACATCATAGTATCCCTACATCTTCTAAACTTATCCCTTACCTTTTCATTCGCTGTGTTTTTGTTTGTCAGTACCAATGTTAAATTCTGACTTTCGAGTTGCAAAACATCATATAAACACAATTTAGCACTGCCAAATCACCACATTTCAATTGCAATTCATAATAATGAATTTTAGAAAATCGATCATTTCCAAAAACAAATTGAAAAATACTTTTTGATTAAAAATTATTATTTGATCAAAATTATATTTTTTTCTTACCAAAAAGAAAACGAAAGAATGAAAGAAAAAGAAAGAAAAATTAAAATGGAAAAATAAAAAAACTTTTGTTATCTTATTAAATATTTAATTTAATATTTTAATAAAGTTTAAGAAAAAGATAAAAATCTATTATCTAATCACATGACATTAAAAATAATCATGATTCCAATTTCCTCTTTTATAACTATTATTATCCTATTTTTTATTTCTTTTTTTTTATGTTTACCAAATCAAAATATTTATGATCAATTGCCCCATTTTTGGATTCATTAATACGATAACGAGTATTGAAAAGTAATCTCCACTTTTTCAAAAGTCATAAAGCAATTTGTTTTATGTGGTCTTGAGCTATAACATCAAAACAAGTCAAATAAGTTATGCATTGGCCAACTTTTACTTCCACTTTTCTAACGCTTCCAATTAAACATTTGACTTTCGAAAGTCTCTATAATTTAATAAGAACGAAAAAAAATTAACAAACTAATAAGCTTACTTTACTTTTATATCTCTCTTTTCCGTATTTAATAAGTAAGTTGAATTCCATGGGTCTATGCAATAATTTCGATGGCGCGTCATGAATATACCAGGCTTAGCTGTCTTAGACAATCTGGCTCAACTGTCGTAGACAATTTTGTGATTTGGACCTCCATGTGCTATATATACCAGTAGAGGCAAGAGGGGAGTCCTTCGAAGGAGAGAGGTTAGAGAAAAATCTGGGCGGAGAAATCCATGGAATTAGAAAGCACTGTGCAGACGCAGAGATCGTTAAAATGGCTGGAAGATGTAACGACTGGTGCCATAGGTTACGAGCTGGAGTCTCGAACCCTTCGAGGTCTTCAGGTCATTCGAGCCCACAGAGGATTCCTACGCTGTAGTTTCATCGTTCCCAGTCATGCATCTGTAATATCTTATTTACCTTCTTTTTATTTTTTTTATATACAATTTTGAAGAGTGTGTATTATGTATGTATGTATATATATATGTGTATATGATGCACTGACAGTATATAGTTTCTATATATTGTAATTATATTAGAAGTTGATATTTCATCAATAAACAAACTTAAAAAATGTCAAGCCTCTAAAAATAAATGCAAATAATTTTTCAATTTACTTATAAGGATTTATTGATGATGTGTCAACATTTAGTGCATCAATAAGCCCTTATGAGCAAATTGAACAAATTTATTTGTATTTATTTTTAGGAGCTTGACATTTTTTTCATTTTATTTATTGATAAGGTATCAACTTCTTGTGCATTGACAGTATATAGAAACTAGATACTTTCAGTGCATCATATATAAACTCAAGAAATAATATATAATTTTTGAGTTTATATTTGATGCACTGATAATGAATTGTAATATATTATTTTTTTAATGAATAAAGTTAAAAATATGTAAATTTATAAAAATAAATAAAAATAATTTTATAATTTATTTTTAAAGATTTATATAGTTTTCATTTTTTTTCATAAAAAGTGATTTACACCACTAAACTAACTTTTTGGGTTGTAAAATTTTCAATTTTATTCAATAATTAAATTCACTTTTTATTAATTGACAATATATGAATACGGTAAAATATCAATGCATTAAATATAAACTTATAAATTTTTTTTATTTGAAACAACAAGCCAAGAAGGCTCTTTTTTTTTTCAAAAAAAAAAAGTTAAACTTTTTCATTTGGTATAGGATGTAAATGGCAATTGGCATGTCGGAGCCATAGCAACTATAATCGACAACATTGGAGGCGCCGCCATATACACCATTGCTGACCGCTTAAATGTCACCGTTAATTTCAACATTTCATATTATTCAACGGCTAAGATTCAGGTAAAGCTTTTTTTCTTTGTTTTGTTTGTCCGTAAATGAAATTACAAAAACGTTTTAAAATGTTAATTTTCCTTTTAACGGCGAAAATTAATGTATCCGCAGGATGAAATAGAGATAGAGGCAAAGGTAATAGGGAAGAAAGGAAAGCTTACATCTGTGGTGGTGGAGGTTAGAAAGAAAGGCAATGGAGAGCTAATTGCAATTGGTAAACAGTGGACGGCTTCTAATGACTATAGATCACCTCAACCTAAGCTTTGACAATTATTTTTTGCTATTTTTTATTTTCAAATTTTGGGAAAATAAATTCATACTTAATTTTGAATTAGATAAAACACCGATTTATTATCAAATTAGCTATTTTTGTGCACATAAATTTCAATAGTTATATTTATTTTTTGTTGCGCTACAGCAAATTAGACTTTTAGCAGCATTTTTTAAAAATAATTTAGCAGCATATATTTCAGTTAAAAATAACAAAACCTTCGAGTACAATTATATAATCGAACATGGTGATCGAAACCTTTGGGTACAATTTGTAAGACCTTCATAATTTCAAAAACCTCTGAATAAAATTTTCATATACCTACGTAAATTTTCTAAAGCCTTCGGATATAATTTGAAAATATAGAGACAATGGAAAAAAAGTCTTTGAGTAAGTTTTCAAGTCCTCGGGGTGCAAGTTAGGTTTTCAAAATCATAAAGCCATCGGTGAGATGAGCTTTCATGATTTTAGCTATTTGAATTTCAAATCTTTGAATCATGAGAATTTTGAAACAGTTGAATCATTTGGCTCTTAGAACCTTTGAATTTCAAAAACATGTGAACTTGGTTTTTAGTGATTGTATCAAGAAAGCATATTGGAAATCACTTAATTGGAGTTTACTCAATAGGCATTTAGGCTTGTTCGATAGTTGTCATGGATAGGTCCCGATTTCCACTTGATTAGTGGAACTAGGGATGTTAAGAGGTCTGTTGCCATAGGTAGCATCTTTTTTCTAAGGGACGTTTAGCTCATTGATAGCTACAGTGGGATTAAGTCTTTATTGATAAAGTGTGAGAGTTAATACCTATCTAAGTTATTGCATCATTTTGGAAACCATCAAAACATTGATATCGAACTCTAAACATCGTTTAGAGTAGTGTTTTAGAACTTAAAACTTTGAACATTTGAATATTGTTTGAACATCAAAATATAGGAAATTGAACTTTGATTATTGTGCTAAGTATTGTTTTTGAACTTCAAATTTTGAAAAGCATATATGTTTTGTATACCTGAACTTGAACATATTGGTATCGTATATATCTTTGGACGTTTCAACTTTGGAAGTATGTTTTTACATGTCAAAAATCATGATATGATTTACGCATTCTTACACTTAAACATGTTTTGGACTTAAACATGACATATTGTGATATGAGGATATTTGGACTTAAACATGTTTTGGACCTGCATATGTTTGGGATTTTGGAATTGTCATATTTTTTACTCATTGAAAGCATGAATTGTTTAATGCGCAATAGTTTGGAATTCATATTAACTATGTTGTATGGATTGGATATTGGACTCATAAGATAATGTCAGATTTTGGTTTATAGGTGTTTGGGAAATAGGGAAATGAGGTGCTTCAAAGCACACTCCCATTGATACCTTTAAAAATGATGACCCAATTAGAGTCTGCTTGGACATGATTGGTAGCATTTCATAAGGGAATTATGCTCACTATACGATGTTAGAACCTACACATGCAAGATTCATGCATTTGCATTTAGAAATGTAATCCTAACTTTGCCATTATATAAGTAACTTACTAAGCCTTCGCTTACTAAATTCAGTGAATTTTATTTTACAAATTGAGATTGAGTTAAGGGGAAATTTTGGGATAGTATTGAGGCTTGAGCAGTTTCTCAACTCTTCGGGGCATTCACTTGTGATTTTGTGATATATATTCTCCTGTATATGATTTCATTTTCAGGCAATTTTTACGTAGTACTATATTATGAGATTTAAACTAAGTAAATGAACCCTTGGATGAATGTTAGATGATTTTTGGGTTGTAAATAAATTAATAATGCTATATACGTCTTTATTGATTAATATGTGAAGAGGTACTTGTTTAAACAAATTTTGGTTATGAGATGAATGGTAGAGATCAAAGATATTTAATTGTTATGGAATATTTAGGATTTTATAGAGAACCATAATCTCTATACATCTAATTAGATAGAGACAATAGGCTAGTAGCTAAAAACAAGTCAAGCAATAAATGTACTTGAACTACACAATGCATTGACAAACCAATTGGAAAAGGAAAAAGTTAGCCCACATTTTTGTATACCTGCAATAATTATGTGATAAGATACAACCTTCATATCGTGACAGAAGTAGCAACGCTATTAAGAAAGCTCTCAAGCACCAAATGTGATTAAAAAAATTACATCAATTCCTGCACATTCAATTGAACCATAGGCCAAATAAATAAAGGTAGGAAGGCATTTTCTTTTATTTTTAATTGCAAAAAAATAAAAAATAAAACACCAAGAGGTGCTCAGAGGATGTGAAAACTATAGGTCACGGACATTGGGCCTTTTACACTGAAAGCACGACGTTGTGTCACACCAAGTTTACTCTTAGCCATGGTCAGCCTTTCGCTCGTCCCTTCTCTAAGTAGTTCTTACGATGTAACCACGATGTCGTGTAGGCATCAACTTTACTCTTAGCCATGATCAGCCTTTTGCTCGTCCCTTCTCTAAGTAGACAGTTCCTATGATGTCATTTACCAACATGCTCAAGAGCCATGCAAGGCTCGACCTATCGAGGTCATACACAACATTCACAAACTCGTCTTGGGGGAGGAACCCAACTCCGTTTATTCAGCCAAATGCATTGGTCCACTCAAGGCCTCAAGCCCGCCCTAAGTGCTAGAACACACACTAACCTCAAGCTTCAAAGCCTCGATGCACAAGTCTGCATACGAGCACATTGCCTAAGACTTACTTAATGCACCACATCTTGTCTAGGCATGGTGAGAACTCGACACCATGCCCACGTGCACGTCCCATAACTCGTATGCTTGGAACCCAAGGCATTGCTCAACGATTGGTGCTCCCTAGCCAAGCACCACGCTTGCCTCATTAGCATCAGCCTAGGATGCCTACATCTCGATGCACCTTAGGGGTCACGCCCCATTAGCCTACCATTGGCTTATCTCGGCAGGATGGACATCTTTCATCATGCTTGCATGCTATCAAGCATTCAAGTGTGCGGCCCAACTTCGACACACCTACTCAACTGCCCAAAGGGCTAATAGCTTGCCTGCCTGTTAACCATCCCGATCTCACAAGGTCATTGGTGCTCCCTCTTCTCTAGCACTACGCTAAGTCCCTTAGCTACTTGTGGCATACGTTCCTATGGGTGGAAAGAGCCCATAGAGCCATAGTATTTTGTTATGGGAACCATTGATCGTACTTTAGTGCATGATACGAGCCTTAGTGGCCCCAAATCGTCTTCGTGTTACCAATTGTTATTGATTTTTAAGAGTGTACCGCAAGTGAACAAATCGTAGCAAGTAATAAAGTGATAAGTACAAGATTGTTCCCACAAGGATTGATTTTTTTGTGAATTAATTTGCTAATTACTAAAATGTGACCACCCTAATTTTATTCAAATGACCGACAAAAAATTTAACTAAATAAAAATATTCTAGAATGACAACTAATGTAATATGAATTACTAAGACTCTTACTAATTAAAATACCTATAGAAGATAATTTTAAATTAGTCTACTCTAATTTACTTCCTATAAAACCTAAACAATTTAATAAATCCAAAATGATTTAACTAAAACTAAAAAGAAGAGAAAACAAGCAACACTCCTATTACTAGCCACGTGAACTTCACTATTATTAAGGTATGGCCATGTTTTGGATCCATGCATGCAGCCAACTTGCAATTGTTTTGAACAACCATGAAGCTTGTATTTGTTAGCTAGGTGAAGATGATGGCAACTATCAACGAAACCATAGACAGCAGCAATGGACAGCAAATTGAATCACTAAGAGATTCAGTCAGAGTGGTAATAGCAATAGTATACCAAGAAGAGCAGACTCAGAACCTACAGCAGAAAGGAATAACATCAGTATCTTAAACAAATTGAAACAATGATAGTAAGTAGATGAAATAAGGAAATAGAAGTAAATGGGAGTAAAATAGTCAATAGTTGATGTAGAATTCACAAGGCCACATAGCAGAGCAATTTCTTTGAGGTCGAGAGTGAAGAACCAAATCCACTAGACCACAGTTGAGGGAAATAGATACACAGTGTATTCACACCAACTTCATGTAATGAAGATAAGAAAGATGCCAACTCATAAAAAAACAATGCAATATTTTTGAAAAGAGAGTGATTGTAGAACTGTAAATTTAAATTGAAAGTAAACTAAAAATTGTTGTTTACAAAACTTGAAAAAAATACTTTTAAACTAAAAACAAAAACTTAAGAAAAGAAAATTTAATTTAGAATAAGAAAACTAAAACTAAGCTATTAGATCCCCTAATGGGATTGGAGGATCTTCCATGGTTCTGAAAGTTGGTATTTACAGAGGCAGTGATGATGATGATTAGCTCAAAATCTTGGCTGATAACTTTTATATTGTTTATCCTAGTCTTTGGCAAGTAGTCCATCTTGATAATTTATCTTCATAAAAGATAAATGCAACAATTTATCCGTATGAAGCTTTATCAACAAAGTCTTGTGTTTGAATGGAATTTGGAGCCAAAGTCCTTCACATCTTTGACTTCTTTATGAATTGGAGTTCTTCCATCATTGAGAGAAATTTAATAAATAAATAAGGGATTTTAATCTAATAAAAATTTAAAGATAAATTATATCATTAAATTCATGATAATTGTGTAATTTATAAAATTACCACCAATTCTTGAGGAGACACCGTGCCACACTAGTGACCCGACAATGTCCGCACACCTAAGCACCTCGTGTGCCCAAGGTAACTCACTTCAAACTAGCAAGCTCCCGTCCGCCTGCTAGTCCAGGGGTGGTGGAGAGCTGACACACTTCATCTCCCTATAAAGTGCTAAAAGGCTTTTGCACAATGCTAACAGGAGCCATTCATATGTCTAAAATGAGGATACTTTTCTCCACAACCATCCCACTCGAAAGGTGCCGAACATGGCTTGACTGAGAGTGTTTCACCAAGCAATCAATCCAGGGTCATCACTCCAAGTGTCATATGTTGCTCAGTATTAAGGCTGTCATGGTAGCACTAAGCTCCTTGGGGACAGATGATGACATCTTTCCCCACTTATTATGTCAATGTCCTCATCAATACCAATACCACACCTGAGTTCCCTTGTTGCACAAAGTTGACATTTCACTTATGTCCCTCTCATGCACCCTTAAGGATTGGGTCATAGTCTAGTCAATTGAGGTCCCATCCATAATACGCATACAAATCACTATTGAAGAGACCTTATCCTAGCTTCATGACACTTAATGTACCTATTCCTCCTTTGGGATGCTTCACTCTATCTTTTGCTCAATGTTGCAACCTTAAGTCACCCTTGTTATTGACGATGATCCTCATTAAAATAAATGGCCTTCCCAAATATCCTTATCCCTTAGTGATGCATCCTGCTGGATGTGGCCTTTCACACCAACCACACTCTTGTGGTATCCTCTGATGCATCTATCTAGACGTGGTGCTTAAGGCAACCACACTCTTGACGCACCACTCTCTTGGGACCTTAGAACATTGGCATTCATTCACCTTGGCTATCCTCAAACTTGGGTCCTCTCAACCCCTCTATGGTCACCACTTTGAGCAATGCCCTCCAGCCAAACATGCCTCAAAGTATCACCAATGGGCGCAAGCTTGATCTCAATCTTCAGCTCAAGTCCCAATATCTTTACTCGGTACTAACTTCCATAGTTCACTTTTGTGGCCCAATCTCATACTGAATTCTATTCCATTCTTTCCCAAACCAATGCAATAACGGTCCCTCACTTTTGCTTAAGTTCAATCTTCTGCTCAAAATCACATTAGCACCACATAGCCCTTCAGCCACATGACCTCAATCACTTTAATGAAGCTTGCCTCCGCTTCAGTGTCCTAATTCTTCAAGCTTTTCTCACTCTAAAAGTGAGGGGATCCAATTTTCCACACCTAACGCAATGATCCATTAATATACCCAAAAACCAAAGATCCACCGATCCCCTCAAGGTTTTCTAACCTACTAAGACTCGAAGGTCCACTGACTCACTTTACTCTGATGGCCATCTCCATAGGCTTAACTCTGCCTAGATTGTTTCATACTTGGATTAAACTTAATGACTAGTCTTTGCCTCTGTTCATATTTGCATGGTTCCCTGACCAATTCAAACTCATGTAGCCTTGTCAGCTTCACTTGTTTAACTACGCCTAATCCATTGATCGGCTTAAATTCTTGTGATCCTCTAACAATTTCTCACTCACAAGGTCCACTAACTTGTGGCACTTGCAAGGTCCTCTGACCAGTATAATCTCGTAAGACCTTCTCTATTGGCCTAGATCATACCTATGTGGTCCACTGATTGCATAATCTCATTAGGCCTTACGCATGCACTAGCTCATACTTAATCAAGTCAATTGATCGCCTAAACTCATTTGCCTTTACAGCTTAACTCCTTGCATGGAGTGCACAACGTTGCTCAGTGGTTCTACTCAGGTGAAGCTTCAATCGTTTTAGTTTACACATATTTTAAACTCGTGCCCCCTTTAAGGCTGTTGCACACAACAACAAGTGCACATGTTAGTTTCATACTTGTGATAAGCTCAATTTGGGTCCTTCTAGACCATTTTTGTTTTGGCCCTCATGGCCTAGCTCAATACCCATCTTGGGAGTGCTGCATATTGCAATTTGACAACTTGAAACAACACCATGGTGAAAGGCATATAATGCCAACACAAGCCATCACAACATTCAAGGTGAGGCAATACTCGAGTTCTAGCCTTGGCTACGAAGAGCTTACTTAAGGCCTTTTTCTAACTAGGCCATATCCCATAGTTTGCATCGCTTGCTGGTTTCTCAGGCCAACACTATCTTAATAGCACCAAACTGCATCACTGACTCTTTAGGCTAGCATAGTCCCCGTACTAAGGGGTTACCCGTTTATTGGGGTCTCCATCTTAGTGACAAGAATGTTACTAAGCTCGGCGTTGATACCAATTTGTCACAGACATCAGGCCCTTACATAGAAACCGTGACGCCATGTCGACACTGAAGCTACTATTATGCATAGTCAGCCTTTTGCTCGTCTATTCAATACTTAGACAGTTCCCACGATCTCATTTACCAACATGCTCAAGAGACACACAAGGCTCGACCCATCGAAGTCATACACAACATTCACAAACTCGTTTTGAGGGAGGAACCCAACTCCATTCATTCGACCAAACGCATTGGTCCACTTAAGGCCTCAAGCTTGACCAAAGTGCTAGCACACACACAAGCCTTAAGCTTTAAAGCCTTGATGCACAAGTCTGCACATGGGCACATCACCCAAGCCTTGCTCAAGGTGCCATATCTTGTTTAAGCATGGTGAAAACCTGACACCATGCCCGCGCACATATCCCACAAATTATATGCCTAGACCCCAAGGTATTGCTCAACGACAAGCATGCTGCTAGCCAAGCATCATGCTTGGCTCATTAGCATCGGTAAAGATGCCCACATCTCAATGCACCTTAAGGGTCATGCCTTATTAGCCTACCGTTGGCTTATCTCGGAATGATGGATACCATTCATCGTACATGCATGCTATCAAGCATTCAAGTGTGCAGTTCAGCTCCAACACATCTGCTCAATCGTCCAAAGGGATAACAGCTTTCCTGCCTATTAACAGTCCTGATCCCATGAGCTCATTGGTGCTCCCCCTTCTCTAGCACCAAGCCAAGTTCCTTGGCTACTCGTTGCCCACATTCCTATGGGTGGAGGGAGCCCATAGGGTGTTATAGGAACCATTGATCACAACCCACTGTGTGATATGAGGCCTGCTGGCCCGAACTATCTCCGAGTTACCAATTCCTAAGGAGACACTATGCCATATTCGTGACCCTACGTTGCCTCCACACCTAAGCACCACGTGTGCTTAGGTTAACCCACTTTAGACTAACAAGCCCCTGCTTGCCTACTAGCTAAGGGGCTAGTGGAGAGCTGACACACTTTATTCCCTTATAAAGAGCTAAAAACCTTTTACAGCAATGCTATCAGGAACTTATTATATGTATGAAACGAGGACACTTTTCTTCCCAAGCCCATTTAAAGCCAACTCTAGCCAACTCAAAACACAACGATCCTTCCTTGGATGCAGGTGATGCTTGGAAATACTCAATTGCTCCACCATCCCACTCGAAAGGTGCTACACATGGCTTGACCAAGAGTGCTCCACTAAGCAATCCGCTCCAAGGTCATCACACTAGGTTTTGTCCATTGCTTTACATCGAGGCTGTCATGGTGGGACTGTCATGGTGGCACCAAGCTCCTTAGGGCCAAACAATGACACTAAGAGTGTGAATGGAATAGTTGTTAAAATTCTCAAAGGAATCTTTCTCTACCACATACTTCCATCTCTTGCTGTCTATTTCCTCATAACATGTCAATTTCAAGCTTAATTCTACAAACTCCTCCCCACCAATCCCATCCTTAAATTTCCATCCATCAATGGAATCGTGGCTTCATCATTCATGTTGCTATTGATTTCCTCACAACATATCAATTCCAAGCTTAATTCTACAAACTCCTCCCTACCAATCCCATCCTCCAAATTCTATCCATCAATGGAATCGCAGCTTCATCATTCATGTTGCTGTCACTTGTTCTACTACTACTTACATGTGTTGCATGATTGTTTCTTATTTCTCTGTGTCTAACAGGAAAGAAAAGAGGAAAGGGATATGAGAGAGGGGTACCCAAGGAAGAAAAGAGAGGAAAACACAGAAGTGATGTTATGGGTCAAGCAAAGTATATGGGTTTTGGGTCGAATCCTTGTTTGGTTTCTCTTAAATGAGAGTGAAGACAATGGAGAAGAAGTATAAATAAATTTAAGAAGTGAGTAGAGAATTTGGAAGAAGGGATGAAAACCTTGCTTATCAACCTCATCTGTCCTAAATAACTTAGAAGCTTTCGAGAAGTCAATATTCAACCTACAATCATGCAATTTAGTCAACAAATTGAAAATCAATTGAAGTTAAAATTGCTCACGACAAAGAAAAAATCAAAATTTGTTTGATTTTCTAAACTTAACCTTAATATATAAGTTATATAGATTAGTTGTTTTGGGTAGTTGATTGGTTATCTAAAATTAAGTATTTGTTATTTACTAGGAAAAAAATTCACAAATTTGATAATTATTACTAGTACATTGTAATTATTTTGGAAAATTCTCTTTTACTCCGTTAAAAATTTTCAAGTTGCTTACATTACTTTTGGCCATTTTAATAATTAAACCTAATAAGAAATAAACCTGATTTGTAAATAAATAAATAATATTGTGGAAGAAAATTAGCTTTGAATCACATTTTATCAAAAATCCAAAATATGTAAAATTAAATCAATATTATAAACTAATTTAAAATCTTAATTATAAATAATGAATTAAAGCGTGCTGTTGATTTACATGGCATATGATCTATTGGCTTGTTAAAAGTGATTAATGAAATGTGTTAGCTTTAAATTGACATATGTATTTTGAAATGAAAAAAACTTAAGTGATCTTTTATGTTTTGATTCATATTGTAAATTTGCTTTATCACATATGATTTTCTCAAACAATTTTAAGTCTTAGATCATGATTTAATGATATATTCTTATTGGTCTTAATACTTTATAAAATGATTTTGAATATTTTCATTAAGTAATGTTTTCAAGAATATATTTGAACACAACCTTATAAAATTACTTAATGAGTTTTTAGACCATGTTTTCAATTGAGAAAGTCAAGAAAAACTCACACAAAATTCTAGAATGTTTTGGGATAAATTAAAATCAAAGTCTACATCATTTCTAACCCAAAATGGCCTAGAAAAGTGTAGGAAAAACATGAGGGATCGATCCCCTAAGATGAGGGATCCATCCCAGATTGGCAGAATGCCCCCAAAAAGCAAAAAGGAAGCATGGGATTGATCCCATAAGGGAAGGGATTGATCACTTTACACATGAAAAGCCTCCAACGGCTAGTTTCTGTGAGATACAACGGCTACATTCAATTTTGGCTCCTACCAACGTTTAGAAACTATCCAAGGGACTATAAATAAAGGCTTGGAAGCTAAAAGAAGGAAAAAGGAACAACTAAGCAACATCTTTCTTCATCTTATACATCTTCTTCAAGCTTATCAAAATCACAAGTGCTACAAAGTCTTCATATTATATCCTACACATCATCTTTGTATAGCATAACACAAACATTGTATAGGATTTACCTTGTGCTTAATCAATGTAATAACTTGCCTAACTAGAGGCCTTTCTTTGATTACATTCCTTGTAAACTCATTCACACCTTGTAAAAGGGGAGGTTTCTCTTAAGCCTTAGAAAAAGAGGGAGGTTTCTCTTTAGCCTTAGAAAAAGATGGAGTTTCTCTTGAGCTTAGAAAAAGAGGGAGGTTACTCTTGTGCCTGCAAAAAGAGAGATTGTAAAGATAAATTCAAGTTAGTGAATTTGGGAAAATCCTTGGGAGCGTCTCAAGGAAGAGGACATAGGCAAGGTTGCCGAACTTCTATAAATCACTTGTGTACATTTCTCTTTCCCTACTCTCTTTACTAGTTTGCATTTATATTGTGATTGTTAAATTGAATTTATATTGCATACTTGAGTAGCCTAGAGAACTTAGAAAACTTCAATCTAGGCTAGTGAATATAGAAGAATTGAAAAATGATCATAAGGTTAGCTAAGAACCGATTCACCACCCTCTCGGTTTGCCCTATAGAGCCAACAATTGGTATCAGAGCTTGAGCTTGAGATTGATTTAGATTAACGTCTATCGAGTAAAACGATCATAAATGGTTCACTTCAATGTAGGCACACCCCTAAGAGAAGAGGGACACTCGTTAGTTAGACCTCCACTTTTCAATGGAGAAAATTATTCATATTGAAAAATTAGGATGATGTTGTTTGTGCAATCGAATAACTATGAAGTGTGAAGAGTAATAGTTAATGGTCCCAAAATTTCAATGAAGAAGGTAGATGGAAAGGATGTCCCTAAGAGTGAAGATGAGTGGAACACAAATGATATGAGATTGGCACAATTGAATGCCAAGGCTATACACACTCTCTTTTGTGCATTAGGTCCCGATGAATATAATAGTCTCCCTATGTGAGAATGCCAAGCAAATATGGGACAAATTAGCCATTACACATGAAGGGACAAATCAAGTTAGAGAAACCAAAGTAGGAATGCTCACACATGACTATGAGCTTTTTAGGATGAAAGAAAATGAGTCCATGAGTGAGATGTTCACTAGGTTTAATGACATAATCAATGGACTTAAGGCATTAGGCAAGACCTATTTCAATGTAGAAATAGTTAAGAAAATTTGGAATAGCTTGCCAAAATCTTGGGAGGCAAAGGTGATTGCAATAGAAGAATCTAAGGATCCTAACACCTTGTCTCTATATGAGCTTATGGGCTCCCTACTCCCATATGAAATGAAACTAAAAAGAAATGAAGAGCCTTCAAAGAAAGTGGGGGTAGCTCTTAAGTCTTCCACTCATGAGAACATTAGAGATGATAGTGATGAGAGTGGAAATGAGGAAGAAAAGGAAATGACAATGTTTGCCAAAAGATTTAATAGGTTCATGAGAATGAAGGAGAGAGAAAATAATAAGAGACATAAAAGAGGAAAGTCAAGTAGAAGATAAAAGGATCCATTAGTGTGCTATGAGTGTAATGAATCGGGGCACACTAGATTAGATTGTCCCTTACTTAGGAAGGAAAAGGATATAGAGCCTAGGAAGAAAGCATTTGTGGCTGCATGGAGCGATAGTGATAGCTCCAATGAGGAAAACATAGATGATGATGTAGCCTACTCATGCTTTATGGCTATTAGTGATGATGAGGCTAGTTGTAGTTCTAGTGAAAATAATGATTATACTTTTGATGAACTACAAAATGCCTTTAATGAATTAGCAAATGAATTTCAATGCATGAACTCTAAATTTAAGAAAATCATTGCTAATTTGAAAATAGAAAAGGAAGCCTTGACAAATGTTAAACTAGAACTAGAGAAGAAATTAGAAGAGGCTAACCTAGAGATAAATGAGTTGAATAAAAAGAACTTAAATTTGCATAATTCATTTTCTAGATTCTACATGGGTCAATAAAAGCTAGATCATATGTTAGAGACCCAAAGAGCTTTCTTTGACAAAGATGGGTTAGGCTATAATGCAAAACAAAAAGAAACTCATCTTAAGAATTTCCTAGTGAACAAAAATTCTATGCATGACA
This sequence comes from Heritiera fomes, assembly GCA_032173925.1. NCBI lineage: Eukaryota > Viridiplantae > Streptophyta > Magnoliopsida > Malvales > Malvaceae > Heritiera > Heritiera fomes. The sequence continues at coordinate 19,676,295 of JAPDPM010000010.1, forward strand.
CATCTCTCATATGCTCACTATGCAATAGGATAGGCCACACCTCTCAAGCATGCACATATAGAAAAACCACATTTAGAGGAAGAGTAGTTAGAAAAATGTGGGTGCTAAAGTATGCTGTAAATAATGATGAATTGTGTTTGAAATGGATCCTAAAAGGATTAAAAATTGTTTGCACTAGCTCTCATGGACCCAAGAAAATTTGGGTACCAAAGCATGTTTGCAATTGCTTGATGTAGGAGTGTTAGAGCATGGAATTACAATGGAACAATGGAGTTTGAATGCTCAACACATCCTCATGGAGTTTACTTGTGCCAATAAGAAAGAGAAAGAGCTTGGGAATCTATTCTTAGCAAGGTGACAACAATTTCTCAAAGAATGGCTAATGGTGGATCCAACAAATCATGGCAAAGCACTCTCAAGCAAAGGAGTTTTGTAAGCTTAATTCCTTACTTCTTAAATTTTTATTTGATTAAATTATTTGTGCCTTGATGATATGGTTGTTGATGATCTTTGATGCTTTATGAGTTGAATGAATCAATAATAGGCATAATAAATTATTTTTGATTGTTTGATGGATAGTCTTGAGGCATTGAATGATTGAATGAAAAACATGTTTAAATGATTTTGAAATGATCTTGTGTGATTTGAGGAAGTATGAGATATGTTGCTAATATTTTCCCTTAGCCTTACTCTTAGAAATTGACTCTGAATGGAACTGCTCCAAATCTTGCTCACAAAGCTGAGCACACCTGACCACCTCATCATATGTGCGGATGTCAAATGGAGCCAACTTAGATCGGATAGATGGTCTCAACCCAACCTTAAATCTGTCTATTTTATGCTACTCATCAACTCATGTCAGTGGATCAAATCTACTTAGTGTGGTAAATCGGGACTCACACTGATCTATCGTCATACTCCCCTATACTAACTCCATAAACTCCTATTGCAGCTTCTTCTATGTGGTGTCAGGGATATACTGTGGCAAAAAGCTTCTACAAAAATCTCCCAGGTAATGACTGGATGCTAGGCAAATAACATCGTTTGCATGGACTTCCACTAGTGCTCCACATCATCTGTCATCTGGAACATTGCCAGTCCTACTTGCTCCATATTTGAACACCTCATATACTGAAACAGCTTCTCTACAGCTGTAACCTATTGTTCTGCCACCAGTGGATCTCTCCCACCCTTAAACTTCGGCGGATTTAGCTTAGTAAACTATCGCACCAACACTACATCATAATAGGACTCAACATCTCTAGGCGGCTGTACTGGTGGCGGTGGTACTACCTGGGCCTGCTGTACTGGCTGTTGTGTAGGCTGAGGCTTGAGAGTAGGCTGTGTAAGAGGTGGTGCAATAGGTGGAGCTACTGGAGTTGCTCGCTTGCTCTATACTCGATCGACAGCTCTATCCACATGATACATGGCAATAAAGTCTGCTAACATACACTCCATCCACAACATCCGAGTGTTAGGGCTCTCAGACTGCGAAGGGTGAGCTAGTCCTGGGATGAGCTCTAGTACAGGCTCAAGTAGGTAGGGCTCCGGAGTTTACTTCGCCTGACCCCTACCTCTACCCCTATTAGCACAAGTCACCTGTCGTCCATTCATATATGCACTACAAACAATTTACCAATTTTCGGTTAGTGACCTATTTTTATATTTAGATTATACAGTACTATAGGGGATGTAACCACTTCACTTTTCTAAAGGACATCAACAGATATCAGGCCTACCTCACTTTGATACTAATAAATACTGTCACGATCTGTGTATACAATATTTTACACTTTTCTATAATTTTCCATACACGTGTACTAGTTGGGCTATATGCCCAAAATTGTCAAATATGTCATTCATGCAAAATGTCATGTCATGAGCATCAATGAGAAATATGCATATGAAAATTATGGCATAATGCTCACAAATGTGGTGATATGATGATATGTGTGCTTAAATTCTATGTGAACATGTTTGTTTTGGCATATTTATGTTTTCAAACGCTTTGGTTTTGCCAAAATATGCATAACTTTTGAAATGACCTTCTTTGAGACCAAAAATGCATTTAATAGTGCAAATTCTTCCAAAATTGAAAAATCCATTGTTAAATGGTTTTTCATTCATATTTTTCATCCATACAAGTCCAAAATCATGTTACACAAATGTTTAAACTTTTACTTGGACTTAAATACTCAAAAATGAAGTTTTGGCACCTCAAAAGTTGAATTTTCTGTCAAAATTCTGCAGAAATTGGATGAAGGATCGATCCCTCCACATTTAGGATTGATCCCCTTGGACAAAATGCAAAAAATCTACATTCTGGAATTAAAGGATCGATCCCCTTACTCTATGGATCGATCCCTCTAGGCAAAATATGCCTATTTCGGGGTTTTAAGAAAAAACTAAGAAGTTTTCTTAATTTTCTTGATACCTTTTTTTTTCAACTTAAAATTCATTGTTTTAACTTCTTTTTGATTATCTTTTAATATGAACAATCATTTTTCATTGATATCATGCCTCAACTTCAATAATTGGCATTGTTTTCAACAATTAATAGCTTTTTCATTGAACTCACAAGTGCAAAGTCATTTTCTTGTTGAATACATCCATGAGTTGCATAAATCTTGAAATAATCTTAAATTAGATTTTCAATAAATGTTTAAACATTGTTTTTAAGAATTATTTCAATGATTTGTGGATATATTTGAAAAGTTGATGAACTTGTGCATGATAGATAATGATTTTTTGGTTCATCTTAGTGAAGCATGCTTAGAGGATTTTATCTTATAGCTTGATTCACATATTTCCATTAGGCATCATGATATATTTTTGGTGGAATATAAATAATTAAAGGTCAAGATATATATGCTTGAATGATAAAATGATCATAACTTGACCTTAATGATAAAATGATCATAACTTGACCTTAATGATAAAATTCAAACATGACTTAGGTGAATGAAATACATGAAATACAAAAAGCTTTACCTAAAGTCATAATTATCTTTGGCCTACAATTTGTGTTGATAAATGGATCTTAAATGTTCAAACGGATGAAAATTTATCATCCATGAACTTAGATTGATCTTATGGCCAAAATTTCTAAAGAACTTAAGCTTTAATGACAACATCAACATTCAAGGATAAATGCAAACGTGAACAAATGGACTTTGATTGATATAAATGCATTGAATCTTGACTGTTTTGATGTTGAACTTGCATATTTGCTTAAGTTGAATCAATGATCATGTCTATGAGAAGAAAATATTAGTTTTTCATGAAATGATACTCAACCTCACTCATAGATTGAAAATCTTAATGATAAAAGATATTTTAGCTTGATAATATTGATTCGCTTAGGCAAAGCTATTTTAGTTAAAATAGCATATACCCTCTAGAATCTTAAATGATGAAAATAATTAGGGATATGGCTTTTAAATGATTAAGAAGAAAATCTTGAACCTTTCCTTACTCATAATTGGTTAAGATCTTAATTGGAAAATTGAGTATAGGATTCTTTAGACTTATGGAAGAAAATGTGTGCAATTGAATGACATGAATCTTTGAATCTTCCATTTATACTTATGAATATGGCTTAACATTTTATGATAGAACCCTAATGTTTAATTAATCCATATGCATATTTGATGGTGTGTGATTATGTTCTTACATGTTTGACTTGATTATTCACTAAGCACACCATACATAACAATTAACATCATGCAAAATGGCTAAGTCAACCATTGGTAACAATTGGTATGAGCTTTAAATTGACAATTCTTCTCATGCTCTTTAGATTGAAATAACAAATAGGGAAGAATTAATTTAGGGCACTTTTGCATGAGACACATGTGTGCTAGAATTTGTGGCTAATTGATATATGATTTAATTCTATGCACACTCTTTCTTGAAAATGATTTATGAGTTCATGCATATGATATGTCATCTAATTTCAGCTCATAATCATGATGTATTGCCATGCACCTTAGTTGGACCTTAGAGAATAATTGATATATTTAGATGCTTGATAGAATTGAAATAAGCAAGTTATAGGACTTAGTAGATAATTTATAAACAACTTGCTTCATTATTTACCAATTGGGAACTTCTTGCAAAATTATTTATAAACAATTGGTATAGGATCATAAGTCATGTTTTTTGCATGCACAAATATTTCATACTCTTTATGGACATTGACTTATTTATTTGTGCTAATTAGTCCCATGTACTAACATGTTTCTTGGTGGATGGAGCCTATTTATCTGTTCTCACTTAGCCATAATTTTAGGGGGACCATAATTTTTATTTTTTTCCTTTTTGCTCTGATAAAAAGGGTAGAAATAATGGGGTTTGAAAATGTGTTTTGAAAACCATGCTTGTATTAAGTGGGAACTTTACAAAATCATGCTTTATTTGAGCGGGAGTATTTTATCAAAGAATTTTCAAAGCAAATTTACCTTAAGTTTTGTCATATCAAAAAAAGGGAGATTGTTAGCTTTAAATTGACATATGTATTTTGAAATGACAAAAACTTAAGTGATCTTTTATGTTTTGATTCATATTGTAAATTTGCTTTATCACACATGATTTTCTCAAACCATTTTAAGTCTAAGATCATGATTTAATGATATATTCTTATTGGTCTTAATACTTTATAAATGGTTTTGAATATTTTCATTAAGTAATGTTTTCAATAATATATTTGAACACAACCTTAGAAAATTACTTAATGAGTTTTTGGACCATGTTTTCAATTGAGAAAGTTAAGAAAAACTCCCATAAATTCTAGAATGTTTAGAGATAAATTAAAATCAAAATCTACATCATTTCTAACCCAAAATGGCCCAGAAAAGTGCAGGAAAAACATGAGGGATCGATCCCCTAAGATGAGGGATCCATCCCAGATTGGCAGAATGCTCCCAGGAAGCATGGGATCGATTCCCTAAGGGAAGGGATCAATCCCTTTACATGTGAAAAGCCTCTAACGGCTAGTTTCTGTGAGATACAACGGCTACATTCAGTTTTGGCTTCCAAGGGACTATAAATAAAGGCTTGGAAACTAAAGGAAGGAAAAAGAACAACTAAGCAACATCTTTCTTCATCTTCTACATCTTCCTCAAGCTTATCAAAATCACAAGTGCTACAAAGTCTTCATATTCTATCATACACATCATCTTTGTATAGCATAGCACAAACATTGTATAAGATTTACCTTGTGCTTAATCATTGTAATCACTTGCCTAACTAGAGGCCTTTTTTTGATTACATTCCTTGTAAACTCATTCACACCTTGTAAAAGGGGAGGTTTCTCTTAAGCCTTAAAAAAAGAGGGATGTTTCTCTTTAGCCTTAGAAAAAGAGAGAGGTTTCTCTTGAGCCTAGAAAAAGAGGGAGATTACTCTTGTGCCTACAAAAAGAGGGATTGTAAAGACAAATTCAAGTTAGTGAATTTGGGAAAATCCTTGAGAGCATCTCAAGTTAGAGGACGTAGGCAAGGTTGCCAAACCTCTATAAATCGCTTATATACATTTATCTTTCCCTACTCTTTTTACTTATTTGCATTTATATTGTGATTGTTAAATTGAATATATATTGCATACTTGAGTAGCCTAGAGAACTTAGAAAACTTCAATATAAGCTAGTAAATTTAGAAGAATCAAAAAACGATCATAAGGTTAGCTAAGAACCAATTCACCCCCCTCTCGATTTACCCTATAGAGCCAATAAAATGAATGGATTTAAAAGCATTTTTAAAAAGTTTTAGATAAAAATATAAAAATCAATGAAAAAATTAAAATTTCACATAAAAGGCTTCGATGCATTTTGTTTCAAATATTTTTAGCTTTATATCTTTCAAATTTATTTTCAAAATTTAAGAATTTATATTTTATGCACTAATAGTGTATATTCTTTATACATTGTTAGTGAACAACATAATACCACCTCATGAATGAGCAAAATTAAAAAATATGTATGTTCTTAAAAATAAATGTTGATAAAATTTTTTGATCTATTTTTAAAGGTTTATGTATTTTTAAAATTTTCTCATTAAAAATTTGATACTATATAATTAATTAACTGTATATCAAAACTATATAATATTAAGAATTATTATCCTATCCACCGTCAAGGGAATTTTTTAATTCCACAAGCGGAGTTAAGATGACGACATGTGTCTCATTTTATTTACTTTTTATCTTTTTAATATTTTTAAATGACATATCGTCATTCTAATTCCACTTCTGAAGTTAAAAAATTTGACTGACGATAAATAAAATAATAATCATAATATTATGCATCAAATATAAATTCAAAATTTAAACTTAAAGGGAAACGAAAGTTAATCTCCGTTTGGTACATGAATTTCATTTTCCGGAAATTATTTTCATCATTTTCCCATGTTTGGTAGATCGAAAATGATTTCGGTCAATGAATTTCATTTTCGGTCAACTCAGAAAATGACCTTTTATTTTGTAAAATGTCTTCCCTTTTTGAAAAGGGGAAGACAAAATCCGAGCTCACTTGTCTCCACAAACCACTGACTCTCACCCTCAACTTTGTCTGCGTCACCTTCATCTCACCATTATCGGCACCGTCGAAGATTTTTCGGTGTCCTTTAGCACCATCGAAGATTTTTCGTCAAAGATTTTTTGATGTCGAAGATTTTTGGGTCAGTTTTGTTACTACTCGACAGCACAGCAGCAGCAACAAAGCCAACAAAAAAATGCATTAATAAAAACAACATAGTAACCGGAAAAGACTGATAAATTTCATATTTATTATTATTATTATTGTTATTATTGATTTAAAAATATTATTAGTTATTAAATATGTATATTATACTTTTTTAATAAAAATACAGATTTTTTAAAAAATAACTAAACAATGAAAAAAATTTTTCTGCATATCAATCAAACAATAAAAAAATCAATTTTTTCAGAAATCATTTTTCAAAAATCATTTAACACAAATCAAACCAAACTTTACAATTGGCTTGTTAATTTTACGCCCAGTCGATGGCCGCGCCAGAACGACTTTTAGGAGTCTTCGCAGGAAATATCTATATTCTATAGTCTATGCCGTTCCAAATACGGCAACATCAAGAAGACAAGAAGTCAAGAACAATATATGACCCTTTGACAATAGGGTTAAAGAGAAACCACAAAATCTGAGAGAAGTTTCGATGATATTCAATGCCATTCTCAAGACGGCAGCATTAAGAAAAACAAGAGCAATAAATCAACCTTTGACGAAAGGGTCAAAGAGAAATTACGGAAACTGAGAGAAGTTCGAAGACATGGAAGACAAGTCCATGAAGAAGTCCCTGATATGGCTACAAGATCTTATACGAGGAACCATAGGCCACGGGCTGGAGACCCAAGCCCTTGAAGGACTGTGCATCACCGAAATCCGAGAGGGGTTCATACGATCTAATCTTATCGTACCAAGTACTGCTTCGGTATAAAATCTAAATCAACTGGTATTTTCGTTTTTCTTTGTTTCTTAAATTATGACAATGGATTTGATCATGGAGCAAGGGGTTGGTTTTTTTTTTTTTTTAAGGATGCTGATGGGATTTGGAATGTTGGAGCTATAGCAACCCTGATCGATGTTATCGGAGCTGTGGCTGTTTACACTTTTTCCCAACGTGTGATAACCTCTATTGATTTCAGCGTTTCATATTATTCAACAGCTAAGATTCAAGTCAGTCTTTTTTGTTTAAATCTTGTTTGAATATCTAGTTTTGTTCTTGTTCTTGTTTTATAAATTCTGGCCGTTCATTGGAATTCTTGAAATATTTGACGCTATGTATAGGAACATGTAGAGATAGATGCAAATGTTATCGCAAACCAGGGAAGTCTTACACAAGTTATAGTGGAAGTTAGAAGGAAAGGAAACGGAGAGCTAATTGCTTCGGGAAAGCTGTGGATGGCTTCAAATAGCCTTACGGTTGCTCAAGTGAGCAGGCTTTGAGAACTATAAACCACTTTATTTAAGATTTATGTAATCGTTTTACGTATTGCTGTTTTTCTACCATTAAAGGAGATCGAAAGAGTTTAAGACAAGAAATGAACTTTTTGTTTTTCTTTTTTATTAAATTGAAGAATTATGAATGTCTGGAAACTTAAACCATATGTATGTTTTGTAAGAATAATTTCATCATTTCTGTATACATCTAATTTTGTTCGAAACTATAAGTGCATTTGGACCAGATTTCGATTGACTTAAAATTGAATCTTGCTTATTAATCAATTCGATTTGATCATATGCTTGAATTAATTTGTCAAGAAAACACTTTGAGTAAAATGATGTTGAAAATTAATTTAAAGTTTGAATTAGTCACTTAGTTCTAAGTGACGTGAAAATCAAATTCTGTTTTTTTATGATTGATTCTAAATTTGTCCTAAACAATTTGACTTTTTTTTTATTTATTAAAATTAATTTAAGTCATTTGATTTGAAGCCAATGTTTTAATGAGTTCAAATTAATTGAGATTGAACTGTTAAAGCAAAGGATATAAGCCGATTTAAAGCCCACTTTTTAATTTTGATCTTTGAATTATTTTTTATTTTATTTTTTTAGAATTAGAAAGGCAAAAAAATATTAATATATCAAAATTTTAATTGATTTTGTTTTTAAAAAAAGAAAAGAAAAAGAAAACTAAAAAATAAAACGGTAGTGTCGGAGTAGCGTGAATGGCGACACGCGGTTCCCGGGTCTCTACATCTAGTGCGACTGGGAGGAAAGTAACGCCGCGGCGGGAGGAAGTCTGACCGGTGGCTGACTTGCAAAGGAAAGAGGCCTAGTTAGAAAGGAAGCCGATAAAAAAAAAAAAGAAAGAAACGAAGCAGGAAGGAGAAGGAAGCTCCACCTGACCGTGAGAACCCCTGACTCTAAACTTCTGTTTTTTTATTTTGAGGTTTTCATTGGGTCGGATCAATTAATTTCGAATTGAATTAGATAAAATCGATATTAATCAAAATTTACATTTTTTATTTTTATTAATCGAATCAAAGTTTATATTTATGAATTAATCAAACTAAAATATATTCGATTAATTCACTTAATTAATCGATTAATCAAAATTTTAATAGAATTAATTTTATTTTAATTAATTAACTTGAATTTGTAGTTAATTAAAGCATCAATTTTATACAATTTCAATTAATTACAAAGAGTATCATTATAAATTGTAACTATAAATATTGAAAGCATCAAGTCATATGTAATTGGCATTACTTAAAGCATCAATATATAAGTTGAGGAAGGTAATTTTTAATTTTGGGTAAAATTTTGAGTAATTAATTAATTTCAATTTTCAAACTATATTAAACGATAATTGAAACTTTATTAAATTCTCTTTCGATAATTGGCCAAATTTATTTTGATGACCTACTAGTTAACTGCAATAAATTCGATAGATCGGTTAATTCAATTTTAACCGAACTTTGACCATATCCTTATTTTTATTTCATTTACTATTCCTGGGTACATTGCTTCGCTAGCCCTTCTTTATACAACGAATTTGTATGTTTCTTTTAGGCTAAAATATTAAAAAGGCCCCTAAACTTTGTTACTTTATTTAAATGAGTCATTATACTTTTATTGCATCTAGATAAGCCCTTAACCTTTTATTTGAGTTCAAATAAGCTCATAGACTTTAATTTGTACTTAGATAAGCCCTTAATTCTTAATTTATACCCAAATAAGCCATTAATATAAATTAATCTTTTATAAAAGTGATTAATTGATTTTTTTTATTACATTTAAAACCTAATTTTTTACATAAAAAAAGGCTAATTAGATAGAATATATTATATAATATTTAATTATGTATATTATACTATATATTATATACTTAAAAAAATGTTAATTAATTCAGTTAGTTTAATTAGTAATTTTAGACATCGAATTAATCAAATAAATCAACCTATAAAATTAATTTAAATCCAAAAGTGACTTAGTTGAATCAAATTAATTGAATTTTGATTAGTTAAATTAGTTTGAAATAATTTTTATTTATATTTAATCTTTTATTTAAAATAAGTGCTTATTTGAGTACAAATCAAAGTATAAGAGCTGATCTAGATGCAATAAAAGTATAAGGGCCTATTAAGTTCATGAACTTTTTTAATATTTTAGCCTTTCTTTTAATATGTTTGGGTTGGGCTAGGTTAAGTAGGCTAAGTTGGTTTTGCAAGGTGCACTTTTTGTGCATGGATTGTTAAACAAGCCTTTTGAGGTGGGTTTCGTACATGTTGCATGTTTAAGCTTTTTACATGAATGTGTATATTTGTTTGGGCATGTTCAGTGGTAACGTAAAAGCAAATAAAATGAAAATAAATAAAAACAAAAACACTAACAATAATAATAATAACAACATTAGAAATGATCTCCGGAAAGGATTAGAAAACAAAAAAATCTTCGAAAAAAATAAGTAATAAATTCTAAGAATGAGCTTTCCTTAAACTTCAAATCTTAATAAAGTGTGGTGAGATGTCAAAATATTTCAAAATTAATTTTACACAAAAATAAATAATTATATGAGATTCGAAAGTAAATTGGGTAATAAAAAATTTTTCAACATTGATAATCATACAAATTTAAAGAAGTTCTTAAATGAGGAAATTATTACAAAACCTTACAAAAGTGTTGGGAACGTTCAATGAAATTTCTATAAAAAAATATATACGATATCTTAAAATTAGTAACTTCAAAATAATAGATTTCTCAATAGTCAGTTTAAAAGGAAATTATAAGTATCATTTTCTTCGGAGCCCCTATGTGAAGGAATTATTTCATGAAGTTCCCAAAAGTGTTGGGAAGTGCAAAATTATAAGAAGATTTATTGTGATAATCGTAAATTTTTCATTTATTAGAAATTATAAATATTGAAAATAAATGTTGGAGAAAATGAACAATGGAAATAAATAAATAAAATTGTGAGAATCAGAATATTGTGAAAATTCCGAGAATGGAAGAAGTGACGGAATTGAGAAATTTGAGTGAAAGAAATTAAGTGAAGGAAATTAAATAAGGAAAGTAGGGAGATTTAATTTGGATAAATGGAAATCCAAATTAAATAAGAAAATGAGAAATGAAAATAAAATATGTTTATATAATTACAAATTATATAAATGTATTTTGATATAAATACATATGTATTAAAATACCGTATGGTATACAGTATATATTAAATATACATTGGTATATATAAGTATATATATACTATTTGATAAATTTAAATAGTACATATGTATTATTTACAACATTGTATGTATATATATATATATATATATATATATATATATATAGATATATATATAAGTATATGCATATATTGAGAAAATGTAAATATTAAATTACATTAAAGTTTAAAGGTATATATATTGTAAATACAATATATATGAAATTATTACATTTATATAAATATTTATATAAATGTTATTTAATTTTAAGTATGTAAATATACATATATATATATATACTAGATATATATTTTGTAATATACAATATATATTATATATATAATATATATTGCACTATACTATATATGAAATAATATATGTGTAATATATAGTATATATATTATATGTATAAAGTATAAAGTATAAAGTATAATATATAATATATAGTATATTATATAAATATACTAAAAAGGGAAATAGAAAACAAACAAAAATAGAAAGAAACAGAAAACACAAACAGAATCGATTTCTCGATTCTGTCTTCCCAAAGTGGCACCGGCCACTGTCGCCGGAGAAGGGAAGAGAGGAGAAGGGAGAAAGAGTCATCGCCGGCAAAGGAGGAGGAGAAGGAATCGACCGGCGTCGGAAAGGAAAGAGACGGAAGCGAAAACAGAGGAGAACACACGGCGAAAGCCGAGAAGAGGAGAAAACCAGATCTGGCGGTTGCCGGCCAAATCGGCCGCCGCCACCACAGCCGAAGCATCAATGGAAGGAGAGGAAAGGGATGGAGGCCGCCGGTGAGGCGGGGAACGGCGGTGGAAGGCCGACGGAGGAGGAGAAGAAACCGAGGCAAAACCGAGTAGATCCACCGCCGTGCCGTCGATTCGGGATGAACGAAGGCCAGATCCAGACTCGCCGTGGTGCCGGCCAGCTGCTGAGCCACCGAACTGCCAGAGAACCGACCGCCGGCATGGAACCGACAAGGAAGGACGTAGACCGGTCCGGCTGGAAAAGAAAAAAAAGGAAAAAGAAAAAGAAAAGGAAAAGGAAAAAAAGAAAAAGAAAAAGAAAAGAAAAGAAAAGAGAAAAAGAAAAGGAAGAAAAAGAAGAAAGAGAAAAAGAAATTCCGGGAATTTAGAAAATTCTCGAGAATTCGGAAATTACGAGAAATCTCGAGAATTACGGGAATCGAAAATATCCTCGATAACTGAGCCAATGGAATCGGGCGAGGCGAACACGGGCGCGACCTTCAAGAGGCAGTCGTTGACTCGAAACAGGTAAGGGAGACATGTGCCGCCTGTAAGGATATTCGGTCACATGTTTTAAATTATGCATTTAATTTATAAATATAATTTATAATGATTAGTTTTGAAATTTGTGGTGATTTATCGGTTTCAAATTATGGTGAAATACCAGTTGAAAAATATAAATTGTATTTTTCATGCAGGAGGCTAGCCAAAACGGCAACCGTTATACTGCCGAAAAATTATCGAATAATTACTGTAATTTACCAAAAATCACAAAAAATCATAATAAATGATTTGATTTCACGTAAAACAATTTTCAGGTATGAAAATCCAGAAATTATGTAAATTTCATAAAACATGAATATAATGATATTTGATTTTAAAATATTCATGTTTTCGAGTATGGTGAAAAGGAAATCACCGAAAATTCACCGGTAGGTGATATTTCACGTGAAACGAGATGAAAATGAAAAGGAGACCGAAGTGAATATTTTTATAAATATTCTTAAATATTCACTTGATTTAATATAAAACCTTTATGGTTTTAATTGTGAGATAAATAATTATATAAATTTCATAAAGGTTAAGAAATGATGGAAAACTATGATTTCGAGACTAGAGGTCTCTACACGTGTTTTTAGAAAGAAACATGGTTACGGGATTTATGAATTTGGAAAAATAAATATTTTATTTTTCATAAATAATTGAAAAACCATGTTTTCAAGTGAAAGCACGGAAAAGCGTGCATACGTGTTTCACGGTGGAGAAAGGACAGTTTTGCCCTTTTATATGTTACATTGATGATTTTGCAAACTGTTTCACCGTGAGAAAAACACGATTTATACCTTTATGAAATATTTTGAGAAATATTATTTAAATTATAAATTTCATAAAGGTGATGATTTTATTACATGTGAGCCTTATGGATATTTGTGAAATATTTCGATTTATTGTATTTAAAATCCATAAAGGCTATGGTACGGTTTATACTGTTTTGAGACTTAGGCACCGAGTTTCATGCATCACACTTATACTGTTACTGTCACGTGGCTAATAGACCTCTCAGTCATCAGCGTCTCGGATGTCACCTGGCAAGTGTACACCGAGAACACCATATAGATCATGGCCATGATCTCACTGTTATACTGTTACTGTGTCCCTTCGAGGATGATGATTACTGGTCCATTATTGGACGATGATAGCATGATTTAATTGTAGGGTGATGCCTAGTCTCACATACTGTTACTGTTTACTGAAAGGATTTACAGAATCCTATTTATTGTACTGTACTGTACTGTTTACTGTTCTGAACTACTGTTTACTGTTACTAATGGAAAAAAAACTGTACCAAAACACTGTTTACTGAACTGTACTGTTTACTGAACTGTATTGTTTACTGAAATGGTAGCCACTAATTACTGTTTTATTTAAGAAAAGGCTATCATTTACTGTTTACTGAACTGAAAGCTACCGTATACTATTTACTGAATGGGTAGCTACTGCTTACTGTTACTAATTGAACCGTATCAAGATACTGTTTTACTGAATACTGAATATACTGTTTTACTGAACTGTACGATACGGTTACTGATTTGAAAAGAGAAAAAATGTTTATTCTAAAAGAATAACATAAGAATTATTTCTAAGATAAAAATAATCGCAAAAGTACTTATCCAATGATTGGATATTTGCGAACCACTGTACTGTCACCTGTTTTACTGTATTGAAGAGAAGAGAAGTAAACCACTATTTTTATTACTGAACTACCATGTGTTTTAAAGTATACTGGACGTGAAAAGAAATAGTGGTTTACTCCATGGAAAAAACGAAAATTATATCATTTTGAAAATAACGAAAATAGTACTATCTACAGTTGCTTCTAGGTTCCGAAACAAGTCAGGTATTTCAAAATACCTACCTTACTCTATCTGGATCCCTAGCCGACTGTAGTATCCTTCCTACATGTGTGCCTAGAGCCAACTAGGAAGATTTTGAAGAAAATGAAAGATTATTTTCAGCATATAGATAGCTGAATATCAAGTGTGACATATAACTCTCTTACTGAGCCGTGGTTTGCTCACTCCCCAATTTTAACATTTCAGGTTTTGATGATGGTGAGACCCAATATTTGTGGATTACGGCTGCACATAATGGACAATGTGACAGACCGACTAAGATATATCATGTACGATCATTTATTTTCTGTATTTAGACATGTCTATAGTACTACATATTTGTAATTAAGATGGGGGATGTGTATAATGTTAACAATATTTTATTAAATTGTTTAACATCAAGTGTAAAGTGAAGTATCATAGACAGCCCAACCGGATAAATTATGTAAAATATGGTGAAAAATATGGTAAAAAATATGGTAACGGATCGTTACAGATTTAATGGTATCAGAGCATGGTTGGCCTGATGTCTGTGAATACTTTTGAAAAGAAAAATATTAAACATCCCCAGTAGTATTGTATCGTCTGAATACATAGAGAAAATAAATGATTGTAAATTGAGTAAAATGATTTAAAGGGAGTGCGAAAGTATAAATTGAGAATGGTAAAGAAGAAAATAGGCTCAGAATTTACCAAAAAATTTGTGATTCTTATAATCTAAATGAAGGCCTGTTCGGTGAGGAATCGAAAGGACTCAGTGAAGGCCCCACTAGTACTTTACGGTCCGAATCGAACGGAGACCTGAAAGTGATGATATAAGGAGGGGATGACATATCATCATTAAATAGACTTTAAGATCACCGATTGAGGGTAATTTGAAGAGAGGGAAAATTTTTGGCCAAATGACCAAAATACCCTTACCTCTAAAATTTTACTGGTAGTCAGAATAGATCAACAGAGGTGGGATTTGATTGATTTGACAGCGAAATTGATTATATAAAGCTGAATTACAGGTAGAATAATCTAATTATGGATTTTAGTGGACTTCTCTGTCGAAATCAAACAAGACCTAAATTACTGGTATAAGTATTAGAAAAGATACTATCAGCACAGAGAGAATAAGGCCTTGGTTTAAAGGTATACTGAGGAGAAAGAAATAAATGTCGAAACGACGAAAATGCCCCTATGTTGGGCGATGATCTGAATAGTGATAAAATCACGTTGATTTTGAATCCATTGATGGTAATGGAGTTACTAATGGCATAGAGGATGTCATATGAATGTAACGATCCCTAGTACTGAATTCCACTTACACATAGATTATGGACGCAAATGGTGAGTGACCTAGTGAACGGGCTAGGCCTCACGATAGATCCTTGAGGGGTGACCCAATGAAAGGGCTGGGCATTCTCAAAGAGGACAGTATAGATGTGTACAGGCAGACGGCGGATGGGCCGAGGCCTTACACGATGCGATCCGATAAGAGTGTAGTGGAATGTTGCAAAATGATTGGCCCGGTTATTGACTGTAAGGGTCGAAAATTAAGAGTTTATTGAATGGGATCATTGAATACTATGGAAAGTGAAATGATTACAGGAATTGACTGATGAGGTGAATAGTACAGATAATGAAATACATATTGGTGTGGTTAATTACGGTTCTATATATTTTACTACTTTGAGGTATCAAACAGATAATCTTATATAGAATCGAAATATCTTGAAATATGTGCTACAGAATGAGGTACTGTGTGGAGTACTATAAATTGGTGAATATAAAAGTACAGAAAAGTGATAAAAAAAGAAGATGACAGCTAACTAGAGTTTTCAGGACCCTTGAGACAAAACTGTGATGGGCGGCCCGTAGTGGATCATGTGTTGTGAGATGCGGGCGAACAATGTTATCGCCGACTCACTAGTAAGGGTAAACCTTGGGGCAAAAGGATCGCCTAGGGGATGCTCGCTGACGGCCGATTCGAACGGGCCGGACTCTTACAAGAAGCTAAATGATAACATGAGTGTAAGGAACTAGGTACGTAAGGGTGCCAAGGTTCAAACCTCGTGGATAATATACTCAAGGGAATTAAGCCTGAATTCATTAAATGAAAATGATTTTAAAGTGAATAACTGTAATAAATTGATTAGCTGTAACATGTGTTGATAACTATTGTACTTACTACAGCTTACTGGAATGAGATTCGTAAGGCTGTAAAGTATGAATAAACAATGAAATCAAGGTAGAGTATGAGTCGAAATGAATCGAATAGTAAATGTCTCTGCTTTGAGAATACACAGTGTAAATGATAGGACATGAGGATGAAATGTCCAAATTAATAAGAAATATGTGATTAAAGAAAGTATCGGATTTGATTTCCGATAGAACTTCCAAAGTCATATAAATTGGAGGAATCGAGATAACATTGACTCCATTTTGAATATGAAATCTGATTCTAAGCTTATATCGGCGAACTTGAAAGCTTAAGAAACCTACACTGGAAAATGAGAGAATAATGAAGTGCACGTGTATAGGGTGATTGATGGAAATAAAGATAGTGAAAAATTGAGATTAATGAAGTTGGCTGCATAAGTGTAAAAGAGAGCAGCATAAATGATTTTAATAAGTAGATGAATCGACATGATATAGTAAATGGTTACTATGTAATAAAGTTCTTATAAGGAACAAGTATTCATCTACATGATGAAATGGACGCTTTATGGATCTGATACGATAAACATGAGGATTTAATAAGACTAGCCTCAGTATAAGGCGTCCTTAGATAAAAGATTAGAGACTGATGTCCATAAGATGATGATTAGAACTCGGAGTGAATTTTACGAGTTCCTATTGAGGTTACGAGGTTAACGATTCACCTTGTAAGGTATATAATCCTAAGGAAATAGGCATCCATACATGAGTAAATTGATGAAATGTTGATAGAGCCTAAAGTACAAATGAAACATGAGCAGCATTGTGGTATAACCCTTAAACTCTTAAAGACTGTGGAATTATGTTAAGATTGGTAACTAAGAGATTTGGCTAGATAGTATCTCCTCCTGAGATATATGATCTCGAGACGACAAGATGACAGTGAACCTGTCTATGATATAGAGATAATAATTGAGATACGAGATTAATGAGTCTAGCTAGATACTACTCCCAGTCTATAAAAGAGTGATGAGACTAGCTGCTCTACTAATGTGATGTAATTAAACAAAGAAGTTAAAGTCGGTAAATGGATAAGTGTAAAGAAAAGATGGTATGCAAGATTTTAAAAGATCTTAGCAGTATAAAATACCATACCACATGAGAAAACCTACTGAAAGTGATTTGTGTTGGTTATCACATAACTGTGGCAAGATGAAAATCAAGCCAGATTTGATAAGTGAAAGTAATGATACTCAAAGGAGTAAAATGAATGACACGTGTTATTTTACTGTCAGTATATAAATGAAAAATGATTATACATATCACCATCGTAACATGATAGAAACGGTGGAAGTATATAGATGATGTGGTGATTAAATATATAAATTGAGGATTCAATTGTAGAATCTAAATTATGAAAAGAGATGTAAAGACCATACTACATGAAAAGAACATGATCGTCTCATGATTTTTGATTGTAAGAGATGATCCATAATAAAGTCTGCAGTGAGATGTCGCCGTGATAAAATGAACATTGTGAACAATAAAGAGTCCAAAAGAGAAATGATGGTATGGAAGTGATTAAAGACTGATGATCTGAATAGAATCACCTTCCATTATCAGACTATTAGATTCTTTAGTGCCATAGTTGAAGTATAAGTGTTAAACAATGTGAATGTGTATGTACAGTTCCAGTGAGCCTTACATGTGATGGGAGTCTCTGAGTTGCCATATGCTTAATGAGAAATAGCAAAAGGCTTGAGATCCCAAGTGTACTGATAGCATCGCTCCATACTGATATATATATACATATATGAGCGTGAGATGTAAACGCTCCATGATGTTGAGAGAGCGTGTGCATGAGATGTATAAGCTACTGGGACGATTACATATAACTGACTGACATATATAATTGATATTTTTAAAATATATCGACTTGGCACTAAGTGAGAAAAATGGATGATGAACAGCATAGAGCAGTTGTAACATGAAAAATATTGTGTATGGACTCTTATATGAAAAGAGTAAAAGTGAATAACTCCTGATTTGAGAAATGAACTTACGGGAGTATAGACATATATGATGAAAGACAGCATGTAGTGGTCTAAAATATTCTTGATGTTGAAAGTGTACTGGCAGTATTATTTGGAGGATGACCTAGAGGTCAAAAGTCGTAAGTATACAGCATATACCACCTTTGGACTTAAGTTAAATTCGGAGGACCGAATTTCTTAAGGTGGGGAGGATGTGATAACCGTAAATTTTCTATTTATTGGAAATTATAAATATTGAAAATAAATGTTGGAGAAAATGAACAGTGGAAATAAATAAATAAAATTATGAGAATCAGAATATTGTGGAAATTCCGAGAATGGAGGAAGTGACGGAATTAAGAAATTCGAGTGAAAGAAATTAAGCGTAGGAAATTAAATAAGGAAAGTAGGGAGATTTAATTTGGATAAATGGAAATCCAAATTAAATAAGAAAATGAGAAATGAAAATAAAATATGTTTATATAATTACAAATTATATAAATGTATTTTGATATAAATACATATGTATTTAAATACCGTATGGTATACAATATATATTAAATATACATTGGTATTTATAAGTATATATATACTATTTGATAAATTTAAATAGTACATATGTATTATTTACAACATTGTATGTATATATATAAGTATATACATATTTGAGAAAATGTAAATATTAAATTACATTAAAGTTTAAAGGTATATATATTGTAAATATAATATATATGGAATTATGACATTTATATAAATATTTATATAAATGTTATTTAATTTTAAGTATGTAAATATACATATATATATATACTAGATATATATTTTGTAATATACAATATATATTATATATAATATATATTGTACTATACTATATATGAAATAATGTATGTGTAATATATAGTATATATATTATATGTATAAAGTATAAAGTATAAAGTATAAAGTATAATATATAATATATAGTATATTATATAAATATACTAAAAAGGGAAATAGAAAACAAACAAAAATATAAAGAAACAGAAAACACAAACAGAATCGGTTTTCCGATTCTGTCTTCCCGAAGTGGCACCGGCCACTGTCGCCGGAGAAGGGAAGAGAGGAGAAGGGAGAAAGAGCCGTCGCCGGCAAAGGAGGAGGAGAAGGAATCGACCGGCGCCGGAAAGGAAAGAGACGGAAGCGAAAACAGGGGAGAAAACACGACGGAAGTCGAGAAGAGGAGAAAACCAGATTTGGCAGTTGCCGGCCAAATCGGCAGCCGCCGCCACAGCCGAAGCATCGGAGGAAGGAGAGGAAAGTGATGGAGGCCACCGGTGAGGTGGGAAACGGCGGAGGAAGGCCGACTGAGGAGGAGAAGAAACCGAGGCAAAACCGAGTAGATCCGCTGTCGTGCCGTCGATACTGGATGAACAGAGGCCAGATCCAGACTCGCTGTGGTGCCGGTCAGCTGCTGAGCCACCGAACCGCCAGAGAACCGGCGAGGAAAGAGGCAGACCGGTCCGGCTGGAAAAGAAAGAAAAGGAAAAAGAAAAAGAAAAAGAAAAGGAAAAAAAGAAAAAGAAAAGAAAAGAAAAGGAAGAAAAAGAAGAAAGAGAAAAAAAATTCCGGGAATTTGAAAAATTCCTGAGAATTCGAAAATTACGAAAAATCCCGAGAATTACCGGAATCGAAAATATCTTCGATGACCGAGCCAATGGAATCGGACGAGGCGAACACGGGCGCGACCTTCGAGAGGCAGTCGTCGACTCGAAACAGGTAAGGGATACATGTGCCTCTTGTAAGGATATTCGGTCACATGTTTTAAATTATGCATTTAATTTATAAATGTAATTTATAATGATTAGTTTTGAAATTTGTGGTGATTTATCGGTTTCAAATGTGGTGAAATACCAGTTGAAAAATATAAACTGTATTTTCCGTGCAGGAAGCTAGCCAAAACGACAGCCGTTATACTGCCGAAAAATTATCGAATAATTACTGTAATTTACCAAAAATCACAAAAAATCATAATAAATGATTTGATTTCATATGAAACGATTTTCAGGTATGAAAATCGAGAAATTAAGTAAATTTCATAAAACATGAATATAATGATATTTGATTTTAAAATATTCATGTTTTTGAGTATGGTGAAAAAGAAATCACCGAAAATTCACCGGTAGGTGATATTTCATGTGAAACGAGATGAAAATGAAAAAGAGACCGAAGTGAATATTTTTATAAATATTCTTAAATATTCACTTGATTTAATATAAAACCTTTATGGTTTTAATTGTGAGATAAATAATTATAAAAATTCCATAAAGGTTAAGAAATGATGGAAAACTATGATTTCGAGACTAGAGGTCTCTACGCGAGTTTTAGAAAGAAACATGGTTACGGGATTTATGAATTTGGAAAAATAAATATTTTATTTTTCATAAATGATTGAAAAACCATGTTTTCAAGTGAAAGCACGAAAAAGCGTGCATACGTGTTTTACGGTGGATAGTTTTGCCTTTTTATATGTTACATTTATGATTTTGCAAATTGTTTCACCATGAGAAAAACACGATTTATACCTTCATGAAATATTTTGAGAAATATTATTTAAATTATAAATTTCATAAAGGTGATGATTTTATTACATGTGAGCCTTATGGATATTTGTGAAATATTTCGATTTATTGTATTTAAAATCCATAAAGGCTATGGTACGGTTTATACTGTTTTGAGACTTAGGCCCCAAGTTTCATGCATCACACTTATACTGTTACTGTCACGTGGCTGATAGACCTGCAAGTCATCAGCGTCCCGGATGTCACCTGGCAAGTGTACACCGAGGACACCATATAGATCTTGGCCATATATCTCACTGTTATACTGTTACTGTGTCCCTTCGGGAATGATGATTACTGGTCCATTATTGGACAATGATAGCATGATTTAATTGTAGGATGATGCCTAGTCTCACATACTGTTACTATTTACTGAAATGATTCACAGAATCCTATTTATTGTACTGTACTGTACTGTTTACTGTTCTGAACTACTGTTTACTGTTACTGATGGAAAAAAAACTGTACTAAAACACTGTTTACTGAAATGGTAGCCACTGATTACTGTTTTACTGAAGAAAAGGCTACCATTTACTGTTTACTGAACTGAAAGCTACCGTATACTATTTACTAAATGGGTAGCTACTGCTTACTGTTACTGATTGAACCGTATCGAGATACTGTTTTACTGAATACTGAATATACTATTTTACTGAACTGTACGATACGGTTACTGATTTAAAAAGAGAAATAAATGTTTATTCTAAAAGAATAACATAAGAATTATTTCTAAGATAAAAATAATCACAAAAGTACTTATCCAATGATTGGATATTTGCGAACCACCGTACTGTCACGTGTTTTACTGTACTAAAGAGAAGAGAAGTAAACTACTATTTTTATTACTGAACTACCATGTGTTTTAAAGTATACTGGACGTGAAAAGAAATAGTGGTTTACTCCATGGAAAAAACGAAAATTATATCATTTTGAAAATAACGAAAATAGTACTCTCTACAGTTGCTTCTAGGTTCCGAAACAAGTCAGGTATTTCAAAATACCTGCCTTACTCTATCTGGATCCCTAGCCGACTGTAGTATCCTTCCTACATGTGTGCCTAGAGCCAACTAGGAAGATTTTGAAGAAAATGAAAAATTATTTTCAGCATATAGATAGCTGAATATCAAGTGTGACATATAACTCTCTTACTGAGCCGTGGTTTACTCACTCCCCAATTTTAACATTTCAGGTTTTGATGATGGTGAGACCCAATATTTGTGGATTACGGCTGCACATAATGGACAATGTGACAGACTGACTAAGATATATCAGGTACGATCATTTATTTTCTGTATTTAGACATGTATACAATACTACATATTTGTAATTAAGATGGGGGATGTGTATAATGTTAACAATATTTTATTAAATTGTTTAACATCAAGTGTAAAGTGAAGTATCACAGACAGCCCAACCGGATAAATTGTGTAAAATAAGGTGAAAAATATGGTAACGGATCGTTTCATTTATATAAAATAAGTATAAAATTTCCGA
Source organism: Heritiera fomes (assembly GCA_032173925.1). Lineage (NCBI taxonomy): Eukaryota > Viridiplantae > Streptophyta > Magnoliopsida > Malvales > Malvaceae > Heritiera > Heritiera fomes. The sequence goes on from JAPDPM010000010.1 coordinate 19,698,897, forward strand.
TAAGTAATGAAATTAACTGTTAAATAAAATTTTATTTTAATAATTAACCTAAAAAGAAATTTCATATAATGATTTTCTAAAAGTTCCTAAGTGAGGGACTTTATTTTACCAAAAGTGTGGGAGAGATTTTAAAATATTAAAATAAAAAAAGTAAAATATTTAAAGTTAGGATTTAAGATGAAGTAAAATTCTTATAGCAAAAATATTAAAATTAACTCCGACGACTGAGCTTTTTCAAGAGAATGAATGGTTTTCTAGAATGATTTTGAGGTGAGTGAATTTTTTAAATTATATCAAAAGTGTCAGAAAATATTTAAGAAAAATTCTAAACACTTAATAAATGAAAAAATAAAAATAAAATAATAAAGATTAAAAGAACATCTTAGTTTAGACCTTCCAATATAACATACGATTAATTGGTATCGTCTATCCGACAGGCATTGTGAGGGTGTTAATTCCTCTCTCACACATAACCATACTCCCGAACCTAACTTTAGAACGTAGACTAAGTTTTATCCTTAGAGTCAAATAAGATGCCAATCATACCTAGGAAAAAAGATTGATGGTGACTCCAAAACTATAACATCTGGAATTATGAAATTCTGAACTAACGTTTTCCTTTTCACTTCTATCTTTCTTATTCAATCATTCGGTATCAATAGATTTGCATTCGGTACCGATGTAAGTTTCTTTTACTATTCCTGTTACAATTAACCTTTATACCATTAAATTAATTAAAGCATAAATAATAATTAAGAAATTAGAATAAAATCTATTAAATAATATTTATAAATCTGTTTACAACAATTTGGAGTAATTTACATCTTACTATTTCAAGTACTTTCATAAATTTCACAATTACAGTATTTACATCCCATCACAAATACATTTGCTGTGCATTTATAAATCCGAATATAAATATAAATCTTCACATGCACCTGGTCACTGAGTACTTTAAACTTCTAGTAATTTTCTTCGACTAACTTATCGCATCGGTCGACGCATACTCTAACAATGCTATCTAGGATGGTGAGTAATGGGGTGAGCTTTGGGGAAAACCCAATAAGAAACATATATAAAAGTGCGTACTATATGCAGATAAATAAAAATCATTTATTTTAATAATTATGAAAAGGCACATTAAATATAAATATTAAAATATATAACATTTAATTTCCTAATAGCTCATTAGGGGATGTTATAGGAAGGATACTATAGTCGGCTAGGTAACCGGATGGAGTATGGGAGGTATTTTAGAATACCTTTTGTGTCTTGGTCCTTAGTTGCAACTATAGGGAGTGACAGTTAATAATGAATGACTAAACAGTATAATTTACTCTTAAATCATTTTAAAAATCATTTTATGCAGTAATGCAATATGTAAATAATTTACATCGATCAGTTCAATAAAACAATTCAATGTAAAATCCAATAACAATTCAATAAACAGTTCAATGTGAAAATCCATTAACCGTTCAATAAACAGTTCAATACTAGTAAGTAGTTTAATATCAATAAACAGTTTAGTAGGCAGTGCAGTAATTAGTCCAGTATCAGTAAACAATTGAATATCAGTAAACAATTCAGTTTGATAAAACAATACAGTACAATGGAGACAGTCACATCCAATAGAATCATGCACGATATAGTATCCTCGGAGGGACGAAACAGTATCCCTGTGGGGACGAAACAGTAACGAATGGCTATTGTTAAACAGTGCACACAGTTCACCTTGGTCAGGTGCTCACTGTGGAAACTTATGAGTTTGACCATAATTCCCACAGTCATATATAGTAAACCTACAGACTGATCAGATTTCACAGTCATATAATAGTATGCATGATCACTAAAGTACGATTGTCTCAGAACATTTTCATAAATCATTCCATTCAACAATAGAAATCATTTCAAATAGCAATTATCTTTAGTCAATCCTTAATCGTGAAAAATTACAATTTATGCAATTTACACATTCTATGTAAATCATCTTATGTAAAACATTTAATTTAAATCATTTCATGCAAACCAATTCATATAAATCAATTCATGTCGAGCAATGCATGTAAATTATTTCCTGTAAATCAATGCATGTAAATCATATTATATAAAACAATAATAATAAAAAATATATATTTCGTGTAAATAAAATTATATTTCGACTTGTATGAAAGTAAAATAAATTTCTAATCTTTTGTTTAAGAGAATTGGCTGCAGATCATTTATGATTTAATTTCCAAGAATTTACGATACAAATAAAACGTTTCTAATGCAACTCCCATACATGTTCCTTACCTCTACTTTCATGCAGCATAAAATCCGATAGTGTCAATTATGCCTCTTTATTTCTCGTACTCTGCACTGCACAATAATTCTAAATTATATTCAAAATTTCATATTATATTTCTAATAAATATTCCATAATTTTCTATTTTCTATTTATCATTCTTAATAATTAATTTATTTTATTTTACAATTAAATTCCATTCTTCCTCTAAATCCCATATCACTAATAATTCATATTTTAACTCTATTAATTATTCTATAAATCAATTTTTCTATTAATTCTTATTTTCTATTTTATCACTTTTCATGGTAAATTTTATTTCCTAATTCATATTTTACAAATGATGTTTATTGATTTTTAATATCAATTCCACCATTTGCTTATATTAAATTTACTTCCCTTTACTAATTTCAACAATTAATTACAATTAAATTACATTCTTCTTCTAATCCAATTTTTACCAATAATTTTATTAATCCTAAATTCATTACCTTCTACTTTATTAATTTCAACAATTCACTTATTTAATTTCCTATTAATTGCTATAATATGGGTATTTTTAATTTTACAATCTTTTTTGTGAATTTAATTTCACTAAGAACCTTATTAGCCTTTTTAATTTATTCTTAACTAGTATCTATGAGATTCCATATGGAAATCCCATGCTTTATGATTTAGTCAAACATTCTTTATTAAATTTTACTTGTTATTTTAAATTCTAATTTATAATTAATCTTTGTTCATTGTTCAAATTAAGCCCATAACTAATCTATGTGCAAATTATTCCAACATTATCTGTGAGATCCGATTCTACTGTACTGTACATGTAATATGTAATTAATTTTTGAGAAAAAAATTTTGTGCTAAGTGATTATAAGTGAAAGTGTGATGTGAGCCCCCCTTATTTTTAATGTATTCGGATGGGCTCGAGACTGAAAATGCTAAGTACAGTGGTGTAATAAAATATAATATGATGATTTTGAGGTTTAAAATCATTGAATTATATTATTATGAATTTTTCTGAATTATTTGGTGAAGTTGGAAAACAAATTAGAAAATGACGGATACGTCTCGAGGGCATTTTTGTAAATTATGCCCAAACTAAAATGAATTTGGATGAAGTAAAAATATCATGATATTCTACATAAAAAGGAGAATAAAATAGTGTCAAGAGAATTATTGAAAAGGTGGTGAAGTGAGAAAAATTTGTTGGCGGGTCACGGGGGTAAAATCGTAATTTCTTACTATCTGTGCACCGTGCATCAACGAAACCACTTTCAATCATCAAGATATGTTTAATATGACCATTTGGAATTAGAATCTGAAAATTGGGAGTGCTTTTACACAATTTTTATGCCAACAAGACCGTAAGGACAAAATGATCATTTAAGATGAGATTGGTCAAATTGATCAAAGATTGATCAAACATCGACCTAAATAAATTAAATTTAATTAAAATAAAAAGTTAAAATCTGGAAATTGGGGAAAAATAAAATATTACATGGCATATGTGCAAATAAAAGGGAGTTTGAGGAGAATTTTTATAGTGGACCATGTGGCAAAATGCAATTGGATGAAATGTTAAATAAAGATAACCAATTTAGCAGAAAATTTATCTCCCTCACCGACTTCATCTTGCTGTTCTGGTCTGCTGCACATTTTCCTCTCGTTTCTCTCTTTGCTCCTCATGTTTTCTTCCAATTTTCCTAGTAAATTCGTTTCTTTCCTTTACTCATCCATCAAGCCATCTCAACAAACTTTGTTCTTCATTTTTAAGAGCTGATTTCAGCTAGGACGGCGTGGACAGAACCCAACGTGGGAGAAGGGTATGGCCACGGGACTGTTCGGTTATGGCTTAAGGTGAGTAGTGAACGATTTTTGTTCAATTTTAGTTGATAAGTTGATAGTTTAAGGCATGAATAGCATGTTCATGACTTTAAAAATGAAACAAAAATCAGATATATATTCCCCTGAAGGTTCGGCCATGCATGGAAAAATGGAGAAATTGTGATGGTTTTGATGTTTGTTAAGTAGGAATAATTTGTAGATGATCAATAAAATTAGTTGGGACTTGAAATTGAATGATAAATGGAAAACCCAGCTAAGTGGCGTGAATGGAGAAGGTTTAGAGGCAAAACAGGGCAGTCACGATAATGAAGAAATATTCTTGAATTTAACATGTTTGATGGAATTTTTAAGTGAATAAATGATATATGTAAAGATGGAAATGAACAATAAAAACCTTGAAGACCAATTGATTTCTAGCTTACAGGAAATGAAGCAAAACTGATGGTGGCGTGAATGATGATTATGGCCTGCTGTAGCATGGTTTTACATTGATGATGATGCTATTATGAATTTTAGATGTTTGATGAAAATACTAAAAGAGTAAAAATAATTATAAGAAAACAAGTGAGAAAGGAATAAGTGAAAAATAAGAGGAAGAGGACTTGATGAGTTGCCGGCAGTAGAAGAAAGAAATGAACTAGAAAAGAAAAGAAAATAGAAAAGAAAAGAAAAGAGAAGAAAAATATAAATGCAATTTTCAATAAAATAGTAAATCTAAAATTTATATAATGATAAATTAAGAGTTATTGTAAAGTTAAAAGTGGGAGAAGAATGAATTAATTTTGAGATCAATTGGAGTACATTTCTTAATATGAAATGTTGAATTTGATGGTTGATGAGTAAGAAAATAATGTGGGAAAAAAATTCTACATTAATCAATTGTGGAATTTTATATTAATAATGAGTAATGGTCATTTATAAAATTTGAATTGAAAATTGATATAAATAAATATAAGAATGAAATTTGGCCACAATATGGAATAGGTGAATGAGAGTGAAAATTTTAGATGTGTGGTGATGTTGGATGAATACATGAAATGAATATATGAAGTGAATAAAGAGTGTTTAGAATATTGGAAATAGAAAAGAAAGAGATTTGGAAAAATGGTACAGTCGACCAAGGTATTATACAAGGAATGTTTATAGTAGTTTACATTATACTACCAGTAAAATTTATACTGCAAAATAATTGCAGTGTCTAATATGGCTACATAAAGACATAAGTAATAGCTTAAAAAAATAAGTATTTATTAAGCTAATAATTTTAGTGGAATTATCTGCCGCTCGGGAATAATGAATTTCAAGTGGTGCATTACGCTATACAGGTAAGGGATGCATGTGTAACCTGTAGCGATATTTAGAATGCATATTTGTTATGCAAATAATTTATTATGAATATTCTTGAAATGAATTACATAAAAATCTGTGGAATTGAGGCTGTTTGCTATATATGGAACTGCATTTAATTTGCAGGAGGGCTAGGATAATAGCAGTCGTTATGTTACTGAAAATTTTTAGAATATTTTTTAAAAATACTAGAAAATATTTAATTACATGATTTGATGAATTCCTAGCCTTAAAAATGAGAAATTTATTATTTTTCATAAAACGTGAATATACCGAAAAATATTGTTTAAATATTCATGTTGCCATTTGGCTGAAAGTGAGAATACAGAATATTCTTCTTACATGTTTTACACCATATGATATGGTTTATGAGATGAAAAGATGGAAAGTGAATATTTTATAAATTATTTTTCATAAATATTCACTTTATGATTTAATAAAATCCTTTATGGACTGATTGAAGATTTATTGCTTTTTTTTATTTCCATAAAGGTGATATGATTATGAAATTATTGTTTTGAGACTACTTGGCTCTATATCATACTGATATGTGATATGTGATACGTGATATGTGACATGTGATATATATTTAGTCCCAGTTGACACTTGATCAGTGTTTGATTGATGACTACCCTAGATTATGGTCATAGATCTAACATGATTATTATTGCCCTACGGAGTATTCGCTTCCTAGCATAATATATATTCTGGGTGATGCCTTAGTCTCCACTTTTATGACATATGAATGATATGTGACATGGAAAATGTGTTTAAATGAAAAAGTATATGAATATGTGTTTATATGAAAAGGAAATGATTTCTAACAATTTACTGTGCTACATGGAGCACTTTACTGTTATGATTGATACAGTAACATGTGAAATGGTTTAAATGAGAATTATGGTTTATTTAAACTAATATTCTTTTTTAAAGAATATATGAATATTAGTTTATTTGTTTAAATGCTTTATTTTATAAAAGCGTTATTTTGAAAGGAATATGAAATGATATGGAAAAAGGGATTGATTACAACAACAATAATTACTACTTATAGTAGTTTCTAGGTTTTAGGACAATACAGGTATTTCAAAATACCTTCTTTACTTCATCTGGATCCCTAGTCGACTATAGTATCCTTCTTATAGCGGTTCTTAGAGCACCTATAGAAAAATAAAGATTTTAATGCATATAGGTTTTGGGATATCTAGTTTTGCATACAAATCACTTACTGAGTTGTGGTTTGTTCACTCTTTTATTCTAACATCTACAGAGTACTTTCAGTGACAGCGTGATTTGCATCTAGGGATTATTGGTTGTGCATATAGTGCCTTGATGTAGCGAGCTTATATCCTGAAGGTATAATAATTTATTTTATATCTTCAGACATTTTTTACAGTACTACAATGTTGTAAAATAAACAGGAGATGTAAATGATAAATAAATTACAATTTGTTAAACAGTTACTATATACGGAAAAAGGAAAGTAAGGTATCACAGACAGCCCAACCATATTAAATGTGTGGGAAAACGTGAAATAATGTAGTCATGGGATGTGATATTATCTCTTCTCTTCCATAGCTTCATGTCATCTCATACTCTAATTTATCTTCTCTCCAAATCTAACTCCATTAATAATTTGTTAACTTAAATTCATTATTCTCTACTCATTAATTTATGAAATTTTTGCATGGAATTTCTTCCTTTTTAACTTGGCCAATTTCGTACTTACCCAAATCTTACTCTTTTTCCTATTTTGGCTTTACAATTAATTTTAATAAAGTATTATATAATTTTATTATTACATTAACATTTTTCTTTTCTTTTCTGTTTTATTTTATTTTCTTTTCTTTTCTGTTTCCTTTTCTTGTCTTTTCTGGTTTTCCTTTTTATTGCCGGCAGCTTCACATTGTTCCTTCCATGGCCGGCAGCCTCACCTTACCTCTTCATAACAATTTTTTTTTATTTGTTCTTCTTCTAAATCTTGTCTTGTAACTACTCTTACTTAGGATTTTCATCAAACACTATTAGTTCATCAAATTCATCATCATCGTTTCAGCCATACCTGGTCGGTTATTCCCAGCCTTCACGCCAACTTTGCTGTTTTGAACAATCATCACGATAAACCATTTCCAATCAAGTACCCTCATTATCTACTTCTAAATCTTACCCAAAATACAGTAAAATCAACATGATTCCAACTATTTTCTTATCATGGCCGAACCTTCTATGATGTCATACTCTTATTTTTGTTTCAATCCGAGACCATAATCATACTTTTCATGCACAAATCAACCAAAACTATAGCTAAAATTTGAAGAAACATCACCACGTCACTTACCCTGCTCCAACCAAACAGTCCAGCCACCAATCCAACCTCCCAACGTTAGATTTTGTCCACCATATTGCAGCCTTAAACAGCTCTTGAGATGACAAATCATGTTGGTGAAGGAAGCTTAAGGAATTAAATGAAGAAAGAGAATGAATTCCCAAGGTATAGGTGGAGAGACGTGATGAAGAAGAGGAGAATTACAACAGCAAACAGAAACAGAGTGAGTTGGTGATGGAGGCCGGAAGAAATGACTGAGTTTAGTGTTATTTGTCTTCTTTTATTATCATCTCATCCAATGAAAATTTGCCACCTATTTAAAAATCAAAATTCCCCTTTATATTTACATTTATGCCATAATAAATATCTATTAAATTTTTATTTCAGATTTTAAATTTTATTTTCAAATTTTTAATTTTATTTTAATTAAATTTAATTTATTTAAGACAAATTTAATCAAATATTGACTATGTAAAGACCCCGCCCGTTCTTTGGCCATCGATGAGCATCCCCTATGCGATCACACACGCCCTAGGTTTATCTTTACACGTGAGGTTGGCGGTCGCCCACACTCACACGTATTATCCACTTTGACAGTCGCCCACCTCACGGCTTTATCTCAAGGGGCATGAAGAACTCAGGATAATCCCTCAAGCGCGTTTCTAAGGCTCGAACCCTGGTACTCTTAAATACCCAAGCCTTACACTCATCATACCATTGAGACAAGTGATGTGACAATCCTAAACTCATTAAGCTCGATTAAGTTAAATTTTGCATTGCGAGCTAATTTAACTTACTTTTAAAAAAATTTCGACAAATCAAATCAAAGACAATACGCACGAAGGATCAAAGTGGAGTTTGGGACAATTCCGAAAACAAAGGATAAAATGGTAATTTCATACCTCGGGATTAAATTGGTAGTGAGAGTGATTAGACGAGATAGTGGGAAATACCATATAATTTAACTAAGTAATTGATTTATATATATACACACACATATTTGATTATATATAATTTAGCAAGGTAGTGGAAATATGAGTCACCACTACATGGTTAGTCATTAAATAAGGTAAACACAAGTGGAAATTAAAAGAGGGAGAGAACACACGTGAGGCCTCTTGTGTTTTGCCATCCTTGTGATTAACGAAAAAAAATATTGATGAAGAAAACAGGCAACCAAAATTAGGGAAAATGCTAGAGAGCAAATCGTGAAGGAAAGTGTGTGACTCTTGCAAACTCACGTGATTTATTGAGGGCATTAAACAAGGATCTTGATGATAGATTATGAGAAGGCACGGGTTTGAGGAGGAATAGAGTGGAGAAGAAAAAAATGAATATGCATTTGAAAATTGGTGAAGGAATAGCAAGGAACCAAGGAGGCAAATAAAGCTTGGCTCTCGGTTTCAGGAATTAGGTAAGGAAAATTATTCCTTTTCATCCTTCCATGTACAACCTTCATAAAATTAGTGCTCATGTATGGTTGCATATAGGTTGTGAGGTAGATAACGACAAGCAGTAAAGTAGAGCTCATGGGTTGAAGGAAATTAGAAGGAAGCTAGTAAATTCTTAGCTAAACCAAGAGGTAAGTGGAAGAAATGAGAAGGGTTGTTCATGATTGGTGGCTGCATGAATTGAGGGATTAGAACCCAAACTGAAGCAAACTGATTTTTGGGGCTTTTCGGCCAAGACAGCAAAGGTAATAAATTAAGGTGATTCATTACATTTTGGTGAAATTAAATTATGAAAGCAGAATGTAATATGATCACAGGATTAATATTTATGTGTCTAGGCATAATAGCAAAGAAAGCTATGAGGAAGTGGTCTGGGCTGTTTCAATAAAATTCTTGGTTTTGCTCAATTGAAGGGGTAAGGTTCTAACTTTATAAAATTTGTTTGTTAAGTATGGCAATGAAATTACAATAAATTGAATCAGATGGCTGTTGTATGGATGAAGGATTAATTGAATTCCAACTTGATGTTCAAATCTGGAATTGATGTTCTATTTTGGTTTTAATTAAAACATTCAGTTTAATTGTTATACAGGGAGAAAAATTCTGAAAAACTTATGGTAGATGGCCCTTTTAGTTAGGAGAAAGTCTGTTTTGGAATTTCTTAATTTGAATTTCTATAACTTGAGATATATACAAATGAGTGTAGGGTACTCTATCCAGAAACGTGAATCATGGTTCTGACTTTGAAAAATTGTAAAAAATAGCCTAACTTGAATTAGGTTGCAAGTCTTTCATTTCTAGAAAGGTAACTAAGTTAGGATTGGGATGGTTCTGGGTTTGCACCAATTGGATATGCCTATAATTAAATATGAGGCATTTTGTGCAAGTGGGTCAGTGTTATACTGTGTCAGAAAACGACTGAACATAGTGAAACTTTGAAAAATTGCTGGTGTTGATCTAGAAAGAGTTAAATTATAAGCCATACACTTCCAAATAGGGATTTAGGCTAGGTTTCATACAGAATTTACGGTTCGAAAGTCGGACTCTAAACTTTTTGAATAAGGCCAGAATAGTGTTAAAAGGTCATAATTAAATGTGAACAGCAGGGTCAAACAGTAACTTCTATTGCTTGACAAAAATTGAGCTAGAATGACTAACACAAATTCAGGAAACTAATACATCATTTAATTCTTATTTGTAGCTAATCGTCAAGCTACATAGCAATTCACGCGAAATTAGAAAATGTGGGCCCAGTAGTGCAATTGACGTATATAAGAGTAAGTGGAACTATAAGTAGAAATTGCATGATTTGAAATATTTTATAAGTTCCTGTTTCGATCATGCTTTGATTCCTTGATTTTTATGCAAAGTGTGCTTAATTGATTTATGTCATGATTTATTTAAGAGGACATGACAAACTTGTAAAATAGTTACCCTGGTGTTTATTTGAGATGCTCGTATGCCTGTAGAGTTTTGATTTATAAACTAGTGATGCATCGTACTTTAAAAGAAATAAAATTAATTTTAGCATGCTTTTCCCATACTTAGCTGAACGTGATGTTTTATATAAATTTTTATATGAATTTAAAGGCTAAGAGAGGGCTAATAGGGTTTTGAGATAAATGATATGTTTCTAGCACACTATGATTTTCCATCGTGGTCCGAGTAGTGTTGGGATTGGATCCCTTCACGGTGATTTGGTGAGGATAGCACTTTTAAATTACTAGAGCAAGTATTAGGTTTGGTCTTGCCGTAAGAGGATCTGTATATGGTTTGGCCCTACCGCAAGAGGATCGGTATTTATTGTCAGGTACCGTCTAATCAACGGCCTGGCGAATTTGTGTGCACATAAGTAGGTTCCTAGAGAGGGACAATTCCTAGAAAGGAACGAGTAGGTTCACTGATAGCACTGTAGTGATCCGGGGATGATGATATGAGCTCTAGGCATGAGACAAATTGGTGCAACCTCAAACTTTTACATATATGCCAGACTTGTTTCTTGAAACGATGTTTTAGTATGTTTTTGAAATTTATGATTTATATGATTTATAAGTGCACATACGGCTATGTTATTTCTGATGATTGCATAGTGGACTTTAAATGTTATGATTGTGGACCATGATTAACTGATTGCATGTCCAATAATTTACAATACCATTTATAACATATGACTTCTAAAGAACTGCATAGTGTTCTTATTGTGATTTTTGACATGCAAGGTTTTATAAAAGCATTATTGACTCAGATTTGATTTTTACTGTTTATATTTTTCCTTACTAAGCCTCCCAAGCTCACCCCTCTACCTTTCCTCACAGATTAGCTCGTGATAGTCCTGGTGGACTACAGTTGGGTCGATACTCCGCGACGCTTAGTAGCTAGCTTGATGTATCGATAGCGGCATTATATTTAGTTTGTACATATATGTATATATACAGAGATTATGCAGTCATGCACAGTGTAGTAGTTGTATATAGGTCGAGCATGTGGGATGTATGATGATGTTATAGTTTCATCAGCTACGATATGCCTTTAGGTGAATATATTGTGGTTGGAGTTGCATATTTGTTGTGTTTATCATTGATATGTTTCTAAAATATACATTTTTTAAAGTATTTTATTACATCAATTTTGCTTGAATTTTGGAATTTTAATGTGATTTCTTCCTAATTTAATTAAATTGTCTTTATGTGTAGGAACTTTGAGAATAATGAGGAAATCAAGAAAATGGCAAGAAAATCAAGGAAGAATGCCCGTAATTGGTGTTTGAGCCTTAAACCCGAACCATAACCTTAAATCCCTACACTTATCCATCTTTCAAACTCTAAGCCTTGGTCTTTTAAATCCTAAAAATATATAAAAAAAATAATAATAGTTATACCCCTAAACCTATCTTTAAAACCTTACACCATTTAAGTCTTTTATAAAAAAAAACCTTTATTTTTAACCTTTTTAATCTTATACTTGCTACCAAAAATCTCCAACACCCAAAGCCCATTGGACTACATGTCAAACCAAACCCAAACCAGCATTGTTACTTGCATTCTTGGCCAAAGAGGATAGGGCAGCCCGTGGATGCTAGTGGCAAAAAGTCCTTGAAGTAGCCCTAATTAAAAGAGAGAAAGTGGCTGCAAAGAGAGGCGTGAAGAAGGGGGTGGCTCGTGACAGGAGACCATCTTCTTCAACATTTATGGCCAATTTCGTTACTGCTTTCTTTAGTTAGGATAGTGGTTTTATGCTTGTAATTTTCAGTCATAGAATAAACTTAAAGAAGAGTGGTGGAGAGGAGGTTGGAGTGACAACGGCTTCTCCTTCTTCATTGTTGAGTCTTTAGTTGTTCTTTTGTCTTTAAGCTTTCGGTTCTTTTTAGAATTTTTTTTACTTTATATTTCCATTAGAACTAAGTTCATTTCTATTTATAATATTTCAGTTCTTCATTGATTTCTCTCTTTACTCTGCTTTTCAATTATTTCACTAGAGTACATTCTTATTAATTTTTGTTTTAGTTTCTGTTCCGTTCTGTGTTTCTGCAACTCTCTTTTCTGCTTCATTTATCTCGTTTACTGATTGTTAGACGAGAGAAGAATGTGTGAGAACGTGTGAGGTTGCTGGACAAGTTGAAGGTTATAGAGGGGCGAAGCGTGAAAGGAAGCAAGGTTCCTGCGTTTCTGTGTGAGATTGCGTGGATTGTTGAAGGAGCTGCTGTGTTGTCGCCGTTGCATCTAGGCTGCTTGCGTGAAACAACTACCGCCTGGCGTGGTTTGCAGCGGCTGGAGAGGAGGCTGGTGATAGCAGCAGAATCCCATCATCTTTTCTATTTTTAATTGCTCTTTCTCTTTTCGGTTTCTCTAGAGTTTTCTCCTCGTCTTGGTTTTAAATTCAGATTCGGTTTCCAGCAAAGAAAAGGAAGAGGGCTGTGTGACAGGCTACCATCTTCTTGCTTTATTTTTCTTCATACACTGCTCGGTTTCTTGTTCTTTTATTTTGCATGTATTTCTTACTGCTAGTTTTCTGAAATTTATTTTATTGAATCTCTTTCCTTTATTCATGGCTCCTGTTTGACGGATTGTTGCACATGCTGGTTCTTAGTTGCCGTCCAACGCCTTGGTCTGCGTGGGCTGCTCGTGTTGATGGCTATGCAGGATTGGCACTGAAACTGCTGCTTGTTTTCTAGTTTGCTGCAGCTTGAGATGTGAGCAGCTGGCTATTCTTGCAAGGCTGTGTGGCGTGGCTATCCTTGGTAATGCATGGAAGTAGGAGCTGGCATGTGTGCAGAGGTCAGACGTGCGTGGCATGAACAGAGTTGCAGGGAGAGGTGGCGCAGACCTGAAGTGTGGCTGCTTGTGGCTTACGGTTTTTAGGCTTTCCTTGGTTTTGAGTTATAAGTTTTATTAATTAGTATTTTAAATATATTAATTTAATAGTTGTTATTATGTTAGTTTCTTTTGTTAGGTTTTTAATTTCTTAATTTCTTATCTTATTAGTTTAATAATGGTTTACTTTAGTTTAATTAATATTCCTTAGATATTTAGTTATAAAATTTTTAATTTTGCAGTTTAGGTAAGTTTAGATTAAATTTATTAGTTTCACTTATTATTTTATGAGTTAATTAAATTTCAGTTTTTTTAATTAAGCTTTTAGTACTTTATTTTATTTTATTAAGATTTTATTTTATTTTATTAGTTTCATTATTATTTTTATTTTTTAGTTTATTTTTATTTTTTTATTTTAGTTTCATGCATGTTTAGTTATGTTTTATTCAAGGCATTTTAATAGTTAGTTTTAAAAATTACATATTACTTGAATAAATTTAAGTGTGACCAATTTTAGTACTTAGCTAAATAACCTATTCAATCCTCGTGGGAACGATACTCTACTCACTCTTTATTACTTGTCGCGACCCGTGCCCTTGTGATATAGGTTTTAGACGCAACAATCATGCAGGAGGATTAGGTTAGTAATAAGCCTTATGCTGCTGGATTTTTTTAGAAATCTATGACTTGACGAATCCAAATTATAACTATTTATTAAAACAAGCTTGAGTTGATGCCTATACTATACACACTCAAACAGTATAGCCAAGGATTCAAACAATTAAGGAAAAAAAAATTTTGGCCCTAATTTCTACTTTCGTAGAACAAAGTGATGTATTGGGTTGTGATAGACTATTTGACCAGCCCCAATGTTAAAAGACCATTATACCCTTGTATAATTTCACTATTTTCATTTATGTCGTATAAATAATTTAATAATTTAAAATTCACATTTAATATTTTATTTTTATTAATTTCTATTTATTTGGGTCGAACATGGTCAATTGTTGGCTCCCAAGGTGATTTGACCAAGTAGGGGTAGTGAAATTATCAAATTACCCCTATACGAATGTTTTCGGTTTCGTTCGCGCTGTTTTTAGCACTTTCGCGTAATTCAATCGACGGGTTGGATCCACGTGAAACTTTTTTACGCAAGGATCATCTTATGACAGTCGGTGGGTTCAAAGTCAATTTGGTTTGACTATTATTCAGAAAAATTATTCCAAGGTATGGACATGATCGTCATTTTCGAATTTGTTGCACATAAACCAAGGTATGCTCATCTTAAAGAATTTGGGAAGATGGTCTTCATGGACTTTAACTATTTCGGTCCCAATTTTAATATTTTGCCACTTTAGAAAGCATTCGGGTTATGGATTGTCTTGTGAAGCCAACTTGACAATTTTCTCGATAACAGCACCATATATGAAAATTAATTTCCATAATTTTATTTAATATTCTTGTTCAACACTTCCAATAGGTATAAAAAGAATAGAGAAATTCGGGCTCTCACATCCTTCCCACCTTTGAGGAATTTGGTCCTCCAAATTCAACACACGTACTTCTGTGATTCAATACCTTAAAACTTATCAGTTTCCATACCTACTCTTAGTAGTCAATCTCTTTACTCATTCATATCAATATTCTCATTCAAGGTGTACAGCATTTATTATCAATTCTCTTACCTTTATTAATTCAAGGTGGACAGATGGGGCACTTTATCAGGAATTGTCCGATGCTTAGGGAGTCAGCTGCTTCTACTATTCCTCCTGCATTACCTTAGATAGCAGCACCGACAGCTACGAGTGAGCCGGAGAAGGTGACACCCTCACAGCCTAGGCGGGCGACAGCCGCAGAGAAGGGAAAGAAGGTTGTGACTCAGGGTCAGGTGTACGTGATGGATCAGGTGTACGTGATGGATCAGGAGACTGCCAACGCCTCTATCGATGTGATTAAAGGTAAAGTTTATCTCTTTGATATTCCCGTAATTTCTTTATTTGATCCGGGTTCTACCTATTGATTCTTATTGCCTACATGTGCTAACAGGACCCCAGTAGAGCCGGAGTTGTTAGGGTATACCTTGCAAGTGAATACCCCTTTTAAAGATTTCCAAATGACAGATATTGTATGTAGGAATTGTAAATTGACTATAGGAGAGAAGGTTATGACAGCTAACCTAATTTTGTTGAATATATATGATTTTGACATCATTTTAGGTATGGATAGGTTAACTGTGAACCATGTTAGTTTGGATTGTAATACTAAGTTTATTACCTTCTCTCATCCCGAAAAGTACATTGTAAAGTTATTGTAAATTAATAAAAAGTATGTGAATATATGTTTGTGAAATAACATGTGTATTGAAAATTGTGGTTGTGTATGAATATTTGTGAAGGATATATTGCCAGTGTGGAGGATGTAGAGAGGAAACATCCAGAGATTCAAGAGATTCTTATGGTTAAGGACTTTCTGGATGTATTTCTAGAGAATTTAACAGGGTTACCACCGAATCTAGAGACGGAGTTTATGATCGAGTTGGTACCTGGTACGGAGCCGATTTCTAGACCCCCATATCGAATGGCACTGATTGAGTTAGAGGAGCTTAAGAAGCAGGTCCAAGAGTTATTAGATAAGGGATTTATACGTCCCAGTGTGTCACCGTGGGGAGCTCCAGTATTATTTGTTCGGAAAAAGGATGGTAGTCTCCGGTTGTGTATAGATT
The DNA here is from genome assembly GCA_032173925.1 of Heritiera fomes. Lineage (NCBI taxonomy): Eukaryota > Viridiplantae > Streptophyta > Magnoliopsida > Malvales > Malvaceae > Heritiera > Heritiera fomes. The sequence continues at coordinate 19,715,185 of JAPDPM010000010.1, forward strand.
ATCGGATGTTGAATTGGGCTACCATTAAGAATAAGTATCCACTGCCCAGGATCGATGACCTATTTGATCAGCTCAGGGGTGCACAAGTATTTTCCAAGATAGATCTGTGATCAGGCTATCACCAGTTGAAAATTAAGGAGTCGGATGTGCATAAGACAACATTTCGGACTCGCTATGGTCACTATAAGTTCATGGTGATGCCTTTTGGGTTGACAGATGCCCTTGCAGCTTTTATGAGTTTGATGAATGAGGTGTTTCATCCATTTTTGGATAAGTTTGTCATAGTTTTTATAGATGACATTCTGATTTATTCTAAGACTCCAGAGGAGCATGAGCAGCATTTGTATATGGTATTAAGACCCTTAGAGATCGGAAGTTGTATGCCAAATTCAGTAAGTGTGATTTCTGGCTTAACTATATAATCTTTTTGGGACATATAGTATCGAAGGACGGGGTGTCAGTTGATCCGTCCAAGATAGAGGCCATTGTACAGTGGGAAAGGCCTAACACTGTTACTGAGATACGAAGTTTCTTGGGTCTTGCCGGATATTATCGTAGGTTCGTGGAGGGATTTTTCAGACTTGCTGCTCCATTGACGCGACTCACACGTAAAGACGTGAAGTTTGAATGGAATGACGCGTGTAAGCGTAGTTTTCTTGAGCTTAAGCGTAGATTGACTACTGCCCCTATATTAGCTCTTCCTAGTGGAGCGGGTGGATTTATGGTGTATACTGATGCGTCCGCTCAAGGTTTAAGGTGTGTACTTATGCAGCATGGTCGGGTTATAGCCTATGGTTCTCGACAGTTGAAGGATAATGAGAGGAATTACCCGACACATGATTTAGAGCTAGCCGCAGTAGTGTTTGCATTGAAGATATGGAGGCATTACTTGTACGGGGAGAAATTTCAGATATATACAGACTATAAGAGTCTGAAGTATATATTCTCGCAGCGAGAGTTGAACTTGAGGTAGCGACGGTGGATGGAACTGTTAAAGGACTATGATTGTGAGATTTTGTATCACCTGGGTAAAGCTAATGTAGTAGCAGATGCACTGAGCCGTAAGCATGTTGGCATGGTATCTTACATGATGATCAGGGAGCATGATTTGATAGAGCGGTTCTCTAGCCTCAGCCTAACAGTTATTTCCTCTGACCTGTATGGATTTATGGCTAGTTTTCGTATAAAGCAGGATTTGATGGATCGGATTAGAGAAGCTTAGAGGAGTGATGATTATTACGTCGGGGTAGCCAGTCAGATTCAGATGGGAGTTGTGTCAGATTTTGAGATTGGCACTGATGGAATATTGAGGTTTAGAGGCATGATATGTGTTCCCAGAGATCAGTAGATTCGAGATTTGATTTTATCAGAGGCCCATATCTCTAGATATACGTTACATCCGGGTAGTACTAAGATGTACCAAAATCTCTGAAGAGTATATTAGTGGCCTAAGATGAAAAAAGACATCGTTGATTTTGTTGCTAGATGTCTGACATGCCAACAGATTAAGATTAAGCATCAGAAGCCTGCAAGTATGCTTCAACCGTTATCGATTCCTACGTGGAAATGGGAGCATGTGACTATGGATTTTGTTATGGGTTTACCACTGTGACGTCCCCGTCACTCCATCTTATCACCTAACTTTTTCTTATTATCTTATCCGATCTTATTTTGATTTAGTTTATCCAGTGTCATTCTTTCTTTACTCTTAAGCTAATTATCTAATAGCTCACACAAATTATTTCTTTTCAATAAACATCAAATGATATATATAAATACCATTTCATTTCCACAAGATCTCATACATCATCTTTATCTTACATCCCCAGAATTTCTAAGTACATATTAGCTACTTGTACTGTACTGTAACTGAATTACATTTGTTATACAAAAACATGTAAGTATACCTTCTATGCTAACTGGGAAGCGTATCGAGAAGGTACACTCTACTTCTTCGAAATCAAGCTCCTCTAATCGGAGCGAGGCTCACTTTAAGTAATCTGAAAAATGGTCGTAAAAAGGGGTGAGTTTACGCTCAGTAAGAAAACTACATAAAAGAGCGTGCTATGCCTCTATATGCATTTTTCCTACTTGGCTCTATAATGTCATGTAAAGCATTATAAAGCATGCATTATAAACATCTTTCATGCATTGTTTGCAACCATGCATATTCATTTCAAATGACATGGCAATCATACTTTGTATGCTTCTTTTAAACTATAGCATACATTTAAAACATGCTTCATACTTCTTTCTTTAAAACATCATACTTCATAACATACTTTAAAAACATACATCATATACTTCTTCATACATACATCTTGTACTTTGTAATAGATGGAGACTATGTACAATGTTTAAGCGATTGAGTCGTCATATGAACCGTTCATTCCCATTCATATGACTCATATGACTCAAATCATGCATTAGTACATTGGTATACCATGTAGAGGTCAGGGATTCTCTCCTGCCTTAATAATACCATAGTGAACACTAGTCAGGTGTCACTAACGGTCTTGAGGACCGGACTAGGGTTCCTCACTTAACATACATATTACTGAGGACTTGATCAGAGTCTCTCAGCCATTAGAAATGCATAATCATTACGCAGTCCATAGCCTCAAAACAGTTATAATATTCTTTTCAGAAACACCTTTGTGTTTAATTCAAATAAGCTTTGAAAACATCTTTTTCATACATGGCGGTCGACTGGTCTTATAAGGCAGTCGACTGCTGCTTCATAACTTTATTTCTTGAAATTATTTTCTTTTCGAAAAATACATGGGGGCAGTCGACTGGTCCATATAGCAGTCGGCTGGTTTCCAAACAGAATGCTTCTTAAGAAATAGCAGTCGACTGGTCCATATAGCAGTCGACTGGTTTTCAAACAGAATGCTTTTTGGAAAATAGCAGTCGACTGGCCCATATAGCAGTCGACTGGTTTGAAACAGAATGCTTACTGGGTAAATAGCAGTCGACTGGCTTACATAGCAGTCGACTGGTTTGCATCGGTTTTCGAAAACGACGTTTTGGTTGTCTCTAGGCAGTCGACTTCCCTCTAAGGCAGTCGGCTGCCCCTAGCCTAATTGGTACTAGGAGACAAGTCCGAAAATGCATCTTTTCCTGCACCAATCAACTGATGTTTCATTCCAAACCACATCAAAACATTATAAAACATGCGGACATAGCCGCCTTACGTCCGTTACATAATTTCCTTACCTCGATTCCTTCGGAAACGCGAAATCACTTGATGCGTCACCTTAGCTCTTCACTTCTTTAACCTAAAATCATCATACCACATCAAACCTTAAATTAAACCACATACACATGTTATACCAACTCAGTATAACTTCAAAGCATAAACCAAATTGTAAAAATCATCTTCTTCTCTTACCTTCACTAGAGACCAAAACTTCAAATCTTGAGATCTCCTCCAATACTTGGAATTAATTCACCAAACTCCGGATATCATCTAGTCTAGTGATAAGGATCGTTTTTCATTCAACCAACTAAGTGAATCGATGGATGAACGAAAGAGTTTGTCAAGGTAGCTTGTGTTGGAAACTATGGAAGAATGGAATGGAACGAGAGGGAGAGCTGGAAGAAGAGTGGCTGACGTTGATGATGAGATGATGAGGGTGATGAGTCATGCTTCATGCATTAAATGCATGCTCATCCATTCTCTATCTCAGCCATTAGCATCCCCTTGACTCATTTGACCCATTAATTTCCTTATGACTCATCCATTTAACCTCCAATCAAAATCTGATTTAATTTCTTGTCTCATACTCTTAATATTTCCTGATATCAACATACTTCATTTGACTTATTGACCTTCAACTCTATTATTTCTTCTATATTGCATTCATCATGCATACATCATTCATACATTATTCATACATCAATTACACATCAACTTCACATTCATTTAATCATATTAACTCAAAATACTTTGCATACATGGAGGAATACATGGAAATTGAGGATCTCACAACCACGGACCCGGAAGGGTATGATGCTATTTGGGTGATTGTGGATAGATTGACTAGGTCTGCTCATTTCTTGGCCATGAGATCTACAGATTCAGTTAATGCCTTAGCCGAATTGTATGTCAGGGAGATAGTGAGATTACATGGTGTTCTAGTGAGTAATACATCCGATAGGGATTCCTGCTTCACATCTCATTTTTGGGGGAGATTTCAGGAGGCTATAGGATCCTAGCTGAAATTTAGCATCGCTTTTCATCCACAAACTGATGGACAGTCAGAGCGTACGATACAGACGCTCGAGGATATGTTGAGAGCATGTGCACTGGATTTTAGAGGCTCATGGGACAATCACTTGCCCTTAGTAGAGTTTGCTTATAATAATAGCTTTCATACAAGCATTGGCATAACACCTTATGAGGCCTTGTATGGCAGACGATGCAGATCTCCAATAACATGGGAAGAAGTGGGAGACCGTAAACTATTAGCTCCCGATTTGGTCGAGCAGGCTTCCCGTGATGTACAGATGATTTGTTAGAGGCTCAGAACGGCTCAGCATCGATAGAAGAGTTATGCAAATACTAGACGCCGACCGCTAGAGTTTGTAGCGGGTGATTATGTATTCTTAAAGGTCTCACCGTCCAAAGGTATAATAAGATTCGGGAAGAGAGGAAAGTTGAACCCCTGATACATTAGACCTTATGAGATCTTAGATCGTGTAGAAGATGTGGCATATCGGTTAGCACTACCACCAGAGTTGTCAGGAGTGCATAATATATTTCATGTCTCGATGTTGAGAAAGTACCATCCAGATCCTTCTCACGTAATTCGACATGAGCCACTGGAGATCAGAGAGGATAGGAGTTACGTTGAGAAACCGGTACGGATCTTGGATAGGAAGGATAAGGTGTTACGATCTAAGATGATTCCTTTGGTTAAAGTGCTCTGGCAGTATCATACTGAGGAGGAGGCTACTTGGGAGTTAGAGAGCCTTATGCGTGAGAGATATCCAGAGCTCTTTCAGTGACAGGTCCGGGTGAAATTTAAAGGACCAAATTTCTTAAGGTTAGGAGAAAATGTGAGACCCGATTTTAGAATACTGTATACCATATTTTCGTAAATCCTTGATAGTGGAAATAAATTAATTAGTGAAATTAAATAAATATTGAATGTGGATTTCCAGTTTGGATTTTAGATTTATTGGATTTATGATTTCTAAATATGGTGTATAAGAGGTGAAATAAATATTAAAGGATAAATTGAAGGTGTAGAATAAATAAAGAAAGTAAATCTGAAATTTATATATATGGAAGTGATAATTACATATTATAATATGCAAATAAATGATGTAAAAGAGAGGGAAAATCTTGTACTTAAAAAGATGGTTAAATGCTATTGGTTAGAGCCTTCAAAAAGAAAGAAAAACAAGTCAAAACCATGCAGCCAAGGTGGACTAAACGCCACTTTTCTACAGCTGTGTTCTACACGGTTTGCAAATTCAGCAAAAGGGAATTGAAGTGCAAATTTTATGGTATAAATGCACTATAAAACAAGGATTATAGGAAGAGGATTTTTAAATCTAACATACGATGAATTCTATTGGATGAAGGATACATCAAGAGAGGCAAATAAGTCAATAACGTGTAGGAAGAATGACTTGTTGTCGTTCTTTTGCTGCACTTTTCTAACCGTTTTAATGCTCTTTCAGATTTGTCTTATGGGTGCTGTTAAATTCTTCATGAATTAATGCTCTAAAAGACAAGGAATTAATGAGGAAATGGAATAATTAGCTAGATGACAAACCTTATTGGTTGATATGGAGAAATAGAAGACTAAAGTGGATCAAACTCTAGCCAAATTTCTTCCTCTATCGATGCTACTCTGCTGCTCTATAATTTTATGTTTTTCAGTCCACTCTTGCTCTATTTATTCACGTTTCTTCCTTCTTATTCATCAAACATTTCATCCCTTAATAGCTAAGCATTTACACCTTCGTCAAAAACCTTCCTTTCACCTGAAAATCCTCTAAGAGCCAAGAAAAGGAGGACTGACGTGGGAGGAAACAAAACAAACCTTGAGCTGTGTTGGTTCGATCAAACAAAGGTAAGGAATTTTCAGCCAATGTTCATGTATTTAATTCTTGGTTTATAGTGATGATATATTAATTAGTATGGTTAAATTTCTATGTTGTTGGTGACGTTAATGGTGTGAATAAATCAAGCAGAAAATTCTGCTGCTATGAGTGTTTGCCGTGAAGGATAAGAAGCAAAATTAAACATAAGGAAAATATAGAAATATATGGGATTTGATCTTGATAAATTAAGGTGCGAACATAGTGTTAATGGTGTGAAAACATAAAATAAAGCATGGAAAATTGAATATGTAGCAGTTGGAACTGAAACAAAGAAAAGAAAGGGTGAAAGAAAAATTGAATGGAAGGTGTGAAAGAGAGTAATTGCTGCTGACCGAATGAAGAGAAACTGAAATGAAAGTCACTAAAAATTGGTTGGAAAATGGAGTGGAAATGGTGAAGAAGAAAGAAAGAAGAAAGACTAAATTATGAGGAAATAATCTAAGGAACAAATAGTTAACAATAATGGCTAAAGTGGTGTGAAACTAAGACAGAAAGATGAAATGGATGAATGAGGCGTAAAATGAGAAAGAAAATGGCTAAGTGTGGAGTGGAAAGAGGGAGAAATAAAGGCTAAAATTGTGTTAATTAGTCAAGGTAAAGAAAGTCAAATATTAAAGCTAGAGAAAAGAAAAGAAATATAACTATAAACTTGACTAGAAAATATTTATACACAAGGTGAGTGTGGGCTGCCGGTTAGAGAAGAAGTGAAAGAAATAAAATATTACCTTTTATTTCTTAAATGATGGAAAATTACAAGAAAGAAGGCAGCACATTTATGTGGTTCCTTGACTAAGAAAAAATGAAACAATAACCTTAATTATCTAAGGGCCATTCGGCCATAGTGAAAAAGGAAGAAAGAATGGCATTGAGAGTAGCCATTTTTAGCTATGAGACTTACTTATATTATATTTTTGATATACATCATAGCTTAAAATAAAAAGGAAAATTAAGCTAATGAGTTGGTAAAATTATTTTGCAGCCGAGAAGTACGATTTCGGTAGACGCAACCGGGAAGCTTCGTTTCACAAGACCAGGTAAGGGAGTAGTATCTGAAGTGAAATGTATGTCCTGTGGAGAAAAATGTTATAAAAATATTGAGAAAATGATTTGGTTTGAGACATGCATTAGTTTGATAAACTGTTTTGAATTTAGGTGAGCCAAAGATAGGCGACCCCTTTTATATAATTCTGGGCGAGCCAACAGTAGGCGATCCCTTATTTTTTAAAGAAAAATATTTTGTGGGTGATCCCCCAATTCAACTCGGTGTGAGAGCCACAGTGGGTGATGTTAGTTCGTCACATGGGCGAATGAAAACATGCGAGCTCAATCCACTGCGATGGGCGAGCCATAATAGGCGAGTTGATAAGGGGCGAGCCGATTTAACTTATGTTTTTCTCACACGAAAAATGGTGAAATTATTGGCTGTTTTTACTGTGTTTTGTAAACAGAAAATATAATACCTTTTTGGAAAACAATCATGTTAAAGAAATGATGAAATATGTGAAATATTCCTTAAAGGTTCTTTATGAGATATAAATTAATTTTTGACACTATAGGCCCCGAGTTTCATATGTTACTATTCACGTGATTGATTGACCCGCCAAGTCATCAAAGGTCTCGAGGTCACCTGGCAAGTGTACCCGAAGACCACCTATAGATTATAGCCATAAATCTAGTTGTGTCCCAGTGGGGACGATTACTGGGTTCTTTCGGGAATGATGATAGCATGATTTAATTGTAGGGTGATGCCTAGTCTCCACTTACTGATTTCTGTTTACTAAAAGAATTTACTGAATCTTGTTTACCATACTATATTGTAAACTGTTTAGCCAGTGATTTGAATATTGTATTGAAAAGATTGGTCACTATCCACTGTTTTCCTACTTAGTATGTTGTTGGGAAAAATAAACGTTTTGTGGTATATAGCTTTGGTTTTATTAAAGCAGCATACAACTCCTTTACTAAGCACGTTGTCGCTCACCCCTTTGATTTCCACTCCACAGGTTATTTGAATAAAGAGACTTATCCTCCAGAGTTATCGACTGCTTGGGTCAGCAGATATCTGATATCGGAGGTATATAATTTTCTGTTATATATTCAGCAAATTTGTATAGTACTACTTTGAGTAAGAGGGAATGTAAATGATCTCAAATAAATTAAATGTAATATTCATAATTCTGTTATAGTACTGTAAATGGAAGTACTATGTAATTCTTAAAGGATTAACGGGTTGTTAAGCATCACAGCAGCCCAACTGGTGAAAATGTGTGATTTATAAGTACATATTGTGTTATACTGTGGATTCGGGATGTTACAATAAACCATTTCCAATCAAGTTCCCTTAATATCTACTTCTAAATCTTACTCGAAATACAATAAGACCTATTTTCTTATCATCGTCGAACCTTCTAGAATGTCATACTCTTATTTTTGTTTCAATCCAAGACCATAATCATACTTCTCATACACAAATCAAGCAAAAACTATAGCTAAAATTGGAAGAAACTTCAGCAAGTCACTTACCTTGCTCCAACCGAATAGTCCAACCACCATTCCAACCTCCCAACGTTAGATTTCATCCACCATATTGCAGCCTTAAACAACTCTTGAGATGAGAAATCATGTTGGTGAAGGAAGCTTAAGGAATTAAATGAAGAAAAAGAATGAATTCCTAAGGTACATGTGGAGAGACGTGATGAAGAAGAGGAGAATTACAGCAGCAAACAGAAACAGAGTGAGTTGGTGATGGAGACTGGAAGAAATGGCTGAGTTTAGTGTCATTTGTCTTCTTTTATTATCATCTCATCCAATGAAAATTTGCCACCTATTTAAAAAATCAAAATTCCCCTTTATATTTACATTTATGCCATACTAAATATCTATTAAATTTTTATTTATATTTTAAATTTTATTTTAATTAAATTTAATTTATTGAAGACAAATTTAATCAAATATTGACTATTTGGCCAGTCCTCATGTTAAATGACCATTATACCCTTGTATAATTTTACTATTTCCATATATGTCTTATAATTAATTTAATAATTTAAAATTCAGATTTAATATTTTATTTTTATTATTTTCTATTTATTTGGGTCAAACATAGTCAATTGTTGACTCCCAAGGTGATTTGACCAAGTAAAGGTAGTGAAATTACCAAATTACCCCTATATGAATATTTTCAGTTTCCTTCGCACTGCTTTTAGCACTTTCGCGTAATTCGATTCACGGGCTGGATCCACGTGAAACTTCTTTACGCAAGGATCATCCTATGACCGTCTGTGGGTTCAAAGTCAATTTGATTTGACTGTTATTCAGAAAAATTATTCCAGGATATGGACACGATCATCATTTTCGAATTTGTTGCACGTAAACTAAGGTATGCTCATCTTAAAGAATTTGGCAAGATGGTTTTCTTGGACTTTTAAGTATTTTGGCCCCAATTTTAATATTTTGCCACTTCGAAAAGCACCGGGGTTACGGATTGTCCTGCGGGGCCCACTTGGTAATTTTCTCGATAACAACACCATCTATGAAAATTAATTTTCGTAATTTTACTTAATATTCTTGTTGAACACTTCTAATAGGAATAGGGAGAATAGAGAAATTTGGGCTCTCACATCCTCCCCACCTTTAAGCAATTCGATCCTCCAAATTCAACACACGTACTTCTGTGACCTTAAAGCTTATCAGTTTCCATACCTACTCTTAGTAGTCAATCTCTTTACTCATTCATATCAATATTCTCATTCAAGGTGTACACCATATATTACCAATTCTCTTACCTTTATTAGTTCCTATCGATTTTCACATCAATTTTATCATATATAATCATCCTGTTATCCTCAAATAATGCATACCTCAATCGATCAGTCTCGGTCATTTAGTACTCATTTTCATATCACCTCTCTGCAGTATCCGTAACTATCATTCCTGTTCTACTCGTACCTTTCATCAACCATTAATATTCCTCTAACGATCAACATTTCGTCCTATTTTCTAACCCTTCTTTACAATTTATATTCAGACAATCACAGTAGTGTGGGATGTAAATCAATTCTAACCTACTTATACCGACACATACTAGACAAACCTCGCTCTGATACTACTTTTGTAACGTCCGAAATTATAAAATTTTGAACTAACTTTTTCCTTTTAACTTCTATCTTTCTTATTCAATCATTCGGTATTAATAGGTTTGCGTTCAGTATCGATATAAGTTTCTTTTACCATTCCCGTTACAATTAACCTTTATGCCATTAAATTAATTAAACCATAATTAATAATTAAGAAATCAGAATAAAATCTATTAAATAATATTTATAAATATGTTTACAATAATTCAGAGTAATTTACATCTCACTATTTCAAGTATTTTTATAAATTTCACAATTACAGTATTTATATCCCATCATAAATACATCTGCTGTGCATTTATAAGTCTGAATATAAATATAAATCTTTACATGCACTGGTCACTGGGTAATTTAAACTTCTAGTAATTTTCTTCAACTAACTTATCACAGTGGTCGGCGCGCACTTTAACAATGTAATCTGGAATGGTGAGTAAGGGGGTGAGCTTTGGGAAAAGCTAAGTAAGAAACATATATAAAAGTGCGTACTATATGCAGATAAATAAAAATCATTTATTTTACTAATTATGAAAAGGCACACTAAATATAAATATTAAAATATATAACATTTATTTCTTAATAGCTCATTAGGGGACGTTATAAGAAGGATACTATATTTGGCTAGGTAATCGGATGGAGTATGGGAGGTATTTTAGAATATCTTTTATGTCCCAATCCTTAGTAGTGACTATAGGGAGTGACAGTTAATAATGAATGAATAAACAATATAATTTACTTTTAAATCATTTTAAAAATCATTTTATGCAGTAATGCAATATGTAAATAATTTACATCGATTAGTTCAGTAAAATAATTCATGTAAAATTCAATAACAGTTCGGTAAACAGTTCAGTGTGAAAATCCATTAATTGTTTAGTAAACAGTTCAATACTGTAAGTAGTTCAGTATCAATAAACAGTTCAGTAAGCAGTGCAGTAATTAGTCCAGTATAAGTAAACAATTCAATATCAGTAAACAATTCACTTCAGTAAAACAGTACAGTATGGTGGAGATAGTCACATCCAATAGAACAGGATATAGTATCCTCGGAGGGACGAACCAGTATCCATGTAGAGACAAAATAATAACAAATGGCCATCGTCAAATAGTGCACACAGTTCACACTGGTCAGGTGCTCATTATAGAAACCTGTGGGTTTGATAAACAATTCAATATGTGTATCTATTTGGGTAAATATAATTTGTCATAACCTAAAGGCCGTGACGTACATTTGCGAACTTAAGACTTTTTCTATCTTACAAATTTACGAACTAAATTTTTCTTTTCACTTTATTATTTGTATTCAGTGTCAGTGTAGTCATTAAGCGATACTTACTAATCTTTTTGTTTTGCTCCAACATTAATAACTTAAACTTTAATCCATTAATGAATTTCTTTAACTCTCAAAGGTGGGAAATAATCATTTTTAACCCATAATATTTTCTAGCTTAGAAAACAAATTGAAAATATCCCCCTTTGAATATATCATATATATCCTAATCACAACACTCAATTTCACAATCCACATCAAACACTTCAAACAGAGCTCATATCAACAATCATAATATCCACAATTATTCACTATTCATTATAGATACATCATTCTAGATAATCTTACTATCAAAATTCATTATTTTCATATTGTAAGACACTTAATTGAGATAGCATTGTTTCATTCGTTCAGTTTACATCCCATCTTATAATACTGTACAAGAGTTTACTAGAAAATATAGTCACACACAGAAATAAATATTCATATACCACAAATTCTTAAGCATATATCTCAGAGACTCTGGTTACTACTTGAACCTGCATTACTCCAGAGGCAACTTGTGATAATCCATAATTCAAGCTCAATCTGTAGAAGGATTTAAAAATAACTTAATAAGTGAGGGCTCAGTAAGATACTCATATAAGTGTAGAAGTAGAATTATACTGTCCTAAATGCAATAGATGAAACATGCAAAATATAAATCCTCATAACATATTTCGATCATAGACTTACTTGATCTTAATATCATGACCTAAAAGAACCTAGGTTTGCCAGGGTTTTGGGGTACGGATGGAAGAGTACTTTGAAATATGTCATTATCCTGGTTCCTGGCACCTGTTGACAAACGTCAAACTCATACATATCAATCTGCAATAACAATCATTTAACCCAATATCAATTGTCTAACCTGATATCAATCTAATACCGTATGTGCATGACGTTTCCAAAGCTTTTATGCAGTTTTAAGTCGTATAGCTTTCGGTATAAAATCATGTAAAGATAGTACTGTTCAAATCAAGTACAATATACAATCATATATAAAAGCATGCCCACTTTAAAATCATTTCACATGTGTAGTTTGAAATATGCATAGTCTTATGCACCACACGTATACTATAAAAGTGTTCAAAGTTCAAATTTTGATTCAAATGTATTGCTTATTCAAAAGTTTCAAAAATAATATTCAAACTATTGTCCAGAGGTTCAAAACAATACTAGGACTATTGTTTCGAGTTTGAAATTAAACAATACTTTGACTATTGTGTCGAATTCAAAATTAATGGTACAACACAACTTAAAACACAAATCCGAAGCTAATAGTAAATCATACTTGCTCACGTTCTAATAATAAGGCTTTAGCATTGCTCAAGCCTTTCATAAAGCATACGTAATCAAGTTCAAAAACAAGGCTTTTGTGTTGTTTAAACACAATTCAAATAAACTATATTCAAAATTAAATTCAGAAAGAGTTATGGTCTAATCATATCGAACTCATCAATAAAGCCTTGTCTAATCACGCTACAGCTGATCAATTGTCGAACTTCTCTGGACTAAGGAGCTATCTATGGCTATAAATTCGAAAATCCCAATTGCATTGATCAAGTGCGATTGAGACTTGTCTACGACAATTTTCCATAGTAGTTTATTGACTTAAAGTATTAGCTATAATCTACAATCTGAAATTCTAAAAGTTCAAAATTTTCAACCGTTCACACATACTGAAATTCTAAGGTTTCTAAAATCATGAAAGCTATGTCATGCTTTCCTTTGAAACCTATTTATACACATGCAATATGTGACATGCTCATATCTTTTCAAATAATTTAAAGAAGGTTCAAAGTTGATTCTTGTGCATTTAAACCGATGTACATTTTCAATTAGAGAAATATCATATCATGCATGCTTAAGCTAATGCATTTAAATCAAGAGTTTCAAAACACATCAATATGGGGACCATGCATCATGCCAAGGTCCTACTTTCACTCAATATTCCAAATCACAACAAATCATTGTGCCAAGCATTGCCATTATCATTTATCCATTTCAAAACAATTCATAAACAAAACTCTGACATCGAACAATCATAGGCATCACAATGTCAACATACCCTCATCATGCAATAAGATAATATGTATGCACATAAAGAAATATCATCACTAATCTATTCTCCATCAAAGTTTCACAACTAACCATAAGCATTCATTCTATTTCTTGTTATTTCATATATTAAATAATCCACTTTCGACATTGTTTTAGAAGATATGAAAATACCATAACACAATTACACATTATTTCAATTATAGTTTATCATCCATCCATAATATTCCAATAACTTTTCAATGACATTCTAACATAAATTATCAATTCACTTTAACCATAATACTATTATTCCATAAGACATCAAAATCACCTATCTAATATTAAAATTCAGACTCATTATAGCCATCAATTTACAATGGTCTATTTTTGAATTTCACATATCAATTTACTATTTTTTTAATTTTATTTTATTTTTTTTTCACAATGCCTCACTAGGGGCCTAACTTACATCGTCATAACCCACATCATATTAACGTCACATATAATCAATCACAATAGTTTTCATCTCATACGTACCTCTATATGTGTCTATCTATAAATATATAAACATCCACAATGACTGCCCAACCAATCACAATTTACTTTCCGTTTCCAATGAAGACCTAATGCATTTTCATATTATTTCACATCTTGACAAACACATCTCCTGTCACGACCCGAAGGCCGCGACGTTCACTTGATACTTATACTTTTTCAATATTACAAATTTATGGACTAAAATTTTCTTTTCATTTTAAGGTTTGTATTCGGTGTCAATGTAGTTACTAAACTATCTAGGTGAACTATAATCATTTCACTTAAATATTAAACTAGCGAGAAAACGGTTCTAAGTTACATCCCGACTTATTTAACAAAATATATACTATACATCAATTAAAGTCTTACATATAAACAAGCGTTTTATAAAGAACGTTTACCTCAAAAGGCTAGTACCAAGCCTAGATGCCGTATCCGGAGGCCCACTCAAAAGCCTTCATGGCAGAGTTTAACTCAATAATCTGAAAAGAGATGAAATTAAGTAGGGTGAGCAAAACCACGACTCAGTAAAATACTAATATAAATGCAGGAGTAGAATTATACTGTCTTAACTGTAATGCATCAAACCTGCTATTTGCAATTGCAATTCATCATTTCCATCGATAACATCTCATATTTATAACAAGATCATGTCTTAAAGACTGTAAGTGAGCGAGGCTTTTGGAGTACTGAAGTAAGGAAATTCGAAGTACCTCATTATCTCCATTCCCAACATCTATCCATCATTCAAACCTCTAAACAAATCTATTAAATCACTTACAACCTTCTTATTCTTATACTACAATGTATTGTACAACAATACATCTTGTATAACTTGAATATCATGTACTATTAATCCATACTCACATCAATTACATAGTATATTATGTTCAATTGAGATATCATATCAAGTCACTTTACATTTCGTAATCATACTCCTGTATTATATCAACTCATATCACTTTCCATATGGAGAACCACGATTACGGTAGTACAAGGTCTTAATTCTCTTCGTATAAATTTTATGTTCATGTACTGTATCATATCATGACATTATATAGATAAAATATCGTTAATGCCGAGTCATGACACTCATATAATTCTCATGTTCGTGTACAATATAAGGTCATGACATATCTCATGTAAAAGCATATTGTTATGTCATGATTTAGTATGCAAATTATGTAACTTTACTGTATAAACCACTAGCATTTCAAATCATGTCACATGTACTTTTAGAGCATGCTCCAACATGTAAATTTTCAATTCATTTCATATTTACTTTTAAGACATGGTTAGAGTATGTATAATTTGCAAATCATATATTCACTTTTAGAGCATGTTTAAAACATGTGCGATTTCAACACATTTTTCATATACTGTAAAGTCATATCAAGTCTAGAGTTCATATCAAATAAAACTATACTCTAGACCGCATATCATATCATATTCGACATATAATCATGTATAAATCATAACATGTCTTTTCATATCATTTCAAAACAAAACGTGCACATTTCTCTTTTCATATCATGTCAAGTCAAAACGTGCACATTTCTCTTTTTATATCATGTCAAATCAAAACATGCACATTTCTCTTTTCATATAATTTCAATTCAAAACATGCACATTTTTCTTTTCATATCATGTGTAATCAAGTAGAATATCGAAACACATTTCATATACTGTGAAATCATATCAGTTTAGAGTTCATACAATTTAAAAGCATACTCTAAACTACATATCATATTGGTTTGAGACTAGGCTAGATCCCTAATACTCTATCAATAAAGACTTAGGTCACTGTAGCTAGCAGTGAAATCATATCATCATCCCCTGGAAACCAACTAGGGCGCTATTTATGGCCATAAGCCTCATCTCTCTCAGCACTACTGATTAAGTGTGACTGAGCCCTGTCCACGACTATTGTCGGACAACAATCTCTGCCTAATGAGTAATCTCCAATTAGGCTGTTTTCACTATGCTTTATTGAGTTTAACTCTCTTAGGGTGCCTATAGTCTCATAAAACATTTAGATCTTTAGTTTTTCTTGTCAAAGATCATGTAAAGCATATGGTATCGTTCTTTAAGAGGTTTTATATAATATATATCTACCATATACTTTCCTTTCAAAACTAATCAATACTTTATAGTATTCACATAAACATTATTATAATGTTTCAAGTTGTAACAAGGCATGCTTAAATGTGATGCAAATTCAATCATGAGTTCAAAATAATGAGCTATCATTTTCATAAAATATATCATTTAATTATAGCATTAACTATAATCCAAATTACTCATTTCCATCTTTTTGATTTCAATTGGATCATACCTAATAGGTAAATTCGATATTCACTACGGTTCCTCGATATTCAATATTCTTTCTCAATAGTTATCGACTATAACAATCACTTGTACGTTTCATCATCAATACTAGGACCACCACCATCAATATGAGTCATCCTAGTATCTATGAATATTTAAATATCATATTTCTCTATAGCCATCAAAATACTGGAATTAGATAATATCGATATCATCATTCAAAATCTATTCCAGAGTCAACATCGAGGATATAAAACCACAAGATCAATAGTCATTTATCAAATCTATCTATGATGTAATATATTGGCACCCATTTTTAATTCCGACTTGATGCCTAATTTCATTCACTATCACCAACTCAAATCACAGTTTTCAATCAATTTTCATATGGCTTGTATAATATAATACCATACTAGAATTATCTATAAAGGTATTATCGAGTCAAATTTAGGTTAGCAATTTACCCACTTAAGAGATTTGGCCAATTTTCACTATTAACAGTGTTTCAATCATTTAAGTCGCTTTACGACCATCCATATTATTGCAAGAATCCCAGTTCACATTTATTTAATATAAACATGTACAAGTATACTTTTATGTAAACCTGTGTTCTATCAAGTGTCCACAAGGCATCACAATCTACTCTCTTATTCTCATCGTCTCAATTTCACTACTAAGATGGACCAATTCATCATGTCCTCCATATTTCTCCAAGTCAATCAAATGTGAGAGAATATTTTTCAAGACTTATTCCAAAGTTATAATCGAAGCCATATAATCACATGTGTGACACTTATTTATTTGAATCTATCAATGATTAGATTTCATCGGAACTTCAACCTCAATTTCAACTTGATAACCAATTCGTGATAATTAGATAAATCAATTTATCGATTCTTTAAGGCTTACACAATATAACTCATCATGTTATCATGCTTGATCATTTACTTTCTCAAACTATTCCAAAAATCAAGTTTTTCAGCAATACGATAAAGTCCTTTCAAAACTTATCTTTCGATAATTCTTTCCAAAATTTCATTTATACGAGAAAACATAACCATTTTCATCAAACATTTTCCTATAAATTTGGCAGCATAACATTTCAAGAACTAAAACCTCCTGCAACAATTCCAAATAGACACAGTGGTATTCCATAATCATTTTTATTTCAATATCATGATCATTACTAAGACCTTTACCACCAATTGTTGGTCCTCTTAGCATTTAAAAATCATTTCAATAATCATTCATCATCAGGATCACAATTCCCAAAACATATAATATAACACTACCACTACTTTATAAAAGTATCTTACCAAGTGTCGGAGTTGACGATGTAATCTCTCCCCAATTTCGTTCATGCTCCAATCGTTCTTGTATAATTTCTACAAGTCCAATTTTCACATTTAGAGTCATATAAAATTATTAAATAAAATAATAATAATAAATTCTACTAATTTTTCCTACCCATTTTGCTTTCTTCCTTCTTCCTTTTCCTTTTTCTTCTTTTTCCTTTTCTTTTTCTTTTCTTCCTTCTTTTTCTTTTTTTTTCTTCTTTGCCGAACCGGTTTTTAGACAGATTCGGTTGGGTCAAACTAGTTTAGCCACCCATTCCGGCGGTTCAGCCACTCCACAGCTAGCCGAGGTTGCCACGAAGCCGGATTTGGCCTCTTTTTCCCGAACGGCAATGGCGGCTGTGGCGAATCTAGACGGTGGGTTTTCGACCTCTTTCTCTTCTTTTTTCTCCCTCCTTTCTCTTCCTCCTTCACCTCTGGCCACCTCTTTTCCTTCCCCTTACCTCCGCCAGTGTCGGGGTTAAAGTGGTGGTGCTTGGATCGGCCAGCATCACCATTTCCTTTTTCTCTTTTCCTCTCTTTTTCCTCTCATTTTTCTTCCTTTCTCTTTTCTTTTTCTGTCGCTAGCAACATCCTTCTTTTCCTCTTCGGCTGGCGACAGCGTCTCTTCCCCTATCTCTTTTTTCCTCATTGTCGGCGTCGGCCGACTTCCTCTTTTCTGTCCTACTCCTCTGTTTTACACAGAGGAGAACAAAAGAAAGGGAATCAGTTTAAACATCCTGATTCACTCTTTTTTATTTTTTATAATTATAATTATATATAATTATAATTATAAGTATATATTAATACATTATTTACAATATATATAAATACATATTTTGTACCAAAATATTTAGGTATCTATATATATATATATATATATATATAATTTTTCTGTATTAACAATAAATATATATCTATACACTTTAGTTTAAAATAACATTTATATTACATATGTATATTTATATAATATTTATAATATAATTATATACATATATAATTATACACATTTTTATTTCTTTAACATTTAAAATATATTTATATGATATAATTATATAAATATACACATTTTTATTTTCTTTACATTTTTGGATTTCTTAATATCCAAAATAATTTCCTTTGTACGATTTTTTTGAGATCCATTACTTCATCATTACCGAACTTCAAAATCTTCCAGTCTCGTAAATAAATTTATTTATTTACTTTAGCTTATCTATTTGTATTAAGAATTACATTTTCAGTATTCATAATTTCAAAAATGGAAAATTTTCGGTTATCACATCTGCAATATTCAACTGATTATCCGATTGTATTTCCCCAATATTTTCAAATTAAACCAACACTAATTTAAATTTAATACCCAAGCATCTCTCAACAATTATAAAAAATGCACCATCGATATTGTATAGTATTCCAACAACATCATATCTACATTACCATACCAAAATATCGATATTTTATCGATACTTTAACCATTGCATTTCATTACATAATCAAACCCTCATAATTTCCCACAATTAGTACAAAGTCAATTACCATTTAATGTTTTCAACAAGGATTTGATACCATTCTCATTATTCCATTAACATTCTACATTCATCTCATGATTTGCAAACATATTAAATCCATATCCCAATAATGTTCTTACCCCATAACTGTAACAGTCTGAGTGTACATTATTACACAATATTACTCATATTTTACACATTTTTTTACCGATTGGGCTGTTTGTGATGCCTTTACACTTCATCAGTAACAATAATAAATAATGGACAGTTATTTATTGATAAAATTCGGAATATGTAATTTTACAATATTCCTTACACTTTACATCCCTTGTTTCTATTTTACAATGATGTAGTACTGTATACAAGTGTCTGAACATATAAGAGAAGTGACTGTACCTTTAAATTTCAATGCTCTTTGTCCTAGTGGGCTACTCGCAGCTACAATTATCCGAGGAAGTCATCAAATAATCCTCGTTATAAATCTGGAAAATTTGAAAGTAAGGGGTGAGCGAACCACGTGCTCAGTAAAGGAGTGGTATGCTGCTTGATATAATAAAATCTATATGCAGGAAAATATTTATTTCCTAATGGTTTACTAAGCACAGTAAAGGAAAAAATATTATAGTCGGCTGGGGAAATCCAGATTGAGCATGGAAGGTATTTTAAAATATCTGTCTTATCCCGGAAACCCAGAGCAACTATAGAGAGTAATAAATAAAATTGTTTTATTTCAAAACAATTCCTTCTCTTTTCTCATAATTATAAAAATGGTATAAACTGTTTTATTATTTCACTTCAGTACACCGATTTCAAAACACATGACAGTACAGTGATAAAAGAGTAGTTACCGTAAACAGTCTTTTCAGTACAGTAACTTATAAATATCCAAATCATTGGATAATACTTCAGTAATTATTTCTATTTAAGAAATAATTTTCAAAGTATTCTTTCTCGATAACAATAATTTCCTTTCAGTTAAGTAAACAGTGTTCTATACAATTCAGTTCAGTAAACAGAAATCAATAGATTTCATTTCAGTAAACAGTAATCAGTAGCTTTTAGTTCAGTAAATAGTAATCAGTAAGTTTCAGTGCAGTAAACAGTAGCTTTCAGTTCAGTAAACGGTAATCAGTAGCTACCAGTTCAGTAAACGGTAATCAGTAAGTTTCAGTTCAGTAAACAATAATCAGTAGCTACCAGTTCAGTAAACAGTAAACAGTAGCTTTCAGTTCAATAAATAGTAATCAGTAGCTTTCAGTTCAGTAAACAGTAATCAGTAGCTACCAGTTCAGTAAAACAGTATTTCGGTACGGTTCAGTTCACTAAACAGTAATTCACAGTGTAGTACAGTAAAACAGGATTTAGTAAATCCTTTCAGTAATCAGTAAGTTGAGACTAGCCATCACCTTACATCATATCATGCTATCATCATCCACTAAGGGACACAGTAATCATCCCTGAAGGGACATAGTAACAGTATACAGTGAGATCTCTGGCCATGATCTATAGGGTGTCCTCGGTGTACACTTGCCAGGTGACATCTGGGACGCTAATGACTGGCGGGTCAATCAGCCACGTGACAGTAACAATATCAGTAACAGTAGTAAGCATGAATCTCGAGGCCTAAGTCTCAAAATAGTATAAAAATCGTACCACAGCCTTTATGGATCTTATTCAAAATAATTTGAATATTTCATGTTTATCCATAAGGCTCTCACATTTTCATATATCATCGCCTTTATGGAATTTATAAAATAAATAAAATCATCACTTAATTCCATAAAGGTATAAAATCATTCATTTTCTCATAAAAATACCTTTAAGGAAATCAAATGAATTAAATCATTTATTTAAATAATTATTTCAAAAAAGGTCATTTCCACATACCGTAAATCAATCGGTAAATATTCATGTATTAAGTGAGAGCACAAATAAATATTCTTTTTGAATATTTAATTATCATATAAAACATAATTAGTTTCTCACTTTAATGAAAATATAAAACATGAATATTTAATTTTATAACTTTCTCATAATTTCCAATTTATGGAAAGTTGGTGGAAATTAATTCAAAATTTCTCATTTAAATCATTTCATGCATCTAAAATATTTTATAATATTTTAAAATACTTTTGGAATTTTTCCGACAACATAACGACTGCAGATTCCTAACCTCCTGCACACAACTCATAGTATATAAACCAGCTTTTCAACCACAGATTTTGCATGTTTTCAAACCAATTCTTACATTCAATATGCTCATAACATTTAACTCAAGAAAACATGTAATTCATTATATCACTACAATTCACACACTCTCCCCTACCAGTTTTATGAAGCCGAGCTTCTCGGTTACGTTCATTGAATTCCGTCAACTCCGGCTACAAAATAATTTTATCAAAAATTATTAATATTTTCCCTCTTATTTTTAAACCACTAATATTCATAAAATGCAGCCACTAATATTCTGACACAAGTACAACCAGTATAATTTATTGTTATTCTAACTTGCTCATTCTAAATTCTTTTTCGGTTTTAATTTCACCAATTCTGCTCTTTTAATTTTTTATTGTTATTCTTTAGCAAAACCCCTAATTTTCAGCACATATTATGCTTCCAAGGTGTCATGGCCGAATCCCCTAATGGCCACTTTCCTTGACTTTTCCAGCTTTTTTCTCCTCAATTGTTGTTTACTCTTAATTGTTCTTTGTCTACGTGAGCCATTCTTGGCTTATTCTTGCATGAAATCTTAATTCCTTATTTATTCCATGTCCAGCCGAGACTTCATTCACTATCCAAGTTTTGCTTTTCAACCCTTTTTACACTTCTAAGTTTCTTCCTTAACCTATTTATATTCCATAATTCATCTATCATCATCATCATACCATTTTCTTTTGCATAATTTCTTGTTTTTCTAAATCTATACCAAAATCACAACTTACGCTAATTCCATGATTTAATTTGGTTCAACTAAAATTAACATTATAATCATGCTTCCCATGTTTAGAAACATAAAAATAAGTTATTGAATATCAACAAAACCATGGAACTCATTGAACCTACCTTGACCGATTGTCCCCTCCAAAATAAAACAAGTTTCTGTTTCACTTTCAGCCCTCTTCTCTTCTTCCTTTGATGGTTTAATTGATGGAGGGAAGATGGATGGTAAGGTTAAAAGGTTAATATCAAGGTATGATCTTTGCTGAATTTTTCCTTGAACGAACGATGGCCAAACAGAGCACAAAACTGAAACAAACTCTGTTATCTCGTGGGCAGCAGGTAACGCTGAGAAGATGACACAATTTGGCTGACGTCTTGTTTCTTTAGTCTTCTTTTTATTCAAGACAACTAATAGGAAGTTGCCACTTAGTTGATTATCTCTTTTCCCTCATGATTTCATATCTTAATTGCATTAAAAACTGAAGACTTTAGCAGCCAAAAAGGAACGGCTAGGAGAGTTTACTTGCCATTCAGTTTTGTCCCTCTTCCTTCTCCTTTCGTAATTTTTCATCCAATGAAAATTAATCATAAGCTAAGTTGATCCTTTCTCCCTTTTTAATATTATTTATTTGTAATTCTTTTACACTAAAAATTTGCATTTCCACCTTCTTTAAATGGCTGAAATGGATGGTACAATAGCAGCAAAAGTGGCGTGGATGACCACTTTGCTGCACGATTTTATTTCTTTTTTTTTGACTTGTTTTGTCTCTTTTCTTTGTTTACTTCAGCTAATAATATTGGCTCACATGTTAACATTAATTGCCTTTTTCTTTTATGGTATATTTTATACCATAAAACTTGCTTTCCTTTCCTTTGAATTGTTTTCCAACCGTGTAACATGAAGAAAACAGCAGCATAAGTGGCGTACTGCAGTCCGTTTTGGCTACTCTTTCTTGACTTTTCTTTGGCATATTTCAGTCAATAAATCAGCCAATAAACTTTCACTATACATCCACTTAATAACTCCCCTTCATCTAATATTATTTATCAAATTTTTTCCACCAAAATTGCATCATAATCAATAGCAAACCGTGTACATGCAGCAGCCATGTAAATGGCATGGAAACTACCTCCTTTTTGCTACATGATTTAAGTTTGTTCCTCTTTTTCTTTGTATATTCCATACATCCAAAATACATTACATATAATATAAAATATTCTTTTCTCTTATTAATATTTTTGTTGATATTTTATGCCATGGAATAACACTTCCATGCATAATTTTTCTAATTTTTTTTCTTCTCATATTCTATGCTCTTTAATTCATCTTTCCATATTTGTTTCAACTTTATACACTATACTACAATTCATGAATCCAAAAATTTCAAATTGAGAATGGAAATTCATTCCATCTTTATTTAAATTCCACTAAATAATTAAATTTTACTATCAATAATTCACAAGTATAGTGTACAGTGTAATAAAATCAGGTCTCACAATAGCATTTATAATCTCACATTATATCGCACATCCTAAACCTTTCTAACGACATTCCAACAATATCACAATTCAATTCGCACTTTACAATATAAGCCTAATTTTGACATATAAATATCACGCCCTGACCACAATATAAATCATCACATCATCATTCTCAATTAGTTACATCAACATCATCAACCATTCATGACCTATAACCTTATTTAATCACATCTTCAAAATTTCGAATTTCAATATTTAAACCTCAGATCAATCAAACTAACATAGTATAAATTTAAGACTACCTTATATAAATATCTTACCTAATGTCAAAACTTGGTGCTTTGATGAGCTCAAAGCTTTTTTGAATATCAAATCACGCCTTTTTTGTGATAACCCTATTTTTCTCATATTCGATATATGTTATAGAGTATAGGAATTTAAAAAAAAAAGTGATTGTTAAAATATTTAAATGAAGGGTCTATTCGATAAAGTTTAGAAAAGTACTTAGTGTGGGTCCCACCAGAACTTTCTCTGTCCAAGTCGAAGTGAGACCCTAAAATGGTAATATTTGAGGTGAAATATGAATATAGCGAGAAACTGCATCTCAAAATCACCTCGTTTGAGCATATTTTAAAAGTGTGAAACAATTTCAAAAATGGTGATTAAGGACATAGGCCGAAATAATTTTCGTAAATTACGATTAAATCGAGATGATTTTTGTTCAATTATTAGTGGTGAATAATTTTCATGTAACAAGGTTTTAGACCATATGGATTGATAGAAGAAATCAGGCGTAAAAGCATAAATTTACTCGATTTTATAGTTAAGGGTATTTTGGTAATTTTAACTAAATAAGCAACCTCACCTCAACAAAAACTCCATCAATGATTAGAGAACGTTAAATAGAGGTGTTTTATGATTAAATGAAAAATTTTGGAGGTTGGATGGTGTGATGACCGCAATTTTTCGAATTTGGTGAGTAAGTCTATTTATGTAAACTCCTATAATTAACATGGAATAATTAAGAGTCATGAGAATTATTTTAATTAAATGAAAAATTAGATTTTAGAATGTAATCAAATTAAAAATGGGGTATTTAAAATTAAAGAAAGATATGTGTGTGTATATATATACACACACATAATAAAGATTATAATAATTAGAACTATATATAAATAATAAATAATAAAATATATATTGTAAGGATTTTATATATAATATAAATATATAAAATATATGTATGTATATTATATATATATATAATATACAAGTATATATATGTACTATAAAAAAACAATAAATAAATATAATAATAATAATAATAATAATAATGTCACAGCAAGCTTCCAAAGAAAGCTTGCAGTGATATTTAAGTCTGCAAAGCAGACTTGTATATAAAAAAAGAAGAAGAAGAAGAAGAAGAGGCTGACTTGATCGGAATAGGGAGGGGTGAGGCCGTCGCCGATCAAGGAAGGGAAGAAGGGTTGGTCGACGACAGTCCAAAACGAAAGAGAACGAGCAGATCGGAAAGGAAAAGAGGAAAGAAAGAAAAGAAAGGAGAAAAGGGAAGAATCGATCGGAGCAGTGAACCCCGATCTGACGCTAGCATGAAGGAGGAATAGAGGAAGGTTCGCCAGTAATGAAAAAAGGAAAGAGGAAAAAAAAGGGAAGAGAAAAAAAGAGGAAACTGTCACGTCACTCCTTGCTATCACCGCCTCCACTGCCAATTGATCTAGAAGGGAGGTGAAGAGAACGGCCATGTTGCAACCCCAACTACTGTCGCAGTGGCTGAACCGACGGCGACAAGGGAAATAGAAGGCTAAACCGACGGGATAAGGCTGAACCTACAAGGCATGTTCGGCCATGCCATGTAAGTTTAGCCTGTTCAGACCGATTCAGCCAGAAAAAGAAACAAAAAAAAACAGAATAGAAAATAAGAAGAGAGAAACAGAAATGAAAGAATGGTAAAAGATTTACTATCTTTTATTTAGTTTTATTTATTTAATAAATTGTTAAACTGTTGTGAAATTTTCTAAGTATAAAAATGGATTTGGGGATTGTAGAGAATCGTACAAGGGGTGAAATTCAACTAAGCTCGGAAGTGCTACAAATCGAGACGTTGGTAAAATAGGTAAGATACTTTTATAAGATTTTGTTAGTATTATGTTGTATAAGTGAGTACTATGATTGTGTAAATGATGAAAATTTCTTGAGAATTGGTGAAATGATATTTAAATGATAATTAAATTTTGTGATGAGCATGAGGTTATGGCTAGAATATGAATTGGGAATGTTGGAATTGTTAAATAATAATATTAATTGTTGATGAGATGTTTTGGAATTAATATAAAAACGTGACTTGAGTATTGAAATGCATGACTTAAGAATTACTATGCATGGAGTTATTATGATGTGAGTGGTGACTATGTGAGTTAAAACCTTCAGATAGTGATTTATGATAAGGAGTAAATTGAGAGTTTTGTTTATGTTGAGATATTATGTGAAAGCACTGTTGGGAAATTTTGAAAATAATTTAGTTGGTATTATAATGGCTTGATGATGGAAAATTGTAGAGAATTGGGATAAAACTATTTGAGTAGTGGGTTTAATATTGTATATGTTGAGAAGTTGCTTGGGACATTTTTAAAGAGATTAGGAAATGAATCGATATTTTTCTTCATAGTTATATTGGGGTGTATATATATATATATATGTTTATAAACGTATGCATCTATACAAGTAAGTATGAGTTGAAAACTTTTATGATTGATTTGTGTGATAACATGAGAGTGTGTAATTTGCTATGAGGGGATGGATAATCATTAAAGTAAGAATTTTAGTACCTTGTAGAAGGGAAATGGATAAATTTGGATGCAAAATTTTGAAATATAGGTTAATAAGACTATTTAAATGCGTTAATATAACATTGTTGTCCTAAATGAAAATCTAGGGCATGAATGGAATTTGATTGAAGGTCATGGAAACATCATTGGATATTTATTGAGAAATTCACAAAGAGATTAAATTATTGGGTGAAATGAGAATATGGTCTATGGGGCATCTATTTCTAAGATAATGTAACTTTGAAAAGAGTGATATAATTTATATGTTTTACCGAAATTATGAGGATGTATACTTGGATGATATGGTCATCTTGATAGATTATAAACTTAAGGATAGAAAGTGTATGTTTGGAAGAGGAGTTACCTTGTAAACCTTGATAATTATGTAGGTGACTCATTTAATAGGGTGATGTGGAATATTGGACTATTAATAGATGTAAACTGTGGTAAGGCATTTAAGTGTGTCAAACGGTGAAGTAAAGGTAATTTAGAGAGTGTGAAATCCCCAATTTCATGTAAAGTCCTCTTATTTGTAAAGTACTATAGGCAGAAATGATTTAAATGAATATGAGAATTAATGTACAAATGGTGTAAGGAACCTAGAAGAAGGAGTGAAATGGATAGTCAATGGTCAATGAATTTAATGTTGACATCAGGAAAATATTAGAGAATGATAAAAGAAGAATAAATATCAGATTTTCATAATTAAATGATATGTGTGGCTGACATGAGGAAGGAAAGAAGACGAAGAATTAATTGGTAGTCAAATGAGTCAAATGAGTCAAAGGGATATTGGTGGCTGAGATAAATGCTAAGATGAACATGCATTTAATGCAATTTTACAAAGTCATCATCTTCATCTCATCATCCATATGCCAGTTTCCTTCCAGCCCTTCTTCCTCTTGTTTCCTCTCCAAATTCCTTTAAGTGTTCATTTTCTGACCTTGACAAACCACCATTTCCTGTCATCAAATTGCTAAGTTTCCTTAACGAAAAACGATTCTTATCACTAGCTCTCTCTATGTCTGTAATATGGAAGGCTGAAACAAAGTCTTTGAGGAGATCAGAATTTCTGTTATTTTGGCTATTGACAAAGGTAAGAAAAGAAATTGATTCATTTGATTTCATCCATAAATTGGAGTCATGTGATGTTGGTATAGCATACTTATGGTGTTGAAATGAAAGAAAGTTAAAGGTTTCAATTTATATGAATTATGCAGTCTTGAAGAAGTGAAGGAAAGAATCGGTGTGTGACGTCCCCGTCACTTCGTCTTATCACTTAACTTTTTTTTTCCTATTTCCACTTAACTTGATTAGATTTGCTTGTCAATGTCAATCATACTTTTCTTTCTTAAGCTTAATATCTAACAGCTCAATATGAATAATTTAATTTCAATAAAACAGACTAATGATACATGTATATATGTACCATCCATTTCCACAGGATCTCATACATCATCTTAACTTAAATCCCCGACATCTTATATACATTAATGTTAGTTGTACTGTACCATAACTGAATTACAATTTACTTTACATAATTACATAAGTATACCTTCTATACTACTTGGGAAGTGTCTTTCGAAGGTAAACTTTCAAGATCCACTCGTAGGCTCTTCTATCGAGAGCGAGGGATTACTTCAGATAGTCTGTATGAAAAATGTTCGTAAAAGGGTGAGTTTACGCTCAGTAAGAAAAATATGTAAAAGAGCGTACTATGCCTCTATATGCATTTTTCCTACTTGCCTCTATAATGTCATGTAAAGCATTATAAAGCATGTATACATTGCATACTCATTTCATGCATTGTTTGCAACCATGCATATTTCTTTCAAATGGTTTA
Source organism: Heritiera fomes (assembly GCA_032173925.1). Taxonomy (NCBI): domain Eukaryota; kingdom Viridiplantae; phylum Streptophyta; class Magnoliopsida; order Malvales; family Malvaceae; genus Heritiera; species Heritiera fomes. Next base: position 19,743,605 of record JAPDPM010000010.1, read on the forward strand.
AGCAAACATACTTTCTTTAAAACATATAAAACATGCATCATACTTCTTCTTCTTATACTTTCTTTAAAACATCATACTTCATAACTTACTTTAAAACATACTTTACATGCTTTTATAACGTAACATGTTTCATATACTTCTTCAAAACATATTTCAAGTACTTCTTTCAAATATCATTTACATACATACATACATACATACATACATACATACATATATACTTCTCTTAAAACGTCTTATACTTTCTTGAAATCATACATCATATACTTCTTTTAAAACTTATTGTACAAGTAAATCAAGTACTTTCGATTTCTTTATTCTTAGAAATCGCATATACATATAGTTTTGATAACATAAAACTATTTGTACTTTTGTGGAGTTATGCACTGCATCATCATCATCATCATCATCATCATTATCATGTGGCGTACCCCGTAGGGCCAGGAATCCTCCCTTAGCCAAACATGAAATATAAACAGATTGGCCAACTGCGGGTGGCTACAGTTAACACTAGTCAGGTGTCCTTCTGTAGCGACTGAGGCCTGACTTATGGTTCCTCAGCCCATAACATACATTACATCATTTCAGGACTTGATCAGAGCCCCTACTATAAACATGATAGTGCATAATCTCAAAACATATGCCATATAGCTTCTAGCCATGACATTTCATACTTTCTTGAAATAGGTTTGAAAACCTCTTTTCAAAACAGGGCAGTCGACTGGCTTAATAGGGCAGTCGGTTGCTGCTTCATAATTTCATTTATCGAAATTATTTTCATTTAAAATTCCGATATTTTCATCTTTGAAAATACATGGGGGTAGTCGACTAGTCCATATAGCAGTCGACTGGTTTTCAAACAGAATGCTTCTTAGCAAATAGCAGTCGACTGATCATATAGCAGTCGACTGTTTTTGAAACAGAATGCTTCTGGAAAATTAGCAGTCGACTGGTCTCATAGGCAGTCGACTGGTTTTGAAACAGAATGCATTTTGGAAAATAGCAGTCGACTGTCCCATATAGCAGTCGACTGGTTTGAAACAGAATGCTTCTGGGTAAATAGCAGTCGACTGGCTTACATAGCAGTCGACTGGTTTGCATCGGTTTTCGGAAAACAACGTTTTGGTTGTCTCTAGGCAGTCGGCTTCCCTTTATGGCAGTCGGCTGCCCCTAGCCTAATTGGTACTAGGAAACAAGTCCGAAAATGCATCTTTTCCTGCACAAAATCAACTAATACTTCTCTCCAAAACATGTAAAAACATGACAAAACATGCGGACATAGCCGCCTTACGTCCGTTACATAAATTCCTTACCTCGATTACTTCGAGAACATGAAATCACTTGGTTCACCAACCCTAATCCTTTTCTTCTTCAAATCTGAAATCATCATATCAAAGCAAACCTTTAAGAATTTGCCATAAACATGCTATACTAATTCAGTACAACACTATACCATGAACATAATTGACTAAATCATCTTCTTCTCTTACCTTTTGCTAGTGGCCAAAATCTTAAACTTTGAGATCTCTTCCAATACTTGGAATCAATCCACCAAACTTCAGATATAGCCTCGTCTATTGACTATGATCGTTTTTCGTCTAACAAACTTAACGATTTGGTTACTAAACAAGGGTGTTTGTCAAGGTAGCTATGGAAGAAGACTTAGATATTTCTGGAAGAACGAGAGGCAACGAAAGAGAGGGCTGGGATGGTTTGCTGCCGTAGGGGTGATAGCTGGAGGTGGTGACTCATGCAGCCTCATTTAATGCTTCACTATCCAATATCATCTCATCTCAGCCACTTTATCCTTTTGACTCAAGACCATTTGTCCATTTAATTCCTCTTCCATATGACTCATCCATTTAATCTCCAATAATATTTCTGATTTAATTTCTTGTCTCATACTCTTAATATTTTTCTGATATCAACCAAATAAATCATTTATTTTATTGACTATCAACTTTCTTATTTCTTCCATACATCATGCATACCTCATTCATACATTAAACTTCATATTCATTTAATTATGAAAATCTAATATTAATTCTTTGCTCATACCTCCATTATTCTTATAACATCAATTTAATTTCCTTGACTATTTAATCTTTCATCTCATTACTTCTTCCATGTTCCATACATCCTTCATACTTCATAATTCTCATATCTACTTATTTTCATTTAAGCTAACATACTTTATAATTATGGAGGAATTTCCTGAAATTGGGGATTTCACATTCTCCCCACCTTAGAGAATTTGGTCCTCCAAATTCAAATCAGGTCATGTCTCAAATGGTTCCAGATACTCCTCTTTAATCAAGCTATTTAGCTTCATGTATCTGTTTCCATGATGTGGTATTGTCAATAATCTTTAACTAATGGGATCATCATAGACTTCTATACCGTATCTTTTCCGTACAAAATCCCAGATGGCTTATCTCACATGACTTATGTCTTTCTAAACTTCTAAGGTTTCATCTTTTATGACATAAGATGAATTCTGGATTATACTTTCGAAATATTGACATATACAAACATTACGTATCCTCAATAGCTCTGGAGGTAATATCAATTTATTGGTGATATCTCCAATTTGATCTAAAACTTCAATTGGATCGATATAACGAGGGCTCAACTTACCTTGTTGACCAAACCTCATGATTCCTTTGGATAGAGAACTTTCAATTTACTGAGTCTCCAACCAAAACATCATTTAGTCTTTGTCAAGCATTTATATAACCTTTTTGTCTATTCTGAGCTATCTTAAATCTTTAACCACTCACTTAATCTCTTTAGATGCTTGCTCGACTAAATCAAAAACTAATAACTTTCATTCGCCTACTTCTTCTCACCAATTCGGAGATTGACACTTTTTATTCTTATAACATTTCATACAATGTCATCCGAATACTTGTATAATAGCTATTATCATAAGTAAACTCAGTCAATGGCAGATGGTCGTCCCATGAGCCTTTAAAATACATAGCACCAGCTCTTTACATGTCCTCAAGCGTCTAAATCATGCGCTCGGACTGCTCATCAGTCTACGGATGAAAAGCTGTGCAAAATTTTCAACTGAGATCCCATGGTTCCTTGCTAATCTCCTTAAAGTGAGAATTGAACCTGAAATCTCTACCATATGAAATGCTCATTGGAACTCCATGTAGTCTAACACTTCTTTCACCTACATTTTGCCAACTCACTAAGTATATCTACAGACTTCATGGGTAGGAAGTGGGCTGACTTAGCAGATTCGTTCATCAATTCTGGCTTAATCATTATACTAGCCATCATTCCAAATTTACTTTGAAGGCATAACATTTAGCTTAAGGCTTGTAAAGTGCTCCAATACATCATATTTTCTTATCATCATACAAACCATTATTACTTCATGCTTTCAGCTTAGAGCATTTACCACCACAGTGGTTTTCCCTAGGTGATCTAATTTCACCTTCACAATCCTTTGAAAACTCGAGTCATCTCTTCTATCTTAATTAGAATTATAGCCATAATTTATTCACAATGGCTACCCATAATTTCTTACTTTTGCTCTCTAAATACCCATATATTGATTACATTTTAAACTATTAGCATAGTTCTTTTAATTCATATCCAAAATATTTTCTTCTCATAGCATCAAACATGCCAATGAATGAATGTCCTCATTCCCTTATGGTGTTCTAGGGATCAACCAGGAAGGATACTATAGTCGGCTAGGAATCCGGATGGAGTAAGGAATGTACTTTGAAATACCTGTCTTGTTCCGAAACCTAGAAGCGACTATAGGGAATAACTACCGTTGTTGAGACAATCTATCTCTCATATTAATTCATATTCTTTTCAGAGTAATGCTTTCATAGAATAAAACATTTAAGTAAAGTCGACTAATAAAAGTCAATCATCATTCTTATTTAAGCTCCTTTCACACATCACTATAAATCATAAAATTTTATACCAAGGAGTACTTCAGAATCTCAACTATCATTTCTCATCAATTATTGTATTTCATTAAGTTCGGAACTTTTCTTTACTATCTCAACATCGTAAGCAAAAATTCCTTCATATAACCATACATACCTTCTATTAACTTCATTTACAATAAGTCAGATAATACCACATACTTTTACATTAGACATCTTCAACATTTACATCATAATTAATAGGTGTCTTTCCCTTCTCTTTAGTAGTGGCTTTGTGTTGTGGTTGAGGGGTCTCCTCAGATTCCTCGGGTGTCCTCAAATCTCTCTTGGAACAATTCCTAATCATATGTCCCTGTTCACCACATCTGAAACATGCGCCACTTGCCAATCGGCATGGTTGTGATCCGTGGAACTTTCCGCAATGTTCACACCTTTGTCTTATACTCTTAGGTGAGCTAACGGTACTACTAGCTGAATGTCGGGATCTCTCATCATTGATCTTAATCCCGGTAGTTCTCGGAGTCCCTATACCATAATCATCATAATACTCCCACTTTAATATATTGTGAAGGCTGCAAATTGTACTAATATTTTTGTAAATAAATAAGAGGCATCAAATGAGTATAGTATTGGAATTTAGTGTACATCTAATTTCCTTTAGTAATGGAGACAAATATTTTGCTTAGGAGCAATTATCAATGAATTATGAGTGCTAGCATAAATTAAAATTTATATAATTAAGTTCAAGACATGCGTTAAATTAATGAAGAAAATAAATTTAAATCAAGGACATTATTGATATATGCATATATATATGAAATGGATGAATATACCATATAAAATATATATGTATATGCATATAAACTAGAAGGGAAAATGTGATTTAATAATATAAGATATAATACTAATGAAATGAATAAAATATAGCAAGATGTATGAAAAATATAGATATATATATACCTACATGAAATGATAAAAAAATATGTTAATATTAGAAACACATTAAAAGTAAATGTGTATATATATATATAAATATTAAATAAGATAAAAAAAATAAATAAATAAAACGTGACCTGCTCCCACTATCGTGGGAGCAGGTCTGTGAAACAAAAGAAAAAGGCAGAAGCAAGCTTCTGCCAAATGCCAAAACAGAAAAAGAAACCCGATTAAAAAGGAGAAGGAAAAGAAGGAAAGAAAGGAAAGAAGAGAAAGGGAGATCTCGACCGAGAAAGGAAAGGAAGAAAAGAGAGAAGGGAAGAGGAAAGAAAAGGAGGGGGGCTCGGCAAGAAAGGCAGAAGGAAAAAAGGGAAAAACAAAAGGAAAAGGAGAAAGCTATAGTAAGGGTTTCGAACGAGAAAGAAGAGGGAAAGAGAGAGACCAGGAAAAGAGAATAGAAAGGAAGAGAACCCGGGGAAAACGGAAGGAAAAAGAGTGGTGTGGTTCAGTTGGGGCTGGAAGTGCCGAGAGGAAACAGAAGAAGAAGAAGACCCAAAACTGCAACTACTTGCGTGGGAAAAAGGAAGGGGGTTCGAAGAACCTGTTGGATGCGTGAAGGAGAGCTGATCTGTGGCTGCATTTGGATCGGTTGGGAGGCTGTGGAAGAGGTCATTGGTGGCTCACGAACCAGCTGCAACTTGGGATTGATTTGGCTGTAAGGAAGGCAAGAAACATGAGCCAACCGAACTGACCAATGGCATTTTCTGCTACTCAAAACAGAACAGCTTCTAAGGCAGTAACAAGGTAAATAAAAACTGACTTGAGTGGTGTTTAAATGCTAGAACTATATTAGGAAAATGTTCTGCATTGTTCAGCTGTTTGTGGGGGGGTTTAAGCTGAACTTGTTGGTGTCTAAACAGAGGTTAACTAATGGCTGGAAATTGGGATTTGTAGCAAGTCTGTATGAGAACTCGTTGAGGGTTTGAAGGGAGGAAGAACCAAGCTGGATCGAAAGCCCTTAGAGCTGTCTAGCTCGACTTAAGTAAGTGAAGACAAGGCAGCCTTGGGTTGTGCAGGACAGCAGTAACCTAGGTTCAAGGAGGCTCGGTTAAGCTATTTTAGAGGTAAAAATTCAGTTTTTCAGAAATGTAACTTCGTTTATGCAATGATATATGATTTTTGATTAATACCTACATTCGTATAGATACAAACCATGGACAAACAGAGATGTATACATGTGTGTGAGTGTGTATATATATGTATATGTATATATATGTACATACTCTAGAGACTTGGTGCTAAAAAGAAAATATAACCATATAGTTAAATATGTCTATGAGTTTAAATAGATATGTATATATATATATACATATACATATACATATACATCTACATCTACATCTACGCATGGATGTTATTAGCATGACAGTGAAGATTTAATTCTGAACCTCGGTGTAGGATTTGATTCAGAAATATCAAGAGGAAGGAACTACACGAAGATCGACTAGGGAATTTCTTTTGAAGGTAAACAATAAGCATCGATTTAAGGATTTATAGGAATTAAGCTTGACTATAACGGTGAAACTTGAATAATAATGCGTTGATTTAGTTTGTTCGATATAAGTATGGTATTGGTCATGTATGAATATATAATTGAGACGACATTGAAATGCTTGTAGTGACTTTAATTGAAGCGGAAGAGTAGATATTATCGGAGGCTCAAAGAGGATATTAGCTAAGGACATATGTAAGTGGGTTAAGTAAGCTTTACTAGTACCATCTCGTGGGAACAATTAAATCCCTTTATCGATTGAGTTAATTTATGAATTAAGGGACGAAACATCGTTGACCGAGCTACTAAGGTAAGATGTAAAGGACTTAATGTATAAATTGGAAAAGAATGCTCCTTTGGCTGGAATTTTAAATATCATTTTCTATGTTGTATGTTGTAGCCGGTCAAGCCACTTATCAAATAACATGAAAAACGTTAGTTCTGAGACCTTAATACGAAATTATTGTTGTGCTAGAGGTACATGTATGCATGGTGCATAATAGACTACACGTAGTAGCAATGCATTGTGCACAAAGAGACTGTTACGAATGCGTACATGCATTTACATATAATATGTTTTAATGCAAGCTATCTTATGCATGAATTCTTTCTATGTATAACGACTTGTATGCTATTTAACTCAAAAGACTTTTCTTGTTTGAGCCAACTTTGAAATAAAACCCAAATATTGTATAGTTAAAGCTCGAAATGTTTCTTGTCAGTATCTTGAACTCTATGAAAGTGAAGAGTTACTTGAAAGAACTGTTTTCCGATATGTTTTTGAGTGCGGGCAAATCCATTGACCTTCGGGTCACTTGAGCCTATTGAGCTTTGCTCTAGGTTCTATTACACGTCTATTGAGCTTTCTGCTCTAGACCATCAGTATCAGTATCTGCGCCTTACGAGCCTCGAGCTCTAGGCATTATCAGGCTTGTCTGAGAATTTAACAGGCAAGTTCCAGCTCTCGACTAATCAGCGAGACTGGAGCATAGTCTATGGCCATAGTTATTGTGTTGCTTGCGACACCTACTCCATCACTAGCTAGGATGGATATCAGTATCAGTTTCAGTTATCAGGGATTCATGCCTAAACTCTATTCGTATTTGTTTTCAGCACTTTAAGGCTTTATGCCTAATTTGATAAATTATCAGTTTTCTGTAAAGTCATCGATTTAAAGAGAATCCATCAGAATTCTATTTTGATAGCTGCATGAGTTTTCAGTACTTTAAGGCCTTGTGCCTACAGTGATTGATCATCAGTTTTAGTATCATTCTCTGCTCGAAGTAAGTGTAACCGAAATCTGTTTGTGATTGTAATGTTTTCAGTATTTGAGGTTTCATGTGAGTACACTAGTGCATAAAATACAATGTCATGCATATATATATATTATGTCATCTGCTACCATGCAATTATGTGCATATAGATCGACATGAGCCTAGTATCTGTTTACTTAAGCTACTTACTGAGCCGTGGTTTTGCTCACCCCTTATTAATAACATCGCAGATCATACAAGTTAGACTCCCGCTTGGAGTTTTTGGAGCAAGGCCTCGAGGACGTCATAAAGTAGCGACACTAGTTTGAGTCCTCCGAGTGCTGCTTTTGTTGCTCTTGAGGTATGAAAAAGGATTATTTTGGGTATCCATGTATGACATTATAAATTGCACAGTACATGTGTATAGACATTTTTGGGATGTAACTTAGGATCGTTCTGGATTATTGTAGTCATCTATGGTTATCGAGTGCGATCCGAGAAAATAAATTGTAAAGACTTTATGTTATGAAAATGCCATGCTTATGTCGTCGATGATCCGAGAAGTAAAATTTGTCGAATTTGAGTTGTAAACTGCTATACATATATATGTGATGACTATAGGAGTAGGTGTAGCGTATAATGAATTGAACTGGAAACTCTGGATTGGTAAAATGCGGCTGGATATAGTTGAGCTTATTTGCAGGTTATTAAGCTGGGGAAAGTCGATTTTATATAAGGGGGAGTTTTCGACGTTTTTCTTTTATTAGTCTAGAATTAAATGAGAGCATTATGTAAATCAAATGAAGAATACGAAAGTAGTTGAGAAAGGACACTGACACCGAATACAAACCATAAAGTGAAAAGAAAAAGTTAGTTCGTAAATTGATAGATGGGAAATAAAGTCTGAGTGTTAAGTATACATCACGGCCTTCGGGTCGTGACATATATATTTCCATATAACCATTTAATTAAAACAATCATTATTTTCTTATACTTTACTTGCTTACCAATCGAAGCTCTGTCATATGGCTTACTTCTTCCAGATGAGCATCCATCTCCCGAGGTTTTCCTTTCTGACTTCTGCTTTATCGGTTTCTTAACTTTACCTTGGGCTCGAAAATCATTTTGATGAAGCTCATAGTCCTGCTCACACAACTGAGCCTTACGGACTGTCTCATTATAAGTAGTTATACCCAAGGTATACAACTTAGATTTGATAGGAGACTTCAGTCCTTCTATAAATCTGTATATCTTATATCCTTCACTCCTGATGGTCTCTTGGTCGAATCCGCTTAGAGAAATAAACTTCGACTCATATTGATTAACTGACATTGTCCCCTGAGTCAATTTCAAAAATTCAATCTTCAACCTGGTCTAATCAGTGCGTGGGATGTACTGCTCAGTAAAGGACTCTAAAAACCTATCCCACGTAACCTCAACATGTTGAGCCTCCAAAATGGCTCGAGTGGACTGCCACCAATACTTTGCATCATCCACTAACAGATACACAGCCAAACCCACCTTTTCCTTTTCGGAACATAGCATATACTTGAAAGATCTAGTGACCGCCTTCACCCAATTCACTGCGGCCAACGTGTCCTTATCCCCCTTAAACTTAGGCGGATCCAGCTTCTTATATTCCTTAATTAAGGTCATACTGCAATAAGCTGTGAGATTCCTCCTTTCAGTAACTGGGACTGGTGGGGATAACTCTGTCTGTACTGGTGGTGGTTGTACTAGAGGAATAGCGAATGGTACACTTGTGACCACATTTGGAAAGTTCGCCATAAACTGCGTAAACTTGGTGGTCATATTCTCCACATGCTTCTCCATCTTCGCTAACCTAGTGTTCAGGCTATGCGGTGGAGATGGAAAAGGAGACTGGGTTGGGGACTGTTCTACATAACCCCTTTCTCTTCCTTTCTCAATACCACTTCCACCTGAGCTCATTCTGTCGATAAATAACAAAGTTGAGCTATTTAGTATAACTTCAAAGAGTTATACATCGTATATGTATTCAGACAAGTACAGTACACTTGGGGATATACTCTACTTCTAACTCATCGACACTGATAAACCTCAATCTAACTGCTCTGATACCACTTTGTGACGTCCCCGTCACTTCGTCTTATCAGTTAACCTTTTTTTTTCCTATTTCCACTTAACTTGATTAGATTTGCTTGTCAATGTCAATCATACTTTTCTTTCTTAAGCTTAATATCTAACAGCTCAATATTAATAATTTAATTTCAAAAAAACAGACTAATGATACATGTATATATGTACCATCCATTTCCACAGGATCTCATACATCATCTTAACTTAAATCCCCGACATCTTATATACATTAATGTTAGTTGTACTGTACCATAACTGAATTACAATTTACTTTACATAATTGCATAAGTATACCTTCTATACTACTTGGGAAGCGTCTTTCAAAGGTAAACTTTCAAGATCCACTCGTAGGCTCTTCTATCGAGAGCGAGGGATTACTTCAGATAGTCTGTATGAAAAATGTTCGTAAAAGGGTGAGTTTACGCTCAGTAAGAAAAATATGTAAAAGAGCGTACTATGCCTCTATATGCATTTTTCCTACTTGCCTCTATAATGTCATGTAAAGCATTATAAAGCATGTATACATTGCATACTCATTTCATGCATTGTTTGCAACCATGCATATTTCTTTCAAATGGTTTAAGCAAACATACTTTCTTTAAAACATATAAAACATGCATCATACTTCTTCTTCTTATACTTTCTTTAAAACATCATACTTCATAACTTACTTTAAAACATACTTTACATGCTTTTATAACGTAACATGTTTCATATACTTCTTCAAAACATATTTCAAGTACTTCTTTCAAATATCATTTACATACATACATACATACATACTTCTCTTAAAACGTCTTATACTTTCTTGAAATCATACATCATATACTTCTTTTAAAACTTATTGTACAAGTAAATCAAGTACTTTCGATTTCTTTATTCTTAGAAATCGCATATACATATAGTTTTGATAACATAAAACTATTTGTACTTTTGTGGAGTTATGCACTGCATCATCATCATCATCATCATCATCATCATTATCATGTGGCGTACCCCGTAGGGCCAGGAATCCTCCCTTAGCCGAACATGAAATATAAACAGATTGGCCAACTGCGGGTGGCTACAGTTAACACTAGTCAGGTGTCCTTCTGTAGCGACTGAGGCCTGACTTATGGTTCCTCAGCCCATAACATACATTACATCATTTCAGGACTTGATCAGAGCCCCTACTATAAACATGATAGTGCATAATCTCAAAACATATGCCATATAGCTTCTAGCCATGACATTTCATACTTTCTTGAAATAGGTTTGAAAACCTCTTTTCAAAACAGGGCAGTTGACTGGCTTAATAGGGCAGTCGGCTGCTGCTTCATAATTTCATTTATCGAAATTATTTTCATTTAAAATTCCGATATTTTCATCTTTGAAAATACATGGGGGCAGTCGACTGGTCCATATAGCAGTCGACTGATTTTCAAACAGAATGCTTCTTAGCAAATAGTAGTCGACTGATCATATAGCAGTCGACTGTTTTTGAAACAGAATGCTTCTGGAAAATTAGCAGTCGACTGGTCTCATAGGCAGTCGACTGGTTTTGAAACAAAATGCATTTTGGAAAATAGCAGTCGACTGTCCCATATAGCAGTCGACTGGTTTGAAACAGAATGCTTCTAGGTAAATAGCAGTCGACTAGCTTACATAGCAGTCGACTGGTTTGCATCGGTTTTCGAAAAACAACGTTTTGGTTGTCTCTAGGCAGTCGGCTTCCCTTTATGGCAGTCGGCTGCCCCTAGCCTAATTGGTACTAGGAAACAAGTCCGAAAATGCATCTTTTCCTGCACAAAATCAACTAATACTTCTCTCCAAAACATGTAAAAACATCACAAAACATGCGGACATAGCCGCCTTACGTCCGTTACATAAATTCCTTACCTCGATTACTTTGAGAACATGAAATCACTTGGTTCACCAACCCTAATCCTTTTCTTCTTCAAATCTGAAATCATCATATCAAAGCAAACCTTTAAGAATTTGCCATAAACATGCTATACTAATTCAGTACAACACTATACCATGAACATAATTGACTAAATCATCTTCTTCTCTTACTTTTTGCTAGTGGCCAAAATCTCAAACTTTGAGATCTCTTCCAATACTTGGAATCAATCCACCAAACTTCAGATATAGCCTCGTCTATTGACTATGATCGTTTTTCGTCTAACAAACTTAACGATTTGGTTACTAAACAAGGGTGTTTGTCAAGGTAGCTATGGAAGAAGACTTAGATATTTCTGGAAGAACGAGAGGCAACGAAAGAGAGGGCTGGGATGGTTTGCTGCCGTAGGGGTGATAGTTGGAGGTGGTGACTCATGCAGCCTCATTTAATGCTTCCCTATCCAATATCATCTCATCTCAGCCACTTTATCCTTTTGACTCAAGACCATTTGTCCATTTAATTCCTCTTCCATATGACTCATCCATTTAATCTCCAATAATATTTCTGATTTAATTTCTTGTCTCATACTCTTAATATTTTTCTGATATCAACCAAATAAATCATTTATTTTATTGACTATCAACTTTCTTATTTCTTCCATACATCATGCATACCTTATTCATACATTAAACTTCATATTCATTTAATTATGAAAATCTAATATTAATTCTTTGCTCATACCTCCATTATTCTTATAACATCAATTTAATTTCCCTGACTATTTAATCTTTCATCTCATTACTTCTTCCATGTTCCATACATCCTTCATACTTCATAATTCTCATATCTACTTATTTTCATTTAAGCTAACATACTTTATAATTATGGAGGAATTTCCTGAAATTGGGGATTTCACACGGTGCAACCAAGGGATTTCGTATTATTTGGCTATTTGAGGTAAGGAATATATGTAACGGATGTAGGGTGACTATGTCCGCATGTTTTAAATGTTTTGGGATGAAACAAAAGCTGGTGTAAGTGCAAGAAATGTAAAATTCACGGTTTTCGCCCAGTTACGATTTGGCTCGAGGCAGCCGACTGCCCTAAATAGCAGCCGACTGCTCAGAGACAGTCGTGACGTAACTTTTTCCGAAACCGACTTAGAGCAGCCGACTGCCCTATATAGCAGTCGACTGCCATTTTTCCAGAAACTTTCTGTTTGCAAACCAGTCGACCGCTAAAGAGCCAGTCGACTGCATTTTTCCAGAAACATTTTGTTTGCGGGCTAGTCGACTGCCCCATTTTAGCAGTCAACTGCCCTACTTGCATCCGAAAATTAAATATTTCAAATGCAAAAAGAAAATAAAATTTATTAAATATTTTTATACTAGAGCAGTCGACTGCCCTAAAAGTGCAGTCGACTGCCCCCTTTGAAAAATAATAATTTTTAATTTATTTATATAAATGTATTTGGATTGTCATTAAAGTATATAAGAAGGGTTATGAATATCCATGGTTTTACAAGAATGAGTTTTACTACTCAATATTTTGAGATTAACGACTCCATTGGTGATAATGCATATTATTTGCTTATTTGTATTTGGCTGGGGGACTCTAGTCAAGCCCTCAGTACCACGGGTGTCACCTGACTAGTGCACACCGTGGAATATTGACAATGGCCATTAGTCCTTTATATGTGTTTGGCTTAAGGGAGGATCCCTGGCCCATACGTGGGTACGCCACTTTATTTGGTGCATGATTCTATTGGATGTTGACGGTCTCCCCCTATTTGAAGACTATTTGTATATGTAATTTCAAGTTATTTGACATATATATGTGAAAGTATTTGAGTTATTTGAATACGTGCAAGTGACTTCATATGATTTTGTCATGTGTTATATGGTATTTGATGAACTTATATGTTATATGTTTTTACAAGAATATTACATGACATTATAGAGCCAAGCAGGAAAACTGCATATAGTGGCATAGTACGCTCTTTTATGTATATTTCTTACTGAGCGTAAACTCATTCCTTTACAATATTTTTCACCCAGATTATTTGCAGTGAAGTCTGCTCTTGGTAGAGGAGCATATATTTGGACTATACGATATTCCTTCGAGGTTAGCTTCCAATCCCTTGAAGGTAGATACATTTTGATTATGTAATTCAGACTATAGTACATTGATGTATATTAGACACATTGGGGATGTAAATTGTTAAAGAGATTAGTATGTAATTTATATTAGAGTTTTAGACTTATGTGTAAGACGATCTTGTATGTGTATGAGAAATATATCATCATGTAAACAATATAGTGTTAGCTATATTAAAGAAGAAGGATGCACCGTTGAACAGCCTAACCAAATCTTATGGGAAAGAAAAAGTTAGTTGGTATTTGGGAGTGACGAGGATGTCACAGATTGGTATTAGAGCAAGGTTAGTCTGACGTTTGACGGTGTCATTAGGCTAGAAATAGTGTACATTCCCATGTACTGTACTTGTCTGAATACATATATGTGGTTGAATTGCTGAAAGTGTACTAAACGCTTGACCTTGTGGTGATATTGGCAGAATGAGCACTCGTAGAAAAGGTACTGGTAGAGGACGAGGACGAGGACGAGGACGGGGTAGAGTAGAACCGTCCCCAACACAGTCTCCTCCTCCATCTCCATCGGGTAGCCCGAATGCTCGACTGTCGAGAGTGGAGCGAAGTATTGAGACTATGGCCACTCTATTTAATCAGTTCATGTCTAATTTTCCAAACGTGGCCACTAATGCATCAACAGCACCACCTATAGTACCTCCTATTTCGTCTGGGAATGCTCCTCCTACTCCTCCAGTACAGCCCCCACCGGCACAGCCTGAGTTACCCCCACCAGCTCAAGTTAATGAGAGGTGAGATCCTAAGGCCTACTGTAGTGTGGTCTTAATTAAAGAATTTAAGAAGTTGGATCCGCCGAAGTTTAAGGGGGATAGAGATCCGTTGACCGTCGAAAATTGGGTGAAGGCAGTCACCAAATCTTTTGGGTACATGACCTGTTCTGAGAAAGAAAAAGTGGGTTTGGCAGCTTATTTGTTAGTAGACGATGCCGAGCATTGGTGGCAGTCTACTCGGGCCATTTTGGAGACTCAACACACTGAGGTTACGTGGGATAGATTTTTAGAGGCCTTTAATGAACAGTACATCCCACGCACTGAACAGACCAGGTTGAAGATTGAGTTTTTGAGCTTGACTCACGGGACTATGACGGTAAATCAATATGAGTCGAAGTTCATTTCTTTAAGCAGATTTGACCCTGAAGTCCTAAGGAGTGAAGGACATAAGATCTACCGATTCATAGAGGGATTAAGGTCTCCTATTAGATCGAAGTTATATCATATGGATATCACTACTTATAATGAGGCAGTCTGTAAGGCTCAATTGTGTGAGCAGGACTATAATCTTCACCATGTTGATTTTCGAGCCAAGGGTAAAGGCAAAGAACCGATGAAGCGGAAGTCAGATGAGAGAGCCTCTAGTGACAGATATCCATTTAGGAAAAGTAGACCATATGAAAGAGCTTCGGCAGGTAAGAAGATAAATTATAAGAGAATGACTTGTATCTTAGTTTAATGGTTATATGGAAATATACTAAATTTTGAAGTTTTATGATAATTATGGTACAGGGACTCCTAGATCTACCGGGATTAAGATAAATGATGAAAGATCCCGATATTCAACTGGCAGTACAGCGAGCTCGCCGAAGAGTGTGACGCAGAAATGTGAGCATTGCGGGAGATTCCATGGGTCACAGCCATGTCGTATGGCGAGCGGGGCTTGTTTTTGGTGTGGCGAGAGGGGACACATGATTAAAGATTGTCCCAAGATTTCTAAAAGAGTGTTTGAAGAATCGGAAAGGACCACCCAACCACAGCTTAAGGCCACAGCTGCTGAGAAGGGAAAGAAAGCTGTGACTCAAGGACGAGTATTTGCTATAGACGAGGAGTCTGCCGATGCTTCGTCCAAGATGATTAAGGGTAAGATTCACCTCTTTGATATAAGTGTTACTGCTTTATTTGATCCAGGCTCTACACACTCCTTTGTTTCTCCCAAAATTGCTACAAGATTACCTGTTGAACCTGAGCCTTTAGGACATTTGTTACAAATAAGTACACCGTTTAGAGAATCTCAGATAACAGATATAGTGTATCGTAGTTGTAAGCTACGGGTAGGAGAGAGAGAATTGACAGCTGATCTAATCCTACTGAATATGTATGGATTTGATGTCATATTAGGAATGGATTGGTTAGCTAAGAATCATGTGATATTGGATTGTTATGCTAAAAGTGTGATCTTCTCTTCTCCCGTTAGCTATGTTGTAAATTTTGCAAATGTTTAATACAACAGTATGTTTATAAATTTATTTATTCGTAAATGAAATTAATAGAGAATTTATTTGTTATGTGAAGGATTTATAGCGTATGTGGTGGACGTAGAAAGGAAACGTCCCGAACTTCATGAAATTCCGATAGCCAATGAGTTTCCATGTGTGTTTCTGGACGATCTTCCAGGACTTCCTTCGGATAGGGAAATCGAGTTTACTATCGATTTGGTGCTAGGGATTGAGCCCATTTCGAGACCATCCTATCGGATGGCCTTAGTGGAATTGGAAGAACTTAAGAAACAGCTGCAGGAGTTACTAGATAAGGGGTTTATACGGCCAAGTGTATCCCTATGGGGTGCTCCTATGCTATTTGTTCGAAAGAAGGACGACAGCTTGAGGCTTTGTATTGATAATCGATGGTTGAATAAGGTGACAATCAAGAACAAGTACCCTCTTCCTAGGATTGATGATCTCTTTGATCAGCTTCGGGGTGCACGAGTCTTCTCCAAGATAGACTTGAGATCGGGATATCATCAATTGAAGATCAGAAGTGAAGATATCCCTAAGACTGCATTCAGGACACGGTATGGTCACTATGAATTCCTAGTGATGCCATTTGGTTTAACCAATGCACCCGCAGCTTTTATGAACTTGATGAATGATGTGTTCAAACAGTATTTAGACCAGTTTGTCATTGTTTTTATCGATGACATATTGGTGTATTCAAGATCATGGGAAGAGCATGAGCAGCATTTGAGGATAGTTCTACAAACCCTCAAGGATCGGGGATTATATGCCAGGCTAAGTAAGTGTGAGTTTTGGCTAGATCAAATATCCTTTTTGGGTCACATAATCAATAAAGATGGAGTTTCGGTCGATCCATCGAAGATTGAAGCTGTGGTGCAATGGGAGAGATCGAAAACAGTGACGGAGATTAGGAGTTTCTTGGGTCTAGCCGGCTATTATCGACGATTTGTAGAGGGTTTTTCGAGGTTAGCTGCTCCCTTGACGCGCTTAACGCGCAAAGAGGTGAAGTTTGAATGGAATGATGCTTGCGAGCACAGTTTCCACGAGTTGAAGCGTAGGTTGACTACTGCACCTATTCTCACCATTCCTAGTGGTTCTGGAGGATTTTCCGTATATAGTGATGCCTCTGCACAAGGTCTAGGTTGTGTGCTAATGCAACATGGCAAGGTAGTTGCATATGGTTCTCGTCAATTAAAGGACCATGAGAAGAACTACTCGACTCATGATTTGGAGTTAGCGGCAGTGGTGTTTGCTCTAAAGATTTGCAGGCATTACTTGTATGGTGAGAAATTTCAGATTTTTATGGATCATAAAAGTTTGAAGTACTTGTTCTCTCAGAGGAAATTGAATATGAGACAGAGGAGATGGCTCGAGCTTCTGAAGGATTATGATTGTGAGATCCTATACCACCCGGGAAAAGCCAATGTGGTGGTAGATGCTCTGAGTAGGAGATATATGGGGATAGTATCGTACATGATGGTAAGAGAATGTGAGCTACTTAAGCAGTTTGCAAGCCTTAGTCTCAATGTTGTGCCTTATGAGCATTTTGGAATGATAGTTTGATGATTGAGCCGGAGTTGATGGGTAGAATTCGGATTGCTCAAAGGGAAGATGATCAATGTATGGAGGCCATGAATTAGATCCAATCAGGTATGCCATCGGAATTTAGCATTGATAGTAATGGACTCTTGAGATTTAAGAATCGTATATGTGTTCCTAAGGATAAGGAGTTGAAGAAGTTAATTTTGACTGAAGCACACTCCACTAAGTATACTTTGCATTCGGGAAATACGAAGATGTATCATAATCTTCGCAAGGTGTATTGGTGGACTGGCATGAAAAGAGACATAGCAGAGTTTGTGGCAAAGTGTCTCACGTGCCAGCAGGTTAAGGTAGAGCACCAAAGACCAGCAGGTTTACTACATCCTCTACCTATACCTATGTGGAAGTGGGAGCACATTACGATGGATTTTGTCATGGGACTACCTCGAACGAGGAGGAATCATGATGGTATTTGGGTCATTGTGGATCGGTTAACTAAGTCAGCTCACTTCCTGCCTATGAAGTCTACAGATACACTTAGTGCTTTGGCAGATTTGTATGTGAAAGAAGTTGTCAGACTACATGGAGTTCCAGTGAGCATTACATCTGATAGGGATTCCAGGTTCACTTCTCATTTCTGGGAACATTTCCAAGAGGCCATGGGATTTCAATTAAATTTTAGCACGGCTTTTCATCCACAGACTGATGGTCAATCCGAGCGCACCATTCAAACGCTCGAAGATATGTTGAGAGCTTGTGCGTTGGACTTTAAAGGCTCTTGGGATGATCATCTGCCATTGGCTGAGTTTGCATACAACAATAGTTACCATGCAAGTATCGGGATGGCACCATATGAAGCTCTATATGGTAGAAGGTGTCGATCTCCGATTGGGTGGGAAGAAGTGGGCGAGCGTAAGTTATTAGCCCCAGACTTAGTCGAGCAAGCCTCTGAGGATGTTAAGTTAATTTGCCAAAGACTTAAGACAGCTCAGAGCCGACAAAAGAGTTACGCAGATACTCGACGGAGACCACTTGAGTTTTTGGTCGGGGATTCGGTATTTTTGAAAGTTTCTCCATCCAAAGGTATCATGAGATATGGCCGAAAAGGTAAACTTAGTCCTCGTTACATAGGGCCATTTGAAGTCCTAGATCGAGTCGGAGATGTTGCATATAGGTTGGCACTACCTCCGGAGCTATCGAGAGTACATAATGTTTTCCATGTGTCGATGCTTCGGAAGTATAATCCAGATCCATCTCATGTCATTGAATATGAGCCCTTAGAGATTCGGGAGGACATGAGTTATGTGGAGAAGCCAGTTCAGATTTTGGATAGAAAGGAGAAAGTGTTAAGGTCTAAGACGATTCCCCTATTCAAAATTCTCTGGCAATACCATGCCATGGAAGAAGCTACATGGGAGCTAGAGAGCTTAGTGAAGGAAAGGTATCCGGAGCTATTTGAGTAGTAACCCGATTTAAATTTGGAGGACCAAATTTCTAAAGGTGGGGAGAATGTGAAATCCCCAATTTCATGTAAAGTCCTCTTATTTGTAAAGTACTATAGGCAGAAATGATTTAAATGAATATGAGAATTAATGTACAAATGGTGTAAGGAACCTAGAAGAAGGAATGAAATGGATAGTCAATGGTCAATGAATTTAATGTTGACATCAGGAAAATATTAGAGAATGATAAAAGAAGAATAAATATCAGATTTTCATAATTAAATGATATGTATGGCTGACATGAGGAAGGAAAGAAGAAGAAGAATTAATTGGTAGTCAAATGAGTCAAATGAGTCAAAGGGATATTGGTGGCTGAGATAAATGATAAGATGAACATGCATTTAATGCAATTTTACAAAGTCATCATCTTCATCTCATCATCCATACGCCAGCTTCCTTCCAGCCCTTCTTCCTCTCGTTTCCTCTCCAAATTCCTTTAAGTGTTCATTTTCTGACCTTGACAAACCACCATTTCCTGTCATCAAATCGCTAAGTTTCCTTAGCGAAAAACGATCCTCACCACTAGCTCTCTCTATGTCTGTAATATGGAAGGCTGAAACAAAGTCTTTGAGGAGATCAGAATTTCTATTATTTTGGCTATTGACAAAGGTCAGAAAAGAAATTGATTCATTTGATTTCATCCATAAATTGGAGTCATGTGATGTTGGTATAGCATACTTATGGTGTTGAAATGAAAGAAAGTTAAAGGTTTCAATTTATATGAATTATGCAGTCTTGAAGAAGTGAAGGAAAGAATCAGTGCAACCAAGGGATTTCGTATTATTTGGCTATTTGAGGTAAGGAATATATGTAACGGACGTAGGGAGACTATGTCCGCATGTTTTAAATGTTTTGGGATGAAACAAAAGCTGGTGTAAGTGCAGGAAATGTAAAATTCACGGTTTTCGCCCAGTTACGATTTGGCTCGGGGGCAGCCGACTGCCCTAAATAGCAGTCGACTGCTCAGAGACAGTCGTGACGTAACTTTTTCCGAAACCGACTTAGAGCAGCCGACTGCCCTATATAGTAGTCGACTGCCATTTTTCCAGAAACTTTCTGTTTGCAAACCAGTCGACCGCTAAGGAGCCAGTCGACCGCATTTTTCCAGAAACATTCTGTTTGCTGGCCAGTAGACTGCCCCATTTTAGCAGTCAACTGCCCTACTTGCATCCGGAAATTAAATATTTCAAATGCAAAAAGAAAATAAAATTTATTGAATATTTTTATACTAGAGCAATCAACTGCCCCCTTTGAAAAATAATAATTTTTAATTTATTTATATAAATGTATTTGGATTATCATTAAAGTATATAAGAAGGGTTATGAATATCCATGGTTTTACAAGAATGAGTTTTACTACTCAATATTTTGAGATTAACGACTCCATTGGTGATCATGCATATTACTTGCTTATTTGTATTTGGCTGGGGGACTCTAGTCAAGCCCTCAGTACCACGGGTGTCACCTGACTAGTGCACACCGTGGAATATTGACAATGGCCATTAGTCCTTTATATGTGTTTGGCTTAAGGGAGGATCCCTGGCCCATACGTGGGTACGCCACTTTATTTGGTGCATGATTCTATTGGATGTTGACGGTCTCCCCCTATTTGAAGACTATTTGTATATGTAATTTCAAGTTATTTGACATATATATGTGAAAGTATTTGAGTTATTTGAATACGTGCAAGTGACTTCATATGATTTTGTCATGTGTTATATGGTATTTGATGAACTTATATGTTATATGTTTTTACAAGAATATTACATGACATTATAGAGCCAAGCAGGAAAACTGCATATAGTGGCATAGTACGCTCTTTTATGTATATTTCTTACTGAGCGTAAACTCATTCCTTTACAATATTTTTCACCCAGATTATTTGCAGTGAAGTCTGCTCTTAGTAGAGGAGCATATATTTGGACTATACGATATTCCTTCGAGGTTAGTTTCCAATCCCTTGAAGGTAGATACATTTTGATTATGTAATTTAGACTATAGTACAGTGATGTATATTAGACACATTGGGGATGTAAATTGTTAAAGAGATTAGTATGTAATTTATATTAGAGTTTTAGACTTATGTGTAAGACGATCTTGTATGTGTATGAGAAATATATCATCATGTAAACAATATAGTGTTAGCTATATTAAAGAAGAAGGATGCACCGTTGAACAGCCTAACCAAATCTTATGGGAAAGAAAAAGTTAGTTGGTATTTGGGAGTGACGAGGATGTCACAAAGTAAGTGTTAGAATGGATAGTTGGTATAACTATGTGATGAGAAAATATTGTGTAACATGATTTATTTAATAATCTAGCTATGAGTTGATGTTAAAACATCGATTTGATATTGGTGGATTGTTGAGTTCATAATAGCATATTGTGTGATATTGTTGATAGAGTACTATGTAATATGTTGAAAAAAATGATTTGGTTATGAAGGCATATTGATTTTAACGTCTAAGTGATTATGATATAATGTTAGAATGCTCTTGATAATTTGGTGATCTTGAAGAAATTGAAAAGAAGATATTTGCTAAAAATGTCAATGGAATATGTGTACATGCATTATGATTTACAAATTATAGCCATACCATAATTATGTGTGATTGGGCTATGATTGATGAATTATGTTTAATTATGGTTAGGGGTAATTGGAAATTGAGGCCGTTGTAGGCACACCTTAACGTAAAAGTGTGAGCATGCATGTGCTAGACTTGGTAAACATAAAGATATGCCTTGGTACACATAGGTTCATGCATGCATAACATGTGATTTTCATCTCAAAAATACATGTGTTGTTTCAAAAGTGAAAGTATTGCTTTTCAAAGAGATGCATCGAAATCTTTTAAGTGAAAGTAAATGTTTAAAATGATTAGACAACCATAGACCTGGATGTTTAACACTTGTTTTGACATCACTCATGATATGAACAGATTGAGCATAAAATTTAATTATGTATTGATTTGAGAAATGATTCAATTTTAAATGTTTTATTATTTGGATTATCTTAAAAATATTTGAAAAAAAATTCCAGACAGAGATTTTGATTTAGAGACGATAGGTACCCTATGGAATGCCTACGTGGTATAGAGTATATATATCGAGTGGTTCTGCCTGTGTGGCATGGAACCCCATTTATATATGCGTGATATGTACATGTTGCCTGATGAGACTATTCCAGGCTGTCCGACAATAGTCTTGGCCACATTCCTCAGCTTCCAGCTAATCAATAGGGCTGCAACGATCTATGATCATAGATAGATGCCCCTCGAGGGAAATTATCCCGTTGATAGCTACAACGGGATAGAGATGATATGATATAAGAATAGGGATTCATGCCTAGTGTCTCACTAAATGTTAAATGTCGTCTAAAATATGGTTTATTTTATATGAAACTATAAACGTGACATGTTTTTACAGTATATGTGAAATGATTGAAACTGAAAGATTTAAACATGGCTTATATTACGCATTATATGATTTGAGATTTTACAAGACAAGAAATGAAGAAGAAAATGAATGAAAAATAATGAAGATGAACTTTTAGGAAGTGTTTGGCCATGGCTATTGAAATGGCAAAATTGTACAAATTTTGATGTAAAGTGAATATATAATAAATATATAATGAGAGTAGGAAATAATTCCTAAATAAATTGAGAAAGAAATGGAAGAAAAATGAAGAGACCATAAGAAATTCGGTTAAGGTATAATGCAAGAAATGAGTGAATGGGTTTTATGATTTAATAGTTAAAGAATAATTTTTAAAAGGTTAATTAAATTATTAATGAAATTGAAAGTGGAAGAGGAATGAATTAATTTTGAGATCAATTTGGGTATATTTCATAATATGAAATGTTAAATTTTGATGGTTGATGAGTAAGAAATAATATAGCAAAATTAATATGAGTGTTAGGGGAAGTAAATTAGAGAGAAGATAAATTATATGCAAGAAGGAGAGTATGGATTAAGTTTGGTAATGGGATTTACTATGAATTTTTTTATGATTTGAAAATTAGTGAATAATATATAAAGGTTGATGAAATTGTTGGTGGAATTAAATTTGAAGAAAGAATAAATTTTTAGTTAATGAGAGGAAATTCGAAAATTTCATGATTTATGGAAAATTTTATGATTTATATATTATGGATGAAATTGGAATTGAGAAATAATAACTCTAGTGCAAGAAATAAATAGTTGGTTAAGGCATTGTCCATGAGGTTCTCAAGTTAATTTTATGACTAAATGATTAAAGAGAAATAATTAAAGATGAGTAGACAGTATTATTGGAAGTAAATTTGGAAGGAAATAAAATATGTGCATAAAAGAGACATTTAGTTGAGATATAAAAAGGGAATTACAATGTGAATTATCATGATCTTGGAACAAATAAAGGTAACATAAAAGTTAATGAGATTACTGATTATTGGAATTGGAAAGGGATATGATTTAATTTTAATTATATTGAGGTAATTAATAGGAAATAAAATAAATCAGGTGTGGAGAATGATAAGTGTAAAATAGAAACTATGGAATATTTATTATTATCACTGTGACATGATGATATAAAATATAAGGTGATATTACTATGCAGGAGTAGCAATTTTGGGAAATAGAATTACACAAGCAATAGTAGGAATGCAGAGATATTGCGTGGATTCGAGGTAAGGAACATACATAGGAGCTGCTTATAAATGTTTTAATTGGTTTTGGAATTTTCGAAAATTCAATTCTTAATCGTTTCCCATCAATTTTCTTAAAGGGAGAAATATAATTTTTTCACATAACCAAATGTGTTTTTAAGTTTCTTATTTATTGTACTCTTTACTAAATTGTGTACCACACTGGTCTGGAACAGAACTATTTTTCGATACTGAACCTTACTACAGTGACTTCAAAGTTACTGTTTATACATAGTTTATATACTAAAAATAATATTTAAATATTCATATTATTGAATTTTACATGTGAAAAAGTACTAGCATGTTCTTTTACCCATCTACAGTGAAATGGAAATTTTTAGAAGTGAAAACTGAATTTTGAATATTAAATAAATATTTATTTTGAAACCAGTTATATATTTTCATACAGGTTATATATTTTGATACATGTGTTGTGAAGTGATTTCCAGTGATTACCTTTATGGAAATTATATAGTTTACAAACCGTTTTAAGACTGTTAGACCCCATATAATGCTCACGTGTCACATGTTACTGATATTGTTACTGTGGCTGATAAACCTGCCACGTTATCAGCTGTCCCAGTTGTCACCTGGCAAGTGTATACTGTGGAACCCACAAACTATGGCCATATGTCTCACATGTTTATTGTTTACTGTTACTCCTTTCGGGGATTATTATTATAGCATGATATACTTTGGGTGATGCCTGGTCTCCACTTGCTGCTACTGTTTACTGTATTGTTGCTGGTATTGAACTGTTTACTGTATTGTTGCTGGTACTGAACTATTTACGGTCACTGAACTATTTACGGTCACTAAACTGTTTACTGTTACTGAATTGTTTACTGATAATCGAACTGTTTACCATACTGTTTATAACTGAATTGTTTATCAATAGTGAACTACTTACTACTACAAATCTGATGTAAGAGCCTCGCCCGTCTCACCAGGCCGTCGGCGAGCATCCCCTTGGCACTTTCCCACGTCCCAGGTTTACCCTTACAAGTGAATCGGCGATCACATAGTTCGCCCACACCTCACAATGTATTGTCCGCTTTTGGTAGCCCATCACGGCTTTGTTCCAAGGGTCTTGAAGAACTCAAGAATAATCCCTTGAACGCGTTTTACATGAGACGCTCGAACCCTGGTACTTCTCATTAAGTACCCGAGCCATACACTCATGTTACAATTGAGACAACTTGTCTCAATGGTAACATGAGTGTAAGGCTCGGTTACTTATTGAGAAGTACCAGGGTTCGAGCGTCTCATGTAAAACGTGTTCAAGGGATTATTCTTGAGTTCTTCAAAACCCTTGGAACAAAGCCGTGACGGGCAACCCAGTGACGGGAGACCAACAACGAACAATACCTTATGAGGTGTGGGCGAACTATGTGGTCGTCGACTTACATGTAAAGGTAAACCTGGGGCAATGAGAATGTCAAGGGGATGCTCGCCAACGGCTTGGTGAGACGGGCGAGGCTCTTACATAAAAACGCGTATTTTTATGTAAGAGCCTCGCCTGTCTCACCAGGCTGCCGGCTAGCATCCCCTAGGAGTCACACACTCCCCAGGTTTGCCTTGATAGCGACAGTAGGTAGCCGCCCAACGCTCACTAACAACGTATTGTCCGCTCTGGGAGGTCGCCCACCCTCACGGCTTTGCCCCAAGGCTCCTGAAGAGCTTAGGATAATGCCTTGAGCACGTTTTCTGTGGCTTGAACCCTGACATCCTTAGATACCTGAGCCTTACACTCACGATACCATCGAGACCCAACACTCACTAACAACGTATTGTCCGCTCTGGAAGGTCACCCACCCTCACGGCTTTGTCCCAAGGCTCCTGAAGAACTCAAGATAATGCCTTGAGTGCGTTTTCTGAGGCTCGAACCCTGACATCCTTAGATACCCGAGCCTTACACTCATGATCCATTAAAACAAGTCTCAATGGTATCATGAGTGTAAGGCACGGGTATCTAAGGATGTCAGGGTTCGAGCCTCAGAAAACGCGCTCAAGGCATTATCCTGAGTTCTTCAGGAGCCTTGGGACAAAGCTGTGAGGGTGGGCGACCTCCCAGAGCGGACAACACATTGTTAGTGAGTGTTGGGCGACCACCTACTCTCGCTGTCAAGGCAAACCTGGGGGGTGTGTGACTCCTAGGGGATACTTGTCGACGGCCTGGTGAGATGGGCGAGGCTCTTACATCTGATCACTACAATGTTTTTAAATATTGTTTATAAACTGTTTTCTTATTGAAATAATTTATGAGAAGATTAAAAATAAGTATTGCATTTTACTGTTACAAGTACTCAAGTGTTTACAGATACTGAACTGTTTACTAAACTGCTACTGTACTATCTACTTAACTGTTTACTAATAGTAAACTGGTTATTATTACAAAAAACGATTTACTTTGTACTACTGTGGTTTTTGATGTGGATTTTAGATGGGTTATATATTAAAATAACTTATGATATAATTTCTAAAGCATTTCATAATATGTTTAGCACTTTTATATATATTTCTTACTGAGCTTTCCCCAAAGCTCACCCCCTTATTCTCCTCTCTCCCAAATAACTTTTCAGTATACGTGTCTACCAATGCTTCTGGATTTGTTGAGGAAATTATTAGAAGTTTAAGGTAACAAACGAACAGGTATATATTTATATTTATATTCAAACGTTTAAATTGCATAACAAATGTATTTATGGAAAAGAATGTAACTTTTATAGTGGGATATAAATTGCATGGATAAATATTTGATTGTAGATACATTAAATTTCTAATTTATTTATGTGTTTGATGGTATAGTGAGTTGACAGAAAATAAAAAGGTGGAATGTACTTACACTGACACCAAATGCAAACCAAAAGATTGTAAGTAAATAAGTGTTAAAAAGGAAAAAGTTCAGGAATTTAATATTTCTGGACATTACATGGAGCTTTACGATTGAATTTAAAACAATCATATAATTATAAATGTAAACAGCTATAAAAAAATGCGTATACTTCAAATACACTTAAATCAATAAAATCAAGCTGTTCTTTCACTCATAAACATTTCAATCGATCCAACATTTCCTTAAACAGAGAGCATTCAAATTTATAATCTATCAAACTGTAAACGTTCAATAAAGATGTCAACATCCCAGTAGAATCATGCACAGGCAATACAATATAGGAAATGGCATACCTATAATAGGCTAGGGATTTACCCCTAACACGCTAATCCTATGAATACAGAGACTAATGGCCATCGTTAAACAATCACACAGTGTACACTAGTCAGGTGACATCTGTAGGAGCTGATGACTTGACTAAGGTCATAAAGCTATCAATCAATATGATTTGAATGCATGATACGAGAGCTAACAATCTCAAAATATTTATCGTCAAACCAATACTTTTAAAATTATCAAAACATATTAGAACTCTTTTTGATACACATAAATTGTAAACTAAAACATTTGTACAATTAAGAATTTCAAAGCAATATTTCAAACAGGGGCAGTTGATTACTCTTTTAAGGCAGTCGACTGCTATGCACTTTTTTAATTAATTGCTTTATTTTTCAAATTAATTTTGAAATATTTGCAAATCAAATACAAAGAAGGGCAGTCGACTGGTTTTGAGACAGAATGCTTCTAGATAAAATGCAGTTGACTGGCCTACGTGGTAGTCGGTTGGTGTGCAAACAGAATGCTTTTGGGAAAAAGACAGTCGACTAGCCTATGTGGCAATCAGTTGGTTTTGAAACAGAATGATACGGAACAAAAGTTATCGACTTAGCTTTAAGGTAGCTAGCTGATTTTAAGGCGGTCATAGAAATAGGTAGTTGACTGCTATACAGGACAGTTTACTAGTTTAAGTTGGTTTCAGAAATAAGTACATCATGTCTATTTGGGCAGTCAGCTGCTCCTAGATAGAATTGATTTTAGGAGTTAAGCCGAATTTTAAACTTCCTGCACTTATAAAACAGTTCCATTTTGCATCCAACAATAAACCACAATGCAAGCATACTACCGCTATGCCCTTTTACATACATCTCTTACCTCAAATATCACAGAATCACAATAATTTGCAGCACCAATGATCCTTCTTAGTTACTCAAAGCTAAAGATATAAAACATAACAACTTCAATCAAATCTCATTCTCTTTTAAATCTAACTCTACTAACCACCTTCCTAACACTTAAACATCATCCTATAACCTTCAAAACACTAAACTCGACACCAATGTTTCTCTCTTATCAAACCAAGTGAACCCAAAGTGTTAAACTCAACTTCTTTCAATAGTAACACCATAGCCATCTTTCTCTTGCTCACCACTTTCATTTTACCCCATCCATACATGTAAAATCACATGACATCATACAAACCCTCTCTCAACCGAAACCCTAAAGAATCTCTACGGTTGGTTTTGCTTTATTTTAAAACTATATACATGTTATATAACCTTAGAACAATCAAAAGCAAAAACTAGCTTCAAGTAAAACTTCATATTTCCTCACCTTCAATGGTAACCAAAATTTTAGCAACCAAAACATTCCTTTAATGGTTGATTCAAGCTTCCATACTCCAGATGTAAATAGATTTAAGCAAGAGGAATGATTTTCATTTAAGGTGCAAGTTGATTGGATGAAGGTTAGGGGGTGTTTCTCAAGCTTTCTCACTCTAAAACTTAGCAAAACTTGGGAGAAGAAGAATGCCAATGAAGGTGGACGGCCCTCAAGAAGTCAAACTCCAAACTGTGATGAACACAAATTTTATACTTTTAGTGAGTAAATTGAGAATTGAAAATTTTGAGGATAGAAACATCATGAGGCTTGAATGACCAATTGATAGTGTTTCGATTATAATTCTTGATTGCAGTATCCGAATGATAAATCGTAAAATTTTTTGGAAAGCTAACTTAATTATATTTCCAACCATATAGGTCTTGCATTTTAGTTCCTTATGGATCAATACAGGGAATTTTGTTATGCCACCCTATGAGCTGTAGATTCTACCAATAGACCTATCTATAAAGATTCACCCATAGCTGCTGGTAAAAAACTCTGATTAAGGTGACTCAAAATCCATTAGAAAGCTAAATTAAATATTTTTTCAGCCATTTAAGGCTCATATTTTAATTAATTTTATATCAACACCAATAAATTCCTACATTCACGTCACTTGCAAGAAATTTAGGACAAAGCAATCGATAAAGAGTCGGGCATAAATTTTGATAGGGAACTTTGATTCAGGTGATTCAAATTTTGTTTGAAAGTTAATTCGAAGACCTTTCCAACCAAAAATGGCTCATATTTTTATTCATTTTGTACTGATCTCAGTGAATTTTTAAATTCGATTATAAGTGTAGTGAAACAATTAGAAATGTGAGTTGAGTATGGAAAATGAAACTATGGACAATTTCCCTATTCTAATTAGTAATATGGAAATGTGTAATATTTGATTTAAAGTATAACATGAAATTTAACCATGCAAATATGGGAAGAATAGGCTGAAATACATGGAATTATAGCATGGAAAGTATGACCGGTACATGCACAATAGAATTAGAAAATATCCTACCAAATTCTTTTAGAATTGGTTGGAATTTTAAAAATATAAACACCAAATAAAATGGACAATAATTAGGCTACTAACTAAGCTTAGCATAGGCTGGAAATGGGACACAAAAGTTAGCAAGATAGGTGAGGAAGTCGATTGAAGCAGAAGCCTAAGAAAGTAGGGAATTCACGTGGACAACAAAGAAGATTGGGAAAATATTTTTATATTTGGGACATGTAAATTGCTAAACAAATAAATTAAAAATACAAGATTATATGTAGATATTATTAACCTACCAATCCTCTTTTTATTGGCTGGAAATAAAAGCCAAAAATGTTCTTTTAAGTGTAGAGTAAGTCGGCTAAACATAGAACAGAGTAGAGGCAGAAAAATTGTGAGGAAGAAGAGGGAAAAAGAGAGGGAAGAAGAAGGAATTAAATCAAGGGAAACTCTATATTTGAACCTTATATAGTGAGCTTTAAACACACCAAAATTTCAGCCCTAAAACACTTGAAAAGATGCTGCAAACAGAAGCAAACAGCTAGCTTCCCCTGAACTGAAAACAGGGGAAACACATGGACAGCTTTGGTTTTCTTGGGGTAAGGTGTAGCAAACCAATTCCTTTGTACAAAATTAGTGGTTGAAAGTAAAGAGGAAATTGTCCAAGAAAAGGGTTCCAAAGGGTAAACTACTCTTAAGTTGATCTTAACATATATGAGTGTTGTGATGTGTTTAAGTGTAAAATTGATATTAATTCATGAAAATATGGAGGTTAAGATGATGATAAGGTGCTACCTTAATTTGGCTCCCTATTAAAATAATTTAATTAAATTAGATCTACAACGTTTTATTGTTGTACATAGTAAAAATTAGAAAGGAAATCATTGTGTTTAAGTTATATGATTGACGTATGATAATTGTTTATTAATAAAATGAATATATACTGATTTATGAGAAGTACTAAGTTTATTGGTATTATCAAAATTGAAAGGAAGTGAAAGGAACACTAAGTTACCATTTCATTTACAATAGGTACTTAGGAAAGTCATAGAATTTGATCGATTTTGAGATTGTTTTATATGTTTTGGAATGTGATAGGATTGAGTGACTGATGATTTAATGTCTTTGAATATTGAATTGCAGTTAAGTTTACACTTGGAGAGGAAATGGAATAGGCAGTACATACACATTGCCTACTATAAGCTTGATGGTTAGATAAGTAAAACCAAATCAGTTCGATAAGTATGGGTAAGGAATATATATAAAGAATGTAGGAGATACTGGAATGATTTTAAAATCAATTGGCTTGAGTTTCTAAATTGTGTTTGCTTTGTAGGAGGTTTTAGAAAATTTATATCATTATGCTGCCGAATTTTTCGTAAAAATATTAGTTACTATGATTTAGACTAGAAATTTAAGAAATGCTTTGAAAATAGGTATTTCCTAAGGAATTCAATTTTGGAAATATTAAATAAGAAATATTCATGAATTTTTAATTTAAACTTTATTTTATGGAAATTACCAAAATTTAGTATTTTAAAGATATTTACTAAAAATTATAAAATTTTCGGATTTTTGAAGACTTTGTATTTTCATTTATTGTGAACCTTTGTGAGTATTTGTAAATGTTATTTTCGAATTTGGATTTATGAAATCATATGTTTTGAGACACTGGCTAACCATCATCTTGTGATAACTAAACTATTGTATACTTTAGATTTGATAGTATCGAGCTGTAGTGTGACCTTCGGGGCCTATAGTATATATATCTAATATATATTCTACTTACCATATTACTGTGTGATTTGATCTAGTCTGCAATGGTTGCAAATGACACCTAATCAGTGTTCACTATAGACCACTTAGATTATGGCCATATGTCTATATATTTATTATCCTTATGGGATATCTTTGCTGCATGATGTATACCAAGCTATTGTCATATCTCCACTTTCTGTTATTTTGTATTTCTGTATGATATCTGAATTTCTAATAACCAAACTTTGAAATTTGAAACATTTTGATACAGATTTATAAGATTTGATTTGAAATATGATATAATTTCTGAATTTGACTAATTTACATTATTTGCATAGCATGGCTTTATTAAGTGAATTTCTATTATACTAATTTGATTTACCTTTGATTTTTGGAATACATGAATTCCTTCTCTGATGAATTTCTCAAACTTCTCTATGGCTTAGGTGTTAGGAAAAAGGGACAAGTGAGGTGCTTCAAAGCATCCTTCTTACCCCTAACAAGCAGTAGAGGAAATTCTCCTGATCCTTTATTTTAGAAATACGCCTTACATTTTAGTACTTATTAATCGTTTTCAGATACTTGCATATAGTTTACGGTATCTGTATCTTTATATGTATGTCTTACTAAGCTTTATAAGCTCACCCCCTCTTTTCCCTTCCAGATTATTTGTAGTAGAGTCAATTTGTTAAAGGGTTTCTGATTTCGATTTCCTTCAAGGCTTTTGGTACCTCCCTTGAAGGTATAGATTTTAAAGTCGCTTATTTTGTATTTAGATGTATTGTAAGTACTCATGTTAATGTACGAGGATGTAATTAAAAAGAAATTGAAAATTATAACTATAGTCATTTAGATGCATGTACAGAGACTTGTTAATTAAAATGGTTATACATGAGACCGCACACATTAATATCTGAACTCGGACCAATTGAATTAATGGATATTGATTTGGCTAATGTAAATTTTAGCTTAACTTTAAGTCAATTACACTATGCACGGCCCAACCAACTTTCTAAAAAAGAAAAAGTTAGTCTGAATTTCGGTTTTTAGGATGTTATAGACTATGGATACATTAACTGTGCACATGCTATCTGAATATAAAAGCATGACAATTATCGTATACCTTATTACTTGATTCACTAGGCTTTTACTAGTTTTCTTCTATTAACCTCGAGGTAGCAGATTCTGTGCATATTGATGAGAATTTGTGAGGATAAGTAAGGGGGGTGTAAAAACTACAAACTTTGTACCATATTAGTGAATAAATAAGAGACATAGAATAAGCTAAGTACTGTGATGCACTTTGTAATTATCATTATTTCAAGTTATGAGAATGAAGTTGCAAGCTTAGTAAAATTTAGCAATAAATGATCCTTGAGATAATTTAGAAATCTTATATAAGTTCAAGAATTATATAAGAACAAATAAAAGCTTATATTCCACAAAATGTATATGTATAATTGTTTTGATAAAACGAAGGACACAAGAATACTAAAGGAAATGTAGTATACATGAATATTAAAATAATTAAATAAAAAAAAGAATTCATATATATACATACCTCCACAAAAAAAATATATTAGACATAAAATATATTTATGCATATGTAGATAAGTAAAAATATATATATATATATATATTATATGTAATACTTAGAATAGATATACACATACTTATTATATATATGGAAATACAACAAAACAAATAAATATATATAAATACATATATATTAGGTACATATATATTAGTCATGTAGTATACTTATAGAATATATATTACATAATTGAAATGGGAAATAATAATATAAAAGAATACTTAGTGGAGTTTGATGGGACTTTCTCCCATCAAACTCCACTAACACCATCGGCTACATCACTTCAAGCTTCTTAACGAAGCTTTGTAATTAAACAGAAAGGAAAGAAGTGAAACGAGAGAGAGAGAGGGTTGAAGGTTAAACCATTCAGTGAAAAGAAAAAAGAGGAAATGAGTTGAAACCGAGAAGAGAAAGAAGAAAGGAAAGGTAAAGCCGGAAAGGAAGAAGGGAAGAGAAAGAAGAGAAAGGAAGGTACAGCCATTTCCTCACCATCGAAACAGCCATCGGGAAAGAAGAAGGACTACTGTAGCGAGAGGAAGAAATGAACGTGATGAGAGGAAGAAAAAGAGGCCGATATGGGCTAGATTTAAGCTTTGGTTAGGCTGGAATGCTAAGTTAAGAGGGTTGTTCAATGTGGTTTTAGGCTATGTGGGTGGTCTGAACACGGAGTGGTGATAGGGAATGTACAGGAGTTTCATAAGCTATTTGGGTTATTTTTCTATTGCTGTTTAAAGGCCATTTGGTTGCTGTTAGGCACCGAATAGGAATACCAAGAAGTAGCAAAAACAAAGGCTCCAAAATGGCTAGAACCAAGAGAGATCAAGTGGAAGAAAACGTGAGGAATTGGAGTAGGAAGGCTTGACAACAAAATAGAATTTTGTTAAGAGAAAGGAATTGAAGTGTTTGGTTGGGCATGAAGGCTGGTAGTGTCAGGGGCTGATCCACGTTTGGAACAGGTAAGATTTTGGTGATTTTAAACACTAAAAGAGGCACCAAACGTGAGGCAGCCAAGGAAACCTTCATTGTTTCTCTCGATTCTGGAACAGGGCCATGAAAGGGGGAAGCTCGGCTAGGCAAAAAGGCTACAACAACAGGCCTTTTTGGTGCAGGTGACCCTCCCCTTCAGCACATACGGGACAGCAACAAAGAAGCTTGTTGGTTCAATAAAAACCTAGAACAAAGTGTGGTTCGGTTGAAGGCTTCTTATGGGTAAGAATTGCCCCCTTAATTAAGCTTAATAAATATGTTTAGTATATATAAGAGTATGAAATAAAAGAATGTCTTACTTATTAGGTCAATGGGTACATATATATATATATAAATATATATATATCAAATAATAGGATGAGGATGACTGAAACATATTTGACTAAATGCATATACATATATATATATATATATGCATGTCATTAGTAAATATGATGAATTGATTTTGAGTAAGGTAAAATGATGTGTATATATATATATTAATATATATATATACACATATAAGTATATATATATTCAAGAAAGGCTAGAAAAATATCTAAGCCATAAAAAGGAAAGCTTAAAAAAAAAGGTAAGAAAATATACTTAGGTTGAAATGAGTATAGGAGAGAACAAAAATGGTGATGTGAATATATATACGTATAATTACGTGTATAAATATACCTTAGTACGAGTACTATTTGTTGAAGGTTAATATAAGAGAATGCTTGAAGCTGAGAATGATGATAGATATCGTGATATATATATATATCATGATAATCAATATGGTGGTATGTCAATAAAATGATATATATATATATATATATGTGTGTGTATAAATACATACACTCATGCATAATGCATAATTATATAGGGGGAGAAAAGAGATGAGCATGAGTAAATATATATATGTATATAATGGAATATACATATGGGTATAAACACATAGGTATTTAAACATATATAAATATATGTGTACATAAGGACCTAGACCATGGGTATATCACGACTAACGATTAGGAGGTAGTTTCGGATTAATATTTAATTGAAATCAATAACGTTTTTAAGATCCTTGTTTTAAGTACATGATTTAGCATAATGATAAAAACTTATCAAAATGATAATGGATTATGTGTAGTGAATCATAACGGTTGAGGATTTGCATACGGGTTCAAAAAGGGTCGTGAAGAAGCGGTTAAACCTTGAGGTAAGTGGGTTAAATAAGCCTTACTAGTATCATCTCGTAAGAGATGAAAGGATTCTTATTAAATACTTATTTAAATTCATATCAAGCTTGGAGGGACATTACGGATAAGACTGATAGAGTAAGTATGGTAAGATATAAATTGGACATGATGCGATCGTGAATAGTACTTGTCTGGAAAGAAACCTTATTTGTGACTTGCGTGCTATGTGTTATGGTTTAATTATGTTTATTGAGCATGCTAATATATTATGATACCTTGAGAATGAATACGTGAAATAGTGTGCAGTATATATACCACTTACGATGTTTAATTCATGGACTTCGAATAGTACCTAGCCGTAATTATCGAAAGCTAGAAAAATGGAATTGTGTGACAACTTATGCGTATATGTGACTCAAAGACTTGGGTGATCTTAGATCATTATTATTAGAAAACATGCACCAAAGAGGCAACCCGAGTAAAACTCAACCTTTTGTACCGTGTGAGCCACCTCTAGAGAACTCAAAGGAACTACTTGTTGCACAAATTCTTCGAAACTGTGGGAGCCACCTCTAGAGTCCTTTCAGAGCTAAGTGCTACACGAGTTCCGACGAAACATTAGAAAGCATGTGCCATAGAGGCAAACCCAAGTAAAACTCAATCTTTCGTACCGTGTGAGCCACCTCTAGAGAACTGAAAGGAACTACGTGCTACATAGATTCTTCGAAACTGTGGGAGCCATCTCTTGAATCCTTCGAGATCTAAGTGCTACACGTGTATCGATGAACAATAGAAAACATACACCATGGAGGCAAACCCGAGTAAAACTCAATCTTTTATACTGTGTGAGCCACCACTAGAGAACTCAAAGGACCTACGTGCTACATAGATTCTTCGGAACTGTAAGAGCCACCTCTAGAATCTTTTGAGAGCTAAGTGCTACACGTGTACCGATGATTCATGAGAAATCATATGCCAATGAGATAATGGATAAACGATTGTGAACTATGAATGTGACAACTATCATTAGATAGGATAGATAATATACATATGATAGAGAATTGAAATAATTATTGAACTTTACTTACATTGTGCTATAGAATCATGTACTCTTTGAAATGGTTATGTCTTTCATGCCTAACCATATCGATAAAAGAGATAAAAAGAATGATATTTGGTGAGTTAAAGAAATGAAGAAAAGCATAAATGAGCATTGGCAATCTGTTGTACATACAAGTTGGTAGCTAATCTCGATATAATGCATACATGCTATTTTATAGAGTTCATGCATGTATGATCGTGTTTTACGATATGAGCTTAGTATGTACTTATTTAAGCTACTTACTAAGCCATGGATTTGCTCACCCCTTAAATTTAACATCTGCAGATCATACGGGTTGATATCCAGCTCAGGCATTATATAAGCTCTCTATCGGGAACTATACCTAGTAGTGGTACTCGTCTACGTTCTCCGTGCCTAGCTTTTGTGCTTTTGAGGTATACTAATTGTATATGATTTTGATAGTTATACAAACTTTAATTTCACAGTACTAGAGAGAAATATGGGATGTAACTTTAGATCGTACTAGATTATTATGTAAGTCTATGTGGTTATTGAGTACGACCCGGGATTAGATATATATTTTGAAGTATGTATAAAAGTGCAAAATGTGGAATTTCTAGTGAAATGAATCTTGAGATGCATGATTGTGTGAATTGTGAAAGCTGGCTGTATTGTGAAGTTTAGAATGTGTTTTAATGCAAGTGATTTTACTGGGGAAATTGATAAAATACAAGGGGGAGGTTTTCGACTGTTTCTTTTAGAATAGTGAAAATAAGGCTAAATGATTAAAATCACCTTGAGAAGTATGACATAGCTAGAGAGATGATATTAGTAAGGCAAGATTTGGTTTAGATACTACACTAATACTAAATACAAACCGTAAATAGAAAAAGAAAAATTTGGTTTGTAATTTTCCAAAAGCAATAAGGTAAGAGTTGAGTGGACGTCATTGGCCTTCGGGTCGTGACAGGGGGTGAGCTTTAAGCCTAGTAAAAAACACATATAAAAGAACGGATATCATGCTAACTATATGCAAGTGTCCTATACATGTTTCTATGATGACTTATGACAATCGATAACATCAGATGTAGACTCGGAAGGAATAGATACTATAATCAGTTAGGGATACTGGGTTGAGTACAG
The DNA here is from genome assembly GCA_032173925.1 of Heritiera fomes. Taxonomy (NCBI): domain Eukaryota; kingdom Viridiplantae; phylum Streptophyta; class Magnoliopsida; order Malvales; family Malvaceae; genus Heritiera; species Heritiera fomes. Next base: position 19,780,647 of record JAPDPM010000010.1, read on the forward strand.
AAGGATGATTTAAAGCACCTCATTTTTCCCAATCCCTATGTTCGACTATAGGCGTCCTAATGAGAGTTACAGACCATGAATTCATGCTTTTCAATATTAGTGTAAATGCAATTCATTGCTTTCAAAACTATAACAATGCATTTGTTTACCTTTCAAACCATGGCAACGCAATTCATTTCTTTTAAAACAATAAGAATGCAACTTATTACTTTTCAAAACAATAACAATATAGTTTACTAAATTCAAATTCCTCGACAATGCATTTTATAAACATTTCATTTCAGAACTTGTCATTTCAAATCAGCAACAATTAAACAAGTCTAATAACAATTTTCATTGAAATCGATAAAATCATTCAATACCATTCATTAGACATTAATCATTCAAATTGATAACATTTCATATATAAACAATAAAACATAGAGATTAGTAACCTCTCTATAGAAATCATGCGGTTTAAGATGCCTGAGTGGGAAATAACATTAACACATATGGTCATAGTCATTGTGAGAGCCACTTATATCATTACTGTACATGATGTTAGACATTGAATCACTACTCAATTTCGATGTAATTTGCAGGTTGTAAGTGAAACAATGACATGAGCCCTACTAGCTCTATAGTGCCCGGATGGACATGAGATTGACCAACCAGTGTCCGGAGGGTATGATAAGCCTAAGGTAAGAATTTCGAGCCTAAAATACCCTAATTTATATTATTTTTGGAATGCGTGCAAACAATTTAAAAAATGATGATTAAGGACATAGTCTGGTGGCATTTTCATAAATTGTGGTCAAACTAAAATGAATTTGGACCAAATGAATATATCATGATATTATATATAAAAATAAGTCGTAGGCTATATCAATAGATAGATCAAATCAGTGGTTGAATTAAGAATTTATGTGATTTACCCGATAGGGATAATTTCATAATTTCACCTTCACGCTAGGTCAAACCCTAACCAAACCACATTTATTCATCAAAATATGTTTAATAATAATTTTTGGTGATGGAATCTAAATTTTTTGAGTACAATTACATAGTTATAAAAATTATGGAAGCTTAAGGGCATTTTTGTCCTAAAATTTCATAACAAGGGCATTTTTGTAATTTTGCCCCCATATAGAAGGCTCTTTAAAAGACCACACACACCAGCTGGCCATCACTTTCCTTCTTCTTCCTCTTGCATGCCAACCTCCATAGCCATAACTTGAGCAAAACAAAAACCTCCAAAAATCACCATTAAAACTCCTTTAAAACAAAAAGCTTATTTCAACAAAGAAGTCCCAAATTTAATTTTCTATCTACCCATATCAATATTTCATTGAATGAGTGACAAAATCAGGAGATAAGGAGCACTACATCATTCGGCCAAGAGGAGGTAATTTCATGGTTTTAGATTCTTTTAATTTCAATGATAGATAATGATAGATTCACATGTGTTAAGCATGATTATGGTGTTAGATTCAATTGAATTTGGCTAAATCATGTTCAAGCATAATCAAGGGTATTCAGCCATGCATATAAGTGAAGGAATTCATGTGATTTGATGCATGAAAATGGTGTTAAGTGAGAGAATGAACATGTTTAAACATGAATTAAGTGATAAAATAATGAAATTCCATGAACCATCCCTAAGGGTGCATTCGGCCATGGCTATGGGGGAGGGTTTTGTGGCTGCATTTGATGAGTTTAGGATGCCATAATACTATAGAAATTAAGAGGAGTCCACAAGTGCAATCGGATTTAAAATCATGCTTAAAACGAAGAACTTATGTTTTAGCATCAATAGAATTTGTACTGATTTAATATTTTCAGTGTATAATGTGACTGCAAATATTGAAAGAAATTAGTTTAAAAATTATATTGAGGTTAACAAATATTATTGGTGAATTTCTTTGTAGCCTAGGAAAAGTGAATCAAGTGTGGTGCTATCGGTGAAATCGTCAGAGTTAGACAAGTAACGGATGCGTGTGTAGACCGTAGGGATATTATGAATGCATGATTTCAATGAGAATGATTTTTTGGGAATATTTTGATACTCAATTGCTTTGGAAATTGTGCAAATTGTGGTTTTTGGCTGGATTATGAACTATGTTTTATGTGTAGGGAGGCGAGGTCAATAGCAGTTGTTATGCTGCTGAAATTTCTTAGAAAAGTTTCTAAAATATCATGAAATATTTTTAGTGCATTATTGAATGAATTCCTAGCCTTTGAAATTAAATATTTAATATTTTTCATAAAATGGTGATTTACCAAAAAAATTATTTAAATATTCATGTTATCGAATTTAATTAAAGTGAAGCTACTGATACTTTTCTATAAGTGTTTTACAGTGTAATAGAAGGTTTATAAAAATTATTATTGACGTGTGAATATTTTATAAACTATTTTCACTATACTATTCATGGTGTTATAAAATAACCTTTATGAACTGACTGAAGATTTTATCTATTATTATTAATTTCCATAAAGGCGATTATACTGTTTATATACTGTTTTGAGACTATTGGCCCCGTATCATGCTCACGTGTTATTATTACTATTACTGTGCTCTTGATACTGATCCTATCTTCAACGTCCCAGTTGTCACCTGATTAGTGCACATTGAGGACACCTATAGACTATGGCCATATGTCTCACGTGTTACTGTTACTGTTACTGTTCCCTACGGGGATTATAACATGATATATTTTGGGTGTTGCCTAGTTTCCACTACTGTTACTATTTACTACACTGTTTTTCCTAAATCATACTGTTACTGAAACTGTTTACGATACTGCTTATTGAACTGTTATTATTACTGAAATGCTTATCGTACTGATTGCCGAATTGTTACCGTCATTACTATTTACTAAATTTTATTAAAGTGTGTGATATATATTTTAAGAGGTTTGATAAATCCTTATTGAAGTATTTTATATAAATGGTTTTACAAGCCATTTTATATTTATTTACTAGTTGAAATTCTATTAAATGTGATTCCTTATCAAAATCAACAACTACTCCCTATAGTCGCTTCTAAGTTCCGAGACACGATAGATATTTTAAAATACCTCCTATACTCCATCCGGATCCTTAGCCGACTATAGTAACCTTCCTTTATTGTCCCTAGTGCACTAATAGGAAAAGAAATGCTTTTATGCATATAGATTTCATAATATCAGTTCTGCATACAATTCTCTTACTGAGCACGTTTCGCTCACCCCTTTATTTTCTACCTCCACAGATTATTTACAGTGATTGCATGATATACCGATCCGAGGATTTCGGCTGCACATTTGGTTACTCTAAGGTAACTTAGTGTGGATCCAGGGTATATTTACTTTCTTTTATATGTTCAGACTAGTTTGTATAGTACTACTATGTTGTAATTATAAGCAGGGGATGTAAATATTAAAGAAATTACTGTTATATAAATATTGCTAATTATGTAAATTAAATTAAATTACCTTGTAAAGTGTTTACTATCTAAAGAAAGTGTGAAATAAAGGCATTGCAGACAGCCTACCCATCACTGTGAGTGTGAAAATGTGTGAATCAATGTGTATACGGACTGTGACTGTCATAGTGGTGTCCATCCCGTGTCACAAGAGTAGTGACATGCTACGAACTACCGAAGACTTGCTCAAGGTCAACAACAAAAATTACACCTCATAGTACCATGGAGTAGGTGATACCAAGGTGGCTGTAGACTTGCTAAAGGTCTAGCAGCGAACATTCATTTATTCATTCATTCATTACAGCATGATTACCAATAGGCAACTAAAGGAAAGTCCCATATTTCAAAACATTTACTTGATCACAGTAAACATTAAATATATTATACTTTAAGAACATAGTATAATAATACATTCAGAACTTTCAAACTTTTGGGAACCAAGTTTAATTTGACATTCCATGGACTCTAATAGTGAGGTACACTGTGTAGCACATAGCTCTCTTAGGATCCTAAAAGTGACTATCAAGGTCTCAAGGGACTCATGTAGCTTGCAGGTCCCTTAGGACTCTAAAAGTGGCTCCCACAGTATAATTCTCAAATTGTAAAATACCATGTTCTAAAACATTTACAATAGTCAATCCTTTATAAAATGATTCATTCGATATAAAACAATTATCATTACTATAAATTAAAACATTCATATTCGTTCAAACTTCAAAATAGTCAAAACTATGCATTCATTCAAATTGTTTAAACATTAACAATACACTTTCAAAAACCAATGTGCATTACAATTAAAAAAAACTATCAAAACAATGATTATGCACGTGAACAGTACAATTATGCATGACTATATGCATGCCTACATTCTATCATTTCATTTCATTTCTATATTGCTTTTCTAACTATCAAATTCAACACTTTCAATACGATTCTTATGTCCAATCATTTACTTTTCCAAAACCATAAAACAATTTTTAAAAACATTTTCTTTAATTTAATAACAGTTAAACCATTTCAGCTCTTTAGTTTCCAAAATCAACACCAACATTTTGATAACTTTCCAGTCAACAAATAAAATCACTACCTTCAAACATGAATCATTTAAAACCACTATAAGTCTATCATTTCAATCTTTCTTTTAAATCACAAACCCTTTCTAAAACAATCCTTTCTACTTACAATCATTTTTCAAAATTTCAGCAGTATAACAGCATTATACTTTAAAAACCCTCCAGCAAATCAATGTAGTTGATATATTCAATTCAACCCAAAACCATAATACAATTCATGTATATAACCACAACTAATTGATTTTAATGCAGTCATAGTAACTCAATATCAAACCTTTCATCAATCAAAACAATAAATAATTAAACCTATCCTTTGAAACCTCAATCATACAGAAACATAATTCATTTATTCGAAACATTAACAATCAGTTTCATTTACTTTCTCATAAAACCAAAATCATTCCAAATGCAATAATGATATCATCTTAAGTCTTCTATATATGTCCCTTACTAATCAGTGTTACTACCGCTCGTACATTCCAATTTGCAGCACCCAGCTAATAGGCAAGCATATATTTGCCTACTTACTCAACTTCACTCAAACTACTTTAGAGCGGCAAAAAATAGTTTAAACTCAGTTAATTGTCCTACTCCTTTTATGGAAAACATAGTACACTTAAGGATCTTCTATATTTACTAATACAATGACAAATCCGGTCTACTTCCTACCGGACCCTATAATTGCAACTACAGTCAAAACTCTTTTTTTCTTCAAATCTAAATTCATCATCGGTCTTCTTATCATCCCTACATGATTTTACGTCCTATTTTGTATTAAATTACTCATCCTAAATATTTCTAACGACATTCCACAACATCACAACTCAATTCGTACTTGTACAATATAAGTTTAATTTCAACTTATCACATCATTATTCTCAATCCTTTACATCAACATCATCACTCATTCATGACTCATAAGCTTATTTGATCACATTTTAAAAATTTCAAATTTCAATCTTTAAACCTCAGATTAATTAAACTAGAAGAGTATAAATTTTCAACTAACATATATAAATATCTTACCCATTTACCTACGTCTAGCACTTTAGCGATTTTCAAGCCTAGCCGAACTCCACCATCCACTTCTTTCCCATTTCACTACAATTTCAAAAATTCACATACACCTAGAACAATTAGTTAAAACCCATAGTAAAAATCTATAAATAAAAATATAGCTTCTTATCCCATCGTATGCCTAACAATTTAGGAATATTTCATAATTTTTCTCTCTTTTTTTTCTTATATATATTTATATATTTCCATGTACAATCTTGATCAGCCCTCAAAAGAGCCCTTGCTCAGTTCTATTTATGTCTTTCTTTCTCCCATTATAAGCCTAACAAATTAGGAATATTTCATAATTTTTCTCTCTTTTTTTTTCCTTATATATATATATATATATTTTTCCATGTACAGTCCTGATCAACCCTCAAAAAAGCCCTTGCTTAGTTCTATTTTTGTCTTTCTTTCTCTTCTTTATTTTATTTTTTCTATTGAACCGATCAAAACCGATTCAGCCCAAAACATGGTGGTGCTCACCTCGTTGGCGACATGCGATAGGCGACAATAGCTCTGTTTCGTCTTCTTTTTTCTTTTTTTTCCTTCTTTTCTTTTTTTTTCGATGGCTCTACAAGTGTCTCCACCGACATCCCTCTCTTCCTCCACTAGATCTGCCTTCTCTGATGCCAACCAAAATGGCGATGGTGTGCGAATTGGACGGCGTCACCTCCTTTCCCCTTTGTTTCTCTCTCTCTTTTGCTCATCGTGCCTATAAGGGGTCTTGATGCCAGTGTCGGCTTCTCTTGTCAATCACTCTCTTCCTTCTCTCCCTTCTCTCACCGGCATCGGTTTCCTCTCCCCATCACTCTCTTTCTTCTTTTCTTTTTTTTTATTTCCTTGTTTGCATAAGGCAGGTAAGGGTGTGGCAAGCTTCCTTTGGAAGCTTACAGATTTTTCTTTCTTTTCTTATTTATTTATTAATTATTATTATATCTTTTTAAATATATATAGTATATACATATTACATATTTTATATATCTATATATATAAAATCCTTATAATACATAGTAATATATTTTATTATTTGTTATATATTTTATCATTTGTGTATATATATGTGTGTGTGTTTATGTATATTATTATTTTATTTTATATATATATATATACATATATATCTATATACATGTATTTATAATCATATATATTTATTTTTGAATATACATTTATTTTGGTATAAGGAATAACAAACAATATATATCTATTTACAATATATATTTTTCTATTTCTTTAAATTTTAAATTCCTTAATACCCAAAGTTAATTCCCAAATATTAAATCTCCAATTCATTAATTGATAAAGTACCATAATTCAAAATATGCCAATCGTATAAATAAATTTATTTATTTATTCTAAGTACATAATTCATAATTTCAAAAGTGGGAAATTTCTCGGTTGTCACAACAATAGAAATAGCATAAGGTGATCACAAGTTTCTTTTGTCATAAAAATGGTCATGGGAAGAAGGACTGTTCCAAGTATGCAAAATGGCATGCCAAAAAGGGTAAACTTCTCAAGTTTATTTGTTTTGAAGTTAATTTGGCTTTAGTACCTAATCACATTTGGTGGATAGATATGGGTGCAACTACTCACATTAGTGTGACTATACAGGGTTGTCTAAGGAGCAGAAAGCCAACTGATGCTGAAAGATTTATATATGTAGGAAATGTCACAAGGGCTCCTATTGAGGCTACTGGTCTATTTAGGTTAAAGTTAAAATCTGGTTATTACTTAGATTCGAATGAGACTTTTTATGTATTGTTACTTAGACAGAATTTGATTCCTATTTCTTATTTGGATAAATCAGGATATTGTTGCTCATTTGGAAATGAAAAGTTTAGTTTCTTTCAATATTCAAATCTTATTCGTATAAGTTCTTTGGTTGATGATCTATATAAATTGAACCTTCTTGCCTCATGCATTAATGAATCCTACATATAAGTAACTGTGGTACAAAGTGCAAATTAGTTAATGAGAATTCTTTCATGTTATGGCACAGGCATTGGTGCATATTTCTGAATAAAGAGACTTGTGCTAAAAGGAATTCTTGATACCCTTGATTTTTCATATTTCAAAATCTGTGTTGAGTGTATTAAGGGAAAACAAACAAATATTACAAAAACTAGTGCTAACAAGAGTTTTAACATCTTGGATTTAATCCATACTGATATTTGTGGTCTATTCCTTACAGCCTCTTAGAATGGTGAACAATATTTTATTACTTTTATAGATGATTATTCTCATTACGGGTACCTATACTTGATTCATGAGAAGTCTCAATCATTGGACGTTTTCAAGATGTATAAAGATGAAGTTAAAAATCAGCTTGGTAGAAAAATTAAAACAGTAAAATTTGATCATGGAGGTGAATATTATGGTAGATATGACGGATCAGGCAAACAACGTCCAAGCCCTTTTGCAAGGTATTTAGTAGAATGTGGCATCATTCCTTAATGCACCATGCCAGGGACTCCAAGTCAAAATGGTGTAGCTGAGCGACGAAATTGGACCCTAAAGGATATGGTCAGAAGTATGATAAGTCATCCCTCTTTACCAGGGTCATTTTGGGAAGAAGCTTTAAAGATTGCGGTGTACATTCTTAATTGAGTTCCAAGCAAAGCAGTAGCTAAAACCCCATATGAGTTATGGACAAGAAAGAAGCCTAGTATTAGGCATTTACATATTTGGGGCTATCCAGCTGAGGCTAAGCCATACAAGCCTAATGAAAGGAAATTGGGCTCAAGAACAATAAGTTGCTACTTTGTTGGATACTCAGAAAGATTAAGGGGTTTTGAGTTTTATGATCCCTCAAATAGATCCTTTTTCGAAATGAAAAATGTTAAGTTTGTTGAGGATGTTGAATATGATGAGAGTGCCAAACTCAGGAACTTAGTGTTTGAGGAAGAACATGTTATTGTCCCTACAGTTGCAGTTGAAAATGATCAAACAATTATGTTTGACATTGTTCAAGATGCAAATCCGAATTATCTAGGCATTCTTGAGTTACCTCCTATTCATGTTAAAGAGCCTACTCCTATTCAATTGGAGGAGCAACAATAACCTCAATTGGAAATGCCATTAAGGAAATCCTTTACAGAGAGGAGATCGATGATTCTAGATGATTATTTTGTATATCTCCAAGAACACGAGTTTGATATAGGATTGGAAGATGATTCAAAATCTTTTAGTCAAGCTAAACAAAGTGTTCACTCTTATAAATGGATAGAAGCCATGAAAGATGAGATGAAATCAATGAAAAACAATGATTTTTGGGATCTTGTCGACTTGCCTAAAAAAGTGAAAGTAATTGGTTGCAAATGGATTTTTAAAACCAAGCCAGATTCGAAAGGCAATGTCGAAAGATATAAAGCATGTCGAATTGCCAGAGGTTTCACTCAAAATGAAGGCATTGACTATAAAGAGACTTTCTCTCCTGTTTCATCGAAAGACTCTTTTAGAATCATTATGGCACTTGTAGCTTCTTATAATTTGGAGTTACATCAGATAGATGTAAAAACAGCGTTTCTCAATGGTGACATTGAAGAAACAATTTATATGGTGAAATAAAAAAATTTTGTGTCAAATTAATCTGTAAAAATTGCAAAACTTTGTACCATATTAGTGAATAAATAAGAGACATAGAATAAACTAAGTACTATGCACTTTGTAATTATCATTATTTCAAGTAATGAGAATGAAATTTCAAGTTTAGTAAATTTAGAAATAAATAATTGATACCTTGGAATAATTTAGAAATTTTATAAATAAGTTCAAGAGATATATAAAAAAAAAAAAAAGATACATATATTCCACAAAATATATGTATATTTATTTTAATGAAACAAAGGACACAAGTATGCTAAAGAAAGTGTAGTGTACATGAACATTAAAACAATTAAAATATAAATAAGCAAGGAATACATATATATTGGCATGAAAATATATATGTAGATATATGTATATATATATTATATATCCAATAATTGAAAATATATGTACATACACATATTACATGTACGTAATGTAATTAAATAAATAAACATATAAATAAGTATATATTAGTTATGCATATATATAAATATATATTATTATGTAAAGATAATTATAAATTATATAAATTGTAGATATGTGAGATAGGAATAAAAATATAAAATAAAATAAAATTTGAAAAATGATAAAATAAAAATTATAAAGTAAGATAATGCTTAGTGGAGTTTGATGGGACTTTCTCCCATCAAACCCCATTAGCATCCTCGGCAACATCAACTAAAGCTTCTCAAAGAAGCCTTGGGATTAAAAGAAGAAAATGAAGTGAATAGAGAGGAGGAGAGACTCGAGAGAGAACCAGAAAAGAAAGTTGAACCCGATTGGGAAGAAAAGAGAGGTGAAGCCGAAATAAAAAGGAAGAAAAGAAAGAGAAGCCCGAAGGAAAAAGGAAAGAGGAGGAGAGAAAGAAGAGAAAGGAGAGTGCAGCTGCTGCCTCACCATTGTGAGTAGCAGGGGACTGAACAGAAGAGGAAAGAAAATATGGCTGGAAATGGCGTTCTTAAATGAAGAAAATGCAAGGTGATTAAGGGCTATTGGGTAGTGTTTAGAGGGTTGAAACACTGGGCTTTTGTACTGGAAAAAGGGATCTAACAATAGAGTGGAAATAAGGAACCAAAAGAGTGTTTGAGGTGTGGAAACAAAGGAAGAAAAAAAAAGGGCTAAATTTGGCTAGGTTTAAGTTTGGTTTAAGCTGGAAATGCTAAGTTATAAGGGTCATTCAATATGGTTTTTAGGCTATGTTGGTGGCCTAAACATGGAGTTGTGATCGGACTGTACAAGGGAAGGCTGAACCGTGGTTGATGAAGGTTAGGAGACGACATTTCAAGGGCTATTAGAAGGTTGAATTCATCTTTAGGCGGCGGTGAGTAGAAGATGAATAAATGGCTAAAATAGTAGCCGCATGAGGAAGCTTGGGTTGAGATTTCAAGAGAGTAAGGCTTCTAAACATTGAGTTATGATCCTTATATATATTACATATGAATATTTTAGATGAAATGTGATAGATGGAGGTGAAAATAAATAAATAAATATAAATGTATCATCCGTGAAAATAAATATCATTTGTGTGATATTCATAGAAATGTACCTAAGTATATTTTATATACTAAGAGAATAAATGAGAGTAGTTTGAGATATAATTACATATATAATTATATAATTTGTTTGAGGTAAAGTTACAATTATATAATTATATATATAATGAGGGGAATGCGCAATGTTTATTAAATCAATAATGCCTTAGTGAAACAAATACCAGTAGTAAATGATATGTATTGGTGGCATGAGAAGGACTTAAATAATTGTGGTCATAAGATATGTATTTTATCCATGAATAAACATAATGATGACATGTTATTAAGATGTTATTGGATTTATTGTAGTTAATTGGAGCAGCAGAGAAGTTGGAGTTGATTTTAGAAACCCAAGGAAGTAAATTGCTAAGCCTCGAGGTAAGTGGTTTAAATAAACCTTACTAGTATCATCTCGTAAGAGATGAAAGAGTCCTTATTCAATATTTATCTAATTTCACATCAAGTTTGGTAAATTATCATGGAAAAGACTATGAGGGCAAGTATTGGTAAGATATAAGCTTGACTTGATGTGATCATGAATAGTGTGCGGGCAAGAATGTAACCTATATTGAGACTTATGCGTTGGATGATATAATTTATTTATGTTCACTGAGCATATAAACTTATATAAAATGTAGGTGCCTCCATTATGAGAAGTGCATGTGAATTAATTAAGTTGCACCAAGTGAGCATGCTAATCTATCGCATTACTTTGAGAAATGTATATGTGAATTAGCGTACAATATATTTATAGCCCACGATGTTGAACTCATGGAACTCAAATTGCACTTAGTCATATTTATCGAAACTAGGATTATAGAATTGCATGACTATTCATATGTATGTGACTTGGGGACTTGAACAACTTTAGAGCATTATTATTAAGACCCCTACGCCAAAGAGACAAACCTGAATAACACCATTCTTTTGGTACCGTGTGAGCCACCTCTAAAGAACTCGAAGGAACTACGTGCTACACAGATTTCTTTTGAACTGTGAGAGTCACCTCTAGAGTCCTTTGAGTGCTAAGTGCTACATGAGTACCTATGAACTACTGGAAATCATGCGCCAAAGTGGCGATCGAATAACACCATTCTTTTTGGACCGTGTGAGCCACCTCTAGAGAACTCAAAGGAACTACGTGCTATGCAGGTTTCTTCGGAACTGTGGGAGCCGCCTCTAGAGTCCTTTGAGAGCTAAGTGCTACATGAGTACCTATGAACTATTTGAAAGCATGTCCCAAAAGGCAAATCTGAGTAAGACCCATTCTTTTTGGATCGTGTGAGCCACCTCTAGAGAACTCAAAGGAACTACGTGCTACGTAGATTCCTTTAGAACTATGGGAGCCACCTCTAGAGTCCTTTGAGAACTAAGTGCTACACAAGTACCGATAAACCATTGAAGATCATATGCCAAAGAGACAAATGGATAAAACAGTTATGACCTAGTGGCTTTATATCCACCATTAGTTAGGATGGATATTATACATATGACAGTGAGTCACAATAACTGTTGAACTTTATTTGTATTATGCTATAGCATCATGTGCTAATTGAAATGGTTAGTTACTTTAGGCTTAACCATGTTGATGAAAGAAAGGAAAAAGATGAAATTGTGCAAGTCAAAGATATGAGGAAAAAAGTTGAACGAGCCTATACAATCTGTTATTGATTATATGTGAGTAGTAATTCATGATAGAATGCATACATGATATTTTATATGGTACATGCATGTATGATCATATTTTACGACATGAGCCTAGTCTGTATTTATTTAAGCTACTTACTGAGCTATGGATTGCTCTCCCTTAATTTAACATCTGCAGATCACACTAGTTGAAATCCAGCTTCAGGCTTCGTATAGGCTCTCTCGGGAACAATACTTGGTAGTGGTACTTGTCTACGTTCTCCGAGTTTTGCTTTTATACTTTTGAGGTATACGAGTTGTATATCATTTTGATAATTATGCAAACTTTAATTTCACATACTAGGATGGAAAATGGGATGTAACTTAGGATTGCACTAGATTTTTATATAGGTTTATGTGATTATCGAGTACGATCTGGGATTTGATTATATTTTGAAGTATGTATAAATTGCATAAGAAATATGGGATTATTATTTTGTTGGATCTTGAGAAACATGAGATGTATGATGGTATGAATTGTGGAAATTAAAGTTGGCTGTATTGTAAAAATTAAAAATGTATTTGCAATGCAGGTAATTACTGGGGAAATTGATAAAATACAATGGGGAGGTTTTCGACCCATTTCTTTTGGGATAAGTGAATGTGAGGCTAAAATAATTATATTCACCTTGAGATTTATGATATAGCTAGAGAAATAATATCATTAAGGCAAGATTTGGTTTAGTTACTACACTAACACTGAATACAAACCGCAATTAGGAAAAAGAAAACTTTAGTTCGTAAATTTTTAGTGAAATAAGGTAAGTGTTAAGTGAACGTTACGACCCTCGGGTCGTGAAAGATTTAATGTTTGTCTATTATTTGTTAGTGTAGTTATGATCGTCTGTGATGTCACATCCCATGTACTATGAAATATATGTTTGGAAAAGTATCCTTTTATAGACTTATACTGAGATTAATCTACTGTTGGTATAGGCAATCCTAATTCAATTAGAATGAGGAGGACTAGACGTAGAGGTGGACTCGGGAGACCATCTTGGGGGTCGGCAATGCTACCCTCAACTCCATCACCCTCTACACCTCCATCACCTCAGATCCGACTCCTCCACATCCAACTCCTCTACCCTCGGACATTATGGAGGCGACGATGGCTAGAATGGAGCAAAATTATGAGGTTATGACAGCTTTGCTACAACAATTGGTAGCCAACCAAACCACTACAACACAGGCTCCACCACTTCCACCTGCACCTCCAGTGCCTCCACCTGCACCACCACAACAGGTGCCACCTCCACCAACTCCCGTAGAGTCTCAAGCTGCTCCTTCTCTAGCTGTGCCTCAAACAGCTACTACTTAGACTGGGAACCAAGTGGATCGGAACATGACCCTCCTCACGCAATTCTAGAAAATGAATCCTCCGCAGTTCAAGGGGGAAAAAGATCCATCAAAGGTTGAGAAGTGCATAAAGGAAATGGAATTTCTCTTTAAGTATATAGGTTGCAATTCCAATGAGAAAGTATCCCTAACCGTGTACATGATGAGAGGCGAGGCTCAAAAATGGTGGAAGACTATAGAACCATTAGTGTTGGCCAAACATTAGGGGTAGAGTTAGCCCCTTTGAGCTCACGGAGTATGCTGCTGTCGTGAGGAAAGCCCTGACAGTTGAGCAAGAGCTTGATACTTCTCAAGTTGAATTTGAAGCTAGGAGGCAGCCTAGATCTAAATAGCCCACTGATAAGAGATTTGACAAAAGGAGGCCAAAGCAAAGAAAATATCAGGGTCCTAGTAAGAGGTAGAGGTTTGTTGCGCCTCGATCACAGGCTGTTAAGCCTACTACTACGGCTATTCCTAGTACTCGAGCCATAACCACAGCACCCACTATTGTTCCTCAGCCGTGTACTACTTGCGGAAGATATCATAGGAATCAGCCTTGTTATAGGGCTACGGGAGCTTGTTTCTAGTGTGGTAAGATAGGCCACATAGCTAAAGATTGCCCTTAGCTAAAGGCCATTGAGAAACAAGATGATAAGCAACCAATGGCATAACAGAGAAAGACTCAAGATAAGGGCAAGAGACCCGTGGAGCATGGTAAGGTGTTTGCACTTGACCAAGAGACGGTTGATGCTTCATATTCAGTTATTAAGGGTAAACTTACTATTTGTGATTTAGAAGCATATATACTCATTGATTCAGGCTCAACTCACTCTTTTATTTCACCTACATTTGCTAGCAAATTGCATATAGAGTCTGAGACCTTAGGTTATCTATTACATGTTATTACTCCATTCAAAGAATCTTAAATGACCGAACATGTGTATCGTCAGTGTAAAGTGAAGGTGGGAGGTAAGTACTTAGTAGCAGATTTAGTGTTATTAGACATGTATGACTTTGATGTAATACTAGGCATGGATTGGCTAACTAACCATCATGCTAGTGTAGACTGCTATAAGAAAGTTGTCACTTTCTCCTCACCTGAAAAGCTTGTATTATGCCTTGGAAATGATAAATAGAATGTTTATAATTTTATTGATGTCTCACTAATATGAGATTAATTGTTTATGAAGGCTATCTCGCGTTTGTCGAGGATGCCGAAAGAGCCATCCAGAACTGTCTGACATTCCAATTGTTAAGGATTTCTCCGATGTGTTCTCGGATGAGCTACCGGGGCTACCTCCAGAAAGAGAGACAGAGTTCGCTATAGAGCTACTCCCAGGCACTCAACCTATATCTAAACCCCCATATCGAATGGCCTTAGTTGAGTTGGAGGAGCTGAAAAAGCAATTGCAAGAGTTGTTGGATAAAGGGTTTATAAGACCGAGTGTGTCACCATGGGGAGCTCTAGTGTTGTTTATGAAGAAGAAAGATGGTATTTTGAGGCTATGTATGGATTATAGGTGTCATAACGTCTAGGTCCGTGAACCTAACCGCTAGACTTTAAAATTCTAGGAGTCGCCACCAACCATTCAAACCTAAGGTGTGATTGGTCACCTATTCTTGTCTAAAGATAAGGCTTGGTCTACGTTCAAAGAATCTAGGATTCGGGAGTACGGTTACGTGTGGGGAAGGATTAGCACCCCCACAACGCCCATCCTAAAATGGTACCAACTATTCTAGGTCATTCTAAATTTATCTTAATTTGAGTTAATTTCAATATGCTTAATATATTGAAAATTTACTTAAAATCCTTCCATCAATCTGGTTCAGACTATAAGTAAATCCCCCCACCTCAGGAGTATTCAAGTAGTACCAATTGACTTGCTCGAAGAGGCTCCGTCGTTGGATCATTTAAATACATTATGACAACCTTAATATTGACTCTATACCCAATAAATCCTTCTAAATTTAATTTAAATTAATTTCAATATGCTTAAAACATTGAAAATTTACTTAAAATCCTTCCATCAATCTGGTTCAGACAATAAGTAAATTCCCTCACCTCAGGAGTATTCAAGTAGTACCGATTGACTTGCTTGAAGAGGCTCCGTCGTCGGAATATATTATGAAAATCCTAATTTTGGCTCTATGCCCAATTCTTTACTAATTTTCTATTTTTTATTGTCTTAATCGTATTTACTATTTTATATTTTAATTCAAATTATTTCCATATCCTATTTCTATTTTTATTTTAATTGTCTTTATTATTATATTTTATTTATTTCTATAAACACATATTATTGTATTGAAAATTTATTCTAAACCTTCCATCAATCTGGTTTAGTCTAGAGCAAACTCCTCACCTAGAAATTTCCAAGGAGTACCATTCGACTTTCTTGGAATTTCATCATTGGATAATTTGCATTCATCTTCTTAATATAATTTTATTATCTCCTTATTCAATCTTTCTATTTTATTCTTATTTGCATTTTTTCATTTAATTTATTTTATTTTTATACTATTTTATTTATTTAACATCTATCATACTAAACATACAAAATATAAAATATATCATACGAATTAAACTAAACAAATCATATCAACATACAAATTGTTTATTCACTATGTATTAATCAAATGTTATCAAAGTAATTAAATCATGCAACATTAGTATTTTAATATACAAATTATTAATCTAATATTAATTAACTATTTAACCCTCCTATTAAATTATTGACCAATTAATATAATAAAACAAAAAAACTTGCCTGGGCAATAACCTCACCTCTTGTTGGCTTTTTTTCTTTTCCTTTATATTCCCCTTTTCCACGTGTTCTCTTGCTATAGCTCTTCTTTAATATTTCCAAAGTGGCGTGCCTCAAGCATTTTCACAAAGCTTTCCTATTTTCTTGCAACAATCATCAAGAGCAACAAAAACGGAGGCATGCAAACATCCACGTGATGGGTCGGCAACCTACAGTAGCTGTGCGGTGACTGGGCTTGCAACGGTGGTGCGAGAGGCAGGCAGAAAAATGAGCTGACAGAACAGCAACGATGGTGATCGGGTTGAGTGCTTGATTTCCCCCAGTCCCCTTTTTATAATAAAAAATTTATTTGAGTCCTAATACAACTCTACCTATTCTATTAATTATCTCCTATTTTTAACATTTTATCTATTTCTTATATTAATCCTAATCTAACTCTATCAAATTTAATATTAATCCAAATAATTATCCTAAAAAATCTAATTATCCTATCCTAAAATTATTTCTTTTTATCTTTTCTCTTTTTTTTATTATTCCTAAATCTTATTTTAATTTTAATTTTTAAATTAATGCTAATTCTAAATCTAAAAGTTCTAATTTAATTCTAGCCTAATTCTAAATTGTTAAATTAAAATACAATGTCACTCAACCAAATTAATTATTTATACAAATCAAGACCCTGGACAAAATAAGGTGTCTACAGCTGCCCCTCTTTGTGCATTTGCTGTGAAACAGTAATTGCACAAAGACATAGACACGTATTTTGTCTGACTTCTCCTTTTTTTTAATTTTTTTTTCAAAAAGCTCCCTCTAAATAGAAAGGCAGTCAAACTTTAAAATCTTGTCTAAAAAGCTCCCCATAAACAGACAAGCAGTCAAACTTTAAAATCTTGTCCAAAAGCTCCTCCTAAACAGGCAGGCAGTCAAACTTTAAAATCTTGTCCAAAAAGCTCCCCCTAAACAGGCAGGCAGTCAAACTTTAAAATCTTGTCCAAAAGCTCCTCCTAAACAGGCAGGCAGTCAAACTTTAAAAATCTTGTCCAAAAAAGCTCTGATTTTTTTTTTGAAAACTTTAGGAAACTCTTCTAAATTTTTCTTGTCAAAATTTGGAATCTTAGGAAACCCCTATAAAATTCCTTTTCTTATTCAATTTTGAAATTTTGGGAAACCCCTCCAAAACTTCTTTTCCTTTCTAATTTTGAAATTTTAGGAAACCCCCTCTAAAATTCTTATCTTATCAAAATTTGGAATTTTAGGAAACCCCTCTAAAATTTTCTTCTTGTCAAATTTTGAAATTTTGGGAAACTCCTCCAAAACTTTTTTTCTTGTCAAATTTTGAAATTTTAGGAAACCCCTCTAGAATTTCTTTTTCTTGTCCAAAATTTGAAATCTTAGGAAACTCCTCCAAGACTTCTATCTTGTCTAATTTTTGAAATTTTAGGAAACCCCTCTAAAATTTCTTGTCTTGTTAAAATTTGAAATCTTGGGAAATTTATCTTATCCATGCAATTGCAACCTGTTCTATCCATGCAATGTCATTCATGTAAGCTATCTTATTCAAGCAATATCATTCATGCAATCTAGTCTATCCATGCAATGTTATTGATGCAATCAATTCTATCCATGTAATGCAGTTTGTTTTATCCATGAAATGTCATTCAAGCAATCTGTTTTATCTCTATGATGCAATCTACTCTATCCATGCAATGTTTTTTCGAAAAACATTTGAAGCTCAATTGTGGCAACAACAAGGTTATTCTGTATCAGTCCATCTCATGCATTCTTCTCTTTTATCTGTCCTCTTGTCCTTCTATTTCTTATTTCTTTCCTCATTTTCCTTCTTCCGTTTTTCTTGCCCAATGAAACTCTTGTCTTCATGCCCTCTTTATCTTATCTTCTCCCTTAATTCTTCTTTTTACTTTCCTCTCTATCTGGTCACTCATTTATTCATTAAAATCTTTACTGAGACCTCATCATTCATTCTTTCTTACTCATTGATTTTTCTTGATTTCCAATTTCCATTCATCCACAAGTTTCCTTTTCTTTCATTTTCCTAAATAATATAGGAGTCTTTCACATATTTTGCCAAGCAAACATTCATTACCATTCTAACTTCAAGATCAATGCAACACAATTTCTCAATCCCTCAAGGTAAGGATATAGCAAAGAAATGATAAGTGAAATGAAGAGAGTGGTATTATTCAACATTTGGAAAGATTTAACAAGAAATTGTCAGGCTTAGAAGGAAAGTAGGCTTGAATGAAAAGTGAGAATTTTTAAAATTAGGTAATAGTATCCAAATAAAAACAATTCAAACAATTTTGATCAATGAATATAAAATTCACTTCAAAGGTCCATTAATCCGATTATGTTGAGTTCATCAAAACATCCTCTTTGCCCCAATATCATTGACATCCAGCTTTTTGGTATCTAAGTCGCCTTTTCAGGTTTTCAACTTAGATGCACTCCATTGATCCAAATCGCCCTTTTTGGGTTTTCGATCTGAATCCTCCTTTCATTTTTTTCTCTCTTTCTTTTTTTTTCTTTTCTTCTCTTTTTTTCTTCTTTTTCATTTTCTTTTCTTTCTTTTTTTTTTAATTTATTTCTCTTCATTTTCAACTTCATTGTCCTTGATGAAACTTCTCTTATTTGTTCTCCATTTTGATTCATGCCCCAACATCAGATATTTCTTCACCCAATTTAATGCTCACATGGATCTATGAGAGTCTTCGGAATCCCACTTCTTCCATCTAGAGAAATCTTTTTCCTTATCTTGATCTGCTTGTCCTACTTCCATCCAAAGGATTATCATCTCATAGTGTAAATATGCCTTCATTCAACACATGATTCTTCAATAGGAGTACTCATATTTGATCAAAATGGACTTTTAAGGCATGTAATGTAGGCTTAGGTGAGGGTTTATGAAAGAAAGGATAATATAGGCCCAAAATAAGTGTTTCAGGGTTTATCAAACCAAGAATCATTTTTCATGAATCGACTTTTGTCCCATTCTAATTTGCTTTCTCTCTCCTTTTTTATTCAAATGTGACTAGGGTTTTCACTTTCTTGATTCAAACCCTCTTTCCTTCTTCATTCTCTTTTTCTTTTTTGTTCTCTTTTTTTTTCACAAAAGGTTTTTTTTTCTTTGCCCCTTTTTTATTTTTACTTTGCCCCACAAATCTTTCATCTTCTATTTTCTTTCCCCCCTAGTGTGGAGGGTGATTCTTGGTGGGTTACATCAAAAAGAATATAATAGGCTCAAAAGGGGTGATCAATGGATAATTTTACTCACGCTTGAAAGGTAGTGAAAGAAGGCCATTTCTCATCTCAATACAAGTACTCTCATTAAAGGTCATCTATTGAACAGAGACAAACTCATTAGAACTTCATGTAGAGATTCACCTTTACTCGTAACATTCTATAGGTGAAGATTTCAGACAAATATCTTCTATTCTCTTCTTGCTTAAACAATCTTGGCAAATTGGAAACCCATTCAACCAACCAAAGCAACTCTTTCAGAACTGAATTTTATACTCATTGCCATCATCATTATCATGTTCATTATTTGGATACTTTTAAGCTTGGTAACAATGTAGAGAATATGGGTATTGGTGTTTGGCATTAAAGAACAAGATTGGAATGAGGAATTAAGAAATATGCATCACACTAATCCTTTATTAAAAATGAAAACAAATGAAAATTGGCCCAATACATAAAAGAATTCTTAATGCCTTTTGGGCTTAGGCACTCCTATATTACCTAAGAAATTGAAACGTCCTAAGATAAATGAAATTAGAAACAAAGAAACAACCATAATCTTCAAGTTAGTGAATCAATCAATATCATCCAGTTTCTTCCATAGCATCAACCGCTACCCTTTGTGTGATCTAGTAGAAGATTATCATTCATATTTGGATCATTCTTTGTTCCAAAACTCAAAATTCCAACATTGACAAGTGCTTGGACTTTCCTCTTCAAGCCCATACAATTCTCAATAGAGTGTCCAACATTGTCATTATGATAGGCACACTTTGCATTAGGATCATACCACTTTGGGTAAGGAGGTTTCAAGGGTTCTATATAAATAGGGGCAATAAGATGACCTTCCACCAACTTTGGGAATAGCTCAGCATATGTCATGGGTATAGGGTCTATGGTAACATTTCGGCTAAGTCGGGTGTTCCTTTGGTCATTAGGTGGGAAAGTGGGGTTTGTTGAGGCTATAGGAGTTTGTCGAGGGAAAACAGGTTGATATGTGTTTTGGGGATGAGTTTGTGGGTAAGATGGGGAATATGCGTAATTCACTGAAGGTGGGTAAGGGGTATAAATGCGGCGTGAATTATTTGAGACAGCTTGTGCATCTCCTTCCTTCTTCGAGAATCCACCCTTCCTACTATCATTCACTGGTGCTTCGATCTTACCACTCTTGATAGCATTCTCAATGGCTTCACCGGTTAACACCATGTCTGCAAAGTTCTTAGTTACACTGCTAAGCATACGCTCATAACAAGGAGCCTTGAGAGTATTCAAAAAGAACATGGTGATTTCCTTCTCAGTCAAGGGAGGTTGAATTAGTGATGCCACATCTCTCCATCGTTGGGCATATTCTTTGAAGCTCTCATCTTTCTTCTTTTCCATACCTTGGAGAGATAAGCGGTCAGGAGCTACATCGAACACATGTTTGTATTGAGCTATAAAAGCTCTTGCCAACTCAGACCAAGAAGAAACTTTGCTCCTATCCAATTGGTTGTACCACTTAGCGGTTGACCCAGTCAAGCTGTCTTGAAAAACATGAATTAATAGCTTGTCATCCCATGCATATGCCGCCATCTTTCTACAATACATGGTGAGATGATCTTTTGGGCACGATCTTCCATTGAACTTTTCAAATTCAGGCACCTTGAATTTTGGTAAAAGCACGACACCACGTACCAAACACAACTTTTCGGCATCAACGGGTCCAAAATAGTCAAATCCTTCCATGGCACTTAGTCTTTCCTCTATCAAGTTCAGCTGAGCTTTAGTACCACTATATTCTTCTTTATGCTTCGACTTTTCTAACTCTGTGGGATCACCTAAATTTGGCACCAACACTGGGTTTTGAACTTGTATATGTAGAGACGTTGGAGCTTTGACAGTACTTCCTTCGGGAACAAAAACGGGGTTGTCTTGCATGCTTTGTTAAGTCTCTTGGACAGACTCATCTTGATTACCCATCTTCTCCTTTCCTTTAATCATGGCTTTTAGTAACTAAGTAATTTCGCTCAATTGCCCCTTCATCTCTACATTATCCCTTTCCAACTTTTCTATCCTGCTATTTTGGTCCTCTTTCATTATGCGTGCTTGATATCTTGTATGGTATTTGTGGAAGGTGGACCGTCTAGTGGATGCAATTTTGATACCTTGAGTGCCACAATTAAGTTGAAATTATTTCATATGGTGATATGTTTATGCACAAAAATGAATGCACATGGAATGCCCTTAGGTCTAGTAATCTTTCCTAACAATTAAAAGTGTGTTCATTCTCATGATAAGACGGGTGCAAACTTACATGAATGATATGTTATGTGATGCAAAATCAAACACAACTATGCATGACTTAATGATACAGACAAATTCTTTTTTTTTTGCTTTTTACTTTTTTATTTTGAAGAATGGAAGAAAGAAAAACTATATTTTTTTTATTTTTTATTTGTAAAAACAATGTACAAAAGAGGAAGTAAAACTTATTCCTTCATGTGTCCTATCTTAGGTTTGAGTCTACACTCCAATCTAATATGGTTCCACCCTAAGGCTAAGCCTTATGTTTCATTACATGCTGGGTTCAAGGTCTAAAGGTTCCCAAATTGTTCCTCACTATCATCCACACAGGACTAGTAAGGCACCCAATCCTCACCCATTATAGGTTACAAGCGGAAAGGTTCAATTTCAGTGGGACTTTTTCGCCAGCCCATGAGGAGGCTACCACCTCACGAAGGCGTAGGTACTTTTCTCCCTCCTAACAAGGATAGAGCTCGGGTTGAAGGCTTATGCATGTATGCATGTGAAGTGTGTGCGTATGAAATGATTATTAAGCATTATGAAATCAACATTATTTCTAAGCAAATTTCTAATGACCTAAAATATATGTTGGCCTGACTCTCTAATGTCCCCAGTGGAGTCGCCAAACTGTCGTAACGTCTACGTCCGTGAACCTAACCGCTAGACTTTAAAATTCTAGGAGTCGCCACCAACCATTCAAACCTAAGGTGTGATTGGTCACCTATTCTTGTCTAACGATAAGGCTTGGCCTACGTTCAAAGAATCTAGGATTCGGGAGTACGGTTACGTGTGGGGAAGGATTAGCACCCCCACAACGCCCATCCTAAAATGGTACCAACTATTCTAGGTCATTCTAAATTTATCTTAATTTGAGTTAATTTCAATATGCTTAATATATTGAAAATTTACTTAAAATACTTCCATCAATCTGGTTCAGACTATAAGTAAATCCCCCCACCTCAGGAGTATTCAAGTAGTACCAATTGACTTGCTCGAAGAGGCACCGTCGTCGGATCATTTAAATACATTATGACAACCCTAATATTGACTCTATACCCAATAAATCCTTCTAAATTTAATTTAAATTAATTTCAATATGCTTAAAACATTGAAAATTTACTTAAAATCCTTCCATCAATCTGGTTCAGACAATAAGTAAATTCCCTCACCTCAGGAGTATTCAAGTAGTACCGATTGACTTGCTTGAAGAGGCTCCGTCGTCGGAATATATTATGAAAATCCTAATTTTGGCTCTATGCCCAATTCTTTACTAATTTTCTATTTTTTATTGTCTTAATCGTATTTACTATTTTATATTTTAATTCAAATTATTTCCATATCCTATTTCTATTTTTATTTTAATTGTCTTTATTATTATATTTTATTTATTTCTATAAACACATATTATTGTATTGAAAATTTATTCTAAACCTTCCATCAATCTGGTTCAGTCTAGAGCAAACTCCTCACCTAGAAATTTCCAAGGAGTACCATTCGACTTTCTTGGAATTTCATCATTGGATAATTTGCATTCATCTTCTTAATATAATTTTATTATCTCCTTATTCAATCTTTATTCTATTTTATTCTTATTTGCATTTTTTCCTTTAATTTATTTTATTTTTATACTATTTTATTTATTTAACATCTATCATACTAAACATACAAAATATAAAATATATCATACGAATTAAACTAAACAAATCATATCAACATACAAATTGTTTATTCAATATGTATTAATCAAATGTTATCAAAGTAATTAAATCATGCAATATTAGTATTTTAATATACAAATTATTAATCTAATATTAATTAACTATTTAACCCTCCTATTAAATTATTGACCAATTAATATAATAAAACAAAAAAACTTACCTGGGCAATAACCTCACCTCTTGTTGGCTTTTTTTCTTTTCCTTTATATTCCCCTTTTCCACGTGTTCTCTTGCTATAGCTCTTCTTTAATATTTCCAAAGTGGCGTGCCTCAAGCATTTTCACAAAGCTTTCCTATTTTCTTGCATCATCAAGAGCAACAAAAACGGAGGCATGCAAACATCCACGTGATGGGTCGGCAACCTACAGTAGTTGTGTGGTGACTGGGCTTGCAACGGTGGTGCGAGAGGCAGGCAGAAAAATGAGCTGACAGAACAGCAACGATGGTGATCGGGTTGAGTGCTTGATTTCCCCTAGAGTCCCCTTTTTATAATAAAAAATTTATTTGAGTCCTAATACAACTCTACCTATTCTATTAATTATCTCCTATTTTTAACATTTTATCTATTTCTTATATTAATCCTAATCTAACTCTATCAAATTTAATATTAATCCAAATAATTATCCTAAAAAATCTAATTATCCTATCCTAAAATTATTTTTATTTTTATTTCTTTTTATCTTTTCTCTTTTTTTTTATTATTCCTAAATCTTATTTTAATTTTAATTTTAAATTAATGCTAATTCTAAATCTAAAAATTTTAATTTAATTCTAGCCTAATTCTAAATTGTTAAATTAAAATACAATGTCACTCAACCCAATTAATTATTTATACAAATCAAGACCCTGGACAAAATAAGGTGTCTACAATAGGCAGTTGAATAAAGCAACGGAGAAAAATAAGTATCCATTGCCCAGGATAGATGATTTGTTGGATCAGTTGAAAGGTGCCCAAATATTTTCAACGATTGATTTGAGGTCGGGGTACCACCAACTAAGGATAAGGGAAAAAGATGTGTCGAAGACAGCCTTCAAGACTCGATATGGCCATTACGAGTTCCTGGTTAAGCCATTTGGCCTAACGAATGCCCCTACAGCATTCATGGGATTGATGAATGAAGTGTTTAAGCCTCACTTGAATAAGTTCGTCATCGTCTTCATTGATGACATATTGGTGTATTCCCGATCTTGGGAAGAACATGAACACCACTTCCGCATGGTACTCTAGACTCTTCGAGAGAAAGAAGTGTATGCAAAGTTCAATAAGTGTGAATTCTAGTTAGAGCAAATCAGTTTTTTGGAGCACGTACTATCAAAGGATGGCGTATCGGTTGAGCCAGTTAAGATAGAGGCTGTGATTAATTGGGAGAGGCCTAGGACAGTGACTGAAATTCACAGCTTTTTAGGGTTTGCGGGATATTATAGGAGATTTGTAGAGGGATTCTCCAAGCTTGCTGCTCCATTAACCCGACTCACACGCAAAGATGTCAAGTTCGAGTGGAGCTATGCTCAGTGATGCCTGAGAGCATAGCTTTCTAGAGTTGAAGCAGCGATTGACTACAGCTCCGGTGGTAACGATTCCGAGTGGATCCGGGGGATTTGCAGTGTATAGTGATGTATCTTTACAAGGGCTGGGGTGTGTATTAATGCAGAAAGGTAGAGTAGTGGCCTATGGTTCAAGGCAGTTAAAGGATCATGAGAGAAACTACCCTACGCATGACTTGGAGTTGGTAGCAGTAGTCTTTGCACTAAAGATATGGCGCCATTATTTATACGGTGAACGGTTCCAAATTTACACGGATCATAAGAGTTTGAAATAATTATTCTCGTAGAAAGAGCTAAACATGAGACAAAGACGATGGATGGAGTTACTGAAGCACTATGACTGCGAGATTCTATACCATCCGGGTAAAGCAAACCGAGTAGCTGATGCATTGAGTAAGAAGAGTGTGGGTTTAATCAGCTACATGATGGTCTGAGAGTGGGATTTGATGGAGAAATTTTGGGAACTGAATCTAAACCTAGAGTCAAAACGTGAATGTTTGATGGCTAACTTGAGGATCGAGCCTAGCATTATTGATAAGATCAGACTAGCCCAGAAAGATGATCCTAGACTTGTAGAGATTGCTAGTAGAATACAACCAGATCAAGACTCGGATTTTAGGATTAAAGATGATGGGTTGTTGAGATACAAGGGCAGGATTTGTGTTCCAAATGATGAGATGTTGAAGAGGCAAATTATGGAGAAGGCACATGGCTCTAAGTACACTATGCATCCAGGTAATACTGTTAGCTTTAAATTGACACACATTTTGAAATGACAAAAACTTAAGTTTGGATAAACGTTTTTCTCTTCAATGTAAATTTGCTTCAAATGGATTTTATGATTGAAAATATTTTAAAAAAGTTTTAATTGTGATTTCAATTTGAAAGGTCAGTAAATAATTTTGTAAAAGAATTAAAATACCTTGGACTGACTTAAAATCGCAAAATCTCATCAAACCATACCCAAGTTACTCATCAGTATGCAGGCTGGACAAAAAGGATCGATCCCCTCTATAGAGGGATCGATCCCCTTTTGGCAGAATGATTTGAAGAGGTCCATTCAAGGGTTGGAAGGCATTCTAGATAAAAGGGATCGATCCGTTTGGTAAAGGGATCGATCCCTTGTGCGAAACCTAACTCCAACGGCTAGTTTTTGAGGGTTTCAATGGGAGGATTTGCATTAAATGCTTCACCAACCGTTCCAATCGTTTAGGGGACTATAAATAGAGGCATTTATGAAGTTTGGAGGTAGAACAAGCACTCAAAAAATCCTTAAGCTTCAAAAGAGAAAATCCAATCTGAAAATTATTATTGTATAACTCCATTTGTGAGATTTCTTCTTGTTCATCACCCATTTACTGAAACTTCTGTTATTCATAGGGGTGAGTTATCCTTATAAGGTCTGCTATTGTAGAGTATGGGTAGTATTACAAGGGGAGAGGCTTAGAAGGTGATTTCTAAGTCTTCTAGAAACATTGTAAGAGGTCTCACCACACCTTGAAGTGGTTTGTAAAGATTCTCCAGGAAAAGCTGAATCAAAACCTTGACAAGAGGATCAAGGAGAGAGGACGTAGGCAAGAGATTGGCCGAACCTCTATAAATTTGTGTTTGCTTCTCTTTTCCTTACTCTTTTTACTGCACTTATTTCATTGTTATTTCATTAGTTTTAATTATGCATTAAGAGTTAGAAAAATAAAAAATAAGTAGAAAAACCGATTCACCCCCATTTCGGTAAAGCTAATAATTGGTATCAAAGCTTGAGCTCGAGATTAATTTAGATTAACATCTATCGAGTAAAACGATCACTAATGGCTCAAACTAGTGTATCTACACCTTTGGTAGGAGACGGACACTCTACGGTTAGGCCTCCACTCTTTAATGGTGAAAACTATGCTCATTGGAAGACTAGAATGATACTATTTATTCAAGCCAATGATTATGTAGTATGAAGGATTATATTTAAAGGTCCCTTTGTCCCTATTAAGAAAGTTGATGGGAAGGATGTGCCAAAGAAAGAAGATGAGGGGGATACTAATGATTTTCGAATGGCACAACTAAATGCTAAGGCAATGCACACACTATTTTGTGCATTAGGACCAAATGAATATAATCGAGTTTCACAATGTGAAAATACTAAACAAGTTTGGGATAAACTAGCCATCACACATGAGGAAACCATACGAGTCAAGGAAACAAAAGTAGGCATGCTCACTCAAGACTATAAATTGTTTACAATGAAGAATGATGAGACAATTAGTGACATGTTTATTAGGTTTATTAACATCATAAATGGTCTTAAAGCCTTAGGAAAAACATATTCTAATGTAGTGTAACGACCCGTTACCACATTTTCCACCTTATTTTACACAATTTATCCGGTTGGGCTGTCTGTGATACTGCACTTTATTTCCTATGTTAAACAATTTCATAAAATATTGTTTATATTACATACATCCCCTATCTTACTTAATAAGCAAGTAGTACTGCATACATGTCTAAATATAGAAAATAAATGATCGTACCTCATATAAATCAATCGGTCTGTCACATTGTCCTTTATGTGCAGCTGTAATCCACAACCATTGGATCTCACAATCTTTAAAACTAGAAATGTTTAAAATTAAGGGGTGAACAAACCACGGCTCAGTAATAGAGTTATATGCCACACTTGATATTCAGCTATCTATATGCTGAAAATAATTTTTTTCATTCTCTTTAAAATCTTCCTAGCTGGCTCTAGGCTCACATGTAGGAAGGATACTACAGTCGGCTAGGGATCCAGATAGAGTAAGGCAGGTATTTTAAAATACCTGACTTGTTCCGGAACCTAGAAGCAACTGTAGAGAGTACTATATCGATTGTTTTCAAAACGATATAATTTTCGTTTTTCCACAGAGTAAACCACTTATTTCTTTTCACTTCAGTATACTTTAAAACACATGGCAGTTCAGTAATAAAACAGTGGTTTACTTCTTTTCTCTTCAATACAGTAAAAACACGTGACAGTACAGTGATCTGTAAATATCCAATCATTAGATAATTACTTCTTTGATTATTTCTATCTTAGAAATAATTCATATGTTATTCTTTTAAAATAAACATTTATTTCTCTTTTCAAATCAGTAACTGTATCATACGATTCAGTAAAACAGTATATTCAATAAAATAGTAATTCGATACGGTTCAATCAGTAGACAGTAAACAGTAGCTACCAATTCAGAAAATAGTATAAGGTAGCTTTCAGTTCAATAAACAGTAAATAGCAACTTTCAGTTCAATAAAACAGTAATCAATGGCTACCATTTCAGTAAACAGTACAGTTCAGTAACACGGTGTTTTGGTACAGTCTTTCATCAAAAACAGTAAACAGTGAACATTGGTTTAGTACAGTAAACAGTACAGTAAATAGGATTCCGTAAATTCTTTCAGTAAACAGTAAGTGAGACTCGGTATCACCCTACAATTAAATCATGCTATCTCATCCACTAGGGACACAGTAACAGTAATGAGATCTATGGCCATGATCTATAATATGTCCTCGGTGTATGCTTACTAGGCGACAATCTGGGACGCTGATGACTAGCTAGTCAATCAGCCACGTGACAGTAACAGTATATGTGATGCATGAAACTCGGGGCCTAAGTCTCAAAACAGTGTAAAAATCGTACCTTAGCCTTTATGGATTTTAAACACCGTAAATCAAATATCCATAAGGCTCACATGTAAATATAATCACCTTTATGAAATTTATAAAATAAATAACATTTTTCAAATTATTTCATAAAGGTATATATCTTTTTTTTCATACGAGAAAGACAGTTTGCAAAATCATCACTAAAAGTATAGATGGGCAAAACTGTCTTTTTTCACAGTAAAACATATATGCACGCTTTTTCATGCATTCAGTCGAAAATATGGTTTTATAATTATTGAAATTTCGAACAAATCATTTTTATAATTTATGAAAATAAATTATTTATTTTCTAACTTTAAATTCCTATCACCGTGTTTTCTTCCCAAAACATGTGTAAAGACCTCTAGTTTCGAAATCATAGTTTTTCTTCATTTCTTAACCTTTATGGAATTTTCATAATTAATTATTTCCATAATTAAAACCATAAAGGTTTTATGTAAAATCAAGTGAATATTTAAAAATATTTATAAAAATATTTATTTCAGTCTCTTTTTCATTTTCATCTCGTTTCACGTGAAATATCACCTACCGGGTGAATTTTCGGTGATTTCCTTTTCACCATTCTCGAAAACATGAATATTTTAAAATTAAATGTTACTATATTCATGTTTTATGAAATTTGCTTAATTTCTCGATTTTCGTACCCGAAAATCGACTCACGTGAAATCAAATCTTTTATTTTGGTTTTCAGTGATTTTCGGTAAATTTCAGTAATTTTTCGATAATTTTTTGGCAATATAACGGCTGCCAATTTGGCTAGCCTCCTGCACAGAAAATACAGTTTATATTTCTCAACCGGTATTTCACCGCAATTTCAAACCCATAAATCACCACAAAATTTCAAAACCAATTATTATAAATTGCATTTATAAATTAAATGCATAATTTAAAACATGTGGCCGAATATCCTTACAGGCGGCACATGTCTCCCTTACCTATTTCGGGTCGACGACTGCCTCTCGAAGGCCGCGCTCGTGTTCACCTCGCCCGATTCCATCGACTCGGTCATCGAGGATATTTTCTGGAAATTAAATTCTAAAATTTAGAATTTTTCCATAATTATTTAAATAAATAAATTATTTAAATAATTTAATACTTTCTGAGATTTCTTACCGATTCCTGTAATTCTCGGGATTTCTCGTAATTTCCGAATTCTCAAGAATTTTCCAAATTCCCGAAATTTCTTTTTCTCTTTCTTCTTTTTCTTCCTTCTTTCTTTTTCTCTTTTCTTTTCTTTTCTTTTCTTTTTCTTTTTCCTTTTTCTTTTCTTTTTTCTTTTTCTTTTTCTTTTTCTTTTTCCTTTTCTTTCCTGGTCGGTTCAAGCCCTTCAGACCGATTGCCTTCCCCTCACCGCCGGTTCGTATCCAACGACTGGTTCTCCGGCGGTTCGGTGGCTCAGCAGCTGGCCGGCGTCGAGGCGATGCTGCCGGTGGTCTCAGCTTGGCCTGGATCAGCGGCACGACGGCGGATCGAGTCGGTTTTCCCTCGGTTTCTTCTCCACCTCCGTCGGCCTTCCTCCACCTTTCCCCGCCTCTCCGATGGCCTCCTTCCCTTCCTTTTCCTCCGACGGTGGTGTGGCTGCAGTGGCGGTGGCCAATTTGGCCGGCGCCGCCAGATCTGGTTTTCCTTTCCCTCGGCTTTCGCCGCGTTTTCTGCCTCTGTTTCCTTCTTTCTTCTGCCGTCGGTGGTTTCCTTGCCTTCTTCTTTGGCCGACGATGACATCCCTTCCTTTTCCCTCACCAACGGCTTTGGTTGGGAGGGTCGGGATTCCTTCCCCGATACTGCCCTTCCCTTTTCTGTTTTGTTTCCCTTTTTGGTTTTATTTTCTATTTTTAGTATATAATACATTATATACTATATACTATATACTATATATTATACATATAATATCTACCATATATTACACATATAATATTATTTCATATATAATGTAATACAATATATTATATATATAAATTATATATACTGTACATTACAAAATATATATCTAGTATATATATGTATATTTATATACTTTAAAATAAATAACATTTATATATAGAATTATATAAATGTTATAATACAATATATATACCTATAAACTTTAATATAAAATAACATTTACATTCTCTATATATGTATGTATATATATATTTATATATACATAAAATATTATACTTGTATACATATGTACTATTTAAATTGATAAAATAGTATATATATAAATATGCCACTGTATATTAATATATACTATATAGTATTTTAGTACATATGTATTTGTATAAAATACATTTATATAATTTATAATTATATAAACATATTTTATTTTCATTTCTCATTTTCCTTATTTAATTTGGATTTTAATTTATCCAAATTACTTTTCCTCTTTTCATTATTTTCCATAATTCCAATTTAATTCCTTTCACTCGAATTTCCCAATTCCGTCACTTCCTCAATTCTCAGGATTTTCACTAGTATCCCATTCTCATTATTTTATTTATTTATTCTCACTAATTTATTTTCTTCAATATTTATTTTCAATATTTATAATTTCCAATTAAATGGAAAATTTACGGTTATCACATCCTCCCCACCTTAAGAAATTTGGTCCTCCGAATTTAAGTTAAGTCCAAAGGTGGTATATGCCGTATACTTATGACTTTTGCCCTCTAAGTCATCCTTCAAGTAATACTGCCAGTACACTTTCTACATTAAGAGTACTTTAGACCACTACATGCTGTCTTTTATCATATATGTCTATACTCCCATAAATTCACTTATTAAATCGGGAGTTATTCATTTCCGCTCCTTTCACATAAGAGTCCATTCACCCTCTTTTCACATAAGAGTCTATACACAATATTTTTCATATCACAGCTGCTCTATGCTGTTCATCATCCATCTTTCTCATTTAGTGCCAAGTCGATATAGTTTAAAACTATTATGTACTCATGTCAATCAGTTATATGTAATTATCCCAGTAGCTTATACATCTTATGCACACGCTCTCTCAATATCATGGAGTGTTTACATCTCACGCTCATATATATATATATATCAGTATGGAGCGGTGCTATCAATACACTTGGGATCTCGAAGCCTTTTGCTATTCTCATTAAGCATATGCCAACTCAGAGATTCCCATCACACGTAAGGCTCACTGGAACTATTCGTATACATTCTCATTGTTTCATACTTATATTTCGACTAAGGCACTAGAGAATTTAAGAGTCTAATAATGGAAAGTGATTCTATTTAGATCTTCAATCTTTAATCACTTCCATATCATCATTTCTCTTTTGGACTCTTTATTGTCCCCAATATTCATTTTCACATTTATTCCACCATGGCTGCATCTCACTGCAGACTTTACTATAAATCATCTCTTACAATCATAATTCATGTGACAATCATGTTCTCTTCATGTAGTATGGTCTCTAAATTTCTTTTCATAATTTAGATTCCACAATTGAATCCTCAATTTATATATTTAATCACCACATCATCTATATACTTCCACCATTTCTATCATGTTACGGTGGTTATATGTATAATCATTTTTTATTTATATACCGGCAGTAAACATATCAATTATCTTACTCCTTGGAGTATCATTAATTTCACTTATCAAATTTGGCTTGATTTTTCATCTTGCCACAATTATGTGATAACCAACACAAATTACTTTCAATCTTACCTTCGGGAACTGTTTCATATTGATGTTCCCTTCTCATCATGCAACTTATTTCTTTATTCCACTTTCATATTTTCACTCTCATCATTTCAGTCGGTTTTCTCAAGTGGTATGGTACTTTACTGCTAAGATCTTTTAAAATCTTGCATACCATCTTTTCTTTACACTGATTCATTTACTGACTTTAACTTCTTTCTTTAATTACATCATATTAATAGAGCAGCTAGTCTCACCACCCTTTTATAAACTGATAGTAGTATCTAGCTAGAGTCATTAATCTCGTATCTCAATCGTTATCTCTATATCATAGACAGGTTTACTGTCATTCTGTCATTTCGAGATTATATGTCTCAGGAGGAGATATTATCTAGCCAAATCTCTTAGTTGCCAATCTTAGCACAAATCCATAGTCTTTAAGAGTTTAAGGGTTATACCACCATGCTGCTCATGTTTCATTTGTACTTTAGGCTCTATCAGCATTTCATCAATTTACTCATGTATGGATGCCTCTTTCCTTAGGCTTATATACCTCACAAGGCAAATCATTAACCTCAATAGGAACTTGTAAAATTCACTCCGAATTCTAAGCATCATCTTATGGACACCAATCTCCAATCTTTTATCTAAGGACGCTTTATACTGAGGCTAGTCTTATTAGCTCCTCATGTATCTCTAATTAGATCAATAAAGCATTTATTTTCATGTAGATGAATACTTGTTCTTCACAAGAACTTTATTACATAGTAACCATTTACTATATCATGTCGATTCATCTACTTATTAAAATCATTTGTGCTGCTCTCTTTTACACTTATGCAGCCAATTTCATTAATCTCAGTTTTTTTCACTATCTGTATTTCCATTAATCACACCTTATACACGTGCACTTCATTATTCACACATTTTCTAGAGTAGATTTCTTAAGCTTTCGGATTTTCTTAAGTTCTCCGATATAAGCTTAGAATCAGATTTCATATTCTAAATCGAGTCAATGTTATCTCGATTCCTCCAATTTACATAACTCTGGAAGTTCTATCGGAAATCAATCCCGATACTTTCTTCAATTACACATCTCTTATCAACTTGGGCATTTCATTCTTATGTCCTTTCATTTCCACTATATATCTTAAGGTAGAGATATTTACTATTCAAATTATTTTGAATTATTCTCCACCTTAATTCACTTATTTCCGTATACCTTACAGCATTACTAATCTCATACTAGTAAGCTGTATCAAGTACAATGGTTGTTAACACACTTTACAGCTAACCGTTTCAATTTAGTTATTCACTTTAAGATCAAGTTCATTTAATAAAATCAGGTTTAGTTCCCTTGAATATATTATCCACGAGGTTTGAACCTTGGCACCCTTACGTACCTAGTTCTTTACACTCGTGTTACCATTGTGATAATTGTAAGAGCCCCGCCCGTTCGTATCGGCCATCAGCGAGCATCCCCTAGGCGATCCTTTCACCCCAGGTTTACCCTTACTAGTGAGTCGACGATAACATAGTTCGCCTGCATCTCACAACACATGATCCACTACAGGTCACCCATCATTGGGTCACCCATCACAGTTCTATCTCAAAAGTCCTGAAGAACTTAGGTTAGCTGTCATCTTCTTTTTATCACTTTACTGTTCTTATATATTCATCAATTCCCAGTACTCCACACAGTACCTTATTCTGTAGCACATATTTCAAGATATTTCGATTCTATATAAGATTATCTGTTTGATACCTCAAAGTAGTAAAATATATAGAACCGTAATTAACCACACCAATATGTATTTCATTATCTGTACTATTCACCTCATCAGTCAATTCGTGTAGTCATTTCACTTTTCATAGTATTCAACAATCCCGTTCAATACATTCTTAATTTTGGCCCTTACAGTCAATAACCGGGCTAATCGTCTTATAACATTCCACTACACTCTTTGGATCGCATCATGTAAGGCTTCGGCCCGTTCGTCTATACACATATGTACTGTCTTTTTTGAGAATGCCCAGCCCTTTCACTAGGTCACCCCTTAAGGATCTATCGTGAGGCCCAGCCCGTTCACTAGGTCACTCACAGTTCGCGTCCGTAATCTAAGTGTCAGTGGAATCAGTAATAGGGATCGTTATATTAATATGACATCCTCTATGCCATTAATAATTCCATTACTATCAATGGATTCAAGATTAACTTGATTTTATCACTATTTGGAACATCGCCCAACATAGGTGCATTTTTGTCATTTCGACGTTTATTTCTTTCTCCTCAATATACATTGGAATCAATTATCTCATTATCCATGTGCTGATAGCATTATTCTGCATACTAATATCAGCACTTTGAGGTCTCATTCGATTTCGACAAAGAAGTCCACTAGAATCCATAATTGGATTATTTTGCATGAAATGCAGCTTTACATCATCAATTTCTCTGTCAAATCAATCAAATCCAACTTCTATTGGACTATTCTGACTCCCAGTAAAATTTTAGAGTCAAGGGTATTTTGGTCATTTTTGGCCAAAAAATTTATCTCTCTTTAAATTACCCTCAATCGGTGATCTTCAAGTCTATTTAATGATGATATGTCATTCCCCGCCTTATATCATCACTTTCAAGTCTCAGTTCGATTAGGACCGTAAAGTTCTGGTGGGGCCCTCACCGAGTCCTTTCGGTTCCTTACCGAACAGGCTTTCATTTAGATTATAAGAATCACCAATTTTCTGGTAATTTCTGAACCTATTTTCCTCTTTAACATTCTCAATTTATACTTTCTCACTCCCTTTAATTTATTTTTCTCAATTTACAATCATATATTTTCTCTATGTATTCAGATGACACAGTACTACTGGGGATGTTTAACACTTTTCCTTCCAAAAGTATTCACAGACATCAGGCCAACCATGCTCTGTTACCATTAAATCTGTAACGACCCGTTACCACATTTTTCACCTTATCTTACACAATTTATCCGGTTGGGCTGTCTGTGATACTGCACTTTATTTCCTATGTTAAACAATTTCATAAAATATTGTTTATATTACATACATCCCCTATCTTACTTAATAAGCAAGTAGTACTGCATACATGTCTAAATACAGAAAATAAATGATCGTACCTCATATAAATCAGTCGGTCTGTCACATTGTCCTTTATGTGCAGCTGTAATCCGCAACCATTGGATCTCACAATCTTTAAAACCTGAAATGTTTAAAATTAAGGGGTGAGCAAACCACGGCTCAGTAAGAGAGTTATATGCCACACTTGATATTCAGCTATCTATATGCTGAAAATAATTTTTTTCATTCTCTTTAAAATCTTCCTAGCTGGCTTTAGGCACACATGTAGGAAGGATACTACAGTCGGCTAAGGATCCAGATAGAGTAAGGCGGGTATTTTAAAATACCTGACTTGTTCCGGAACCTAGAAGCAACTGTAGAGAGTACTATATCGATTGTTTTCAAAATGCTATAATTTTCGTTTTTCCACAGAGTAAACCACTTATTTCTTTTCACTTCAGTATACTTTAAAACACATGGCAGTTCAGTAATAAAACAGTGGTTTACTTCTTTTCTCTTCAATACAGTAAAAACACGTGACAGTACAGTGATCTGTAAATATCCAATCATTAGATAATTACTTCTTCGATTATTTCTATCTTAGAAAGAATTCTTATGTTATTCTTTTATAATAAACATTTATTTCTCTTTTCAAATCAGTAACCGTATCGTGCAATTCAGTAAAACAGTATATTCAATAAAACAGTAATTCGATACGGTTCAATCAATAGACAGTAAACAGTAAACAGTAGCTACCAATTCAGAAAATAGTATAAGGTAGCTTTCAGTTCAATAAACAGTAAATGGTAGCTTTCAGTTCAATAAAACAGTAATTAATGGCTACCATTTCAGTAAACAGTACAGTTTAGTAACACAGTGTTTTGGTACGTCTTTCATCAATAAACAGTAGACAGTAAACAGTGAACAGTGGTTTAGTACAGTAAACAGTACAG
Source organism: Heritiera fomes (assembly GCA_032173925.1). Classification (NCBI taxonomy): domain Eukaryota; kingdom Viridiplantae; phylum Streptophyta; class Magnoliopsida; order Malvales; family Malvaceae; genus Heritiera; species Heritiera fomes. Next base: position 19,817,311 of record JAPDPM010000010.1, read on the forward strand.
TAAATAGGATTCCGTAAATCCTTTCAGTAAACAGTAAACAGTAAGTGAGACTCGGCATCACCCTACAAGTATATCATGCTATCTCGTCCACTAGGGACACAGCAACAGTAATGAGATCTATGGCCATAATCTATAATATGTCCTCGGTGTACGCTTGCTAGGCGACAATCCGGGACGCTGATGACTAGCTGGTCATCAGCCACGTGACAGTAACAGTATATGTGATGCATGAAACTCGGGGCCTAAGTCTCAAAACAGTGTAAAAACCGTACCTTAGCCTTTATGGATTTTAAACACCATAAATCAAATATCCATAAGGCTCACATGTAAATATAATCACCTTTATGAAATTTATAAAATAAATAACATTTTTCAAATTATTTCATAAAGGTATATATCTTGTTTTTTATACAATAAAGACAGTTTGCAAAATCATCACTAAAAGTATAAAGGGGCAAAACTGTCTTTTTTCACAGTAAAACACATATGCACGCTTTTTTGTGCATTCAGTCGAAAATATGGTTTTATAATTATCGAAATTTCGAACAAATCATTTTTATAGTTTATGAAAATAAATTATTTATTTTCTAACTTTAAATTCCCATCACCATGTTTTCTTCCAAAAACATGTGTAGAGACCTCTGGTCTCGAAATCATAATTTTTCTTCATTTCTTAACCTTTATGGAATTTTCATAATTAATTATTTCCATAATTAAAACCATAAAGGTTTTATGTAAAATCAAGTGGATATTTAAGAATATTTATAAAAATATTCACTTCAGTCTCTTTTTCATTTTCATCTCTTTTCACGTGAAATATCACCTATCGGGTGAATTTTCGGTGATTTCCTTTTCACCATTCTCGAAAACATGAATATTTTAAAATTCAATGTTACTATATTCATGTTTTATGAAATTCGCTTAATTTCTCGATTTTCGTGCCCGAAAATCGATTCACGTGAAGTCAAATATTTTATTTTGGTTTTCAGTGATTTTCGGTAAATTTCAGTAATTTTTCGATAATTTTTCGGCAGTATAACGGCTGCCGATTTGGCTAGCCTCCTGCACAGAAAATACACTTTATATTTCTCAACCGGTATTTCACCGCAATTTCAAAACCATAAATCACCACAAATTTCAAAACCAATTATTATAAATTGCATTTATAAATTAAATGCATAATTTAAAACATGTGGCCGAATATCCTTACAGGCGGCACATGTCTCCCTTACCTGTTTCGGGTTGGCGACTGCCTCTCGAAGGTCGCGCCCGTGTTCATCTCGCCCGATTCCATCAACTCGGTCATCGAGGATATTTTCTGGAAATTAAATTCTAAAATTTAGAATTTTTTCATAATTATTTAAATAAATAAATTATTTAAATAATTTAATACTTTCCGGGATTTCTTACCGATTCCTGTAATTCTCGGGATTTCCCGTAATTTTTGAATTCTCGGGAATTTTCCAAATTCTCGAAATTCCTTTTTCTCTTTCTTCTTTTTCTTCCTTCTTTCTTTTTCTCTTTTCTTTTCTTTTCTTTCTCTTTTTCGTTTTTCTTTTCTTTTTTCTTTTTCTTTTTCCTTTTCTTTCCTGGCCGGTTCAAGCCCATCAGATCGGTTGCCTTCCCCTCACCGCCGGTTCTTCTCCGGTGACTAGTTCTGTAATGACCCGTTACCACATTTTTCCCTTTATTTTACACAACTTATCCGGTTGGGCTGTCTCTGATACTTTACTTGTACGAAATGTTAAACAATTTTACATAACATTGTTTATATTATACACATCCCCTATCTTAATTAATTAGACAAGTAGTACTGTAGACATGTCTAAATACAGAAAATAAATGATTGTACCTCATATAAATCAGTCGGTCTGTCACATCGTCCATTATGTGCAGCCGTGATCCACAATCAACTGATCTCACAATCATCAAAACCTGAGATGTTAATGTTAGGGAGTGAGCAAACCACGGCTCAGTAAGAGAGTTATATGTCACACTTGATATTCAGCTATCTATATGCTGAAAATATTTTCCATTCTAATTAAAATCTTCTTAGCTGGCTCTAGGCTCACATGTAGAAAGGATATTACAGTCGGCTAGGAATCCAGATAGAGTAAGGCAGGTAATTTAAAATACCTGACTTGTTCCGGAACCTAGAAGCAACTGTAGAGAGTATTAAATCCATTTTTCTCAAAACGATATGATTTTCGTTTTTTTTTTCCACAGAGTAAACCATTTATTTCCTTTCACTTCAGTATCCTTTAAAACACATGACAGTACAGAGATTTGTAATTATCCAATCATTGGATAAACACTTCTTTGATTATTTCTATCTTAGAAATAATTCTTATGTTATTCTTTTAGAATAAACATCTATTTCTCTTTTCAAATCAGTAACCGTATCGTATAGTTCAGTAAAACAGTATATTTAGTATTCAGTAAAACAGTATCTTGATACGGTTCAGTCAGTAACAGTAAACAATAGCTACCAATTCAGTAAATAATATACGGTAGCTTTCAGTTCAGTAAACAGTAAATGGTAGCTTTCGGTTTAGTAAAACAGTAATTAGTGGCTACCATTTCAGTGCACAATATAGTTCTGTAAACACAATATTTTGGTACGGTTTTTCATCAGCAAACAGTAACCAGTGATCAGTATAATAAACAGTACAGTACAGTAAATAGGATTTCGCAAATCCTTTCAATAAACAGTAATCAGTGTGTGAGACTAGGCATCACCCTACAAATAATTCATGCTCTCATTGTTCCCTCAGGAACACAAGTCATCCGCTTTTGGGGTGCACCCGTAGGCTATCACCCCTCACGGCTATCTCGGCTAGATCTATGGCAATAATCTATAGGTGGTCCTCGGGTCCACTTGCCAAGTGACCTCGAGACCGCTGATGACTTGGCGGGTCCATCAGCCTTGTGACGCCCTGAGGTGCACCCGTTGGTCCATTGACCTGAGCCACCGCCCCAGGAGGGTCATGCAATTATATAAATAATACTGCATGAACTCAAAGCCTAAAGTCTCAAAACAATGTAAACCATACCATAGCCTTTATGGATTTTAAACACAGTAGTGTAAAAACATTTGACAATTATCCATAAGGCTCACATGTATAAATCATCACTTTTATGAAATTTATAATTTAAATCACATTTCTCAAAATATTTCATAAAGGTATAAATCATATTTCTCATATGGTGAAAACAGTTATAAAATAGTCACACTGTAAAACAAATCTCATGACAATGTCTTTTTCACTGTAACCCATGTATGCACGCCTTTCCGTGCTATCCATCGAAAACATGGTTTTTAAAATCATCAGAATTCAATTCAAATATATTTGTAATTTATGGAAAAATAAATTATTTATTTTCCATTTTTTTTCATAATTCCGGCACCATATTTTCCTCTAAAACACATATAGACCTCTAGTCTCGAAATCATAGTTTTTCATCATTTCTTAACCTTTATGGAATTTATATAATTAATTATTTCCATAATTAAAACCATAAAGGTTTTATGTAAAATCAAGTGAATATTAAGAATATTTATAAAAATATTCACTTCAGTCTCTTTTTCATTTTCATCTTGTTTCACGTGAAATATCACCTACCGGGGTGAATTTTCGGTGATTTCCTTTTTCACCATTCTCAAAAACATGAATATTTTAAAATTAAATATCACTATATTCATGTTTTATGAAATTTACTTAATTTCTCGATTTTCGTACCTGAAAATCGATTCACGTGAAACCAAATCTTTTATTTTGGTTTTCGATGATTTTCGATAAATTTCAGTAATTTTTCGATAATTTTTCGGCAGTATAACGGCTACCGATTTGGCTAGCCTCTTGCACGGAAAATACAATTTATATTTCTCAACTGGTATTTCACCACAATTTGAAACCGATAAATCACCACAATTTTCAAAACTAATCATTATAAATTGCATTTATAAATTAAATGCATAATTTAAAACATGTGACCGAATATCCTTACAGGCGGCACATGTCTCCCTTACCAGTATTATGAAGTCGAGATTCCCGATTACGCTAACCGAAATCCGTCAACTTGGGCTGCAAAAATAATTTATCAAAACCTATTGTTGACACCTAATTTTGTCCCTTTTTGTTATTATTACTATTATTATTATTATTATTTGTTTATATTTATTTTTATTTTTTATTATTTGGTTTTATTATTCTTATTATTACTATTATTATTAAACTTGATTAATTTTGAGATTTTGTTGAAAAGATAAACGTTTTCAGATGGCCAATCACATCTAATAAAAAAGATTGGTGGCGACTCCCTTTTATTTTTACTCGTTTTCAAAATCGTCGAGCGCGAAGCCGTTACGACACCTATTAATATTTTTCTCCTTATTTTTAAGCTACTAGTATTCATAAAATGCAGCCACTATTGTCATAACATAAGCGCAACCTGTATAAATTATACTGGTGCCAAAACTCAACTTCCACATTTTAGTTCTTTTTTCGGTTTTAATTTCACAAATCCTTCTCTTTTAATTTCTATGATTATTTTCTACTATTAATCATAAAAATTCAGCATATTCCATACTTAAACAAAATCATGGCCGAACCCTCTTATGGCCATTTTCATGATTTTTTTTTGTCTCTTCTAATATTCCCATTACTCTTCCATGTATACGTGAGCCTTTCCTTACCATTTTCTGCATGTAGCCATATATTTACTACTTTCATGTCCAAACCGAACCCCTCTCTTCATTTACCAAATTTTGATTTTCAATCTTTCACCATGATTTATTGTTTCAACGTTTAATTCCTTACTTACTTGATCATTTCCTTTTGTTTTCTTGCATGACAACACAAGATTTCATTCAATCTCATGCCAACCGAACATCCTTATCCATAGTAAATTTTGATCTAGCCTACCTCATGTAAAACAAACTTCATAAACCTTATTTACACCTTACACTAGGCTAGAATATAGCTTTAAATTTAATTAAAACAATAAGACATTAAATCTCCTCACCTCAACCGAACCAGCAACATCCCATTCTGTTTTGTTTCTTTTCTAGTCAGCCCTCCTTTCTTGGTCTTTTGATGTTTTTAAGGTGGATATAAGGTCTATGGAGATGGTCTAATGATCAAATAGCATGAAGATGAAATTTTGTTAAGAAGTTATGGAAGAAACGGCTGCAAACAGAACCAAACTTGAGCAGTAAAACTAGAAACCGTGGAGCAGCAGGGGAGTTCGGTATGGAAGATAGAATTTGCTGAAGTTAAATTTCCATTTAGTCTTCTTTTATCCAAGACAACCAATACTAATTAACCACCTCGCACCTTATCTATTTTCTTTCAACATTTCTTTGTCTTAAATTGCATTAAATGGTGAAGAAAATTTGCAGCAAAAGAGTGGCGTGGAGTTCATGTGTTCTACACGTCTTTGACTTCCATTCTTTTGCTTTATACTTCAGCAAATAAAAGTGAGCACATGTTAAATATTAATTTATCTCTTCTTTTAAGTAATATATATTGTATTTTACTCAATAGAGGTTTGCTTTTCCAGCTCCTTTAATTGAATTAACCGTGCAACACAAGAAGTGGCATGAAGATTCCTTGTTGGCTGCACGGTTTTTGTCTCAATTTCCTCTTCTCTTATGTGTTCCAGCCAATGAAAATTATGCAAGAAACTTCTCTTCTTTTTTCTTTATATTTTATACTATAAAATTACATTTTATCAGCCTTTAAATGACTGATCAGAAATGGTACAACAGCAGCATATGTAGTGGCCTTGAAGTCCACTTTGCTGCACCATTTCTTGACTTTCTTCCTTTCGTATTGCATATACTTCAGCTAATACCATTTAACTTCATGTTAAATTGTTGACTTTTCCTTTTTGTGTTATTATTTTACACTTTTATTTTATTTACTAACTTTACTTTTCCTTTCCTTTGAATTTTCTCTAGCCAAGCACACCAAATGCAGCAGAAATTTTTGGCGTCTTATACATCTTGCTTGGCTGCAATCTTCTTGACTTTTCTTCATTTAAATTTCCAATTTCATCACTTTCTCAATTCTCGGAATTTCCACAATATTCCGATTCTCACAATTTTATTTATTTATTTCCATTGTTTATTTTCTCCAACATTTATTTTCAATATTTATAATTTCCAATTAAATGGAAAATTTACGGTTATCACATCCTCCCCACCTTAAGAAATTCGGTCCTCCGAATTTAACTTAAGTCCAAAGGTGGTATATGCCGTATACTTACGACTTTTGACCTCTAGGTCATCCTCCAAGTAATACTGCCAGTACACTTTCAACATTAAGAGTACTTTAGACCACTACATGCTGTCTTTCATCATATATGTCTATACTCCCGTAAATTCATTTTCTCAAATTGGGAGTTCTTCGTTTCCACTCTTTTTACATAAGAGTCCATGCACAATATTTTTCATATTACAGTTGATCTATGCTGTTCATCATCCATTCTTCTCACTTAGTGCCAAGTCGATATAGTTTAAAACCATCAATTACACATGTCAGTCAGTTATATGTAAGTGTCCCAGCAGTTTTCATATCTCATGCACACGCTCTCTCAACATCATGGAGCGTTTACATCTCACGCTCATATATGTATACATCAGTATGGAGCGGTGCTATCAGTACACTTGGGATCTCAAAGCCTTTTGCTACCTCTCATTAGCATATGGCATCTCAGAGACTCCCATCACATGTAAGGCTCACTGGAACTGTACATACACATTCACACCGTTTAACACTTATACATCGACTAAGGCACTAGAGAATCTAGAATTCTAATAATGGAAAGTGATTCTTTTTAGATCATCAGTCTTTAATCACTTCCATATCATCATATCTCTTTTAGACTCTTTATTATTCACAGTATTCATATTCACACATTTATTCTACCAAGGCTGCATCTCATTGTAGACTTTACTATTGATCATCTCTTACAATCATAGATCATGAGACAATCATGTTCTCTTCATGTAGTATGGTCTTTACATTTCTTTTCATAATTTAGATTCCACAATTGAATCCTTAATTTATATAACTCTGAAAATCTTATCAAAAATCGCATTCGATACTTATTTAATCACTCATCTCTTATCATTTCGGACATTTCATCCTCATGTCCTGTCATATTCACTGTGTATTCTCAAGGCAGAGACATTTACTATTCAAATCATTTTGACACACACTCTACCTTGATTTCATTATTCACTCATTTACAGTACTTCATACAGTACATCAAGTTGCAATGTATATCTCAAATGGTCCGGTTCTATAATTAAATATTCATTTAATACCTCAGAAACAGTATAAATGTATAGAACCTCAATCAACCGTACTGCTATGGATTTCATCAATTTTGTTTTCTGATCACTTTCTCAGTCATTTTCTGTAATTATTTCACTTTTCATAATATCCATGATCCCGTAATAATTATTTGAGTTGATACACTCATAATTCAGGCCCTCATAATCAATAACCGGGCCAATCATCTTGCAACATCGACTACACTCTTATCGGATCGCATCATATAAGGCCTCGGCCCGTCCACCGTCCGCCTGTACACATCTGTACCGTCCTCTTTTGGCGAGCACACTGGCCCCCTCAAGGATCTATCGTGAGGCCCAGCCCGTTCACTAGGTCACTCACAGTCGCGTCCGAAATCTAAGTGTCAGTGGAATCAGTAATAGGGATCGCTATATTCATATGACATCCTCTGTGCCATTAATAACTCCATTTCTACCAATGGATTTAAGATCACTTGGTTTTATCACTATTCAGAACTTCGCCCAACATAGGGGCATTTTTGTCATTTCAACATTTATTTCTTTCGCCTCAGTATACATTTAAATCAATGAACTGATCATCTATATGCTGATAGTATCCTTCTCATACTAATATCAGCCGTTAAGATCTTGTTCAATTTCGACAGAGAAGTTCACTAAAATCCAACTTGGATTATTCTGCCTGTAATTCAGCTTTATATCATCAATTTCTCTGTCAAATCAATCAAATCCAACCTCTGTTGGTCTATTCTGACTCCCAGTAAGATTTTGGAGGCAGGGGTATTTTGGTCATTTTGGCAAAAATTTTCTCTCTCTTCAAATTACCCTCAATCGGTGATCTTAAAGTCTATTTAATGATGATATTTCATTCCCCTCCTTTATATCATCACTTTCAGGTCTCAGTTCGGTTCGGACAGAAAAGTACTGGTTGTGCCCTCACCGAGTCCTCTCAGTTCCTTACCGAACAAGCCTTCATTTAGATTATAAGAATCACCAAATTTCTGACAATTTTTTAGCCTATTTTCTTCTTTAGCAATCTCAATTTACACTTTCTCACTCCCTTGAAATTATTTTACTCAATTTACAATCATTTATTTTCTCTATGTATTCAGACAACACAGTACTACCGGGGATGTTTAACACTTTTTCTTCCAAAAGTATTCACAGACATCAGGCCAACCATGCTCTGATACCATTAAATCTGTAGCGACTCGTTACCACAATTTTCCCTTTATTTTACACAACTTATCCGGTTGAGCTGTCTGTGATACTTTACTTGTACGAAATGTTAAACAATTTTACATAACATTGTTTATATTATACACATCCGCTATCTTAATTAATTAGATAAGTAGTACTGTAGACATGTCTAAATACAGAAAATAAATGATCGTACCTCATATAAATCAGTCGGTCTGTCACATCGTCCATTATGTGCAGCCGTGATCCACAATCAACTGATCTCACAATCATCAAAACCTGAGATGTTAATGTTGGGGAGTGAGCAAACCACGGCTCAGTAAGAGAGTTATATGTCACACTTGATATTCAGCTATCTATATGCTGAAAATATTTTCCATTCTATTTAAAATCTTCCTAGCTGGCTCTAGGCTCACATGTAGAAAGGATATTACAGTCGGCTAGGGATCCAGATAGAGTAAGGCAGGTAATTTAAAATACCTGACTTGTTCCGGAACCTAGAAGCAACTGTAGAGAGTATTAAATCCATTTTTCTCAAAACGATATGATTTTCGTTTTTTATTTCCACAGAGTAAACCATTTATTTCCTTTCACTTCAGTATCCTTTAAAACACGTGAAAGTAAAGAGATTTGTAATTATCCAATCATTGGATAAACACTTCTTTGATTATTTCTATCTTAGAAATAATTCTTATGTTATTCTTTTAGAATAAACATTTATTTCTCTTTTCAAATCAGTAACCGTATCGTACAGTTCAGTAAAACAGTATTAGTATTCAGTAAAACAGTATCTTGATACGGTTCAGTCAGTAACAGTAAACAGTAGCTACCAATTCAGTAAATAATATACGGTAGCTTTCAGTTCAGTAAACAGTAAATGGTAGCTTTCGGTTTAGTAAAATAGTAATTAGTGGCTACCATTTCAGTGCACAATACAGTTCTGTAAACACAATATTTTGGTACGGTTTTTCATCAGTAAACAGTAACCAGTGATCAGTATAATAAACAGTACAGTACAGTAAATAGGATTTCGCAAATCCTTTCAATAAACAGTAATCAGTGTGTGAGACTAGGCATCACCCTACAAATAATTCATGCTCTCATTGTTCCCTCAGGAACACAAGTCATCCGCTTTTGGGGTGCACCCGTAGGTCATCACCCCTCACGGCTATCTCGGCTAGATCTATGGCCATAATCTATAGGTGGTCCTCGGGTCCACTTGCCAAGTGACCTCGAGACCGCTGATGACTTGGCGGATCCATCAGCCTTGTGACGCCCTGAGGTGCACCCGTTGGTCCATTGACCTGAGCCACCGCCCCAGGAGGGTCACGCAATTATATAAATAATAATGCATGAACTCAAAGCCTAAAGTCTCAAAACAATGTAAACCGTACCACAGCCTTTATGGATTTGAAACACAGTAGTGTAAAAACATTTCACAATTATCCATAAGGCTCACATGTATAAATCATCACCTTTATGAAATTTATAATTTAAATCACATTTCTCAAAATATTTCATAAAGGTATAAATCATATTTCTCATACGGTGAAAACAGTTATAAAATAGTCACACTGTAAAACAAATCTCATGACAATGTCTTTTTCACCGTAACCCATGTATGCACGCCTTTCCGTGCTATCCATCGAAAACATGGTTTTTAAAATCATCGGAATTCAATTCAAATATATTTGTAATTTATGGAAAAATAAATTATTTATTTTCCAATTTTTTTCATAATTCCGGCACCATGTTTTCCTCTAAAACACATATAGAGACCTCTAGTCTCGAAATCATAGTTTTTCATCATTTCTTAACCTTTATGGAATTTATATAATTAATTATTTCCATAATTAAAACCATAAAGGTTTTATGTAAAATCAAGTGAATATTAAGAATATTTATAAAAATATTCACTTCAGTCTCTTTTTCATTTTCATCTTGTTTCACGTGAAATATCACCTACCGGGTGAATTTTCGGTGATTTCCTTTTTCACCATTCTCGAAAAAATGAATATTTTAAAATTAAATATCACTATATTCATGTTTTAGGAAATTTACTTAATTTCTCGATTTTCGTACCTGAAAATTGATTCACATGAAACCAAATCTTTTATTTTGGTTTTCGGTGATTTTCGATAAATTTCAGTAATTTTTCGATAATTTTTCGGCAGTATAACGGCTACCGATTTGGCTAGCCTCTTGCACGGAAAATACAGTTTATATTTCTCAACTGGTATTTCACCATAATTTGAAACCGATAAATCACCACAATTTTCAAAACTAATCATTATAAATTGCATTTATAAATTAAATGCATAATTTAAAACATGTGACCGAATATCCTTACAGGCGGCACATGTCCCCCTTACCAGTCTTATGAAGTCGAGCTTCCCGATTACGCTAACCGAAATCCTTCAACTTGGGCTGCAAAAATAATTTATCAAAACCTATTAATATTTTTCTCCTTATTTTTAAGCCACTAGTATTCATAAAATATAGCCACTATTGTCATAACATAAGCGCAACCTGTATAAATTATACTGGTGCCAAAACTCAACTTCCACATTTTAGTTCTTTTTTCGATTTTAATTTCACAAATCCTTCTCTTTTAATTTCTATGATTATTTTCTATTATTAATCATAAAAATTCAGCATATTCCATACTTAAACAAAATCATGGCCGAACCCTCTTATGGCCATTTTCATGATTTTTTTGTCTCTTCTAATATTCCCATTACTCTTCCATGTATACGTGAGCCTTTCCTTACCATTTTCTGCATGTAGCCATATATTTACTACTTTCATGTCCAAACCGAACCCCTCTCTTCATTTACCAAATTTTGATTTTCAATCTTTCACCATGATTTATTGTTTCAATGTTTAATTCCTTACTTACTTGATCATTTCCTATTGTTTTCTTGCATGACAACACAAGATTTCATTCAATCTCATGCCAACCGAACATCCTTATCCATAGTAAATTTTGATCTAGCCTACCTCATGTAAAACAAACTTCATAAACCTTATTTACACCTTACACTAGGCTAGAATATAGCTTTAAATTTAATTAAAACAATAAGACATTAAATCTCCTCACCTCAACCGAACCAGCAACATCCCATTCTGTTTTGTTTCTTTTCTAGTCAGCCCTCCTTTCTTGGTCTTTTGATGTTTTTAAGGTGGATATAAGGTCTATGGAGAGGGTCTAATGATCAAATAGCATGAAGATGAAATTTTGTTAAGAAGTTATGGAAGAAACGGCTGCAAACAGAACCAAACTTGAGCAGCAAAACTAGAAACCGTGGAGCAGCAGGGGAGTTCGGTATGGAAGATAGAATTTGCTGAAGTTAAATTTCCATTTAGTCTTCTTTTATCCAAGACAACCAATACTAATTAACCACCTCGCACCTTAACTATTTTCTTTCATCATTTCTTTGTCTTAAATTGCATTAAATGGTGAAGAAAATTTGCAGCAAAAGAGTGGCGTGGAGTTCATATGTTCTACACGTCTTTGACTTCCATTCTTTTGCTTTATACTTCAGCAAATAAAAGTGAGCACATGTTAAATATTAATTTATCTCTTCTTTTAAGTAATATATATTGTATTTTACTCAATAGAGGTTTGCTTTTCCAGCTCCTTTAATTGAATTAACCGTGCAACACAAGAAGTGGCATGAAGATTCCTTGTTGGCTGCACGGTTTTTGTCTCAATTTCCTCTTCTCTTGTGTGTTCCAGCCAATGAAAATTATGCAAGAAACTTCTCTTCTTTTTTCTTTATATTTTATACTATAAAATTACATTTTATCAGCCTTTAAATGACTGATCAGAAATGGTACAACAGCAGCATATGTAGTGGCGTTGAAGTCCACTTTGCTACACCATTTCTTGACTTTCTTCCTTTCTTATTGCATATACTTCAGCTAATACCATTTAACTTCATGTTAAATTGTTGACTTTTCCTTTTTGTGTTATTATTTTACACTTTTATTTTATTTACTAACTTTACTTTTCCTTTCCTTTGAATTTTCTCTAGCCAAGCACACCAAATGCAGCCGAAATTTTTGGTGTCTTATACATCTTCCTTAGCTGCAATCTTCTTGACTTTTCTTCATTTAAATTTCCAATTTCATCACTTCCTCAATTCTCGGAATTTCCACAATATTCCGATTCTCACAATTTTATTTATTTATTTCCATTGTTTATTTCCTCCAACATTTATTTTCAATATTTATAATTTCCAATTAAATGGAAAATTTACAGTTATCACAGGTTCTCCGGCGGTTCGGTGGCTCAGCAGCTGGCCGGCGTCGAGGCGAATCTGCTGGTGGTCTCAGTTTGGCCTGGATCGACGGTACGGCGGCAGATCAAGTTGGTTTTCCCTCGGTTTCTTCTCCTCCTCGGTCGGCCTTCCTCCGCCGTTCCCTGCCTCTCCGGTGGCCTCCTTCCATTTCCTCTTCCTCCGACGGTGGTGTGGCTGTAGTGGCGGTAGCCAATTTGGCCGGCGCCGCCAGATCTGGTTTTCCTTTCCCTCGGCTTTCGCCACGTTTTCTGCCTCTGTTTCCTTCTTTCTTCCGCCACCAGTGGTTTCCTTGCCTTCGTCTTTGGCCGACGATGACATCCCTTCCTTTTCCCTCACCGGCGGTGGCATCTCCACCACTGACGGCTCTGGTTGGGAGGGTCGAGATTCCTTCCTCGATCCTGCCCTTCCTTTTTCTGTTTTGTTTCCCTTTTTGGTTTTCTATTTTTAGTATATAATACATTATATACTATATACTATATATTATACATATAATATTTACCGTATATTACACATATAATATTATTTCATATATAATGTAATACAATATATATTATATATATAAATTATATATATTGTACATTACAAAATATATATCTAGTATATATATGTATAATTATATACTTTAAAATAAATAAAATTTATATATAGAATTATACAAATTTTATAATACAATATATATACCTATAAACTTTAATATAAAATAACATTTACATTCTCTATATATGTATGTATATATATATTTTTATATATACATAAAATATTATACTTGTATACAAATGTACTATTTAAATTGTTAAAATAGTATATATATAATATGCCATTGTATATTAATATATACTATATAGTATTTCAGTACATATGTATTTGTATAAAATACATTTATATAATTTATAATTATATAAACATATTTTATTTTTATTTCTCATTTTCCTTATTTAATTTGGATTTTAATTTATCCAAATTACTTTTCCTCTTTTCCTTATTTTCCATAATTCTAATTTAATTCCTTTCACTCGAATTTCCCAATTCCGTCACTTCCTCAATTCTCGAGATTTTAACTAGTATCTCATTCTCATTATTTTATTTATTTATTCTCACTAATTTATTTTCTCCAATATTTATTTCCAATATTTATAATTTCCAATTAAATAGAAAATTTACGCTTATCACATGTAGAGATGGTGAAAAAGATACTCAATAGCTTACCTAAATCATGGGAAGCTAAAGTCACTGCTATTGAGGAATCCAAGGATCCTCATACACTCTCATTATATGAACTTATGGGATCTTTACTTATGAGATGAAAATTAAGAGAAATCAAGATCCCCCAAAGAAAGTTGGAGTAGCTCTAAAATCTACCACAATTGAGGAATCAAAAGATGATCATGATGAAAGTGGTGATGGTGAGGATTTAGAAATGGCCATGTTCGCCAAGAGATTCAATAAATTCATGAGGATAAGAGCTAGTGGAAACTCTAGGAGACCCCTTAGGAGAGAGTTCAATAGAGGAGAAACTAGTAGGAAAGAAAAGGACCAAATTATTTATTATGAATGCAAAAAATTAAATTTAACTGTCCTTTTTATAAAAAGCAAAATGAGAAGAAACCAAAGAAGAAGGCTATGGTGGCTACTTGGAGTGATAGTGATTGCTCCGATGAAGAGAATGTGGAAGATGAAATAGCCAACCTTTGTTTTATGGCTTTTGAAGATGAGAAGGTAACATCTAACTCATTAGATACTAACGAATACACTTTTGATGAATTGCAAGGTGCATTTGATGAGTTAGCAAATGAATTTGAATGCATGAATTTGAAACATAAGAAAATGATCTCTAAGTTGAAAAAGGAAAATGAAATGCTTATGAATGTTAAATTAGAATGTGAAAAGAAATTAAAAAATGCAAATCTAGAAATACAAGAATTAAATAAGAAGAACACTAATTTGCAAAACTCTTTTTCTAAATTTTTTATGGGTCAACAAAAACTTAATCATATGCTAGAGACTCAAAGAGCATTCTTTGATAGAGAAGAGAGTTAGGATATAATGCATCAAACAAAGAGACTCATCTAAAAAATTTCTTAGTTAAAGATAGAAAATTCGTTTTGTGCACATTATGTAATAAACTAGGACATTCTTCACAAGCATGCACCTCTAGGAAGATCATGATTAGAGGAAAAATGGCTGTCAAGATTTGGGTGCCTAAACATGTTTTAAATTCAAGTGATGAGTCCTTAAAAATGAAATGGATCCCTAAAGGATAAAAAATTATTAGTACTAACTCTCAAGGACCCAAGAAAATTTGGGTACCTAAGATGAAAGCTTGATGTGTTTGTATGTAGGAGGAAGAGTACTGCTACAAGGCTAAGTGTAACGGTCTGTAACCACATTTTTCTCACGTTTTTCTATACAACTTATCCGGTTGGGCTGTCTGTGATACTCCACTTTACACTTAATGTTAAACAATTTCATATAACATTAATAATGTTATATACATCCCCTATCTTACTTTATAACTAATTAGTACTATACACATGTCTAAATACAAAAAATAAATGATCGTACCTCGTATATCTTAGTCGGTCTATCACATTGTCCATTATGTGCAGCTGTGATCCACTAGTATCAGATCTCACAATCATCAAAAGCTAAAATGTTAAATTGGGGAGTGAGCAAACCACGGCTCAATAAGAGAGTTATATGTCACACTTGATATTCAGCTATCTGTATGTTGAAAATATTTTTTTTTACTTTCTTTAAAATTTCCTAGATGGGCTCTAGGCTCACATGTAGGAAGGATGCTACAGTTGGCTAGGGATCCGGATAGAGTAAGACAGGTATTTTGAAATACTTGTCTTGTCCCGGAATCTAGACGCAACTGTAGAGAGTACTATATCAATTGTTCTTAAAACGATATAATATTCGTTTCCGTAAAG
Organism: Heritiera fomes; assembly: GCA_032173925.1. Lineage (NCBI taxonomy): Eukaryota > Viridiplantae > Streptophyta > Magnoliopsida > Malvales > Malvaceae > Heritiera > Heritiera fomes. Next base: position 19,833,069 of record JAPDPM010000010.1, read on the forward strand.
TAAACCATTTATTTCTCTTCACTTCAATATATTTTAAAACACGTGACAGTATAGTGGTTTATAAATATCCAAAACCGTTGGATAAGTAAACAGTAGTTTTCAGTACTATTTATTAATTTAGCACCTTATAACTCAGTAAAACAGTAATATTCAGTAAAACAGTAATATTCAGTAAAACAGTATTTCGATACGGTTTAGTCAAAAAACAGTAAACAATAACTACCAATTTAGTAAACAATATACGGCAGCTTTCAGTTCAGTAACCAGTAAATGGTAGCTTTCTTTTCAGTAAAACAATAATCAGTGGCTACCATTTCAGTAACCAGTACAGTGTTGGATTATGCCCTTAGAACCATTCATTAGATGATTGACTTTGGCATTTTTTTATGTATCATGACATTTTATTTATTATAGTTCATTATTATATTTGTCTTATAACTGTGTAATGTAATCTTATATGATAATGTCCTTAGAATAGTAATAACACACTATTCTTAAAATATCCCTAGTCAAGTATTATTGTGAACAAGGATAACAATGATACGATAAGACTAGTATGTGGTTGACTGATGACCATTGTCATGGATATAGGATATCAAGTCATCACATAGGTACATGTTAGAGAACTATGTACTGGATCGACCCTCCATGAGAACTCTACATGGATTGTTATATGAGTGTCATAAGCGATTCTCATAGTGATGATGGTGTATGTGATCCTTGGACTTGAGATCATCAGAGATCCCAACATAGAGAATTGCATACTTTAAGGCTGCTAGATGTCATTCGTAACAGGATGGACTATAAAGGTAGTAATTGGGTATGCCTTGATCTATGTAGAGGGATGTTGAGTGATCAAGATAGGATTTATCCCTCTTATATAACAAGAGTGATGTCTTGGGCCCTTTGATAGAGTGAGACTAAGAAATGCATGGCCGTGCTCGAATAAGTCAATATGAGATATTGATTTTATTTGTTTAATTAGTCTACTCAGGAATCAAGAAACGCTGATTAGACTATACAAGTGTGACACATTCCATGACTTGTGTCTAATCAAGACATCAAAGGATAAAGGGATTAGACTACACGGTAACATCTATCACGAGTAAGGTTATGTCGAGTCATTGACATTCTCGTTACATGGGTAACAATGATGTGTTGCTAGATACCGCTCATTGCCTGTGACAATTTTGTCATGGCCATTGTTTTGAGAACCTATTGGGTCGCACACTTAGAACGGATCAATGAGGAGCTTAATTAATCCTATTCTGAATTGGATTAAGGATATAACTAATCCTATTCTAAGTAGGATTAGAGTTCTGTTTGACAGTAAATTTTAGGGTAAAATTTACTGCCTATAAAAGGATGTTTTGTGTTTTCTAAAACAGAGCCGCACAATTAAACAAAAAAAACAAAAATATTCTTTTAATCGAAGCTAGCAATTCAGTTATAAGGAATCAAAAACACTCTTTAAGGCTTCTAATCGTGAGACGTTCAAGAGTCATGAGATCCGTTCGTGTGGATACCATAGAGGCAGGAATGAAAAGTTGTTGCTTGTGACTCGACCAACGACAGAAAATCAGAGAAAACGTTAGGTAAAATCTCGAAACCCTAATCAGGTAACTCTCCGAATCGATCCTGGTGGAGGCCGAATGATTTAAATTCCGCTGCCTGTTTGTTTCGGTTTCCTTCATACAATTCAATAATAAAACAGTGTTTTGGTACGATTTTTCATCAGTAAACAGTACAGTACAGTAAATAGGATTCCGTAAATCCTTTCAGTATACAGTAAGCAATAAGCAGTAAGTGAGACTAGGCAACACCCTACAAGTAAATCATGTTATCATTGTCCACTAAGGAACACAATAACAATAATGAGATCTATGGCCATGATCTATGATATGTCCTCGATGTACACTTGCTAGGTGACAATCCGGGACGCTGATGCTAGCTGGTCAATCAGCCACGTGACAGTAACAGTATGGTATGATGCATGAAGCTCGAGGCCTAAGTCTCAAAATAGTGTAACCGTACCATAGCCTTTATGGATTTTAAACACAGTAATTTAAAATATTTCACAAGTATCCAAAAGGCTCACATGTAGTAAATCATCACCTTTATGAAATAATTAAATTAAATAACATTTCTCAAAATATTTCATAAAGGTATAAATCATATTTTTCATACGGTGAAAACAGTTTATATAACACGGTGGTTGTTGTTTGAGCATGTTGCATAGTTATAGCCCTAGCCCAATATGATTGTATTTTGATGGTTGCAAATTTTAATAAATACGACCTGCGTGTCGTGCCTTGTTCTTGAAATTCTAGTTGTACATTCTTTTCTCATCCTACTCCCCTCGAATGTAACTCGAGGTTTCTCTTAAACTATGTAATTGTAACGTAGTATAGGGTTAGAATTTAGCTAAGTATGAGTTGATGCTGATCAACACTAATGGAGCTGACAAAGATGCAAAGGATGACCAAAGAGGCACTTGGAGAAGATGCTATTACCCTTAGGTTAACCCTTAGGGTTTCTCATTGGCTTGGGAAATCCATTTAGTTTGGGCTATAACTATGTCACGTTTATTTTATTGCTTAATTGCATGAGATGCATGGTTTATTTTGTACGTTTATGATATGAAAATCATATGATAATTTTTGAAAAGTAAAATTGGTGAGATCTTATTCAATAAACTAATAAAAATCCCTCAAATTAAATTAAGTCAATAATAGATGCCTACCAATGAATAGCACTCGTCAAGGCTAGAATCGATTTTGTTATGTTTGCCAAAGCAAAATATCATATCTATCTTAGTAAGACGCGATGGGATAATAGTGATATCCAAAGGCTATAAATTGGGTTGACTTAACTAGATTTCCTCAATAAGATTGGGAATTTAGAGGCATAAAGTTGGGCTTCCATTCATGAGATGAATTAGAACAAGTGTTGTTCACCCAACTATCCAAGAGTTACATGAGATGTAATTGGTAAGTGTTGCCTACCTAAATAGCCAAATCTTGGGCGATTAGCCAAAGCTAACTCTAGATAAGGTGAAATATGGATCTTGGCCCACTAGAGAAATTATGTGATAATTTTTTCGAATTAATAGTGAGGGTTGTTGATTCGATAAAAATAGTGGGAGCATCATTTAATAAATATTTAATTAAATGAATGCATTCATGATACTTATATTTTGCATATTTCTGTTGTAGATTATCATGGCATCAAACACAAATAACACACTTTCACTGCGATCTGTCCTTGAGAAGGACAAGTTGAATGGGACAAACTTCCTGGATTGGTACAGGAACTTGAGGATAGTCCTCAAACAAGAAAAGAAGTTGTATGTCCCTGAGATTCCCTTACCTGAGGAACCACCCGCTAATGCTCCAAAGGCAGAAAGAGATGCTTATAAGAAGCATCAAGATGATGCATTGGATGTTAGTTGCCTTATGCTTGCCTCCATGAATCCTGAGCTTCAAAAGCAACATGAGGAAATGGATGCGTTCGATATGATCGAGCATCTCAAGCAACTCTATCAAGAGGAAGCTAGACAAGAAAGGTACAATGTCTTTAAGGCATTGTTTCAGTGTAGGATGGCAGAGGGGACTCCTGTTGGTACTCATGTGCTCAAGATGATTGGGTACATTGAAAACCTTGAAAGATTGGGATTTCCTTTGGGCCAAGAGTTGGCCACTGATGTGATTCTGCAATCGTTGCCAGACAGCTACAGTCAGTTTGTTGTTAATTACAACATGAATGAAATTGACAAGACTCTGCCACAGTTACTTAGCATGTTGAAAACAGCTGAATCCAACATGAAAAAGGCCAAGCCCAGAGATGTCTTAATAGTTAAGAAAGCTAAGGGTAGGGCTAATGCAAAGGGCAAGAAAAAGGGTAATAAAGCCAATGGCAAGTTCAAGCCCAATGATACTGCACTAAAGCCTAAAGGTGGGGTTGCCAAAGAAGGGAAATGCTTCCATTGCGGTGAGACCAGACATTGGAAGAGGAATTGCAACAAATACCTGGAAGAGCTAAAGAAGAAGAGAGGAAGTGAGAATTCCACTTCAGGTATTTATGTTATAGAAGTTAATCTATCTACTTCTTCATCATGGGTATTAGATACTGGATGTGGTTCTCACATTTGTGTAAATGTGCAGGAACTCAAAAGGAGTAGATCGTTGACTAAGGCCGAGGTCGACCTACGAGTGGGAAATGGAGCAAGGGTTGCTGCATTAGCTGTAGGAACTTATATTTTGACATTGCCCACAGGGCTTGTTTTAGAATTAGATGATTGTTATTATGTGCCTTCCATCACTAAAAACATTATTTCTATTTCTTGTTTGGACAAGAAGGGTTTTTCATTTATAATAAAGGACAACTGTTGCTCCATTTATTTAAATGATATCTTTTATGGTAGTGCACAACTAATTAATGGTCTTTACATTCTAAATCTTGATATGCCTATTTATAACATAAATGCTAAAAGGATTAAATCTAATGATCAAAATCCAACATATCTCTGGCATTGTCGCTTGGGACACATAAATGAGAATCACATTTCCAAACTCCATAAAGATGGAATTTTGGACTCATTTGATTTTGCATCGTATGAGACATGTGAATCTTGTTTGATGGGTAAGATGACTAAAGCCCCTTTCAAAGGACATAGTGAAAGGGCAAGTGATTTATTGGGCTTAGTACATACAGATGTATGTGGTCCTTTAAACACACAGGCCAGAGTTGGGTTTATGTACTTTATTACATTTACTGATGATTTCAGTAGATATGGCTATGTGTATCTTATGAGACACAAGTTAGAATCTTTTGAAAAGTTCAAAGAATTCAAGAATGAAGTACAAAACCAACTTGGCAAGAGCATTAAGGCACTTCGATCAGATCGAGGTGGTGAATACTTAAGCCAAGAATTTTATGACTATCTTAAAGAGTGTGGGATTGTCTCACAACTCACTCCTCCAGGTACACCACAATGGAATGGTGTATCTGAAAGGAGAAACCGAACTTTATTAGATATGGTTCGATCAATGATGAGTCATACAGATCTTCCAGAATCCTTTTGGGGACATGTATTAGAAACAACTGCTTTTACACTGAACCGTGTTCCATCTAAATCGGTTCCAAAGATACCATATGAGATATGGACTGGTAAACGTCCCAGTATGTCTTTTATGAAGATTTGGGGTTGTGAGGCTTATGTAAGACGTCAAGTCTCTAACAAACTTGCACTTAAATCTGATAAGTGCTATTTTGTGGGATATCCTAAACTAACTAAAGGATATTTTTTTTACAATCCCACTGAGCGCAAAGTGTTTGTAGCTTGAATAGGTGTCTTTCTAGAAAGAGAATTCATTTCTAGAAGAACTAGAGGGAGAAAAGTAGAACTTGAAGAAATTCAAGAGCTACAAGATAGCGCACTCGATGTTGAGATGGAGCCTGAGCAAGCACCACAAGTTGTTGTGGAACCAGAACCACAAGCTGTTGTGGTGCAACCGCCTGCTCAAGAGACACAAGCCTTGCGTAGATCAGTTAGAACACATCGTGAGCCACAAAGATATGGATTTCTAATGACTCAGAATGGTGATGTATTGCTCATGGACCAAGATGAGCCTACTACCTATCAAGAGGCTATTACAGGGCCAGACTCTGAAAAATGGCTTGAAGCCATGAGATCTGAGATGGAATCCATGTATGCCAACCAAGTTTGGACCTTGGTTGACTTACCCGAAAGGGTAAAACCTATAGGGTGTAAATGGGTTTTTAAGAAGAAAACCGACATGGAAGGAAATGTTCATACCTATAAAGGGCGATTGGTTGCTAAAGGTTTTAAACAAATTCATGGTATTGACTATGATGATACTTTTTCACCAGTCGCGATGATCAAATCCATTAGGATCTTGCTTGTGATAGCTGCATACCATGATTATGAAATTTGGCAAATGGACGTCAAGACTGCTTTTCTTAATGGAAAGCTACTCGAGGATGTGTACATGACACAACCTGAGGGTTTTGTTGATTCAAAAAGATGCTGGAAAGGTTTGTAAGCTGCAACATTCTATTTATGGACTAAAGCAAGCTTCTCGAAGTTGGAATCTTCGTTTTGATGATGCAATCAAAGAGTTTGGTTTCATCAAGAACGAAGATGAACCTTGTGTCTACAAGAAGGTCAATGGGAGCACTATTGTCTTCCTGGTGTTGTATGTAGATGACATACTACTCATTGGGAATGACATCCCTACCCTTCAATCTGTAAAGACTTGGTTAGGGAATTGCTTTTCAATGAAGGACTTGGGCAAAGCTGCCTATGTACTGGGTATAAAGATCTATAGAGATAGATCAAGTAAATTAATTGGCCTAAGTCAAAGTGCATACATAGATAAAGTGCTAAAGAGGTTTAGCATGCAGGATTCCAAGAAAGGATTCTTGCCTATGACACATGGCATTACTCTCTCAAAAGAACAGTGTTCTACAACACAAGAAGAGAGAGAACGTATAAGTAAAGTTCCATATGCATCTGCTATTGGATCCATTATGTATGCCATGTTATGCACACGTCCCGATGTCTTATGTGCCTTGAGCATGACGAGTAGATATCAAGTTGATCCTGGTGAACGTCACTGGATCACTGTCAAGAATATTCTTAAGTACTTGAGAAAGACTAAGGATACATTCTTGATATATGGAGGTGAGGAAGAGCTCATTGTAACAGGTTACACTGATGCTAGCTTCCAAACTGATAAAGATGACTATAGATCGCAGTCTGGTTATGTGTTTTGCCTTAATGGTGGTGCTGTGAGCTGAAAGAGTTCAAAGTAGGCGACAGTGGCCGATTCTACAACAGAGGCTGAGTATATAGCTGCCTTTGAAACTGCTAAGGAGGTGTTTGGATCAGGAAGTTCATTACTGAGCTTGAAGTTGTTCCTAGCATTATAGATCCGATTGAGCTCTATTATGACAACAATGGAGCCATCGCACAAGCTAAGGAACCTAGATCTCACCAACGATCCAAACATATACTACGACGCTTCCATCTCATTCGAGATATCATCGAGAGAGGAGATGTGAGGATATGTAAAATACCAACTGACGATAACATCGCCGACCCACTGACGAAGCCTTTGACGCAGCAGAGACATGATCGTCACACTAGGTCACTAGGTATTAGATACATGAGTGAATGGTCTTAGTGCAAGTGGGAGATTGTTGGATTATGCCCTTAGAACCATTCATTAGATGATTGACTTTGGCATTTTTTTATGTATCATGACATTTTATTTATTGTAGTTCATTATTATATTTGTCTTATAACTGCGTAATGTAATCTTATATGATAATGTCCTTAGAATAGTAATACCACACTATTCTCAAAATATCCCCAGTCAAGTATTATTGTGAACAAGGATAACAATGATACGATAAGACTAGTATGTGGTTGACTAATGACCATTGTCATGGATATAGGATATCAAGTCATCACATAGGTACATGTTAGAGAACTATGTACTGGATCGACCCTCCATGAAAACTCTACATGGATTGTTATATGAGTGTCATAAGCGACTCTCATAGTGATGATGGTGTATGTGATCCTTTGACTTGAGATCATCAGAGATCCCAACATAGAGAATTGCATACTTTAATGCTGCTAGATGTCATTCGTAACAGGATGGACTATAAAGGTAGTAATTGGGTATGCCTTGATCTATGTAGAGGGATGTTGAGTGATCAAGATAGGATTTATCCCTCTTATATAACAAGAGTGATGTCTTGGGCCCTTTGATAGAGTGAGACTAAGAAATGCATGGCCGTGCTCGAATAAGTCAATATGAGATATTGATTTTATTTGTTTAATTAGTCTACTTAGGAATCAAGAAACGCTGATTAGACTATACAAGTGTGACACATTCCATGACTTGTGTCTAATGACATCAAAGGATAAAGGGATTAGACTACACTGTAATATCTATCACGAGTAAGGTTATGTCGAGTCATTGACATTCTCGTTACATGGGTAGCAATGATGTGTTGCTAGATACCGCTCATTGCCTGTGACAATTTTGTCATTTCCATTGTTTTGAGAACCTATTGGGTCGCACACTTAGAACGGATCAATGAGGAGCTTAATTAATCCTATTCTGAATTGGATTAAGGATATAACTAATCCTATTCTAAGTAGGATTAGAGTTCTGTTTGACAGTAAATTTTAGGGTAAAATTTACTGCCTATAAAAGGATATTTTGTGTTTTCTAAAACAGAGCCGCACAATTAAACAAAAAAACAAAAATATTCTTTTAATCGAAGCTAGCAATTCAGTTATAAGGAATCAAAAACGCTCTTTAAGGCTTCTAATCGTGAGACGTTCAAGAGTCATGAGATCCGTTCGTGTGGATACCATAGAGGCAGGAACGAAAAGTTGTTTCTTGTGACTCGACCAACGACAGAAAATCAGAGAAAACGTTAGGTAAAATCTCGAAACCCTAATCAGGCAACTCTCCGAATCGATCCTGGTGGAGGCCGAATGATTTAAATTCCGCTGCCTGTTTGTTTCGGTTTCCTTCGTACAGTTCAATAATAAAACAGTGTTTTGGTACGATTTTTCATCAGTAAATAGTACAGTACAGTAAATAGGATTCCGTAAATCATTTCAATATACAGTAAGCAATAAGCAGTAAGTGAGACTAGGCAACACCCTACAAGTAAATCATGTTATCATTGTCCACTAAGGAACACAATAACAATAATGAGATCTATGGCCATGATCTATGATATGTCCTCGATGTACACTTGCTAGGTGACAATCCGGGACGCTGATGCTAGCTGGTCAATCAGCCACGTGACAGTAACAGTATGGTATGATGCATGAAGCTCGAGGCCTAAGTCTCAAAATAGTGTAACCGTACCATAGCCTTTATGGATTTTAAACACAGTAATTTAAAATATTTCACAAGTATCCAAAAGGCTCACATGTTGTAAATCATCACCTTTATGAAATAATTAAATTAAATAACATTTCTCAAAATATTTCATAAAGGTATAAATCATATTTTCCATAAGGTGAAAACAGTTTATAAATCATCACTGTAAAATATAAAAGGTTATAACTGTGTTTTTCACCGTAAAATATATACGCATGCTTTTCCATGCCTTCTATCGAAAATATGGTTTTCCAAATCATCGTAATTCAATTCAAATATTTTCATAATTTATGGAAAAATAAAAATATTTTTTTTCCAATTTCAATAATTTTGTCTCCATGTTTTCTTCTAAAAACACGTGTAGAGACCTCTAGTCTCGAAATCATAGTTTTCAATAATTTCTTAATCTTTATGGAATTTATATAATTAATTATTTTCATAATTAATACCATAAAGGTTTTATATGAAATAAAGTGAATATTTAAGAAATATTTATAAAATATTCACTTTTGTCCTTTTTAATTTGCACCTTGTTTCACGTGAAATATCACCTACCGAGTGAATTTTTGGTGATTTCATTTTCACCATTCTCGAAAACATGAATATTTTAAATTTAAACTTCCATATATTCATGTTTTATGAAAAATACTTGATTTCTCGATTTTCGTGACTGAAAATCGTTTCTTGTGAAATCAAATCATTTATTATGATTTTCAGTGATTTTCGGTAATTTTTAGTAATTTTTCTATAATTTTTCGGCAGTATAACGACTGTTGATTTGGCTAGCCTCCTGCACGGAAAATACATTTTAAAATCTCAGCTGGTAAATCACCACAATTTTCAACCAATCATTATTGATAGCATTTATAAAATAAAATTAAATGCATAATTTAAAACATGTGGCCGAATATCCTTATAGGCGGCACATGTCTCCCTTACCTATCTCGGGTCAGCGACCGCCTCGTTCGTCGCGCCTGTGTTCACCTCGCCCGATTTCATCAGCTCGGTCATTAAGGGAATTTTCTGGAAATTAAAATTCTAAAATTTAGAATTTTTTTCATAATTATTTAAATTAAATACTTGGAATTAATTTCTGAAATTCTTACCGAATTTCCCGAATTTTTTTGGGTTTTTCGAATTTTCGGGATTTCTCGTAATTTTTGAAATTTCCAAATTCCGAAAATTTCTCTTTTTCTCTTTTCTTTTTATTTCTTTCTTTTCTTTCTCTTTTTTTTCTTTTTCTTTTTTTTCTTTTTCCTTTTCTTTTTCTTTTCCTTTTTCTTTTCTTTTTTCATTTTTTCCTTTTCCTGGCCGGACCGGTCACCTCCCCTCACCACCGATTCTTCTCCGGCAGTTCGGTGGCCCCTCAGCTGGCCGGTGTCAAGGCGAACCTGGATCTAGCCTCCATTCATCCCGAATCGACGCCACGGCGGCGGATCGACTCGGTTTAGGTCCGGTTTCTTCTCCCTCTTCGCCCTTCCTCCTCCGCCGTTCTCTGCCTCTCCGGTGGCCTCCTACCTCTTCCTCTTCCTCCGTCGAAGCTTCGGTTGCAGCGGCGGCGGCCGAATCGGCCGGCACCGCCACTTTCCCATTTTTCCTTTTTCTTTCCTCGGCTTTCGCCAGTTTCGGTTCTGTTTCTTTCCGTTTTCCTTCCATCATCGGTCAATCTTCCTTCTCCTTTTCCTTCGCCAGTGCCATCTTTCTCTCTCCCTCCTCCTCTCTTGGCCAGTCGATGGTGGTCGGCCTCGCCTGGGAAGGAAATCGGGCTCCTCCCGATTTTGCTTTCTGTTTTCCTTTTATTTATTTTTTGTTTTATTTTTATTCTATCTATTATACATATACTATATTATATACTATATATTATATATTATACATATAATATACACCATATATTATACATATAATATTATTATATTATATATAGTATGGTACTACATATATATTATATCAAGATATATTTATATTGTGTATAATATATATATATATCTAATATATATCTATATATATATATATATATATATTTAAATACTTTAATTTAAATACCATTTATATATATCTTGATATAAATGTACGAAATACAGTATATATTGTATTTACAATATATATATTCAAGCTTTAATGTAAATTAATATTTGCATTTTTCATATATGTATATATTTATATATACATAAAATGTTATACTTGTATACATATGTACTATTTAAATTTATACAATAGTATATATACATATGTATTTGTATAAAATACATTTGTATAATTATATAAATATATTTCATATTTCTTCCTCATTTTCTTATTTTATTTGGATTTCAATTTATCCAAATTAAATTTCCTCTATTCATTATTTTCCATAATTCCAACCTCATTTTCCAATTTAAATTTTCCTTTCACTCGAACTTCCGAATTCGTCACTTCTTCAATTCACGGAATATTCACTAATATTTCGATCTCATATTATATTTATTTATTTCTACTTATCTATTTTCTTTTAAAAGTTGAATTTCCATTCTTAATAATTTCCAATAAATGGAAAATTTTACGGTTATCATATTCTCCCCACCTTAAGAAATTTGGTCCTCCGAATTTAACATAAACCAGAAGGTGGTACATGTCGTATACTTACAACTTTTGTCCTTTAGATTAACTTTTACATAATACTGCCAGCATATTTTCAACATCAAGAGTACTTTAGACCACTACATGCTGTCTTTCATCATATTTTTATCTCCCGTAAGTTCATTCATCAAATCGGGAGTTATTCATTTCTACTATTTTCACATAAAAGTCCATACACACCACTTTTCATATCATAGCTGATCTATGCTATTCATCATCCATTTTTCTCACTTAGTGCCAAGTCGACATAGTTTGGTACTATCATGTACACATGTCAATCAGTTGTATGTAATTGTCCCAGTAGCTTTCATATCTCATGCATCTGCTCTCTCAATGTATCTTCAAGCGTTTCAATATTGCGCTAAGATATTTATATCATTACGGAGCGATGCTATCAGTACACTTGGGATCTCAAGGCCTTTTACTACATCTCATTAAACATATGGTAGCTCAAAGATTCCCATCACATGTAATGCTCACTGGAATTGTACATATACATTCACACCGTTTCATACTCATATTTTGACTATGGCACTAAAGAATCTAAGAGTTCTGATAATAGAAAGTGATTCTATTTAGATCTTCAGTCTTTAATCACTTCCATATCATCATTTCTCTTTTGAACTCTTTATTATTCACAATATTCATTTTCTCATTTATTTTACCAAGGCTGCATCTCACTTGCAGACTTCAATACTAGCCATTTCCGGCTGTAACAAAATACTTGGTAATCATTTTCCATTTATATACTGGCAGTAAAATAACACGTGTCATTCATTTTACTCCTTTGAGTATCATTAATTTCACTTTCATCTTTTTACTTTCATCAAGTTAGTCGGTTTTCTCAAGTGGTATGGTACTTTACTATTAAAATCTTTTAACCTTTTGCATACCATTTTTTCCTCACACATATCCATTTACCGACTTTAATTTTTGTAATTATGTCTCATTAGTAGAGCAGCTAGTCCCTTCACTCTTCTATAGACTGGCAGTAGTATTTAGCTAGACTTATTAATCTCATATCTCAATCATTCTCTTTATTATAGACAGATCCACTGTCATTTTATCATTTCAAGATCATACATCTCAGAAGGAGATACTGTCTAGCTAAATCTCTTAATTGCCAATCTTAACACAATTCCCCAGTCTTTAAGAGTTTGAGGGGTCATACACCACCATGCTGCTCATGTTCCATTAATGTCTTAGACTCTAATAGTATTTCATCAATTTATTCTTGTATAGATGCCTCATTCATTAGGCTTATACACATCACAAGGTAATTCTTCAACCTTGTACCTCAATAGTCACTCATGTTGAGTTCTAATCATCATCTTATGGACATCAGTCTCCGACTTTTCTCTAATGACGCTTTATATTGAGGCTAGTCTTATTAACTTCTCATGTGTCTCTGATCAAATCAATAAAGCATCTATTTTCATGTAGATGAATACTTGTTCTTCATAAGAACTTCATTAATTAGTAAATATTTACTATATCCTTTTAGTTCATCTACTTATCAAAGTCATCTGTGTTTCTTTCATTTACACTTATACAAATAACTTCATTAACCTCAAATTACATTATCTGTATTTTCATCAATTACACCTTTGCACATGAATTTCATTATTCGCACATTTTCCAAAGTTATTTTCTTAAGCTTTTCGGATTCTTTCTATATTCTCCGATATAAGCTTAAAATTAGGTTTCATATTACCAACTGAGTCAATGTTAGCTCGATTTCTCCAATCTATATAACTCTAAAAAATTTATAGAGAATCATCTCCGATACTTTCTTTAATCACATATTTTTTATCATTTCCCACATTTTCATCCTCATGTCCTATCATTTTCACTGTATATTCTCAAGGTAGAGATATTTACTACTCAAATCATTTTGAATTATTCTCCACCTTAATTTCATTGTTTACTCGCACTTCACAGAATTACGAATCTCAATCTAGTAAGCTGTATTAAGTACAACAGTTATCAACACATTTTATAGCTAACCAATTTATCATTGCTGTGATTTACTTTAAAATCAATCTCCTTTAATGAATTCAGGTTTAATTCCCTTGAGCATGTTACCCACGAGGTTCGAATCCTGGCACCCTTACGTACCTAGTTCCTTACACTCGTGTTACCACTGAGATAATTGTAAAAGCCCCGCCCGTTCGAATCAGCCATCAGCGAGCATCCCCTAGGCGATCCTTTTGCCTCAGGTTTACCCTTACAAGTGAGTTGGCGACCATATAGTTTGCCCACACCTCATAATATATTGTCAACTGCGGGTCGCCCATCCTTGGGTCGCCCATCACATTTTGTCTTAAAAGTCCTGAAAAACTCAAGTTAGCTGTCATCTTCTTCTTTTTATCACTTTACTATTCTTGTGAATATTTTTCAATTTACAGTACTCCCTACAATACATCAATTTGCAAGGCGTATCTCCAATTGCTTCGGCTCTATAAATAAAAATTTGTTTAATAACTCAAAAACAGTATAAATGTATAGAACCATAATTAACCGTACTGTTATGAATTTCATTATCTGTACTGTTCACCTTTTCAGTCAATTTCTGTATTCATTTAACTTTTCGTAACGTTAACGATCCCTTAATAAACATTCAATTTAATACTCTCTTAATTCAGGCCCTTACAGTTAATAACTGAGCCAATTATCTTGTGACATTCCACTACACTCTTTGGATCGCATCATATAAGGCCCCTGCCCGTCCGCCTGTACACATGTGTACTATCATCTTGGGAATGCCCAACCCTTTTACTGGGTCATCCCTCAAGGTTTTATCATGAGGCCTAGCCCGTTCACTAAGTCACTCACAGTTCACGTCCGTAATCTAAGTGTCAGTGGAATCAGTAATAGGGATCGCTATATTCGTATTGCATCCTCTATGCCATTAATAACTCCATTATTCTCAATAGATTCAAGATCACTTGGTTTCATCACTATTCAGAACTTCGCCCAACATAAGGGCATTTTCATCATTTTGACATTTATTTCTTTCTCCTTAGTATACATCTAACTTAGTATCTTATTATTTATGTGCTAATAGTATCCTTTCTCATACTTGTATCAGCAATTTGAGATCTTCTTTGATTTCGACAGAGAAGTCTACTGAAATCCATAATTAGATTAGTTTGCATGAAATGCAACTTTACATCATCAATTACTCTGTCAAATCCATCAATTCCAACTTCTGTTGGTCTAGTTTGACTCCAGGTAAAAATTTGGAAGTAAGGGTATTTTGGTCATTTTTGCCTAAAATTTTTCTCTCTTAAAATAACTTCAATCAATGATCTTTAGGTCTATTTAATGATGATATTTCATTCCCCTCCTTTCTATCATCACTTTCAAGTCTCAGTTCGATCCGGACAGAAAAGTACTGGTGGGGCCCTCATTGAGTCCTTTACTGATCCTTACCGAACATGCCTTCATTTAGATTATAAGATCACCACTTTATGGTAAACTCTGAGCCTATTTTCCTCTTAACATTCTCAATTCATAATCACTCACTCCCTTCCAATTATTTTACTCAATTTACAGTCATTTATTTTCTTTATGTATTTAGACTACATAGTACTATCGGAGATGTTTAACATGTTTCAACACATTTTCATTCCAAAAGTATCGACAGACATCAGGCCAACCTTGCTCTAATACCATTAAATCTGTAACGGTCTGTGACCACATTTTTCTCATGTTTTTCTATACAACTTATCCTGATGGGCTGTCTGTGATACTCCACTTTACACTTAATGTTAAACAATTTCATATAACATTAATAATATTATATACATCCCCTATCTTACTTTATAAGTAAGTAGTACTGTACACATGTCTAAATACAAAAAATAAATGATCGTACCTCATATATCTTAGTCGGTTTGTCACATTGTCCATTATGTGTAGCCGTGATCCACTAATGTCGGATCTCACAATCATCAAAACCTGAAATGTTAAATTGGGGAGTGAGCAAACCATGGCTCAGTAAGAGAGTTATATGTCACACTTGATATTCAGCTATCTATATGCTGAAAAATATTTTTTTTTACTTTCTTTAAAATTTCCTAGATGGGCTCTAGGCTCACATGTAGGAAGGATACTACAGTCGGCTAGGGATCCGGATAGAGTAAGGCAGGTATTTTGAAATACCTATCTTGTCCCGGAATCTAAAAGCAACTGTAGAGAGTGCTATATCAATTGTTCTCAAAACGATATAATATTCGTTTCCGTAAAGTAAACCATTTACTTCTCTTCACTTCAGTATATTTTAAAACACATGACAGTACAGTGGTTTATAAATATCCAAAATCGTTGGATCAGTAAACAGTAGTTTTCGATACTATTTATTAATTCAGTACCTTATAACTGAGTAAAACCATATCTTATAGCTCAGTAAAACAATAATATTCAGTAAAACAGTATTTCGATACGGTTTAGTAAGAAAACAGTAAACAATAGCTACCAATTTAGTAAACAGTATATGGTAGCTTTCAGTTCAGTAAACAGTAAATGGTAGCTTTTTTTTTTCAGTAATCAGTGGCTACCATTTCAGTAACTAGTACAGTTCAGTAATAAAACAGTGTTTTGGTACGGTTTTTCATCAATAAACAGTAAACAGTATAGTAATTTAGTATATTAAACAGTACAGTACAGTAAATAGGATTCCGTAAATCCTTTCAGTAAACAGTAAACAGTAAGCAGTAAGTAGTAAGTGAGACTAGGCAACACCTTACAAGTAAATCATGCTATCATTGTCCACTAAGGAACACAGTAACAGTAATGAGATCTATGGCCATGATCTATGATATGTCCTCGGTGTACACTTGCTAGGTGACAATCCAGGACGCTGATGACTAGCTGGTCAATCAGCCACGTGATAGTAACAATATGGTATGATGCATGAAGCTCGGGGCCTAAGTCTCAAAACAGTGTAACCGTACCATAGCCTTTATGGATTTTAAACACAGCAATTTAAAATATTTCACAAGTATCCATAAGGCACACATGTAGTAAATCATCACCTTTATGAAATAATTGAATTAAATAACATTTCTCAAAATATTTCATAAAGGTATAATCCATATTTTCCATATGGTGAAAACAGTTTATAAATCATCACTGTAAAATATAAAAGGTTATAACTGTGTTTTTCATCGTAAAATATATACGCACGCTTTTCCGTGCCTTCTATCGAAAACATGGTTTTCAAAATCATCGTAATTCAATTCAAATATTTTCACAATTTATGGAAAAATAAAAATATTTATTTTCCAATTTTAATAATTCTGTCTCCATGTTTTCTTCTAAAAACACGTGTAGAGACCTCTAGTCTCGAAATCATAGTTTTCCATCATTTCTTAACCTTTATGGAATTTATATAATTAATTATTTTCATAATTAATATCATAAAGGTTTTATATGAAATTAAGTGAATATTTAAAAAATATTTATAAAATATTCACTTCTGTCCTTTTTAATTTCCACCTCGTTTCACATGAAATATCACATACCGAGTGAATTTTCAGTGATTTTATTTTCACCATTCTCGAAAACATGAATATTTTAAATTTAAACTTCCATATATTCATGTTTTATGAAAAATGCTTGATTTCTCGATTTTTGTGACTAAAAATCGTTTCTCCTGAAATCAAATCATTTATTATGATTTTCGGTGATTTTCGATGATTTTCAGTAATTTTTCGATAATTTTTCGGCAGTATAACGGCTGCCGATTTGGCTAGCGTCCTGCACGAAAAATACATTTTAAAATCTCAACCGATAAATCACCACAATTTTCAACCAATCGTTATTGATAGCATTTATAAAATAAAATTAAATGCATAATTTAAAACATGTGGCCGAATATCCTTAAAGGCAGCACATGTCTCCCTTACCTATCTCGGGTGGACGACCGCCTCGTTCGTCGCGCCCATCACCTCACCCGATTTCATCGGCTCGGTCATCGAGGGAATTTTTTGGAAATTAAAATTCTAAAATTTAGAATTTTTTTCCATAATTATTTAAATTAAATACTCGAAATTAATTTCTGAAATTCTTACCGAATTTCTTGAATTTTTTTGGGTTTTTCGAATTTTCGGGATTTCTTGTAATTTTTGAAATTTTCAAATTCCCGAAATTTCTCTTTTTCTCTTTCTCTTTTTCTCTTTTCTTTTTCTTTCTCTCTTTTCTTTCTCTTTTTTTTTTCTTTTTCCTTTTCTTTTTCTTTTCCTTTTTCTTTTCTTTTTTCCTTTTTTCCTTTTCCTGGCTAGACCAGTCACCTCCCCTCATCGTCGGTTCTTCTCCGACGACCGATTCTCCGGTGGTTCGGTGGCCCCTTAGCTGGCCAGTGTCAAGGCGAACCTGGATCTGGCCTCCATTCATCCCGAATCGACGGCACGGCCGCAGATCGACTCGGTTTAGGTCCGATTTCTTCTCCCTCTTCACCCTTCCTCTTCCGCCGTTCTTTGCCTCTCCGGTGGCCTCCTACCTCTTCCTCTTCCTCCGTCGAAGCTTCAGTTGCAGTGACGGTGGCCGAATCGATCCCTCGCTGGCGCCATCTTTCTCTCTCCCTCCTCCTCTCTTGGCCGGTCGACGGTGGTTAGCCTCGCCTGGGAAGGAAATCGGGCTCTTCCCGATTTTCCTTTCTATTTTCTTTTTATTTATTTTTTTTTGTTTTATTTTTATTCTATCTATTATACATATACTATATTATATACTATATATTATATATTATACATATAATATACACCATATATTAAACATATAATATTATTATATTATATATAGTATTGTACTACATATATATTATACATATATATTATATCAAGATATATTTATATTGTGTATAATATATATATCTAATATATATATATATATTTATATACTTTAATTTAAATACCATTTATATATATCTTGATATAAATGTAGGAAATACAATATATATTGCATTTACAATATATATATTCAAACTTTAATGTAAATTAATATTTACATTTTTCATATATGTATATATTTATATATACATAAAATGTTATACTTGTATACATATGTACTATTTAAGTTTATACAATAGTATATATACATATGTATTTGTATAAAATACATTTATATAATTATATAAATATATTTCATATTTCTTCCTCATTTTCTTATTTAATTTGGATTTCAATTTATCCAAATTAAATTTTCTCTATTCATTATTTTCCATAATTCCAACCTTGTTTTCCAATTTAAATTTTCCTTTCACTCGAACTTCCCAATTCGTCACTTCCTCAATTCACGGAATATTCACTAATATTCCGATCTCATATTATATTTATTTATTTCCACTTATCTATTTTCTTTTAAAAGTTGAATTTCCATTCTTAATAATTTCTGATAAATGGAAAATTATACGGTTATCACACTAAGTCCAAGAAGGATTGGTACAGTGATAGTGGATGCTCAAGACACATGACGGGTGACAAGAGCCAATTCAAGTTCCTAAAGCATAAAAGTGGTGGAGAAGTCATATTTGAGACAACTCCAAAGGACAAATTGAAGGAATTGGCTCCATTGGTAACTCTTCCTCAACTATTGAGAATGTTTTGTATGTTAAAGGCTTAAAACATAATTTGCTTAGTATTAGTCAATTGTGTGATAAGGGATTTAAAGTTGTGTTTGATGATTTGTGTTGTAATGTTGTTAATGCTAAAACTAATCAAATTGTTTTTATTGGACATGGACAAGGAAATATTTATATTGTTAATTTAAATGAGCTTAATAGCAAAAATGTATGTTTTATGGCCATTAGAGAAGATGAACCTTGGTTATGGCATACAAGACTAGGCCATGCTAGCATGCATGTTTTGTCTAAGTTAGCCAAAAGAGACCTAGTAGTAGGCTTGCCTAAACTTCAATTTGAAAATGATAAAGTGTGTGAAGCATATGTCAGAGGAAAACACAAGAGAATATCATTTAAACCTAAGAAGTGTGTTACTACCTCTAGGTCACTTCAACTTCTCCACTTAGACCTCTTTGAACCAACTAGGACAACTAGCTTAGGAGGAAAACACTATGGATTTATGATAGTTGATGATTTCACTAGGTTTACTTGAGTGTTCTTTTTAAGTGTGAAAAATGAAGCCTTAGCTAAATTCATTGTTTTCTCAAAACTTGTTCAAAATGAAAAAAGTTACTCTATTTCTAGTATTAGGAGTAACCATGGAAAAGAGTTTGAAAATCTTGGTTTTGATACGTTTTGCAGTGAAAATGGTATTAGCCATAATTTTTCAGCTCCTAGAACTCCTCAACAAAATGGGGTAGTTGAAAGGAGAAATAGAACCTTAGAAGAAATGGCTAGAACCATACTTTGTGAAAATAACTTACCTAATATTTTTGGGCTGAAGCAATAAATACTGCTTGCTATGTTATAAATAGAGCTATAGTAAGGCCTATTTTAATGAAAACTCCCTATGAACTTTATAAAGGAAAAAGGCCTAACATAAGTTATTTTCACCCATTTGGATGTAAATGTTTTGTTTTGAAAAATGGTAAAGATAACCTAGGAAAATTTGGTACAAAAAGTGATGAAGGTATTTTTCTTGGTTATTCTTTAAATTATAAGGCTTATAGAGTTTTCATTAAAAGAACACTTGTAGTAGAAGAGTCAATACATGTAATCTTTGATGAATCAAATATCACTAGTAGAACCAATCTTGATGATGAAGTAGAGATCTTTGATGAACCTATAGTTGACCCATCCCAAGATAAGGACGTTGGAGAACAATTAGAAGATCTTAATATTAACAAAAATGAGGAGTCCATGGAACAAGAAATAATTGAGAAGGAATCTAGGTGTCCTAGAGAACTTGGATATGTGAAGGATAATGATATTATTGGATATCCAAATATTGGTGTTAGAACTAGGTCAACCTATAGAAACATATGTCAACATGTAGCCTTTGTGTCATAATTTGAGCCAAAGAAGATGGATGAGGCCTTGAAAGATGAAAATTGGATTATGGTCATGCAAGAAGAATTAAATCAATTTGAGAGAAGCAAAGTGTGGACACTAGTGGAAAGACCCAAAGATTATCCCATCATTGGAACCAAATGGATATTCAAGAATAAGATGGATGAAAATATCATTATTGTTAGAAACAAGGCTAGGTTAGTGGCTCAAGGATATAGGCAAGAAGAAGGACTAGACTATGATGAAACATATGCTCCGGTAGCTAAATTTCTAGCGAACTTTGCAAATATGCCCATTAAGCATTGGCGTCCAATTGATTTCGATTTCCTCGAATCAGTTAACTTTGCTTACTTGGCCAAATTTAATGAATATCATTGGCTTGAGTTTCTCAAAATCAACACTCCGGTTCCTCAAAACATCATTCGAGCTTTCTTTTCCAATACCGAACTCATCACGGATCCAAATGATGAATGTAAGGTGATAGGCATTCGATCTTATGTCATAGGCAAACATATTGAAATCACTACGCAATCCCTCTTTCTTGTTTTTAGAATTCCCGACAACGGTACTATATATGAAAATGTCGAAGTCCCCTTAGAGTTTCCCATTACCAATAATCGTGCAAGTGGCCTTCCTGTCTTCGCTCGACTCCTACATATCATAATTTCTTGGAATCTCCGACCCCTTAGCATAAAATATTCTCAACTTAGGAAACTTGATCGTTTTTGGCTCCATCATATTCATTCACCTGATGGCGATTGACAAGCCCTCCTTCACTTTATCCTTCAAGATTGGGTGAAGATTGTCAATGGTAAAGTACACACAATTGTCTTCCCTCAGCCTCTCGCCTTTTACTTACTCACTCAAGGCGTTGACTTTTCATGTGAGATCGGTGTACTTTCAGACCCCAGCACCACAATCAATCTCGCCACTCTCCATAACCTTGGGTGGTATCAACGTCAACGAGGCGATACAATCGAAGGGGTCAAGACTCATGGACCGCCTGCATCTCCCGAACATGCTCCGGAAGAAGTTGAAGAAGAAGAAGAAGACGGAGACGAAGCACCTACAGCAGCCACATCTTCTGCACCCTCCGGCTCCACGTCAACCTCTCTCGACCAGATCATGCATATGCTTCAGAATTTCCAGCATGACGTGGGTCAGTGGCTTGATCACATCGAGGCAAACCAAGCTACCTTGTTCGATGAAATTCAAGATGTCCACATGCAGCAAGAAGATTTCATTGAGCAATATCACAAGACCTTTCCAAGGCATTGATCCTACTATTTGTGGCATGCGTCTCTTCTAGCTAGTTATGACATTCTAGTTATTTCTTGAGACTTTTACTAGTGTGTTTGTGCTATCTTAGTTTATGTTAATGACTATGACTTGTTATGACATTATAGTTGTTTCTTGATACTTTTACTAGTGTGTTTGTACTATCTTAGTTTATGTTAATGACTATGACTTGTTATGACATTACTTATGCTTTCATAACATTGGCTTGCTTTTTGTTTCTCTCTATCTCATTGCCATTGCTAATGCTTATTCTGCTTATTATTGGTATCAAATTGTTGCTTTAAATTGACTTATATTTGACTAACTCTTGATATGACAAAAAAAGGGGGAGAATTGGTATGGTAAATTTCTTAAAATTCATGAAAAATCTCTCACCTTCTTTCTTGCATCATTTGAGGGGGAGCAAAATTTTTTTAATGACATCTATTGAAATACCTCTATGAGGAGGACAAAATCAAAATATGTATTATGCTATCACAATTATTTTATGATAAGTTGAGGGGGAGCAACTATTGAGGGGGAGCATTTTTACTTCCAATATTTTAGCAACCTCAAGTCTTCAAACATTTAAGCAAATTTACCTTAAGTTTTGTCATATCAAAAAGGGAGAAATTGTTAGCTTTAAATTGACACACATTTTGAAATGACAAAAACTTAAGTTTGGATAAACGTTTTCCCTTCAATATAAATTTGCTTGAAATGGATTTTATGATTGAAAATATTTTAAACAAAGTTTTAATTGTGATTTCAATTTGAAAAGGTCAGTAAATAATTTTGTAAAAGAATTAAAATACCTTGGACAGACTTAAAATCACAAAATCTCATCAAACCATACCCAAGTTACTCATCAATATGCAAGCTGGACAAAAGGGATCGATCCCCCTGTAGAGGGATCGATCCGCTTTTGGCAGAATGAGTTGAAGAGGTCCATTCAAGGGTTGGAAGGCATTCTGGAGAAAAGGGATTGATTCGTTTGGTAAAGGGATCGATCCCTTTGCGTGAAACCTGACTCCAACGGCGAGTTTTTGAGGGTTTCAACGGGAGGATTTGCATTAAATGCTTGACCAACCGTTCCAATCGTTTGGGGGATTATAAATAAAGGCATTTATGAAGTTTGGAGGTAGAACAAGCACTCAGAAAATCCTCAAGCTTCAAGAGAGAAAATCCAATCTGAAAATTATTGTTGTATAACTCCATTTACGAGATTTCTTCTTGTTCATCACCCATTTACTGAAAGTTCTGTTATTCATAAGGGTGAGTTATCCTTGTATGGTCTGCTATTGTAGAGTGTGGGTAGTATTACAAGGGGAGAGGCTTAGAAGGTGATTTCTAAGTCTTCAAGAAATATTGTAAGAGGTCTCACCACACCTTGAAGTGGTTTGTAAAGATTCTCAAGGAAGAGCTGAATCAAAACGTTAACAAGAGGATCAAGGAGAGAGGTCGTAGGCAAGAGATTGGCCGAACCTCTATAAATTTGTGTTTGCTTCTCTTTTCCTTACTCTTTTTACTGCACTTATTTCATTGTTGTTTCATTAGTTTTAATTGTGCATTAAGAGTTAGAAAAATAAAAAATAAGTAGAAAAATCGATTCACCCCCCCTCTCGGTAGAGCCAACAAATACAAAGATGTATCAGAATTTACGTAAGGTGTATTGGTGGGCTAGTATGAAGAAGGATATAGTGAGCTTTGTGTCCAAATGCTTAGTGTGCCAAAAGGTTAAGATTGAACACCAGCAGCCAGTGGGCTTACTAAAGCCTTTACCCATACCTACATGGAAGTGGGAGCACATGACTATGGACTTTATCATGGGGCTCCCAAGGACATCATGATACAATCTGGGTGATAGTTGACAGATTAACAAAGTCTGCTCACTTCCTAGCTATGAAGGCTACTGATTCACTTAGTGCCTTAGCAAATATGTATGTCAAAGAAATAGTGAGATTACACGGGGTCCCAGTGAGCATAGTTTCAGACAAAGATTCTCGGTTTACTTCTTGTTTTTGGGAACACTTCCAGGATGCTTTAGGAACTAAACTGAGCTTCAGCATAGCCTTCCATCCTCAAACCGATGGGCAGTCAAAAAGGACAATTCAGATCCTTGAGGATATGTTGAGGGCATGTGTCATGGATTTTCAAGGCTTATGGGATGATCATTTGGCACTAGCTGAATTTGCATATAACAATAGCTTTCACTCTAGCATTGGGATGGCACCTTACGAGGCGTTGTACGGGCGTAGGTGTAGATCCCTTATTGGCTAGGAGGAGGTAGGTGAAAGGAAGATATTCTCCCTGAAATTAGTAGAGAAAGCTTCTAAAGATGTGCGGTTGATATGTGTTAGGTTGAAGATAGCCTAAAGTAGACAAAAAAGCTATGCGGACAGTCAAAGGAGGCCTTTAGAATTTCAAGTTGGGGATAAAGTGTTTTTGAAGATTTCTTCGTCTAAGGGCATAAAGAGGTTTGGTAAGAAAGGGAAGCTGAGCTCTCTGTATATTGGTCCGTTTGAAATACTAGAGAGGATTGGTAATGTAGCGTACCGACTGGCATTAGCCCCAAAGCTATCGGGTGTGCATAACGTCTTCCATGTGTCGATGCTAAGGAAGTATCATTCGAACCCATCCCATGTTATTGAGTATGAACCCTTGGAGATCAGGGTGGACTTGAGCTATACTGAGAGACCTATTCGGATCGTAGACGGAAAAGATAAGATATTGAGGTCTAAGACAATTCCTTTGGTCAAGGTGCTTTGGCAGCATCACACTTCAGAAGAAGCAACATGGGAGTTAGAGAGCTTCATGAAAGAAAAGTACCCTTACCTATTTCAGATGGACATAAAAAATTTGGAGGACCAAATTTCCTAAGGTGGGGAGGATGTAAAAACGGCAAAACTTTGTACCATATTAGTGAATAAATAAGAGACATAGAATAAGCTAAGTACTATGCACTTTGTAATTATTATTATTTCAAGTAATGAGAATGAAATTTCAAGTTTAGTAAATTTAGCAATAAATGATTGATACCTTGGAATAATTTAGAAATTTTATAAATAAATTCAAGAGATATATAAGAACAAATAGATACATATATTCCACAATATATATGTATATTTAGTTTAATGAAATAAAGGACACAAGTATGCTAAAGAAAGTGTAGTGTACATGAACATTAAAACAATTAAAATATAAAAAAGCAAGGAATACATATATATATATATATATATATATATATCTTGGCATGAAAATATATATATATATATATATATATATATATATGTAGACATATGTATATATATATATTATATCCAATAATTGAAAATATATGTACATACACATATTACATGTATGTAATGTAATTAAATAAATAAGCATATAAATAAGCATATATTAGTTCTGTATATATAAATATATATTATTATGTAAAGATAATTATAAATTATATAAATTATAGATATTTGAGATAGGAATAAAAATATAAAATAAAATAAAATTTGAAAAATGATAAAATAAAAATTATAAAGTAAACTAATGCTTAATGGAGTTTGATGGGACTTTCTCCCATCAAACCCCACTAGCATCCTCAGCAACATCAACTAAAGCTTCTCAAAAAAGCCTTGGGATTAAAAAAGGAAAATGAAGTGAATAGAGAGGAGGAGAGACTCGGGAGAGAACCAGAAAAGAAAGCTGAACCCGATCGGGAAGAAAAGAGAGGTGAAGCTGAAAGAAAAAGGAAGAAAAGAAAGAGAAGCCGGAAGGAAAAAGGAAAGCGGAGAAGAGAAAGAAGAGAAAGGAGAGTGCAGCTGCTGCCTCACCATCGTGAGCAGCAAGGGACTAAACAGAAGAGGAAAGAAAATACGGTTGGAAATGGCGTTCTTAAATGAAGAAAATGCAAGATGATTAAGGGCTATTAGGTAGTGTTTAGAGGGTTGAAACACTGGGCTTTTGTACTGGAAAAAGGGATGTAACAATAGAGTGGAAATAAAGAACCGAAAGAGTGTTTGAGGCGTGGAAACAAAGGAAGAAAAAAAAGGCTGATTTTGGCTAGGTTTAAGTTTTGGTTTAAGCTGGAAATACTAAGTTATAAGGGTCATTCAATGTGGTTTTTAGGCTATGTTGGTGGCCTGAACATGGAGCTGTGATCGGACTGTACAAGGGAAGGCTGAACCGTGGTTGATGAAGGTTGGGAGACGACATTTCAAGGGTTGTTAGAAGGTTGAAATCATCCTTGAGCGGCGGTGAGTAGAAGATGAAGAAATGGCTAAAACAGTAGCCGCATGAGGAAGCTTAGGTTGAGATTTCAAGAGAGTAAGGCCCTCTAAACATTGAGTTATGATCCTTATATATATTACATATGAATATTTTGTATGAAATGTGATAGATGGAGATGAAAATAAATAAATAAATATATATGTATCATCCGTGAAAATAAATATCATTTGTGTGATATTCATACAAATGTACCTAAGTATATTTTATATACTAAGAGAATAAACGAGAGTAGTTTGAGATATAATTACATATATAATTATATAATTTGTTTGAGGTACAGTTACAATTATATAATTATATATAATGAGGGGAATGCGCAGTGTTTATTAAATCAGTAATGCCTTAGTGAAACAAATACCAGTAGTAAATGATGATATGTATTGGTGGCATGAGAAGGACTTATTGTGGTCATAAGATATGTATTTTATCCATGAATAAACATAATGATGACATGTTATTAAGATGTTATTGGATTTATGGTAGTTAATTAGAGCAGCAGAAAAGTTGGAGTTGATTTTAGAAACCCAAGGAAGTAAATTGCTAAGCCTCGAGGTAAGTGGTTTAAATAAACCTTACTAGTATCATCTCATAAGAGATGAAAGAGTCCTTATTCAATATTTATCTAATTTCACATCAAGTTTGGTAAATTATCACGGAAAAGACTATGAGGGCAAGTATTGGTAAGATACAAGCTTGACTTGATGTGATTGTGAATAGTGTGCGGGCAAGAATGTAACCTATATTGAGACTTGTGCATTGGATGTTATGATTTATTTATGTTCACTGAGCATATAAACTTTTATAAAATTTAGGTGCCTTCATCATGAGAAGTGCATATGAATTAATTAAGTTGCACCAAGTGAGCATGCTAATCTATCGCATTACTTTAAGAAATGTATATGTGAATTAGCGCACAATATATTTATAGCCACGATGTTGAACTCATGGAACTTGAATAGCATCTAGTCATATTTATTGAAACTAGGATAATGGAATTGCATGACTATTCATATGTATGTGACTCGAGGACTTGAACAACTTTAGAGCATTATTATTAGGACCCCTACGCCAAAGAGACAAACCTAAATAACACCATTCTTTTGGTACCGTGTGAGCCACCTCTAGAGAACTCGAAGGAACTACGTGCAGTACAGATTTCTTTTGAACTGTGGGAGCCACCTCTAGAGTCCTTTGAGTGCTAAGTGCTACATGAGTATCGATGAACTACTAGAAATCATGCGCCAAAGTGGCGATCGAATAACATCATTCTTTTTGGACCGTGTGAGCCACCTCTAGAGAACTCAAAAGAACAACGTGCTACACAGGTTTCTTCAGAACTGTGGGAGCCACCTCTAGAGTCCTTTGAGAGCTAAGTGCTACACGAATACCTATGAACTATTTAAAAGCATGCCCTAAGAGGCAAATCTGAGTAAGACCCATTCTTTTTGGATCGTGTAAGCCACTTTTAGAGGACTCAAAGAAACTACGTGCTACGCAGATTCCTTCGAAACTATGGGAGCCACCTCTAGAGTCCTTTGACAACTAAGTGCTACACGAGTACCGATAAACCATTGAAGATCATATGCCAAAGAGACAAATGGATAAAACTGTTATGACCTAGTGGCGTTATATCTACCATTAGTTAGGATGGATATTATACATATGATAATGAGTCGGAATAACTGTTGAACTTTATCTGTATTATGCTATAGCATCATCTGCTATTTGAAATGGTTAGTTACCTTACGCTTAACCATATTGATGAAAGAAAGGAAAAAGATGAAATTGTGCAAGTCAAAAATATGAGGAAAAAGTTGAACGAGCCTATATAATTTGTTATTGATTATATGTGAGTAGCAATTCATGATAGAATGCATACATGATATTTTATATGGTACATGCATGTATGATCATATTTTTTCCGACATGAGCCTAGTCTGTATTTATTTAAGCTACTTACTGAGCTATGGATTACTCACCCCTTAATTTAACATCTACAGATCACACTAGTTGAAATCCAGCTTCAGGCTTCATATAGGCTTTCTCGGGAACAGTACTTGGTAGTGGTACTTGTCTACGTTCTCCATTTTTTGCTTTTATACTTTTGAGGTATATGAGTTGTATATCATTTTGATAATTATGCAAACTTTAATTTCACAGTACTAGGATGGGAAATGGGATGTAACTTAGGATCACACTAGATTATTATATAGGTTTATGTGATTATCGAGTACGATCCGGGATTTGATTATATTTTGAAGTATGTATAAATTGCATAAGAAATGTGGGATTATTATTGTGTTGGATCTTGAGAAACATGAGATGCATGATGGTATGAATTGTGGAAATTAAAGCTGGCTATATTGTAAAAATTAAAAATGTATTTACAATCCAGATAATTACCAGGGAAATTGATAAAATACAAGGGGGAGGTTTTCGACCCATTTCTTTTGGGATAAGTGAATATGAGGCTAAAATAATTATATTCACCTCGAGATCTATGATATAGCTAGAGAAATAATATCATTAAGGCAAGATTTGGTTTAGTTACTACGCTAACACTGAATACAAATCGTAAATAGGAAAAAGAAAATTTTAGTTTGTAAATTTTTAGTAAAATAAGGTAAGTGTTAAGTGAACGTCACGGCCCTCGGGTTGTGACAGAATCAAAACATTTGGTGTGCAAATTAAAGAAATTTATCTATGGTTTAAAGCAAGAATCCTGTCAATGATATCGAAAATTTGATCAAGTGATCACCTCTTTTGGTTTTAAGGAAAAAACTATTGATCAATGTATTTATCACAAGATCAGTGGGAGTAACTTTATTTTTTCGGTGTTATATGTCGATAATATCCTACTAGCTAGCAATGATATAGGCCTATTGCATGAAACCAAGAGATTTCTTTCAAATAATTTTGAGATGAAAGATCTTGGGAACGCATTATTCGTGCTGGGCATACAGATCCACCGAGACCGTTCTCATGGTATACTTGACTTATCACAAAAGGCATATATCGATAAGGTGCGTAGCATATTTGACATGAAAAATTGTGCATTAGGAGACACGACCATTGCTAAAGGTGATAAATTTAGTTTGCTTCAATTCCCAAGAAATAAGATTGAAAATGAAGAGATGCAGAAGATTCTTTATGCTTCAGCATTAGGGAGTCTCATGTATGCATAAGTTTGTACACATCCGGATATTGCATACATAGTTGGTATGCTTGGCAGATATTTAAGTAACCTTGGAAGAGATCATTGGAAAGCAGTAAAAAGGGTTATGCGGTATCTACAGAAAACTAAAGATTACATGCTCACATATCAGAGGTCAGATCATTTAGAGATCATTGGGTATTTAGACTCTGATTTTACCGGTTGCCTTGATAGTAGAAAACACTTCTGGTTATGTTTTCATGTTAGCTAGAGGAGCTGTATCTTGGAAGAGTGTCAAGCAATCACTCATAGCTTCTTCCACTATGGAGGTAGAGTTTATAGCTTGCTATAAGGCATCGAACCAAGCAATATTGTTGCAAAATTTTATCACTGGGCAGTGTGTTATCGATGGTGTAGAGAGACTAGTGAAGATTTATCTTGATAATAAAGCTGTAGAGTTATACTCTAAGAATAACAGAAGTTCGTTGAAGTCAAAGCATATTGACATTAAGTTTCATGTTGTTAAAGAGAGAGTTCAAAGTCTTCAAATATCTATTGAATATATCAGTACAAACTCTATGATTGCGGATTCACGTACTAAGGGTGTACCGCATAAGGTGTTTCATGAGCATGTAGCTCATATGGTGTGGTACACCTTGACAATATGCTTGTATAGTGGGAGTTTGTTTTTTTTATATTCATTTGTTATTAAGACATTTTCTAATTAGACTAAAGTGTTGTTGTTATTACTGAAACTCTAAAATAAAGTTTTATTCTTTCAATTGCGGTCATGCATAAAGTTTTGAAAGAATGTTGTTTAATTCTTTGAGTTATAAAGTAGGACCAGTTAGAAATAGGCATGTTTAAGGGATCACATTACATGTAATTTCCATGCTACACATCCATACTTGATCTATGTCGTTGATTATATTAATATATGTGACTATTGATAGATCTAGTTATGGAATATATGTAGCGAAGATCGCTTTGATCCTATGTTAGTATAATTAATGGACCAGATTGTTTAGAAAATGTTACTCTGTGAAGATAGCAAGTTTAGAGCGCTTGAAATTATTTTAAAATGTACAATTGTTAGGTGATATATGTGGCCTAAGTGAAGATTGTTGGTAAATTCTTTAAGTGGGCAAACATATATCAATTAATTGTACATTACAGGTTATCTAATATGTTTAGTCCATTTAAAAGTGATCAAATAAAGTTTAAGTTATTGGATTTTAGGACATCTCATTTAGTATGGGCTTTGCAATGTGTAGAGACCCAATATTTTATTTTCATGATGGGCCATAAAATAAAATATACTTCAACTATAAATACGTTATGGTCTTCAGTCTAAACATAATATAATTCTCATTCTCATATGTCATCATTGAATGAGATACAAATTCTCTCAAAGGTTTAGACGTAGAAGATAGCTAACTCTAAGAAATCAATTCCAATGGATTCAATACGCTTCTGTATTAATTTTCTTGATAATTGAACATGAGATCTTATGTGTTTATCTGTATGATTTTCTTATAGTTGGTTAGAAAATAAAGGGCAAAAAGGAATAGCTTACTGCCGGATAAAAAAAATGTCAGTAAATCTATCGAGATTAGTTCGTTTAATGTTTGGTAAATTTATGTTTACAATTGTATATTTTTATTTATTATTATTATTTTTTAATTGTTACTGCCTTGTGAAAAGAAAGAGGCTTGAATGATTTTACAATAAAGCAAACATGGACTAGAAATGAAAAGGCCAACACTGATAAAAACTAAGAATTAAATCTTGAGAAGTGACAATGAATTTCTCTTAACGTACTAGCATAAAATTTTAAAGTTGGAAATTTAATGGATGTAGTTATTGCTCTTTGCCTTAGTTCAATGCAGAAGAAAAGCGAAAGTAACAAGCTTTGCGATCGTCAGTCAGTCCATCCGCTCGAGCACCAATTTCCTATGGGAGGCTATTATACTTTTGCAGCTAATCTGTCGATATCTTTAAAATTCTATACGCATGAATGCTGCGTTTAATAAGTTTTCTTACATTACAGATTTCTAATCACACATCAAGGTGATTAACCATTAATTTCAATCTGAGATTTGTTATAAACGTATTACTCTTTATTTATTGATTTGGATTTTCTCTAATGTTGCTTATTTTCATATTTGTTCTCACTTTTGGATATCCTAAATCATATATAAAACTCCTTTATAAAAAATGCTTTGTGTTTTCCCGGTGTGCTTGCAATGTACTGTAACTTTTTGTATTATCTCTTTAAATTTGTTTTCGTCTTGGTAGATGACATGTAGTTCTGTAGATTACTACGAGACGAAAACAGGCAAGCAAATAGGAAAATCAAGTCCTTTTTCATGGTTTTTTGATAGAGTTTGCTTTCTCCCCAAAATCTCTTAGATTAAGTTATTTTTATTTGTGCTGCAAGGATATGAATTCCCCTAATCATAGTAAACAAGTTTGTCTCTATTTTCAATATTTTTTTTTTCACAAAACAAATGTGAAATGCTGATTTTTGTCAGCCATTAACAGAAGACTTGAAAAGCCTGAAAATTATTGCTTATAATTTCTATTGCATGCATCAGTTATATAGCTTGAGATTAACTGTTGTAGACACTCTATTTTGTTTGGGGTTTTAATAAACAATTAGAAAAAACTAACATGATTAATTAAGTAGTCTTGTAAATTAACATTAGGCTAGGAGAATTAATTAATTAATTATTTTAATTAGATATTAGGTTAAATATTAGGATTAAGATAGAACTAAATTAGGATTTTTTTTTAAATTGGAATTAACTAAAGGTTTGCTATAAAAGCATGGTTGGAGCATGGTTTGGGGGGATAGGAGATACTGAGCTTCTATTGTATCTACACCAAGCTTTGACATCGTCTTCTTCACTGCACCCACTGCTCTGCCGTCCATCGTCGAAGTGCACTACTCACACTCATCATCTGCAGTTGCCGGATCATCATTGCAGTCCCTGTTTTGCTTTACTCTCCTGCTTGAGCCGAACTACACAACCATTGCCTCTGCGAGCATCGCCAGTTTCTTTGTTTCAATCCCTGCAATAGCCACAATTCCTGATAACAACCTTGCACCAGAACCCACTGTCCTCTTTAGCCCGCACCATTCCTGTCGCGGTTCCAGCCTCCCTGTTTGACGCCATCGCTTAATACACCTCTGCAACCGCTGCTAGCTGCCGATTCCAGCACATCCACCCTGTTCTGCTACGCCCCTTTCCTGCGATTCTACCCTGCTTTGTTGCTGCGCGCCGTCTTCCTTGCTCGGTCCTTTCACCACCTTGCCATCGCCACCATCAAGTTGTCCTCGGCACAGCTCCATCGCTCGACTTGCAGCAAGCATCATCGCTGCTCGTCTCGCCACCAGTCCTGCTCTCGTCAATGCATGCTGCGCCGCAGATATGCTTGTCACCTTCAGGTAAGCCGCTGTTGCTTCCATAGTTGCTGCACCAAAATTTTGCCGAACCTGGAACATTGAGGAAAACCTGAACCGTAATCTGCGGCAACGAGTAGACGAAAGCTGAAAAGAACATGATGAAAAAAACAGATAGAAAAGAAAGCCAACACCAAGTCAGGCTATTGTCCAGGTAAGTTTTTTTGCTTTACTTTATTAATTCGTCAATAATTTATGGATGGATTATTATCCTATCCACTATCCACTGTCAATAAAGTTTTTTAACTCTACAAGTAGGGTTAGGATGATGACATGTATCCTTTAAAAATATTAAGAAAATAAAAAATAAATAAAATAGGACACATGTCATTATCCTAACTCTATGTGTGGAGTTAAAAAACTTCATTGACAGTGTGTAGGATAATTTTTCATAATTTAATAATAGGATTTGATAGTTAATTGGTATTATATTAATAATTTGTATATTAAAATACTAATATTGCATGATTAATTAATGTTGATTTGAAAAAAGTAAATTTGTTTGTAAAAATACTAATTTAACATCTAAGTTGTATATTGATTTGTTTACATGATGATATTATATGACTAAGGGAATTTACATGTGTCGATTTTAGGAATTTTATTTAGAAAATATGACCCTTCAACAAAATATAGTTAGAATTTTAAAATTATAAAATAAAATAGATAGAATAAAATTTAGAAGAAATAAGTAA
This sequence comes from Heritiera fomes, assembly GCA_032173925.1. Taxonomy (NCBI): domain Eukaryota; kingdom Viridiplantae; phylum Streptophyta; class Magnoliopsida; order Malvales; family Malvaceae; genus Heritiera; species Heritiera fomes. Next base: position 19,866,469 of record JAPDPM010000010.1, read on the forward strand.
ATAAAATATAGAGATAAATAAAGATTATTTTGAGGATAGAATTCTAAGTGTCACGAACGGTTGTCATTTTGGAAATTCCTAGGTGAGAATATTTGCCTTAAAATTTGTCAGCATGATGGAAGATTTAAGGTAAGTGTTCAATATCAATAATCAATATTTATTTCAGAAAATATAAATATAAATATTAGTAATCGATATGTAAAAAAATAATAATAATAATAACAAATAACAAAAAATTAGGAGATATAATAAAAGTAAAAAAATAATAAATAATAAGTTGAGAATAAGTGTAGATTATCATAATGATGGAATTATAAGATGTCACGAATAATTGACATTTTAAAATTCTTAGGTGAGATATTTTCTTTAAATTTAGCTAGCATGATGGAAGATTTAAAGAAAATTTTCAGTAAGAATAATTGACATTTATTTTGTTTTCAAAAATATGTAATATTAAAATAAGATTAGAATAGAACTTAGGAAATAAAATAAATAAATAAATAAATAAATAAAAGAAAATTAAATAGAAAGTATAGATATGATAAAATAAAGATAAAAAATATAAGTTAGGAATAAAAAAAGATAGAAAATAAAATTAAAATATTTTATAATAAATTTAATGAATTCGACAATAGAGCCTCTCTAAGAAAGACGAATGAGATCTCTTGAATATTCTTAAGGTGATGATGAAATTTAAGAAATTTTGCCAATATGATGGAGAGTTTCTTAGAAATTGTTCAATATTTAAATATTTGACTTTAATAAAAACAAAAACCATTTAGTTAAGAATTCTTTAGGATATCCCAAAATTAGTTGGTACCATTTAAAAATAAGCATTGTGCGGGTGCTAATCCTTCCCCACACTTAACCGTACTCCCAAATCCAAGAATCTTTAAATATAGACCATGGCTTATCTTTAAACAAGAATAGGTGATCAATCACACCTTAGATTAGAATGGTTGGTGGCGACTTTTGAATTTAAGTCTAGCAAGTTAGGTTCTAGGACTTGACACGTTACAACATATTGGAGACTCTACTAGGGACTTTTAAAGAGTCATGCCAATAGAAAATTTTGTTATTATCTTGAATTTTTAATTAAATGGTCTTTATCTTGATATGTTATATATATTGCTTGCTATGTTATTCTTATTGTGGGCCATTTAAAATGGAGTCTTATTTCTTCACACACAGACTTTACTTGCATGAGCATGCATGAGCCTTCTACCCAAGCTCCGTCTTTTTAGGTGTAAGTATAGTAACTACACTCTCGTGACGTCGTAACCTCCGTAATGGCTAACGAAATACTTCCATTCAAATTGAACCTTTCCATTTGTTGCCTATGATGGGTGAGGATTAAGTGCCTTACTAGTCTTGTGTGGACGATAGTGAAGAACAATTTGGGAACCTTTAGAACATTGAATTATCCATACTTTGCATGTAATTAGACTTAGCCTTAGAGTGGAACCATACTAGATTGAAGCGTAAACTGAAACCCAAGATAGGATACATGAAGGAATAAGTTTTACTTCCTCTTTTATACATTGTTTTTACAAAAAAAATAAAAAAATGAGTTTGCCTATGTCATTGATTCTTGCGTTTTCATAACATGTCATAATTCAAAATTGCATTACACACTTTTGCTTTTGTCCATACATAAGAACGTATATAAAATTAATTGTTAGGCTATATAGTTAGATTTAAATTTGGTATACATACCTTGTACTTGGTCCATTTGTGTGTGCATTTTTTAGGCATAAACGTATCGTGACATAACATCTTAACTTTGGGTTGTGGTAATAAGGTTTAAAGACACCCAATTAAAATAATCTACTCATCAAGTCACCTAGTTCATGGACAAAGGTCAAGGTGATCACATGGAAAGTATGGAAGGAAAGAATGACATGGAGACCCAAATGAAGATTGACACTTTAGAAAAGAGATTGCATGTTGTGGAAGGTTTGGATTTTTATGTTTCATTGGATGCTGCTAGCTTATGCTTAGTCCCAGATGTAGTCATCCCACCGAAGTTCAAGGCGTCGGAGTTTGAAAAGTTCAATGGAACTTCTTGCCCCAAGACTCACTGTAAGATCCGATTTTATAATATTGTACACCATATTTTATAAATCCTTGATAGTGGAAATAAATTAATAAGTGAAATTAAATAAATATTTAATTTAGATTTCCACTTTGGATTTGGATTTATTAGAATTATGAATTATAATATGGTGTATATGAGGTGAAATAAATATTAAAGGATGAATTGAAGGTGCAGAATAAAAGAAGAAAAAGAAATCAGAAAAATTATGCATGGAAAGAGTTATTTTATCATAAAATAACTCTTTCCATGCATAATTTTTCTGATTTCTTTTTCTTCTTTTATTCTGCACCTTCAATTCATCCTTTAATATTTATTTCACCTCATATACACCATATTATAATTCATAATTCTAATAAATGCATAAAATATTTACAAAAATATTAATAAGAAAAAGAAAATTTGATATCACGTGTGATGTAAGTTGGTTGGATGAAATATACAAAGAAAAGAAGAATAAACTTAAATCATGTAGCAAAGTGGAGATAGCTTCCACGCCATCTACATGGCTGATGCATGTACACGGTTTGCTACTGAGTTTTGTGGTGAATTTTGATGTAAAAACTTGATATATAATATGTTATAAAAAAGACTTGATTAAGTGGATGTATAGAGGAATTTAGTTGGCTCAAATAGCTAGCAAAAGAAGCCATAGAAAAGTCAAGAGGTGCAGCCAAAATCGACTGCGGTACGCCACTTACTCTGCCGTCTTCTTTGTGTTTCAAGGCTAGAAAAAAAAATTCAAAGGAAAGAAGAAGCAAGTCTATGGTATAAAATATACTATAAAGGAAGAGGTAATTAGTGTTAACATGTGAGCCGATATAATTGGCTGAAGTAAACAAAGAAAGAAAACAAAATGGTGCAGCAAGTGGACTTCAACGCCACTTTTGTGCTGCTCTTGTACAGTTTTCGTTCCGCCATTTAAAGGCTGGTAAAAACACAAGTTTTATAATATAAATATAATGAAAAGTATGCTTAAAGATAAAGCATTCAAGGTTATTGAATATAAAAATTTTATTGGCTGGAAAATATGGCAAAAGAAAACAAAAAAAATCAACAAAGATGGGCAAAAAGAAAACTGGACAGCAGCACGTCACCTTTACTACTGAGTTTACTGATCAGGTTTGGAGAAGAAATCTAAAGGAAAATCAGCCACAATCTTGTGCTATCAAATATAATATAAATGATTGCTCAAAAAAAATATAATATAAATGATATCTAAAAAGGAGAAGAAGTTAAAGTTAACATATGAATAAATCTTATTAGTTGAAGACTACAAAATGGAGAGAAAAATGGTCAAATCGAACAGCTAAGGAAAGTTTCCAGCCGTTCCTTTTGCTGCTGGTTGCCATCCCGTTTTTAATGCAAAATGGACAAACAATGATGAATAAATTGGATTAATAAAAAAGGGTGGCAAACTCGTATTGGGTATTTTAAATATATGGAAGAGTAAAGAAGCAAAAACTTCAACAAAAACTTACCTTCTTCACCGATTTCTCCTACTTCCACGATATATTCTGTTTGTTGTGGTATGTTCGGTTTTCATCTATTCTTCCATGAAAAAAATCTTAGCAAACATCATTCCTTTACTAGTTAGTCACCTTATCTTCTCCATACATCTTATAATTACCTTAAAAACAACTAAGAAACAAGCAAGGGGCTCACGTGAATGCAGAAACCACTCTGTTTTGGGGAGGTACCATTCGGTCAAGGTAAGCCTAGTTTTTTTTGTTTAGAGAAGGAACACACCACTAACACCAAAACGCGTTGGTTTGGAGTTAAGGTAAGCCTAGTTAATCCTATGGTTTCCTTGATATTAAATGTTGGATTTATATGTGTATTAACATGAGAATCATGAATATAGCCTTGCTTATGATTAGATCCTTTTAGAATTTGAGAATGGAACAAGTTAAGATCTTGAATTAAATTAAGAACAAGCAAGAATTCATGCTAGAAATTGTATGTGGATGATGAGAAATGATAAACAAAATATAAACAAGATGAAGAGATGACTAGGAATCGTGAAATGATGAGGAATCAAATTTAGCTATTAATACGGGAGCTACGGTTTGGCATGGGATGATAGAAAAATTGAGAACTCATGCATGAAAAGAAATAAGAAGTAGGCTCACGTGACTAGCCTAAACAATTAGGAAAAATAGAAGCAAAATCATGGAATTAGCCAATTGAAAACAATAATTGAGGAGGAAGGACTAAAGAGTCAATGACAATGGCCATTAAGGGATTCGGCCATGAAAATTGGAGGCACAAATTATGCTGAAAATTTGGGGTTTTGGTAGAAGATAATTATAGAAATTAAAAGAGGATTTTGGTGAAATTAAAAATTGAAAAAGGAAGTAAAATGAAGAAATTGAGTTACAACACTAGTATAATGTATACTAGTTGTACTTATCATATGACATTAGTGGCTGCATTTTATGAATCTTAGTAGTTTAAAAATAAGAAGAAAAATATTAATAATTTTCGACAAAAATTATTTTGCAGCCCGAGTCGATGGAATTCGGTTAGCGTAACTAGGAAGCTCAGCTTCATAAGACTGGTAAGGGGGGACTGTGTGAGTTGTAGTGATATAATGAATTGCATGTTTTCTTAAGCTAAATTTTATGAGAATATTGGATGCATGATTTGGTTTGAAAACATGCAAAATCTGTGGTTGAAAAGCTGGTTTATATACTGTGTTTGTATGTAGGAGGTTAAGAATCTGCAGCTGTTATGCTGTCAGAAAAATCTCCAAAAATACTCTAAAATATTGTAAAATATTTTAGATGCATGAAATAATTTAAATGGGAGATTTTGAATATAATTTCCACCAATTTTCCATAAATTGGAAATTTTGAGAAAGTTACGAGAAACTAAATATTCATGTTTTATATTTTTATTAAAGTGAGAAATTGATTTGTTTTATACGATATTAAATATTCAAATTGAATATTTATTTACTTTCTCACTTGATACATGAATATTTACTTATGGATTTACTGTATGTGAAAATGGGGAATAAAATACCTTTTTGGAAAGTAATTTTTAAATAAATGATTTAATTCATTTGATTTCCTTAAAGGTATTTTTATGAGAAAATGAATGATTTTATACCTTATGGAATTAAGTGATGATTTTATTTATTTTCTAAATTCCATAAAGGTGATGATATATGAAAATGTGAGAGCCTTATGGATAAATATAAAATATTTCAAATTACTTTGAATAAGATCCATAAAGGTTATGGTATGGTTTTTATACTATTTTGAGACTTAGGCCCCGAGATTCATGCTTACTACTATTACTGTTACTGTTACGTGGCTGATTGACCCGCCAGTCATCAGCGTCCCTGATGTCACCTGGCAAGTGTACACCAAGGACACCCTATAGATCATGGCCATAGATCTCACTGTATACTGTTACTGTGTCCCTTCGGGGATGATTACTGTGTCCCTTAGTGGACGATGATAGCATGATTTAATTGTAAGGTGATGCCTAGTCTCAACTTACTGATTACTGTCTACTGAAGGGATTTATTGAGTCCTGTTTTACTGTACTGCACTATGAATTATTGTTTACTAAACTGAACCGTACTGAAATACTGTTTTACTGAACTTTACTGAACTAGTAGTTACTGATTACTGTTTACTAAAGTAGTAGTTACTGATTACTGTTTACTGAACTAGTAGCTACTGATTTTGGTTTACTGAACCGAACTCTACTGCTTACTGTTTACTGAACTGAATTATACGAAATACTGTTTACTGAACTGAAAGGAAATTTACTGTTATCGTGAAAGAATATTTTGAAAATTATTTCTAAAATATAAATAATTACTGAATTGTTATCCAGTGATGTGGATATTTATAAACTACTGTACTGAAAAGACTATTTACCATGACTACTGTTTTACCACTGTACTGTCACGTGTTTTGAGCTGTTACTGCAGTGGTGGAAATTAAAGGATTTATTCCATTTAAATTTATGGAAAAATAAATATTTTCCAGCATATAAATTTCATTATATCAAGCAGCATACAACTCCTTTACTGAGCATGTGATTCGCTCACCCCTTACTTTCAAACTTTCCAGATTAATCACGAGGATTATTTGATGGCGTACTTAGTTAAATATAGCTGCGAGTAGCCTACTAGGACAAAGAGCACGAAAATTTAAAGGTACAATCACTTCTATTATATATTCAGACACTTGTATACAGTACTACAATACTGTAAAATAGAAACAAGGGATGTAAAGTGTATGGAATATTGTAAAAATTTTTATATTCTGAATTATTTAATAAATGTTTACCATTTATTATTGTCAATGATCAAGTGTTAAAGGCATCACAAACAACCCAATCGGTATAAATATGTAAAGTACTAGTAAATATTGTGTAAAAATGTACACTTAGACTGCTACGCTCACCTTATCATGCATTGTCAGAAGATGGCTCCTCACAAGCACGATGATAAGTTGTTGATCCATATTTTTCAAGAAAGCCTTGCAAGCTCTACTTCTAAGTAGTATGCCTAGTTGGAAAGAACTCACATTAACTCTTGGGAAGCATTAGCAAGAGCATTCATATCTCAGTACAAGCAAGTTATAGATCTGGCACCAAATCGGTTATCTTTACAAGCCATGGAGAAGATGCCTACTAAAACCATTAAAGAGTATGCTCAAAGATGGATAGATGTGGCTATGCAAGTTCAACCTCCCCTTACAGAAAGAAAATCACTACATTGTTTATCAATACTCTTAGGGCACCCTATTATGAAAGAATGATCGATAGCGCCACCAAAGATTTTGCAGATATGGTTTTCTTGGCGAAATTATAGAGAATGCTATCAAAAGTGGTAGACTAAAGGATGGCGATATGACTAATAAGAAGGAAGGATTAATAGTGAAGGAAAAAGAGGAAGAGGTCCAAGCTTTAAAGTACAAAGGGCAACAAATAGGAGGATATACCCTATACCATCCTTATCCAATGAACCTATTGTATGAACCCAACATCATGAGCTTGAATTTTTGTCGACTAGTTGTTCAAACAAACCTACATGCCCCAGCACCTACTCAAACAGAAATCCAAAGAGGATCACAAAACAAAATGAAAAAGGACTGTCCTTGATCTAATTCCTATGTCTTACACTGAGTTGTTCCATTATCTTATTGAGAATAATCGGATTGCACCAATCCACTTAAAACCCTTGAAACCCCTATTTCTGAAATGGTATGATCTTGAAGCACAATGTGGCTATCATAATGGAATAAAGGCCATTCAATAGAAAGTTGCCTTGCTTTTAAGTATAATGTGCAAAGTTTGATTAAAACAGGTATGTTGAGTTATAAGAAAAAGAAGAGTTGAATGAGTGATCATATTGGGGCATGATCGTGGAAAAGGCTTGTATGTAAGATTAGTCATGTTAAGTTTCTTTTTAGAATATTGCTAGAGGATGCTTTATGGATTGACTTTTGTTTATTTTTCATCATTTCAATAAAGTGACAAATGCATTTCATATACTTCTTCCTTAATTAATATCTTAACTTTGTATATCCTTTTGTATTCCCATATACCTTTCTTAGTGTCTAAATGATGATGTGCAAACAATTATGATAATAATTTAGGATTAAAATCTGAGAAATATATTCACATTGACAAACTTGATGATACTTTGTCCTCGAATCTAATAAGAATGTAGAAGCCAAATGACAAATTGTGTAAAAGAAGATAGACTTGACATGCAATATCATAGATGATTCATGAGTTTGTACTTAATAATGATTCTTCGATGAGAATATTCACATTTGAGATGATATATGGCCATCTTTCATTTTCCTATCATGAATAAAAAAAATCATCCGTTTACTACCTCGTTTGAGCTTGCTCGTTTCATTTGGAATAAACCCTGACCAAGGATCACCCTCCACATTGGGAGGTAAAATTAAAGAAAAAAACTTGTTGGTAAGAAGAAGAATGCCAACTTATAGAAGTCTCTAGAGAGGCATAGAAAATAAAAAGGAAAAAGTTTTTCATGTTTGAAATTCCTGAGAAAATGAAAATAAAAAAAGAAAATGAAACATGAAAAAAAGAGAAGAGAGAGAAAGAAGAAAAAGAAAAAAAAGGTGAATGAACGATGAATGGAGATAAGATGTTGAGAAATTGGCAAAAATGAGACATATGCCAAGAAATTTACGAACAATAGGGCAAAATACTCGAATGCCTGATACGGTGAAAAATGATCCTTTGGTTTTTGACCCTTGAAACACATGTTTGAGCCTTTTATCCTTTTCATTCATAACCCATGACCCCGACCTACATTACATGCTTTGAAAGTCCATTTTGATCAAATGAGAACATTTAAATTGAAAGAATAAAATACTAAGTTAAGGCATGCATATGGTGATATTAGAAGGAAATGAGACCATTATCCCTTCTTGTATCATGGGATTGATATGAAAGTTATTGAGAATATTAGTGAAAAAAGAAAGAAAAAGAAAAAAAATAGAAAATGAAAGAAAAAAAATGTGGAAATTGAAGGCTCAAGTTGAAAACCTGAAAAGGGGACTTGACTCAAAATAGGAAAACTATATGCTTCAAAATATGGCTTTAGGATAAGGAGAATCGATAGATCACATGGAGTAAGGCAAAATCCAATGAATGAAAAAGTTTGAAAATTGTCAATTGAGTAAATTTTTGGAGAAAATTCTGAATTAGTATATCAGATCGGTTGTATATTCATTGTTTAGATGCTAATTATCTTGTCACCCTAAGTTGTTTCTTTGCCTGTTTGTTCTTTGACTAACTCATTCTTATTTCTTTTTCCATGAATATTTCCTTAACCAAGTTGCAGACCCAAACTGAAAACATATTGCTTTGCATTTTTCATGAAATTGGAATGATGATAGATAAATGATTGAAAATATTCAAAAAAGATCCTTGCCTTACCATAAGAAGAAATTCGAGAATGATTAGGGCATGAAAGAAAAGAAAGTAAGATGAAGAAGGCTGTAAAATCTTGAAACATTAGATGGGAAAGTCCAGACAGTTGACCAAGAAGAGAAAAAAAGAAGGGCAGCTAAAATTGTGAAAAAGAAAGAAGGTAGAAAGACAAAAGCAAGAAGAATGTCGAATGAACCTTGTTACCACAACCTTTGCATAAAATTCATTCATTAATACATTTGAAACAAAGGGAGAGCAATTTAAACACTTCCATTGAACACTTGACATTCATGGCATTTAATTGCATACATGAAAATGATAGCGGGGGAAATGAAAAAAAAGAATGAAAAATAAGAAGGAAAGAATGAGAAAGAAAGGAATGAAAAATGATAGAAATGATGTGAGAAATAAGACAAATTAGAAAATGATGAAGATGATGAGAAAATATGAAGATAGGATGACAAATGAAGAAGAATACATGAGGATAACCTGATGAAAAAAATTGTTGAAATGTAAAAAAAAAATAAAAAAAATGAAAATAATGACATTGCATAAATAGAATATATTGCCTGAATGATGTTGCATGGATAGAATAGATTGTATGAATGATATTGCATAGATAGAATAGATTGCATGATTAACATTGCATAGATAGAATAAATTGCATGAATGATGTTGAATGGATAAAAAGAGATTGCATGAATGACATTGCATGGACAAGATAAATTACATTAATGACATTTTATAGATAGGATAATTGCAATCGCATGGATAGGATAATTGCATCGAAAATTAGACAAAAAATTTTGAAAATTGGACCTGAAAAGAAATTTTAAAGTGATTTTCTAAAATTTCGAAAATTGGATAGGAAAAGAAATTTTACAGTGATTTCTTAAAATTTCGAAAATTGGAAATGAAAAGAGATTTTAGAGTGATTTCTTAAAATTTCGAAAATTGGAAATGAAAAGAGATTTTAGAGTGATTTCCTAAAATTTCGAAAATATTGGATAGGAGAAGAAATTTTAGAGTGATTTCCTAAAATTTTGAAAATTAGATGAGAAACTAAATTTTAGAGTGATTTTCTAAAATTTCAAAAATTGGATAGGAAAAGAAATTTTAAAGTGATTTCCTAACATTTTGAAAATTAGATAGGATGAGAAATTTTAGAGTAATTTTATAAATTTCAAAAACTGGACACGAAAAGAAATTTTAGAGTGATTTCCTAAAATTTTGAAAATTATATAAGATGAGAAATTTTAGAGTGATTTCTTAAAATTTCGAAAATTATATAGGATGAGAAATTTTAGAGTGATTTCCTAAAATTTTGAAAATTAGATAGGATGAGAAATTTTAGAGTGATTTCCTAAAATTTCGAAAATTAGATGAGGAAAGAAATTTTAGAGTGATTTCCTAAAATTGGATGAGAAAAGAAATTTTAGAGTTATTTCCTAAAATTTCGAAAATTAGATAAGAAAAGAAATTTTAGAGTTATTTCCTAAAATTTCAAAAATTAGATAGAATAAAAAATTTTAAAGTGATTTCCTAAAGTATAAGACCTCGGATTTTTGGGTACTATTTAACTATATTTAAATAATTGAGAATTATGAAATATTTATAATTAATAAATATTTAATTTTATTTTAGGTTATAAGGTTAAACATGTAGAAGGCCCCACTGATTCCAAGAGGTTAGGGTGAAGGTGAACTCCAAGGACTCGATATTTGGAGCCGAAAAAATATTATGGTAAAAGTTTCATCCTTAATCTCAATTACTTTTGCATATTTTGAAAAATGTGCAACAAATTATAAAATGACGGTTTAGTCCATAGGCCGTCATAATTTTCAAAAATAACAACTAAATTAAAATGAATTAGGACCTATGAATTTTAACAAATAATTACTCATAAAATATAGTTTTAGACTGTCTAGAGAAATGGTGGAAGCTAGATGTAAAGACAGAAATTTACGCGATTGTACGGTTAAAAGTAATTTAGTAATTTCACCCAAATCGGAATTCGAACTTCAACAAAAGCTTTACCAAACTTTAGAACAAACTAAATAGAGTTGATTTATGATTAAATAAAATATTTTGGAGGTTAGATAGACTGTTTTCAACAAAGTCAAACTTTAAGGGCAATTTTGGAACAATACTTTAAGTATAAAGGTAAAATGGTAATTTTACCCATAAAATGACAAATAAAAGGAAAATTCCAGCTTCTTCTTGACTGGAAATCGACAGAAACTCAGCAGCCCATAAACCTCCATTGACGCCACCTTCAAAAGAGAGAGAAAGTGAGAAAAACACTAAGAAAAACACCTCAAAATCAATTTTCTTCCTTCACCAAAATTAATCTACTCAACTTGCTCTTCAATTTGGTGCCCAAATTAAGTGCTAAATCAGCAAAAATCTGATTGTGGTGTCTCCCATACAATTTGGCTAAGGTGAGATTTAGTGGAGTTTTGATTTTCTTCCATGAATTTTTATTAAGCACTTGATGTTCATCATGTTTCATGCTTTCTTTAACCTAAATTGTGAATGAATCAGGAAAAGTGATACAAGAGGGTTTCAGTCAACACCATGGAAGAATAGAAATGGTGCAATTTGATTGGTAGTTGATGTAGAAAAAATGGTAGAAATATGATTAACATGGAATTTAAGCTTAGATTAGTCAAATTGAGAAAAATGAACTTATTGACTATAGTAGGGGTTTCGGCCAAGGCATGAAGACCATGAAATTGATGTTATTTCATAGAAAATTCATATGGAATTAATGTAGAAAATTAGTAGGAATAATTTAAAATTAATAAAGTGATTAAATTTGAAGAATATAAATTTTGTAAAAGAAGAAGCAATTGGCCTTGATGAAGAGGTGGATGAATTCATGGCCATTTGAATGCAAATTAGGCCTTAAAATAATGTACAAATTATTTTGACAATTTAGGTGCAATCAGAATTGAAATCGAAGTTGCATAGAAAAAATTAGAATTTTGCATCGGTAGAAATTAGACTGCATTTAGTAAATTATACTAACAATTCATTAGTATTTAAATCATCAAATATTCTTTTAATTATAAAATAGTGAAGTTATCAATTTTTAATAATTATTTGCAGCTTCTAAGCCTGAAAATACTACCAGTGCCGAGGGATCGGATACAGAGAAAATAAAAGGTAAAGGATATTTGTATGAAGCGTAGGGATATAGCACTGTATGCTTTAATATGAACTTCAAATTGTGCAATTTGAATAAGTATTTTGGACTAAATTTTGGAATTGGAAACTGTGGTTGAAAGCTAGATTTTATGCAGGAAGGGTTAGGATTTTATAAACCGTTATGTTGCCGAAAATTTCCTATAATTTATGAAATCCATGAAGTTTTGGTTTTAATATGAAATTTTTGGAAATATTCATAAAATCAAATTTAGGGATCCAAATTATAAATAATTGAAAATGGTTTAATAAATATTAAATCACAAATTCAAATTCAATAATTAAAATGTTTTTGTGGTATTTTATCTATTTATAAATGTTTGAATATGTTTGTATATTTTATGGATTTTAAATAAGTAATTTTTGGAAGATTAAATATTGATTTAAGCTTTATGATATTTTAAAAGTTTGAAGTTATTGATTTAATGGAATTAATTTTATGAATATATTTATGATATGTTTCCATGCCCTGTTCTCCATAAACTGTTTTGGAAATTATTTATTTAAATGTTTTAGAAACTGTTGGCTCCTTAGCTACCTTCGGGTACATGCATTTCTATTCTATTCTTATTGCTGTTGACTTTAGCTTGGTATTCTAGCTCCCACAGGGGACACCTGGCTAGTGCTCCCACTGTGGCCTCCTGACTATAGGTATACGTCTATTACAGTGCATGTGTCTATTGGGTATAGCCTAGTTTCTATTAAACTTATACTGGGGTGGTAAATCTCTGGCTAACTTAGATCTAGACACTCCCAGTTTGATTTATATATCTGGATTTGATTTATTCGTAAGATATGCTTTATGATTTAAATAATATACCTTGTGAAATTATTATTTGAAATAAATGTTGGAAAATTGATATGATTCTGATTTAAAATATTTATGGAGAATTTATTTAATTTCTAAGGTTTTATATTATGTTTTGTAATATATTGAATTTATATTGAACTTATGATTTAATTAAATCAAATAAATTCCCCATAGTGGCTTTGGATACCGAAACACGACAGGTACTCCAAAGTACCTCCCATACTCTACCCGATTACCCAACCCACTATAGTATCCTTCCGAGTAGATTGTGTCATAGTTTATTCATATTTTAAATTCATGTTTTCCTATAAATATTCAGTTTATGAAAAATTGCATATAGGTTACGTCATATCAGCTTCCATATAAATGTCTCTTACTAAGCATGTTTGGCTCACCCTTTTATTTTTCTCTCCCAGATTTTTTGCAGTGAGTTCAGGTCTACTAGTTCAAGAGGACATGATTCTGGTATTCTTTTGGCGATTGTGCGAATCCATCGAGGTATATAGATTTTATTTTACGTGTTCAGATTTTTGTACTGTGCTACTTTTACGTACCATAAACTTTGGGATGTAAATATGAATATTTTGTTGATATAAATAGATTTTCGGATCCTGGGATTGCATACAAATAAATAAATTTTATTTGGAGTTATTGAAATTGCAGACGAGCCCAACCTATGTGTGTAATTTATATATGTAAAATAAATGAAATATACGGTATTTAGAACCGTGACATAAAATTTCGAAAATTAGATGAGAAAAGAAATTTTAGAGTGATTTTCTAAAATTTCGAAAAGTGGATGGGAAACAAAATTTTAGAATGATTTCTTAAAATTTCAAAATATTGAATGAGAAGTGAAATTTTAGAGTGATTTCCTAAAATTTCAAAAATTAGAGATAAGAAGTAAAATTTTAAAGAGGTTTCCTAAAATTTCAAATTATGATAAGAATAGAAATTTTAGAGGGATTTCCTAAAATTTCAAAATTAGACAAGAAAAGAAGTTTTGGACAGATTTTCCAAAATTTTAAAATTTGACAAGAAAAAAATTTTTAAAGGCGCTTCCTAAAATTTCAAATCTTGACAAGACAAGAAATTTTAAAAGGATTTCCTAAAATTTCAAAATTAGACAAGAAAAAAAGTTTTGGAGAGGTTTCCCAAAACTTCAAAATTTTAACAAGAAAAGGAGTTTTAGAGGGTTTTCTTGTGACGTCCCGGGGTGCACCCGCTGGTCCACCGCCCCAGGCGGGTCACTCATCCGTATTGTCCGCTTTGGGGTGCACCACACAGGCCACCGCCCCTCACGGATTTCTTTCGCGTTCGCCGCTACTCGAACCCTTACCACTTGTAAGTGTCGAGTAACGACTAACCATTGGACTAGGTCCAATGGTTAGTCGTTACTCGACACTTACAAGTGGTAAGGGTTCGAGTAGCGGCGGACGCGAAAGAAATCCGTGAGGGGCGGTGGCCTGTCTGGTGCACCCCAAAGCGGACAATACGGATGAGTGACCCGCCTGGGGAGATGGACCAGCGGGTGCACCCCGGGACGTCACATTTCCCAAAATTCTAAAGTTTGATAAGAAAAGAAATTTTAGAGAGGTTTCTTAAATTTTCAAAATTAGACAAAAAAAAAGAAGTTTTAGAGGGGTTTCCCAAAATTTCAAATTTTGACAAAAAAAATTTAACGGGGTTTTCTAAAATTAAAAAGAAAAAAATTTTAAAGTTTAACTGTCCTTTTGTTTAGAAGGAGTTTTTTTGGACAAGATTTAAAGTTTGGCTGCCTTTTTATTTAGAAGAAGCTTTTTTTAGAAAAAAATAAAAAAAAAGAATCAGACAAAATAGGTATTTATGTCTTTGTGCAATTACTGTTTCACTGTAAATTTACAAAGAGGGTGTGATAACTCGATTCGATATATGTTATAGAGTGTAGGAATTTAAAAGAGAAAAATTTATTGTTAAAATATTCAAATGAAGGGTATGTTCGATTTAGTTCAGGAAAGTACTTGATTAGGGCCCCACCAGAACTTTCTCTGTCCAGATCGAAATGAAACCCTGGAATGATGGTATGTGAGGTGAAATATGAATATAGCAAGAATTTGTATCTCAAAATCACCTCGTTTGAGTATATTTTGAAAAGCAAGAAATAAATTCAAAAAATGACAATCGTGTCCATACTTCGAAAAGATTTTTATGAATAACAATCAAACCAAATTGACTTTGGACCCACAAACTATCATAGGATAACTCTTGCATAAAGATGTTACGCGTGAATCAACCTGTGAATTGAATTACACAAATTAAGCGGAAAGCTTCGATAAGGGGTAGTTTGGTAATTTCACTACCCATACTTGGTCAAACCATTTTGAGAGTCCGTAATTGACCATGTTTGACCTAAGTATATGAGAAATAATAAAAATAGAAAAAAATCTGAAATTAAAAATAGTAAATTAAAGATAGGACATAAAGGGAAATAATGGAATTATACAAGGCTATTATGGTAATTTAACAAGGGGGTTGGTCAAATGGTCAATGGTTGACCAAAATTTGATTTAAATAAATTAAATTTAATAAAAATATAAATTAAAATCTGAAAATTTAGAATAACAAAGTATAATATATGGTAAAAGTGTAAATAGTGAGAAATTAAGGGGGAATTTGAATTAAGTAGCTAAGAGACTAGGTGGCATATTTTCCTTGGATGAAAAGAAAACAAATGGGTCTTCTTCAGCTTCATTCATCACCGCCTCTCCCTTGTTAATTGCTGCTGCATGATCTTTGTTGTTCTTCTCCAATACATTCTTCACATTTCTCTTTTTCTACTCAACAACTTCAGCATGTTCCATCACCAAATCACCTATCATCCTTCACCAAACCTGTTTCCCACCTTAGGATCACCTTAAAACCAAAAAACAATAGGGCTGACATGAAGAAAATCAACGCTGATTGGGAGTGGAACTGTTAGGTACTCAAGCCCAAAGAGAGAGCCTAGCCCAAAAGACTAGTCTAGTAGGTAGGAGAACCCCTCAAGCTTAAATACACCTCCATAATTGCTTGTGGAGTTGATGTGGGATCGTAACATTGCCCACCTCTTAAAAAGCCGTCGTCCACGAAGGCCCACTCTAGATGGCTTTAACTTCGAACTCTTCTCGGCACTAGGTAGCCCTTTCTAGGTCACCTTTTCCGCTCCACAGTGGCCCACTCTAGATGGCTTCACTCCAAATCTTATCAAGCACCAGGTAGCCCTTTTCTAGGTCGCCCCCTCTGCTACATCGACTCTCAATGAAAGCACCAATGTTATGGTACTCAAGGCCAAAGAGAGCCTAGCCCAAATGTGATGCCCCGGGGTGCACCCGCTGGTCCACCGACTCGAGCCACGCCCCAAGCGGGTCACTCATCTGTATTGTCCATTTTAAGGTGCACCCGCAGGCCACCGCCCCTCACGACTTTCTTGGAGTGTGCCTTTAGGCCACAACTCCAATTCATGTCCCCAAAGGTTCGAACTCAAGACCCTTAGGTACCTAGTTCTTACACACCTGGTACCATTTAAATCTATCACGACCCAAAGGCCGTAACTTACACTTGATACTCATACTTTTTATTTTTACAAATTTATAGACTAAATTTTTCCTTTTCATTTTAAGGTTTGTATTGATGTCAGTGTAGTCACTACACTAATTTCACTGATCCTTTCTTTATACTTTAGCCTTGATAACTTAAACATCCAATCAACCAACATAATCATATCTCAAATAGCATTCGATGATTATATGAACCTATATAATAATTTACCACAATCCTAAGTTACATCCCGACTCATTGAACCAAATACGTATTGTGCATCAATTTAAATTCTTACATATAAACAAGCGATTTATAAAGAGCGTATACCTCAAAAGCTACAAAGTAGGTTCGGAAGATAAGGGCCAGTACCAAGTTTAGATACCGTCTCCGAAGGCCCACTCAAAAGCTGTCATGGCGGAGTTTAACTCCAATAGTCTGAAAAGATGTGAAATTAAGGGAGTGACAAATCCACGGCTCAGTAAAATACTAATATAATAATTGAATTAGGATTATATTGTCCTTAATGCAATGCATGAAATTCTGCAATGTATCTCTCAGTATCATTTAGATGTTAATATTCTTTGAATATTTATTCGATCATGCCCTAATGATACAAGTATTTTTGTATCACTACAAATCATGTAGCAATAGTTATATTGTAATCACAGAATTCAGTATGTAACGTATAAACTTTTTACTGTATAAAATATCCATTTCAAATCATGTTTCATGTAGTACATAATCATGCAGAAAGTCATGTAGTTCAGAATCATTTAACATATGTTTTTAAACACATTTAAAAACATATGCAATCTCAAGTCATATCATGTGTGGTACAAAACCATGTGTATATCATTTTCATCTCAATCATGTCAAATATACTGTAAAAACATATGATGTCTAGAGTTCTTATATAATAAATCATACTCCAGACAATGTTTAACATTTAGTGAGAGATTAGGCATGAATCCCTATTTTGTTATCATATCATCTTTAACCCATCGTAGCTATGAATGGGATAGTTACCTTCGAGGGGTTCACTCTCTATGATCATAGATCGTCCCAGTCCCACTGATCAACTGGAAACTAAGGAATGTGTCCACGACTATTGTCGGACAGCATGGAATGGTCTCATCAGGCAACATGTACATATCATGTATATATAAAGGGGGTTCCATACCACACAGGCAGAACCACACAATATATATACTCTATGCCACAAAGGCATATGCCGCACAGGCATTCAATAGGGTACCTGTTGTCTCAAAATATTTTGTCATATCGTTTTGAATTCATTTAGACAACCCACATAATAAAACATTTAAAACTGAATTATTTCTCAAATCAATGCATAATTAAATCTTATGCTTAATCTATTCATGTCATGAGTGACGTCAAGCGAGTGTTAAACATCAAGGTTTTGTGGCTGTCTAGTCATTTCAAACATTTACTTTCATTTAAGAGAATTTGATGCATTTCACTTTTGAAACAATACTTTCCCTATTAAAACAATACATGTTTTTTTTTTAAAATCATATGCTATGCATGAATGAACCTGAGTACACCAAGATATAATTCAACCTTTATTTAATATAATATTGTACATGCTTAGGTAAAGAGGTTTGGCTATATCTGCAATGTCACAGCCCGTGACCCTATTTTTCACCTTATTCTATACATCTTATATGGTTGGGCTGTCTGCGATACTTTACTTTTTCTTTTACATATAAACAATTTCATATTAAATGATAATATGAATTACATCCCCCATCTTAATTCATAAGAAAGTAGTACTGTGAATATGTCTAAATACAGAAAATAAATGATCATACCTTATTAAATAAATCGACCTGTCGCATCGTCCCTAAATACGCAAGAGAAAATCCTTTTATTGCTAGACTCTCGATCTTCGAAAACCTAAAATGTTAAAATTAAGGGGTGAGCAAAACCATGGCTCAGTAAGGGAATTATATGCATACTTGATATTCAGCTTCGTATATGCTAAAAATCTTTTTCATTTTTCCTATGGGCTCTAGGCACACATGTAGGAATGATACTACAGTTAGCTAGGGATCCGAATAGAGTAAGGTAGGTATTTTGAAATACCTATCTTGTCCCGGAACCTAAAAGCAACTGTAGAGAGTAATTAATTTCTTTTCGTTTGAAATTTAAATCCTTTTCCTTTTTATTCCTTATCATTTTCATATTCTTTTCAAAATAATGCTTTTATGAAATAAAGCATTTAAATAAATAACTAATATTCATATTTTCTTTGAAAACAATATTAGCTAAATCATCATCATTTTCCTTTAAAACGCATTTCATGTTTTACTGTACAATCATAATTAGTATAGTACTTTAAAATAGCAAAATAAGCTATTAAACCTTTTTCGTATAACATATAAATCATTTAAATCTAATATTCAATTTAAAATTAAAATAAGAATATTAGATTTACTTTTCTCCTTTTTCCTTTCAAAAACATATTACATATTCATATTACATATCATATGAAAATCATCTCGTAGTACTAAAATTAGTACTGAAATAAGCATTTTATAAAAAAAGCTATAAATCATTTCATTTCATGTATCACATATCATGTAAAACCTTTACATTTCACATATCACATATTATGTAAAACATTTTCATTTAAAACATGTCATATATGGAGACTGAGGCACGCCCAGCTCGTCCACTGGGTCGTTACTCATATCATGCAATAGACCCTGAAGGGTATAAAATAATCATGTCAGATCTATGGCCATAGTCTATAATTGTCCTTGGCGGATCACTGATCAGGTGTCGGCCAAGACTACATATCACATATCACATGTCACATATCACATATTAGCATGATAGGATGTCATCTAGTCTCAAAATCGTATTTTTCATCATCAATAAACTTTTATGGAATTTATAAAAATATATAATTTCATAATTTAAAACCATAAAGGTTATAAAACCGTTTAGTGAATATTTAAGAAATATATATAAAAATATTCAATTTATTTCTTTTCATTTTTCAACTCGTATTACGTGTAATTTACATATTAAGAGAATTTTCGGTGTTTCATTATCACCATTCTCAGAAACATGAATATTTTTAAAATCACTTTCATTTTATTCATGTTTTTATGAAAATATTCATTTTCTCGATTTTGTTGAAAATCATTTCTCGTGACATAAAATCATTTATTATGATTTTCGGTAACTTTCTAATATTTTTCGGCAGTATATCAGCTGCCGATTGGCTAGCCTCCGGCACGGAAAATACAGTTTATAATTTTTAGCCAGTACTTCATTCCAAATTTCCATCATATCATTCATCATAATAATTTCATAAAATATTTTCATAAGATATTTAGAAATTAAAGTATGCAGACTGAATATCCTTACAGTGCTGCACATGCATCCCTTACCTTTTTCGGGTCGACGGCTTCCTCGTTATCGGTCGTGCCCGTACTCCATCTCTTCCGATTCCATTCTCTCGTTCGCCGAGAATAATTTCTGAAATTAATTTCTACATTTAGAAATTTTGCACAATTATTTAATAATTAATAATAATAAAATTATTATTAATTAATTCTTTTTTACCTCTTTTCTTCTTTTTCTTTTTCCTTTTCTTTTCTTCCTTTTTCGTTTTGGTTCAACAGCCTCCAATTTCTTCTCTCAACAACCATGGTCGACTACCCCTACGTTACTCTTCCATCTTCAATTCAATTCCAATTTTTTTGTGTTACTTTTACTCATCTAAGATTGTAGACACCTCATTTTGTCCGGGGTGTTTTAATATTAATTAGACGATAAATCTAATTTTTGTATTACTACCTTGTTTATTATTAAAATAAAAATAAAAAATAATAACAAAAAAAGAAAATAGAACAAAGATAATAAAATAATAACAAAAAATAGAAAAAAAATAATAAAATAACAACAAAAAAAATAATAAAGTGGTCAAAGAAGGAAAACTTGAAAAAAAATAAAAATAAAAATAAAATAAAAACAACACAAGGAAATAAAAAGAAAAAAAATCCTAGAAAACTTTGAAAAAAAAAGAAGGAAAGATTATAAAGAGGCCGGCAAGGTTTAGAGGAAGAGGGAACTAGGGTTTTGAAAAAAATATATATATAAAGGGGGCTGGCCACGGGGGGATCGGGGGGGGGGGGGGGGGAGGAAAAGAAAAACCCTAAAAAAATTTCAACTGCTCCTCGCTGTAGGACCAACTCTGCTCCAAGTTTCGCATCTCAGTCCACCGCAGCATTACTGATCGTACCATTGCTGTCCGCTGTTCCCGTGCACGACCCTCCGTAGCTACTTCCCCTGGTTTTTACTGAAGTTGTTCTGTCCTCCACCGAACAGCCCTGCTTCAAAGCCAAAAGATAGCTCATCATCCTAGGCGGCTCTGTTTTCCAATCCTAGGCGGCTCTGTTTTCCAGCACTGGTTACGTTTCATTATGGTCGTCGTTGCTTCACTTACGCCAACCTGGTTCAACGAGTTGTAGTTTTACCTTCTTGCTAATCGTCTCCTCAACACTGTTGCTTGTTATTGCTATGCTATAGACTACTGACTGTGGAAGTAAGTAAAAAAAAACAAAAAAAAGGTAAATGTGTGATTTCAACATATTTGTTTTTTATTTCACTAATTGTTTGGTTGATTGTTCAATCGTTTGCTTAATTTAGTTGGATAGTTCAATAATATAATAATATAAGAATATAATGATTAATAAATATTTAGTCACTTGCATGATAAGCTAACGTGTGCTTGCATTAATAAGTTAATAAATTGATAGTAATTTATAACAGCATGGGATAATTTGATATTTTTAATTGGATAATTTCACAATTTAGTAGTTTAAAGATTGTAGGATGAGGTGGATTAATATGTAATGATAGTTTGCAAGCGGATTAATTTAAAAAGATTTTTAAATAACATAAATTTGTGTGACGAGTTAGTAATTTGTTCATAAAATATTAACCTTGCACGTAAACACGACTTGTATATTTGTATGGTTAGATTTATTCTGAATGGTTTGTATGATATTTTATTGACTAATAAGCTTGTATGATTTAGATGATTCATAGGATAAGAATTTTGGGAATTGAATTTTAAAGAATTAAGATTCCTTAGGAAAATATAACCATATCATTAAATTATAAAAATTATAAATTATAATACACAAAGAAGATGAGTTATTCCGACGATGGAACTCTTAAGGGACTGTGCTCAAGTGGTACTTATAGGGATCTTGAGGTAAAAAATTCTATCTAAGGCCTCACCAGCTTAATGGATGATCTAGATAGGATTTTTGATAATAAATAATTCATATTCATTTTTAAAATATATATAATAAATTAAGTTTATTATAAAATAACAATAAAAATAATTAGTTATAAAATTAGAAAAAATGTCAATGATTAGTAATAATATAATAAAAACAGTAATAGCAAATAACAAAATAAGGGAGGAAATAAATAAAATAACCAGAATTAGATATTCAAATAATAATGAATATGAATTACTCCAATGATGAAATATCAAGAGAATTACGCTTAAGTGATTTTTTTGAACATTTCTAGGTTAAAAAATTCTCTCAAGGCCTCGCCAGCTTAATGGATGGTCTAAAGAGGGTTTTCGATAACAAGTAATTTATAGTCAGTTTAAAAATAAAATAAGATGTGTTAAAAAAAATTAAAATAATTAATTACAAAGATAAAATAATAAATATAAAGAAATATTAATAATTCAATAACAATAATAAATAATAATAATGATAATAAATGATAAATATATGATTATAATAGTTAATAATAATTATTGAGATTGAGTATTGATTATTCCGATAATAAGATTCCAAAAGAGATTACGCTTAAGTAATAGTTTGGAAATCTTTAGGTCAAGCAATTTCTTTCAAGATCTTACCAGCTTAATGGAAGATCTAAAAGGAATTTTTGAGAAAAATAATTCATATTCATTCTCTAATAAAATAAATTAATAAAATTAAACATTAATAAAATAATAGAAAAACCATAGAAGTAGTAAAAATGATAAGATAGCGAGAACGAATTAGATAGGAGTCAAAACTAGAAATTTTCATAAAACAATAAAATGAATCCGATGACGGAGCCTCTTCAAGTAAGTCGCATAGTACTACTTGTATACTCTTGAGGTGAGGAAGATTTTTTAAGTTGTCCCACCAGCTTAATGGAGGATGCTTAGAAATATTTTTCAATATTTAATTATTAAACTTAAGATTAACTAAGGCAAATTTGAGATAACCTAAAATTAGTTGGTACCATTTTAGGATGGGCGTTGTGAGGGTGCTAATCCTTCCTCACACGTAACCGTACTCCCGAACCCTAAATTTGAGATGCAGACCAGTCCTTATCCATAGTTTGAACAGGTGACCAATCACACTTAGTAGAATGGTTGCTGGCGACTCCATAGATTTTGTGTCTAGCTATTAGGTTTTTCTCTAAAACTTAATACGTTATAACAGTTTGGCGACACCACTGGGGACTTAAGAGAGTCAGGCCAATACTTAGTTTTAGGTTATCTTAGAATTTGCTTAAGAGATCTTAATAGAAAACGAACATTAAATAAAACATTATTGTCACGACCCGTGACCACATTTTTCATCTTCTTATACACATCTTAACCGGTTGGGCTGTCTGTGATACTTCCCTTGTACTGACTATTAAACAATTTTACAATGTATTGTTTATATTATACACATCCCCTATCATAATTTATCAGATAAGTAGTACTGTTGACATGTCTAAATACAGAGAATAAATGATCATACCTCAAATAAGCAGTCGGTCTGACACATTGTCCTTCGTGTACAGCCAGGATCCACAATCCACTGAACTCACATTTATCAAAACCTGAAATGTTGAAAATTAAGGGGTGAGCAAAACCACGGCTCAGTAAGAGAATTATATGCCTCACTTAATACTCAGCTTCCTATATGCTGAAAATCTTTTTCATTTTTTTTCCTATGGGCTCTAGGCTCGCATGTAGGAAGGATACTACAGTCGGCTAGGGATCCGATTAGAGCAAGGTAGGTATTTTAGAATACCATACTTGTTCCGGAACCTAGAAGCAACTGTAGAGAGAGATTTTTCATTTCATTTTGAATTAATAAATCCCATTTTTTTTCTTTTATCCCAAAATCTTTTCGTATTCTTTTCAAAATGATGCTTTCACGAAATAAAGGATTTAAATAAAATAACTAATATTTATATATTCTTTGAAAAGAATATTAGCTAAATCATCATCATTTTCTTTTCTTTAAAACTCATTTCGTATGTACCCAGACATCTTAAACTTATTCTTGCTTTCATTCCTTCCTTAAGTTCACCAAGCATCATTCTTTTTATTAGTATGATTAAGTGTGAAAGAAAGGAACTTATTGTAAGGACCGGGAGTGCCTGAATCTCTGTTAACCAGGGATTTACCACCCCAGTGCCTTACTCATCCGATATATCACACACATCATATGTCATATGCACAAGATCTATTTCATTCTTTGACATTTGTCGAATTCACGAATCACAATCACTTACTTATCGTCACAATATCCTACGATTTCTCATACTAACATCGGAACACGTGTAGCACTTAGTTCCCGAAGGACTCTAGAGGTGGCTCCCACGGTTCAATCATCGAGTCTCTG
Source organism: Heritiera fomes (assembly GCA_032173925.1). Taxonomy (NCBI): domain Eukaryota; kingdom Viridiplantae; phylum Streptophyta; class Magnoliopsida; order Malvales; family Malvaceae; genus Heritiera; species Heritiera fomes. The sequence goes on from JAPDPM010000010.1 coordinate 19,890,758, forward strand.
CTCGGTATGGCCTGTACTGAAACATCAGAACACGTGTAGCACGTTGTTCCCGAAGGACTCTAGAGGTGGCTCCCACGGTTCAATCATCGAGTCTCTGCTCAGTATGACCTGTACTGAAACATCAGAACACGTGTAGCACGTAGTTCCCGAAGGACTCTAGAGGTGGCTCCCACGGTTCAATCATCGAGTCTCTGCTCGGTATGGCCTGTACTAAAACATCAGAACACGTGTAGCACTTAGTTCCCGAAGGACTCTAGAGGTGGCTCCTACGGTTCAATCATCGAGTCTCTGCTCGGATTAGCCTTTATGCCATATGTATTTTCCACTGTCTTATCAGATCTCATGTAGTACTTATGATCTAATATTTCATTTGAGACCATAGAAAGAATATTAGAATTATCATTTCTTCCTTTTGAAAACATATTACCTATCATTTATGGAGTCTAAGATAGACATCAATCTTATCATACTGTATACCTCGGAGGGTAAGGAAGTACACCGGTCAAATCTATGACCATAACATATATTGTCCTCGGTGGATCACTGATTAGATGTCCACCGGGACTAAACATATCACATATCATGCATCAGCATGATAAGAATACCAACCAGTCTCAAAACCGTAATTCTCATCATAAAATACACCTTTATGGAATTTATATAAATATATAATTTCATGATTTAAAACCATAAGGGTTAAAATCCTTTAGTGAATATTTACAAAAATATTCATAAGAATACGCACTATATTTCACTTCATCTTTCGTCTCGTAATTCGTGTAATTTATCTATTCCGAGAATTTTCGGTGGTTTTATTGTCACCATTCTCGAATACATGAATATTTTAAAATTTCATCTCATTATATTCATGTTTTATGAAATTTAGTGATTTCCTCATTTTTCGTGATTTACTATCGAAATTCGAAAATAAAATCATTGAATATGATTTTTTTTAAAGTTTTTCTAAAATTTTCGGCAGCATAACGGCTGTCGATTCACTAACCTCCTGCACGGAAAAATACAGTTTAAAATCTTTCAACCAGTACTTCTCCCTAAATTATTTTCAGCAAATCATGCATCATAATAATTTTCATAAAATAATTACATAAAATATTTCAAATTAAATTATGCAGACTGAGTATCCTTACAGTGCTGCAAATGCATCCCTTACCTTTTTCCGGGTCGGCGAATTCCGCTTATCGATCGCGCCCGCACTCCATTTCTCCCGATTCCTTATCCCGATTGCTGAAAATAATTTCTAGAATTAAAATTCTAATTTTTTAGAATTTTTTCATAATTTATTTAATTTTTCTGAAAATTAAATCTCCGGCAAAATTTCTTACCGAATTTTCGTAAATCCCGGGTTGTCGAATTTCCGGGAATTTTTCAAATTCCCGAAATTCTCCTTTTCCTCTTTTTCTTCCTTTTTCTTCCTTTTTCTTTTCTTTCTTTCTTTTCTTTTCTTTTTCTTTTTCTTTTTCCTTTTTCTTTTCTTTTTCTTTTCTTTTTTTCTTCTTCCTTTCCCGGTTAAACCGGTTCAGACCGGTCCAGAGCCCTTCCTCGTCGGTTCCTCGCCGACGGCCAGTTCTCCAGCGGTTCAGGCGTCCCTCAGCTGGCCGGCTGCACGACGAACTTGCCGGTGCCCTCCGTTTGCCCTGGATCGGTCGCACGACGGCGGATCGAGGCGGTTTTGCCTCGGTTCTTCTTCCTCTTTGCCGGCGTTCCTCCGCCGTCCATTGCACCTCCGGTGGCCTCCATAGGCTTCCTCTTCCTCCGGTGAAGCTTTGGTGGTAGTGGTGGTGCCTGGATCGGCCGGCACCGCCGTCCGCCATTTTCGTTTCTTCTCGGATTTCTTTCGTTTTTCGTTGATTCCGTTTTCTGTTTCACCGCATTTGGCTTCTTTTCGTCCTTCCCCGTCACCGATCGACTCTCTTTCTCTTCTTCCCTCACCGGCGACGGCCTCTAGCTCCTCCTCTTCCGCCTCTCGTTCAGCCGGCGTCGTCCGGCTTCCATCGTTTCTCTTCTGTTTTACTTAACATAAGAGAAAATGTGGGAATCGGGGAACCCGATTCCCACTTCTGTTATTATTATTTTATTTATTTATTTATTTATTTATTTATTATATATATAATATTTATAATTATATATAATTATATTATTAACAATATATATAAACATATTTTATTTTAACAATATATATACATATATGTATTCACACTTTACTTAAAATTAATATATATTTCATATATATATATTTATTTATATACATAATTGTATATATAAAAATATACATGTGTTTATTTAAAACAAAATAGTATATATTTCATTTTATAACATATATTAAAATTCATATACATACATATGTAATTATATAAAAACATATCAAAATATATTTATATAATCTAATTATATAAATATATAATATACACATTTTATTTCATTTAATTGGATTTCTTAATATCCAATTATTTTCTCATTTTTCTTATTTAATTTGGATTTTTTAATTTATCCAATTGAATTCTTTTTCCTCTCTATTATTTTTATTTTCACTTCCAATTTAATTTCCTTTACACCAATTTCTCGATTCTTTCACTTCCTCGATTCTCGGGATTTTTACCAATATCCCGTTCCCGCAAATTTTATTTATTTCCTCTGATTTAATTTCTCCAATATTTATTTTCAATATTTCTAATTTCCAATAAAGGGAAAAATTTACGGTTATCACATCCTCCCCACCTTAAGAAATTCGGTCCTCCGAATTTAACTTAAGTCCAAAGGTGGTACATGCTGTATACTTATGTTTTCTGACCTTTAGTTCATCCTCCAAATAATACTGCCAGTACACTTTCAATATCAATAGTACATTAGACCACTACATGCTGTCTTTCATCATATATGTCTATGCTCATGTAATTTCATTTGCGCAAATCCAGAGTTATTCACTTTACTTTTTTCATATAAGAGCCATACATAATAATTTTAACATTACAGCTGATTTATGCTGTTCAACATCCATTCTTCTCACTTAGTGTTTAGTCGACATCATTTGGTACTATCATGTACTCATATTGATCAATTATATGTAAGTGTCCCAGTAGCTTTCACATCTCATGCACACGCTCTCTCAATAACATGGAGCGTTTACATCTCATGCTCATATATATAAATATATATCAGTATGGAGTGGTGCTATCAATACACTTGGGATCTCAAAGCCTTTTGCTATTTCTCATTAGCATATGGCAACTCAGAGACTCCCATCACATGTAAGGCTCACTAGAACTGTACATACACATTCACACCGTTTAACACTTATACTGCGACTAAGGCACTAGAGGATCTAGATGTCTGATAATGGAAAGTGATTCTATTTAGATCATCAGTATTTAATCACTTCCATATCATCGTTTCTCTTTTGGACTCTTTATTGTCCACAATATTCATTTTCACACCTATTCCATCAAGGCTGCATCTCATTTGCCGACTTTACTATAGATCATCTCTTACGATCATAATTCATGAGACTATCATCTTCTCTTCATGTAGTATGGTCTTTAGATCTCCAATTAATATATATATATATGTATATATATATATATGAAATGAGTATCCTAATTGGAAAAGTCCTCTGTTCAAGACCAAGAGGTCCGAGGTTCGAAGCCTTCCCTTTTGATGTGATAACCAACACAAATCACCCTCAGTCTTAACTTCGGGAACTGTTTCATATTGATGTTCCCTTCCCATCATGTAATTTATTTCCTTATTCCACTTTCAGTTTCGTTTTCATATTTTTATTCTTATCCTTTCTGTCGGTTTTCTCGATTGGTATGGTACTATACAGCTAAGATCGTTTAAAATCTCGCATACCATCTATTCTTTACACTATCCATCTACCGACTTTAATTTCTTTAATTAGATCTCCTCTATAGAGCAGCTAGTCTCATCACTCTTTTATAGGCTGACAATATTATTTAGCTAGACTCATTACTTTCGTATCTCAATCATTATCTTTATATCATAGACAGGTTCACTGTCATCCTGTCGTCTCGAGATCATATATCTCAAGAGGAGATACTGTCTGGCCAAATTTCTTAGTTGCTAATCTTAGCATAATTCCACAGCCTTTAAGAGTTTAAGGATCATATCACAATGCTGCTCATGTTCCATTTATACTTTAGACTCTATCAATATTTCATCAATTTACTCATGTAAGGATGCCTCATTCTTTAGGCTTATCTACTTCATAAGGTAACTCATTACCCTTGTAACTTCAATAGGAACTCGTAAAATTCACTCCGAGTTCAAATCATCATCTTATGGATACAAATCTTCAATCTTTTGTCTAAGGACTCTTTATATTGAGGCTAGTCTTATTAACTCCTCACATGTCTTTAATCAACTCCATAAAGCTTCTGTTTTCATGTAGATGAATACTTGTTATTCACCAGAACATTATCAATGATAGGAAATTAATACATCCTTTTTAATTCATCTACAACTCAATATCATTTGTATTTCTCTCATTTACACCTATACAGATAACTCCTTTATTCTCAATTTTTTCATTGTCAGTATTTTCGTCATCCAGACTTCTACACGTGAATTTCATTATTCACACATTTTCCAGAGTTATTTTCTTAAGCTTTTCAGATTCTTTCTACATCTTCCGATATAAGATTAGAATTTAACTTCATATTTAAAATCAAATCAGTGTTATCTCGATTCCTCTAATTTATATAACTTTAGAAGTTTTATCAGAAATCAAATCTGATACTTTCTTTAATCGTACCTTTCTTATCATCTTGTGACCATCTTTCTTTAACTTTTCATCTGATGATGCCTTTTACAAAGATTGCTCTTATAAGCTCCTTGTACATCTCCGATTAAATCATATTTAAGGCATCACTTCCATATAGATATTTATTTGTTCTTCATACGAACTTTAGTGTATAATAAAAATGTTAATATATCATTTAATTCATCCTTAAATCGTGTCATTTGTATTTCCATCCTCTACATCCATAAATGTGAATTTCATCATCCATAATATTTTCCAAAAATTCTTTTCTTAAGCTTGTTGGATTTCTTCCATATTCTTCGATACAAGCTTAAGAATAAATTTCATATCCACGATCGAATCAACATTAACCTGATTTCTCAATCTATGTTACTTTGGAATTTATTGGGATTCTCAACCGACAGTTTCTTTAACCTCACTTCTTTTATCATTTTGGACCTTCATCATTGTTTCCCATCATTTCACAGTGTAGTTTCAAGGCAGAGACATTCCATATTCAAATCATTTTGATACATACTCTACCTTGATTTCATTACCTAGTCATACTTTACAACGTTACGAATCTCATTCTGGTAAGCTGTATCAATTACAATGATTCTCAACACACTTCACAGCTACCCGTTTCAATTCCGTTATTCACTTTAAAACCATTTCCATTTACTGAATTCAGGCTTAGTTCCCTTGAGTATATTCTCCACGAGGTTTGAACCTTGGCACCCCTTACGTACCTAGTTCCTTCCACTCGTGTTGCCATTGAGATACTTATAAGGGCCTCGCCTGTTCATATCGACCATCAACGAGCATCCCCTAGGCGATCCTTTCGCCTCAGGTTTATCCTTACTAGTGAGTCGGCGATGAGATAGTTCGCCTATATCTCACAACATATGATCCACTACGGGTCGCCCACCATTGGGTCGCCCATCATAGTTCTGTCTCAAAGGTCCTGAAGAACTTAGGTTAGCGGTCATCTTCTTTTTATCACTTGACTGTTCTTATAATTATCCTCTAATTCACAGTACTCCACACAGTACCTCATTCTGTAGCACATATTCCAAGATACGTCGGTTCTATGTACGATTATCTGTTTGATACCTCAAAGTAATGAAAACGTACAGAACCATAAGTAATCACACCAGTATGTATTTCATTATCTGTACTTTTCACCTCATCAGTCAATTCTTGTAATCATTTCACTTTTCATAGTATTTAACGATCCCGTTCAATACACTCTAAATTTTTTGACCCTTACAGTCAATAACCGTGTCAATCATCTGATGACATTCCACTACACTCTTTGGATCGCATCATATAAGGCCCCAGCTCGTTCGCCGTCCGCCCGTACACAATTGTGACGGACCAGCCCAACCGGCCATGGCAACCCCTTTTTGGGCCCATCGACAACGATTGCTGTGACAACGCCACTCATCCGTACTGTCCGCTCTGTGAGGCGATGGCTACCCACTGGGATCCACACAGGATCCACCTCACGTACGGTTTTATCGGGAAACAAATTCCCAATTCGCGTCCGTAATCTAAGTGTTAGTGGAATCAGTCATAGGGATCGTGATATTCATCTGACATCCTCTATGCCATTAGTAATTCCATTACTATCAATGGATTCCAAATCAACTCGTTTTTATCACTGTTCCGAACATCGCCCAACATAGGGGCATTTTCGTCATTTCGACATTCATTTCATTCTCCTCAATATACATTCAAATCAATGAACTGATCATCTCTAAGTTGATAGTATCCTTTCTGATACTTATACTAGCAATTTAGATCTCATTCGATTTCGATAGAGAAATTCACTAAAATCCATAGTTGGATTATTTTGCTTGGAATTCAACTTTATATCATTAATTTCTCTGTCAAATCGATTAATTCCAACTTCTGGTGATCTATTTTCAGTCCCAGCAAAATTTTGGGGGTAGGCGTATTTTGGTCATTTTTGGCTAAAATTCTCTCTTCAAATTACCCTCAATCGGTGATCTTAAAGTCTATTTAATGATGATATTTTATCCCCCTCTTTTATACCATCACTTTTAGGTCTCAGTTCGGTTCGGACAGAAAAGTACTGGTGGGGCCCTCACCAAGTACATTTCTGTTCCTTACCGAACAGGCCTTCATATAGATTAGAAGAATCACCAATTTTTTGGAAATTTCTAAGCCTATTTTCTTCTTTAACATTCATCAGTTTATACTTTCTCACTCCCTTTAATTCATTTTACCCTATTTACAATCATTTATTTTCTCTATGTATTCAGACGACACAGTACTACCAGGGATGTTTAACTCTTTTCTTTCCAAAGTATCCACAGACATCAGGCCAACCAATGCTCTGATACCATTAAATCTGTCACGACCCATGACCACATTTTTCATCTACTTATACATATCTTAACCGGTTGGGCTGTCTGTGATACTTCCCTTGTACTGACTGTTAAACAATTTTACAATGTATTGTTTATATTATACACATCCCCTATCGTAATTTATCAGATAAGTAGTACTGTTGACATGTCTAAATACAGAGAATAAATGATCATACCTCAAATAAGCAGTCGGTCTGACACATTGTCCTTCTTGTACAGCCAGGATCCACAATCCACTGAACTCACATTCATTAAAACCTGAAATATTGAAAATTAAGGGGTGAGCAAAACCACGGCTCAGTAAGAGAATTATATGCCTCACTTGATACTCAGCTTCCTATATGCTGAAAATCTTTTTCATTTTTTTTCCTATGGGCTCTAGGCTCGCATGTAGGAAGGATACTACAGTCGGCTAGGGATCCGATTAGAGTAAGGTAAGTATTTTAGAATACCATACTTGTTCCGGAACCTAGAAGCAACTGTAGAGAGAGATTTTTCATTTCATTTTGAATTAATAAATCCCCTTTTTTTTTCTTTTATCCCAAAATCTTTTCATATTCTTTTCAAAATGATGCTTTCACGAAATAAAGGATTTAAATAAAATAACTAATATTTATATATTCTTTGAAAAGAATATTAGCTAAATCATCATCATTTTCTTTTCTTTAAAACTCATTTCGTATGTACCCAGACGTCTTAAACTTATTCTTGCTTTCATTCCTTCCTTAAGTTCACCAAGCATCATTCTTTTTATTAGTATGATTAAGTGTGAAAGAAACGAACTTATTGTAAGGACCGGGAGTGCCTGAATCTCTGTTAACCAGGGATTTACCACCCCAGTGCCTTACTCATCTGATATATCACACACATTATATGTCATATGCACAATATCTATTTCATCCTTTGACATTTGTCGAATTCACGAATCACAATCACTTACTTATCGTCACAATATCCTACGATTTCTCATACTAACATCGGAACACGTGTAGCACTTAGTTCCCGAAGGACTCTAGAGGTGGCTCTCACGGTTCAATCATCGGGTCTCTGCTCGGTCTGGCCTGTACTGAAACATCAGAACACATGTAGCACTTAGTTCCCGAAGGACTCTAGAGGTGGCTCCCACGGTTCAATCATCGAGTCTCTGCTCGGTATGACCTGTACTGAAACATCAGAACACGTGTAGCACTTAGTTCCCGAAGGACTCTAGAGGTGGCTCCCACGGTTAAATCATCGAGTCTCTGCTCGGTATGGCCTGTACTGAAACATCAAAACACGTGTAGCACGTAGTTCCCGAAGGACTCTAGAGGTGGCTCCCACGGTTCAATCATCGAGTCTCTGCTCGGTATGGCCTGTACTAAAACATCAGAACACGTGTAGCACGTAGTTCCCGAAGGACTCTAGAGGTGGCTCCCATGGTTCAATCATCGAGTCTCTACTCGGTATGGCCTGTACTGAAACATTAGAACACGTGTAGCACTTAGTTCCCGAAGGACTCTAGAGGTGGCTCCTACGGTTCAATCATCGAGTCTCTGCTCGGATTAGCCTTTATGCCATATGTATTTTCCACTGTCTTATCAGATCTCATGTAGTACTTATGATCTAATATTTCATTTGAGACCATAGAAAGAATATTAGAATTATCATTTCTTCCTTTTGAAAATATATTACCTATCATTTATGGAGTCTAAGATAGACATCAATCTTATCATACTGTATACCTCGGAGGGTAAGGAAGTACACCGGTCAAATCTATGACCATAACCTATATTGTCCTCGGTGGATCACTGATTAGATGTGCACCGGGACTAAACATATCACATATCATGCATCAGCATGATAAGAATACCAACCAGTCTCAAAACCGTAATTCTCATCAGAAAATACACCTTTATGGAATTTATATAAATATATAATTCCATGATTTAAAACCATAAGGGTTAAAATCCTTTAGTGAATATTTATAAAAATATTCATAAGAATACGCACTATATTTCACTTCATCTTTCGTCTCGTAATTCGTGTAATTTATCTATTCCGAGAATTTTCGGTTGTTTCATTGTCACCATTCTCGAATACATGAATATTTTAAAATTTCATCTCATTATATTCATGTTTTATGAAATTTAGTGATTTCCTCATTTTTCGTGATTTACTATCGGAATTCGGAAATAAAATCATTAAATATGATTTTTTTTAAAGTTTTTCTAAAATTTTCGGGAGCATAACGGCTGCCGATTCACTGACCTCCTGCACGGAAAAATACAGTTTAAAATCTTTCAGCCAGTACTTCTCCCCAAATTATTTTCAGCAAATCATGCATCATAATAATTTTCATAAAATAATTGCATAAAATATTTCAAATTAAATTATGCAGACTGAGTATCCTTACAGTGCTGCAAATGCATCCCTTACCTTTTTTCGGGTCGGCGAATTCCGCTTATCGATCGCGCCCGCACTCCATTTCTCCCGATTCCTGATCCCGATTGCTGAAAATAATTTCTAGAATTAAAATTCTAATTTTTTAGAATTTTTTCATAATTTATTTAATTTTTCTGAAAATTCAATCTCCGGAAAATTTCTTACCGAATTTTCGTAAATCCCGGGTTGTCGAATTGCCGGGAATTTTCCAAATTTCTGAAATTCTCCTTTTCCTCTTTTTCTTCCTTTTTCTTTTCTTTCTTTCTTTTCTTTTCTTTTTCTTTTTCTTTTTCCTTTTTCTTTTCTTTTTCTTTTCTTTTTTTCTTCTTCCTTTCCCGGTCAAATCGGTTCAGACCGGTCCAGAGCCCTTCCTCGCCGGTTCCTCACCGACGACCAGTTCTCCGGTGGTTCAGGCGTCCCTCAGCTGGCCGGCTGCACGACGAACTTGCTGGTGCCCTCCGTTTGCCCTGGATCGGTGGCACGGCGGCGGATCGAGGCGGTTTTGCCTCGGTTCTTCTTCCTCTTCGCCGGCGTTCCTTCGCCGTCCATTGCACCTCCGGTGGCCTCCATCGGCTTCCTCTTCCTCCGGTGAAGCTTCGGTGGTAGTGGCGGTGCCTGGATCGGCCGGCACCGCCGTCCGCCATTTTCTTTTCTTCTCGGATTTCTTTCGTTTTCCGTTGATTCCGTTTTCCGTTTTCCGTTTCACCGCATTTGGCTTCTTTTCGTCCTTCCCCGTCACCGATCGACTTTCTTTCTCTTCTTCCCTCACCGGCGACGGCCTCTAGCTCCTCCTTTTCCGCCTCTCGCTCAGCCGGCGTCGTCCGGCTTCCATCGTTTCTCTTCTGTTTTACTTAACAGAAGAGAAAATGTGGGAATCAGGGAACCCGATTCCCACTTCTGTTATTATTATTATTTTTTATTTATTTATTTATTATATATAATATTTATAATTATATATATAATTATATTATTAACAATATATATATATAAACATATTTTATTTTAACAATATATATACATATATGTATTCACACTTTACTTAAAATTAATATATATTTCATATATATATATATATTTATTTATATACATAATTGTATATATAAAAATATACATGTGTTTATTTAAAACAAAATAGTATATATTTCATTTTATAACATATATTAAAATTCATATACATACATATGTAATTATATAAAAACATATCAAAATATATTTATATAATCTAATTATATAAATATATAATATACACATTTTATTTCATTTAATTGGATTTCTTAATATCCAATTATTTTCTCATTTTTCTTATTTAATTTGGATTTTTTAATTTATCCAATTTAATTCTTTTTCCTCTCTATTATTTTTATTTTCACTTCCAATTTAATTTCCTTTACACCAATTTCCTGATTCTTTCACTTCCTCGATTCTCGGGATTTTTACCAATATCCCGTTCCCGCAAATTTTATTTATTTCCTCTGATTTAATTTCTCCAATATTTATTTTCAATATTTCTAATTTCCAATAAAGGGAAAAATTTACGGTTATCACAATTATTCCTTCATACACACACATCACTTTGCATTAGCATGCATAAGCCCTCGACCCGGGCTAAGTCCTTTTAGGAGGGAGTAAAGTATCTACGCTCTCGTGAGGTAATACCTCCGCAATGGCTAGCGAAATACTCCTATTCAAATTGAACCTTTCCGTTTGTAACATGTGATGGGTGAGGATTGGGTGCCTTACTAATCCTATGTGGACGATAGTAAGGAACAATTTGAGAACTTTTAGAATTCTGACTTATCCAAACCAAGCATATAAAGAAACCTAAGAGGCCAACTTAAGTTAGAGCCATGCCAGCTCATCATGTAGAGATAACCGAGGATCAGGACACATGAAGGAAAATTTGTTCTTTTCAAGAAATATAATAATAAATAAAAAATAAAAAAAAATAAAGAGATGAAACGTGTCTATTCATCACATGAGGCTTTCCTTTGATTTTGCAATGCATAACATGTCAATTTGAACATTGCACCTATACATCTAGACTTTTTTGGTCATACATAAATTGAGCATGCATCTCATGCATAGGTTTGTATGTGCATATCATGGCATCTTGATTTAGACTATGGTAATAAAGGTGAGAAGATAGCTCGGCTGTTAAAATTGCCAGTCACCATACGATACTTGTTTGCAAACAAGAGTCATGGAGAATGAGCAGTTGGCACGAATTGATGGAATAGAAAAGGTGCAACAAGAGATTATCAAAGCTCAAGAGGAAACTCGAGAGCAAATGACTAAGATGATGGAGTTGATGATGAGTTGTGCAAGACTTAACAGCGGAGGAATATCCTAGTGATGATCCACCATACCCTCTAGGGTTCACCCATCAAGCCCAAATGTCTCCAAAGGTTTATGCTCATGCAACGCCTTCAATGGGAGGACAAGGCTATACTCTGGGCCAAAGTCAACCTAGTATAGGGTCTAGTCCTGTTGACCCTATTTTCATCCTAAACTTGGATGATCCTATTGAACAAGAGAAGTTAAAGAGAGAAGCAGTTGACAGTCTGGCTGTAGGGATACAACATAAATGTGACATGTTGGAGAAAAGGTTGAAGAACTCATCAGCAGTGGTGCCTTAACTCAAGAGCTTATTGAACAATGGAAGTCTGCTCTTCCATATGCCAAATTTCCTATATGTAATTTGTGGATGTGAGATGTTCTCAGGATTCTTGAAATTTTCATCAAGTTGTTTTGAAAGCTTTCCATATTTTTCTTTCCAAATAGATGAAATAAAATAATTTTGAAAACATTGGTGATTTTTATTGAAAATGAAGAGACCTAGCCATTACATTTCTAGTATACTTTCCGATTCAGTGAAAACTTGGAATCCATAAAGAAACACAAGCTAGAATTCCATTCATTTTTGCTTACCATGTTAAACTTTTGAAGTCAATGATCTTCGTTAAGGCAATGAGCAATGAAATGATTGATGAATTTGTAAAACTTTTTGAATTGTTTTGAAGAACCAATTCATGAAGCATTCTCTTAAGGACTTCGTATTTGGAAATTTGATAGATGTTAAGGCCAAGCTAAGAGTCCCAAACACATCAACCCAAAATTCTTTCTCATAACTTGAATCATCCTTCGCTACACCTTTGAGCAAAATGATTGAAAGAGCCAAGCTTTTGATAACCTCAACATCTTTTAATGACCATTCTTAATTTGATTGATATCCTTTTTTTGATTTTAAACCATGGTAATGAAAATGCTTCGTATGGCCTTTATAAAGTAGAGTTGATACATTCTGGGCATGAGTTGTGAAAAGAAATGAAGAAAAAGGAAGTAAAAAGAAAAGAAAAAAGAAAAGAAGAAAAAATTGATTGTGAAACCATGCATGAGGGATATTCAAATGATTTCAGAAGCCAAATTTTTATCTTGAGGATTGGTTTTTAATAAAAGTGTCAATATTTGATATGACAAATGGCCATCTTTCATATTCCTATTACTGAAATAAAATCATCCATTTGTTACCCCTTTTGAGCCTATTGATTTCTTTCTAAATGAACCTTGACCAAGGATCAGCCTCCACATTGGAGAGGCAAATACATCAAAGGAGTTTTAGAAGCATTGGTGTTTGGTCTTATGTCAAATGCAAGAAAATGATGCCCTATGTTAAGGGGCAAATGTGAGAAGAAGGATATGTAAAGATGGAAATCAATATGAAAAAGCAAGAAGTTGGAAAAAAATGATGAAAAACGTAGATGTGAAAAAAAAAGAGAAGAAAAAAGAAATGAATGAGAATAAAGTGTTGGAAAAAAAAAGAAAAATGCTTCAAAGAGTGGGAAGAACAGATGTTCACAATCGAAGAAAAGATCCTTGGTTCGATAAACCTTGAAAACACTTGTTTTGGGCCTGTTTATCCATTCTTCGAAAACCCTAAACCTTGGCCTACGTTACGTGCTTAAAAGTCCATTTTGATCAAATAGGGATGCTTGTATTGAAAACCTTTTCTTTGAGAAATCATCATCATTATTTAGTGAAATTTGAATCCTCAAATGCATGGTAGAATAGTCAATTAAAAGAAAAAAAAGAAGAAAAAAAGAGAATGAAGCTCTAGGGTGAAAACCCATGAAAGGGCAGTCTAAAGCAAATTTGAAACAACTCAAGGCCATTGTTTGTGACTATGTTAAGGTAATAACAAGGAAGAAGAAAAACCAGAGGAGTGATGCTTTCAGTCAAGACCTTTTGAGACATTCAAAGACCATTACCTTGAGAATTTGATTTGAGATTTGAATCCTTGCCCAGAAATTTGAGCCATCACAGCTAGTCTTGACATTTGTTAAAGTCCACATATAAAAAAATTAAGAGAATGCTAATATGGATTGTGTTCTGTGAAAGTTACTTTTACAAAAGGAATAATGATTTTCAAGGAATTTGTTTCATTTGTGAGCCAAGATGAAAAGACATTGATCAATAAAACCTTTCTTGATAACCAAACATCCTTGATGCACCAAATCAGCACGTTTATTCAGGTAAACCAAGTTGTGACTCATTCTATTTATTCTCAATAGTAATCACCAATTTTTGAGAGATAAATGTCAAATGTTTTTACCTTGGAAAGTTATTATGTGGGGCAATTTTCTGTTTTTAAAAGGAAACTTGAAGAAGTGAAAATGAGAGTTTTGTGATTTTATAGAGGCAAGTTCTTGTCTTAAAGAAATCAAGTGTGGTGATGATGTTTTTAAGACTATTCTTGGGGCAATCTTTGGTTGATTTGAGAGCATGAATTTTCTTGAAGATATGAGAAGTGGTGAAATGTTCTTGTGAATAGTTTGGGATGATTTTGTTGTTATGATTTGGATTGATGAATTTTAATTTGATAAGAATTGTGGGACAAGAAGAAGACTGAATGACGATGATGGGGCAAATGATTTTAAGATTGCTAAATTTGATGAAAGAAGAATGATAAGGCAATGAAAGATCGAATGATAAGGCAAAGAGAAGATTGAAGGGTGACAAATTTTTGAAGGAATAAAGGTAGACTGATGATGTGATTTGGTAAGGCATTGTTTATCATTTGCATTGCATTCATGGCAGGCATGACATTTCATTATATGCATTTTGACACACAAAAAAAATTGAACTGTTGTTAAGACAATAGGATAAAAAATTCTGAAAGATTAGATGAATAAAAGTTAGAAAAAAAAGGAAAAAAATCAGGAAATGTGAGAAGGATAAGGAATAAGATGTGACAAAAAAGGTATGAAGTGTTGAAACAAAAATGTTAAAATTTTGGAAAGAAAGAGGAAATTAAACAAGTATGGATATGATGGGACAATGAAAAAGGATTGAAAGATGTGATGAGATGAAAAAATGTGATATTTTGATAGAAAATAACAAGAAGAAGAAACTGGAATGATAAGATGATCTAGAAGATAGAATTGAAATGATGAGATAAGATCAAAAACCTCCTGGTACAATCTATAAGACCTCCGGGCATGATTCATTAAAGCCTCCGGGTACAATCTGTAAGACCTCCGGGCTTGATTCATTAAAACCTCCGGGTATAATCTGTAAGACCTCCGGGCTTGATTCATTAAAACCTCCAGGTGCAATCTGTAAGACCTCCGGGCTTGATTCATTAAAACCTCCGGGTACAATTTGTAAGACCTCCGGGCATGATTCATCAGAACCTCCAAGTACAACCTGTAAGACCTCTTGGCATGATTCATCAGAACCTCCAGGTACAATTTGTAAGACCTCCGGGCATGATTCATTAGAACCTCTAGGTACAATCTGTAAGACCTCCGGGCATGATTCATCAAATCCTCTGGGTACAATCAGTAAAACCTCCGGGCATGATTGAACACATTTAAATGAGCAAATTTAAAGTTTCAGGGCTTTCCTAGTCGAAGGAGCATTTTAGAGATGAGAAAAATTTAAAGTTTCAGGGCCTTCCTAGTCGAAAGAACATTTAAGAGATGAGAAAATTTAAAGTTTCAGAGCCTTCCTAGTCGAATGAGCATTTAAGAGATCAGAAAAATTTAAAGTTTCAGGGCCTTCTTAGTCGAAAGAGCATTTAAGAGGTGAGAAAATTTAAAGTTTCAGGGCCTTCTTAGTCGAAGGAGCATTTAAGAGATGAGAAAAATTTAAAGTTTCAGGGCCTTCCTAGTCGAAGGAGCATTTTAGAGATGAGAAAATTTAAAGTTTCAGGGCCTTCCTAGTCGAAGGAGCATTTTGGAGATGAGAAAAATTAAAGTTCAGGGCCTTCCTAGTCGAAGGAGCATTTTGGAGATGAGAAAATTTAAAGTTTCAGGGCCTTCCTAGTCGAAGGAGCATTTTGGAGAAGAGAAATTTTAAAGTTTCAGAAGTTTCAGGGCCTTCCTAGTCGAAGGAACATTTTGGAGATGAGAAATTTTAAAGTTCCAGGGCCTTCCTAGTCGAAGGAGCATTTAGGAGATGAGAAAATTTAAAGTTTCAGGGCCTTCCTAGTCGAAGGAGCATTTAAGAGATGAGAAAATTTAAAGTTTCAGGGCCTTCCTAGTCGAAGGAGCATTTTTAGAGATGAGAAATTTTTAAAGTTTCAGGGCCTTCCTAGTCGAAGGAGCATTTTAGAGATGAGAAATTTGAAAGTTTCAAGGCCTTCCTAGTCGAATGAGCATTTTCATGATGAAAACCAATTTCTTTTAGAATAAGTAAATATCCACAAGAAAAAAGGGGAAAGAAAACAAAAAAATTGAAAAAAGGAAAAATGATAAAATGGATGCGGACAAAATGGATGTCTATGTCTTTGCACAATTACTATTTCATAGCAAATGCACAAAGAGGGGCAACTGTAGACACCTCATTTTTTTCCAGGGTGTTTTAATATTAATTAGACGATGAATCTAATTTTTGTATTACTACCTTGTTTATTATTAAAATAAAAATAAAAAATAATAACAAGAAAATAGAAAATAGAAAAAAGATAATAAAATAATAACAAAAAATAGAAAAAAATAATAAAATAATAACAAAAAAAATAATAAAGTGGTCAAAGAAGGAAAACTTGAAAAAAATAAAAATAAAAACAACACAAGGAAATAAAAAGAAAAAAACCCTAGAAAACTTTGAAAAAAAAAAGAAGGAAAGATTATAAAGAGGTCGGCTAGGTTTAGAGGAAGAGGGAACTAGGGTTTTGAAATATATATATATATATATATATATATATATATATATATAAAGGGGGCTGGCCAAGGGGGGAGGGGGGAAGGAAAAGAAAAACCTTAAAAAAAATTTCAACTGCTCCTCGCTACAGGACCAACTCTGCTCCAGGTTTCGCATCTCAGTCCACCGCGGCATTACTGATCGTACCCTTGCTGTCCGCTGTTCCCGTGCACGACCCTCCGTAGCTACTTCCCCTAGTTTTTACTGAATTTGTTCTGTCCTCCACCGAACAACCCTACTTCAAAGCCAAAAGATAGCTCATCATCCTAGGCGGCTCTGTTTTCCAGCACTGGTTTCGTTTCATTATGGCCGCCGTTGCTTCACTTACGCCAACCTGGTTCAACGAGTTGTAGTTTTACCTTCTTGCTAATCGTCTCCTCAATGCTGCTGCTTGTTATTGCTACGCTATAGACTACTGACTGTGGAAGTAAGTAAAAAAAAAAAGGTAAATGTGTGATTTCAACAGATTTGTTTTTTATTTCACTAATTGTTTGGTTGATTGTTCAATCGTTTGCTTAATTTAGTTGGATAGTTCAATAATATAATAATATAACAATATAATGATTAATAAATATTTAGTCACTTGCATGATAAGCTAACGTGTGCTTGCATTAATAAGTTAATAAATTGATAGTAATTTATAACAGCATGGGATAATTTGATATTTTTAATTGGATAATTTCACAATTTAGTAGTTTAAAGATTGTAGGATAAGGTGGATTAATATGTAATGATAGTTTGCAAGCGGATTAATTTAAAAAGATTTTTAAATAACATAAATTTGTGTGACGAGTTAGTAATTTGTTCATAAAATATTAACCTTGCACGTAAACACGACTTGTATATTTGTATGGTTAGATTTATTCTGAATGGTTTGTATGATATTTTATTGGACTAATAAGCTTGTGTGATTTAGATGATTCATAGGATAAGGATTTTGGGAATTGAATTTTAAAGAATTAAGATTCCTTAGGAAAATATAATCATATCATTAAATTATAAAAATTATAAAATTATAATACACAAAGAAGATAAGTTATTCCGACGATGGAACTTTTAAGGGACTGTGTTCAAGTGGTACTTATAGGGATCTTGAGATAAAAAATTCTATCTAAAGCCTCACCAGTTTAATGGATGGTCTAGATAGGATTTTTGATAATAAATAATTCATATTCATTTTTAAAATATATATAATAAATTAAGTTTATTATAAAATAACAATAAAAATAATTAGTTATAAAATTAGAAAAAATGTCAATGATTAGTAATAATATAATAAAAACAGTAATAGCAAATCACAAAATAAGGGAGGAAATAAATAAAATAATTAGAATTAGATATTAAAATAATAATGAATATGAATTACTCCAATGATGAAATATCAAGAGAATTACGCTTAAGTGATTTTTTTGAATATTTCTAGGTTAAAAAATTCTCTCAAGGCCTCGCCAGCTTAATGGATGGTCTAAAGAGGGTTTTCGATAACAAGTAATTTATATTCAGTTTAAAAATAAAATAAGATGTGTTAAAAACAAAAATTAAAATAATTAATTACAAAGATAAAATAATAAATATAAAGAAATATTAATAATTCAATAACAATAATAAATAATAATAATTATAATAAATGATAAAATATGATTATAATAGTTAATAATAATTATTGAGATTGAGTATTGATTATTCCGATGATAAGATTCGAAAAGAGATTACGCTTAAGTAATAGTTTGGAAATCTTTAGGTCAAGCAATTTCTTTCAAGATCTTACCAGCTTAATGGAAGATCTAAAAGGAATTTTTGAGAAAAATAATTCTTATTCATTCTCTAATAAAATAAATTAATAAAATTAAACATTAATAAAATAATAGAAAAACCATAGAAGTAGTAAAAATGATAAGATAGCGAGAACAATTAGATAGGAATCAAAATTAGAAGTTTTCATAAAACATTAAAATGAATCCGATGACGGAGCCTCTTCAAGTAAGTCGCATAATACTACTTGAATACTCTTGAGGTGAGGAAGATTTTTTAAGTTGTCCCACCAGCTTAATGGAGGATGCTTAGAAATATTTTTCAATATTTAATTATTAAACTTAAGATTAACTAAGGCAAATTTGAGATAACCTAAAATTAGTTGGTACCATTTTAGGATGGGCGTTGTGAGGGTGCTAATCCTTCTTCACACGTAACCGAACTCCCGAACCCTAAATTTCAGATGCAGACCAGTCCTTATCCATAGTTTGAACAGGTGACCAATCACACCGAGTAGAATGGTTGGTGGCGACTCTATAGATTTTATGTCTAGCTATTAGGTTTTTCTCTAAAACCTAATACGTTATGACAAAGATTATTATCAAACATGTTTAACCAATTGAAATATTACCCATTCATCCAGCCTCTGTTTTTGACTGAAAACCACCCAATTCACGCCACTTCCAGCTTGTATAATCAGCATCATCGATCAGCCTTTGTTTTATAAAAATCGTCACTCAATTCAATTTAAATCTAATTCCTTTCATAGTTTACTATAATTTCCAAGTGAACAAACAATAAAATCGCAAGAGTTTCTTCATTTCTTCTTCTCATGCCGAATCCATCATGCATCTCTACAATTCATTTTGCTTAAATCTAAGGTCACAAACATCATCCATTCACTTAATACATGCATACACAGTAAATAGGATTGCATGAAATTCATTATTTTCCTCCTTACCTGTTCAAACCGAACTGTCCCACATCCCAAACCCACGTTGGTTCCTCACGTCAGCCTCTCTTTTCCTGACTTTGAAGAGCTTCTAAAGTGAGAAACAGATTTTATAGAATGGACTTAGCATTTTGGTGATAAAATACAGTGAACATATGGGCAAATGAAGAGGAATTGTAGGTGTTGTTGCACAAAACAACAATAAAAGTATACTGACGTCGATCTTCGTACTAAGTCTCCGCGTGTCTCCAAGAAGCTTCTGTAAAAACAATAAAAGTCAGAGAGACGCAGGGGTGGTTCCCTGCGTAGACACTCCGATGCTTAAGTCAGTAGAAAATTCTTCAATCTTGAGAAGCGTAAAAGCCAGTCGTCAAAAATTAGAGAGTAAAATCATACCTAGGGCCTATTTATAGGCCAATATTACAGGAGGATAAGTCTGTATTCTGTTAAGAATTTGTGTCCCAATACAACACAAGCTCTTTAGGATCCAGAAGAGTCCGAGGTCTACCGTCAGCGATAGATTAAACCATCCGGCACGTTTGTGGCGCCAGGGGTCTGTCGCCGAGCCACGTGTCGCGTTCACAACTGTGGCGACAGGCTAAGGAGTCTGTCGCCCGCGACAGGTTAGTGTTCGTGCCACGTGTCGCTTTCACAACGGTGGCGACAGGTTCAAGGGTCTGTCGCCTGCGACAGGATCGTGGCACGTGCCGACTAGAAGCGATAGGCTATGGAACCTGTCGCAAACGACTGGTTCGTGCCACGTGTCGACATTCGACTATAGGCGATAGACTTTTACGTCTGTCGCCAGCGACAGGTGTCTCGCAGCTTTGCCTTCTGTCGCCGAAGGCCACGTGGCCCGGTGGTTTTCTGCCACGTGGAGGTCTCTGACAACATTGGGCTTGGCCCAATATAGATAAACTTTGTCATATCAAGTACTCCCCACTCTCTTGTTGCATTTATGCCATCAAGAGAGTATAAATATGTGTCTTTGGGCCTTAGCCCACCCTGAATAGTTCTCTTTGTTGTTTGTAATTTCTTGTATTTTTTGCAGGTGACAAGAGCTCTGTTCTGCGACAGGTGTGATCTGGCGCGACGTTTAGCCTTCTCTGTCGCGGCTTTTGGCATTCCCTGTCGCGGCTATATAAACCCCTGGAACCGGACGAGAGGGTGCATGAGAAACCTCTGAGCAGCCACCTGTCGCCCATTTTCTACTCTCTCGCGAAAAGAGTCTGTCGCCGAATAGTCTTTTAGCTCTCACCCGGAGTCTTTCGCTTACATCGTGACAGTAAGTACATCTGTCGCCGAATTAATTTAATAGTTTTTGGTCTCTCGCAGGTCTCCCGCTTGGTACGTCTGTCGCCCTTTAGGTCTGTCGCCGTTAGGTCTGTCGCCTTTAGTTATTCCTTTCACCATGTCTTCACAACGTCAAGGTAAAACGCTGGTGAAAGGTGGCGTTCTGTGCTCTTTGACAAGTGCCGACTTAGAGGATATTAGGGTGCGTTTCCCTCTTCCCTCGGGTTATGGCTATAGACTTCCAGTGCAAGGGGAGGTAACGCCCAACTCGGTTAGAAATGGTGTGGCCGTCCATAAAGCTTCTTTGTCTTTTGGTTTTCGCTTCCCTCTTCCGGAGTTTGGCGAAGCGTTTCTTAGATATAAAGACATCGTCCCGTGTCAACTCCACCCCCATGCGTGGGCTCAATTGGTAGCGTTTTCCATAGTGTGTCACCAACTAGGTATTATCCCATCAGTTCCTCTCTTAAGCGCCTTTTTTAGAGTTCGTAGGTTGAAAGGGTTGATAACGTTTTCCTTTCAACGGTTAACGGTCAACGAGTTTCCTAATAACAAGATTTTTTCGGATCTCCCTAATAAACTGCGCGGTTTTGAGAGCGAGTGGATCGTTGTTGAGATTCCTAGTAACCTACGGATTCGCTGTAGATGGAACTGTGATACCTCTGACCACTCCCAGCGCTCGGACAGGTTCAAAGTAGAAATTTTAAGAGAACAATTTGGCGAGTCTATTCAGCGAATCTGTTCTACTGGGGAACGCAATTTATTCTCTCTTCTAACCCCGGAGAACATTGCCGCTGCCGGCTGGGGCGTAAGCAGGACCGTTCTTGGAGCTTCTGCTGCCCCGTCTAACCTGTCCACAACTCCTCGTTTATCCGATGCTGGCCCTAGTCAGTCATCCCCAGTCTTAGTAGCCGAAGCACCTACCCCTGTGGGCCGCCTTGTAGATGAGTCCTCTTCAGATTCGGAGGACGGGACCATTGAGGCTGCGGGTACTAGTGGTTATTCAGGGGATGGCCCTGAGTGGGCTCAGGCTAACGCCTTTGGGAGTCCTTTCGTTGATTTTCCGTTGGATTCGAATCTGGATATCTTAGAGGATTTTGGTGGTTTTCTAGGTTTTCCATCTTTTTTTTTTATTTCTGGTGTGGTGTTTAGCTCAGTCGGCTAATCCTTTCTTTATATTTTGTGTAGGCATGAACTTCCGAGATTTGATGCGTAGGAGGGAAGCCAGTGATGCTGCCGCTCGAGTGGCACCTCCTTCTCAGTCGCAGGTTACCCCCATCTGGGTCAGCGCGTGCTCCTACTCCTCCTCCTCCTCCACCTTCTACTGGCGAATCCAGCCGCCCTACACAAGAGGCCGGGAGAAACAAACGGAAGAGGCCTCCTGTCCCTGATCGGGGTTCAGGCGATCGCGAGAGCTCCGAGTCCCAAAGGAGTGATCCAGTCCCTCAAGAAGGTGGCTCTCGTATTGCTGAGAGTAGGCCGGCTCCTCGCCAGCCAAGGCGAAAATACAGGAAGAGGCTGATTGTTGAAGCCTCGATGCCTACAAGACCAGTCTTACCCAAGGTGGTAGACCTTACTGTGAGGCGTTATGTGATTGATAGCGGGGTCGTCGTTAGTGGGGACGACTTTCAGACCTATCCCGGAGTGAATGATAACGACAGCATCGAGGAAGCCGGGATAGCATCTCGTTTGGCTTGGAGCACCATTCTTCCTCGTGACGAGGCTGAGCTGTTTACAAACATCCCGGAGGCGGAGGATAATTCTGATTATCTTGCTATGAAGGTAAGAGTTTGGTAACTAATTTCCCCGTCTAAACTTTTTCGTTAAAAGATCTGTTGAGTTACTTGTGTTTTTTGTCTTATCAGTCAGCTCAACAAATTGCGACCGTCAATGCTCGGCATAGGGCTCTCAGGGAGCAAGCTGATAAAGAGATTCGCGAGCTTCGGGATCAGAGGATGGAGCTTTCAAACGAGGTTAACCAGCTTCGTCCTTATGTCAACAGGGTGGAGGAGCTAAACAAAAGGAGCGCTGATCTTGAAAGAAAAAATGCGGATCTCGAGCGAAAGCTCCGAGAAGAGCAGGCGAAGGTGTCTTCCCTTCAAGGATACCAAGAGGCTTATAATAAGGCCGTTGATGACCGGGGAGCCATGGAGAGACAACGAGATGAGGCTATTGAGGAGATGCACAATGTGCTAGATCGTCAAAGAGAAGCTCGAATTGAGGCCGTTCGTGAATACCGCTTGTCCCAGCATTGTTTTGACAAGAAAGCGGCTTTCTCGACGGGGTTTATTAAATATGGTTTCTATTTGGCTCGCTCTTGGTTGGAGAGGAATCGACCCAATGAGGCTTTTCCTGAATTGCTATTCACCGAGGAGGCTAAGTACTACGATGCTCCTTCTTGGACCAAGTATGAGCCCGACGCACAAAGTCCAGAGGCCTATTTAGCGGAAGGGGCTGTAGATAATCTAGACAACCTTGAGGGTCCGTGGCCCCCTCGACAGCCACTACACATGCCTGAGTCTTCCGAGACACTTGGTCGATCTGAGCCTCTGGCAGTGTGTGACGTCTCTGAGCCTATCGAGACAGGCGATCAGCCCGAGCCTATAGAGGCACTGATGGGGCTGGACAGCGACGAGCTCCAGATTTCAGATTCTGCTGCCGCTGATCCCGTGCCAGACTCTGCGGCCGTGGTTGAGCCTTCAAGTGGGCTTTCAAGTGATATTCCTGTTTCCGGGGTGGCTCCCTCGTCTTCCCGGGATCCTGGTTCTTTGACTCCTCCAGTTCTTGAGCCTCAAGCTTATCGAGATGCTAGCGCCGATGCAGCGCCTTCCCAGTCGGCTGATCCGGTCATCGCCGTAGATTAGAGTTTTATAGTTTTTGTTTTGTTTGTTAATTCCGATGTATAGGTTCATTTTGAATGAAAAGTAACGTTTTCATTTTGTAACTCTTTCTCTTTTTCTATGAATGCTTTTATTTCGTGACTTGTTGTGTCGTTATATCGTGAGATTCTAACGAGCAGGATTATATATTGAGCAATCGTAAGCTATATGGAGCAGCATTAAAGCGTAAATAATAAAATCGTCAATAATAAAATCCTTATTTAAAGCATTATAGATATCAATCCACCACGAATTCAATAATCATACAAAGAGCGACAGTAAAAGCGTTTAGAGATATCAATCGATCACAAAATCTAAAGAACACCATTAAAGCATTATAGATATCGATCAATTGTGGATTCTCGACATAAGGCGTACCTTTATATCATGTTGCTCCCCGAGTTCAACTTTGAAATAGCGCTTATTTTTGTTCAAAGTTGAACTTTCCTCGAGCGTTGTACCCGTCTTGCGCCTTTTTCGCTTAGGGATTTTTTTTTTGTTTTTTTTATTGTTATTTTTGCCCGTCTCGCGCATTTTTCGCTTAGGGACTTTTGGTTTGCCCATCTCGCGCACTTTTCGCTTAGGGACTTTTGATTTGCCCGTCTCGCGCATTTTTCGCTTAGGGACTTTTGGTTTGCCCATCTCGCGCACTTTTCGCTTAGGGACTTTTGATTTGCCCGTCTCGCGCATTTTTCGCTTAGGGACTTTTGTTTTGCCCGTCTCGCGCATTTTTCGCTTAGGGACTTTTGGTTTGCCCATCTCGCGCACTTTTCGCTTAGGGACTTTTGATTTGCCCGTCTCGCGTATTTTTCGCTTAGGGACTTTTGTTTTGCCCGTCTCGCGCATTTTTCGCTTAGGGACTTTTGATTTGCCCGTCTCGCGCATTTTTCGCTTAGGGACTTTTGATTTGCCCGTCTCGCGCATTTTTCGCTTAGGGACTTTTGATTTGCCCGTCTCGCGCATTTTTCGCTTAGGGACTTTTGTTTTGCCCGTCTCGCGCACTTTTCGCTTAGGGACTTTTGATTTGCCAGCTTCTGCTTCATTTCAATTCCTGCCATACACAATCTGTTCTCGAACATTGCATTAGAGGATATATGTAGAAAATGAATAGCTGGCTTTTATTTATGAATCAAGACAATAATATCTGTAAAGTAACTAAGCAACAGATGGAAAAGTAAAGATATAAATAATGGATAACCAGAGAAGAGAGAAAAATAGTACAATGTTCACTGCCAGTACAGCTTAAGATGGTTAGCATTCCAAGTCTTCGAGATTTTCTTTCCTTGCAAGGTCTCCAAGGCGCATGTGCTAGGTCCGACCATCCTTCTAATTCTGTATGGTCCTTCCCAATTGGCGCGTAGCTTTCCATCCTCCTTGTGGACGTTTGTAATTGCCGACTTTCTTAATACCAGGTCTCCCTCTTGTAATTCTCTGTTCTTTACCCGTGCATTGTAGTAAGTGGCTACCCTTTGTTGGTAAGCAGCCAGCCTCATGTTTGCCTTGTCTCTCAGTTCGTTTATCAGATCTAGATTCTCCCTTAGTCCCTGGGAATTAAGTTCCTCAATGTAAGGGACCAATCTGGGTGACTCAGCTCCAACTTCCACCGGAATGAGGGCCTCAGTTCCGTACACCAAATTGAACGGTGTTTCCCCTGTCGATACTTTACTTGTCGTCCTGTAGGCCCATAGGACACTTGGGAGCTCATCTACCCATGCTCCTTTTGCCTTATCTAGTCTGGTCTTCAACCCGTGCAGTATAGTTCGATTACTCACCTCTGCCTGCCCATTGGCCTGTGGGTAAGACACAGAAGATATTCTCAAGATAATATTCAGGCCTTTACAGAAATCCCGGAAAGCATCACAGTCGAACTGCTTCCCATGGTCTGCATTTATTACACGAGGGATTCCGAATCGACAAATTATGTCTTTCCACACCATTGTTTCCACCTTCTTTTCAGAAATTGTGGCCAAAGGCTCAGCCTCTATCCACTTCGTGAAGTAATCCGTGGCCACAAGTAAGTACTTCCTTTGTCCTGAGCCTATGGGAAAAGGTCCCAGAATATCCAGTCCCCACTGTGCAAATGGAGTTGGTTGGAGAGTGTTTTGGAGGGCCGAAACCGGCGCAGTCGTTATGGGAGCGAATTTCTGACACTTGTCGCATTTTTTCACTTTTTCGGCGGCATCCTTCCTCAATGTAGGCCAATAAAACCCCGCACGCAATACTTTTGAAGCCAATGCACGAGCCCCTAAGTGTTCTCCGCATATTCCCTCATGGACCTCAGCTAGGGTGTAATCAGCTTGTTAGGGTCCTAGACATTTCAGTAAAGGCATTGTGAACCCTCGTTTATAGAGTTCCCCATTTACTACTGTGAACCTGGCACTTTTTAATTTCAACCTTCGAGCTTCGTCTCTATTAGTTGGAAGTGTGTTCTCCAATATGTAGTATTTGATCGGGACTCTCCAATCATCCCCGTTCTCGATATCGTACACACCTTCTTCTTCGATACTAGGCTTAGCGAGAGATTCCACTTTGACCAGACCTCCCTTAACTCCTCTAGAAGAAGCCAACTTCGAAAGAGCATCTGCATGTATGTTTTCTGATCGATTTATCTGAGTTAATTTGAAGTGTTCAAATGATCGTGCCAATAATTGCACCTTTTGTAGATAAGGGATCAAAGCGGGTTCTCGTGCCTCATATTCACCCGAGAACTGGTTCACCACCAACTGTGAGTCACTATGGGCCATTAAGTTGCTGACTCCTAATTTTTCAGCAAGTTTCATCCCAGCTATTAAGGCCTCGTACTCGGCTGTATTATTCGAACTCGGAAAGTCGAAACGTAGGGAATACTCATAGGTTTCCCCTTCGGGTGAAGTTAGCACAATTCCCGCCCCACTGCCATCCATGTTACGAGCTCCATCCACAAACAATTTCCACCAGACTAAGTCTGTTTCATCGCGGACTTCCCGGCCAGTACATTCTACAATAAAATCTGCCAACGCCTGCCCTTTTATAGCTTGGCGAGGCTGAAAGTGTATGTCATACTCACTTAATTCAACAGCCCATTTAATCAGACGTCCAGAGTGATCTGGTTTCTGCAATATTTGTCTCAACGGCTGATCCGTTAAGATGGTCACCGAGTGAGCTTGAAAGTAAGGTCGTAATTTCCGAGTGGCCATCACCAAGGACAAAACTATTCTTTCCACTAAGGGGTATCTTGTTTCGGCATCTAGCAGGACTTTGCTTACATAATAGATTGGGCAGTCCTTGTCTCCTTCCTTTCTCAACAGGACTGCACTTACGGCTTTCTCTCCTACACCAAGGTACATGAGGAGATGATCACCGGGCTGTGGCCGAGATAGTAGAAGCAATTCTTTCAAGTAGTCTTTTAGTCTTTCAAAGGCGTCATTACATTCTTCTATCCACTTGAAGTCTTTTCTGGCCTTTATTGCTTTAAAGAATGGTAGACTCCTTTCTGCTGATTTGGACAAGAAGCGATTCAAGGCCGCTATCCTCCCTGTCAACCTTTGAACTTCTCGCACAGTGTTGGGTGGCCTCATGTCCAAAATGGCTTGAACTTTCTCGGGATTAGCCTCTATCCCTCGATTTGTAATCATGAATCCTAAGAATTTCCCAGATCTCACCCCGAATGAGCATTTATTGGGATTCAACTTCATCTTGTATTCCCGCAACACCCTGAACACTTTTGTCATTTTCTCAGCATGAGATTCTCCCTGTCGGCTTTTGATGATCATATCGTCAACATAAGCTTCCATGGTGTTGCCCAACAAGTCTTGGAACACCTTATTTACCATGCGCTGGTAGGTCGCTCCTGCATTTTTCAGGCCGAATGGCATTACTCGATAGCAATATGTTCCACTATCGGTAATGAACGAAGTTTTCTCCTCATCATCGGGATGCATCATAATTTGGTGGTATCCCGAAAAAGCATCCAAGAAGCTAAGAAATTCGTACCCACAGGTTTCATCTACCAACCTGTCAATCCGAGGTAGTGGATACGAATCCTTTGGGCAAGCTTTATTTAGATCTGTGAAGTCCACACACATCCTCCATTTCCCGTTGGCTTTCTTTACCATTACAACATTAGCCAACCATTCCGGGTAATTGACTTCTCTGATGAACCCTGCTTGCAATAACTTCGAAATTTCTTCATTTATTGCAAGTTGTCTTTCTGGAGCAAAATTCCTCTTCTTTTGTTTTATCGGCCTCGCTCCTGAGATTACGTTCAACCGATGGCAGACAATTCCAGGATCAATTCCGGGCATATCGGCTGTATTCCATGTGAACACGTCGCAATTCTCTTTCAAGCATCGGACGATTTCTTCTTTCATTTTTTCAGGCAACTGACTCCCCACATATACTACCTTATTCTCATCTTCTTCATCTAATCGGATCGCCTCCATCTCCTCGTCAGGTTTTGGTTTAGGCGGTTCTTCGATCGTAAGGGTTTCCTTTCTCTGAATTCCTTTACATGTAGTAGACGCGACATTGCACGTTCTGGCTTTCCTTTGATCTCCCCTTACTTGTCCAACACCGCGGGGAGTAGGAAACTTCATCAGCAAATAGCAGGGATGGACCACTGCCCTCATGTCATTTAATAATGGCCGTCCGAGGATCATATTGTAGGCTGTAGAGGTTGATCTCACAACCATGAACAATGCTTGTCTGATGACATCTTTTGGGCTCTCCTCCAATGTAACAGGTAACTGAATGGCACCTGCTACCTTTACCTTTTCACCGGAAAAACCGTATAAGGGTGCGGGCACTGGTTTTAACCTGTCCTCCGATATGTTCATCTTCTCAAAGCAGTTCCAGTATATTAAGTTCACCGAACTCCCATTATCGACCAAGATTCGACCCACCGGATGCTTTGCCACCACTGCTGAGATCACCATCGGGTCATCATGAGGAACCACTATGTCCCCCCTATCGGTTGGTGTAAAAATGATGGGCTCCTCATCTTGTTTCTCCTCCATCACAGAGTTAATTTGGTGGGCCTGTCGGGCATAAGTTTTCCAAGACGAGGAAGATGCACCAGCTAATGATTCACCCCCGGATATCACGTTAATAGCTGGTCCTGTGGGCTCATTATCTTCCTCTCGATTTCTTCTTTCAATCCTTCCATCATTACCTCTCCTTTCTCCTTCATTACGTCTCACAGGTCCCCTGTTCTCACCCCTTCTATCTCTGAAGTTGTTTCCTCGGTTCTGCGCGGGTTGGTTGTTTCTATCACTCCTCCATACGAAACGGTTTATTTTTCCTTCCCGTGCTAGTTTTTCTAGCTGATTCATCAACTCCCTACATTTTTCGGTCGTGTGCCCATGCGTTGAGTGGTAATCGCAATACGATCTCAAATCACGGCCCAGATTACCTGACGCCTTCTTCGGAGTCTGTATAAGACCTGTTCCTTCAATGGCTGCTAACACTGAAGCCCGAGATTCAGTGAGTGGGGTGTAGGAAGTGTATTTCAGTGCAGGGGGTTTCTCAAACTTTCTCGGTTGGCTGGAAGATGCTTCAGTGACCTCTCTTCCTCGTTTCCTTCCCTCTTTGGGTTCTCCTGTTGCTACCATTTTCATTACTTCCTCCTGGGTTACATACTTATGTGCACGGGAAAGCAGATCTGAAATTGTAGTTGGCTGGTCTAGGGACAGGGATTCTTGCAACTTCTCAGACCTTGTTCCTTGTAGCATGGCTGCTACGGCTATACCAACTTGCAGATCTCGCACCTCTAAAGTAGCATCTCTAAACCGATCTACATAACTTTTCAATGACTCCTTAGCGCCTTGCTTAATAGTAAGCAAGTAGGTCGGTTCCTTCCTTCTCTGACTGTTCACCGCAAACGCTTTGAGAAACTCACTTCTGAGCTGGTCAAAAGAGATTATGGACCCTTCAGGCAGGTTATTAAACCACTTCATCGCATGTCCGGACAGAGTTAGGGAGAAGGCCCTGCACATTATTTCGTCTTCCCATCCATGCAGCAACATTAAGGCCTCGTAGTTTTGCATATGGTCGTAGGGGTCCATCTTTCCGGTGTATGCGACCATCTGCGGCATTTTGAACTTTGGGGGCAGAGGTGTTTGCATGATGGCCGTGCAGAATGGTACTCTTCTCCTCTGGCTCTCTTCTGCAGACACTAACTTCTTTTCTTCCAGCACTTGTTCTATCATTTTTTTCATGTCCATCGGAGGAGCGAGATAACTTCTAGCATGAGACGAGTCCGGTATGTCTTCAACTACTTCCTTGCCCTTTGCTTGAGGTGTGTTTGTTCGTACCATCTGTGTGCACCAAGTGGGGTCAAACTCCGAATCGGCAACCCAAGTGCTTTGATCTCTAGCACCGTTCTTTCCAGCACCTCCAATACCATGGTCTACATTAGTAGCATCCAAATTCGACAAGTCATGATAGTGGGCGGTAGACCCTGTCGCCCTGTCGCCCTCCTGTCGCCCAGACACCTGCCGCCCTATATGTGGGGCCTGTCGCCTAACGCCTGTCGCAGGGTCTAGGCCTGTCGCAACTTCCGTTTCTCTCTGGGTTCCGGCGACGGGCCTCATATTCCCCTGTCCGCCTGTGGCAGCCCTTTGAATATCATTCTCTTCCTCGGGGGGAGCCTCTTCCCGGCGATAGGGTCCTGTCGCTGCATCATCCTCCTGTCGCCCAAACGCCTGCGGCCGGACCCCTTGATTTGCTCCTCCTACCAAGTTCTGTACGACAGGCGGCAGATTCAATGTCGGGAGAATCCCTTGGAACAAATCCACCATGGCTCTCAGCGCCTGGGAAGTCTCTTCGCTTTGTCGCCTCAGAGCTTCGAATTCTGCCGCCGACACTGTAATTCTTTCTTCATCCCTGTTCACCTGGTTCCTCTGACGGATCTGTTGTTCAGGGGAACTCACGGAGTTTTCCTCACTCCCAGTCCTAGCATTTGTTGATCTCGTTCTCACCATCTTAGAAAATCTTGGTTGGCTTTTTACACGCTTCCCACAGACGGCGCCAATTGTTGTTGCACAAAACAACAATAAAAGTATACTGACGTCGATCTTCGTACTAAGTCTCCGCGTGTCTCCAAGAAGCTTCTGTAAAAACAATAAAAGTCAGAGAGACGCAGGGGTGGTTCCCTGCGTAGACACTCCGATGCTTAAGTCAGTAGAAAATTCTTCAATCTTGAGAAGCGTAAAAGCCAGTCGTCAAAAATTAGAGAGTAAAATCATACCTGGGGCCTATTTATAGGCCAATATTACAGGAGGATAAGTCTGTATTCTGTTAAGAATTTGTGTCCCAATACAACACAAGCTCTTTAGGATCCAGAAGAGTCCGAGGTCTACCGTCAGCGATAGATTAAACCATCCGGCACGTTTGTGGCGCCAGGGGTCTGTCGCCGAGCCACGTGTCGCGTTCACAACTGTGGCGACAGGCTAAGGAGTCTGTCGCCCGCGACAGGTTAGTGTTCGTGCCACGTGTCGCTTTCACAACGGTGGCGACAGGTTCAAGGGTCTGTCGCCCGCGACAGGATCGTGGCACGTGCCGACTAGAAGCGATAGGCTATGGAACCTGTCGCAAACGACTGGTTCGTGCCACGTGTCGACATTCGACTATAGGCGATAGACTTTTACGTCTGTCGCCAGCGACAGGTGTCTCGCGGCTTTGCCTTCTGTCGCCGAAGGCCACGTGGCCCGGTGGTTTTCTGCCACGTGGAGGTCTCTGACAACATTGGGCTTGGCCCAATATAGATAAACTTTGTCATATCAGTAGGGAAATTTTTTGAAGAGCAGGAGCAAAACGGGCAACAATAGCAGGGGAAGGAAAATCGGATTAAGGCTGGTAAAATGCAGATTTTGGTCTTCTTTATTTAACATTCTAACCATTGAAAGTGTGCCACATGGTCCACTAACCCCTTTCTTCTCTTTTTTTTTTTGTTAATTTATTTTGCTATGCAGTGAGCTTCCACGTGAGCTTGCTGCCATGTTTTTTTATATTATATTTATAAATCTCATTTTATAAATATAATATTAAATCAATTTAACAAATAATTATATTATTACTAATATATATATATATATATTTTGCATTTGCAATATATATATATATAGACGTATATATATGCATTTTATAATTTTAAAGTACATATATATTTTATATGTATATGTATACATACTTATATATGTACATATATGTATTTATACTATTAGTATACATATATATTTAGTTAATGATTTGTAATAGTATATATATTAATATTTAATATATATATATCATATTTCATATATATATGTACTTATTTAAAAATACACAAAATATATTTATATAATAAAATTATATAAATATATATATATATATATGTATACATATTTTTATTTCTTTAATATTTGGATTTCTTATATCCAAATTAAACTCCTATATACGATCTTTCAGATTCGTCATTTCCTCATCCATCGAAATTCCAATATTCCAATCCTATAAATAAATTCATCTATTTTTGAAATTCCTCAACAGTGTTCCATCTTGTAAATAATTTATTTATTTATTTTAATTTATCTATTTCCTCTTATCTATTTTCTTTAATACTAATTTTCAATAGTAATAATTTCCAATAATTGAAAAATTTGCGGTTATCACATTTTTCCCACCTTAAGAAATTCGGTCCTCCGAATTTAACTAAATTCAGAAGGTGGTAGCATCCTGTATACTTATCGTCTTGTATATTTATCATTCTTGACCTTTTGATCATCTTTCATATTATACCGCCAGTATACTTTTAACATCATAATCACCTTTATACCATTATATATCATTTCTCATCATATATTTATACTCCCTTAAATTTCTTATCAATTGGTAATTATCCATTTCCACTCCTTTTCATATCACATATGATTCATATTGTTCATCATCCATCTTTCTTATTTGGTGCCAAGTCGATACATTTCGATAATTATCATTTACACGCTGTATTCAGTAGTATGTAATTGTCCCAGTAGCTTTCACATCTCAAGCATCCGCTCTCTGAACATATCATTGAGCGTTTCCATACTACGCTCACATTTACATCATGTACGGAGCGGTGCTGTCTATAATTTGGAATCTCAGAGCCTTTTGCTATTTCCCATAACATATAGCTACTCAGAGATTCCTATCACATATAGAGCTCACTGGGACTTCACATACATTCTCATCGTCTCATAATCATATCTCGACTATGGCACTAAAGAATCTAAGAGTTTGATAATAGAGAAGTGATTTCATTAGACTATCAATTTATAATCACTTCTATATTATCATATCTCTATTAGATTCTTCATTATTATCCCCAATATTCATTTTCATATTTATTTCATCCAATTGCTGCAGTTCATTTGCAGACTTTACTATTTACCCTTATTTACCATAGTAGAATCAGGAGACAATTATTTTCTCTCCATATTGTCTTTTCATGTAGTATGGTCATTCGATTTTTAAATCCTTAAATTATCCATTTAATCACCACATTATCCATATAATTCCACTAATATCATCATTTCGAAGTGGTATATATATTTATCATTTTCCATTTACATGACTGGTAGTAAAATGTAAATCACTTCTTTACTCCTTTGAGTTTAATTACTTTTCCTGTATCGAGTTTGGCTCGATCTTACATCTAACCATAACCATGTGATGACCACAAAATCACTTTAGTTTTAATTTCAGAAACTATTTCATATTCATGTTCCCTCTTTATCATATATTTATCCTCTTGTTACATATTCATCTTTTCCTTCATCATCATTTCGGTCACTATTCCTCAGTGGTAAAATATTCCACTATTAAACTCTTTCAACCTTTTTATATCATCTTTATACTTATTCATTCATCGACTTAAACTTCCTTACTTATCAGTCATATCAGTAGAGCAGCTAACCCAATAACTCTTCCATAGACTGGCAATAGTATTTAGCTAGACCCAGTTCATTCTGTATCTCAATTATTATTTCTTCATCGTTGACAGATCCACATCGCTCTGTCATTCGAGATCATATATCTTAGAAAGAGATACTGTCTAGCTAAATCTTCTATTTGCCATTCTTAACATTCACTTCATTATCTTTAAGAGTCTGCGGGGTTATACCATTATGCTGCTCATTTTCCATTTGTGCCATAGACTGTATCGCTATCTCATCATATTATCTATATATATGGTCGCCTCATTCATTAGGCTTATATACCTCAATAAGGTATTTCATTTAACCTTGTAAGCCTCTATAGAAACTCGTAAAAATTAAATCGAGTTCAAATCATTATCATCTTACGATCATTAATTTTCAACTTTTCATCTAGTAATGCCTTGTACAAAGATCGATTCTTATAAATTCCTTATGCATCTCCGATTAAATCAAATAAGACATCACTTTCATAGAAATGATCATTTGTTCTTCATAAGAACTTTATTGCATAATAGGTATTTAATACTCCATTTAATTCATCCATAATCACATCATCTGTATTTCCATCCTTTACATCAATATATGTGAATTTCATTATCCACAATATTTTCCAAAATTATTTTCCTAAGCTTTTTGGATTCTTTTATGTTCTCCAATATAAGCTTAAGAATAAATTTCATATTAACAATCAAGTCAACGTTAGTGCGATTTCTCCAATCTATATAACTCTGAAAATTCGTCAGGAATCTCATCTGATACTTTTCTTTAATCATTCATCTCTTATCATTTTGAACATTCATCTTTGTGTCCCATCATTTCGTTGCATATCCTTAAGGCAAAGATATTTAATATTTAAATCATTTTAACATCTACTCCGTCTTGATTCACTTATTTACTCATACTTCACAGCATATCAATCCTCTTAATTAGTATGCTGTATCCAGTATAATTATTTGATTAACACCTTTCACAGCTAACCGATTTATTATTTAAATTTATTTTTACAAGCATCTTCATTTATAATTAAGGTTAGTTGTTATCATCCTCATCTCTTATCTTCACTTACTGTCCTTATGCATATTCTCCAATTCCATATAGTCCATATAGTATATCATTTCTATAGAACATATTTCAAAATATTCTGGTTCTATGATTATCCATTGGATAGTTCAGAAACTATATGAATGTATAGAACCAAAATTAATCGTACTGATATAGATTTCATCATCTATACTGATTTCTTTCTCAGTCATCTCCAATCATCATATTACTTTTCATCATATCCAACGATCCCATAATCAACATCTCATCAATAAACTTTTAACTCCGACCCTTAAGGATCAATAACTGAGTCACTCATCCTGCGTCTTTCCTATAACTATTTAGGTCACATCAATCATCTAAGTGTAAGTGCAATTATAATTAGGATCGTTATACACATATTACGTCCTTTATACCCTCAATAACTCCATTTCTATCGAAGGAAATCAAAATCAACTTGGTTTTATCACTGTTCAAATCCTAATCCCACATATGGGCATTTTCGTCATTTTTGGCCAAAAATTTTCTCTCTCCTCAAAATACCTTCAATCGGTGATCTTAAGGTCTATTTAGTAATGATACTTCATTCCCCTCCTTTATATCATCACTTTAAGGTCTCAGTTCGATCCGAACAGAAAACTACTAGTGGGGCCCTTACCGAGTTCATTTTTGTTCCTTACCGAACCGACCTTCTTTTAAATTATAAGATCACCATTTCAGGTAACATTCCTAAGCCGTTTCCCTTTTTTGACATCCTTAGTTCATAATTCTCACCCTCTTCTAAACACTTAATTCAATTTACAATCATTTATTTTCTTTATGTATTCAGACTATACAGTACTACTGGGGATGTTAACCTTTTCAACACATTTTCTTTCCAAAGTATCGACAGACACCAGGTCAACCGTGCTTTGATATCATTAAATCTGTCACAGCCCATGACCCTATTTTTCACCTTATTCTGTACATCTTATATGGTTGGGCTGTCTGCGATACTTTACTTTTTCTTTTACATATAAACAATTTCATATTAAATGATAATATGAGTTGCATCCCCTATCTTAATCCATAAGAAAGTAGTATTGTTAATATGTCTAAATACAGAAAATAAATGATCATACCTTATTAAATAAATCGACTTGTCGCATCATCCCTAATGCGCAGTCGAAAATCCTTTTATTGCTAGACTCTCAGTTTTCGAAAACCTGAAATGTTAAAATTAAGAGGTGAGCAAAACCACGGCTCAGTAAGGGAATTATATGCATACTTGATATTTAGCTTTCTATATGCTGAAAATCTTTTTCATTTTTCCTATGGGCTCTAGGCACACATGTAGGAATGATACTACAGTCGGCTAGGGATCCGGATAGAGTAAGGTAGGTATTTTGAAATACCTATCTTGTCCCGGAACCTAGAAGCAACTGTAGAGAGTAATTAATTTCTTTTCGTTTGAAATTTAAATCCTTTTCCTTTTTATTCCTTATCATTTTCATATTCATTTCAAAACAATGCTTTTATGAAATAAAGTATTTAAATAAAATAACTAATATTCATATTTTCTTTGAAAAGAATATTAGCTAAATCATCATCATTTTCCTTTAAAACTCATTTCATGTTTTACTGTACAGTCATAATTAGTACAGTACTTTAAAATAGCAAAATAAGCTATTAAACCTTTTTTCGTATAACATATAAATCATTTAAATCTAATATTCAATTTAAAATTAAAATAAGAATATTAGATTTACTTTTCTCCTTTTTCCTTTCGAAAACATATTACATATTCATATTACATATCATATAAAAATCATCTCGTACTACTAAAATCAGTACTGAAATAAGCATTTTATAAAATGCTATAAATCATTTCATTTCACGTATCATATATCATGTAAAACCTTTACATTTCACATATCACATATTATGTAAAACATTTTCATTTAAAACATATCATATATGGAGACTGAGGCACGCCCAGCCCGTCCACTGGGTCGTTACTCATATCATGCTATAGACCTCGAAAGGTATAAAATAATCATGTTAGATCTATGGACATAGTCTATAATTGTCCTCGGCGGATCACTGATCAGGTGTCAGCCAGGACTACATATCACATATCACATGTCACATATCACATATCAGCATGATAGGATCACATCTAGTCTCAAAACCGTATTTTTTATCATCAATAAACTTTTATGGAATTTATAAAAATATAAAATTTCATAATTTAAAACCATAAAGGTTATAAAACCGTTTAGTAAATATTTAAGAAATATATATAAAAATATTCACTTTATTTCTTTTCATTTTTCATCTCGTATTACGTGTAATTTATATATTAAAAGAATTTTCGATGATTTCATTATCACCATTCTCAAAAACATGAATATTTTAAAATCACTTTCATTTTATTCATGTTTTTATGAAAATATTCATTTTCTCTATTTTCGTGGTTGAAAATCATTTCTCGTGACATAAAATCATTTATTATGATTTTCGGTAACTTTCTAATATTTTTCGGCAGTATATCGGCTGCTGATTGGCTAGCCTCCTGCACGAAATTTTCAGCTAGTACTTCCTTAGAAATTTCCATCAAATCATTCATCACAATAATTTCATAAAATATTTTCATAAAAAATTTCGAAATTAAAGCATGCAAACTGAATATCCTTACAGTGCTGCACATGCATCCCTTACCTTTTTCAGGTCGACGACTTCCTCGTTATCGGTCACGCCTGTACTCCATCTCTTCCGATTCCATCCTCTCGTTCGCCGAGAATAATTTCTGAAATTAATTTCTACATTTAGAAATTTTGCGCAATTATTTAATAATTATTAATAATAAAATTATTATTAATTAATTCTTTTCTACCTCTTTTTTTTTCTTTTTCTTTTTCTTTTTCCTTTTCTTTTCTTCCTTTTTCGTTTTGG
This sequence comes from Heritiera fomes, assembly GCA_032173925.1. Classification (NCBI taxonomy): domain Eukaryota; kingdom Viridiplantae; phylum Streptophyta; class Magnoliopsida; order Malvales; family Malvaceae; genus Heritiera; species Heritiera fomes. The sequence goes on from JAPDPM010000010.1 coordinate 19,928,335, forward strand.
TTCGACAGCCTCCAATTTCTTCTCCCAACAACCATGGTCGACTGCCCCTACGTTACTCTTCCATCTTCAATTCAATTCCAATTTTTTTGTGTTACTTTTACTCATCTAAGATTATTATCAAACATGTTTAACCAATTGAAATATCACCCATTCATCCGGCCTCTATTTTTGACCGAAAGCCACCCAATTCACGCCACTTCCAGCTTGTATAATCAGCATCATCGATCAGCCTTTGTTTTATAAAAATCATCACTCAATTCAATTTAAATCTAATTCCTTTCATAGTTTACTATAATTTCCAAGTTAACAAATAATAAAATCACAAGAGTTTCTTCATTTCTTCTTCTCATGCCGAATCCATCATGCATCTCTACAATTCATTTTGCTTAAATCTAAGGTCACAAACATCATCCATTCACTTAATACATGCATACACAGTAAATAAGATTGCATGAAATTCATTATTTTCCTCCTTACCTGTTCAAACCGAACATTCCCACATCCCAAACCCACGTTGGTTCCTCACGTCAGCCTCTCTTTTCCCGACTTTGAAGAGCTTCTAAAGTGAGAAACAGATTTTATATAATGGACTTAGCATTTTGGTGATAAAATACAGTGAACATATGGGCAAATGAAGAGGAATCGTGGGAAATTTTCTGAAGAGCAGGAGCAAAACGGGCAACAATAGCAGGGGAGGGAAAGTCGGTTTAAGGCTGGTAAAATGCAGATTTTGGTCTTCTTTATTTAACATTCTAACCAATGAAGGTGTGTCACATGGTCCACTAACCCCTTTCTTCTTTTTTTTTGTTAATTTATTTTGCTATGCAGTAAGCTTCCACGTGAGCTTGCTGCCTTTTTTTTTATATTATATATTTATAAATCCCATGTTTTAAATATAATATTAAATTAATTTAATAAATAATTATATTATTACTAATATATATATTTATATTTATATATATTTTTGCATTTACAACATATATATAGATGTATATATATATATATATATATATATATATATGCATTTTATAATTTTAAAGTACATATATATTTTATATGTATATGTATACATACTTATATATGTACATATATGTATTTATATATTAGTATACATATATATTTAGTTAATGATTTGTAATAGTATATATATTAATATTTAATATATATATACCATATTTCATATATATATATATATGTACTTATTTAAAAATACACAATATATTTATATAATAAAATTATATAAGTATATATATGTATACATATTTTTATTTCTTTAATATTTGGATTTCTTATATCCAAATTAAACTCCTATATACGATCTTTCAGATTCGTCATTTCCTCATCCATCGAAATTCCAATATTCCAATCCTATAAATAAATTCATCTATTTTTGAAGTTCCTCAATAGTGTTCCATCTTATAAATAATTTATTTATTTATTTTAATTTATCTATTTCCTCTTATCTATTTTCTTTAATATTAATTTCCAATAGTAATAATTTCCAATAATTGAAAAATTTGCAGTTATCACATGCAGTAACCCTGATCCCTCATTCATGCATAACATTGATATAGTTATGACTTGTTAATCATTATGCATTTACATATAGTCCATCACTCCTCAAAAGTATTTATACATCAGCTTATACCACAAACACCGCAAGACTATCATGCCCTTACAAGTCATTAAGAGTTCACAATGCGTTTGTGTATATATTTATTTAGATGTATTTCAATAACATCCACATGTTACTAGATTATAGATCTCTCATCTCGCTTACAAAATTGTGTAAATATATATTTTCATACCAAATATCATCCACACAATTTAAATCTCAATTCACTTTCCAATTCTCCAACATATGTCTCACAATCCATAAATCACTATGAATATCCATATATGTTCATGTGTATATAAATATAATACTGATAATATCTCAGAACACTAATATCACATATCTTTTATCAAGATTGCATAGTCAAATCAATACACGGTATCCATATTTCAATATCATCCACAATATCACACATTATCATAAAACGATTTTCTTCAATCTCAATCACCATGTCATATATAATTAGTAATTTACTTAATAAAATTATATTTCATATTCCATATCACTAATTATACAACCTTTTATCTATTTCATTTTCACAAGACACCATAAGTCATATTTCATAATCGTCCTATTAGACCAAAATTGAAATTATGACTCCAAGAATAATATCCATTTTCATCGTGAGACAATTATCTCAATTCACATATACATAATCCCAACGTTATGCTAATACCATTGTCTCATAATTGTCTTATTTGTCTCTATAGCATATATTCAAATTCAATCATGTACTTTAAAATCTTTTTCAATAAATTATCTTAATAGTTCTTTCTAAAACTCCATTTACGAGGGAATCCGTAACTTTTACATAGGATAATTTTATCCAAAATTTGGCAGCATAACGTTTAAGAAATCGAAACCTCCTGCAAGTGAAATTCAAGATTTTCAACCAATCCAAACCATTCCAAAAACTCATCATTTCCAAGGTAATTCATTTTAATATAACAATTGCTCAAGTGCTTTTAATTTAACACCATCCAATACTTTCTCCCACAATCCATTTGTCGAAGGAAATCAAAATAAAATCAGTAAAACCATACTTCAACTTTTACAATCAATTCATTTCTCAAACAATCGATTCAGTACGTTTCTAGACTCTACTTTCGATTAAAACCAATCAATTCTATATTAAACTAAGTTGTTAAATATTTAAAAAACCTTAGTTAAAATCGAACCCTCGTAGTTTACTCAGGATATCAACTTACAACTCTCTTTTGTACTAGTCCCTTTCTTATTTCAATGCTTAATCACATATTAATACTATTCTCAGAATGCTAGTCTATCATAATTTAACTTTATGTTCCAACATGATTCCAAAATTTATAATTTATCCTAGCATCATTTCACAATGTCCATAAACCCTTATCCTTACCTTAACATTTTTCTTTTGTTCTATCAACATCCTCGTAGTACTTAACACATATTCCAATAACTCTATTTTCATGTTCTAACGCCAATAATCAGCATTCTATAAATACTTTAACAATATCTCAATATCAAACAATCATATAATCACAATTTTCCATATACACAATATAATACTAACGCAATCTTATAAGAGTATCTTACCAAGCGTCAAAGCTCATGGCTTTGACAAACACCAAACTTCATCAAATTCCAAATCGCACCTTCTACGCTTACTCTACAATTCAAATCCAACCCATATTCACACTTAGGAAATTTATCAAAAATTATTCAACAATATAATAATAATAATAATAATAATAATAATAATTTCCTTACCCCTTTTCTTCTTCTTCTTTTCTTTTTCTTTTTTCTTTTTCCCATTTTTTTCTGCTTTGAACCGGTTCAGATCGGTTCAGCCTCCATCAGCCGATTCAGCCACCATTGGCAGGTTCACCGTCGGTTCAGCCTCTCCACAACTTGCTGAGGTTATGCTAAAGTCGTTTTCAATCTCCTTTCCTCCCAATCGGTGGCAGCGACGGTGGCTAATCTGGAAGCGGCAACTCGGTCTCTTTTCCTCCTCTTTTCCCTCTCTTTCCTTTTTCTTCCTTCACCGCCGGCCATCTTTTCTCTTGGTCTCCCTTTGCTAGCGACACAGGTGGCGGTGCCCGAATCTGCCAGCAGTGCCTCTTTCCTTTTCTTTTTCTTTCTTTTTCATCTTTTCTTTCTTTCCTGTTTTCGATTTCCTTCTTCTTTTCCTCTTCTTGCCGTTGTCGGTCGCTTATTCTCTTTTCTCTTCTCGCCAACAACATCCCTCTCTTCTCTCCTCTCCCGCCGACGAGGTCAGCTTCATCTGTGTTTCTCCTCTGTTTGTAACAGAGGAGAAACGGGGGTCGAGTATATCCTTATTCCCGTTTTCTGTTTTCTTTCTTTTTTATTTTATATATATAAATATTATCTTATATATATATTATAAATATACTATATTAATATATATAGATATATATTTTGTATATAAATTTATATACATATCTATTCACTTTAATATAAAATAATATTTATATTTCGTATGTATATTTATATAATATTTATAATATACTTATATAAATATATAAATATACACATTTTTATTTTTTTAATTTTGGATTTCTTAATATCCAAATTAAATTCCTTCGTATGACTTTTCAGATCCGTCACTTCATCAATTACTGAAATTCCAACAATATATGGATCTCGTAAATAAATTTATTTATTTACTTTCACTTATCTGTTTATATTAAAATTAAATTTCCAGTTATTTAATACCAAAAATAGGAAATTTGTAGTTATCACACCAAAAGACCGATCTAGTAGGTAGGAGAACCCCTCAAGCTTAAAAACCCCTCCACACTTGCTTGTGGAGTCGATGTGGGATCGTAATAGGAACTGATCGGCTGAATAAGGTAAATTGATTTTGGGGTGTGTTGCTTGATTCTAGTTAGGGCCTTTAGTTGTTTATTGCATGGATGATGTGTTTAGGGCTTTGAATTGAATTCAATGAAAATGTAGAAGAAGCAAGTTGGTTCGGCCATGGCTGGAAATTGGTGATATCATGGTATTTTAATTCATGAAGAAAAGAAGATGATAATATTTAATAGGTTAAGTATGTCCATGATGCTAAAATTAAATAAATTTTATGTGAAGAGGTTAAGAGCAGTTTGGCTATAAACAAGCACGCTAACAGAGCATGATGAATTGGATGTATTATGGGGATGGCGTGATGATGGGCAACCAGCCATAAGGTGTGGGTTGAATATTGGTGATGATACTTGATGAGTTAATGGTATTTGATGAAATTCTTGAATGAGTAGGAGATGATTAGGAAGTTAAAGTTGAGATAAAGAGTGAAAATAAAACATGAAAATATAGTAAAGTGAACTGTCGGCCATGGCTGTTGGAAAAACAAAATTTTGTAATTTTGAATACAAAAGGGATATATGATAAAAATATTAAGAAAGTAGAAAATAATTTCTAAATCAATTGAGAAGTAGATGGATGAAAGATAATTAGAATTAAACTATGGAAACAATTGGTCATGCAAGAAGTATAGATATTGATGATGTAAATTTTAACATATAGGAATTATAGAAATAATATCAATAAGGAATCATGGTTAATTGTAAAGTTGGAATTGGAAAATAACAAGAAAATTTTAATAATGAATATTGGACTAAGACATAATGTTTGAAATTCTCATGTAATCTTATAGTTTGATAGTTAACAAATTTATTGATGGAATTAAATTGGGAAGAGGAATAAATGAAAAATAATAGGAATGAGATTATAGGAGACTTTTGGCTATGGCTAAAATAAGATGAGGAATAATGTAACTTTAATGTGAAAAGTATGTAATATAGATATAGAGAGTGAGTAGGAAATATTCATAAAACTAGAATTGAAAAGAAATGAGTTTGGTAATTAATGGTCTAGCTAAGGATAATTGGCAAAGATATGCATACAAGTTTTATAAATTAAGTGTTTAATAGGAAATATTTGGCTAAGAATTAAAGAGGAGTGGTGTTGATATAAGTTAATAAAAGATAATTATAGAGAAAGTATAAGGATCAATTAAGATTAATTATAAAACAAAATTTTGGAATATAGTTTGGGAAAGAATATAATTTAATGGTAATTATGTTTTAAACAATTAATAAGAAATAACGTAAATTAACTATTAAAATTTACAAAATATATAATAAAAATATATATGGCATTGATGAAATTGGATTTAGAGAAAAGACTAAAATTTGATTATAATTATATTGTGATAATTAATAGAATAGAATAGTTATTAGAATTGAAATATGAATTTTTTATTAGAAATTAGAATTAGGAAAGATTTAAATGTAATTTATAGAATATTTATCATAAGGATACATGAGAATTTAGACTACAAATTTAAATTATTGATAACATGAAAATTAAAGAAAGAATGCAATTTAATTGTAACTATATTTTGGTATTTAGTAGGAAATTAAATAAATTAATTATTGAGAATGATAAATGGAAAATAGAAAATCATAGAATATTTATTAGAATTATAATATAGGATTTTTAATATAATTTAGATTTATTGTGCAGTATAAGGTGTGAGAAATACAGAGGCACAAATAGAGCTATCAAATTTTTCATATTGCATGGAAGTAGAGGTAAGGAACATATATGAGAGTTGCATAGGATATGTCTTATTTGCAATTGGAAATTTTCAAAAAACTGAATTTTAAACATTTTGCACTCACTATTCCCGAATGCAAGAAATAGAAATTTTTCTTAAATTCTTACTAGTCTAAGTATTGATTTAGAGGAAATGATTTACATGAATTGAATTTCATAAAATAAACTACATAAATTGATTTATATGAAGTGATTTATGTGAATTGATTTGTATGAGATAAATTACATGAAATGTTTAAATTGCGCAAAATAAAATTTTATTATTATTTTACATGAAAAGGGTTATCGTTTATGTTTTAATATGCTATTTGGACATTAAAGATTTGCATTGATGGTTTAAATGAATTTTAGAACTTTGAACATTTAAGTCCCTAAATATGGTTTTAAGTAAATTAGATCACAAATTCAATATTATCAAATTTTGCATATGTGAGAGTACTTGTATATTCGTATAACTTAATTCCAGACTAATGGAACATTTTTAGAACTGAATATTGATTTGTGAATATTTTATGAATTTTTATTTCTAAATTGTTTATAATTCCAAAATATGTATTCATGGACTGACTGAAGATTTAGACTTTCAAGTTTATCTCTGTAAATAACTTTGAAATGTTTTATATGGTTTTGAGACTGTGGCCCCGTAGCTACCTTCAGGTACATGCATTTACGTTCTGTTTTGATTGTTGTTGACTCTAGCCCAGTCTTCTATCTCCCATAGGGGACACCTGGCTAGTGCTCCCATTATGGCCCCCTGACTATGGCCATATGTCTACTATAGTGCATGTGTCGATTGGGTGTAGCCTAGTCTCCACTAAATTTATACTGGGGTGGTAAATCCTTGGTGAACTTAGATCCAAGCACTCCCAATTTTTGATATATATTTCTGATTCTGATATATCTGTATTTTATGTTTTATGATATGAGAAATATGTTTTGTGAAGTTATTTCATGTGAATTACTGATAACTCTATGAAAATAGAGTTATTTTAATACTTTATTAATTAATAATTATTTAATTCTCCTGTTATTTTATTAATTATTCCCCTAATTTTATTAAATTCATCATGTTTTGCAAAAAATAGATTTTAGAAGAATTTCAGTCTTTTTGGTAGAAAATAGATTGAAAATGGGCAAGAAAGGACACTGAACCACTACAAGACAAGGGAGCATAACTCTTCATTTTCTCTCTCATCTTTTGACATCTAGCATGCCACGTGTCATCATCCTACTCACTCTTAGTGGATAAGAACAAAAGACACATGCCAACACATGGAAGACACATGCCCTTGCCACCTTGCATGCTTATGTGGATTAAAAGACAAAAAGGAAGGTGCTAGAAGGGATGAGATGTCCATGGCTGATGTGAGCACTTAAATGACATGGAAATATCTACTTTGAAGAGCCAATGACATGAAGACAAGTGGCAATTAATGCCAACTCATCTAGGATAGGAAATTACCATTGTATCCCTATGTTAAGTGACTATATAAGCAACTTTATGAGACCTAACCTAAAGAGTCTGCCTAGGTTTTAATTTTATTTGCTTTCCAGCATTTCTTTTATGTTTTAAGAAATTTAGAAGCAGCCAACATGTTTCACGTTTTTCAAGTTCTTTCCTTTTTTATGAAAGTACTTACTTTGTTCACATTTCCATTAAGTTTAGTAAAGTTTCTTTCAAGTTCTCTTTTAATCTTAGTGTTCATTTATATTTCTTGCAATGATATCTTCTTCTACTCTTTCATTTTATTTTATTTTGGTTATTGATAAGGTTCTATGAGAATGAGAATTTAAAAGGTTGAAACAATACCTCCATAGTTCTTGTTCTTGAACTTTGTCTACACTTTTCTTTAGTGATATTTTATTTACTGTTTTCCAGCATTTTTTTTGTAGTTTATAAATTTTTCTTTATTTTTTCATATGTCTATTTTAATGTTATATTTTTGGTTTTAAGTGTTTCTTTTAAAAGAAAATACAAAAAAATCTGACAATGGAGTAGTGCAGTGAGGTTGGCGTCAAATGCCTCTCTTGGTTCATTTTCGGTTTTCACCTTTGTCAGCTCCTTTTGTTTCGATTTTGAGTGAGTTTTGGCTACTGTTTTGGAGCATGTTCATGGTCTTTTAAGTGTCCAGTAGTTTAGCAATCATTTCATTAGTTTAGGGATCATGTTTAAGTATTTGTTGAATGTCGTAGGTTAGCATATTTAATGTCCTGCAATTGGTTTTTCTGCTCAATGTTTGGCGTAACCAGTAGGATATTTTAGGGTCTGTTTTTAAGTTGTTTTCAGTGCATTTCCAGTAGCTTTTTGTCATATTAGGGTCATATTATTTTTAGAAATTTTTAGAATTTAATTGGCATAGTATACTTAGTCATTGCTTCCCATGTATTCATGTTATTTGAAATTTCCTGATCAGTTTTGTGAAATCTGTTTGGTCAGTTTCGTGAAATCTGTTTGGTCAGTTTCCATGGCTGTTTCAGACTAGATTAGGCTACATTTTATTAAAGTTAAGCTAGGTATAATTTTGGGGGATTGTTTAGATAGCATTAGATAGCATTTTTCCTAAATTTCTTTAGCATTGTACTGCATTATTTTAGGTCAGCATTAGACGTGAATTATAGGGTCTTTTAGGTTCTGTTTTTGTCTCATTTTAAATGTCATTTAAGTGTCTTAAGTTCATATTAGGTCTATATATTAATTAGGTAAATTTAGGAGTTACATTTGATTAGCCTTATTAGCATTTACATAGCCATTTCAATCATTCAAATTACATTTTCCTGATAAGTTTTTATTTATTTATTTATTTATTTACTGTCTTAGCATTTGGCTGCTGTTTGGTCATTAATTTAGGTTCATTTCAGTAGTTTTAATGCATGTAATTGTTAAGAATTCATATTAGCATTTTTAGGAAGCATTAGTGTAATTTTCTAGCATTTTGCATAGCATTTTTAATTTTCATATAGCATTAGGCGTCCTTAGTCTGGGTCACTGTCCAGAATTTTATATTTGCTGTTTTTGGTGTCATTTAAGTCATGTTAACTTAATTTTAAGTCATTTTAGGTTAATTTACTTAGTGATTTAAGTGTAGGTTAAGTTAGATTAATTTGCATGAGCATTTGGATACATTTTTAGATTAGTTTTGCATTAAATTTCAAATCTGTCCATCACAATTATTACTAATTTGCATTTTTGTTTCTTTTCTTTTCTTTTGCAGTTATTTTGTTTTTATCATTTCCACTGTAAGTATTTTTTTATTTCATTTTATTTTAATTTTGTTATTTTCATTTATTTTATTTTATTAATTCCATTTATTTCATTTTATTTTGTTAGCCATTGTAGAAAACACACTTTAGAAACATTCATAATTTGCTAAGATATACTTAAGGTAATGGTATTTAGTATTTAGCTAAGTTTCGCACTACCAGTCTTTGTGGGACGATATTTCTGGACTCACCTTCGTATTACTTGAAGACCACGTGCACTTGCGTGTAGATACCTTTTAGGGTCAACAAGTTTTTGGCGCCGTTGCCGGAGACTGGGCATAGATTTAGTTAATATTGGAGAATTTATGCTTAGGTATAATCTTAGCATTGTACATACTTATTTTGTAAATACTTAGAGCCTTAAAAGCCTTAGGTTAGATTAGTAAAAGCCTTAGTTAGATTTTCTCTTTTCTTCTCTTTTATTTTCTTTCTAGAGACACACCATTAGGACTCTGTTGATATTTGCATGCGTAGATCCAAGAGCTGTGAATTTTTTCCCTTAGATCTTGAAATTGAGAAAACACTTAGTAAGATTAGAAGGGAATCTAGAAAACAAATTGCTCCACTGCAATATCTGATGGCAGATAATAGAGAGCTTAGGACAATAGGGGATTACGCTGTCCCAACCATAGGAGGTATTACATTGGTATTAGGAGGCCTGCTATTCCTGTGAATAACTTTGAGATCAAGCCAGCCATCATTCAGATGATCCAGATGTCGATGCAATTTAGTGGGTTGCCACATGATGATCCACATGCACACTTGGGCAATTTCCTTGAGATTTGTGACACTTTCAAGCACAATAGAGCCTCTGAAGATGCGATTAGGCTTAGGTTATTTCCCTTCTCTCTTAGGGATAGAGCGAAGAGTTGGTTGACTTCCTTACCCCCAGGATCTATCACTACATGGGAGGAGCTAGCCCAACAGTTCCTAGCCAAATTCTTTCCTCCTTCTAAGATGGCCAAACTTAGGAATGATATCTCCTCCCTTACCCAATTCGACACTGAGTCCTTGTATGAGGCTTGGGAGCATTATAAGGACCTACTTAGGAAGTGTCCACACCATGACCAACCCTTATGGCTTCAAGTGCAGACCTTCTACAATGGTCTAACTAGCCAAAATAGAACGATCATCGATGCTGCTGCAAGAGGAGCACTTATGTGCAAGACGGAGGAGGAAGCTTATAATCTGTTGGACAAGATGGCCACTAATAATTATCAGTGGTCAACTGAGAGATATATACCTAGGAAGACAGCTGGTATCTACGAGCTTGATGCTCTTTCTACCTTGACTTCACAAATTACCACATTGACAAAAAAGGTAGAGTCCCTAAGTACCCAGTCTTCTCCTAGCCCTAATCCTATCCTTTCAATACATAGTGCTTTCAATCTGTGTAATCTATGTGGTGGCATGCATTCAATAGATAAGGGCCCATTAAATTTAGAGTCTATTCAGTATGTTGCCCCACCCCAGAGGTAGCAGAACAACCCTTTTTCTAGCACCTACAATCTAAGGTGGAGGAATCACCCTAATTTCTCTTAAAGCCAAAATCAAGGGTAGTCATCCACTTCCAGACCTTCAGGAACACCGGGTTTTCAGCCTCCACCCATTCATGTGCCACCACACCAGCATTAGTTACCAACTCATACTTCTCATCCACCTTATCAATCTCACCATCAACCACCACCGCCACCACTACCTGTTCAGCCTCAGCACATTCCTGCACCTGCTGCTGAGAAGAAACCCTCATTCGAGGAGATGTTTACGACTATCCCAGTGTTGTCAATAGCGGCCATAGTGGCCGCTATAGCGGAATAGCGTAGCGGGTTTTTAACTACTGCTATAACAACATGTATAGCGTAGCGTTTGTGTAATAGCGGCCAATAGCGGCCAATAGCGGCCGCAATAGCGGATTGCGGATAGCGGTCAATAGCGGCGCTATTGAGTAGATCTGATGAAATGTCCATTTTTTTTTGCTTGATTTAATTTCAGCCATTGATTTTATTGCATTTAAGGGTATTTAAGTCTTTTAAACCTTTTTTTAGGTTAAATTTTTTTTATTACAGCACATTTTTTACTGTGCAGTTTTTTTTAAATGAGTTTTTTTTATTAAATATTAAACTAAAAGTAAAAATATTAATTTAAATCAAAAACCCTAAACTAAATAAAAGCCATCGGTAAAATTAAAAGCCAAAGACTGTGAAGCATCTGGGGGCTGGAACTATCGAAGCATCTGGGGCTGGAACTCTCGACAGCAGCAACAACAGTAGCCATCGACTGCAGTCAGCTCTTTACCCATCATCAAGAACCAGGTAATTTTCTTCCTCTCTTCCCTTTCCCCCTTTTCTCTCTCTCTCTCTATCTTCTCTATTCTAAGATTTACATTTTTTTTTCTTGATTTTAATCAACAAACATCAAAATCTGGAACAATGGGTGAAAACCCATTAATTTTTTTTTCTCTTTTTTTTTTCTATACAATCTTAATGGGTGAAAACCCATTAATTCTTTTTTCTTTTTTTTCTGTACAATCTTAAAATTTTTAAGAAAATATGCTGTTTTTTTTTCCTCAATTCAAGTGAACCATATCAACTGCTATTCTCAAACTCTCAATCCATTGTGTCAACAGCCAAGTGAACTTCCTCCCTTTTCAGCTTTTCTCTCTACCATCCTTCAATTTGTTTTTGACATATTATTCTGTCCATCACTGCACTGATCACTCCATCTTCTCTATTTTAAGATTTACATTGTTTTTTTGATTTTAACCAACAAATACCAAAATGTAGAACAGTAGGTGAAGCCCATCGATTTTTTTTTTTGTATAATCTTTAAAAATTTTAATTCATAAACTTTTTTTTATTCAAGTATTTACTTTCTTCAATATGGTAAAGTATGGAACTTGTTTCTTTTTTTTAATTGAAGAGTTGTTTCCATGTGATGCTTATTATCTAAATGGAAATGGAAATCTACAATTTCTTGAGAGAAAACCAGGTTTATGCTTGGAAAAAAAATCTGATCAATGATGTTTAATCTATTTCTCTTATTAGAAGAGCAAGTTAATTTATTTTCAGTTGTGTTCTCTGTTCAACTAGATAGCTATTGCTTTGAAGTTTGAAGTGCTAGAATAAATTTTGAATCTTGTAAATTTTTTGCTTATAGGGTAGATACAGAATCATGACAAGTGAATCTCATGATTTTTCTGATTCAAGATCAAGGACAGATTCTGATGATCCCGGATGGAAGTATAATACTTTACCAGATTTAAATAGCAAAATAACTGTAAAATGTAACTTCTGTGGCAAAGTTACAAAAGGTGGAATCACTAGAGCAAAAAGACATCAAGTTGGGATCAAAGGTGATGTGGCACCATGTATTAATACCCCACATGATGTTAGGGAAGAATTGTGGGCTCATATGAAACAAAAGAAATCTGATAGACAAGTGTCTAGTGGTTCAGTTGATCTTGAGGATTTAGCTTTCGGTGATGATGAAGAGGAAGATGGGCTAAGAGAGGATAGGCCAAGTGATAATGATAACCGTAGCTCAAATCCATCTGCTACCAGCTCTAGAAACAAGAAGGCTAAGACTGGACAAGTTAAGGGCCCGATTGATCTGTACATGTATCAAACACCTGAAACCATTCGTCAAAAGAGAAAACTTCAGCAGATGAAGCAATCAAATATAAAAGATGCATGTGACAAGGAACTACGAGGTAGAACAATTCAGTACATTGCTCGATTCTTCTATCAAAATGGAATTTCATTCAATGTTGCTCGTTCAGAAAGCTTCAAGCAAATGATTGAAGCGATTGGAAGCTATGGACCTAATCTCAAGCCTCCTAGTTATCATGAATTAAGAGTTCCACTCCTTAACAAAGAGATGGAGCACACAAAAAATTTGTTGCAGCAACATAAAAATCAATGGCCAAGATATGGGGTCACTATTATGTCTGATGGGTGGACTGATAGAAGGCAAAGAAGCATAATCAATTTTTTGGTAAATTCACCTGCTGGTACAATGTTTATTAAATCTGTTGATGCTTCTTCTTTTGTGAAAACCAGTGAGAAGCTATTTCAACTACTTGATAGTGTTGTGGAGGAGATTGGAGAAGAAAATGTTGTTCAGCTTGTTACAGATAATGGAAGCAACTATGTTGCAGCTGGTAAGGATCATATTTACATTTTTACATGTTATTTATTTACTTGCAATGTTCTATTGAGCTGCTACTAAGCTTAACTTTTATAAGTAGCGATTTAATTTATTAATTAATTTGTATCTTTTCTTTCAGGTAAATTATTGGAAGAGAAGAGGAAACACATCTTTTGGACTCCATGTGCAGCGCATTGCATTGATCTCATGTTAGAAGATATTGGAAAGATTCCAAAAGTGAAGAAATCAGTCCAAAGAGCAATCAGTCTTGTTGGATTCATCTACAACCACTCCAGCACCTTAAACTTAATGAGGCAGTTCACTAACAAGGCTGAGTTGGTTAGACATGGAGTGACAAGGTTTGCTACAACCTTCCTCTCGTTGCAAAGTGTGTTCAAGCAAAAGGCCAACCTCAGGAAGATGTTTACATCAGATGAATGGGTGAGTAGTAGGTTAGCTAGAGATGCCAAAGGAGTGAGGGCAGTAAATACTGTAATGGTTGCTGCATTTTGGAATAATGTGTTGTATGCTCTAAAGGTTATGGGCCCTCTTGTGTCTGTTTTACGACTTGTTGACAGTGAAAAAAAGCCAGCTATGCCTTATATTTATGAGGCAATGAACAAAGCTAAGGATGCCATCAAGAGATCACTAAATGAAGATGCAAGCAACTATAGTGAAGTGTTTGATATCATTGACAAAAGATGGGAATGCCAACTCCATCGACCCTTACATGCAGCGGCCCATTACCTAAATCCAGCAGTTTTTTATAGCACTCCAAATATGGATTTAGATTTGAAGCTTACCGGTGGATTAATGGATTGTATTAAGAAGATGGTAGATGGGGTTGACATGCAAATCAAAATATATGAAGAAGTGGCACTATACAATAGAGCTCAAGGTCGCTTTGGAGATGACTTAGCAATTAAATGTAGGGATTCAAAGGCACCTGGTAAGAAAGATCGTTTTAAAATTTGAAATCTTATCTTAATACTAATAATTTAATTTTAAATACTAATCAAAGTTGTTTGCACTTTGTAGCTGAGTGGTGGACTATGTTTGGGCATTCATCTCCAAACTTGCAAAGGTTGGCTATTAAGATTTTGAGTTTGACATGTAGTGCATCCGGATGTGAGCGTAATTGGAGTGTCTTTGAACAAGTATGTTCCTTTTCCTACTATTTACTAGTTATGAATGAATTGAAATAAAAATAAATTTTTTAGAGAAACAATTTACTATTTCTTAGAGAATAAAAGATAGTAACACTTTTTTTTAATTTTATTTTGCTATTTCAGATTCATTCTAAGAAGAGAAACAGACTTGAGCATCAGAAATTGCATGACTTGGTTTTCATAAAGTACAATCAAGCACTTAAAGCTCGATATGATATGAGAAATGAGATTGATCCTATCATTCTAACTGAAATTGATTCTAGTAATGAGTGGCTACTTGGAGAGATGGGTGGAGATGATGCTGAAAATGATTTGGTTTATGAAAATGATAATTTGACATGGGGAGACGTAGAGAGGGCATTAGGAGCAAGTGAAATTAGAACTTACACTAGAGGTCAAACAAGAAAAAATGTAAATCCAACAAATTCTAGAACT
This sequence comes from Heritiera fomes, assembly GCA_032173925.1. Lineage (NCBI taxonomy): Eukaryota > Viridiplantae > Streptophyta > Magnoliopsida > Malvales > Malvaceae > Heritiera > Heritiera fomes. Next base: position 19,943,581 of record JAPDPM010000010.1, read on the forward strand.
CCAGCCTTAACCTCTAAAACTCCAGTCACAAAATCTAAAATATCAGCCACAACCTCTAGAGTCTGTGGGGACTATGAAGCTACTACTAGAGTTATTGAAGCGGTGGCTAACCCTGCTTTGGATCTTGAAAGATCAGATGAAGAAGAAGAGGATTTTGACTTTGAGCTAGCTTCTGGTGGTAGAGCTCAAAAAGACCAAGTTGATGATGATGATTTTGGGACAGAGCAAGAGGAATTAGAGGCTGAAGAAGATGAGGAAGATCAGTAGATTGTGATTCTTATTTCTTAGGAATTGCATTTGTGTTTATGCTTGTGTTTTGTTATCTTATGTGACTTCATTTAGAGTTTTATAATCTTATGTGACTTAGTAACTTATTATTTGCAATGGTTTTATTGGCTTGAGAACATTATTTGAGTGCTTTGTGTAATGTTTTTTAGTTATTATGGTCATTATTTTGTTTTCTATTAAATTAGATATATTTTTTATAAAAAAAATTTATAGCCGCTATTGTGTCAATAGCGGCCGCTACGCTATCCGCTATGCATTCATAGCGGATTTTGGCCTTCCCGCTATCATCCGCTATTCGCTATTGATAACACTGGACTATCCTGCAAAATCAAGCTGCTTCTATCAAGGACTTGGTAGTCCAGGTTGGACAGATAGCTAATGTTCTCAGCCAACGTCCACAAGGAACCCTTACTAGTAACACTGAAGCTAATCCTGTAAGAAGGGAGGGTAAAGAACATGTTAAGGTAGTAACCTTGAGGAGTGGTAGAGAGTTGGGTAATTCACATGCTAGGTCCATTCCTGTTGAGCCCATAATGGCAGAGCCCTTAGGTTCTAGTGAGGCAGTTAGGAAAGAGCAGGTAAAGGATGATACAGTTGCAGGGAAGCTTCAGGCTGACACTTCATCTTCATCATCTAGTTCTTCACCCTCCAGTTTTACACCTTTTAGCACTCCTCTTCCTCCTCCTGTTATGCCATCGATACCTTTTCCTCAGCGCTTTCAAAATCAAAAGTTAGATAAGCAATTCTCCAAATTCCTTGAGGTGTTTAAGAAGCTTCACATTAACATCCCATTTGCCGATGCTTTGGGGCTAATGCCTAGCTATGTGAAGTTCATGAAGGATATCCTTTCAAAGAAGCAGAGATTGGAGGATTATGAGACTGTGGCATTGACAGAGGGATGTAGTGCCATTATTTAGAGGAAATTACCCCCTAAGCTCAAAGATCTAGGCAGCTTTACCATTCCTTGCACCATAGGTGATAAGTTCTTTAGTAGAGCCTTATGTGATCTAGGAGCTAGTATTAACTTGAAGCCATGGTCTATATATCAGAAGTTAGGAGTAGGTGCTGCAAAGCCTACCACAGTGACCCTATAGTTAACAGACAGGTCTATTAAATATCCGAAAGGGGTCATTGAGGATGTCTTAGTGAAGGTGGATAAGTTTATATTCCCTGCTGATTTTATAGTGCTTGACATGGAGGAAGATAGGGAAGTTCCCATCATTTTAGGCAGACCTTTTCTAGCTACTGGTAGGACCCTTATTGATGTGCAAAAAGGGGAGCTTACTATGAGAGTTCAGGATCAGGAGGTTACATTTAATGTCTTTAAATCTATGAAATATCCTGATAACTCTCAGGATTGTTTCCGTATGGATGTAGTGGACACAGAAATTATTAAGGAGTTTTCTAGGTCACACCCTGTGAACCCTTTAAAGGCTTCTTTAGTTAAGTCTATTCATTTAAAGGAGTATAAGGAGGAGGATGATGATGTAATTGAGGCTTTGCAATTATTAGAGGCTTCCCCACTGATGGAGTTAGCTCAATTTGAGACCACTAACACAGCATCCTCCCTAGCTTTAGATGTCCACCCATCCATTAGTAGCCTTCCAGCTTTATAGATGAAACCTTTACCTCCACACCTTAAATATGCTTATCTAGGTGAGTCCTCTACTTGACCAGTCATTATTTCTGCTGCTCTCACTTCTGATCAAGAGGAGAAGTTGTTAAAGGTATTGAGAGAGCACCAGAAGGCCATAGGCTGGTCCATTGCTGATATAAAGGGTATTAGTCCTTCAATTGAGATGCACAAGATACTTCTAGAGGAGGGGTATAGGTCTTTCATAGAGCACCAGCACAGGCTGAATCCGGTAATGAAAGAAGTGGTCAAGAAAGAGATAATTAAATGGTTAGATGCAGGAATTATATACCCCATCTCAGATAGTGCCTGGGTGAGTCCAATTCAGTGTGTCCTTAAAAAGGGAGGGATGACCATTGTAGAGAATGAGAACAATGAACTCATCCCTACTAGGACTGTTATTGGTTGGCGAGTATGTATGGATTATAGGAAGTTGATCAAAGCCACCAAAAAAGACCACTTCCCTTTGCCTTTTATTGACCAGATGTTGGATAGGCTAGCTGGTCATGAGTTTTATTGCTTGCTGGATGGATATTTAGGATACAATCAGATAGCTATAGCCCTAGAGGACCAAGAAAAGACCACCTTCACCTGTCCCTATGGGACCTTTGCTTTTAGGAGAATGCCATTTGGATTATGTAATGCACCTGCTACTTTTCAGAGATGTATGATGGCTATTTTCTCCGATATGGTGGAGAATTTTCTTTAGGTTTTTATAGATGATTTTTCAATATTTGGGGATAGCTTTGATCTCTGTTTACATAATCTTTCTCTAGTGCTAAAATGTGTGAAGAAACTAACCTAGTGCTTAATTAGGAGAAGTGCCATTTTATGGTAAAAGAAGGAATAGTGCTAGGGCATAAGATCTCTTCTAAAGGGATTGAGGTAGATAAAGCTAAGATTGAGGCCATTGAGAAACTACCTCCCCCTTCTTCTGTTAAGGGCATCCGAAGCTTCTTAGGACATGCAGGCTTCTATAGGAGATTCATTAAGGACTTCTCTCAGATTTCTAAACCTTTATGTAATCTTCTTGAGAAGGATGCAAAGTTTAATTTTGATGAGCATTGTTTAGAGGCATTTAAGACCTTAAAAGAAAAGTTAGTTACTGTCCCAATTATTGTCGCTCCAGAATGGAATCTTTCATTTGAGCTTATGTGTGATGCGAGTGATTATGCTGTGGGTGCAATCCTTGGACAGAAGAAAGGAAAGGTCTTCCATGCCATCTATTATGCAAGTAAGACTCTGACAGATGCTCAGCTAAACTATGCCACCACTGAGAAGGAGTTGCTAGCAGTAGTGTTTGCATTTGATAAGTTTCGCTCCTATCTCTTAGGTACTAAAGTGGTGGTATACACTGATCACTCTGCTATTAAATACCTTATTGCTAAGAAAGATGCTAAGCCTAGGTTCATTAGATGGATCCTCCTTCTTCAGGAGTTTGACCTAGAGATTAGGGATAAAAAAGGCACAAAAAACCAGGTGGCTGCTCATCTTTCAAGGTTAGAGAGTAGAGCAGTTGAGGATAAGATAGAGATTAATGAATCCTTCCCAGATGAGCAGTTATTTGCTTATGGTCATTTGAGTTTACCATGGTATGCTGACTTCGTTAATTTCCTGGTTAGTAATGTGAAATCTGTTTGGTCAGTTTCCATGGCTGTTTCAGACTAGATTAGGCTACATTTTATTAAAGTTAAGTTAGGTATAATTTTGGGGGATTGTTTAGATAGCATTAGATAGCATTTTTCCTAAATTTCTTTAGCATTTTACTGCATTATTTTAGGTCAGCATTAGGCCTGAATTATAGGGTCTTTTAGGTTCTGTTTTTGTCTCATTTTAAATGTCATTTAAGTGTCTTAAGTTCATATTAGGTCTATATATTAATTAGGTAAATTTAGGAGTTACATTTGATTAGCCTTATTAGCATTTACATAGCCATTTCAATCATTAAATTACATTTTCCTGATAAGTTTTTATTTATTTATTTACTGTCTTAGCATTTGGCTGCTGTTTGGTCATTAATTTAGGTTCATTTCAGTAGTTTTAATGCATGTAATTGTTAAGAATTCATATTAGCATTTTTAGGAAGCATTAGTGTAATTTTCTAGCATTTTGCATAGCATTTTTAATTTTCATATAGCATTAGGCGTCCTTAGTCTAGGTCACTGTCCAGAATTTTATATTTGCTGTTTTTGGTGTCATTTAAGTCATGTTCAATTAATTTTAAGTCATTTTAGGTTCATTTACTTAGTGATTTAAGTGTAGGTTAAGTTAGATTAATTTTCATGAGCATTTAAATACATTTTTAGATTAGTTTTGCATTAAATTTCAAATCTGTCCATCACAATTATTACTAATTTGCATTTTTGTTTCTTTTCTTTTCTTTTGTAGTTATTTTGTTTTTATCATTTCCACTGTAAGTATTTTTTTATTTCATTTTATTTTAATTTTGTTATTTTCATTTATTTTATTTTATTAATTCCATTTATTTTATTTTATTTTGTTAGCCATTGTAGATAACACACTTTAGAAACATTCATAATTTGCTAAGATATACTTAAGATAATAGTATCTAGTATTTAGCTAAGTTTTGCACTACCAGTATTTGTGGGACGATATTTCTAGACTCACCTTCATATTACTAGAAGATCACATGCACTTGCGTGTAGATACCTTTTAGGGTCGACAATTACCTGTGAGAAATTGTTATAAATGGGATTGATAATGTTTACGGTGAAAATTGGTTAATTTTGACAGAAGTATGTATTGTTTCCCAAAATATTGGATCATATATGAATTTATGATGTCTTGTTTCCCAAAATATTGGATCATATATGAATTTATGATTTAATTAAATCAAATGAACCCCTCGTAATGGATTTGGAATACTGAAATAATTTAAATATTGAATGATTTAAATACTGATTTTACTAATTTGACAGAAAAAAATAATGTTTAAATTTGAATGATTGACAGTGATTGTTTTAAATGAATTGTTTTACGGTACTAGATGAGAAAATGAAAAGTGTTATTTTATGTCATAATTTTTAAATGTTATTATACTGTTTACTAGAATCGCATCTTGAATTGCCTTATAAAATAATTTTAAAATAAACAGTTATATATATATTGATTTATGAGTACATAAATTATTAAGTGGTTTATTTTGATCAGTTATTTCGTCATCAACTGATTCCTCCCTATAGTCGCTTTTAGGGATCGAAACACAAAAGGTACTTCAAAGTACCTCTCATACTCTACTCGGTTAACTAACCGACTATAGTATCCATCCTGTATTGTTCCCTAAAATGCTGTTAGAAAATAAACATTTTTATGCATTTTAATATTTACATTAAATACGCTTTTTTTCATAATTACTAAAATAGTTTATTTTATATTATTGCATATAGTATGCACTTTTATATATGTTTCTTATTAGGCTTTTCTCGAAGCTCACCCCCATTTCTCACCATTTCAGATAGTACTTCTGTGTACGTGGCAACAACAGGTTCCAGGTTAGTGGAGAAAAGTCGTTAGAAGTTTAAAATATCGATTAGACAGCTATATGTTAATATTTATATTTATATTCAGACTAGCAAGTGCACAGCAAATGTTTTTATACTGGTAATAAGAATGGTAGATTGAGCTTTCATCGACACTGAATGCAAATCAAGATGATACTATGTATTGGGATGAGAAAGACAACAATAAAAAGGAAAAAGTTAGTTTGAAATTTTCTAATTCCGGACATTAAAGAGGGGCAACTGTAGATACCCTATTTTGTCTGTGATCTTAATGAACAATTAGAAAAAAACTAACATGATTAATTAGGTAGTCTTGTAAATTAACATTAGGCTAGGAGAATTACTTAATTAATTATTTTAATTAGATATTAGGTTAAATATTAGGATTAAGTTAGAACTAAATTAGGATTTTTTTAAAATTAGAATTAACATTAAAATTAGGAATAATAATAAAATAATAAAATTAAATTAAATTTAGGATAGGATAATTAGTGTTAGATTTTTTTAGGATAATTATTTAAATTAGAATTAATTGATTAAGATAATTTTAGATTTTTTTTAAAGATAATTAGGATAGAATTAACATTAGAATAGGATTTTATTTGATAAATATTCCGATAACATTATTATAAGAAAAATAATTAAAAAGAAAAAGAAAAAGAGAGATAAGTATTCATGAAACCATTCGCACTGTTGGGAGAGTTTTACTGTTTACCACTCTCGATCCGAACAGAATTAATCTCAAATGGTAAAAAAGACGAATATACCTTAGCTTACACAAAAAAAAAACTAAAGGTTTGCTATAAAAGCATGGTTGGAGCATGGTTTGGGGGATAGGAGATACTGAACTTCTATTGTATCTACACCAAGCTTTGACATCGTCTTCTCCACTGCACCCACTGCTCTGCCGCCCATCGTCGAAGTGTACTACTCACCCTCATCATCTGCAGTTGCCGGATCATCATTGCTGTCCCTGTTTTGCCTTACTCTCCTGCTTGAGCCGACCTACACAACCATTGCCTCTGCGCGCATCGCCAGTTTCTTGGTTTCAATCCCTGCAATAGCCACAATTTTTGATAACAACCTTGCACCAGAACCCACTGCCCTCTTTAGCTCTCACCATTCCTGTCGCAGTTCCAGCCTCTCTGTTTGACGCAATCGCTTGATACACCTCTGCAACCGCTGCTAGCTGCCGACTCCAGCACATCCACCCTGTTCTGCTACGCCCCTTTCCTGCGATTCTACCCTGCTTTGTTGCTGCGCGCCGTCTTCCTTGCTCGGTCCTTTCACAACCTTGCCATCGTCACCATCAAGCTGTCGTCGGCACAGCTCCACCGCTCGACTTGCAGCAAGCATCATCGCTGCCCGTCTCGCCACCAGTCCTGCTCCCGTCAATGTATGCTGCGCTGCTGATATGCTCGTCACCTTCAGGTAAGCCGCTGTTGCTTCCATAGTTGCTGCACCAAAATTTTGCCGAACCTGGAACATTGAGGAAAACCTGAACCGTAAGCTGCGGCAACAAGTAGACGAAAGGTGAAAAGAACATGATGAAAAAAACAGAGTTACAGTTAAAAAAAAAAGAAAAGAAAGCCAACAAAAAGTGAGTTATTGTCTAGGTAAGTTTTTTGCTTTACATTATTAATTAGTCAATAATTTAATAATAGGATTTGATAGTTAATTAGTATTATATTAATAATTTGTATATTAAAATATTAAGAGGTAGTTTGACATTGCTTTCTGTTTTTGAAAATTCTGTTTTTATTTTGTTTTGTTTTTTATTTTTGAAAACAAAAAACATGTTTGTTTGATGCTGTTATGTTTTAAAAACAAATATTTAAACTGATTCAGATATAATAATCCAATTCACAAAATAAAATTTTAAAAATTAAATAAAAATAATATATTTATTAAACAATAATATGTAGATAATATTAAATAATATTATTTAATATTATTTAATACTAATATAAATATTATTTAATATTATTTAATACTAATATAAATATTTTCATTTAATCATATAAAAATTTAATATAATTTAAATAATATTATAATTAAATATCATATTAAATAAAATAATATTATTTAATTTAATTGTAATAATTATAAATTATATCTAATAATAATTTTTTTATTTAATTGTAATAATAAAAATATTACGTTATTAAATTAAAAATTTAACTAATTAATTTATAATAAATTATATAATTATTAAAATATATTATATTTAATATAAATAATATTATTTAATGTTAAGCATTTACTTATTTAATAATATTAAATTATTTAATAGTAGTAGTGATATATTTTAAATTTAAGATAGAATATAATATTAAATAATAATATTGTTTAGTAAAATAAAAATTAATTAGATTAGATAATAATATTAATTACTAACATATCAAAATTATAATAAATGATATTATTTAAAATATATAATATATTAAATAAATTATTATAAAAATTTAAATTAAATAATATTATAATATTATAGTTCAATGTAATTTATATTTAATTGCTTGTTATGTTTTCAACTTTTCTATATTAAAATAAATATATTAATTTTAAATATTAATTAATATTTTATATTAAAATTTAATATTATTTTATTTAAAAAATTAATTAATTTTATTTGTGTTTTTATTATAAAAATATTAAGTTATATTAATATATAAACTCTGTTCATTTACTAATGGACAGTAACAAAAATGAAAACCTATTTTCGAAAACAATGGAAACAAAAAATTTTTGTTTTTATTTTTGTTTTCTTTTTTTGAAAATAGAAACATGTTACCAAACATGTTTTCTGTTTCTGTTTCCAAAAAACTAAAAACAAAAATAGAAAACAAGAAACTAATTAAAACGATACTAAACGACTCCTAATATTGCATGATTGATTAATGTTGATTGGAAAAAAGAAAATTTGTTTATAAAAATACTAATTTAACATCTAAGTTGTATATTGATTTGTTTACATGATGATATTATATGACCAGGGGAATTTACGTGTGTAGATTTTAGGAATTTCATTTAGAAAATATGACCCTTCAAGAAAATATAGTTAGAATTTTTAAATTATAAAATAAAATAGATAGAATAAAATTTAGAAGAAATAAGTCAATAAAATATAGAGATAAATAAAGATTATTTCGAGGATGGAATTCTAAGTGTCACGAACGGTTGCCATTTTGAAAATTCCTAGGTGAGAATATTTGTCTTAAAATTTGTCAGCATGATGGAAGATTTAAGGTAAGTGTTCACTATCAATAATCAATATTTATTTCAGAAACTATAAATATAAATATTAGTAATCGATATGTAAAAAATTAATAATAAAAAATAATAAAAAATTAGGAGATATAATAAAAGTAAAAAAATAATAAATAATAATAAATTGAGAATAAGTGGAGATTATCCCAATGATGGAATTATAAGATGTCACTAATAGTTGACATTTTAAAATTCTTAGGTGAGATGTTTTCTTTAAATTTCACCAGCATTATGACAAATTTAAAGAAAATTTTCAATAAGAATAATTGACATTTATTTTATTTTCAAAAATATATAACATTAAAATAAGTTTAGAATAGAACTTAGGAAATAAAATAAATAAATAAAAGAAAATTAAATAGAAAGTAAAGATATGATAAAATAAAGATAAATATAAGTTAGGAATAAAAAAAGATAAAAAAAAATTAAAATATTTTATAATAAATTTAGTGAATCCGACAACAGAGCCTCTCTAAGAAAGACGAATGGAATTTCTTATATACTCTCGAAGTGAGGATGAAGTTTAAGAAATTTCGCCAAAATGATGGAGAGTGTTTTAGAAATTGTTCAATATTTAAATATTTGACTTTAATAAAAACAAAGACCATTTAGTTAAGAATTCTTTAGGATATCACGACATTAGTTGGTATCATTTTAAGATAGGCGTTGTGAGAGTGCTAATCCTTCCTCACACGTGGTTTATCTTTAGACAAGAATAGGCGATCAATCACACCTTAGATTAGAATGGTTGGTGGCGACTCTTGAATTTAAGTTTAGTGAATTAGGTTTTAGGACTTGACATGTTACGACAACTGCTGGAAGGTTTTTTTTTGTTTAATTTGATATCCATTTGAGCTTTTAAATGATTTATATGAATCATATATGACCTGATGAACACATGAATGTTGTCTGTTTGATTTGTTAATAGTGTGCAAGAAGTTTGTCTTTGTTAATGAAATTCTTTTTTACTTTGAATAATTGGTTTTCTGTTAATAATGTCATCTAGAATTGTGGAATAAAATAAGCTTCTTTTAGCTTTCAAGATGGAAGATATATAGAAAAACCTGACTTCACCAATGTTTGATTTCTACAAACACCCTTACCTTCCACCTTTCCTCCTTATCTGTTGTTGATGTGCCTTTAACTCTTTGTCATGTTCTTCATCATCACCGCGCTTATTGGGTTCATAACCCTTGCCTACGTCGTGACTGATAAAAGGTCAAGGTGGCCAGTGATGAACAAAGGTTGCTGGGAGTATGTAGATGAGTTCTTTTGTTGTGGAGAGGAAACGTTTCAAACCAGTAGAACGGGGTGTGCCGGGAGGCGACGGAGAGGAAGACTGGAGCAAACCCTGAAGAATGAGTGCAGCGGCAGGTGGCGGTAGAAGGCTGAGCAAGGCTGAGAACAAGGCTGTGCAGAGAAAACAGTGCAAAGAGGATTTGGGAGAGTTTATGGATTAGCTGATTTTCCAAAAGCCCTTTCAAAGGTAACAAGAACCTCTATATATAGGAGTAGAGAATGGGAGTTACATATCTTTGGTATTAATAACGTAATAATGAGAATTGACGGTTAGAAAGCGTTAATGCTTTGTCTAATGGAAGCTATGCTTTGGGAGAAAGTATATTGAAAGAAATAGGGAAGAGCACTCAGGCTTTTGGAGAAGGTGTACTTGTCACGACCCGAAGACCGCGACTTTCGCTTGATTCTTATACTTTTCTTAGTCTACAAATTTGTGGACTAAATTTTTCTTTTTCATTTTAAGGTTTGTATTCGGTGTCAGTGTAGTTACTATAATATCTAGGTGACCTATAGTCATTCCATTTAAATATTAAACAAACATGGAAACGGTTCTTAGTTACATCCCGACTTGTTAAACAGAATATGTACTGTGCATCAATTTAAGTCTTACATGTAAACAAGTCTTTTATAAGGACCATATACCTCAGAAGACTAGTACCAAGTCCATACACCGTCTCCGATGCCCACTATGTTGGATTATGCCCTTAGAACCATTCATTAGATGATTGACTTTGGCATTTTTATGTATCATGACATTTTTATTTATAGTTCATTATTATATTTGTCTTATAACTGCGTAATATAATCTTATATGATAATGTCCTTAGAATAGTAATAACACACTATTCTTAAAATATCCCTAGTCAAGTATTATTGTGAACAAGGATAACAATGATACGATAAGACTAGTATGTGGTTGACTGATGACCATTGTCATGGATATAGGATATCAAGTCATCACATAGGTACATGTTAGTGAACTATATACTGGATCGACCCTCCATGAGAACGCTACATGGATTGTTATATGAGTGTCATAAGCGATTCTCATAGTGATGATGGTGTATGTGATCCTTTGACTTGAGATCATCAGAGATCCTAACATAGAGAATTGCATACTTTAATGCTGCTAGATGTCATTCGTAACAGGATGGACTATAAAGGTAGTAATTGGGTATGCCTTGATCTATGTAGTGGGATGTTGAGTGATCAAGATAGGATTTATCCCTCTTATATAACAAGAGTGATGTCTTGGGCCATTTGATAGAGTGAGACTAAGAAATGCATGGCCGTGCTCGAATAAGTCAATATGAGATATTGATTTTATTTGTTTAATTAGTCTACTCAGGAATCAAGAAACGCTGATTAGACTATACAAGTGTGACACATTCCATGACTTGTGTCTAATCAAGACATCAAAGGATAAAGGGATTAGACTACACGGTAACATCTATCACGAGTAAGGTTATGTCGAGTCATTGACATTCTCGTTACATGGGTAGCAATGATGTGTTACTAGATACCGCTCATTGCCTGTGACAATTTTGTCATTGCCATTGTTTTGAGAACCTATTGGGTCGCACACTTAGAACGGATCAATGAGGACCTTAATTAATCCTATTCTGAATTGGATTAAGGATATAACTAATCCTATTCTGAATTGGATTAAGGATATAACTAATCCTATTCTAAGTAGGATTAGAGTTCTGTTTGGCAGTAAATTTTAGGGTAAAATTTACTGCCTATAAAAGGATGTTTTCTGAAACATAGCCGCACAATAACAACAATTAGAAAACAGAAAAGTATTCTTTTAATCGAAGCTAGCAGTTCGGTTATAAAGAATCAAAAAGACACTCCTTAAGGCTTCTGATCGTGAGACGTTCAAGAGTCGTGAGATCCGTTCGTGTGGATACCATAGAGGCAGGAACGAAAGGTTGTTGCTTGTGACTCGACCAACGACAGAAATGAAAGGAAACGTTATGTAAAATCTCGAAACCCTAATCAGGCAACTCTCCGAATCGATCCTGGTGGAGGCCGAATGATTTAAATTCCGCTGCATGTTTGTTTCGGTTTCCTTCACTGGTATCAGAGCCAGATTCGGAGTCCCTGATTAGTTTTGATAAAAGCATGATCTCTGGTTACTTTCTGTTTATGATTACATGCAATCGTTTTAATGAGATTAATATGGATTAGAATGTATATGATATATTCAGAGGCTAGAAATCGAATTGTTGAAATTATATATATGATATATATCAATTTCGATTCAACTTATATGTGAGATATAATCTGTGATGCGAATTATTAATGGCGGTTTCTATTCTGCATAAACGTTATGGAAGAAACAGAATAATGTCGAAAGTGTTCTAATGCGACTATAATTATAGTCAGTATGAGATACTGGCTGGAACATCCTGATAAGATTAGGACACTTCCGGATAAGGGGCGTTGGCAATGTCAATACTGTTGACCCTTTTTTTTTCGGGGGCCCCTGGGAACCCCGCAGTCAGGGTCATAATTCCTTTCAAATGTGCCTCATTAATAAAACTAAAAGTTGAAATTGCATTACACTTGTTTGTATAACACGGTGGTTGTTGTTTGAGCATGGTGCATAGTTATAGCCCTAGCCCAATATGATTGTATTTTGATGGTTGTAAATTTTAATAAATACGACCTGCGTGTCGTGCCTTGTTCTTGAAAATATAGTTGTACATTCTTTTCTCATCTTACTCCCCTCGAATGTAACTCGAGGTTTCTCTTAAACTATGTAATTGGAGCTGACGACCATGCAAAGGATGACCAAAGAGGCATTTGGAGATGATGCTATTACCCTTAGGTTAACCCTTAGGGTTTCTCATTGGCTTGGGAAATCCATTTAGTTTGGGCTATAACTATGTCACGTTTATTTTATTGCTGAATTGCATGAGATGCATGGTTTATTTTGTATGTTTATGATATGAAAATCATATGATAATTTTAGAAAAGTAAAATTGGTGAGATCTTATTCAATAAACTAACAAAATCCCTCAAATTAAATTAAGTCAATAATAGATGTCTACCAATGAATAGCACTCGTTAAGGCTAGAATCGATTTTGTTATGTTTGCCAAAGCAAACTATCATATCTATCTTAGTAAGACGCGCTGAGATAATAGTGATATCCAAAGGCTATAAATTGGGTTGACTTAACTAGATTTCCTCAATAGGATTGGGAATTTAGAGGCATAAAGTTAGGCTTCCATTCATGAGATGAATTAGAACAAGTGTTGTTCACCCAACTATCCAAGAGTTACATGAGATGTAATTGGTAAGTGTTGCCTACCTAAATAGCCAAATATTGGGCGATTAGCCAAAGCTAACTCTAGATAAGGTGAAATATGGATCTTGGCCCACTAGAGAAATTATGTGATAATTTTTCCGAATTAATAGTGAGGATTGTTGATTCGATAAAAATAGTGGGAGCATCATTTAATAAATATTTAATTAAATGAATGCATTCATGATACTTATATTTTGCATATTTTTGTTGTAGATTACCATGGCATCAAACACAATAACACACTTTCACTGCGATCTGTCCTTGAGAAGGACAAGTTGAATGGGACAAACTTCCTGGATTGGTACAGGAACCTGAGGATAGTCCTCAAGCAAGAAAAGAAGTTGTATGTCCTTGAGATTCCCTTACCTGAGGAACCACCCTCTAATGCTCCAAGGGCAGAAAGAGATGCTTATAAGAAGCATCAAGATGATGCATTGGATGTTAGTTGCCTTATGCTTGCCTCCATGAATCCTGAGCTTCAAAAGCAACATGAGGAAATGGATGCGTTCGATATGATCGAGCATCTCAAGCAACTCTATCAAGAGGAAGCTAGGCAAGAAAGGTACAATGTCTCTAAGGCATTGTTTCAGTGTAGGATGGCAGAGGGGAATCCCGTTGGTACTCATGTGCTCAAGATGATTGGGTACATTGAAAACCTTGAAAGATTGGGATTTCGTTTGGGCCAAGAGTTGGCCACTGATGTGATTATGCAATCGTTGCCAGACAGCTACAATCAGTTTGTTGTTAATTACAACATGAATGAAATTGACAAGACTCTGCCACAGTTACTTAGCATGTTGAAAACAGCTGAATCCAACATGAAAAAGGCCAAGCCCAAAGATGTCTTAATAGTTAAGAAAACTAAGGGCAGGGCTAATGCAAAGGGCAAGAAAAAGGGTAATAAAACCAATGGCAAGTTCAAGCCCAATGATACTGCACTGAAGCCTAAAGGTGGGGTTGCCAAAGAAGGGAAATGCTTCCATTGCAGTGAGACCGGACATTGGAAGAGGAATTGCAACAAATACTTGGAAGAGCTAAAGAAGAAGAAAGGAAGTGAGACTTCCACTTCAGGTATTCATGTTATAGAAGTTAATCTATCTACTTCTTCATCATGGGTATTAGATACTGGATGTGGTTCTCACATTTGTGTAAATGTGCAAGAACTCAAAAGGAGTAGATCATTGACTAAGGGTGAGGTCGACCTGCGAGTGGGAAATGGAGCAAAGGTTGCTGCATTAGCTATAGGAACTTATATTTTGACATTGCCCACAGGGCTTGTTTTAGAATTAGATGATTGTTATTATGTGCCTTCCATCACTAAAAACATTATTTCTATTTCTTGTTTGGACAAGAAGGGTTTTTCATTTATAATAAAGGACAGCTGTTGCTCCATTTATTTAAATGATATCTTTTATGGTAGTGCACAACTAATTAATGGTCTTTACATTCTAAATCTTGATATGCCTATTTATAACATAAATGCTAAAAGGATTAAATCTAATGATCAAAATTCAACATATCTCTGGCATTGTCGTTTGGGACACATAAATGAGAATCGCATTTCCAAACTCCATAAAGATGGAATTTTGGACTCATTTGATTTTGAATCGTATGAGACATGTGAATCTTGTTTGATGGGTAAGATGACTAAAGCCCCTTTCAAAGGACATAGTGAAAGGGCAAGTGATTTATTGGGCTTAGTACATACAGATGTATGTGGACCTTTAAACACACAGGCCAGAGGTGGGTTTATGTACTTTATTACATTTACTGATGATTTCAGTAGATATGGCTATGTGTATCTTATGAGACACAAGTCAGAATCTTTTGAAAAGTTCAAAGAATTCAAGAATGAAGTACAAAACCAACTTGGCAAGAGCATTAAGGCACTTCGATCAGATCGAGGTGGTGAATACTTATGCCAAGAATTTTATGACTATCTTAAAGAGTGTGGGATTGTCTCACAACTCACTCCTCCAGGTACACCACAATGGAATGGTGTATCTGAAAGGAGAAACCGAGCTTTATTAGATATGGTTCCATCAATGATGAGTCATACAGATCTTCCAGAATCCTTTTGGGGACATGCATTAGAAACAGCTGCTTTTACACTGAACCGTGTTCCATCTAAATCGGTTCCAAAGACACCATATGAGATATGGACTGGTAAACGTCCCAGTATGTCTTTTATGAAGATTTGGGGTTGTGAGGCTTATGTAAGACGTCAAGTCTCTAACAAACTTGCACCTAAATCTGATAAGTGCTATTTTGTGGGATATCCTAAACTAACTAAAGGATATTATTTTTAGAATCCCACTGAGCGCAAAGTGTTTGTAGCTCGAACAGGTGTCTTTCTAGAAAGAGAATTCATTTCTAGAAGAAGTAGTGGGAGAAAAGTAGAACTTGAAGAAATTCAAGAGCTACAAGATAGCGCACCCGATGTTGAGATGGAGCCTGAGCAAGCACCACAAGTTGTTGTGGAACCAGAACCACAAGCTGTTGTGGAGTAACCGCCTGCTCAAGAGACACAAGCCTTGCGTAGATCAGTTAGAACACATCGTGAGCCACAGAGATTTGGATTTCTAATGACTCAGAA
This sequence comes from Heritiera fomes, assembly GCA_032173925.1. Lineage (NCBI taxonomy): Eukaryota > Viridiplantae > Streptophyta > Magnoliopsida > Malvales > Malvaceae > Heritiera > Heritiera fomes. The sequence goes on from JAPDPM010000010.1 coordinate 19,959,506, forward strand.
CGGTGATGCATTGCTCATGGACCAAGATGAGCCTACTACCTATCAAGAGGCTATTACAGGGCCAGACTCTGAGAAATGGCTTGAAGCCATGAGATCTGAGATGGAATCCATGTATGCCAACCAAGTTTGGACCTTGGTTGACTTACCCGAAAGGGTAAAACCTATAGGGTGTAAATGGGTTTTTAAGAAGAAAACCGACATGGAAGGAAATGTTCATACCTATAAAGGGCGATTGGTTGCTAAAGGTTTTAAACAAATTCATGGTATTGACTATGATGAAACTTTTTCACCAGTCGCGATGATCAAATCCATTAGGATCTTGCTTGCGATAGCTGCATACCATGATTATGAAATCTGGCAAATGGACGTCAAGACCGCTTTTCTTAATGGAAAGCTACTCGAGGATGTGTACATGACACAACCTGAGGGTTTTGTTGATCTAAAAAATGCTGGAAAGGTTTGTAAGCTGCAACGTTCTATTTATGGACTAAAGCAAGCTTCTCGAAGTTGGAATCTTCGTTTTGATGATGCAATCAAAGAATTTGGTTTCATCAAGAACGAAGATGAACCTTGTGTCTACAAGAAGGTCAGTGGGAGCACTATTGTCTTCCTGGTGTTGTATGTAGATGACATACTACTCATTGGGAATGACATCCCTACCCTTCAGTCTGTAAAGACTTGGTTAGGGAATTGCTTTTTAATGAAGGACTTGGGCGAAGCTACCTATGTACTGGGTATAAGGATCTATAGAGATAGATCAAGGAAATTAATTGGCCTAAGTCAAAGTGCATACATAGATAAAGTGCTAAAGAGGTTTAGCATGCAGGATTCCAAGAAAGGATTCTTGCCTATGACTCATGGCATTACTCTCTCAAAAGAATAGTGTCCTACAACACAAGAAGAGAGAGAACGTATGAGTAAAGTTCCATATGCATCTGCTAGTGGATCCATTATGTATGTCATGTTATGCACACGTCCCGATGTCTCGTATGCCTTGAGCATGACGAGTAGATATCAAGTTGATCCTGGTGAACGTCACTGGATCACTGTCAAGAATATTCTTAAGTACTTGAGAAAGACTAAGGATACATTCTTGATATATGGAGGTGAGGAAGAGCTCATTGTAATAGGTTACACTGATGCTAGCTTCCAAATTGATAAAGATGACTATAGATCGCAGTCTGGTTATATGTTTTGCCTTAATGGTGGTGCTGCGAGCTGGAAGAGTTCAAAGCAGGCGACAGTGGCCGATTCTACAACAGAGGCTGAGTATATAGCTGCCTCTGAAGCTGCAAAGGAGGCTGTTTGGATCAGGAAGTTCATTACTGAGCTTGAAGTTGTTCCTAGCATTATAGATCCGATTGAGCTCTATTGTGACAACAATGGAGCCATCGCACAAGCTAAGGAACCTAGATCTCACCAACGATCCAAACATATACTACGGCGCTTCCATCTCATTCGAGATATCATCGAGAGAGGAGATGTGAGAATATGCAAAGTACCAACTGACGATAACATCGCCGACCCACTGACGAAGCCTTTGACGCAGCAGAGACATGATCGTCACACTAGGTCACTAGGTATTAGATGCATGAGTGAATGGTCTTAGTGCAAGTGGGAGATTGTTGGATTATGCCCTTAGAACCATTCATTAGTGATTGATTTTGGCATTTTTATGTATCATGACATTTTTATTTATAGTTCATTATTATATTTGTCTTATAACTGCGTAATATAATCTTATATGATAATGTCCTTAGAATAGTAATAACACACTATTCTTAAAATATCCCTAGTCAAGTATTATTGTGAACAAGGATAACAATGATACGATAAGACTAGTATGTGGTTGACTGATGACCATTGTCATGGATATAGGATATCAAGTCATCACATAGGTACATGTTAGAGAACTATGTACTGGACCGACCCTCCATGAGAACGCTACATGGATTGTTATATGAGTGTCATAAGCGATTCTCATAGTGATGATGGTGTATGTGATCCTTTGACTTGAGATCATCAGAGATCCTAACATAGAGAATTGCATACTTTAATGCTGCTAGATGTCATTCGTAACAGGATGGACTATAAAGGTAGTAATTGGGTATGCCTTGATCTATGTAGTGGGATGTTGAGTGATCAAGATAGGATTTATCCCTCTTATATAACAAGAGTGATGTCTTGGGCCCTTTGATAGAGTGAGACTAAGAAATGCATGGCCGTGCTCGAATAAGTCAATATGAGATATTGATTTTATTTGTTTAATTAGTCTACTCAGGAATCAAGAAACGCTGATTAGACTATACAAGTGTGACACATTCCATGACTTGTGTCTAATCAAGACATCAAAGGATAAAGGGATTAGACTACACGGTAACATCTATCACGAGTAAGGTTATGTCGAGTCATTGACATTCTCGTTACATGGGTAGCAATGATGTGTTGCAAGATACCGCTCATTGCCTGTGACAATTTTGTCATTGCCATTGTTTTGAGAACCTATTGGGTCGCACACTTAGAACGGATCAATGAGGAGCTTAATTAATCCTATTCTGAATTGGATTAAGGATATAACTAATCCTATTCTAAATTGGATTAGGGATATAACTAATCCTATTCTAAGTAGGATTAGAGTTCTGTTTGGCAGTAAATTTTAGGGTAAAATTTACTGCCTATAAAAGGATGTTTTCTGAAACATAGCCGCACAATAACAACAATTAGAAAATAGAAAAGTATTCTTTTAATCGAAGCTAGCAGTTCGGTTATAAAGAATCAAAAAGACACTCCTTAAGGCTTCTGATCGTGAGACGTTCAAGAGTCGTGAGATCCGTTCGTGTGGATACCATAAAGGCATGAACGAAAGGTTGTTGCTTGTGACTCGACCAACGACAGAAATCAAAGAAAACGTTAGGTAAAATCTCGAAACCCTAATCAGGCAACTTTCCGAATCGATCCTGGTGGAGGCCGAATGATTTAAATTCCGCTGCATGTTTGTTTCGGTTTCCTTCACACTGAGCAGCTCACATTGCAGATGTTAACTTCAATAATCTGAGAGAGATGAAATTTAGTGGGGTGAGCAAAACCACGGCTCAGTAAGATACTAATATAAATGCATGAGTAGGATTACACTGTCTTAAACTGCAATGCTTAAAACTTGTAAGGATGCAATTATAGTTAATCCTTTCTCCTCGATACATCTCATTATCACTTCTCATTTTCACTTTTCATTTCATAATCATACTTTGGTATGCTATCATCTCATATCAATTCTTAGATTTACTTTTCATTTCATAATCATATTTCTATATTCTATCATCTCTTATCAATTCTCCTATTGTGGATCATGATCACGGTGGTACGAAGTCATAATTCTCTTCGTGTATTTCTATATTCATGTTTCATATCATATCATTACATCATATCGATGAAATATCGTTACCACCGAGTCATGATGCTCTTCATATATTCTCCATGTTTAATGTAGACATCCTATCGAATTCACTTTACATTTAACAATCATATTCCCGTATTACATCAATTCGTATCACTTATCGTCTGGGAATTTATGATCACGATAGAGTGAGATAAAAATTCTCTTCATATCAATCTCATGTTCATATATCATATCATCTCATGTCATCGTATAGATGAAACATCATTAACGTCGAGTCACGACATTCCTCATGGAATTCTCATGTGTTAAGCATATTATCATGTCAGGGTTTAATATGCAATTCATGTAATTTTTCTGTATAAACCGCTATCATCTCAAATCATATCATATATACTTTAGGACATGCTCAATATATGGATTTTCAATTCATTTCAAATTTGCCTTTAAGGCATGATAGAAACATGTTCAATTTCAGTTCATGTATTCGTTTTCGGAGCATGTCTAAAACATGTGCGGTTTTAAAACATTTTTCATATGCTGTAAGTCATATCAGGTCTAGAGTTCATTTCAAATCGATTTATACTCTAGACCGCATATCATTTTAAATTCGACACGAAATCGTATATAAATCATAACAGTGTCGAAATCATTTATCATATACTTTTAAAACATATACTGTAAATCATATCAGGTCTAGAGTTCATATCAAATCAAACTATACTCTAGACCGCATATCCTGCCATGTTCGACACAAAATTACATATAAATCATATAAGTGTCGAAACATATCTCATGGACTTTTAAAACATGTTTAAAACATGTACTGTTTCAAAACATATTTCATTTCAAATCTGTTTCATGTACAGTATAAATCATGTCAAGTCTAGAGTTCATATCAATAAAATCATACTCTAGACTTCATATCATATCAATTAGAGACTAGGCTAGATCCCTATCATCTCTATCAATAAAGACTTAAATCACTGTAGCTAGCAGTGAAATCATATCATCGTCCCCTGGAAACCAACTAGGGTGCTATCTATGGCCATAGACCTCATCTCTCTCAGCCTCACTAATCAGGCGTGACTGAGACCTGTCCACGACTATTGTCGGACAAGCATATCTGCCTAATGAGCAAAGCTCCAATTAGGCGGTTTCCACTATGCTTTATTGAATTTAATTCTCTTAGGGTGCCTACAGTCTCATAAAACATTTAAATCTATAGCTTTATTTTCAATATCATGTAAAGTATATGGTAAAATTCTGTATGATATTTCATATATCAATATATATATATATATATATCTACCATATACTTTCATTTCAAAACAAATCAATACTTTTCAGTATTCATATAAACATTATTAAAATGTTTCAAGTTGCAAGAAAGCATGCTTAAATGCGATGCTATAAAACATTTCAGTATGCAACTTCGGTATTATTTCCATCAAATACGCTGAAGCAATTCATTTAATTTTATCACCATCAGTTATTCGATTTCAAGACTTTCTTTCTGTCAAATCAGTAAATCACTATTCAAATCATTCAAGATTCATTTCATTCAGTATTAAGATTGCTCAATACTCTAATTATTTAATAACCAGATCACTTGGTATTCAAACCATTCGGTATTCAATGTCCTTTTTCGATAATTATCGACTATAACAATCAATTGTACTTTTATTACTGATACTAGAACCACATCATCAGTGTGAATCCTCTTAGTATCTATGAGCATCAAAATATCATGTTTCCATATAGCCATCATGTTTCCATATAGCCATCATGATACTGAAATTATGAAATACTAATATCCTCATTCGATATTTATTCCAGAGTCGACATCGAGGATCATAGAACCACAAGATCAATAATCGCTTATCAAATCCATCTATGATTTGATCTATTGATACATGTTCATCATTTTTGATTTGAGGTTCAATTTCATTTACTATCACAAAATCGTATCTAAATCCTCAAATCAATTTTCATGTGGCCTTTATGACTTTATCCGAACTTATGCAATTGTCGATCTTATTATTCAAGATCTATTCTAAGGTTATAAGCACAATCATCTTTTCACATATTTATCACTCATTTCTTTGAATCCATAATTGATCGGATTGTGTCATAATTAAATCTCCATTTTGATCTCTCGAGTTTGTCCATTTTATCACATTCGGAATTATTTCAAATCATGAAACCGGACTCGATAAATTCTGTAAATCATTACTCCGTTAATAACTTCACAATCCAATCATTCGACCATCGAAATTTCAACTGTGATCTTCTCTTCCAAGCTATATCATATAATTATCATCACTTTTATCCGTGATCTGTCTAATTAATAATTCCACCTCAATCTCAACTTGATACCATTTGTGATGTTAAAATTACTTGATTTATCGATTCTATAAGGTTTAAACCATGTAATTCACCACATTATCGTTTTCAACGATCTATCTTCTCATCGATTTCAATATCAAACATTTTCGGTAATACCATAAAATCCTTTCAATATTTATTTTCAATAATTATCTCCAAGATTCCATTTATGTGAGAAACTTAATCTTTTTCCTCAGATATTTTCCTAAAAATTTTGGCAGCATAACGGCTTAATTTTTACTAAGCCTCCTGCACGAAAAACAGTTTATAATTGCAGCTGTTGATTCTCACATTTTCATACGTCTCTACTAAGACCCCCACCATCAGTTGTGGGTCCTCTTAGCATTTTTAATATCAATTAAATCAATGCATCATATATAAAAATATCACAATTCCATAAAAAAAATCTTTTCATCAATGCATCATATAAAAATCATAAATCCCACATACAATATGATGCTACTAATGCTTTATAAAAGTATCTTAACTATTCGCCAAAGCTTAGCGCACTTTTCGATTTTCGAGCCTTGTCGAACTCCACCATTCGTCTTATTTCCGTTTTGCTACAATTTCAATATTAATGCACTACATCAATATAACCATAAATTATTCAATAACATCAATAATTTATTTTTCCTCAATTTTTCTTACCTTTTCTTTCTTCTTCTTCTTCCTTTTCCTTTTCCTTTTCCTTTTCCTTTTTCTTTTCTTTTTCTTCTTTTTTCCTTTCTTTCTTTTTTTTTCTTTTTTTTCTTTTTTTTTCCTGAACCGGGTCGGGTCGGGTCGGTTCGGTTCGGGCCGGTTCAGAGCTTGGCTTGGCCGGTTCAACTTTGGCTGACCGGTTCGGTCACTGGCGGCCACCCATTCTGGCGGTTCGGCCACCCAACAGCTTGCCGAGGTTGCCACGAAGCCGGATCTGGTCTCGGTTTGGCCCCATCACCGGTGACGGCACCGGATCTGGAAGTGTGGGTTTCGGCTCCTTTCTCCTCCATTTCTTCCTTCCTCCGTCGTTTTCCTTCACTGTCGGTGGCCTCCCTCTCCTTCGTTGGGCCTCGTCGGTGGCGTTGGTGGCGGTGGCAGTGGCAGTGCCTGGATCGGCCGGCACCGCCGATCTCCCTTCCTTTCTTCCTTTCGGTTTTTCGCTTCGCTTTGCACCATTTTTCTCTTTCTTTTTCCGCTTCGGGCCACCGCAGGTCGCTTCTCCTTCTCCCCCTCGTCTCGCCGGCAACGCCCCTTTCTCCTTCCTCCTCCTCTCTCGGCCGGCAAGGGGCCAGTCCTTCTTTTGGAAATCCCTCCTCTGTTGTAAACAGAGGAGGAAAATGGGTGGGAATCGGGTATCCCGATTCCCGCCCGTTTTCATTTTTTTTAAAAATATTTATTATTATATATAATAATAATAACTATAATATATATATATATAATTATTATACACCATAATTATATATATACACTATTCATAATATGTATTTAAATACATATTTTGTATCAAAATATATATTTATATATATATATATATACTTTTTACACTTTTAACACAAAATAATATTTATATTTATCCAAGGTATATTTATATAATATCATTATATAAATATATCAAAATATTTTTATTTCTTATTACTTTTGGATTTCTAAATATCCAAAATTATTTTCTCCATTTTCTTAATTAATTTGGATTTCCATTTATCCAAATTAAATTTCCTCCTTCATTTCTTATTTCTAATTTAATTTTCCTTTTCAGTTCTTATTTAATCTGGATTTCAATTTGTCCAAATTAAATTTTTCGGATACCTTATATTTATTTAGAAAATTCTCGGTCTTCACAGTACTAAAAGAAATATGGAAGAGCACTCAAACTTCAGAGAAAGGTTAAGAGAAGAACTCTTAACTATCTCCATATCTGATCCACCAAGCCAAACTCTCCAAGACATCCCAATAGTGAAGATAACTCAAGAACCTTGCCCTATTCCGGAGTTATCTTCACTTCTTCTTGAAAGTGCTGTTCTTTAAATGAGTTATTCTGAGAACAGGTTGTTCTATAAAGAGTTGCTTTGAGCAGAGCTGTTCTGGTAAGAGCTATTCTGTGAATGAGTTCTTCTAGAAGTAATGAGCTCTTCTGATAAGAGGTTGTTCTTGTGTAGAAGCTCTTCTGAAAAAGTTATTTTTGTGAAGTATTTATTCTAAGAAGAGGTTGTCTTTCACTTATATTATGAAGCAAATATTAGTTTTTCCAAAATCAAGTATCTACATTTTGCCCCCTGCATGGAAAATCTTAGTATAAGAAGTTCTCATGCACTCGTATTATAAAGGATCTTTGGAAAAAATGATATTCTTATTAAAACTTATTGTCTTGTATTGAAATTGTTTAAGTTAGACTCATTATTGCCCATGTATGAATTTTAATGATGAATGAAATTTTCTTAACAGAATAAAAATGAATTTTTTTTAGCATAACAAAATAATTTTGTCTGGCAGTATAGTTACTTGATGGAGCAATTGGTTATGTTGAGTTGCCCCCAGCATAGAAATTTCAAAAGAAAAGAAATATTCTATGCATAGATTGAGAACAAAAGATAACAATTTAGAAGTAGTGTTTCTTTAGAGTTTTGGAAATAAAAAAAATTGGAACAAGTGAGAATATCGTTTCTATAAAATTTTGAGAATAAGAAGAGTGTTTCTTGAAAATTTTGGGAATAAGTGAGAAGCTTTTCCCTAAAACTTTGGGAATAAATGAGAGTGTTTTCCTAAAATTTTGGGAACAGGTATAAGTTTTTCTCTAAGATTTTAGGAACTGGTGAGAAGTGTTTCTCTAAAATTTTGGAAATAGGTAGGAAGTTTTTTCCTTAAAATTTGAGAACAGGTAAAAGCTTTTCTCTAAAATTTTGGAATAGTTAGAGGCTTTTTCCGAAAATTTTGAGAATAGATAGGAACGTTTTCCTAAAATTTTGGGAACAGATAGGGAGCTTTTCCTTAAAATTTTGAGAACAGGTAAAAGCTTTTCTCTAAAATTTTGGGAATAGTTAGAAGCTTTTCCTTAAAATTTTTGGAATAGCTAGAAGCTTTTCCCTAAAATTTTGGGAATAGGTAAGAAGTGTTTCCTTAAAATTTTGGGAACATCTAAAAGCTTTTCTCTAAAATTTTGGGAACAGCTAGAAGCTTTTCCCTAAAATTTTGGGAACAGGTAAAAAGCTTTTCCTTAAAATTTTGAGAATAGGTAAAAGTTTTTCTCTAAAATTTTGGGAACAGCCAGAAGCTTTTCTCTAAAATTTTGGGAACAGGTTGTAGAGTGTTTCCCTAAAATTTTGGGAATAGGTAAGAGTGTTTCTCTAAAATTTTTGGAACAACTAAAAGCTTTTCCTTAAAATTTTGGAAACAAGTAAAGCATTTCTCGAAAATTTTGGGAACAGGTGAGAAGCTTTTCCCTAAAATTTTGAGAATAGGTGAGAGTGTTTTCCTAAAATTTTGAGAACATATTTAAGCTTTTCTCTAAAATTTTGGAAATAGGTGAGAAGTTTTTCCCTAAAATTTGAGAATAGGTGAGAGTGTTTTCCTAAAATTTTTGGGAACAGCTAAAAGCTTTTCCCTAAAATTTTTGGGAACAGGTAATGAGTGTTTTCCTAAAATTTTAGGAATAAGTGAATAAAAACTATTCTTCAAAAAAATTGGGAAGAAGTCTCTATTTAATTTAGACAGTGTTGTAATCGAATAATAATAATAATAAGAATAATATATTCTCAAAAAAAAAGAAAAATTATAATATTTTTTTTGTGTGGCTCGTAGAAATAGTGTCTAAAACGTTAACACTTGTTGTAACTATAATAGCATTTTGTAACTATAAAACATTATAATGCTATTTTAATACTATTGGAAACATTATAATATTATTTTGAAACCATTCTTGTTGCTGTGGCTTCTTAAGCTACATTAGCTTATTATAGTTATTCTTGGTGTAGCTCACGAGTACTATTCCCGTGAGCTACTTTTTTTAAATATATATTTTATATTTAATTTTTTTTATTTCTATAAGGAAAGTAAATATTTGTAATTAAGAGTATCAATGATTTAGAATATTCTTAATTAAAATCTTGATTCCTAAAGTCTTATAAACATTAAGGTTTCTCTTCAAAATTTTCTAACATCAAAAGTTAAAGCTAAGCAATAATAGTTTCTTTGCATTCTTCTATTCTTTGAAAAAGTAAGTGTTCTTCATTTTTTTTGTTTGATTTATATTTGTGTTATTCAAAAAAAATAAGAAGTATTTGTTCAATGAAATCATTTTTTTATTTACGTTGTGCTGTCTTTTATTTTTATTTGTTTGATTTTTTTTTGTCATTAAATAAAAAATATATTTTTTTAATTCACAAAAAAATAAAATAAAATAAAAGTGCAGGAACAGTGTTGGTACTACGCGCAGGTACTGTTCTGGTATGCAGTACTGTTACTGTATGCAGATACTGTTCCAACACCGATACTGTTCCTGCATGCAGTTTGTTACTGTACACGGGTACTGTTCCTGCGCGGGTACTGTTCCTGTACCGTTTTACTATGCTCAAAACACTATACTTACGTCAATAAAATGCAAAAATATATATTAATTTTATTTATTTATTTTAAGATGAGAACACAGTAAAAAAATTTTTTTATGGTTTATCTCATTTTATATATATATTTTTATGTGTGTGCGTATAGATATATCTTCATGAATATTTATACTTATCTGAGTTGTGTTGTTGATTTTTTGTAGCTATTCTCCAATGACAAAGATTTAATACGACCAACCTTCTCTTGCTGCTCGAGCTCTTGTAAAGAAAAGAAAAAATAGTACTTCTGAAGATTTTAATATTGAAGCTCCTGTTGACAAGAAAATGCGTCTTCGTATTGGAAAAGGTCGTGCGCTTCCTTCTGTTCCTGAAGATTGGTCAGATCAGATCATTCGGGAAGGAGGAGAAGATCGTTTCTGGAAAGAGGTTCGCGGTAGACGAATTGCTTCTTATCCTGATCCTCTAGTTGGCCATTCTTGGCTAAGTATTATTCCTGAAGCATCGACTTTCAGAACTCATATTCCAGGCGAGTCTATTCTGAAATTTAGGTTTGAATGAGGAGAATTCCCATTGTATTTAACTAAGCTTGGTTCTAAGTCTCAACCTGTTCAAGGTTGGGAAGATTGGGTGAATAAGGTAATGAAGAATCCTACTCATGTAAAGGTTCTATCTTCAGCAGGAGTACTTGATGCTATACTAGTTTCCTCAAAACTTCGTATTCGTAGAGAGGGAAGAATGGATGTGTGGCGTGCTATTTTAGCACGGTGGAGTACTTTTTCTCATACTATAATTACTGCTTGGGGAGAATTCACTTTTACTCTTGAGGATGCGCGTGTTCTTCTTGAACTTCTTTGTCTTGGGAGACATAATGTTTGTTCCATCAAATTGTCTGAAGAAGAAGAGAAGACTCGTAGTTTCTTTTTTGATTTGCTCAAACATCAAAAAGAGAAATCTAAGGCTGCCCATTTCTCTAATTGGATTGGATTATTTTTTCATAAATTCAAACCTAGAAAAGGTGAAAGTAGTTCTCCTGATCTTCCAGATTCTAAGCATGAGTTAGAAGCCCTACTGATAATGTGGTTAGCTAGGCATGTCTTCCCAGGATGTCCAGATGATGGTATTAGTCCAGCTCTCATTCCAATAGCTATTAAAATTGCTAAAGGTATGCACTTTTCTCTAGCTCCTTTCTATTTGGGTTCTTTTTATAGAAATTGGATTTATATTCTTCCAAGACTGAAGAATCAGCTGGTCGGTATAGAATTCTTACGTACATTAATGTTTCTTTCATTCAAATGTGTTTATGGGAGAGGTTTAGTACTTGTGCTCCTATACCTAATCAAAGTCCTCAACCTGTGACTTCTTCTGGACCTCTTTCTAAGAATAATTATAGAGCTTGGGCTTGGCATAATTAGAGTGCAAGGAGATGTGCTCTTGAGGTGTTGGATGTGATGAAGGAATTCACTTGGCGTCCTTACTTGCGTAAGAAGAATGGGTATGGTAATCCAGATTTCTATTATGGTGTTCAGAATCAACCTCGTTCTTCTTCATTAAGTAAAGAAGATATTGAGTTTTACTTATGGACTAATCTTGTCATCTTACCCTCTATGATAGAAAGTACCTATGCAGGCTTGGATAGAGATTCTTGTTCTGTTGAAGTATACTCAATGTGTAGAGTTGCTCGTCAATTTGGATATGATCAAATGATTCCACGTGCCCCTTTTAGTCCTTTGGATGAAGACTTCTCTTCTTATGTTCTGATTTTCTTTTTGATGAGGTTCAGAAGAAGCGTAAGGAGATCAAACTTTGGGTTGTACCATCTTCTGATAGGCGCAGCTATTATAGTTCAGGGTGGCTAGCTTATTGGGGTTAGTGTATTTCTAATTGGAAAGCTTTTTGTATACCTCTTCCTGATCTTAGAAAACGCCTTACTCTTGTTGATGTTACTCAAAGTGACATATCATTGCGTTTGATCCCTTCATGTTCAAGAAGAAAAGGAAAAGAATGTGATGATCAGATAGATGAGGAGTCTTCTGATATTGTTGCTTCACGTACTAGACATGGAAAAGTAAGTTGTTCTTGTTCTCTTTTTCTTTCTTGTTCTTCTTTACTATCTCTTTTGATGTCATTTTCTCATCTTCCCCCACTTTTTTTTAGGGTAAATCAATTCGAAAGGAACAATTTGTTAATGATGATGGGACATCTTGTGATGATGACGATGAATCTGGTGACGAGCATTCTATGGATTCTGAAGAGTCTGATGATGATGCCTTTTCTAGAGCTGATGATGTTCAACTAGAGAATTCTACTTCTCTATTTGACATAAGTGCTGATGATTTCTTTAATGGAATTGAGGAAGATATTCAGAGTGATGAAGTTGCTATCTTGGAAGATGTTCCAAATGCTCAACATGTTCCTAATACTGATCCTGTTCCAAGTGTTGAACCTGTTCAGGTTGACATAGCTATTCCTGTTCCAAATGTTGATCCTGTTCCAAGTACTCAACCTGTTCCAAGTGCTCAACCTGTTCAGACTGACACTGTTATTGCTACAGCTGCTCTTGATGTTGTTTCTTCCCCTCCAGTGTCAGAAAACAGGGAAGCTATTATTACTCTTGATACTTTTGGAACATATTCTAGAAATGTAACGGCTAAGGTTGATTTTCATGGTTTCTCTGTTCAGTCTCAGTATGTGAAGCATTTGGAGATTATCTATCAGAAAGGGTGAATTTTGGGATTCTTGTATCTTCCAGAGTGAAGATTTTATTTCCTACATACTGGATGGGTTAGGGAAAGCCTTGTTGATTGCTGATGTTCCAGTGTCTTCTATTTCTTCAAAGAAATTACAGTTAATGTTGCGACTTATGGATGATGTAGTAAAGGCTGGTTTTAGGCTTGATTGTATTGACATTTGCATTTCCAAAGCTAAAGCCTTCCTTTCCATTGATGTTGAGAAGAAAAAGGTAGGAGAACAGTTAAAAGAAATAGAAGTGAAGATTGCCTCACTAAAGAATCATCAAGCTAAGTTGCTGCAGAAGTTAGATTCTTTTTCAGAGTTTAGCAGTAGTAATTCTTCTCTTTGGAGCTATGTAGCTAATTAGATATTTGTTTTCTTTTGTTGCAATTTCGTTTCAATATTTCTTTGTTTTGGAACTTTTTTTGATCTTTTTCAATAATATTGGTACTTTTATTCCTCTATTTATCAATAGCAAATCTTGCTTTTTTTTGAATTGTCATTGACATGGCTTTACAGGTTGAAATGAATGTATGTAATTGCATCTATTTTGAAATTTGAATTCTAAGAATTTCTTTGCTCAGAGTAATGTTTTTTTCTTTTTTGCATTTATTTAAAGAGGTTCTGCCATTCTAACTTGTTCTACTAGTTTTGTCTAGCAACAAGCTAAATGTGTTGCAGCCTCTTGCTACGTGTTGCTTACGAGATTAATCCTACGGGCTACCAGGATTATTCCTGTAAGCTCCTATTAGGAAGTATTTTATTTTTTATTTTTTAAAGAAGAAGAAGAAGAAGAAGAAGACTACTGCGTATGCTTATGAATAGATACTTATCTGGATAATGCTTTCGATTTCTTATAGGTATTCTTCACACATTGTGGCAAAAGTCAATTATGAACATTCTTCTTGTGTTGCCTGTACTCCTGCAAATAAGAGAAAAGATTCTTTTTAGTAGAAGTGACGTGAGGAGTCGTAGTATTCAACTTTTCTTAAGTGAAGTGGTGTAAGATCACAAAGTTCAGCTCATCTAATGGAAGAATTTTTGCATATGAAATTAATGGAACTGATGCAAGATCACGACGATCGAATTCTCTTTAGAGAATAGTTTGTATGTATATATGCGACCAAGGAGAACCTTTCTCAACTTTACATCAAGGAGAGATTATCTCTCAACTCAATATTAAGGAGATTGATTCAATCCTTTTAGATAAGCGTTAAAGCGATGGTCAATATATGATTTGCAGGTCTCTCAGCCAAAAAATGAGCGATAAAGCTGCAGCTGGATTATAAGTAGTAAAGTATAGCCAAGATAAGAGCGATAAAGCTGCGGCTATAAGTATAAGCGATAGAGTTGCGGCCAAATAATAAGCGATAGAGCTGCGGCCAAGGAGTAAATCTCAATTTCATATTGGGGAGAAGCAATCTCAACCCGGAAAGAAAGAGATTCAATACAATACTTTGGATTGGACTTTTCTTTAGTTGTTGGTAGTTGTGAAGCATAAGGTGGATTTACATTTCTTTAATCCATTCTTGGAAAAGTGCTTTCACTCTGTCCAATGAACTAAGAATGGTGGAAAGTCAGCATCATCATCTTGTCTTCCTCTTAGATTATCTTTTCCAAGATGCATGTTAGGATGAGAAGATCCTCTTTTTTTTTCTTTCTTTGAATTGCATTCATTATAGGAGCATTCCTTTGAGTAAGACAATTATCTTCTCCTTGCTTAAGAACTATATTATTAGTTCCTCTTGCAGCTTCAAGTAAAGTAGCAAAGGTTGGAAGAGGTAGATTTTCTGGGTAAACTCTACACTCATCAAGGATATTTTGGATACATACTTTCACCAATTCTTTCTCATCAAGTGAGTCTTGAATGTCTAACATTCTTTCTCTAAGACGTTGGATATACTCCATGAGATCTTCACGTGAATTTTGATGCTCTCTCCCTAGATCAATAAGAGTAACTTTCTCTCAAGTAGAAAAGAACTTTTCTCCAAACATCTTATACATCTAGCTCCAAGATTCTATAGAGCCATGAATAAGATTAACATATTAGCTGTACACTTTTTCAGTAAAAGACTTGGAAAATTCCTTACTTCAAATCCTCATCCAATCCAGCTACACTAAGAGTTTCTATAAATTTCATGACATGCTCATGAGCATCTCCAGTCTTGCCATTGGATTGCTTAAACTTAGGACTAGTGTAGTCCTTGGGATATGGCTTAACAGCCACCCTAGCAGGGTAAGGCAACTTGAGATCAAATTTAGAAAAACTTAAAATCTTGTTCTTCTCTTCCAGCAGCCTTTGAAGTTCTTCTTTTGTCACAAAGCCTTGAGCTTTGGCTAAAGGAAGAGTCATAATAGAGGTTCTAGCAGCAGTGGTGTTATTTGCACCAATGTTTTCAACACCTCCAGAACCAGGTGCATCAGTTGAGTTTCCTCTATTGCCAGTAGAAGTGTTCTCATTCTCGGCAGTAACATGAGTGACAGGTTGAACATGAGAAGTTGTGGCATTGGAAGATGTGAGTTGGGAGATAATGTCTTCCAACATTTGTGTTTTTTCTTGAGAAGCTTGGATCATCTTTATCAACTCTTGAATATAGACAGGGGCCTGAGCATCCTAATTTCCAGTAGAGCTCTCCATGTTTTCCGGCAAAGTTAAAGTTGAAGATGTTCTATTCAATGCAATCGCTCCTCCCCAATGGAGTCGCCAAAATGTAGATGATGTTCTTTTGTTATGGAGAGGAAACGTTGCAAACCAGTAGAACGGGGTGTGCCGGGAGGCGACGGAGAGGAAGACTGGAGCAAACCCTGAAGAATGAGTGCAGCGACAGGTGGCGGTAGAAGGCTGAGCAAGGCTGAGAACAAGGCTGTGCAGAGAAAACAGTGTAAAGAGGATTTGGGAGAGTTTATGGATTAGCTGATTTGCCAAAAGCCCTTTCAAAGGTAACAAGAACCTCTATATATAGGAGTAGAGAATGGGAGTTACATATCTTTGGTATTAATAACGTAATAATGAGAATTGACGGTTACAAAGCGTTAATGCTTTGTCTAATGGAAGTTATGCTTTGGGAGAAAGTATATTGAAAGAAATAGGGAAGAGCACTCAGGCTTTGCGAGAAGGTGTACTAAAAGAAATATGGAAGAGCACTCAAACTTCAGAGAAAGGTTAAGAGAAGAACTCTTAACTATCTCCATATCTGATCCACCAAGCCAAACTCTCCAAGACATCCCAATAGTGAAGATAACTCAAGAACCCTGCCCTATTCCAGAGTTATCTTCAATTCTTCTTGAAAGTGCTGTTCTTTAAATGAGTTATTCTGAGAACAGGTTGTTCTATAAAGAGTTGCTCTGAGCAGAGCTATTCTGGTAAGAGCTATTCTGTGAATGAGTTTTTCTAGAAGTAATGAGCTCTTCTGATAAGAGGTTGTTCTTGTGTAGAAGCTCTTCTGAAAAAGTTATTCTTGTGAAGTATTTATTCTAAGAAGAGGTTGTCTTTCACTTATAGTATGAAGCAAATATTAGTTTTTCCAAAATCAAGTATCTACAGAGTACTACCTGCAGGACTACTCAAACTGCCTCCAAGATCGAGCGGTAGATAATAAGTAGTAGGCTAAGATTAGCTCTTGCATCGAGGATTCCAAAGTCTGTAGCAAGATGGAGGTCTTCCTGAAACTTATGACATGTTCTCTATGGGGAAGCTTAGCCCTACTGAGGCATGCAATTCTCCCAACTTCTTTTTTTGCCCCATTTTTTCATGTTTACTTTCTAAGGCACTTTTCTAGCACAAATATAGCATGAAATAACAAGTTTTTTTTAATCCCATATTATTTATACTAAAAGTTTCTGCATTTTTTTGCCTTTTTCCTTCTTTTGTTTCATTAAAATAAACAAATTAAAAAAGAAATTATTTATATATAAATATACGCATCAATTTAATTCGTGTTTTTTTTAAAAGAGAAAACATCAACGATCCATCATACCTTTTGAATTATTGGTAGAATAGTTTTTCATGTTCCTATTTCCTACTAGAATCTCGACTAGTGGATAGTATGCATAAAGATAACGTATGAAAAAGCTACAATATGTTCTAAAGTTTAAACGTGGCATCACCAAATTTCAGGTGTGCGCTATGATTAATTTACTCCTAGAATTGTTTATAGGAAAAATCATACTATTATACATTTCACAATTAAACAAAAGGCATTCATTTATCTTGGTAAATTATGGCTTTGTTGGTACAAAGCTATGATGATGATGATGATGATGATGATTTTAGTGTTATCAGCAAGACTTACATTTCTGGACTACCAACGTTCGCTTATAAAGTCAAGGGACTTTGCTCCAGATTTTTATATAGCCTGTTGGAGATTGGTAACTACTCCTATCAATAATTTAATTTCTTTCTTTGTATATTGTAAATGAGTTCTTTACTGTGGGGAGAAAACGTTGCAAACCAATAGAACAAAATGTGACAAGAGGCGGCAGAGAAAAAGATTGGAGCAAACTCTGAAGAACAAGTACGACAGTAGGTGGCTGTAGGTGGCAAGGTTGAGAATAAGACTGAGTTGAGAGAACAATGTAGAGAGGATTTGAGAGAGTTTCTGGATGAGATAACTTGCTAAAAGTCCACTTTAAGGATAACAAGAACTCTTATATATAGGTGTGGAGAATGTGACTTACATATCTTTGATATTAATAACATAATAATGAGAATTGGCAGTTAAAAAACATTAATGCTTTGTCTAATGGCAGTTATGCTTTGGGAGAAAGTGTACTGACAGAAATAGGGAAGAGTACTCATACTTCAGAGAAAGATTAAGAGAATAACTCTTAACCTTTCTCCATATCTGATCCACCAAGCTAAACTCTCCAAGACAACCTAATAGTGAAGTTAATACAAGAACCCTACCCTATTCCGGAGTTATCTTCACTTCTTCTTGAAATTGTTATTGTATAAATGAATTATTCTGATAACAAGTTATTTGGTGAAGAGTTGTTCCGTGAAGAGCTAATCCAATAAGAGGTAATAAGCTCTTCTGATAAGAGGTTATTTTTGTGTAAGAGCTTTTCTGAGAGAAAGTTAATTCTTGTGAAGTAGTCATTCTAGGAAAAGGTTGTTTTTTACTATACCATGAAACAAATATTAGTTTCCAAAATCAAGTATCTACATTTTGCCCCCTGCATGGGAATTCTTAGCATAAGAGGTTCTCATGCACTAGTACTATAAAGGGTCTTTGGAAAAATAATATTTTTATTAAAACTTATTGTCTTGCATTGAATTGTTTAAGTTAGACTCATTATTGCCCTCTTGTATGAATTTCAATGATGAATTAAAATTTCATAGCCAAATAATTGTTTGGCATAAAAAATTTTTAGCAAAATAATTTTGTCTAGCAGTACAGTTGCTTGATAGAATAGTTACTTATATTGTGTTGCCCCCTGCATAGAAATTTCTTAAGAGAAGAAATATTATATGCATAAATTATGACAAATGAGAATATGATATTCTTAAAAAAAAATTGAGAACAAGTGAGAACAATTTAAAATTATTTTTTCTTTAAAATTTTAGAAATAAGTAAGAAAAACATTTTCCTAAAATTTTGGAAAAAAGTGAGAAGAACGTTTCTATAAATTTTTGAGAATGAGTAAGCAGAGTGTTTCTTGAAAGTTTTGGGAATAAGTAAGAAGAGCATTTCCATAAAAATTTTGAGAATAGGTATGATTAGCGTTTTCCTAAAATTTTGGAAATAGGTAAGAAGCGTTTTCCTAAAATTTTGAAAATAGATAAGGAGCATTTCCCTAAAATTTTAGGAACATGCAAGTAGAGTGTTTTCTTAAAATTTTGAAAACATGTAAGAAGTGTTTTCCTAAAATTTTAGGAACAGGTAATGAGCGTTTCCCTAAAATTTTAAGAATAGATAAAAAGCTTTTCCTTAAAATTTTGAGAATGGGTAGAAACTTTTCTCTAAAATTTTGAGAACAGGTGAGTAGAGTGTTTCCCTAAAAATTTTGAGAACAGGTGAGTAGAATGTTTCCCTAAAAATTTTGAGAACAGGTGAGTAGAGTGTTTGCCTAAAAATTTTGAGAACAGGTAGAAGCGTTTCTCTAAAATTTTGAGAACAGGTGAGAAGAGTGTTTCCCTAAAAATTTTAAGAAAAGATAAAGAGTGTTTCCCTAAAATTTCGGAAATAAGTGAATAAAGTGGTTTTTTTTTTAATTTTGGGAATCGGTAATATACATTTTCCTAAAATATTAAGAATAGCTATAGGTAAAGAGTTGTTTTTCAATACAAGATAATACTTTTTATTTTAGATAATACAAGATAATAAAATATAATACAATTAAAATTTTGTGAACAAGTGAGGAGGGTTTCCTTAAATTTTTTAGAACAAATGAGAAGTGTTTCTCTAAAATTTGGGAATATAGAAGAAGAGTTTGGAAATATGTAATAACTTAATTTCCCTAAAATTTTAGAAACAAGTAAAGAAAGCATTTCTTTAAAATTTTGGGAATAGGTGAAAAGCGTTTTCTTAAAATTTTGGAAATAGTAACAAGTAAAAAACGTTTCCCTAAAATTTTAGGAATAGGTTAGGAACGTTTCCCTAAAATTTTGATAATAAACTGCTAGTGTATTTTCTTAAAATTTTGAGAACATATAAGAAAGTTTACCTAAAATTTTGGGAACAAGTAGAAAGAGAGCATTTCTCTAAAATTTTGAAAACAGGCAAGGAGAACATTTTCCTAAAATTTTGAGAACAGATAAATAGAGCATTTTCCTAAAATTTTGGGAACAAGTAGAAAGAGAGCATTTCTCTAAAATTTTGAAAACAAGCAAGGAGAACATTTTCCTAAAATTTTGAGAACAGATAAATAGAGCGTTTCCCTAAAATTTTTTGGGAATAACCAAGAAAAGCGTTTCTCTAAAATTTTGAGAATAAGTAAGAAAAAAATTCCCACAAGGAAAGAAGAGAGAAGCTGTCACTATTATATGTATTTTATATTTTTAGTAGCAAGTTGACTTGTTACCGTAAAAAGTTTTTGAGAACAAGAGAACATCTTGTTTCATATGGGTGCATTCAAATCTGTTCAAATTGGTTTTTTGGTTATTTTTTATCTGATCTGAACCTATTCGGATGTTGGCCAATCGATTCGTATCCGTATTTGATACCCTCCAATATCCGGATATATTCGATCCACACTAAATCAGATTAGATCGGATCGGATATTGATGGTTTTTTTCTCACTTAACTTTGAAAATAAAATATTGAAAAGAAGAAAACTACAAAGCAAAAGTGAGGGAAAAAGTTGAATTTTTTAAGGGCTCTAAGGGGTCAAGTTCGAAGTTTACTTTAACTTGGTAGAATCACATCATCACAACACTAAAATGGATTTGGCAGTGATCAATCTGGCTGTAAAACAACCTTGCATTTTCCATATTTAATCAAGGTTTCATGGAGCTCCCTACCATTCATCATTTTCTTTTGTTTTCTTTTCTTGAAAAACACAAACAATATACAAGGAAGTCTCACACCAATTTAATGGCCGTTGTAAATTAGATTTTGCTTGCCAACCATATATTTGCCTCCCCTAAATTTAGGTTAAAAGCACAAACCCAAACAAAGAAAAGAACAAATAATTAATACTAAAGGGGCAGTTCAAAATTCAAAGGGTAGTTTAATAAATTAAGCTTCAAATTTCCTTTATTGTACACTATACAGTATCTCTCACTGAATATTATAATAGTTTTCATGATAAAGATAAATAGTTTTTAACATAGAAGAAAAACAAAAAATTTTCATCATTTCATGGCTTTTTCTTATAATTTTCTTTTATTTGTTATATCAAAAACAAAATTAAAGCCCAAAAAGTAATTAACCATATATAAACTCCTAACATGGAAAATGATGAACAAAAGCGAAGAATTCCTAAGCCATTCTCTTATTTTGCTACACAACAAACATACTGTTAGCTTTAAATTGACATATATATTTTGAAATGACAAAAACTTAAGTAAGCTTTAATGCTTTAATTCATATTGTAAATTTGCCTTATCATACATGATTTTCTCAATACATTTCAAGTGATCATATCAAACATTAAGACCATGATTTAATGATGCATACTCTTATTGGTCTTAATACTTTGTAAATGTTTTAAATATTTTAGAAAATCACTTGATGAATTTTTAGACCATGTTTTCATTTGAAAAAGTCAAGAAAAACTCCCACAAAAATGCCAAAATGTTTTGGGTTGGATTAGGATCAAAGACCACATCATTTCTAACTAAAAAAGTGCAGGAAATCACCTTCTGGAGAGAAGGGATCGATCCCCTTTTGGCAGTAAGCTCCCAACGGCTAGAAAAGGTCCCTGAAGCCCAGAATCAAGATTCTGGACAAAAGGGATCGATCCCTTTGCCCCGAAAATAGCCTATAACGGCTAGTTTTTGTGAGACAACGGTAATATCCGAGATTTGGCTCCACCCAACGGCTAGAATACATCCAAGGGACTATAAATAGAGGCTTAGAAGCTAAAGGAACAAAGAGGAACCACTCAGCAACTCCAAATCTCATATTCCTCAAATCTACAAGCCTCAAACAACCAATCAAGAGCCACAAAGTCTCCATCATCTATCATTCTCTTATTCCTTGTAGTGCTTAGCACAAATATTGTATAGGCTTTTCATTGAGCTTAATTTCTGTAATCAATTGCCTACCTAGAGGCCTTTTCTTTGATTACATTATTTGTATCCCATCATTCCTTGTAAAGGGGAGGTTTCTCTTAAGCCTTAGAAAAAGAGAGAGGTTACTCTTTAGCCTTAGAAAAAGAGGGAGGTTACTCTTTAGCCTAAGAAAAAGATGGAGGTTTCTCTTGAGCCTAGAAAAAGAGAGAGGTTTCTCTTGAGCCTTGAAAAGAGGGATTGTAAAGATAAATTTAAAGATAGTGAATTTGGGAAAAATCCTTGGGAGCGTCTCAAGGTAGAGGACGTAGGCAAGGTAGCCGAACCTCTATAAATCGATTGTGTAAATCTCTCTCTCCATACTCTTTATTTACTTGCAATTGTATTGTGCTTATTGAATTGAATTTATATTGCATTATTGAATAGCCTAGAGAACTTAGAAAACATTCATATAGGCTAGAGAATTTAGAAGAATCGCAAAACGAGCTTAAGGGTAGTTAAAAACCGATTCACCCCCCTCTCGGTATTGCCTATAAGATCCAGCAATTGGTATCAGAGCTTGGGCTCGAGATTGATTTAGACTAACCTCTATCGAGCAAAATGATCATCAATGGCTCTAGGTGATGATTTTGAGACTAGCTCACAAACTTTAGAAGAATATTCATTTGATGAGCTTCAAGATGCATTTAATGAGCTAAGTGATGAATATAAATCAATGCATGCAAAATATAACAAAAAGTTAAATAAATTTAGAAAAGAGAATGAAATTTTGATGAATACTAATGTTGAGTTGGAGGAGAAAATAAAAGATCCAGGCTCAAGGAATGATGAACTCAACAAGGTTAAATTAGAGCTAGAAAAGAAATTAGAAGACATTAAAGATAAATTGGCAAATCCTAGCTCTTTGACTATTGAGGATGAAAAGGAGAAAGCCAGCTCTAGTAAATGTAATGACCATTCTTATGATGATTTACAAAATGCTTTTGATGAGCTAGCTAGTGAATTTGAATGCTTGAATTCAAAATACAAGAAAATGATTACAAAACTAGAAATGGAAAATGATGAGTTATTGAATGCCAAGCTTGATTTTGAAAAGAAATTAGTAGAAGCAAATTTGCATAATTCATTTTCTAGATTGTACATGGGTCAACAAAAGCTAGATCATATGTTAGAGACCCAAAGAGCTTTCTTTGACAAAGATGGGTTAGGATATAATGCAATACAAAAAGAGACTCATCTAAAGAACTTCCTAGTGAGCAAAAATTATATGCATGATACATCTCTCACATGCTCACTATGCAATAGAATTGGACACTCTTCACAAGCATGCACATATAGAAAAACTACATTTAGAGGAAGAGTTGTTAGGAAAATATGGGTGCCAAAGCATGCAATAAATAATGATGATTTGAGCTTGAAATGGATCCCAAAAGGATCAAAAATTATTTGAACTAACTCTCAAGGACCCAAGAAAATTTGGGTACCAAAGCATGCTTGAATTTGTTTGTTGTAGGAGTGTTAGAGCATGGGAATACAATGAAACAATGAAGTTCAAATGCTCTACACGTCCCTTGGAGTTTGCTTGTGCCAATGAGAGAGAGGAACAGCTTGAAGATCCACCTTTGGCAAGGTCACAAAAATTCTTCAAAGGATAGCTCAAGGTGGACTCAACAACTCAAGGCAAAGCATACTCAAGCAAAGGAGTTTTGTAAGCTTATATTCTATCTTTTCAAAACTCATATATTTGTTTGATTTAATGAGGCACTTGGTTGATGATTCTTGATGCATTGTGATTGAGCAAAAAGAATGATTGTTGAATGTTTGATGGACAAATCTTGATGATTGAATGAAAGGCATGATTTATGATTTTGAAATGATTATTGGATTTCTGCAGTTTGAGCAAGTTTGATATGTCTAGATAATATACTTAGTTGCTCAAAAGCTGTCAAATATGTCATATATGCAAAATGCCTTGTTATGAGCCTTAATGAAGAATATGCATGTTAGAAATCATGGCATGTTGTTCACAAGATGTATGTTTTAATGATATATATGCTTAAAATCTATGTGAACAAGTTTGTTTTGACATATTTATGTAATTCAATGCATTGGTTTGGTCAAAATATACTTAAATCTCAAAATGACCTCCTTTGAGGCCAAAAATGCATTTTATTGTGTAAATTCTTCCAAAATTGCAAAATCTTTTGTAAAATGGTTTTTCATTCATGTTTTTCATTCACACAAGTCCAAAATCATGTTTTACAAATGTTTAAACCCTTACTTGGACTTAAAATACTCAAAAACGAAGTTTTGGTACCTCAAAGGTTGAATTTTCTGTCAAAAATCTGCAGAAACAGGATGAGGGATCGATCCCTCAACAAGTAGGATCGATCCCCTTGTGCAGAAAACAGAATTGGTGTATTCTGGAGTTAAGGGATCGATCCCCCTCGTATAAGGATCGATCCCCCCAAGCCAGAAAGGCTTTTCTGCATGTTTTCAACCGAAATTGAGAAGAACTTTTCATTGTTTTGATACTTTCTCTCTTCTCAACTTAAAATTCATTGTTTTAACTTCTTTTTGATGATCTTTAAACTATGAAAATTCATTTTCCATTGATATCATGCCTCAACTTCATCAATTAATATCATTTCCAACAAATGGTATCACTTTCAACAATCAATACCATTTCTCTTGAGCTCACAAGTGCAAAATCATTTTTCTTGTTGAAAACATTCATGATTTGCATAACTCTTGAAATAATCTTGAAAAATACTTTCAATGAATGCTTAAACATAATTTTGAGATTTATTTCAATGATTTATGTATATTTGAGAATTTGATGAACTTATGCATAATGAATATTTTTCATTCCTTTTGTTCATCTTAGTCAAGCATGCTTATAGGATTATGTGTATTGGCTTGACTTATCAATTCCACACTAGGTTTCATGATAATTTTACATCTAGTGGATTGATTCCAAATGTAAATTCAACAATTGGTAATAGTCATTGGCCTATAATTTGTGATGGTAAATGGATCCTAAATGTTAAAATGCATAAAACTTTATCATCCTTGTACTTAAAGAACTAGGGTCTTAATGACAACACCAACACTCAAAGATAAATGCAAACTTGAACAAACTTGATATCCATGCATTTATTAGTTGAATCTTTCCTTGCTCATAATTGGTTAAGGGCTTGAATTAGAAAATGAGTATAGGATTTGTGTGCTTGAAACCATGGGAGAAAATGTGTTTGCTTGAATTCCTTGATTTTTTTTTTAATCTTCCATATGGTATCAATTTGTGAATATAAATATGGATTAATATTTTATGATAGTGTGCTAATGTTTAATTGATCCATATGCATATTTGATGATGTTTGGTTGTGTTCTTGCATATTTAGAATGATTATTTTTTTGACATGAACACACTACACATAGATATTGGATTCATGCAAAATGCCTAAGTCAACCATTAGTAACAATTGGTATTTAGATTGAAATAACAATTAGTATCATTGGCAACCATATTTTCAATAATTGGTAAGTCAAATCTAAATTGCCAATTGGTATGAGCTTTAAATTGACAATTCTTCTCATGCTCTTTAGTTTGAAATGCCAAATAGAGAAGAATTCATTTAGGATATTTTTGCATAAAACTCTTGTGTGCTAGAATTGGTAGTTAATTGCTATATATCTTAATTCTAAGCACAATATTTCTTGAAAATGATTTATGAGCACATGCATATGATATGTTATCTAATTTTAGCTCATAATCATGATGTATTACCATGCACCTTAGTTGGACCTTAGAGAACAATTGATATACTTATGTGCTTGCTTAACTTCTTACCAATTGGAACCTTTTTGCAAAATTACTTATCAACAATTGGTATCAAAATTATTTATAAACAATTGGTATAGGATCATAAGT
Organism: Heritiera fomes; assembly: GCA_032173925.1. NCBI lineage: Eukaryota > Viridiplantae > Streptophyta > Magnoliopsida > Malvales > Malvaceae > Heritiera > Heritiera fomes. Next base: position 19,985,164 of record JAPDPM010000010.1, read on the forward strand.
CATATTCATTGCATGAATATTTCATACTCTTTGTGAATATTGACTTATTTATTTGTGCTATGAGTCCCATGTACTAACATATTTCTTGTTGGATGGAGCATATTCTCATATTTCTTCTCACATAGCCATAATTTTAGGGGGAGCATATTTTTTATTATTTTTCCTTCTTTTTGCTATGACAAAAAGGGGGAGAGATAGATATTTAAAAGGGAGAGATATTAAGGGGGAGAGATAATGGGGGAGAAATAGTTTGAAAATTCATTTTCAAAACCCATGCTTAACTTAAGGGGGAGCTTTGTAAAATCCTGCTTTATTTGAGGGGGAGTATTTTATCAAAGAATTTTCAAAGCAAATTTACATTAAGTTTTGTCATATCAAAAAGGGGGAGATTGTTAGCTTTAAATTGACATATATATTTTGAAATGACAAAAACTTAAGTAAGCTTTAATGCTTTAATTCATATTGTAAATTTGCCTTATCATACATGATTTTCTCAATACATTTCAAGTGATCATATCAAACATTAAGACCATGATTTAATGATGCATACTCTTATTGGTCTTAATACTTTGTAAATGTTTTGAATATTTTAGAAAATCACTTGATGAATTTTTAAACCATGTTTTCATTTGAGAAAGTCAAGAAAAACTCCCACAAAAATGCCAAAATGTTTTGGGTTGGATTAGGATCAAAGACCACATCATTTCTAACTCAAAAAGTGCAGGAAATCACCTTCTGGAGAGAAGGGATTGATCCCCTAAGGGAAGGGATCGATCCCCTTTTGGCAGTAAGCTCCCAACGGCTAGAAAAGGTCCCTAAAGCCCAGAATCAAGATTCTGGACAAAAGGGATCGATCCCCTATGTAAAGGGATCGATCCCATTGCCCGAAAATAGCCTATAACGGCTAGTTTTTGTGAGACAACGGTAATATCCGAGATTTGGCTCCACCCAATGGCTAGAATACATCCAAGGGACTATAAATAGAGGCTTAGAAGCTAAAGGAACAAAGAGGAACCACTCAGCAACTCCAAATCTCATATTCCTCAAATCTACAAGCCTCAAACAACCAATCAAGAGCGACAAAGTCTCCATCATCTATCATTCTCTTATTCCTTGTAATGCTTAGCACAAATATTGTATAGGCTTTTCATTGAGCTTAATTTCTGTAATCAATTGCCTACCTAGAGGCCTTTTCTTTGATTACATTATTTGTATCCCATCATTCCTTGTAAAGGGGAGGTTTCTCTTAAGCCTTAGAAAAAGAGAGAGGTTACTCTTTAGCCTAAGAAAAAGAGGGAGGTTTCTCTTGAGCCTAGAAAAAGAGAGACGTTTCTCTTGAGCCTTGAAAAGAGGGATTGTACAGACAAATTCAAAGATAGTGAATTTGGGGAAAATCCTTGGGAGCGTCTCAAGGTAGAGGACGTAGGCAAGGTAGCCGAACCTCTATAAATCGATTGTGTAAATTTCTCTCTCCCTACTCTTTATTTACGTGCAATTGTATTGTGCTTATTGAATTGAATTTATATTGCATTATTGAATAGCCTAGAGAACTTAGAAAATATTCATATAGGCTAGAGAATTTAGAAGAATCGCAAAACGAGTTTAAGGGTAGTTAAAAACCGATTCACCCCCCTCTCGGTATTGCCTATAAGAGCCAACACATACTACATAGCAGAGTAGCAGACATCAATTATAAAAAAAACATAGCAAAACAATCAAGTAATAATTCCAAAACATAGATAGTAAGTTATTAACTTCATAATATACTCAAACAGAAAGCAACCAAAGTTCTTTCAATGGTCAACATAAAGAACAATGCTATATTCCAAGATAGATCAATAATGATCATGTAACTTCTTTCAAACATTACAAATAAGCTAAAGTTACATTCCAAGAGCCAAAATATATCAACCTATTAGGCTACTAGATATAACAATCCAAAGTCAAGTTCAAATTAGAATAACTATCCGAAAAGATAACTATAGCATCCTAATTTTCATATATGAAATTAAAAAACAAAAAATTGCGAACTGAATTTCATATGCAATGGAATTGTTGTTGTCAAATCCCTTCCATCTTTGATTTCCTAAAAAAATACAAAGAATTTTCATAATATAAAAGAGAAAAAAGAAAGAATTATAAAGAAATAATAGAAAATGAAATCAAATTACCTTCGAGCTTCCACTCTTCAAGTCAATCATCAATGACCATCCTTGTTTCATTAAGCACTTAAAATCTACAAATATATATAATTCATAAAATCACTTAAAGGAATGAAAGATAATGAGCAAAATAGTATAAATATGTTTAATTAAGTTATAAATACTTACTGCATTCCATGTCTTCCCAAACATCCAAATTTTCTTCATTCTCAATTGGCATAGGGGTAGATTTTAGCCAATTTTGTGTGCATATAAGAACCTCAACCATTTTCGGAGTTACAGAACTACAAAATGGGTCAAGGATATGCCTTCTAGTGCCAAAAGCAAACTTGGAGGCAACAGTAGACACAGGAATGGCCAATATATCTCTCACAATCGCAACAAGAACTGGATATTTGCAACCGTTTACCTTCCACCAAAGCAAAATGTCAAAGTTCTTATCATCTTGCTCATATATATCTTCTAAGTACCTTTCCAATTCTGACTTTCCCTCTTCGCATTGTGATTCTGCCCTTCTCCTTTTGTATTTTGACAAGGCGTATGCCTCTACATCATTAACATCAACAACGTCCTCTAACTTCATTGGCGCTTAAGAACTAGCACTTGCTCCTTCACTAGAATTACTAAAAATTGAAGCATAATGCTCAAACAATGCATTTAAGGTGACCTTCACCCAATCACCCAGTTCAGCAGCCTTTTCTTCATCATAAACCTCATAATGACAAACATAGCATAATCCATCTTGTATATATGATATAAAATGACAGCGATGAATAACAAGCGATTGAGGTTCTTTACATTTCCCAATATTTCTCAAACTTCTGTTTCATTCGAGAAGCTATTAACTTGATATTTCAATTTAGATCATTCAATTTGTCATTAATTTGCATTCCAACCCCAAACACCGTATGAAAGTAATTATTACTAGTGATATACAAAGAGCCAGAGACACGCAAAGTGGAATCATAAAAGCTTTTCAAAAAAGGCAACAATCCACGAACATAATTCCAATCATCTCTAATAAGCAAACCTCTATTTTTTTCTGCACTAAGCTCTGCTCTATATTTGTCATCTTGTTCCTCTAATCTATCAAAAGCTGTTCAAAACTTCAAAGCAACTTCCAACATAAAAAAAGTTGAATTCCACCTAGTTTCAACATCTAGACAAACAAGGCTCTTACTTGTTATATTTTCTTGCTCCACACAAATCTTGAATCTTTGTAACCTTGCGAGAGATGAACTCATATACCTCACAGCAGAACGGATTTGAAAAATTGAATCATCTAAATCTTTCAAGCCCTCTTTCATGGTAAGACTAAAAATGTGTGCACAACACCTTATATGCAAATGCTCACTCTTTAAAATACTACCCTTCCAATTATTAAGTCTTCTTTTTACATATTGGATAACAAGATCATTAGCGTTTGCATTATCTACTATGATAATGAGAACTTTATCTATTCGTCATTCAAGCAAATTCTTCTCAGTGCATATTTCAATTATCTCACTGGAATGGTTAGGAATTGGAGTGAAACTCAAGATTCGCTTATGTAGTTTCCACTCTTGATTAATGAAATGTACCGTAAAACACATATAACTAAGATTTTGCCTAGAAGTCCAAATGTCAGTAGGTAGACAAACTCTTAGCTTTGATCTTTTTAAGTACATGAAAAGCTTTTCTTTCTCACTCAAAAACAAGTCATAACAATCATTAGTTATAGTGAACCTCGAAGGAGCTTGAAATCAAGGTTGCATAATATTACAAAACTCTCGAAATCCCTCACGCTTAACCATCCTAAAAGGTAACTCATCCGAAATAATCATCCTAGCACAATATTTTCTACAAGCTTCTCAATCAAGTTTCCATGTAACAATTGAAGAACCACTACCACTCCCTATGTCATCACCAGATAAAGCTTTAAACATTAAGGTCTTTTGGTTCTCATCAAGCTTATTCAAAGGATATTTTGGACATCTACTTGTGTGGTTACACAAGATTGTACAACCATTTAAAATAGGAAACTTCATGATTTTACCACAATAATTGCATGAGGCTTTTTTATTAGCTTTATTGCTATAAGGCCACTTAGTAAAATTTTCCCATGCCTTGGATGTCATGGATCCCAATTTTCCACTAGGTGGTTTCTTACCATTAGATGGGACATTAGAGTGGCATTTGCTTGATTATTTGTCTTCGTTGTTGCTTGTCTAATAATGGGAATTTTATCACTTTAACTCTCAAGCAGAGTATTGCTATCAATAGGAATGCTTGATGCTAGTGATTCCATCCACTATAATCTTATTTGCTTTAAATTTCAACCATAGACATGTTAAACTATTGTGAAACAATTGAAATCAAGTAGAAAAATGCAAATCGATGCTGTCTCCTCTTACCTCTCCATGTGCAGCCACTTCCAGCAGCCACAACAGCCCTCAAATAGTTGATTTAGCCTTCCAAACTCCAGGTATGGATAGCTCTCATGGAAAGGAACAATTTTGGTTTAGGGAAGTTGTTGATTTGGTGAGGTTTGAGAGGGGTTTCACAAGGGTTTTCCTTTTGAAACTTAGAGAAAAAAATGAGATAAAGAGCTTCATGGTGTGTCGGCTACATAAGGAGGAAGATGACCTCCTTATATGTCTTATTTTATTATTATTGTAATATTAAAAGATTAGCCCTTTGTGAAATTATCATTTTACCCTTTACTTTCTCACTTCATTACTTAGCTTTGTTTATTTTCTCTCCATTTTATTACAACCAAAAATTCATTTTCTTACCGAGATGCAAACATGGCCTTAATCACTTTCCAAAGCTCATTATTACTCTTAGAAATACGTGCCTTTGAAAAATGACCATTTTGCCCCTTTATAGTCCAGTAATTACATATATATCCTAGCTATTATTTTACTATTTAAAATCTAATTTTTATTTTTATTCAAATATATATTCATTTATAATAATATAGGTCAAACATTAGCTCTTGGTGGGGTTTGACTTGCCTCGGGATGTGAAATTACCAAAATAGCCTTAAATAAATGCTTTTGGCTCTTTCGCGTTGTTTTGGAATTTTTGTGGAATTCAATTAATGGGCTGGATTCATGTGAAACTTCTTTACGTGAGAATTTTCTTATGACAGTCTGTAGGTCCAAAGCCAAACTAGGTTGACCTTTATTCAAAAAAATTCCTCCAACCTGTGGACAAAATCGTCACTTTTGAATTTGTTGCATGCAAACCTAGACGTGTTCAATTAAAAGAATTTCGAAAAGTAGTCTTCTTGCCCTTTAGTTATTTTGAGCCCAAATTTCACGTTTTGCCACTTCAAAGACCATCTAGATTATGGATTCCCTTATGGAGCCCACTTGACAGTATCTTTCGATACCTCCACAATATATGAGAATCAGTTATTGTAGTTTGACTTAATATTCTAATTCAACATCTTTAGTAGGAGTAGAAAGAATAGAGAAATTTGGGATCTTATAGAAAGTACCAGAAAAGGCTACATCATCTGCACCCAGAAGAGCCACAACTGTAGAGAAAGGGAAGAAAGTTGTGCCTCAGGGTAGAGTATATGCCCTTGATAAAGAGTCTATTGACGCTTCTTCTGATATTATTAAAAGTAACATTTCTATTTTTGGTATAAAAGCATTTATATTGATTGTCCAGGGTCTACACACTCATTTGTATCTCCGTTGTTTTCTATTAAATTACCAATATAGCCTGAACACTTAGGTTAATCATTATAGATAAATACACCTTTTAGAGAGTCACAAATAACTGATGTAGTATATCGAAATTGCAAGTTAAGGATAAAAGAAAAAGAGACAATAGCTGACCTAATTCTTTTAAATATGTATGATTTTGATGTTATCCTGGGAATGGATTGGTTAGCTACAAATCATGTTAGTATAGAATGTTACATTAAGTATATAACCTTTTCTTCTTTTGAAAAATATATTGTAAAGCTTCCAGTTTAGTAACAAATATGAAACTTTGTTGAAATTGTGTCGAGATTAAATTTTAAATGTTATGATTGAAGGATTTATTGCATATATGGAGGATGTTGAAAAGAGATGTTTGGAGTTACATGAGATTCTTGTGGTAGGGATTCTCTATATGTGTTTCCAAATGAATTACCAGGACTTCCTCCAGATCGTGAGATCGAATTTACTATAGATTTAGTGCACAGCATTGAAGCCATTTCCAAGCCACCTTATTGAATGGCACTGGTGGAGCTTGAGAAGCTCAATAAGCAACTCCAGTAGTTGTTGGACAAAGGATTTATCTGTTATAGTGTTTCTCTTTAGGGCGCACTAGCTTTATTTGTTTGGAATAAGGATGGTAGTCTGCGACTATGCATTGATTACCAATTGCTCAATAAGGCTACTATCAAGAATAAATATCCTCTACCCAAGATTGATGACTTGTTTGGTCAGCTCAAGGGTGCACAAGTATTTTCTAAGATTGATCTAAGGTCGGGGTATCATCAATTGAAAATTCAAGAGGCAAATGTCCCTAAGACTGCATTCAGGACCCGATATGGTCACTATGAATTCCTGGTCATGCCATTCGGGCTCACTAATGTGCTTGTAGCTTTCATGAACTCGATGAATGAAGTGTTTAATCCTTTCCTGAATAAGTTCATCATCGTGTTTATTGATGACATCTTGGTATATTCTAAATCCCGGGAGGAACACGAGCAACACCTTTATATCATGTTACAGGCCTTCAAAGCTCAGAGGCTTTATGCTAAATTTAGTAAGTGTGAATTCTAGCTGGATCAGATCACTTTTCTTGGACATGTAATGTCTAAGGACGGGATATCTGTTGATCCATCCAAAATAGAGGCTACCGTACAGTGGGAGAGACCAAAATCTATGTGATAACCGTAAATTTTTCATTTATTGGAAATTCTAAATATTGAAAATAAATATTGGACAAAATAAATAAGAGAAAATAAATAAAATTTGCGAGAACGGGATATTGGTGAAAATCCCGAGAATTGAGGAAGTGAAAGAATCGGGAAATTCGTGTAAAGGAAATTAAATTGGAAGTGAAAATAAAAATAATAGAGAGAGGAAAAAGAATTAATTTGGGTAATTTAAAATCCAAATTAAATAAGAAAAATGAGAAATGAGAATAAAATATGTCTATATAATTACAAATTATAGAAGTGTATTTTATACAAATACATATGTATTCAAAATATTATATAGTACATTTTAATATATGTTGTTATATATATAGAAATATATACTATTTCATAAATTCAAATAATGCATATGTATATAAATATAATGTTTTATGTGTATATATAATTATGTAAATACCTATAGAAGAAAGGTAAATGTGGTTTTATATTAGAGTTTATATGTATAAATATTGTATTATAACATCTATATAATTTGAATATGTAAATGTTATTTAATTTTAAATATGTAAATATACATATATATACTAGACATATATTTTGTAATATACAATATATATTTTATATATAATATATATTATATTATATTATGTATGAAATAATATATGTATAACATATAGTATATATTATATGTATAAAATATAATTTATAGTGTATAATATATAGTATGTTATATACTAAAAAGGGAAAGAAAATAAAACTAAAAAAGGAAAGAAACAAAAGGAGGGAAAATTAGGAAGGACCCGATCCTGCCCAGCCAAAGAGCCGAAGGCGGCGGAGCTGCCACCACCGGAGAGGGAGGAAGGAGAAGGGCGAGATGCCACCGACCAGGGAAAGGAAAGAGGCTGTCGGCGGCATGAAGAAACGGAAACAGAATCAAAGGAAAAACTCGGGAGAAGCCGAGAAAGAGGAAAAAGCGGAACGAACGGCGCCGGTCGAATCGGTGGTAGCCACTACCTTCGAAGCACCGCTGGAGGCAGAGGAAGAGGATGGGTGCCACCAGAGGTGCGGTGAACGGCGGAGGAAGGCCAACAGAGGAGAAGAAGAAACCGAAGGTAAACCGAGTAGATCCGCCGCCGTGCCGCCTATCCAGGCCAAGCTGAGGCCACCAGCAAGTTCGTCTTGACGCCGGCCAGCTGGTAAGCCACCTAGCCGCCGGAGAACGGGTGTCGGCGAGGAACCGGCGAGGAAGAAAATTGGATCGGTCTGACCAGGAAAGGAGAAAAAAAGAAAAGAAAAAGGAAAAAGAAAAAGAAAGAAAGAAAAAGAAAAGAGGAAAAAGGAAGAAAAAGAGAACAAAGGAGAATTTCGGGAATTCGGAGATTCCCGGGAATTCGACAACCCGAAAATTTACTGAAATTTGGTAAGAAATTCTCGAAAATCAAATTTCAGAAAAATTTAATAAATTATGAAAAAATTGTAAAATTTAGAATTTTTATTTCCAGAAATTATTTTCAGCGATCGAGATAAGGAATCGGGAGAGATGGAGTACGAGCGCGACCGAGAAAAGGAAGTCGCCTACCCGAAAAAAGGTAAGGGATGCATGTGCAACACTGTAAGGATATTCAGTCTACATATTTTAATTTGAAATATTTTATGCAAATATTTTATGAAAATTATTATGATGCATGATTGGCTGAAAATTTTAGGATGAAGTACTAGCTGGAAATTTAAAACTGTATTTTCCGTGCTGGAGGTTAGTAAATCGACAGCCGTTATGCTGCCGAAAATTTTAGAAAAACTTCATAAAATCATATTAAATGATTTTATTTTCGAAAATCGATATTAAATCATGAAACATGAGGAAATTACTAAATTTCATAAAACATGAATATAATGAGATAGAATTTTAAAATATTCATGTATTTGAGAATGGTGATAATGAAACAACCGAAAATTCTCGGAATAGATAAATTACACGTAGTACGAGGTGAAAGATGAAGTGAAATACAGTGAATATTTTTATGAATATTTTTATAAATATTCACTAAAGGATTTTAACCCTTATGGTTTTAAATTATGGAATTATATATTTATATAAATTCCATAAAGGTTTATTTTATGATGAAAACTACGGTTTTGAGATTAGTTGGCATTCCTATCATGCTGATGCAGGATATGTAATATGTTTAATCCCGGTCGACACCTGATCCATGATCCACCGAGGGCAACATAGATTATGGTCATAGATTTGACCGGTTTATTTCTTTACCCTCTGGGGTTTATAGTGTGATAAGATTGATGTCTATCTTAGACTCCATAAATGATAGGTGATATGTTAAAAAGGAAAGTGTTTTACATGATATGGAATATGTCAAACGGAAAATGTGATATATGATTGCGTGACATGTGAAAAGAACATGTTTTATATGATATGAGAAGAAAATCAATTAATTTATAGCATTTTTACAAAATGCTCATTTCGGTACTGATTATAGTATTGTGAGATGATTTTCATAAGATATGTTATACGAACATGTAATATGTTTTCAAAAAGGAAGAAATGATAAATCTAATATTCTTACTATGGTATTAAATGGAATATTAGATTATAAGTACTACATGAGTTCTGATAAGATAGTGGAAAGTATATATGGCATAAAGGCCAACCCGAGTAAAGACTCAATCTTTGTACCATGTGAGCCACCTTTAGAGAACTCAAGAGACTGAAGTGCTACATAGATTCTTTGTGAACTATGGGGAGCCACCTCTAGAATCCTTTGAGCACTAAGTTCTACACGAGTTCCGATGTGTTAGTAAGAAGTTTCTGTACCGTGTGAGCCACCTTTAGAAGACTCAAGGGACCTAAGTGCTATATAGATTCTTGTGAACTATGAGGAGCCACCTCTAGAATCCTTTGAGCACTAAGTGCTACACGAGTTCCGATGTGTTAGTAAGAAGTTTTTGTACCGTGTGAGCCACCTCTAGAAGACTCAAGGGACCTAAGTGCTACATAGATTCTTAGTGAACTGTGGAGAGCCAACTCTAGAATCCTTTGAGCACTAAGTGCTACACGAGTTCCGATGTGTTAGCAAGAAGTTTCTATACCATGTGAGCCACCTCTAGAGAACTCAATGGACCTAAGTGCTACATAGATTCTTTGTGAACTATGGGGAGCCACCTTTAGAATCCTTTGAGAACTAAGTGCTACACCAGTTCCAATATGTTAGTAAGAAGTCTGTGTCCTAAAGGCCGAATCGAGTGAAGACTCGATTTCTATACCGTGGGAGCCACCTCTAGAATCCTAAGGGACCTACGTGCTACACGGATACCAGTTGGACCGTAGGAGCCACCTCTAGAATCCCGAAGGAACTACGTGCTACACGAGTTCCTCGATATGACACTTAACTCCATTGCTAGTTAGGATGAATGTCGTAACTGAATTAGTGAATTGGGGCTTATGCCTAATATGATTAAGTAATCGGTTATATTGGAACTATTTTCAATGAGTTAAGATATACGCTTAAAGTTTATAGATTTTCGTTTTGTGAATGGATTGATTTATTAACTTACATAGTAACCGCTTTATCAACGTGTATAGTGACCAATCTATCGAAGTGCTTACTGCTTTGCTAATTTGATAAATGAAATAGATTTTAATAGCTTATTTTGCTATTTAAAGTACTGTACTAATTAAGAGAGTACAGTAAAACATGAAATGAGTTTTAAAGAAATAAGATGATGATTTAACTAATATTCTTTTCAAGGAATATGCGAATATTAATTATTTTATTTAAATGCTTTATTTCATAAAAGCATTATTTTGAAAAGAATATGAAAAGGTTATGGAATGAAAAAGAAAAGGATTTATTAATTCAAAATGAAATGAAAATTTCTCTCTACAATTGATTCTAGCTTCCAAAACAAGTATGGTATTCTAAAATACCTACCTTACTCCATCCGGATCCCTAGCCGACTGTAGTATCCTTCCTACATGTGAGCCTAGAGCCCATAGGAAAAATGAAAAAGATTTTCAGCATATAGGAAGCTGAGTATTAAGTGGGGCATATAATTCCCTTATTAAGTCGTGGTTTTGCTCACCCCTTAATTTTAACCATTTCAGGTTTTCGATGATTGTGAGATTAGTTGACTGTGGATCACGGCTGTACACCAAGGACAAAGCAACAGACTGACTGAATTATTTGAGGTATGATCATTTATTCTCTGTATTTATACATGTCTACAATACTACTTATCTGATTAAATACGATAGGGGATGTGTATAATATAAACAATATTATATAAAATCGTTTATCAGTTAGTACAAGTGAAGTATCACAGATAGCCCAACCGGTTAAGTTGTGTACAATAAGGTGATAAATGTGGTCATAGGATGTGATAGATTTAATGGTATCAGAGCAGTGGTTGGCCTGATGTCTGTGGATACTTTTGGAAGGAAAAGTATTAAACATCTCAAGTAGTACTGTGTCGTCTGAATACATAGAGAAAATAAATGATTATAAATTGAGAAAAAAATGATTTAAAGGGGAGCGAGAAAGTATAAATTGAGAATATTAAAGAAAAAAATAGGTTCAGAAATTTTCGAAAAATTGATGATTCTTATAATCTAAATGAAGGCATGTTCGGTAAGGAATAGAAATGGACTCGGTGAGGGCCCCACCAGTACTTTTCTGTCATAATCGAATTGAGACTTGAAAGTGATGGTATAAAGGAGGGGAATGAAATATCATCATTAAATAGACTTTAAGATCACTGATTAAGGGTAATTTGAAGAGAGAGAAAATTTTTAGCCAAAAATAACCAAAATACCCCTACTTCTAAAATTTTACCGAGAGTCAGAATAGACCAACAGAAGTTGGAATTGAGTGATTTGACAGAGAAATTGATGATATAAAGCTAAATTACAAGCAAAATAATCCAATTGTGGATTTTAGTGAATTTCTCTGTCAAAATTGAACAAGATCTTAATGGCTGATATCAATATGAGAAATGATACTATCAGCACATACATAATAAGATCATTGATTCAAAAGTACACTGAGGAGAAAGAAATAAATGTCGAAATGACGAAAATGCCCCTATGTTGGGCGATGTTCGGAACAGTGATAAAACAAAGCTGAATTGGAATCCATTGATAGTAATGGAATTATTAATGGCATAGAGGATGTCATATGAATATACCGATCCCTATTACTGATTCCACTAACACTTAGATTACGGATGCGAAAGAAATCCGTGAAGGGCTAAGTGCCACGTCTGTGTGACGGGGGCCACCTCTAGAACCCAAAGCAGACAGTACAGATGTGTTCAGACGAACGGTGGATGGGCCGGGGCCTTATGTGATGCGATCCAAAGAGTGTAGTGGAATGTCATCAGATGTTTGGCTCGGTTATTGACTATAAGGGTCGAAAAATTGAGAGTATATTGAACGCGATTGTTGAATACTATGAAAAGTGAAATGATTACAGGAATTGACTGATGAGGTGAATAGTACAGATAATGAAATACATACTGGTGTTGTTACTTATGGTTCTATACATTTTTACTACTTTGAGGTATCAAATAGATAATCTTATATAGAACCAACATATCTTGAAAAATGTGCTACAGAATGAGGTACTGTGTGGAGTACTGTGAATTAGAGAATAATTATAAGAACAGTGAAGTGATAAAAAGAAGATCACAGCTAACCTAAGTTCTTCAGGACCCTTGAGACAGAACTGTGATGGGAGACCCGTAGTGGATCATGTGTTGTGAGATACAGGCGAACAATATTATCGCCGACTCACTAGTAAGGGTAAACCTGGGGCGAAAGGATTGCTTAGGGGATGCTCGCCGACGGTCGATTCGAACGGGTGGGACTCTTACAAGAAGCTTAGTGATAACACGAGTGTGAGGAACTAGGTACGTAAAGGTGCCAAGGTTTGAACCTTGTGGATAATATACTCAAGGGAATTAAGCCTGAATTCATTAAATGGAAATGATTTTAAAGTGAATAACTGTAATGAATCGGTTAGCTGTAACGTGTGTTAATAACCATTGTACTTGACACAGCTTACTAGAATGAGGTTAGTGATTCTGGGAGAGATGAGTGAACAATAAAATCAAGGTAGAGTATTAGTTGAAATGAATCAAATAGTAAATATCTCTACCTTGAGAATACACAGTGTAAATGATAGGACATGAGGATGAAATGTCCGAATTAATAAGAAATATGTGATTAAAGAAAGTATCGGATTTGATTTCCGATAGAACTTCCAGAATTATATAAATTGGAGGAATCGAGATAACATTAACTCAATTTTGAATATGAAATCTGATTCTAAGCTTATATCGGAGAACTTAAGAAAATCCGAAAGCTTAAGAAATCTACTCTGGAAAAATGAAAGAATAATGAAGTGCATGTGTATAAGGTGTGATTAGTGGAAAAAAATAAAAAATAGATAGTGGAAAAAATTGAGATTAATGAAGTTGGCTGCATAAGTGTAAAAGAGAGCAACACAAATGATTTTAATAAGTAGATGAATCGACATGATATAGTAAATGGTTATTATGTAATAAAGTTCTTATAAAGAACAAGTACTCATCTACATGGTGAAATGGACGCTTTATGGATCTGATTCGATAAACATGAGGAGTTAATAAGACTAGCCTCGATATAAAGCGTCCTTAGATAAAAGATTAAAGATTAATGTCCATAAGATGATGATTAGAACTCGGATTGAATTTTACGAGTTCCTATTGAAGTTACAAGGTTAATGAGTTGCCTTGTGAATTATATAAGCCTAAAGAATGAGGCATCCTTACAGGAGTAAATTGATGAAATACTGATAGTCTAAAGTATAAATGGAACATGAGCAGCATTGTGATATGATCCTTAAACTCTTAAAGACTGTGGAATTCTGCTAAGATTGGCAACTAAGAGATTTGGCTAGACAGTATCTCCTCTTAAGATATATGATCTCGAGATGACAGGTTGACAGTGAACCTATCTATGATATAGAGGAATGATTAAGATACGAAAGTAATGAGTCTAGCTAGATACTACTGCCAGTCTATAAAAGAGTGATGAGACTAGCTGCTCTATAGATGAGACCTAATTAAAGAAAATAAAGTCGGAGTTATGGAAAATAAGGAAAGGAGGAATTTAATTTGGATAAATGGAAATCCAAATTAAATAAAAAAAGGAGAAATAAATTTGATATTAAGAAATCCAAAAATTAAAAAAATGTGTATATTATATATTTATATAATTAGATTATATAAATATATTTTAATAACTTTTATATAAATACATATGTATATATATGAAATATAGTATATATTATAAAATGAAATATATACTATTTTGTCTTAAATAAATACATATGTATATTTTTATATACAATTATGTATATAAATGAAATATGTATATGTATGAAATACATATTAATTAATTTAATTAAAATGTAAATATATATTGTGAAAATAATATATATATATATACTATTAGTAATATAATTATATGTATAATTATAAATATAATTATATATATAAAAGAAGTCGACAAAAAGGATGAGAGTAAAAATTATGAAGAGATAAAGGCGGAAATATGAAAATGAAAATGAAAGTGGAATAAGGAAATAAATTGCATGAGGAGAAGGGAACATCAATATGAAACTGTTCCCGAAGGTAACACTGAAGGTGATTTGTGTTGGTTATCACATAACTGTGGCAAGATTTAAAATCAAGCCAACTTTGATAAGTGCAATTAATGATACTCAAAGGAGTAAGAAAATTGATATGTTTACTACCAGTATATAAATAGGAAATGTTTGTACGTATAGCCACCTCGACATGATAGAAATGGTGGAACTGTATAGATAATGTGATGACTAAACGGATGATTGAAGGATTCAATTGTAGAATCTAAATTATGAAAAGAGATTTAAAGACCATACTACATGAAGAGAATATGATAGTCTCATGAATTATGATTGTAAGAGATGATCTATAGTAAAGTCGGCAAATGAGATGCAGCCTTGGTGGAATAAGTGTGAAAATGAATTTTGTGGACAATAAAGAGTCCAAAAGAGAAATGATGATATGGAAGTGATTGAAGACTGATGATCTAAATAGAATCACTTTCCACTATCAGACTTCTAGATTCTCTAGTGCCTTAGTCGAAGTATAAGTGTTAAACGGTGTGAATGTGTATATACAGTTCCAGTGAGCCTTACATCTGATGGGAGTCTCTGAGTTGCCATATGCAAATGAGAGATAGCAAAAGGCTTTGAGATCCCAAGTGTATTGATAGCACCGCTCCATACTGATATATATATATGAGCGTGAGATGTAAACGCTCCATGATATTGAGAGAGCGTGTGCATGAGATATGAAAGCTACTGGGACACTTACATATAATTGATCGACACGAGTACATGATAGTACCAAATTATGTCGACTTGGCACTAAGTGAGAAGAATGGATGATGAACAGCATAGATCAGCAGTAATATAAAAAATATTGTGTATGGACTCTTATATGAAAAGAGTAAAAGTGAATAACTCCTTATTTGAGAAATGAACTTACGGGAGTATAGACATATATGATGAAAGACAGCATGTAGTGGTCTAAAGTACTCTTGATGTTGAAAGTGTACTGGCAATATTACTTGGAGGATGAACTAGAGGTCAGAAGTCGTAAGTATACGGCATGTACCACCTTTGGACTTAAGTTAAATTCGGAGGACCAAATTTCGTAAGGTGGGGAGGATGTGATAACCGTAAATTTTCCATTTATTGGAAATTCTAAATATTGAAAATAAATATTGGAGAAAATAAATAAAAGGAGATAAATAAAATTTGCGAGAACGGGATATTGGTGAAAATCCCAAGAATTGAGGAAGTGAAAGAATCGGAAAATTCGTGTAAAGGAAATTAAATTGGAAGTGAAAATAAAAATAATAGAAAGAAGAAAAGAATTAATTTAGGTAATTTAAAATCCAAATTAAATAAGAAAAATGAGAAATAAGAATAAAATATGTCTATATAATTACAAATTATAGAAGTGTATTTTATACAAATACATATGTATTAAAAATATTATATAGGATATTTTAATATACGTTGTTATATATATAGAAGTATATACTATTTCATAAATTCAAATAATACATATGTATATAAATATAATATTTTATGTGTATATATAATTATGTAAATACCTATAGAAGAAAGGTAAATGTGGTTTTATATTAGAGTTTATATGTATAAATATTGTATTATAACATCTATATAATTTCAATATGTAAATGTTATTTAATTTTAAGTATGTAAATATACATATTTATACTAGACATATATTTTGTAATATATAATATATATTTTATATATAATATATATTGTATTATATTATGTATGAAATAATATATGTATAACATATAGTATATATTATATGTATAAAATATAATTTATAGTGTATAATATATAGTATGTTATATAGTATAAAGGGAAAGAAAATAAAACTAAAATAGGAAAGAAACAAAAGGAGGGAAAATCAGGAAGGACCCGATCCTGCCCAGCCAAAAGGCCGACGGTGGCGGAGCTGCCACAGCCAGCGAGGGAGGAATGAGAAGGGTGAGACGCCATCGACCAGGGAAAGGAAAGAGGCTGCCGGCGACGTGAAGAAACGGAAACAGAATCGAAGGAAAAACGCGGTGAAAGCCGAGAAAGAGGAAATAGTGGAACGGACGGCGCCGGTCGAATCGGTGGCCGCCACTACCGTCGAAGCACCGCCGGAGGTAGAGGAAGAGGATGGGTGCCACCAGAGGAGCGGTGAACGGCGGAGGAAGGCCGATGGAGGAGGAGAAGAAACCGAAGGTAAACCGAGTAGATCCGCCGCTGTGTCGCCGATCCAGGCCAAGCTGAGCCACCGACAAGTTCATCTCGACGTCGGCCAACTACGGAGCCACCGAGCCGCCGGACAACTAGCCACCGGCGAGGAACCGACGAGGAAGGAAACTAGACCGATCTGAACCGGTCTGACCGGGAAAGGAGAAAAAAAAAGAAAAGAAAAAGAAAAGAAAAAGGAAAAAGAAAAAGAAAGAAAGAAAAAGAAAAGAGGAAAAAGGAAGAAAAAGAGGAAAAAAGGAGAATTTCGAGAATTCGGAGATTCCCGGGAATTCGACAACCCAAAAATTTACGAAAATTCGGTAAGAAATTCCAGAAAATTAAATTTCAAAAAAATTTAATACATTATGGAAATATTCTAAAATTTAGAATTTTTATTTCCAGAAATTATTTTCAGCGATCGAGATAAGGAATCGGGAGAGATGGAGTACGAGCGCGACCGAGAAGAGGAAGTCACCTACCCAGAAAAAGGTAAGGGATGCATATGCAGCACTGTAAGAATATTCAGTCTGCATATTTTAATTTGAAATATTTTATGCAAATATTTTATGAAAATTATTATGATGCATGATTGGTTGAAAATTTTGGGATAAAGTACTGGCTGAAAATTTAAAACTGTATTTTTCGTACAGGAGGTTAGTAAATCGGCAGCCGTTATGCTGTCGAAAATTTTAAAAAAACTTTATAAAATTATATTAAATGATTTTATTTCCGAAAATCGATATTAAATCACGAAACATGAGGAAATTACTAAATTTCATAAAACATGAATATAATGAGATGGAATTTTAAAATATTCATGTATTCGAGAATGGTGATAATGAAACCACCGAAAATTCTCGAAATAAATAAATTACACGTAATACGAGGTGAAAGATGAAGTGAAATACAGTGAATATTTTTATGAATATTTTTATAAATATTCACTAAAGGATTTTAACCCTTATGGTTTTAAATTATGGAATTATATATTTATATAAATTCCATAAAGGTTTATTTTATGATGAAAACTACGGTTTTGAGATTGGTTGACATTCCTATCATGCTGATGCATGATATGTGATATGTTTAGTCCCGGTCGATACCTGATCGTTGATCCACCGAGGAAAATATAGATTATGGTCATAGATTTGACCGGTTTATTTCTTTACCCTCCGGGGTTTATAGTATGATAAGATTGATATCTATCTTTGACTCCATAAATGATAGGTGATATGTTAAAAAGGAAAGCGTTTTACATATATGGAATATGTCAAACGAAAAATGTGATATATGATTGCGTGACATGTGAAAAGAACATTTTTTATATGATATGAGAAGAAAATCAATTGATTTATAGCATTTTTACAAAATGCTCATTTCGGTACTGATTATAGTACTGTGAGATGATTTTCATAAGATATATGATACGAACATGTAATATGTTTTCAAAAAGAAAGAAATGATAAATCTAATATTCTTACTATGGTCTTAAATGGAATATTAGATTATAAGTACTACATGAGTTCTAATAAGATAGTGGAAAGTATATATGGCATAAAGGCCAACCCGAGTAAAGACTCAATCTTTGTACCGTGTGAGCCACCTCTAGAGAACTCAAGGGACCTAAGTGCTACATAGATTCTTTGTGAACTATGGGGAGCCACCTCTAGAATCCTTTGAGCACTAAGTGCTACATGAGTTCCGATGTGTTAGTAAGAAGTTTTTGTACCATGTGAGCCACCTCTAGAAGATTCAAGGGACCTAAGTGCTACATAGATTCTTAGTGAACTATGAGGAGCCACCTCTAGAATCCTTTGAGCATTAAGTGCTACACGAGTTCCGATATGTTAGTAAGAAGTTTCTGTACCGTGTGAGCCACCTCTAGAAGACTCAAGGGACCTAAGTGCTACATAGATTCTTAGTGAACTATGGGGAGCCACCTCTAGAATCCTTTGAGCATTAAGTGCTACACGAGTTTCGATGTGTTAGCAAGAAGTTTCTGTACCGTGTGAGCCACTTCTAGAGAACTCAATGGACCTAAGTGCTACATAGATTCTTTGTGAACTATGGGGAGCCACCTCTAGAATCCCAAGGGGCCTACGTGCTGCACGGATACCCGTTGGACCGTGGGAGCCACCTCTAGAATCCGGAAGGACCTACGTGCTGCACGAATTCCTCGATATGACACTTAACTCCATGGCTAGTTAGGATGGAAGTCGTAACTTAATTAGTGAACTGAGGCTTACGCCTAAAGTGATTAAGTAATCGGTTATATTGGAACTATTTTCAATGAGTTAAGCTATACGCTTAAAGTTTATGGATTTTCGTTTTGTGAATGGATTGATTTATTAACTTACTAGTAACCGCTTTATCAACGTGTATAGTGACCAATCTATCCAAGTGCTTACTGCTTTGCTAATTTGATAAATGGAATAGATTTTAATAGCTTATTTTGCTATTTAAAGTACTGTACTAATTAAGGGAGTACAGTAAAACATGAAATGAGTTTTAAAGAAATAAGATGATGATTTAACTAATATTTTTTCAAGGAATATACGAATATTAATTATTTATTTAAATGCTTTATTTCATAAAAGCACTATTTTGAAAAGAATATGAAAAGGTTATGGAATGAAAAAGAAAAGGATCTATTAATTCAAAATGAAATGAAAATTTCTCTCTACAGTTGCTTCTAGGTTCCGGAACAAGTATGGTATTCTAAAATACCTACCTTACTCCATCCAGATCCCTAGCCGACTGTAGTATCCTTCCTACATGCGAGCCTAGAGCCCATAGGAAAAATGAAAAAGATTTTCAGCATCTAGGAAGCTGAGTATCAAGTGAGGCATATAATTCCCTTACTAAGCCGTGGTTTTGCTCACCCCTTAATTTTAAACATTTCAGGTTTTTGATGATTGTGAGATGAGTTGATTGTGAATCACGAGTGTACACCAAGGACAAAGCGATAAACCGACTGAATTACTTGAGGTATGATCATTTATTCTATGTATTTAGACATGTCTACAGTACTACTTATCTGATTAAATACGATAGGGGATGTGTATAATATAAACAATATTATGTAAAATTGTTTATCAATTAGTACAAGTATCACAGACAGCCCAACCAGTTAAGTTGTGTACAATAAGGTGATAAATGTGGTCACGGGATGTGACCATCTATGACTATGATATGAAGTTTTTTGGGTCTAGCCAGGTATTACCTCCAATTTGTTGAGGGTTTCTCTCGATCAGTCGCTCCTTTAATGTGTCTTACACGCAAGGATATAAAGTTCAAATGGACTGATGCTTGTGAGCCCAATTTTCAAGAATTAAAACGTAAGTTGACTATAGCACTAATCCTTGCTATTTTAAGCTGTTCAAGAGGTTTTTCGATGTACAGTGACGCCTTTTATTGGGTTTGGGTTGTGTGCTTATGCAGAATGGGAAAGTGATCACTTATAGTTCTCATCAACTGAAGGACCATGAGAAGAACTATCCTACACATGATCTGGAACTAGCTACCATGGTGTTTGCTTTGAAGATATGATAGCATTATCTGTATGGTGAGACGTTCCAAGTGTATGCCAACCACAAAAGTCTCAAGTATCTATTCTAGCAGCGTGAATTGAATATGAGGCAACGTAGATGGATGGAGCTGTTAAAGGATTATGACTACAAGATACTATACCACCCAAGGAAAGAAAATGTGGTGGCTAATACTTTGAGCCAAATGCATTTAGGTATGGTCTTTTATATGATAGTTTGAGAACATGATTTGCTAGAACAATTTACAAGCCTCATTTTAAACGTTATTCCTTTTGAAAGGTATGTTTGACTATTAGCTTACGAATTGAACTAGATTTAATGGATCGGATTAGAAATACTTATAGGGAGGACATTGAATGTGTTAAGATTGCCAGTCAAATCAGATGGGAATTCAATCAGAGTATGAGATTAGTACTAATGGCATTCTGAGGTTTAGAGGTCTAATATGTATTCCTGTTGGCAGACAATTGAGCGAGTTGGTATTGATGAGGCTCATACCTCAATGTACACTTTATATCCTGGTAGTAATAAAATGTGTTAGAATTTGCATAATTAGTGCCCAAATATGAACCAAGACATCGTTGAATATGTTGCAAGATGTCTCACTTGTCAGCAAGGTAAAGCATCAAAAACTAGCAAGATTGCTTCAGCCTCTACCAATACCGATATGGAAATGTGAGCACATCACTATAGATTTCATCATGGGTTTATCGAGGACCAGAAGGAATCATGATGCAATCTGGGTGATTGTCAATAGATTGGTGAAATTCGCTCACGTTTTGGTTGTTAAATCCACCGATTCTCTAAGTGCCTTAACTGATCTTTATGTCAGGGAGATTGTAAGATTGCATGGGGTTCTAGTGAGCATTACTTTTGATAGAGATTTCCAATTCACCTCTCAATTTTGGGAAAGATTTCAGGAGGCTATGGGATCTCGACTAAATTTCAGCATAGCTTTTCATCCGCAAATTGATGGTCAGTTTAAGTACACGATTTGAGGATATGCTGATAGCTTGTGCATTAGATTTTAAAGGTTCCTAAGACGATCATTTACCTTTGGCAAAATTTGCTTATAATAATAACTACCACTCTAGTATCGACATGGCACCTTATGAAGCATTATATGGCAGGAGATGCCATTCCCCGATTGGTTGGGAAGAAGTGGGAATGATTTTAGCTCCCGATCTGGTTAAGTAGGCTTCTAAAGATGTTCAGCTTAATTGTGAGATTGAAGACTACTCAAAGTCGATAGAAGAGTTATGCAAATGTTAAATCCCGACCTTTGGGATTCTCTATAGGTGATTCGATTTTGCTGAAAGTTTCACCTTTTAAAGGTATCATGAGATTTTGGAAGAAAGGAAAATTAGGTCCTCGATACATCGGACCTTTTAAGATCCTAAATATAGTAGGAGATGTGGCTTATGTGACATCCCCGTCACTTCATCTTATCACTTATCTTTTTCCTTCTTTATTTAGATTTAGTTCATCCAATGTCATTCTTCCTTTATTCTTAAGCTAATTATCTGATAGCTCATAAAATTTTATGCAATTTCAATAAAACAGACTAATGATACATATACATATGTATCATCCGTTTCCACAGGATCTCATACATCATCTTAACTTAAATCCCCGACATCTTATATACATTAATGTTAGTTGTACTGTACCATAACTGAATTACAATTTACTTTACATAATTACATAAGTATACCTTCTATACTACTTGGGAAGCGTCTTTCGAAGGTAGACTTTCAAGATCCACTCGTAGGCTCTTCTATCGAGAGCGAGGGATTACTTCAGATAGTCTGTATGAAAAATGTTCGTAAAAGGGTGAGTTTACGCTCAGTAAGAAAAATATGTAAAAGAGCGTACTATGCCTCTATATGCATTTTTCCTACTTGGCTCTATAATGTCATGTAAAGCATTATAAAGCATGTATACATTGTATACTCATTTCATGCATTGTTTGCAACCATGCATATTTCCTTCAAATGGTTTAAGCAAACATACTTTCTTTAAAACATATAAAACATGCATCATACTTCTTCTTCTTATACTTTCTTTAAAACATCATACTTCATAACTTACTTTAAAACATACTTTACATGCTTTTATAACATAGCATGTTTCGTATACTTCTTCAAAACATATTTCAAGTACTTCTTTCAAATATCATTTACATACATACATACATACATACATACATACATACATACTTCTCTTAAAACGTCTTATACTTTCTTGAAATCATACATCATATACTTCTTTTAAAACTTCTTGTACCAGTAAATCAAGTACTTTCGATTTCTTTATTCTTAGAAATCGCATATACATATAGTTTTGATAACATAAAACTATTTGTACTTTTGTGGAGTTATGCACTGCATCATCATCATCATCATCATCATCATCATCATCATCATTATCATGTGGCGTACCCCGTAGGGCCAGGAATCCTCCCTTAGCCGAACATGAAATATAAACAGATTGGCCAACTGCGGGTGGCTACAGTTAACACTAGTCAGGTGTTCTTCTGTAGCGACTGAGGCCTGACTTATGGTTCCTCAGCCCATAACATACATTACATCATTTCAGGACTTGATCAAAGCCCCTACTATAAACATGAAAGTGCATAATCTCAAAACATATGCCATATAGCTTCTTGCGATGACATTTTATACTTTCTGAAAATAGATGTAAAAAATCTCTTTTCAAAACAGGGCAGTCGACTGGCCTCATAGGGCAGTCGGCTGCTTCTTCATAATTTCATTTATCGAAATTATTTTCATTTAAAAATCCGATATTTTCATCTTTGAAAACATATAAGGGCAGTCGACTGGTCCGTATAGCAGTCGACTGGTTTTCAAACAGAATGCTTCTTAGCAAATAGCAGTCGACTGGTCATATAGCAGTCGACTGTTTTTGAAACAGAATACTTCTAGAAATATAGCAGTCGACTGGTCTCATAGGCAGTCGACTGGTTTTGAAACAAAATGCATTTTTGACAAATAGCAGTCGACTGTCCCATATGGCAGTCGACTGGTTTGAAACAGAATGATTTTGGAAAAATAGCAGTCGACTGGCTTACATAGCAGTCGACTGGTTTGCATCGGTTTTCGGAAAACGGCGTTTTGGTTGTCTCTAGGCAGTCGACTTCTCTTTATGGCAGTCGGCTGCCCCTAGCCTAATTGGTACTAGGAGACAAGTCCGAAAATGCATCTTTTCCTGCACAAAATCAACTAATACTTCTCTCCAAAACATGTAAAAACATCATAAAACATGCGGACATAGCCGCCTTACATCCGTTACATAAATTCCTTACCTTAATTCCTTCGGAAACGCGAAATCACTTGGAGCGTAACCCTAGCTTTTACTCCTTCAAATCTGAAATCACCATACCAAATCAAACCTTAAATTAAACAACATACACATATCATATCAACTACATACAACTCCATATCATGAACATAATTGAACAAATCATCTTCTTCTCTTACCTTCACTAGAGATCAAAATCTCAAACTTTGAGATCTCTTCCAATACTTGGAATCAATCCACCAAACTTCAGATATAGCCTCGTCTAGTGACTATGATCGTTTTTCGTCTAACAAACTTAACGATTTGGTTACTAAACAAGGGTGTTGGTCAAGGTAGCTATGGGATGGAACTTATGGAAACTTGGAGAACACGAGGGAGAGGGCTAGAAGAGTTGCTGCCATGGGGTGATGGAAGATGAAGATGACTCATGCACTTTTCATTAAATGCATCTTATCCCATCATCAATCTCAGCCATGCTTTCCCTTGACCATTGACATTTGACTCTTTAACTCTTTTAATTCTCTTCTTCCATTCTCTCATATCAGCCATACAAAATCATTTAATTATGAAAATCTGTTATTTGTTTCATCATCATCCAATTAAATCATTTCATCTCAATCTTTGACCATTATTATTTGGCCATTCATTTAATTGGTCTTCTTTCTCCCATATAACACTTGTCTTTACTTACACTAAATTTTCTGATATTAATTCTTTGCTCATACCTTCATTATTCTTATAACATCAATTTAATTTCCTTAACTATTTAATCTTTCATCTCATTACTTCTTCCATGTTTCATACATCCTTCATACTTTATAATTCTCATATCTACTTATTTTTCATTTAAGCTAACATACTTTATAATTATGGAGGAATTTCCTGAAATTGGGGATTTCACATTCTCCCCACCTTAGAGAATTTGGTCCTCCAAATTCAAATCAGGTCATGTCTCAATTGGTTCCGGATACTCTTCCTTCATTAGGCTATTTATCTTCATGTAGCTTTTTCCATGATGTGGTATTTTCAATAATCTTTAACTAATGGAATCATCATAGACTTATATATCTTATCTTTTCTGTCCAAAATCCCAAATGGCTTTTTCACATGACTTATGTCTTTCTAAACTTCTAAGGTTTCATCTTTTATGACATAAGATGAATTCTGGATTACACTTTCGAAATATTGACATATACAAATATTACGTATCCTCAATAGCTCTGAAGGTAACATCAATTTATTGGTGATATCTCCAATTTGATCTAAGACTTCAATTGGATCAACATAACGAGAGCTCAACTTATCTCGTCGACCAATTCTTATAATTCCTTTGGATGGAGAACTTTCAATTTACTGAGTCTCCAACCAAAACATCAATTAGTCTTTGTCAAGCATTTGTATAACCTTTTTGTCTATTCTGAGTTATCTTAAATCTTTAACCACTCACTTAATCTCTTTAGATGCTTACTCGACTAATTCAAAAGCTAATAACTTTCACTCGCCTACTTCTTCCCACCACTTCGGAGCTTGACACTTTCTATTCTTATAGTATTGTATATAATGTCATCCCGATACTTGTATAATGGCTATTATCATAAATAAACTTAGTCAATGGCAGATGGTCGTCCCATGAGCCTTTAAAATACATAGCACCAGCTTTTTACATATCCTCGAGCATCTAAACAATGTGCTCGGACTGCTCATCAGTCTACGGATGAAAAGCTGTGCAAAATTTTCAACTGAGATCCCATGGTTCCTTGCTAATCTCCTCAAATGAGAAGTGAATCTGAAATCTCTACCATATGAAATGCTCATTGGAACTCCATGTAGTCTAACACTTCTTTCACCTACATTTTGCCAACTCACTAAGTATATCTACAGACTTCATGGGCAGGAAGTGGGCTGACTTAACAGATCTGTTCATCAATTCTGGCTTAATCATTATACTAGCCATCATTCCAAATTTACTTTGAAGGCATAACGTTTAACTTAAGGCTTGTAAATTGCTCAAATACATCATACTTTCTTATCATCATACAAACCATTATTACTTCATGCTTTCAGCTTAGAGCATTTATCACCATAATGGTTTTCCTTAGATGATCTAATTCCACCTTCACAATCCTTTGAAAAACTCTAATCATCTCTTCTATCTTAATTAGAATTATAGCCATAATTTATTCACAATGGCTATCCATAATTTCTTGCTTTTGCTCTCTAAATACCCATATATCGATCACATTTTAAACTATTAGCATAGTTCTTCTAATTCATATCCAAAATATTTTCTTCTCATAGCATCAAACATGCCAATGAATGAATGTCCTCATTTCCCTATGGTACTCTAGGGATCAACCAGGAAAGATACTATAGTCAGCTAAGGATCCGGATGGAGTAAGGAAGGTACTTTAAAATACCTGTCTTGTTCCGAAACCTAGAAGCGACTATAGGGAGTAACTACCGTTGTTGAGACAATCCATCTCTCATATTAATTCATATTCTTTCCAGAGTAATACTTTCATAGAATAAAACATTTAAGTAAAGTCGACTAAATAAAAGTCAATTATCATTCTTATTTAAACTCCTTTTACACATCACTATATATCATAAAACTTTATACCAAAGAGTACTTCAGAATTCCAACTATCATTTCTCATCAATTATTGTATTTCATTAAGTTTGGGACTTTTCTTTACTATCTCAACATCGTAAGCAAAAATCCTTCATATAACCATACATACCTTCTATTAACTTCATTTACAATGAGTCAGATAATACCACATACTTTTACATTAGACATCTTCAACATGTACATCATAATTAATAGGTCTCTTTCCCTTCTCTTTAGTAGTGGCTTTGTATTGTGGTTGAGGGGTCTCCTCAGATTCCTCGGGTGTCCTCAAATCTCTCTTAGAACAATCCCTGATCATATGTCCCTGTTCACCACATCTAAAACATGCGCCACTTGCCAACCGGCATGGCTGTGATCTGTGGAACTTTCTGCAATGTTCACACCTTTGTCTTGTACTCTTAGGTGAGCTAACGATACTACTAGCTGAATGTCGGGATCTCTTATCATTAATCTTGATCCCAGTAGCTCTAGGATTTCCTGTACCACAATCATCATAATACTCCAACTCAATATATATTTTCATATAACCATTTAATTAAAACAATCATCATTTTCTTATAATTTACTTGCTTACCTATCGAAGCTCTGTCATATGGCTTACTTCTTCCAAATGGATATTTGTCACGGAAGGCTTTCCCTTTTGACTTTCGCTTCATTAGTCCTTTGCCTTTACTTTGGGCTCGGAAAT
The DNA here is from genome assembly GCA_032173925.1 of Heritiera fomes. Classification (NCBI taxonomy): domain Eukaryota; kingdom Viridiplantae; phylum Streptophyta; class Magnoliopsida; order Malvales; family Malvaceae; genus Heritiera; species Heritiera fomes. The sequence continues at coordinate 20,012,272 of JAPDPM010000010.1, forward strand.
CATCATAGTGAAACTCATAGTCCTGCTCACATAACTGAGCCTTACGGACTGTCTCATTATAAGTAGTGATACCCATAGTATACAACTTGGATTTGATAGGAGACTTCAGTCCTTCTATAAATCTGTATATCTTATATCCTTCACTCCTAATGGTCTCTCGATCGAATCCGCTTAGAGAAATAAACTTCGACTCATATTGATTAACTGACATTGTCCCCTGAGTCAATTTCAAAAATTCCATCTTCAACCTAGTCTGATCGGTGCGTGGGATGTACTGCTCAGTAAAGGCCTCTAAAAATCTATCCCACGTAACCTCAACATGTTGAGCCTCCAAAATGGCCCGAGTGGACTGCCACCAATACTCTGCATCATCCACTAACAGATACGCAGCCAAACCCACCTTTTCCTTTTCGGAACATAGCATATACTCGAAAGATCTAGTGACCGCCTTCACCCAATTCACTGCGGCCAACGTGTCCTTATCCCCCTTAAACTTAGGTGGATCCAGCTTCTTATATTCCTTAATTAAGGTCATACTGCAATAAGCTGTGAGATTCCTCCTTTCAATAACTGGGACTGGTGGGGGTAACTCTGTCTGTACTGGTGGTGGCTGTACTAGAGGAATAGCGAATGGTACACTTGTGACCACGTTTGGAAAGTTCATCATAAACTGCGTAAACATAGTGGTCATATTCTCCACATGCTTCTCCATCTTCGCTAACCTAGTGTTCAGGCTATGCGGTGGAGATGGAAAAGGAGACTGTGTTGGGGACTGTTCTACATAACCCCTTCCTCTTCCTTTCTCAATACCACTTCTATCTGAGCTCATTCTGTTGATAAATCACAAAGTTGAGCTATTTAGTATAACTTCAAACAGTTATACATCTTATATGTATTCAGACAAGTACAGTACAATTAGGGATATACTCTACTTCTAACTTATAGACACTGACAAACATCAATCTAATTGCTCTGATACCACTCTGTGACATCCCCGTCACTTCATCTTATCACTTATCTTTTTCCTTCTTTATTTAGATTTAGTTCATCCAGTGTCATTCTTCCTTTATTCTTAAGCTAATTATCTGATAGCTCATAAAATTTTATGCAATTTCAATAAAACAGACTAATGATACATATACATATGTATCATCCGTTTCCACAGGATCTCATACATCATCTTAACTTAAATCCCCGACATCTTATATACATTAATGTTAGTTGTACTGTACCATAACTGAATTACAATTTACTTTACATAATTACATAAGTATACCTTTTATATTACTTGGGAAGCGTCTTTCGAAGATAAACTTTCAAGATCCACTCGTAGGCTCTTCTATCGAGAGCGAGGGATTACTTCAGATAGTCTGTATGAAAAATGTTCGTAAAAGGGTGAGTTTACGCTCAGTAAGAAAAATATGTAAAAGAGCGTACTATGCCTCTATATGCATTTTTCCTACTTGGCTCTATAATGTCATGTAAAGCATTATAAAGCATGTATACATTGTATACTCATTTCATGCATTGTTTGCAACCATGCATATTTCTTTCAAATGGTTTAAGCAAACATACTTTCTTTAAAACATATAAAACATGCATCATACTTATTCTTCTTATACTTTCTTTAAAACATCATATTTCATAACTTACTTTAAAACATACTTTACATGCTTTTATAACATAGCATGTTTCGTATACTTCTTCAAAACATATTTCAAGTACTTCTTTCAAATATCATTTACATACATACATACATACATACATACATACATACTTCTCTTAAAACGTCTTATACTTTCTTGAAATCATACATCATATACTTCTTTTAAAACTTCTTGTACCAGTAAATCAAGTACTTTCGATTTCTTTATTCTTAGAAATCGCATATACATATAGTTTTGATAACATAAAACTATTTGTACTTTTGTGGAGTTATGCACTGCATCATCATCATCATCATCATTATCATGTGGCGTACCCCGTAGGGCAAGGAATCCTCCCTTAGCCGAACATGAAATATAAACAGATTTGCCAACTGTAAGTGGCTACAGTTAACACTAGTCAGGTGTCCTTTTGTAGCGACTAAGGCCTGACTTATGGTTCCTTAGCCCATAACATACATTACAACATTTCAGGACTTGATCAGAGCCCCTACTATAAACATGAAAGTGCATAATCTCAAAACATATGCCATATAGCTTCTTGCCATGACATTTCATACTTTCTGAAAATAGGTGTAAAAAATCTCTTTTCAAAACAGGGCAGTCGACTGGCCTCAAAGGGCAGTCGGCTGCTTCTTCATAATTTCATTTATCGAAATTATTTTCATTTAAAAATCCGATATTTTCATCTTTGAAAACATATAAGGGCAGTCGACTGGTCCGTATAGCAGTCGACTGGTTTTCAAACAGAATGCTTCTTAGCAAATAGCAGTCGACTGGTCATATAGCAGTCGACTGTTTTTGAAACAGAATACTTCTAGAAATATAGCAGTCGATTGGTCTCATAGGCAGTCGACTAGTTTTGAAACAAAATGCGTTTTTGACAAATAGCAGTCGATTGTCCCATATGGCAGTCGACTAGTTTGAAACAGAATGATTCTGGAAAAATAGCAGTCAACTGGCTTACATAGTAGTTGACTGGTTTGCATCGGTTTTCGGAAAACGACGTTTTGGTTGTCTCTAGGCAGTCGACTTCTCTTTATGGCAGTCGGCTGCCCCTAGCCTAATTGGTACTAGGAGACAAGTCCGAAAATGCATCTTTTCCTGCACAAAATCAACTAATACTTCTCTCCAAAACATGTAAAAACATCATAAAACATGCGGACATAGCCGCCTTACATCCGTTACATAAATTCCTTACCTTAATTCCTTCGGAAACGCGAAATCACTTGGAGCGTAACCCTAGCTTTTACTCCTTCAAATCTGAAATCACCATACCAAATCAAACCTTAAATTAAACAACATACACATATCATATCAACTACATACAACTCCATATCATGAACATAATTGAACAAATCATCTTCTTCTCTTACCTTCACTAGAGATCAAAATCTCAAACTTTGAGATCTCTTCCAATACTTGGAATCAATCCACCAAACTTCAGATATAGCCTCGTCTAGTGACTATGATCGTTTTTCGTCTAACAAACTTAACGATTTGGTTACTAAACAAGGGTGTTGGTCAAGGTAGCTATGGGATGGAACTTATGGAAACTTGGAGAACACGAGGGAGAGGGCTAGAAGAGTTGCTGCCATGGGGTGATGGAAGATGAAGATGACTCATGCACTTTTCATTAAATGCATCTTATCCCATCATCAATCTCAGCCATGCTTTCCCTTGACCATTGACATTTGACTCTTTAACTCTTTTAATTCTCTTCTTCCATTCTCTCATATCAGCCATACAAAATCATTTAATTATGAAAATCTGTTATTTGTTTCATCATCATCCAATTAAATCATTTCATCTCAATCTTTGACCATTATTATTTGGCCATTCATTTAATTGGTCTTCTTTCTCCCATATAACACTTGTCTTTACTTACACTAAATTTTCTGATATTAATTCTTTGCTCATACCTCCATTATTCTTATAACATCAATTTAATTTCCTTAACTATTTAATCTTTCATCTCATTACTTCTTCCATGTTTCATACATCCTTCATACTTCATAATTCTCATATCTACTTATTTTTCATTTAAGCTAACATACTTTATAATTATGGAGGAATTTCTTGAAATTGGGGATTTCACAGCTTATCAGTTAGCCTTACCACCAAGGCTATTAGGTGTCCATAATGTCTTCCATGTATCGATGCTACAGAAGTATCATCCAGATCCATCTCATGTGATCCAATATGAGCCATTGGAAATCAGGGAAGATATGAGTTATGTAGAAAAACCAGTACGAGTATTGGATCAAAAGTAAAAGATACTAAGATCAAAGACGATTCCTCTAGAAATGGTTCTTTTGTCAATATCACACCATAGAAGAAGATACCTGGGAATTGGAGAGCCTAATGAAAAAGAAATATCCAGAGTTGTTTGTCGAACATGTTTGACTAAATTTAGAGAATCAAATTTCATAAGGTGTGGAGGATGTGAGATCCCACATTTCTAATCATCGTTAATTATTATTTATGAAATTGGGAATATTATATATGTTATAATTATTAAAATATTAATCTTCTTGTAGGTAAGCAAAGGGAACTTGAAGGTGGGCCCCACTAGCCTTCTAGTATTCCAGTAGATGTGAAACTTGGGGGGCTGATATCTTGAGCCAAATATGATAATGGTGAGAATCGACACCTTAAATTCATTTGTTTAGGCATGTTTCGAAAAGTGTACAACAATTTAGAAAATGACAATTAAGTCCATAGGTCAATAAAATTTTCGTGAATAACGGTCAATCCAAGTTGATTTTTGACCAACTGACAGTCATAGGTACTTACCCATGAAATATAGTTATTGGCCATTAGGCGTAAAAGTAGAAATTTACGCAATTTAACGGTTAGGAGTATTTTAGTAATTTCTCCCAAATAATCAGTCAAACATCAACAAAAACTCCACAAATGATTTGAACATGGTAAATAGAGGTGTTTCAGGATGGAATGAAATATTTTAAAGATTAGATTGATTGTTTTCAATGAAGTCAAATTGTTAAGAGCAAAATGGTCACATTTTAATATTTTAAGGGCAAAATGATAAATTGCAAAATAAGATATTATTATTTTAGAACTTTCTAGCCCATTTCTTCTCTATTTTTGACGGTAATAGTTCTCTTGCTCAATTCCACCATTTTTGAAAGCTTGAAGAGAGAGAAAGCTATCCAAACACCACCTAAACTACCTTGAAACTTGAAACAGTCTTCACTAAACTTACTTAGTTTTTAGAGCTCTACATCTTGGTACCCAAATCAAGGCCTAAAGTGGCCATTTGCATTGTGAGAGATTTCTCAAAATTTTGGCCAAGGAGAGAAAGAAAGAAAGCTTCAATTTTCTTATGTTTTTATGTTTGTATATTAGTTGATTTTAGTTTTGGAATATTAGTTTGTAGTAGAATTGATGTAAAATCATGAAATCTTCTCTCTTGGTGCTTTGGGGTTATGGTTACTCAAGCGTAAGTATGGTATAATTTGATGTGGAAATGATATAGAGTTAAAGTATAGTAGAGGTAAAGCATGAATCTAAGCTAAGTAAGTGAAGAAATAGGTAAAAGATGAAATTACAAGCTGAATTTCAAAGTTGGAATAACAATCTATCTGGAAGTGGCTAACTACCATGAATAGTAGTCGACCGCCTAGACACAGAATTTAGATATTTTCATCGTAACCACCTTAAACCAATCGATTGCCCTGAATAGCAACAAACTGCTCCTATGACCGACTCAAGCCAGTCAACTACCATCCTCACCAGTCGACTGTTTTTTACTCAAAAGCATTCTATTTCACAACTAGTCAACTACTTATAGTAGGGACAATTTAAGAAGAAGAAATGCTAGAATTAGTTTACGATTATAAGCATCGAATAGTTTTCATAATTGAAGCATTGAAATTGATGATATTTGATTAATGAATTTGCAGTTCAGGAGTTAGGACGTAATATTAAGGCTAGCGAGCATTGTTGTGAAAATTTAAGAGGCAAGGGATATATGTATGAAGTGGAGGGATACTACGTTGCATGGATTTGACAGATTTAGCTATTTTCTAAGATTTAAACGTGATAATTTGCTTGAATTGAGAACTAGAGTTATTGTTTATAAACTACATTTTCTATAGGGAGGTTAAGGTAGTTATAACTGTTATGCTGCCGAAATTTTTAGAAATAAATTTAAATCTTTATAACCTTCAATGGCATTATTTTGGAAGTAAGAAATGAAGTGAAAGAAAATAAAGTTTGGTTGATAACTTCCAATGACTTCATTTACATATTAATTTTGGTAACTCAGTTTTCAAAGGAATTTTGTGAGTCCTTACATGTTTCCTAACACGTACATGTTATTATGTCTTTATGATACATAAATAAAATAGTTTGGACAACTAATATTGAAATGAGAATATATTTGGTTAATTTTTATCCTTTAAGAATAATGAAATTGAGATTTTAATGCTTTATGGACAGATTGAAGATATAATTATTGAACTGATCTCCGTAAACCCTTCTAAATTGATTTGTGAACTAATTTGAGATTGTTGGCCCCATAGCCGCCTACGGGCACATGCTCCCATTACTATTATTATTGATTAGTGTTGCTAATAGATTTTGGTCATGTCTTCAGTGCCACTGCTGTTGCCTGACCCCTGTACACTGTGGACCCTTTTTTATTATGGCCATATGTCATTATTACTATTATTGCATAAGTTTATTGGGTGTTGTCTTGTCTCTACTATATGATTTTACTGGGTGGTAAATTCCTGGTATTCCAGGTAGTCTCAGACTTTATTGATTTTTGTTACTAGCTGCTGATTTAATGTGTTTTCTGATTTTGATATGAATTACTGGAATTTGATTATGATTCTATGTACGGGGAGCTTTAGAACTATTGTTTTGAAGAATGTTGCAAAAAGTTAAATGGAAGTTATTACTGAATATCTACTGAACTCTATGATTTAACATGCGTTACAAACTTCCTATAGTTGGAATTGGATGCCAAGACAAGTTAGATGTTATAAAGCATCCTTCTGTACTCAACTTGGTTATCTAATCGGCTATAATATCCTTTCCGAGAATAGTGCCTAATTTGTGATTATAAATTCCTTTGAAAGTTTATGTTTTAAAAATACTTGCATATAGATATGCGTCATATTAGCTTTTGTATATATATTTCTTACTAGGCATAAGCTCACCCTTTATCTTCCTTCTAAATAATTTGCAATAGTTTTTTGCTCGCTCAAGAGGACTCTCTTCTTTTGGGCATCCCTTAGGTGGTTTCAATTTTCCATTAAGGTCTACGATTTTCTTTATGCATTCAGACTTTATTTGTACAATATTATGTTATGTAAAACAATAATTGGGATGTAAACTGAATTTAGAACTCTGATGTAAACATTTTGAAGTTGTTATATAATTTAGAAATAATTAATTGATTTATTGAGATTAGAAATGGTAATACTATAAGTATATTCAAGGACACTATAGACAGCCCAACCTAATATGCAAAATATGTGAAATCAGTACTGTTTCTGGCAAAAGTCAGTACGTGATACTATAGTGCCTTTTAACAAAACCGTAAAAAGCCTTAGCCTTCGTCCAACTAGATTGGGTCTTTTGGGCCTTTTAAAATTATTTAATCCAAATCCAATTAACTCGTAGGGTATACTTTAACAAGGTATACTCACTAAAGCTAGGGATACAAGAGTAATTTTCTATCCTAGATAAGTTGGCATTAATTGCCACTTGTCTTCATGTTATTAGAAGATAGCCTAATTGATTCTATCAACTCGTATCGTATCTTAGACTACAACATTGATTGATAAGGCTGACCTGTATGCCCACAGATCAATGAACCAGAAAGAGCAAACCACCACAGCTAATTGGAATTCTATGTAAACTTTTTATCCTCGTAACTACGGATATATGCAAAGAGCGCCAGGGCAAGTGCAACCCCACGTTACTAATGAGCTCCTTATGGTGATCTATCTTACGTACGACATTCATGTATAATTGTTTAACTTCAAGTACACATATTTACCTTGTGAGATTCACACTTCCTAATACAGTTGAATTCACTATTCATAAAGTTGAGACTAATGGACATTTTATCACTATTTAAATTCTACCAATTTTATAGGTATAAAATAGAATCAGCTAGCGAGCCCCACAAGACTTCTGGTGGCTTGATGGTGGTGAAACTTTATGGACGTGATATTTAGAGCCAAACACTGTAATGATAAGTGATAGGATGATCTTTTGTGAATTTTATATGTGCTAATATATTTACTTTACTGATGTTTTATGCCTAAAAGAGCTTACTAATGTTTATTTTATGTTTTAGGTATTAAATATCAAAGTTGGAATCAAAAAGAGCAAAGTGTAGATTTTTCTGTCCAGCTTTAAAGATTGACGTTTTTGACCAATTTAACGACCTAATCTCAAGAAGTGGCCTTCATGGAAGTTGTAGAGGACTTCTCAAGGTTTCCAGTGAAGGAAACCGAAACAAACACGCAGTGGAATTTAAATCATTCGGCCTCCACCAGGATCGATTCAAAGAGATGCCTGATTAGGGTTTCGAAATTTTACCTAACGTTTTCTCTGATTTTTGTCGTAGGTCAAGTCACAAGCAACAACTTTTCGTTCCTGCCTCTATGGTATCCACACGAACGGATCTCACGACTCTTAAACGTCTCATGATCAGAAGCCTTAAAGAGTGTTTTTGATTCCTTATAACCAAATTGCTAGCTTCGATTAAAAGAATATTTTTGTTTTCTGTTTTTTTTTGTGCGGCTCAATTTTAGAAAACACAAAACATCCTTTTATAGGCAGTAAATTTTACCCTAAAATTTACTGTCAAACAGAACTCTAATCCTACTTAGAATAGGATTAGTTATATCCTTAATCCAATTCAGAATAGGATTAATTATATCCTTAATCCAATTCAGAATAGGATTAATTAAGCTCCTCATTGATCCGTTCTAAGTGTGCGACCCAATAGGTTCTCAAAACAATGGCAATTACAAAATTGTCACAGGCAATGAGCGGTATCTAGCAACACATCATTGCTACCCATGTAACGAGAATGTCAATGACTCGACATAACCTTACTCGTGATAGATGTTACCGTGTAGTCTAATCCCTTTATCCTTTGATGTCTTGATTAGACACAAGTCATGGAATGTGTCACACTTGTATAGTCTAATCAGCGTTTCTTGATTCCTGAGTAGACTAATTAAACAAATAAAATCAATATCTCATATTGACTTATTCAAGCATGGCCATGCATTTTTAGTCTCACTCTATCAAAGGGCCCAAGACATCACTCTTGTTATAGAAGAGAGATAAATCCTATCTTGATCACTCAACATCCCTCTACATAGATCAAGGCATACCCAATTACTACCTTTATAGTCCATCCTGTTACGAATGACATCTAGCAGCATTAAAGTATGCAATTCTCTAGGTTGGGATCTCTGATGATCTCAAGTCAAAGGATCACATACACCATCATCACTATGAGAATCGCTTATGACACTCATATAACAATCCATGTAGCGTTCTCATGGAGGGTCAATCCAGTACATAGTTCTCTAACATGTACCTATGTGATGACTTGATATCCTATATCCATGATAATGGTCATCAGTCAACCACAAACTAGTCTTATCGTATCATTGTTATCTTTGTTCACAATAATACTTGACTAGGGATATTTTAAGAATAGTGTGTTATTACTATTCTAAGAACATTATCATATAAGATTACATTACGCAGTTATAAGACAAATATAATAATGAACTATAAATAAAAATATCATGATACATAAAAATGCCAAAGTCAATCATCTAATGAATGGTTCTAAGGGCATAATCCAACATCCAGAATGTACAAGATCGCAAAAATCAAAGCTCATTTGTTGGGTCAAACATCTAGACGAAATCATTACGAAATTTTGGGTAGAAAAATGAGATTGAGAAGAAATTCCAACAAAGCAAGTTAAAGATAAGATTTTGTTGAGACAAGATAATTTCTTAATTTTATTAAGTCTTAGATCTGTAATTAATTAATAAGAATAGGTCTTAGGAATTTTACTTGGAAAATAATTGTAAAAAGATGATGAGATAAAGGTAAGAGTTTGACTAGTCAAATTACTTGTTTCCCAAGTAAACTCTTATCTTAATCTCACATTGCTTAGGAAAGTCTTTTAAACTCTTCCTTAGGCCTATATAAAGAGCACAAGGCTCTCATAAACAGCATCCCTCTTATCCCTCACATCCCTCACATCTCTCTTCCCTCTTTTAGCCTTGTAGGATTTTTTTTAGGGTTTTTAATAAAATTTTATTTTTTTAGTTGCTAATTTCTTATTATTGTTTTATAAAATTATTTTCTTTTTATTTTTTTTATTCTTAACGATTTCTTTCTTGAATATTTTTAGATTTTGTGATGTCTTGATTTTTTAATTACTGTTTGTTTGAATCTTATATATGTCTAGTGAGTAGGTTTCTTATTCAGTTATGAGGTAAATTAATTATTCTTGGGAAAAGCATGTTGTGAGATTCTTGAACCTATAATATAATTGTTGATTAAATATCCAAGATTCTCTGAGCACATTATAATGATTGTTTGTTTGATTAGATAGGGTGCACACTATTTATTTAAATTAAATAATCTACCGCCAGATTGAAAACATAAGTCCGTAATTGCTTGTGGAGTTAATCACTAGGGATGGAGGAGAATTGAGGTTTAGATTAAATGAACCGAGCTTATGCGTTTGTTATCTAATGTCAACCCATATCTTTCTAGTTGTTAATGCTGCTACAACTTATATCTAGAGAGCTTGTTCTAGGTAGGTTAAGTAGTTAGAGATTAGTTAAAGAGCTTGTTTTAACTAATGACTCAGTAAGGGAAGATGGTGTAACAGAGCTTGTTGTTATACTACAATTGACTATTTAATTGACAATAATATTTTGTAATCAATGATCAACATCTAAATCCAAGAATAATTAATTGCCTCCTAACTGAAGGTTGGTGATATTTGATATTTTCTAATTTATTTACCTGTTTATTTTTCTGATTATTTTCTTGAGTATTATAGTTTAATTGAAACCCCCCAAATCTCTTCTCTCTCTCTAAATAATGGTTAGGCATTTAATTTAAATAATTAACTTGAATAAAACAATCTCTATGGGATCGACCTTTGCTTGCTCTATCTATAGGTTTAAGTAAAGTAATTTATTATTGGTACCTACGACACTACCAGTAAGAATTTACAACTCAAACTCATATGATTAGGTCTTTTTTTAAAAACATGAAACAAATTTAAAAATGATGATTAATGACATAGACAGATAGAATTTTCATGAATAATAGTCAAACGAAATTGACTTCGGATCGATTGTCAAATGTAAGATAATCCTTATGTGAGGAAGTTCTATGCCATGTTAATTCAAGATTGAATCACTCGAAAAAGCAGAAAATTACATTATTTTATGGTTAGGGATGTTTTCATAATTTCGCATAAATGACTAGTCAAACCCCAAAAAAAGCTCATCCAACTATAAGAACATGTTGAGTAAATGTATTTGGTGATTAAAAGAAATATTTTAAAAATTAGACTGATAGTTTTCAATAAAGTTAAACTATAAGGGCAAAATAGTCTAAATTTTCATAAATAAGGGTAAAACAGTAAATTGCCCATAAGATTTTTTTTATGGAATTCTCTGCCATCTTCTTCTTCATTTAAGCCAAAACTCATCTTTTGTCATAAACCTCCATTTTTGTAACTTTGAATAGAGAGAAAGCTTAAGAAAACCTAGTTAAATACCTTCCAAACCGAAAATAGTATTCACCAACCCAATTTATTTTTCAGTACTCTATCTATTGACACCAAAATCAAGACCTAAAGTGAACAAAATCTAGGTTTAAGATAGCCCATAAGGTTCAACCAAGGTGAGCTTTAATGGAAGATATAGTTTTTTCATGGTTTTATGATTTAATGTCATATGTTTTCATTGTTTAAGCATGAATCCAAGCTAGAATTGGACAAAACTTAGTGAATGATGCCCCTAGGGTTTTGGCCAAGCTTCCATTTCCATGTACATGATGTTTCCTCAAATGAAAATGGTGTAGAAATCATGTAGAATAATAGTAGAACATAGAATTAAGCTTGAATTGTTGAGATGGCTAGTGTAGAGAGAGAATGGAATCGGCATGGATGAAAGAGACACTGAAATGGTGTTCAAATCAGTGTATTTTGAGTCCTAGGATGCTATATAAATTAATACAACCTTGTAGGTACAGTCAGAATTGAAAATGGAGCTGAATTGAGGTTAGTTGCAGTGTTAGCACCAGTGTAAAGTAGATTGTTTTGGCAGCTGTAATAGGCAATGTACTAGATTTTAATGAGTAGAATATTTTTTAACTATTAGAAATTGAAATGATTGTATTTATGTGGTAAATCACAGCTTTAAATTCAGATGAGACTACTGACACTAGCAAGCAGTATAGCGGGAAATTAAGAAGTGAGGGATATATATGAAAGACATAGGGGTACTGTGATGCATGATTTATTATAAGAATGGTATTTTGAAATTGTTTTGGGATAAATTGAGTTGAAATTATGAACTGCCATTGTGGATATAAATTGTGTTTTGTGCAAGAGGGTTAGGATATACCTAGCAGTTATGCGGCCAAAATTTCGTAAAATGAGCCTTAAACCTTAGATTTTCAATGATGAGTGATATTTGAAGTAAAAACAATTTTGTGGAGAGGAAATGAAATGAGAATCATATTTTAGCTATTACGAGCACTAGATTTTGTTTCACAATTTTAGATGACAATTTTATCAATTTTTGCATATGTGAGGATATATACATGTTTTTACCTTTCTAATGTGCTTAAATAAAATATTTTGAACACTGAAATTCTATCTTAGAATATTTGCCAAATTTTTATTTTCGAACTATTATTATTACTGATTTTATGCTTTATGGATTGACTAAAGATTTGGATTACTGAATTTATCTTCGTAAACAACTATGAAATGTTTTATAATTGCTTTTAGAGACTGTTGGCCCCATAACTGCCTGCAGGCACATGATCTTATTACTGTACGACTAATTATTGTGTTGATAGACTTACCAAGTCTTCAACTCTTGCAATTGTCACTAGTAAATGTACACTGCGGACCCTTTGACTCTGGCCATATGTCACTATTACTGTTATTGCATCAGTCTATTAGGTGATATCTTATCTCTTCTGTACTATTGAATTTTCAAGTTTTATGATTCCTGGTTTCCATCTTGGTTATTGATTATGATTTTTGATCCTGTATGATCACTAAGCTATATTTGTTTCTGTTTACGGAGCATTGATAAACTATTTTACATAACTTGTTTGATGGAATATGTTTTGGTTTATTACTGAATCTCGTACTTGAAATTGAACTCCCTATAGTCGGAATTAGATGCCGGAACAAGTGAGGTGCTTTAAAGTATTTCTCTGTACTCAACCTGGCTACCTAATCGACTATAGTATCCTTCGTGCTCTTTCTATACTATTATTTCCATTTATTGTAATATAAAGCACGTTTTATAATACTTGCATATAGTTATGTATAGTATCATTTTTGTTATATATATTTCTTATTGGGCGTAAGCTCACCCCCTTTCTTCTTCATACAGATTACTTGCAGTAGCTATCTTTCCACTTAGGAGGACGGTTATTTTTGGAATCCCTTAGGTGATTTTTTGCAATTCCGTCAAGGTATACTAGTTATCCTTTATGTATTCAAACTTTATGTGTATAGTACTATCTTGTGTAAAGATACATTTGGGATGTAAAAATAAATTATGAGTACTGGATGTGGAATCAATCTTATAATGTAATTATATTTTGATGCGTAATATAAATGAATGAATCTAAATATAAGTTGGACACTACTGACAGCCAAACCTTAAATCTAATAAATTTGTGATATATAAGTACTATATATGGCATATCTTAGTACGTGACATACCTGGTCTATAACCATGAATACCTCACCCCTTCCACCATCTTCCTTTTGGTCTTCTTGTCCACATATGCATGCAATATGGTAAGAGCACGTGTCTTCCATGCGTAGGCCATCTGTCTTTTGTTCTTATTCTCCAAGAGTAAGTAAGATGATGACATGTGTCATGCTAAGTATTAAGGAGAGAGGGAGAAATGGTGAATCATGCTTCATTTGTCTTTTAATGGTCCAATCTCTTTTTTTGTCCCTTTTTAGTCTAATTTCCACTGAAATAACTAAAATTCATTGAGAATTTACTTATCTGCAAAACATGAGGAAATTAACAAAATTAGGGGAATAATTAGCAAATTAAATGAAGGAATTAAATAATAATTAAGCAATTAAGCACAAAATAACTCTATTTTCGTAGACTTATTAAGAGCCATCTTTATCTAATAGTAACCATAGTCTATGCACTTTTTTCTAGTAGTGTAAGTAGAGAGTCAAGGCTAGAAAATTACATAAGACATTTAAGTGATCCGCTGATAGAGCAACTTCAAAAAAGTTAATTGGTACTCTTTGAACACTCCTAAAGTAAAGAAAAAAAATTTTAGATTGGAGCTAGATTAATGGAAAGGTATTAGAAACTTTTCCAATATATAAATATCAAAATTAAGACAAATGAAAAGCAAATTGAGCATAACCTAAGACTAATTGCTACCATTTTAGGTTGGATATTGTAAGCATTAATCCTTCATTATACATAACCATATTCTTGAGCCTAAGTTTCAAAACGAACTCTCATACATATTTTTAGAATTGAATAGGTAACTAATCACAGTTAGATTAACATATATTGGCAGTGACTTAGACGTTATAATACATATTCTTCATATATGCATTACGACTCTAACATGAATATAATATTCCTACGCAAGTACAGTACAATGATAAAATGGATCAAGGAAATGAAAATAGAAACAAAAATATAAAAGAAACAAATTTTAGTTAAATACATTTTCATCAACCAACATCATTTCTATGCTAACAACGTTGTTTAATCTTATAATTATAAATACCCCACAATCGACAAAGATGAATTTTGATCCTCCAATCATCTCTTTCAAAAGTCAAAATCGCGGCATACTCTAATTTATTAAAATGCAAATTTGAAATGAAAAGAATAATAAATCATGACAAAAATAAAAATAATAAAATTGCAAACAACAATAAATACAGAGTTATTTAAAAAACAAACTTGAAATGCTAAATAAAAAATCATAAATCATGATAAAAAAATTATAAAAATAAAAACATAATAATATGAAAAGAAACGTAATAAGAAAAAATAATACAAATATAATAATATAAAAATACAAACATAATAATTATAAAACATAATAATACAAACCTCATGATTAGTAATATGAAAAGCAAAAGTTTAGAAAAGAAATGTAATTCGACCTGAACTTATAACCTTCTCACCCCTAGAAAAAGATATGAAAATTCATAAGTCACAAAAAAATCAAAAGCATAAATGTTAGAAAATCAAAGGTTTCAATAAATTTTAATAATTAATTGTTTCATGTAATATTAATAGAAGAAAATCAAAAGTCAAGGATCAAACAAATGTTAGGCAACAAAAATAAAAAATTTTGATTTTTATAATAAAATGATGAGATATGGATTTAAAATTTATGTATAAAAGACTTGGTATTTATTGCAAAATAATTTTGTTTTATAACGGTTTTAAAGAACATAAATTATTGAAAATAAAAAGTTAAGAATCTTATAAATGTTAAGAAACCAAAAATATATTTCGTTTTATTAAATAAAATCAGGAAATATAGATTTAGAATTTATGTAAAAAAAAAAACCTTGAAATCTATTATAGAATATTTGAGTGATATAAACACGCACAAATGTGATTAATAAAATGGATTTAATAAAATTTTAAAAATGATTTTAGATAAAAATACAATTATGAGAAAAATAAAATATTATATAAAAATCATAGATTTTAGATGCATTTTATTTCAATTATTTTTAGCTTTCATATCTTTCTATTTTTTCTTTTTAAAATTTAAACTGAATAAAAATTGAAGTGTATTCAAAAATAAGTCAACGAAAACTATTGCAATTGACTAAGTTATTTTCCAGTCAATGGCAGCTTTACTTTTAGGGGTCTTCAAGAGAAATTACAGAAACAGATTGCAGTTCGAAGATATGGAAGACAAGTTGCTGCGGGAAACCTTGATATGGCTAGAAGATCTTATACGAGGGGCCTTAGGCCACACGATGGAGACCGGAGTCCTTGAAGGACTGGGCGTCACCGAAATCCGAAAGGGTTTTCTGCGATCTAATCTCATCGTACAAAGTCATGTTTTGGTAACTAGTATTCTCGTTTTTTTTAGCTTCTTAAATTAAGACAATTGATTTGATCATGGAACGATTTTTTATGGTTTTTCTGCTAGGATGCTGATGGGAATTGGCATGTTGGAGCTATAGCAACCTTGATCGATTCCATCGGTGCTGTTGCGGCTTATACTGTCATGAAACAACTGATATCCACAGTGGATTTCAGCATTTCATATTATTCAACTGCTAAGATTCAAGTCAGTATTTCTTGTTCAAATCTTGTTACTGTATCTAGTATTGTTCTTTTCTTGTTTTATAAATTTCAGCCGTTGATTGGAATTCATAAAATATTTGACGTTTCATAGGAACACGTAGAGATGGATGCTAAGGTTATGGCAATGCAGGGAAGGCTTACACAAGTGGTGGTGGAGGTTAGAAGAAAAGGAAATGGAGAGCTAATCGCTTTGGGAAAACTGTGGATGACATTAAGGAGCGTCGCGGTAGCTCAAGCGAGTAGGCTTTGAGAACCATAAACCATTCTATATAAGATTTATGTAATGACTTTAAGATTATAACTTTTTCTTTTTCATAAAATTCAAGAATTACGAATGTCTATTGACTTGAACCATCTGTATGTTTCTGTTAATGAATAAACGCATATGGCCACTTGAAATTCCAGATCTAATTAAGCAAAATTTTGTGTTTTGAATTTCTTAGTAAGTTTGGATACAATTCACGAACTCGTAACTTTTCTAATGCAAAAATTAAGCATTCTGGAGAAAAGAAAAATGAAATATAAGATCATTGAAGCGAATTAATTCATTCTAAGAAATTAAGATTATGGACATTCGACCCGACAATCAGGGCATATAAACCAGGCTGGCAAGATACAAGACTGAGATAGGTCTTTTACCTCATCTTCCGGGCCTCTTAATTCGTTCAAATCTCCAAGTCTCATAACTCTCAGGCTTATAGCTCGCCCTCTGGTTCATTGTACATATCCTTCATCGATAATATCTAAGGTAGATCCATAGGACTGCTTTCAGATGATGTGATAAAATACATTGACAAGACTCAACCTTGTAAGAAGCCAATAGCCAATATCAGTTGTGGAAGCGAGCCTCATTTGCTGCAACCCAAGATGGTTTTCCATCTCTTGAAGTAGTCTCGTTGACAAAGTTGCAGAGAGTACTACACAATAAGTGTGCCAATGCTAGTGACAGAAAGAACAAGGAATTACCAATACTTGATGTGGTCATAGAGAACTCATGTCGTGATGATAAAAGTTGAATTGCCAAGTGTACTCAGACTCAGTGTCGCATTCCACACCCAACTATAAGGAATTGTCAGCTTTGGTCCATTGGGCCTCACGGTTTTGTCCTTTTTCTCAAAGGACATCTCACAAGTGAAAGGTGGTGTGAATACTTAAATATAGAACCAAACTCTAATATACAGTCAATGTGAGATTCATGGCTCTCCTTTGAGACTATGACATCTTCCCCCACTCATTTGGGTGCCTACTATCTTCAGTGACACATTGCTAGTACCCTTAGAGTCAACTATGATACTAACTGTCACAGTTCTCACCCAACTGTAAGGCATTGTCCGTTTTGGCACATTGAGCCTCATAGTTTTGTCCTTTTCCCTAAAGGGAACATGTGAGACCTTGTATTTTAATGTACTATTTAATTTTTATTTATATAATTAATAAAATTTGGAATATACTTTAGGTATACGAGCAAAACAGCAAGTGGGCCCCACAAACTTTTTAAAGTCAAGATGAAGGCGAAACTTCAGTGATTCAATATTTAGGGCTGAAAATTATAAAGGTAAGAATCTTGACCTAAGATTAATTATTTTTGCATATTTTGAGAAATGTGCAACAATTTGAGGAAATAATGGTTTAGTCCATAGGCCATCAGAATTTTCGAAAATAACGGTTAAACTAAAAGGACTTTTGACCCACTACCAATAATAAATAATTCCTCATGAAATATAGTTTTAGAACATCTAGGCAAATCAAATAAACTAGAAGTAATGATAGAAATTTATACGATTTTACGGTTAGGGGTATTTTGATAATTTCACCCAAATCGGTAACTGAACCTTAATAAAAGCTTCACCAAACATTAGAGTAAGTTAAATATAGTTCCTTTATAATTAAATGTAATATTTTGGAGGTTGGATAAACTGTTTTCACTAAAGTCAGATTTTATCGGCAAAATTGAAAATTTTCTTTAAGTAGCAGGGTATTTTGGTAATTTTGCATGAAAGATATTTAAAATGGAATTTTCTACCATTTTCTCCCCACTTTGGTTGGTCATCATCTTCCTCCTCTTGCCGTCCTCCATAGCCAACCTTGAGAAAGCAATAAAAGCTTCCAAAACCTTAAGAAAAATAACCTGAAACCGAAAAAGTTCTTAACAAACACTATCTACTTTTC
Organism: Heritiera fomes; assembly: GCA_032173925.1. Lineage (NCBI taxonomy): Eukaryota > Viridiplantae > Streptophyta > Magnoliopsida > Malvales > Malvaceae > Heritiera > Heritiera fomes. The sequence goes on from JAPDPM010000010.1 coordinate 20,030,723, forward strand.
TGTGCTCTTTCTTTTGGTGCCAATATCTCTTCCTAAAGTGGCCAAAATCAACCTTCAAGTCCTCCCATAGTGTTCGGCCAAGGAAAATTTATTGGGAAGTTTGGAATTTTTCATGGTTTTCTTGCTAATTCCTATATGTTTAAGTTATTTCCATACTTCCTTCAGCTTGAATCATGTTAGAATCATGAAATTGGGTCGGCAAGGGTTTCTATCAACATTCCATGTCCATGAATATGGTGCCATTTGATGAGAATTTAATGTAGAAAAATTGTAGAAATTATGAAAAGTAAGAAAACAAGCTTAGTTTAAGCTAAGTGGAAGAACAATAAAATGTTGGACAATAAGTGAGGTTCAACCATGCCTAGGAAGACTTAAACATGATGCCATTTCATGCAAAAATCATGTAGAAATGGTGTAGGAATTTAATAGAAATAATCTGAAATTAGAAAGGAAGTGTAATTTGAAGAAAATCATTAAGTGGCATAGAGAGGAGGTTTCGACCAACATAAGGGGAAGTATAATTCTTGCAAATTTTAATGTATTTTAGGTCCTAAAATAATGTACGAATTATTCTGAGATTGTAGGAGCGATCAAAATCAAAAACGGAGTTGTGTAGCAAAAGTTGTAAATTTAGCACCGGTAGAATTTAGACGGCATTTAGAGCTACAACGGACAATTCATTAGCATTTAAATCATTAAATATTCTTTTAATTGAAGACTAAGGAATTTATCAAGTTTAGATGGTAAATTTGCATCCCCGAAGTCCAAAGGTGCTGTCGGTGCAAGAGAATCGGATATCAACAAAATAAGAGGTAATGAATATTTGTATGAAGCGTAGGGATATGGCGTTGCATGATTTTAATAAAATTGTTGTTTGGTGAAATTGGAATTGATATTTTGGATTTAAATTGGAACTGGAAAATTGTGGTTTTGAAGTTGGATTTTTGTGCAAGAAGGGTTAGATTTGAATAAACTGTTATACTACCGAAAATTTTCTAAATTAACCTAAGTTATTCAAAACTACCATTTTGGGCATGAATTTTGAAATATAAGAAATTGATTTTATAGGTTTGAATATAAATTTTTAAATATGAATTTATATAATTAAATCACAAATTCAATATCTGCCTTAATTAATTATAAAATTAAGTAAATCATTTTTGAAATTTTGTGTTGGAATATTTTTCTATCATTGTGGAATTTATAATTGAATATTTGAAAGGCCAAATAATTTCTTGATGATATGTTTTGTGAAATAATATTTGATTATGTGATTATGCAATTTTTTTAGTTCTTATGAATTTATTTAAGGCATGTTTTATTTAATTTATCTCCATAAACAACTTTGAAAAATTTATTTAAAATGTTTTGAGATTGTTGGCCCTGTAGCTACTTGCGGGTACATGCATTTCCGTTTTGTTCTGATGCTACTGACTCTAGTTCAGTCTTTAGCTCTCACAGGTGACACCTGGCTAGTGATCACATTGTGGCCCCTTGACTATGGTCATACGTCTACTATAGTGCATGTGTCTATTGGGTATAGCCTAGTCTCCACTAAATTTATACTGGGGTGGTAAATCCCTGGTTAACTTAGATACAGGCACTCTTAGTTTTAATATGTTTTTGATTTTGATATATCCGTATTTTATGTTTCCTGATATGAATATTATATTTTGTGAAATTATTTATTTGATTTATCTATTAGAAATTGCTATAAACAGGAATTATAATGTTTATGGAGAAATTATTTATTTTCTGATGTAAGTGTTCCTTATATTTCAAAATATTGGATTTATATTAGAATTTGTGATTTAATTCAATTTAATGAATTCTCTATAGTAAACTTGGATACCGAAACACGTAAGGTACTTTAAAGTACCTCCCATACTCCTCTGGTTACCCAATTCACTATAGTATCCTTCTTATTAGATCGTGCTTATTAAATTTTCATATTTTGAATTCATGGTTTCCTATAAATATCTATTTATTTAAATTGCATATAGGATACGCTGTATTAACTTTCATATAAGTATTCCTTACTAAGCACGTTAGCTCACCCTTTTATTTTTCCTCCTAGATTATTTATAGTGAGTTCGAGTCTGCTTTTCTGGAGGACCTGATATCCAATATTCATTAAGCAACGTTTTCAATTCGTTGAGGTATACTAGAGTTATTTTTATATATTCAAACTTTTTGTACAGTGCTACTTTTATGTATATTAAACTTAAGATGTAAATATTTATATTTTGTTTATGTAAAATTGAATTTTGAATCCTGAGTTTGTATATAAATAATAAACTTTTATTTGGAAGTTGAGTTGATACTGCAAACGAGCCCTACCTATATGTGTTTATATATGTGAAATTAGTAAAATATATGGTATTTCTGACCGTGACAGTTAAGGTGGTATTAGAGTAAGATTAGCCTGATGTCTATTAGTATCTTTTTATTAGAAATGATATACATCCCAAGTAGTACTGTACTTGTCTAGATATATAAATGGATTTTGTGACTAAAATCAGTTTCTGTGTATTCCATTGTGGTGCAGTATGTCTGATATGCAAGAAGGTACCAGACGGGGTAGGAGACACCCCGGGGAAAGCCCTAAGCGCATATAGCCCTCCCCATAGTATACTCTGAAGCCGATGTCGAAGCTAGCTTTCCCTCCACAGCTTGAGAGTAGAATACCAGAATATCCAGGCTGGAAAGAATTGTAGCAGACTTTATTGCAAGTTTTAACAGAGCACAAGCACTCTAGGCAGCACAGCCTCCACCTCCACCACCGGTGCCACAGCTAGTACAACCCCCCGGCAGCCTCAGCCACAGATTCTAGAGCAGTCAAGGCAAGTTCCAGTTAGGGGTTGTGATGCTAATTTAATCCAACAGTTTAAGAAGTTGGATCCATCGAAATTCAGAGGGGAAAAAGATCTGATGGCTGTTGAGGAGTGGGTGAAAAAGGCAAAAAAGTTGTTTGATTACATGACCTGTTCTGAGACCGAGAAGGTCGGTTTGGCTACATTTCTACTGGTGAGCGATGCAGAGTATTGGTAGAAGTCCACTAGGACAGTGTTATCAGCCAGATACCCAGGAGTGACCTGGGAGGTTTTCCTAGAGGCATTTTATAAGCAGTACATCCCTAGCACAACATAAATGAAGTTGAAATCGAAGTTTATGAGTTTAAAGTAGGGGAATATGACACTGGACTAGTACGAGTCCAAATTCACTACACTAAGCTGTTTCGATTCGAAGGTTGCCAAGAGCGAGAAACATAAGATCGAGTGGTTTGTTTCTGGTATGAAGATATCTGTCAGAAACAATCTAGCCTTCTTCGATATTTCTACTTATGATGAGGCAATCTGTCGAGCCTAGTTGTGCGAGCAAAATTATGAGGCTCAACAAGCAGAGTTTGGTTTTCGAGCTAAGAGTAAGGGTAAGGAGAAGGTCTAACAAGGATTTGATGGTAGAGGAGATACATGCCAACAAAGAGGCTTACAGGTATTATGATCAAAGAGAGATCCGCTGGAGATAGATCTACTAGATCTGCTGGCATTGGGAGATCCATTACTCCCCAGAGGGACACTGTAACCAGGTGCAAGCAGTGTGGGAGGTTGCATGGAGACAGACCCTGCTACTGGGCGATGGGAGCATGTTTTAAATGTAGACAGCGGGGTCACATGATCAGAGACTGCCTTAAGGATAGGGAGATGGTGCTTGTAGCAACAACTCCAACAGCTAAGGAAGAAAAGGCTACACCTTCCACACCGCGTAGTGCTATAGCAATAGAGAAGGGTAAGCAAACGATGACTCAAGGTAGGGTGTACACCCTGGATAAGGAGACTGCAGATACCTCTTCTAACATCATACGAGGTAAGATTCTTATTTTTGATGTTACTATTATTGCAATAATAGATTTGGGTTCCACGCATTCATCTATATCACCTGCATATGCTACTAAAATACTGATGAAACCTGAACCATTAAGATATCCACTATAGATTACTACTCTATTTAAAGAATCACAAATGAAAGATGTAATATATCGAAATTTTAAATTAAAGACAAAAGAAAAAGAAATCGTAGCTAACCTAGTTTTGTTAAATATGTATAACCTTGATGTAATTTTAGAGATGGATTAGTTAGCTATGAATTATATTAGTGTGGACTGTTACACTAAGTATTTAACTTTCTCTCAACCCCAAAAATATATTGTAAAGCTTTAGGTATAGGAATGAAATTAAATATTTTGTTAGATTTCATTCGATTCGAATTTGAGAAGTTAAGCATTTGTTTGATTTTGAAGGGTTTATAGCATATGTGGAGGAAGTTGAGAAGAGACGTCCAAAGTTACACAAGATCTTAGTGATCTGGGATTTTCGAGATGTGTTTCCAGATGAAGTACCAAGACTTCCAGCCGATTGGGAGATTGAATTTACCATTGACTTAGTACCCGGTATCAAACCCATTTCGAAGCCCCCTTACCGAATGGCACAGGTTGAGCTTAGAAAGCTCAAGAAGCAGCTCCAGGAATTATTGGACAAGGGTTTTATCTGTCCTAGTGTCTCCCCTTAGGGTACACCAGTCATATTTGTCTGGAAGAAGGATGGTAGCCTGGGACTTTGCATTGACAACCGATTGCTTAACAAGGCTACTATCAAGAAGAAGTATCCTCTTCCCCGGATAGATGACTTGTTTGATTAGTTCAGGGGTGCCCAGGTATTCTCTAAGATTGATCTCAGATCGGGATATCATCAATTGAAGATTTGGGAGAGTGATGTCCCTATAACATTCAGGCGTACAAATTCCTCAGCATTTATGAGTTTGATAAATGAGGTCTTTAAGCCCTATCTTGATAAGTTCGTCATTGTATTTATCAATGACATTCTAGTGTATTCTAAGTGTCGGGAGGAACAATAGCAGCACCTGTATATAGTTCTACAAACCCTTAGAGACAAGAAACTCAATGCTAAATTCAGTAAGTGCGAGTTCTGGTTAGATCAAATTACTTTTCTGGGACATGTGGTCTCTAAAGACAGGGTGTTAGTTGATCCGTCTAAAGTTGAGGCTATTGTTCAGTGGGAGAGACTGAAGACTGTAATAGAGATATGGAGTTTTCTGGGTCTAACCGGATACAATCAGAGATTTGTCGACTGTTTCTCCAAACTAGTTGCTCCTATGATGCATCTCACACACAAGGGTGTTAAGTTCGAGTGGACTGATGCATGTGAGCGTAGCTACCAAGAGTTGAAATGGAGGTTGACCGCAGCACCAATCCTGACCATTCTGAGTGGTTTTGGAGTATTTTCAGTATACCGTGATGCCTTCTCACTAGGTTTAGGTTTCGTGCTTATGCAACATGGGAAGTGGTCACTTATGGATCCCGACAGTTGAAGGATCACGAGAGAAATTATCTTACACATGACCTAGAACTTGCTGCCGTGGTATTTGTTTTGAAGACATGGTAGCATTATCTGTATGGTGAGAGATTCTAGGTATTTACTGATCATAAAAGCTTAAAATATCTATTCTTGCATAAAGAATTAAATACGAGGCAATAGAGATAGATAGAGCTGCTAAAAGACTATGACTGCGAGATACTCTATCATTCGAGGAAGGTAAATGTGGTTGCTGATGCTTTAAGTAGAAAACACCTTGTGATGGTATCTTATATGATGGTTCAGGAATACGAGTTATTGGAGTAGTTTGCGAGCCTCAGTTTAGATGTCACTCTTTCTAAGAGGTATGGGTTAGTGGCCAGTTTTTAGATTGAACCGAGATTAATGGATCATATCAGAAATGCTCAAAGGGAGGATTCGGGTTGCATTGAAATTGCCAGTCAATTGCAGTTAGGAGTTTAGTCAGACTACGTGATTGGCTCATTGGCATCCTAAGGTTCCAGAACAGGATTTGTATTCCCAAGGATAAGTAGTTGCGAGAGTTGATTTTAGCAAAGGCTCACAGTTCTAAGTACACCTTGCATATGGGCAGCAACAAAATGTATCCGAATCTGCATAAGGTGTACCGGTGGCCTAATATGAAGCGAGACATCGCTAAGTTTGTTGCAAAATATCTTACTTGCCAGCAGGTGAAAGTGGAGCATCAGAAACCAATTGGGTTACTTCAGCCTCTTCAGATCTCGATGTGGAAATGAGAGCACATCACCATGGATTTCATCATGGGATTATTGAGGACTAGATGAAATCATGATGCGATCTGGGTGATTGTTGACCGGTTGACGAAGTATACCCACTTCTTGGCTATTAAGTCTACAGATTCTTTGAGTGCTCTAGTTGATCTATACGTCAGGGAGATCGTGAAACTTCATGGGGTTTCGAAGAGCATTACTTTCGACGAGATTCCTGATTTACTTCTCATTTTTGGGAGAGATTTCAAGAAGCTATAGGATCTCGTTTGAACTTTAGCACAGCTTTCAATTTGCAGACTGATGGTCAATCTGAGCGCACCATCCAGATGCTCGAGGATATGTTGAGAGTGTGCGTTAGACTTTAAAGGCTCCTGGGACGATCACCTTCCATTGACGGAGTTCATCTATAATAACAGTTATCATTCGAGTATCGGCATGGCACCTTACGAAGCATTATATGGTCGAAGATGTCGTTTCCCAATAGTTTGGGAAGAAGTGGGCGACAAGAAGATTTGGCTCCTGATTTAGTTGAGCAGGCTTCCAGGGATGTTCAGTTGATATGTGACAGATTGAAGATTGCTCAGAGTCGGCAGAAAAGATACATAGATGACAGATGCCGACTATTAGAATTTTCTGTGGGTGACTCGATATTCCTAAAAGTTTCACCTTCGAAGAGAATTGTGAGGTTCAAGAAGAAAGGCAAGTTAAGTCCTCGATATATCGAACCTTTCAAGATTCTTAATCGAGTGGGAGATGTAGTATACTGGTTGGTGTTACCACCTGAGCTTTCCAGTGTACATAATGTCTTCCATGTATCCATGCTTAAAAAGTACCATGCAAATCCATCTCACGTAATTCGATATGAACCAATGGAGATCAGAGAAGATATAAGTTACATAGAGAGACCAATTCGGATCTTGGATCAAAAGGATATGGTGTTACGGTTGAAGACAATACCTCTGGTTAAGGTTCTCTGGCAGTACCATACTGAAGAGGAAGCTACCTGAGAGCTAGAGAGCCAAATGAGAGAGAAGTATCTAGAGTTGTTTGTCGAGTAGGTCTGATCAAATTTAGAGGACCAAATTTCTTAAGGTGGGGGCAAAATGTAAGACCTCACATTTTAATGTATTGTTTAATTTTTATTTATATAATTAAGAATATTGAATAATTCATAATTAATAAACTTTGGAATATACTTTAGGTATACGAGCAGAACAGCAAGTGGGCTTCACAGACTTTTTAAAGTCTAAATGAAGGTGGAACTTCATGGATTCGATATTTAGGGCAGAAAATTATAAAGGTAAGAATCTCGAACTAAGATTTAATTATTTTTGCATATTTTGAGAAATGTGTAACAATTTGAGGAATGAATGTTTAGTCCATAGGCCATTAGAATTTTCAGAAATAACGGTCAAACTAAAAGGACTTTTAACCCACTGTCAATAATAAATAATTCCTCATGAAATATAGTTTTAGAACATCTAGACAAATGAAATAAACTAGAAGTAAAGATAGAAATTTACGCGATTTTATAGTTAAAGGTATTTTGGTAAATTTACCCAAACCGGTAACTGAACCTCAACAAAAGCTTCACCAAACATTAGAGTAAGTTAAATAGAGTCGATTTATAATTAAATGAAATATTTTGGAGGTTGGATAGACTGTTTCAACAAAGTCAAACTTTATGGGTAAAATTGGAAAATTTCTTTAAGTACGAGTGCATTTTGGTAATTTTACATGAAAGATATTTCAAATGGAATTTTCTACCATTTTTTCCTCACTTTGGCTGGTCATTATCTTCCTCCTCCTGTTCTCCTTCATAGCCAACCTTAAGAAAGAAATAAAAGCTTCCAAAACCTTAAGAAAAATAACCCGAAACGGAAAAGGTACTTCACAAACACTGTCTACTTTTCTGTGCTCTTTCTTTTGGTACCAAAATCCATTCTTAAAGTGGTCAAAATCAGCCTCCAAGTCCTCCCATATTGTTCGACCAAGGTGAATTTATTGGGAAGTTTGGAATTTTTCATGGTTTTCTTACTAATTCCTATATGTTTAAGTTATTTCCATACTTCCTTAAGCTTGAATCATGTTAGAATCATGAAATTGGGTAGGCAAGGGTTTTGGTCAACATTCCATGTCCATGAATATGGTGCAATTTGATGAGAATTTAATGTAGAAAAATTGTAGAAATTATGAAAAGTAAGAAAACAAGCTTAGTTTAAGCTAAGTGGAAGAAAAATAAAATGTTGGACAATAAGTGAGGTTCAACCATGCCTAGGAAGACTTAAACATGATGCCATTTCATGCAAAAAATCATGTAGAAATGGTGTAGGAATTTAATAGAAATAATTTGAAATTAGAAAGGAAGTGTAATTTGAAGAAAATCATTAAGTGGCATGAAAGAAGCTTTCAACCAACATAAAGGGAGGGAGAATTCTTGCCAATTTCAATGTATTTTAGGTCTTAAAATAATGTACGAATTATTCTAAGGTTGTAGGCGCAATCGAAATCAAAAACGGAGTTGTGTAGCAAAAATTGTAAATTTAGCATCGGTAGAATGTAGATTACATTTAAGAGCAACAACAGACAATTCATTAGCATTTAAATTATTAAATATTCTTTTAATTAAAGACTAAGGAATTTATCAAGTTTAGATGGTAAATCTGTAGCCCTGAAGTCCGGAGGTGTTACTGGTGCAAGAGAATCGGATAATGTCAAAATAAGAGATAAGAAATATTTGTATGAAGCATAGGGATATGGTGCTGTATGATTTTAATAAAATTGTTGTTTGGTGAAATTGGAATTGATATTTTGGATTTAAATTGGTATTGGAAAATTATGGTTTTGAAGCTGGATTTTTGTGCAGGAGGGGTTAGATTTGAATAAAATGTTATGCTGTCGAAAATTTTCTAAATTAACCTAAGTTATTCAAAACTACCATTTTGGGCATGAATTTTGAAATATAAGAAATTGATTTTATAGGTTTGAATATAAATTTTTAAATATGAATTTATATAATTAAATCACAAATTCAATATCTGCCTTAATTAATTATAAAATTAAGTAAATGATTTCTACAATTTTATTCCATCATTGTGGAATTTATAATTGAATATTTGAAAAGCCAAATAATGTCTTGATGACATGTTTTGCGAAATAATATTTGATTATGTGATTATGCAATTTTTAAATTCTTATGAATTTATTTAAGGTATGTTTTATTAAATTTATCTCTGTAAACAACTCTGAAATATTTATTTAAAATGTTTTGAGACTATTGGCCTTGTAGCTACCTGCGGGTACATGTATTTTCTTTCCGTTCCGATGTTATTAACTCTAGCCTAGTCTTTAGCTCCCACAGGTGACACTTGGCTAGTGATCACAATGTGGCCCCTTGACTATGGCCATACGCCTACTATAGTGCATGTGTTTGTTGGGTGCAGCCTAGTCTCCGCTAAATTTATACTGGGATAGTAAATCCCTGGTTAACTTAGATCTAAGCACTCCTAGTTTTAATATGTTTCTGATTTTGATTTATCTGTATTTTATGTTTCCTGATATGAATATTATGTTTTGTGAAATTATTTATTTGATTTATCTGTTAGAAATTGCTATAAACATGATTTATAATGTTTACGGAGAAATTGTGTTATTTTCTAATGTAATTATATCTTATTTTTCAAAATATGGATTTATATTTGAATTTGTGATTTAATTAAATTTAACAAATTCCCTATAGTGGACTTAAATACCGGAACATGTAAGGTACTTTAAAGTACCTCCTATACTCCCCTGGTTACCCAATTCATTATAGTATCCTTCCTGTAGATCATGCCTATTAAATTTTCATATTTTGAATTCATGATTTTCATATAAATATCTGTTTATTTAAATTGCGTATAGGATACACTAAATCAGCTTTCGTATAGGTATTCCTTATTGAGCACGTTAGTTGAACCCTTTATTTTTCCTCCCAAACTATTTGCAGTGAGTTCGAGTCTGATTTTCTGGAAGACCTGATATCTGGTATTCCTCAAGTGACCTTTTCGATTCGTCGAGGTATACTGGATTTATTTTTATGTATTCAGACTTTTTATACAGTGCTACTTTTATGTATATTAAACTTGGGATGTAAATATTTACATTTTGTTTATGTAAAGTTGAATTCTGAATCCTAGGTTTGTATATAAATAATAAACTTTTATTTGGAAGTTAAGTTGACACTGCAGACAAGCCTAACCTATATGTGTTTATATATGTGAAATTAGTAAAATATATGATATTTCGGACCATGACAGCACAACTAAAGTGTGGTGTGAACAATTAAATATAGAACCAAATTCTAGTACACAACTAATGTGTAATTCATGACTCCCTTTTGGCATTGTGACATTTTGTTACCCCATCATGATATACTGTGAGAGAAGCCACATTATTGGTATGTTTACCCTTACACAATGATTTTTTACATGCCATATTGTAATAATTTCGTCCAAAAATTTGATCGCTAAACGATTTTGAAAACATAAAGGTACGTAATCGCCACCAATCTTTTTTTACATGGTGATTAGCCACCTAAAAACACTTATTTTTTTTAACAAAACCTTAAAATTAATTAAGTTTCGTTAAAAATAAATTTTCGTCTGCAGAAACAATGTTGTGGTTAGGGAGTTCGGTTACATGTGGGAAAGGATTAGCACCATACAACGATTGTTTAAAAACAGTACCATTTAATAATATATTTTATGGTTTTAATTAAACATTTAAAAAGAATTCACTTTATTTTGAAAATCTTTTTTTAAATTATTTCTTTTTTTTAATTTGAAAAATTAAAATTTTCATTTTTCAATTTGAAATATTAAATTTTATTTTTTATTTGAAATAAATGAGGATCTTTTATATTGAAAATTATTATAGACTTACTCCAATACTTCTAGTAGCATTTTGGGTAATTTTCTTATCTAGGATTTCTTAAAAATAACTACTTGCGATTTTTATAGAATCCCATCTTTTGAAGATCCACATCTATCTCGGAGTTTCATAATGCATATGATGCAAACAAAGTATGAATGGTACATATGAAAAATTTATTATTTTATTTTATTTTATGATTATTTTTTATATTTATTTTATTTTTTAAAATTTATTTATTTTATATGATCCAATATTATTGAAAAATGGCACTAAATTGGTAACATCTAGTGAAATTTTCTCACTTAGAGATCAGTTAGAAATTATTACTTGTGAATTCTGTAACGTCTCATCATCGGAAAGTTTTTAAAATTTATGTTTTATTTTATTTGCTTTTAATTGTTTTTCTTATTTTTATTTATTATTTTGATTATTATTTATATTTTATTGTTATTATTTCAAATTAATTTGTTTCAAAAGATGGATTATAAAAATTTTATATTCTTCTTATTTATTTATTTTATTATTTATTATTTTTTAGGTATTAATTTATTTGGTAAATAAATTATATTAGAAATTTTAATATTGAGCTAAATTTACTTCAATATTTCAATATGTTGGTAATATTTAAAAATTTTAATTTGATCATAAGGATTATCAAATAATTACTATTTGTGATTTATAGGAAATTAAATCATCAAAACAGCTTTTAAAGTTTTGTATTTTTGTTTATTCATTTAAAATTTACACTCATTTAATTATTTTAAAATTTATTTCTATATTTCTATATTTATTTATTTATTTTTACCTCTTTTTTTACTGATTTTATTTTATTATTATTTTTTAATTTATTTCATGAAATAAAAGATTTTTTTGAAATCGAGGTAAAACCGATTAAATATTTCAACACGCTGGTAACATTTAAGGTTTTTTCTCGATCCTAAAGATTACCGAAGAGTCAATACTTGTGATTTCTACAAAATCTTATCATTGGAATTTTTTTATTTTTTGTTTTTAATTAATATTTTTATATTAATATTTTATTATTCATTATTTCATAAAAGTTGTGATATAAAAAAATTCTTTTAGTACTATATATTTTTATCTCATAATTTTGTATTCTAAGATTAGTTTATTTTAAATAAATATTATCTTGAGTAAATCAATCAATCCTAGATTAAATAAATCAAATAAATATAAAAATATTTGCATACCTTAAAGGTTTAAATTGTGTGTTTAGACCTTTCCTCCTCTCCTCTTCACTTCACACTTTGCCCCTCTGTTTTTCTTTTCTACACAAAAGCAGGGCAACTCCACGACAAGTGATGCAGCAGCAGACAGGGCTGGATGCGGTGTTGAAGGCGGCATAACAAGGAGCTAGGACGTGGTGCTGTAGTGGACGCAACTTGGAGGAGATGCAGTAAGGGACCGAAACGCAGCAAAGGTGCAGAGCGGCAAGTAGTAACGGTAACGAAGGTGCAGAGGCAACGAGCAGTGGCGGACGGCAGAGACGAACAGAGGTGAGCAGCATTTTGTTGATGCAGCGACAGCAATGTGCACTAGGGCGTGAACCAAATGGTGGCTGTGCAGAGGGGCGACGTTGGCAAAGGGGATACGACAGGGTTTCAAATAGCGGTTGCGATCGCGTTTTCAATTGCGTTGTGTTTATTACCATTGCAAACATAACGAAAATCATTACAATCACTCCAGTCATCACGGTCTTGAATATTTTAGTTTCACACATCTTTGTATAAAATGTAATAATTATAATTATAATCATAAAAAGTTCTATTTTATAATTTTTAAAATAATCTATAATACCTTAAATCTATTATTTATGTGAAAAAAGATTATTCATAATTTTGTAAATTATAATAAAACATTCATATTTAAAAAATTACTTATGATAATTGAAAAATAACAAATATTGAAAATAAAAATAAATAATTATGTATCAATAAGAATTAATATATTAATTATTTAACATTAGATATTTAATATTTATTTGCAAGTGCCAATTAACTAAAATCATCATGTTTATCTTATCAAATATCAATATTATTTTCTTTTTCTCTTAAGTTACAATGATATTTAATACCATATATATAATTACATTACAAATTCTATAAAAAAATAAATTAATAATTTAATTTCAAATTATCTTATATCAATTCCTAAGCATTTTAGTAACATTGTAATAAAGACATAATTAACTAACAAAATTTTCAAGGCCCAAACACTTCCCCAATCGGCTAGCACAATTCTAACCCGTTTTCATCACTCAATTCTCAGTTTCTCTCTCATCGACTCACCCATTCGCACTGTTATTCTCAATCCTCATCCTCATCCCTCACCCACTAGGCCACTACATCTCTTCAGTCTTTACGGTTACAACTTTTACACTTTCTCTTTTTCTCCTAAGTCAGTCCACGGTTGCTCGACAACTCAACTTCCGTCGACAGCCACGGCCCACAAAGCCTACACCACACCCATGACTCCATTGTCCCACTCCCACACCATGCCCTGCGCAGTCACCCTACCACAGACTCCCTCAACTCTCAAGGCCCATGCTTCTCACTAACCAAGTGACCAGAGATGATTTGTTCAGTGTATGCCGAAGGTAAGGTGGAGGTTTTTTTAACTTTGTTGTGAATGGGATTTGACGTGGTTTTCATTTTATTTTATGACTGATGGGGGTTAGGATCTGCGAGTGGAGATTGTTTTGGTTTTCTTTGTGATGTTGTCGTTTATCTGTTTAATGATTTGTTTTTGAGAGTCAATTTTTTGTTGATGATTGTTGCGGGTTTCTGTTGGGACTGTTGTATTTGTATTGGGATTTAGCTTACTTGCTTACTGAGCACCACAACTGACTAATGTGCTTCTGTCAATAGCATCAATAAAATCTTTGCCTTTAAAAAAAAAAAAGTCCACTTGTGAAAAAATCCCCTCCCCTGATTCGATAATCCTCTTCCCTCATCCAGATTTACTTTCGAAAGTTAAATAATTTCTAGCTTCAAAAATCAAAACTCAAGTCAATTGTTCTGTTGTTTTGATTCTGATGTTAGGGTTGTTTTGTTTTCTTTTCTGTCTTCAAAAATTTTTTTTATACCTTAACTGCAACAGAACAGAGGATAGCAGCGATAACGGACTGCTATCACCTCTATCTTCCGTTACGATATTTTGTAACGGCTAATAATGACCGTTATTGGTATGATTCGTACTCATGCCCATTATTTCCTCAATAGTCCTGGTGGCCAACGTCGCTACTGCAAGATAGCGACCGCTATTTCATTTTGCGGCCGTTATTTGAAACACTCGGATATGATGTAGTTGCGCGGAAATGATGATAGTGTGGCAAGGCTGGTTTCAAGAGGAGAAGCAGCAGGGAAGGGCGGTGATGAAGAGCAAGGGGGCAATTCGGTGATAGGGCAATAGCATCGTGGTGGCGATGAAATAACAAGCAAGGGGGCTGCTGATGGCAGCAAATGTTGAGGCCAATGGTCGATGGGGTTGGGTGAAGATGACGATGAATAGTAAATCTCTCTAACAAAGAATGTCCTCCCTGCTTTTTCTTTGTTTTTATATTTGTCATTGACATTTTAAAGAAAGAAAATCATGTGTTTCGATCCCATGATCATGGAATTTTATTTTTTTCATTTATTTTTTTTGTTTGACTCATCATTTTTATTCCTTTTTTCATTTTATTATTTTTGGTAATTAACCTTCAATTCCATATTATTTCCTTTATTATTTATTTATTTTATATTTTATATTTTTATATTTTTTAGCAACAAATTCTCTTGGTCAACGCCTAGTTGGCTTTGGGAATAATTTGCATGAGGTGGCTTAAAAGGGTTTGCATGGGGTTATTGAGGGTTGCATGGGATTTTTGAGGTTTGCATGGTTTTTCTAGTTTAGGGTTTAGAAATATGGTTTATGGTTAGGGTTTAACCAATGGGTTTTGTCATTATTACAAATTCATTTTTTATATTTATTTTACATTATTATATATTTTTTATTTCTTATTGATTGAACAAAATTAGGCGTTTACATGTCCATTGGAATGTAATGCTTAGTCCCACATTCACAATCATTGCAATGAGTCCCAAGACTTAGACATAGAGGGATAACCAAGTTTCCATCCTCAATTAGAACTGATATTGATAACTCTATGAAAATAGGGTTATTTTAATGCGTAATTGATTAATTTCTCCATGATTTATGTGAGAAACCTGAATTTCTAATATTTTAAAATAAGTTATTGAGTGTAGGAAATTAAAAAGAGAAATTTATTATTAAAATATATAAGTAAAGGGTTTGTTTGATAGGGTTCAGAGATGTACTCGGTGAGGGCTCCACTAAGACTTTCTCTGTCCTGATTGAAGTGAACCCCTAAAATAATGATATTTAAGGTGAATAATTTTATATGTAATAAGGATTTAGATCATGTGGATTGATAAAAGTGATCAAGCGTAAAAACAAAAATTTACGCGATTTTACGATTAAGAGTAGTTTAATAATTTCACTACTCATGCTTGGTCAAACCCTCTTAGAAGCCAATCTTTTACCTTAATTGACTTAAATATAGAGAAAATAATAAAAATAAAATGAAAAATCAGAAAATGAAAAATAATAAAATATAGGTGGGATAGAAGGGGAGTTAGTGAAGTTGTTTAAGGGCTATTTTGGACTTTAACAAAATCATATTAGATTTTATAAATTAAAATTTAATTATGACCAATAGGAATGAGACAACACATTAGCTCTTCTATTTATTTTAGCCATTCTCCACCGCCTCAATAATTTCTGCTGAAGCTCACGATTTTCTTCTTCTTCCCTTGTCGTTCATCACGTTTCAGCATGAAAAATACTTTCTTTCATAGTCAAATCACCTAAAAGTGCGTTTGGGATGAAAATTTTAAAATTTTGAGGTATTTTAAAATAAAAATATTTTAAAATTTATTATTTTAAAATATTAATATTTATAATTAACTTGTTTGGATAAAAAATTTTTAGAAAGAATTTTTGAATACGAGAATTTGATTAAATAAAAAATAATTATAAAAAAATAATAATATTATTATATATTAGAAAAAGAAAAATATCAAATAAAATATGCAATATAGGTATCATTAGATTTGTAAAAATGTATAAATATTACTAATAATATAAAAAATAAAGATTTATATTAAATTTAAATAAAATAATATGTTTTTTTATTTTTAACTTTATATTTAATAGTAGGTCATATCTAATAAAGTAGAAAAAAGTGGAAAGAATTTTGAAAAACCACATCTTTAGGTGGATTTTCAAAAGGGAATTTGAGTATTTCAAATTCCTTTTTGAAATCCTTCCTAAATTTTCAAATTCTACAAAATTTTTTGCCAAACAAGAAATTTGCATTTTGGACTTTTAAATATCTTGATTGAAATGAATTCCCTCCTTGAAATTCCTCATCCAAACATAACCAAAGTTTCTTCATAGAAATTAATCCTCACCTCTATAGCTCCCTAACTATCCCAAAAAACTTAGCTCAAATTTACTTCCCCTGCTGCTGGAAAGCAACGTCTCTGCCCAGGTAAATTTCTAGCTTGTGTTTCAGTCTTGTTTGCTCTTGTTTATGGATGAATTAAATGTGTAGATGATTAATATGATTTTGGTTTAAAATAAAAACATGTATGAATTAGTTTTGGATGCTTGATCATGGTGTTAAGGGGCTGGAATCTTGGCTACGTATGTGTGTGTGGCGTGACTGATAGAAAAGAATAAGGGGCTGATCATGGTGGGTGAAACAGGGGGGAATTAAAGCTGATATAGGTGCTGAATGTGTGAAGAAAATTTTACCATAAATATAGCAATAATAATAATAAAAAAAATATATTTATGGGACATGGTATATGGTGGCGTGAATGGCCTGATCAAGGGGCTGAGTGCTTGCTGTTGGTGGCGTTAATGGCAGAAAATGATGGCTGAAAATTCTGCCGTAGGTGGCGTGAATTATTGTTGCTGATTGGGTGATGTGGTCGACGTGAAATGGATGCATTAGGACAGCATATTCAGCCGGCTAAAGAAGGTCCATATTGGAGGCTAGTTATGGACTAAGAATAGTTATAAAAACTTAATTAAATAAAGATATGAATTAAGTCAAATATAGAGGCTGAAACAGGAATATATATATATATATATATATATATATATATATATATATATATATATATTTATATTTATATTTATATAGGCAAGATGATGAAAATGTGGCGTGAAAGGTGGAAACAAATGTTGACATTGAATGTTTCATGGCATGGAATGTCAAGAGTGAAGGGTCAAAAATGGAGGCTAGTTATGAGAAAAATATAGCCATAAAGCATAAGTAATTAAAACTTAAATTTAGTCATGTGCTGCCGGTTATAGAGGAAAATGGAAGAAAGAATATTGATTTTTGTTGCTCAAATGATTGGAAAAATATAAATAGGAAAGGTAGCACATGTACTTGGTTCATTGACTAAAATAAAATGACGAATTTATTGCTATAGAGGCCATTCGGCCATAGTGGAAGTCACAAAAGAATAAAACAACAAATGTTTGAAAATCAAAGGTTTCAATAAATTTTAACAATTAATCGTTTCATACAATATTAATTAAAGAAAATCAAAAGTTAAGGATTATACAAATATTAGTTAACAAAAAATTTATTTTGTTTTTATAATAAAACGATGAGATATGGATTTAAAATTTATATAAAATTTTTTAAGAATTTACGAATGGAATTAAAAATAGTCTTCTCTGTGGCAGTTACATTGTAGAAGGAGTTTCTCATGTGGTTTGTCGGTTCTTTTCCTATTTATTCAAGATAGTTTGTGCTTTTGAGTCAAGATGATTACTTGATCATTGCTTGGGTGTTTAGTGTGATTTACTTTCTATCTTTCCTACTGTGGCAAATTTGAAAGAAGTGGAAATGCTATGCTCTAATCTGAAACTCACTACGGAGGAACAAGATGATTTGCAGATTGAAGGAGTATGGGCTAATGTCCAAAGAGAGGGACAACATTGCTAGTTGTGAAACTTTTCACACGACGATGGTTTAATAAGGATGCACTCCTGGGGACATTGAAAGTCATTTGGAAGGTGTCCTAGCATCCGACGGTCCTGGTTCTTGAAAACAATCTGTTTCTCTTTAAGTTTCATACACTTAAAAGACAAACTACGGGTTCTAGAGGGCTCCCCTTGGTTTTTTGACAAATTTATCATATTGATTGAAGATTATTATGGAACATTGAAACCTTTGGATTATACGTTCCACTATGCAATCTTCTGGGTGCGTGTGTATGATCTCTCATTATGGATGATGACTATAGCAATGGCCATGGTTTTAAATTGCGGTCCCGGCCGCGTTTTCGGTTGTGTTGCGTTTATCGCGGTTACGAACATAACGGTGGTAATTGCAGTCATCGCGGTCGTGAATTTTTTTTAATTGCGCACAATTCTATATAAGTGTAGTGATTGTAATTATAATCATGTAAAGTCTTATTTTATATTTTTTAAAGTAATTTATGATACTTCAAATCTATTATTTATGTGAAAAAAATTATTTATAATTATAATAATATTTAATACAATATAATAAAATTTATTATTTTTATATCCTATTAATACATAAAAAACCCCATAAAAATAAATTAACTTTTAATCATTTCTTTCCCGTTCAATTTCAATTTTTAAATTTAAAATCATTAAAAAACTTGTCAGATTCCCATTTCCCACTGCATAATTGCTTTGCCTCCCAAACATATGTCTGAAAAAAAAAAACAATTTTAAATTAAATTTTACACGTGCCAAAGAGTAAAGTCCCAATGGCAAGCCTGAAAATCCCTCTCCCACCCGATTCTTTTCTAATTTTCCTTCTTCATAGTCTCCTAACCTCCTGAGTTCCCTGCTTACCGGTTTTAAATCCATTTTCTAATTTTCTTCTCTATCCAACCTACCCTTTCATTTCCTCATCAATTATCACAGGTAAACCTATCCACAACCCAACCCAACCGACCAACATCATGGCCTCTTTAAAATTTTCTACTCACAGACATAGTCGACTATCTCTCTTAAGAAAAATTAGCTGCTGTTCCATTGATAAGAGTTTCTGGATTTCCTTCTTTTCCTTTGATTGAAAGTATAAAATTGTTCGAGTTTAATTGTTGTGATTAGGTATGGATTTTCTCTTTGTTTTGCTGCATATTGAAATTTGGATTTAACCAAGAAAAATGACAAAAGGCGGATGATAGCGGCAATAGCGGGGCAATAACGGACCTCTATTACCGCTATTTACTGTTCCTCCGCTATTAACGGCCGTGAACAACCGCAATTAGTGTGATTACTCCCTCACATCTTAATTGCGGTGAGTAGTGGTATCAGGCGGAGCCGCTTTCATGAAATAGCAGCCGCTATTTCATTTTGCGACCGCTATTTGAAACCCTGGCAATGGCATAATAATCCTGGGGACAATGTTGCTGGTTGTGAAACTTTTCACACAACGATGGTTTAATAAGGATGTAATCCTGGAGACGTTGAAAGTCATTTGGAAGGTGTCCCAGCATCCAACGATCCTGGTTCTTGAAAACAATCTGTTTCTCTTTAAGTTTCATACACTTAAAGACAAACTACGTGTTCTGGAGGCCTCCCTTTGGGTTTTCGACAAATTTATCATATTGTTTGAAGATTATTATGGAACATTGAAACCTTTGGAGTATACGTTCCACTATGCAGTCTTCTAGGTGCGTATGTATGATCTCTCATTATGGATGATGATCGTAGCAATGGCTAGGGTCATTGGTAACAAGATAAGGGATTTTGTTCACACAAATTTTTCCGAAAGCCAGTTGGTGTGTGGCCACTTTCTCAGGTTGCGCATTGCCGTGGATATTACTAAGCCTCTATGTAGGGTCATTTCTTTTTTTTTGGTTCACCATGGTATTGGTATGAAGTATCCACCGCCGAAAGCAATGACTACTCTCCGTCGGGGACCCTGAGCGCGCACAAGGTGGGTAGTCCCCTCCCAGCATGGTCTGCTCCGTACCCAAAGCCAAGAGTCGAACCCTGGACAGCTTGGTTAAGGGACATAAGCCGCTACCACTTGTGCCAACCAGTGTTGGTATAGGGTCATTTCTATTATAGATTCAACCAAGGGTACTTTGCTCTAGGCTCGTCTCTCCTATGAGTGGCTTCTAAACTTCTGTTACTTTTGTGGTTTGTTGGATCATGTTGATATTGAGTGTGACAAAGCAGATAGGGCTGATGATGAAGTCCGGGAGACATTGCAATATGGAGCATGGCTACGTGCTTCTTCGATGAAAACAAAAGGTTATGAATCCATGGGGGTTATAGCAGAGCTCTATGCACAACATTGGAAGGGTCAACTGTCGTTGTCCGTGGCATTCAATCCCTTGGGGTAAGAGGTGGCATGGGAGGAATCGATTCCAGGGTGTCTTGGGCAAGGAAACAGTTACCGCTGTCCTCGGCTAGACAAGAAACGATTATCATTGGTAACCAACTTGGGTTGTCCAAGAACTTGACAAGTGTAACGATACATGACCTTGGAATTGTCACAACTACTCTCGGCCCAACTAACTATGCCAATAAAGGAAATAACAAGGTGTTTGCAACTGATTCTCTAAATGCCACTCAACCTATAGCGGTGGCGTACTTTGGGGCTAGACGGAAAAGACTAACCAGAGTGATTGGTGCAAGTACAATATCTGATGATGTTTACAGGGGAAAAGGAAGGCTCAGGATGCATTACTTTCAAAACATCTTGATGAATCGGACCATTATCAAAGTGATTGGCATGCTGATGTTGTTTCCATGGATATTATGATGACTGAAAGGGCCATGACTGGTTTCTAGTCCCGCTTATTGCCATGAGAGTGCTAGTTTGGAACTGCCGTGGGCTTGAGAACCCACAGGTAGTTCGAGCTCTCACAGAGCATATCAATATTCAAGGTCCTAATGTAGTGTTTCTCACTAAAACTAAACGACATGTTCGTAGACTTACTTCTATTTAATTAAGATGTCATATGGTGGGATGTTTAGGAGTTGATGTAGAAGGCATTCGAGGTGGCTTAGCATTATTTTGGAAGGATTCAACTACTGTATAATTGCTAAGGTGTTGTTTGGAATTGTTTTTGTTTTGTGTTTTATGTTTTTGTTTTTCATATTTTACAAAACTAAAGCAAAAATATGTTTGGTAAGTCTGTTTTTGTTTTCGAAAACTGAAAATAAAATAAAATGTTTTAGAAATAATAGAAAACACAAATATGATGTTTCCATATTTTTGGAAACAATTTAACTACTGTTACCGCACGGGTACTGTTCATCCGTGCGGCTACAGTAACTCGTTTTAATAATTAAAAAACAGAGTCTTCTTTTAGCTTTGCAATTGATTCGATCTTAGGCCACTTTCCATTTTAAAGTTTTTACCACCTTCACCCACTTGTAACTGTTTATGAAATTTGACAACAAAAACATGATATCCAAACATGTTTTCAAATTCAATAAATTGAAAATAAAACGAAAATAAAACAAAACAAAATTTTCAGAAACATAAAACATAAAACACAAAACACACAACAATCCCAAACAACTCCTAAGTTATTCACATCATCATATTGAGGGGTCATCAAAGGTGTTGCTGTGGATAGTGAGTGGAGACTTACGGGGTAGGTTTAATGGGGAGATGGTTCAAAACAATAAAAGCCAATCCTGGAGTTTGCTTTAGTCTTTAGCTAGCCAATATGATCTTCCCTGGTTATGTCTTCAAGACTTTAATTAGATAATGTGTCACAACCCGAAAGCCATGATGTTCACTTGACACTTACATTTAGTCCTATTAACAAATTTATGAACTAATTTTTTTTCCATTTTAAAGTTTGTATTCGACGCAAGTGTAGTCACTAAACTACTTCCATTCATTCTTTAATTCAATTATGATTGAAATTATTTTCTAAGGTAGGGAAGGATCATTTATAGTCCATTCTTAGAAACAGATTGAAAATATCCCCCCTTATATTTTGAGATTTCTCCAGTTAACTACCTGCAAATCATCACAAATAGAACAACAAATCCCACAGTCCACATTATATTCACCAAATGTCTATCATTTCAACAGCTCTAGTATCCATTGCTACTCACCACATACATATCATATAATATCATAATATTACATCAACTACTCATTATCCTAGTTTACATCCCATCCTACAGTACTGTACAAACATTGCCTGAAAATAAAAACATATAGAGTAGAAATATTACTAGACCAAGATATTCAACAAGAACTTCAAGAGTCAAGATACTGTCAATTCACCAGAACCGTCCAACGTGTCTTTTGAATCAATCTAAAAAATAGTTCTCATTTAATGAGTAAGGGCTCAATAAGTCATTTATATAAGTGCATAAGTAGAATTTATACTATTCTAAATGCAATGCATGAACATGCAAGTTTGCAATCACAATTTACCATTTCAATCGATAACATCTTATATTTATAACAAGATCATGTCCTAACGACTTTAGGTGAGTGAGGGTTTTGGAGTATCGATGGAAGGGTAATTTGAAGTACCTCATTATCTCCATTCCCGACATATGTTTATCACTTAAACCTCTAATTAAATCAATTAAATCACTTTCAATCTTATTATCCTTATACCTTAATACATCGTGCAACAACGCATCATGTATAGTTCGAATAGCATATACTATTAATTCATACTCACATCAATCTCGTATTATATCATGTCTCAATTGAACATCATGTTCAAATGCAGTATCATGTCAAGTCATTGTACATTTAGCAATTATGCTCGTGTATTATATCGAATCATATCACTTCTCATATAGAAAATCGCGATCACAAGTAGTGTAAGTCATAATACTCTTCATATAAATTTTATGTTCATGTACGGTATAATGTCATGACATCATGTAGATAGCATTTCATTATGTCATAACTAAGCGTGCAAAAATTATGCTAGCTTTACTTATAAAATGGCTATCATTTCAAATCATATCACATATACTTTTGAAGCATGTTCAAAACTTGTAAAATCTCAATTCGTTTCATGTTTACTTTTAAGACATGTTAGAGTATGTATAGTTCACAAATCATATCATTTGCACTTTAAAGGCATGTTTAAAAAAATATATAGTGTCTCAAAACATTTCATATTTACTTTTAGAGCATGTCTAAAACATGTACAGTCTCAAAACATTTCTCATATACTGTAAAACCATATCAAATCTAGAGTACATATCAAATAAAATTATACTCTAGACAACATATCATATCATGTTTGAGACTAAGCTGAATCCCTAATACTCTATCAATAAAGACTTAATTCACTGTAGTTAGCAGTGAGAAATCATATTATCGTCCCCTGGAAACCAACTAGGGCATTATCTATGGCTATAGACCTCATGTCTCTCAGCCCCACTGATCAGGTGTGACCGAGCCCTGTCCACGACTATTGTCGGACAAGCATCTCTACCTAATGAGAAATCTCCAATTAGGCGGTTTCCACTTTGCTTTATTGAATTTAACTCTCTTAGGGTGCTTATAGTCTCATAAAACATTTAAACCTTTCACTTTTCTTGTGAAAAATAGTGTAAAGTATGTAACACATTTCTTTAGGGTCATTTACATATATAAATATATACACTTACACTATATACTTAGTCTTTTTAAAACAATTTAACCATTTAAAGTATTCATATAAGTATTGCATGGATAAATCATTTCAAAATCTCAAGTTATAAGCAAAGCATGCTTAAAGGCAATGCAACTAAACATATGAGTTTAATATCGTATAGTATAATGCCCATAAAATGCATCCACGCAATGTCATTTTGGCCTAGTAATGCCTACAAGTCCAATACCACATTAGATCATTTAACTAGAAATCGCATCAATATGTGCCTTTATCAAGCTCAATGCCATACATGCATTTCACTTCATTTAATTGTAAATCCATGATATCATCCATTCACATATCATACATAAATATTTAATTTGATATCGATTATTTCCCACAATATTAAATTTCATTCTCAGGCATTCATGCATCCTCAACTAGTAATTAACCAAGATTTACTAAAACCACTTGTTTCTAATGATAATCTTAAAGGCTATAACAATTTCCTCATAAGGTTGCATCTCTATGGTACCTTATCGAGCTCCATGTCATTCCCTCATTTTCACATGAACCACTTGTCTACTATGTTCTCACAATGCTATAAAATCTCCCAAAGGTTGTATATGCTATTAGTTATATGAAAATACTCAATTTATACAAATATCAATATTACTAATTTCAAAACAACTCAGAATCAAAACCAAGATCACTTGACCACTAGAGCATCATCACATATCTAATTACTCAATCGTTTTTCCAAATCTCGATGTTCAACCATAGAGTTACTAAACCGATTCTAAACGTGTTCTTACCATAATTTCGTTTGATTTAGCATCTCGACACGATAACTGTAATAGCAATATAATCAAACTAAGTACAAATTGAATTAATTTACCACAATTCAATATCACAATTATTCATTACACACCATAATACCGATACTAAAACTCCAACCATCAGTGTGAGTTCTCTTAGTATCTATGTATTTTTAACAAAATGATATGACAAAAGCATTTAAATATTGCAATATCAATATTTTCACTTTCGAACTACTCCAAAATCAAAAGAACAAAATTATTAATTTCCTAGATTACCGCTATCTATCCAACTCCTTTGAAAATTCCACAATGTAATGTTTAATCATATAATTACCAACTCTATATTCAATTTCATACTCTATCGTATAATCATTCAGTTTAATAATTCTATATAGCCTATACAATATAAATTTATCGCGGATTTATATAAAAGTCTTATCGACTCCTATGCTCGAGGCTCGTGCGTCTAGCCTAGCCCAAACTTGGTTTGTCACCTTGGTGTCACACTTGAGCTTAGTGCGCCGAGCTTAGCTGATTTCATGTTATTCACCTTATCGTCATGCTACATATTCAAACATAATCAGTTTGACTTGGTGTTAATCCGATAAAATTCTACATATTTTAGTAAGATTATAAATGGCATTTGCAACTCCTCTTACAAATTTTATTTTCAATACTCGCTCAGGCTAAGCATAAAATTTCCTACTCTTTTTTTCTTCTCTTTTTCTCTGCTTTCTTTCTTTTCCTTTCTTTTCTTTTCTTGGCTCTCTGTTTTCACTTCTCTTGCAGGTCTAATATTAGTTCCAAGATCAGCCTTAAAATGCCTTGAGCCAACCTTCAAAGACCACTATTTTTAGCATCAATTAGCCTTTGAAAACAATCCTCAAACTGGCAGCAATGCAGCCCTATATAGTGCCGAACAACCTTCAATGGCAGCAAGCTTCTGCCCCTTTAAAATGCCACCTTTTAAACCACCAAATTTCAGCCAAGGAAGTCATGGTTCAACCTTGGCTTTCAACATACACAAGCAACAATTCAGCTCTCGAAATTCAACCTAGGGTCCACTATACATAGCCTCAAAAAAATCAGTCCTGAATGCCATGTAAACAGCCTTGCCGAGAGCCCCAAAGAGTAGCAACATTACCTTTTAAACATCAGCTGTAAATCAGCCCCTGATCAGCCTTGGCACAGCCGTTCAAAGGCTGCCCTTGCTCACTCCAGTTCAGTCTTTACTTCATCTCAAAATGCCAAGCTTTAAACCACCTAACTAAACCTTGAAGTAGTACCACTCGATCCCCCTATTTCCATGACCTAAATCACGCCCCTGTTCTGTTTCCTGCAGCCTCACATGTCATCCTACACTTGCTTCAGCCCCAGTTTAAAATCGCAAACCCAGCTGAAACCCATGCCATTCCCTTCTACCTCTCGGTTCTGTTTCACCCTCCACACAGTAACACCAGTTTCAATCTCTCTTGCTTCTGTTCAGCCCCCTGAAAGTCACGTTCTTCAACTCCAAAACACCACCGGAACAGCACCATTTTTCCAGCCTTCAAATGTAATTCAATTCAGCAGCAAAAGACCCCTTGTTAGCCTTCGAAAAGCCTCAAAAATCGTCACTAAACCCAGCTTCAAATCACGCCTCTGTTTGCTTCATTCTCACTGTTCTAAACTTTCCTTTCTTTTAATAATGCTTTCTTTTATATATATATTTAATTCGTTCTCTCACTCTCAGTTTTCTCCGGCTAGTTTCCACTTCAATACTAAATATATGTAATATTTAAAGTAAAAAGCATGGCAGAAGTGTGGTGGTTTTGGTCTTCTTTGTTTTTTTTACCTAATATTAAAGCTCTCACGTTAGTGAGAGTTGTTGGCCATCGTGATTGGCTTCCTCAAGAAGCCAATCATGTGGTTCATTAATTTTTTTATTAATATATAATATATAATATATATAACTTTTAATATAAAATTATTATTATATTTCTAAACCTTTAAAATTTATAACTTTTATTATATAAAACCTTTAATATAAATTATACAATATATATCACATATCTTGTATATTATGTTTTATGTATATAATCTTAATATATTTATACTATATATTTATTTATCCATTTTCCATATATATATATATATATATATATATATATATATATATATATATATATATATATATATCCAAACATGCTTATATACATGTGTACAATATTTTATTTTTAGTTTGCTTGATAATTATTTATATGCATTTATCTATGTGCATGCGTACGTATACATGCACGTTGCATGTATTTGTCAGTATATATGTGTACATATGTATAAGAATGTGTATTCCTTTCGTATCCATTTAATGTACATTCTATTTATGACATACGTGTAAATTTCACTTCATTCTCAACTCCTATTTTCGAAAATTTCATCTCTATAGATTATAAACCATAATCATTTATTTGAAATCCACAATTTACGTTATTGCATTGCATTACATTCACTCATAATTACATGTCACGACCCGAAAGCCAATGACGTCTGCTTAACACTTACTTGATTTCTTATGAAAATTTCGAACCAAATTTTTTTTCTACTCACGGTTTGTATTCGGTGTTAGTGTAGTATCTAAATCAAATCCTATCTTACTCATATTATTTCTCGAGCTATGTCACGTTTCTCAAGGAGATTTTTCTTGTTGATTTTCGCCTTTTTTTACTATTCCCAAAAGAAACATGTCGAAAACCTCCCCTTTGTATTTTATCAATTTCCCAAGGTATAATTTCCTGCACTAAAACGCATTTTAAATCACATAACACAACCAGCTGGTGTTTCTCCACAATTTCATGCAATCATGTATTTCAAGGATCTCAAGAGTTGAGTCATTACTAAGTTCACATATATCACTTCATCTATATATAATTTAAAACATACATTAGGACCCGAATCGGACTCGATAACCACCTAGACTCACATAGTCATCTAGTGTGATCCAAAGTATATCCCATATGCTTTCCTAGTACTGTGAAATTAACGTACACCTGATTATCAAAATGATATACTAGCAGTATAACTCAAAATACAAAATGCTAGCTTCGGAGAACGCAAATGAGTACCACTACTAGGTACGGTTTCCCGGGAGCCTACATGAAACTTGAGCCGGCTATCAACTCGTATGATCTGCAGATATTAAATTAAGGGGTGAGCAATCCACGGCTCAGCAAGTAATTTAAATAAGTACATACTAGGCTCATATCGTAAAAACACGATCATACATGCTTGAGTTATTATAAAATAGCATGTATGGATTATACTAATGTTTATTACCATTCTGTATGTACACAAACATCACAAACTTGTTCATGCTTTCATTCTATTCTTAAATTCACAAGGCATCATTCTTTTTATCAGTATGATTAAGTGTGAAAGAAACGAACATTCAAATAGCACATGTTTGAGTGGCATATATAAACATAATCCAATAATCACACACATTATGTCATATGCATAGATCTATTTCATTCTTTGACATTCGTCGCATTCACGAATCACAATCACTTACTTATCGTCACAATATCCTCTAATTCCTCATAATTCGTCGGAACTTGTGTAGCACTTAGTTCCCGAAGGATTCTAGAGGTGGCTCACACGGTACAGAAATCGAGTCTTCGCTCGGTTTGGCCTTTAGGACTTAGACATATTACTAGCACATCGGAACTCGTGTAGCACTTAGTTCCCGAAGGACTCTAGAGGTGGCTCACACGGTACAGAAATCAAGTCTTTGCTCGGTTTGGCCTTTAGGACTTAGCTTTCGACAAATATGACGAGGTACGGATTGAGGTCTATTGACTCAACATAAGGAGCGATATGTGTATTTGTACTCACATCACATACTCAAAGCATAACTATATACTAACATGTTCAGTAATCATAAGGGAGCCATAACACATAACACATCACACAATTCACAACAAAATCACTTTTCAAATAAGTATATTTCACAGGCACATCATGTCTGATTTAAAAATCTTACCATACTTACTCATTTTGTCCTACCCATAATGTCCAACCAAAACTCTATATGAGTTGAATTAAGTATTTAATGAGAATTCTTTCATCTCTTACGAGATGATACTAGTAAGATTTATTTAACCCACTTATCTCGATGCTTGGTAGGTTACCTTTCCTCGATCCTCAACTCAAGCTAAACTCCTACACCGCTCTAAATTCACCCTTGGAACCTTTAAACCGAACCACACTAGTTTTAGGTTTTCTTTGGACCAAAAGGTAGAAGCTCACAAGCTTCTTTGTTGCTGTCCCGTACGTGCTGAGGGGAGGGGTTTTCCTGAACCAAATGGCCTGTTGCTGTAGCCTTCTTGCCTAGCCAAGTTCCCCCCTTCGTTGCCTTGTTCCAAAACTGAGAGGAACACTAAATGGTTCCTTGGCTGACCACATTCCTTGCCCTAACTTTCCTGATGTTTTATAGCATCATCTCAGCTCCATGTCAGCACTTCGAAACCCTGTTTTAATGCCACTTCCAGTGTTTATCTTGACTTGTAATTCCAACCCGAGACTCTCCTGTCCTCCAGCCTTAAATGCCACTTGAAAGTCTCTATGATTGTAACCTTCTAACAGCTAGGAAACAACCAAATTCAGTCTTTAATTCCCTATTTTGAGCCTCACAAAGCCAGCCTCAAACAACATCAAAATCCCACATTACAAACCTCAAAAATCTGACAGTAATGGACTCTGAACAACATCCTCGCTATACCATTAAGTTCCTCATGACATTGTCATAAAATCTCCTCCTTCAGCTCACAGTTCCAGTTGCCATCATCGAATGAGCCCCATTTTCACAGACTCGTTTTGTTCCTCCTGTACATATGAAATTTCCTCTCTTTTCCGTTTCTTTACTGCACAGCTTTTGTTCCTCCTCCTTCACTGCAATGTCTCTTTCTCTCCTTTTCCCTTTCTTTTCGGTTGCCTTTCTTTCTTTCCGGCTTCAGCTCATTTCCTTTCTTTCCTCTTCACCGATGGGTTCAACCTCCAGCACTCTGTCTCGTTCCTCTCCTTCTTTCCTCTCGTTTTTCCTTGTTTTATTTACAAGGCTTCTTTTAGAAGCTTTAGTTGTTGTAGCCGGAAATGTTAGCGGGGTTTGATGGGAGAAAGTCCCATCAAACTCCATTAACACATACTTAAATTTTTTTATTATTAATATATTTTAAATATCAAAAACTCATATAGTTTATAATTGTCTTTAAATAATATATATTTATCTATATACCAATCATATATTCATATGTATTTATTTATTTTATTATACTCTTTACATTTAATATGTAAATGTACGTATATTTAAAACCTTAATTTTTTTTGTATGGTATGTGTATACATAACTCCGCCTGTGTGAGTTAACGCAGTCGGTCCTAAGCCCGGGTAAAGGAGAAGGGTGGCGGCAGGTTTGGACAACCAGCCTTAAAAACTAGTCCAATCTCATGAAATGAACCAATATCAAAACATCGTTGGGGCATCCCCTACATAGAGACGCGCTGCATCGGAGCCTGGGTGTAGTAGTCCAATCTCATGAAATGAACCAATATCAAAACATCGTTGGGGCATCCCCTACATAGAGACGCGCTGCATCGGAGCCCGGGTGTAGTGAAAAGTGGGCAAGGGTTGCTAGGTCGTCGCCCGAAAGTGACGCGCCATATCGACGCCTGGATGTGGTGTTAAATAGGCAAGGGTTCCCACACCACAATGGACGGGGGTGGGTAAAGAAGTTAGTCCATAACCATAAGCTTAGGTTAGGATCTTGGAATATAGGTACGCTTAGTTATAAGTTAGGTGACATTTGTGAGGTTATGAGTAGGAGGAGGGTTAACATCTTGTGTCTCTAAGAGACCAAATGGGTTGGGGAAAAGGCTAGAGAGATAGCACCTTGGCAATATAAGCTTTGGTACACAGGGAAAGATAGAGACCGAAACGGAGTAGGTATCATTATAGATAAAGAGTACCATAAGGATGTTGTACAGATTAAGAGACAAGGGGATAGGATTATTTTGGTTAAACTAGTTTTAGGAGAAGGGTGTTGAATGTCATTAGCGTGCATGCACCCCAGATAGGACTTGATGAGGTTAGTAAACGACAGTTTTAGGAGGATTTAGATAAGGTAGTACAAGAAGTACCCATAGGAGAAAACCTTTTTATTGGCGGTGATCTTAATGGACATGTAGGTACAAGTAGAGAGGGTTTTGAGAGAGTACATGGGGGTTTTAGTTATGGTGTAAGAAACGAGGGAGGAGATGCTATCTTAAATTTTGCTTTATCTTATGACCTAATCCTAGCAAATACATTGTTTAAGAAGAGAGATTCTCACCTTATAACTTTTAGAAGTGGACCAAGAGCAAGTCAGATAGATTTCTTTTTAACTAGGAGAAGGGATAGACATAGATGTTTGGATTGTAAGGTTATCCCAGGTGAGAGTGTTACCGCGCAACATAGACTCTTAGTTCTAGATATGAAGATAGATAGACGACATCGAAGGAACCAACAAAAAGGAATTGAACGGATTCGATGGTGGAAGCTAAAAGAAGATTGTCATACAACATGTAGAGATAGTTGGATTCAAAAAGAGGCTTGGACAATAGAAGAGAACCCAAATGTAATGTGAAATAAGATGGCAAAATGCATTCGGGAGGTAGGCAAAGAGACATTAGGAGTATCAAACGGAAGAGTGCCGACTGGAAAGGACGTAAAATGGTGGACTGCAGTAGTAAAAGATGCTATAAAGACTAAGCGAGAGCGTTACAAGGCTTTAAAGAAGAACAATACAGAAGAGAGTTTGTCGGAATATAAGGTAGCAAGAAAGGAGGTAAAGAAAGCTGTGGCAGAAGCTAAGACGAAGGTTGCGAAAGAGATTTACGACAAGTTGAACACAAAAGAGGGAGAGAAAAGGATATACAGATTGGCGCGAGCAAGAGAAAGGAGGAGTCGCGACCTAGGAGTCATGAAATGTATTAAGGATGAGCATCAAAGAACTCTCGTTAAAGATAATGACATTAAGGACAGGTGGCGAGATTCTTTTAACAAATTATTTAATAAAGGACAAAATAAAGTTTTGGATAATATTTCGGTGCCTTTTAAGGATTTAAATCGGTGCTTTATGCGTAGAATCCAAGAGACAGAGGTAATAGAGGCACTAAAGATGATGAAGAATGGAAAAGCTGTTGGACCTAATGATGATGGTATGTGTATACATATGAATTCTTCAATTTATTTTTAATTATTTATTATTCATGCATACTACATTTCCTTTAGTATACTTGTGTATTTGTTTTATTAAAAACAAACCTACCTATGTATTTGGTGGAATATATGCATCCATTAGTTCTTATTTAAATTCCTGAACTTAGTTATGAGATTTTTCCAAATGACACGAAAGTATAAATTATTTGTTTTCTAATTCCACTAATTTGAGGTTTCATCCTCATTACTTGGCATAAGATTATTACTTACAAAGTATATCATAGTACTCAACTTACTCCATGTCTCTTATTCATTCACTAATATGGTACAAAGTTTGTAGTTTTTACATCCTCCCCACCTTAGAAAATTTGGTCCCCCAAATTTTTCGTGTCTAGCTAAAATAGGTGAGGGTATTTCTCTCTCATTAAGCTTTCCAACTCCCTTGTGGCTTCCTCTGAAGAGTGGTGCTGCCAAAGCACTTTGACTAAAGGGATTGTCTTAGACCTCAATATCTTGTCTTTCCTATCTAAGATCCGAATAGGTCTCTCGACATAGCTTAAGTCCTCTCTAATCTCCAATAGCTCATACTCAATAACATGAGATGGGTCCGGCTGATATTTTCGTAGTATCGACACATGAAAGACGTTATGTACACCTGATAGCTCTGGTGGTAATGCTAGTCGGTAGGCCATGTCACCAACTCTCTCTAATATCTCAAACGGACCAATGTATCGAGGACTTAACTTCCCTTTCTTGCCAAATCTCATTATGCCTTTAGATGGAGAGATCTTTAAGAACACTTTATCACCCACTTGAAACTCTAAAGGCCTCCTTCGACAATTGGCATAGCTTTTCTGTCTACTTTGGGCTGTCCTCAATCTATCACATATCAATTTCACATCTTCGGAAGCTTTCTTTACAATCTCCGAAGTGAATAACTTTCTTTCACCTACCTCTTCCTAGCCAATAGGGTACCTACACCTACGCCCATACAATGCCTCGTAAGGTGCCATCCCGATACTAGAGTGAAAGCTGTTGTTATATGTAAACTCCGTTAGTGCCAAATGATCATCCCATGAGCCTCGAAAATCCATAACACATGCTCTCAACATGTCCTCAAGTGTCTGAATAGTCCTTTCTGATTGCCCATCAGTCTGAGGATGGAAGGTTGTGCTACAGCTTAGTTTAGTTCCCAAAGCATCCTGGAAGTGTTCCCAAAAACGGGAAGTAAACCGAGAATCTCTATCTGAAACGATACTCACTGGGACTCCATGTAACCTCACAATCTCCTTAACATACGTATTTGCTAATTGGTGGTACCCTGACCTCAAATCAATCTTCGAAAATATTTGGGCACCCTTCAATTGATCCAACAAATCATCAATCCTAGGCAGTGGATACTTATTTTCACCGTTGCTTGATTTAACTGCCTATAATCGATACATAGCCTCAAACTGCCATCCTTCTTCTTCACAAACAACACCGGAGCTCCCCACGGTGACACACTCGGCCTTATGAATCCCTTGTCCAACAACTCTTGTAATTGCTTTTTCAACTCCTCCAACTCAACTAAGGCCATTCGATATGGGGGCTTGGATATAGGTTGAGTGCCTGGGAGTAGCTCTATGGCAAACTCCATCTCTCTTTCCGGAGGTAGCCTTGGTAGCTCATCCGAAAATACATTGGAGAAGTCCTTGACAACTGGGATGTCAGACAGTTCCGAAAATACAACTGAGAAGTCCTTGACAAACGCGAGATAGCCTTCACAAACAAATCAATCTCATATTAGTGAGACACTAATAAAATCATAAACATTCTATTCATTATCTCCAAGACGTAATACAAGCTTTTCAGGTAAGGAGAAAGTAACAACCTTGCTATAGCAGTCTACACTAGCATGATGGTTGGTTAGCCAATCCATGCCTAGTATTACATCGAAGTCATACATGTCTAATAATACCAAATCTACCACTAAGTACTTATCTCCCACCTTTACTTTACACTTACGATACACATGTTCGGTCATTTGAAATTCTTTAAGAGGAGTAATCACATGTAATAAATGTCCTAAGGGCTCACACTCTATATGCAATTTACTAGCAAACATAGGCGAAATAAAGGAGTGTGTTGAGCCTGGATCAATAAGTACAAATGCTTCTAAATCACAAATAGTAAGCTTACCTTTAATGACCGAACCAGAAGCGTTGGCCGTCTCTTGGTCGAGAGCGAACACCCTTCCGTGCTCCATGGGTTTCTTGCCCTTATCTTGAACCTTCTTCAGTTGTGCCACTAGTGGTCTATCATCTCGTTTTTCAGTGGCCTTAAGCCGAGGGCAATCTTTAATCACGTGGCCTATCTCACCACACTTAAAGCAAGCTCCTGAAGCTCTATGACAAGGCCGATTCCTATGGAATTTAACGCAAACAGTACACGGCTAAGAAGCATCAATGGGTGCTGCAGTTATGGCTTGAGTAGTGGGTGCAACTGTAGCGATAGGCCTAATAGCCTGTGGTCGAGGCGCAACAAACTTCTGCCTCTTACTAGGGCCCTGATATCTACTTTGCTCGGGCCTCCTTCTATCAAATCTTTTATTAGTGGGCTGTTTCGGTTTGGACTGTCTCCTAGCATCATATTCAGCCTGTGAAGCCTCAATTTCTTGTTCAACTGTCAATGCCTTCCTCACAACAGCCGCATACTCCGTAAGCTCAAAGGGGCTAACTCTACCCCTAATATTGGACCTCAAACCCGAAGTGAATTTCTTTGCCTTCTTCTCATCATTGTTACCATAATCCGCATCATATTTGACTAAGGCAGTGAATCGGGTCTCATGCTCATCTACTTTCATAGACCCTTGCTTTAGTTCAAGAAACTATGTTTTCTTCTTTCGTCTTGCCACTATCGACACATAATAACCCATGAAGGTCTCAACAAACTTCTCCCATGTAATAATGGGATCTTTGGCCAATACCAAGGGCTCATTAGTCTTCCACCACTTCTGAGCCTCACCTCTCATCATATACACAGCTAATGATACCTTCTCGGTGGAATTGCAGCCCATGTATTTAAAGAGGAACTCCATCTCCTCTATCCAATCTTTCGCCTTAGTGGGATCTTTTTCCCCCTTGAACTGTGGAGGATTCATCTTTTGAAATTGCTTCAAGAGAGACATATTCCGATCTACTGAACTCCCAACCTGAATAGTAGCTGGCTGAGGTGCGACTACTTGAGGTGTAACCGGAGGAGGAGCAATATGTGGCTCTACGGGAGTCGGTGGAGGTGGCACCTGTGGTGGTGATGCAGGTGGAGGCACTAACGGTGCAGATGGAGGCACTGAAGATACTGAAGGTGCATGTGGAGGTGGCAGAGCCTGAGGTGCACTAGTTTGGTTTGCCACAAGTTTTTGTAGCAAGGCTGTCATAACCTCATAATTCTACTCCATTCTAGCCATCCTCTCCTCCATGCTATCCGGAGGTAGAGGAGTCGATGTGGAGGTGATGGAGGTACAGCTGGTGAAGGAGTCGAGGGTGGTATTGCTGACCCTCGAGATGGCCTCCCGAGTCCACCTCTATGTCTTGTTCTCCTCATTCTACTCAAATTTCAAGGGCCTATACCAAGAGCAGATCAATCTCAGTATAAGTCAAATTTGAAAACTTTCACATAAATTTCACAGTACATGGGATGTAACGCTACAGATGGTCTAAACTACACTAACACGTACTAGATAAACTAGGCTCTGATACCATTTACTCTGTCACGACCCGAAAGCCAATGACGTCCGCTTAACACTTGATTTCCTACGAAAATTTCGAACCAAATTTTTTTTATTTACGGTTTGTGTTCGGTGCTAGTGTAGTATCTAAATCAAATCCTATCTTACTCATATTATTTCTCGAGCTATGTCACGTTTCTCAAGGAGATTTTCTTATTGATTTTCGCCTTATTTTACTATACCCAAAAGAAACATGTCGAAAACCTCCCCTTTGTATTTTATTAGTTTCCCCAGGTATAATTTCTTGCACTAAAATGCATTTTAAATCACATAACACAACCAGCTGGTGTTTCTCCACAATTTCATGCAATCATGTATTTCAAGGATCTCAAGAGTTGAGTCATTACTAAGTTCACACATATCACTTCATCTATATATAATTTAAAACATACATTAGGACCCGAATCAGACTCGATAACCACCTAGACTCACATAGTCATCTAGTGCGATCCAAAGTACATCCCATATACTTTCCTAGTACTGTGAAATTAACGTACACATGATTATCAAAATGATATACTAGCTGTATACCTCAAAATACAAAATGCTAGCTCCGGAGAACGCAAATGAGTACCACTACTAGGTACGGTTTCCCGGGAGCCTACACGAAGCCTGAGCCGGCTATCAACTCGTATGATCTGCAGATATTAAATTAAGGGGTGAGCAATCCATGGCTCAGTAAGTAGTTGAAATAAGTATATACTAGGCTCATATCGTAAAACACGATCATACATGCTTGAGTTATTATAAAATAGCATGTATGGATTATACTAAGGTTTATTACCATTCCGTATGTACACAAACATCACAAACTTGTTCATGCTTTCATTCCATTCATAAATTCACAAGGCATCATTCTTTTTATCAATATGATTAAGTGTGAAAGAAACGAACATTCAAATAGCACATGTTTGAGTGGCATATATAAACATAATCCAATAATCACACACATTATGTCATATGCATAGATCTATTTCATTCTTTGACATTCGTCGCATTCACGAATCGTAATCACTTACTTATCATCACAATATCCTACGATTCCTCATAATTCATCGGAACTTGGGTAGCACTTAGTTCCCTAAGGATTCTAGAGGTGGCTCACACAGTACAGAAATCGAGTCTTTGCTCGGTTTGGCCTTTAGGACTTAGAGTTATTACTAATACATCGGAACTCGTGTAGCACTTAGTTCCCGAAGGGCTCTAGAGGTGGCTCACACGGTACAGAAATCGAGTCTTTGCTCGGTTTGGCCTTTAAGACTTAGCTTTCAACAAATATGACAGGGTACAGATTGAGGTCTATTGACTCAACATCGAGAGCGATATGTGTGTTTTGTATTCACATCACATATACATACTCAAAGTATAACTATATGCTAACATGTTCAGTAATCATAAGGGAGCCATAACACATAACACATCACACAATTCACAACAAAATCACTTTTCAAATATATATTTCACAGGCACATCATGTCTGATTTAAAAATCTTACCATACTTACTCATTTTGTCCTACCTGTAATGTCCAACCAAAACTCTATATGAGTTGAATTAGTATTTAATGAGAATTCTTTCATCTCTTACGAGATGATACTAGTAAGATTTATTTAACCCACTTACCTCGATGCTTGGTAGGTTACCTTTCCTCGATCCTCAACTCAAGCTAAACTCCGACACCGCTCCAAATTCACCCTTGGAACCTTTAAACCGAACCACACTAGTTCTAGGTT
Organism: Heritiera fomes; assembly: GCA_032173925.1. Lineage (NCBI taxonomy): Eukaryota > Viridiplantae > Streptophyta > Magnoliopsida > Malvales > Malvaceae > Heritiera > Heritiera fomes. The sequence continues at coordinate 20,068,002 of JAPDPM010000010.1, forward strand.
TTCTTTGGACCAAAAGGTAGAAGCTCACAAGCTTCTTTGTTGCTGTCTCGTACGTGCTGAGGGGAGGGGTTTTCCTGCACCAAATGGCCTGTTGCTGTAGCCTTCTTGCCCAGCCAAGCTCCTCCCCTTCGTTGCCCTGTTCCAAAACCGAGAGGAACACTAAATGGTTCCTTGGTTGACTCACGTTCCTTGCCCTAACTTTCCTGATGTTTTATAGCATCATCTCAGCTCCATTTCAGCACTTCGAAACCCTGTTTTAATGCCACTTCCAGTGTTTATCTTGACTTGTAATTCCAACCCGAGACTCTCCTGTCCTACAGCCTTAAATGCCACTTGAGAGTCTCTGTGATTGTCACCTTCTAACAGCTAGGAAACAGCCAAATTCAGTCTTCAATTCCCTATTTTGAGCCTCACAAACCCAGCCTCAAACAACATCAAAATCCCACATTACAAACCTCAAAAATCTGACAGTAATGGCCTCTGAACAACATCCTCGCTATACCATTAAGTTCCTCATGACATTGTCATAAAATCTCCTCCTTCAGCTCACGGTTCCAGCTGCCATCATCGAATGAGACCCATTTTCACAAACTCGTTTTGTTCCTCCTGTACATTTGAAATTTCCTCTCTTTTCCGTTTCTTTACTGCACAGCTTTTGTTCCTCCTCCTTCACTGCAACGTCTCTTTCTCTCCTTTTCCTTTTCTTTCCGGTTGCTTTTCTTTCTTCTCGGCTTCAACTCATTTCCTTTCTTTCCTCTTCACCGATGGGTTCAACCTCCAGCACTCTGTCTCGTTCCTCTCCTTCTTTCCTCTCGTTTTTCCTTGTTTTATTTACAAGGCTTCTTTTAGAAGCTTTAGTTGTTGGAGCCGAAAATGTTAGTGGGGTTTGATGGGAGAAAGTCCCATCAAACTCCACTAACACATACTTAAATTTTTTTTATTAATATAGTTTAAATATCAAAAATTCATATAGTTTATAATTGTCTTTAAATAATATATATTTATCTATATACCAATCATATATTCATATGTATTTATTTATTTTATTATAATCTTTACATTTAATATGTAAATGTACCTATATTTAAAACCTTAATTATTATAATATATATATATATATATATATACACATATACATATCCATATAAATATATATGTGTGTATACATATAATATTTTCATATCTAATATATTTTTTTTTGTATGGTATGTGTATATATATGAATTCTTCAATTTATTTTTAATTATTTATTATTCATGCATACTACATTTCCTTTAGTATAATTGTGTATTTGTTTTATTAAAAACAAACCTACCTATGTATTTGGTGGAATATATGCATCCCATTAGTTCTTATTTAAATTCCTGAACTTAGTTATGAGATTTTTCCAGATGACACGAAAGTATAAATTATTTGTCTTCTAATTCCACTAATTTGAGGTTTCATCCTCATTACTTGGCATAAGATTATTACTTACAAAGTATATCATAGTACTCAACTTACTCCATGTCTCTTATTCATTCACTAATATGGTACAAAGTTTGTAGTTTTTACATTACACATTGAGTACATGATTGATTCTAAAGAAATTGCGGTTCTCACATAATGTAGGATGGCAGGACGTGTTTCCCCAACATCAGGTATTTCTAAAGGTGGCAAAAGTTGGCCCAAGCCCGAAAACTAGCTCGAGCCCGCCTAAGACCGAACCCAAACCAACTCGAATTGACCAAAAAAGTTAAAGACCCGAAACCAAAAAAGCTTCAAACTGAAAAAGCCCGAAACCGAACAAATTCGAAATCGAAAAAGCTTGGAACCAAAAAATGAACTCGACAAAACCCGAACTCGACATAACCTGAACCCGATACGATCCAAAACCAAGACCAATCCAATTCAAAAATTTGTAAAAAATTGAGTTTATAACCCGAAAAAACTCGAATAATAATTATATGATTATTATTTAAAATAAATATATAATTATACACTTTTTTAATTAATAAGTTAAAAATTTTGAAAACAATTATTATTTATTATACAATTATATCAATTATGTATTACCAACAAAATAAATATTGAATTTTTTAATTCAATCATTAAATAAAATTAATTTAAAACACCATAATATATGATATCAAATAATCTTTAATATTATACTTATTGTATTTATAATAATAAAATATATTATTAATTTAACATTTGATTTTATTATAAAAATCATTTTAACATTTTATTATTTTTATTTTATAATAAAATTTTAATTTCAATACAATTATAAATCAAATACATAGACAAATTATATAATTTCAATATTTGTTTGAAACTTTGAATTTGATATTTTGTGCAACACATTAAGAACGTTATTAATAAAATTAAATTTAAACTATATTTTCTTAAAGTTTTAAGTATAGAAAGATATTAAATTTACATTAAAAAAACCTAATCTTAAAATGTAAATTCAAGTTTTTAAGATTATAAAAAGTTAAGTAGTTAAATTAAACAATACAAGTACAATTTTTTTGATAGACTTGAACATCATTGAAAAAGAAAATTATAAATCAAACATCATTGAAAAAGAAAATTATAAATCAAACTAGTGGTAATTAATTATTTATTATATTATAATAATCTTAGACATGAATAAACCAATTTGGTATCTTATAACAATGATTTGTATATTATATTATTTCTAATAATCTTTTAAGAATAAATTATGTAATCTCTTAGTGTGTAAGCATTATTTTGCTAGAATTAAGTATTATTAAAAATAATTTATTTATTATCAATTAAATATAAAATTAAAGTATGGATAAAAATAATAATTCTAATAATAAATTAAAGTGTAATTTAATAATATACTAAAGTAGTATTATTGTGTAAGTGCTAATTTTATTAAAATTTGTTTTTTGTACTTTATTAATATTATTATTATTTATATTTAAATAACTAGCATTATATTAATTAATTTAGTAATATCTACTATTTAACATTTTAATTAGATATTTGATCAATTGGTGTATATCTAATATTATTATGTTAATGTGAACATGAAAAAATTAGTACTCAATTGGTATATAATAGTATATAAGATGATTATAACAAATGTTTTTATTTATAATATAATGACAATTGGTATATAAAACTTGTTTAATTCAATGTTTTAAATTTTTAATGAGATATTTGAATATTTAGTGTGTATGAGTACGATTATATTTAATGTAATAATGTTAATATTATGACTTATGTACAAGGCAAAAACAAAATAAATATAAAATTGAGGTAATTAGTTGACCAATTATTCATAATATTAAGTATTTTTTAATGTATAATATAATTTTATTCAACATTATAATTGAACAATTAGTTAACTAGTTATACGGTTAGATTTAATTTAATTACTAATTATATTGGTACTTAAAAAACAAAATAAATGTAAAAAAAACTCTTAAAATTTAAAATTTTATTAAAAACATAATATAATTATCAAAAAAGCTAATGAAACAAAGTAAAAAAAAAAGAAGAAATTTATTGAACTAAGAGTGTCTAAATTCCAATGGCCCAACGTTGTCTCAAAAAAATACAATGACTTATTAAGTTATTGTTAAGAATATAAAGCCATTTATATAAATGTTTAACTATTTAGTATGATTTATTTATAATTTGTTAGTTATTTATTTGTATAACAATACTTTTGGATTTTCAATTTCCTTTAGTTTTATTATATATATATTTGGCTCACTTAAAAAATAAATTTTATATAATTATTGCTATATAATTATACATTTACAACAAATGTGAATATCACAGTAAATTAAAAAAATAAATAATAATTGTCAAGTAATAAAAACATTAAAATCTAAAAGTTTATATTTATATAAAATTTATTAAATTTTAATTTTAATTTAGCATATGTATTATATTTTTATTTAACTATATACAATTAAATTAATTATTACATTCAAAATTATAAAAATATGTATAACTTATAAAATTTCAAAATAATTTGACAAATCCCACCCGGTTAAAATCGGTTCGAACCCGAAATCAGACCAAAATTGGAAATAACCAAACCCAAAAAATCTAAAACTGAAAGTACCTAAAATCGAAAAAACCCAAGATTGAAAACATCCGAAACCAAAAAAATCCAAAACCGAAGTAACCCAATACCAAAATAAACCGAAGCCGAATATAACTTGAACTGAACCCGCCCAAACCGACCTGATTGCCACCTCTAGGTATATCATTTGACTGCCTTGATTTCCAATCATATTCCCTTGCTACTTGTTATAGATAATGGTAATAGAAACCATCTTGATGTCTCCTCCTTAATTGTTAAGATTCGAAGCACACTAGGTAACTAATCCAAATAGTTATAACATTGTTAAGGTTGCTTGGGCTAATCCGAATCATTCTTCTGTTTGCTCCAAAATTCATCATGTTGGTCGATGTCTCCAACAATGGAGTAAGACCAATTTCAACTCTGATCGCATCCGACTGGGGGACCTTTGGGCGAAGTTACAGCATGTTAGAAGTTACACTTCGAATGATGAACTGCTTTGATAAGAACGAATGTTGAAATTGGAAATTAATAAAATTTTGGAGTGTAAGGAATTATACTGGAGATAGATGAGTACAGTCAATTGGTTAAAAGGAGGCCGAAACACTCGATTTTTCCATACACAAGCCACGATGAGGAAGAAGCGTAACATCATTCAAAAGCTTGAACGAGAGGATGGTCAATGGTGCTCCAACTTTGCAGGATTGTACAATACAGCTACCATATATTTCCAAAGGTTGTTCACATGTACACAACCAGGGAATGTTGGCGATCTCCTGGACATAATTGAGCCAAAGGTGACAACTACTATGAATGCAACTTTGCTGAAGGAATTTGGAAGGTCTAAAATTGAGATTGTTATCTACTAGATGCACCTATGAGACCCATTTCTACTGTACTGTACATGTGTTATGCATTTATTTATTAAGTGAAATTTTGTGTATTATGTAAATTATAAGTGAAAGTGTAATGTGGGCCCCACTTATTTTAATATGTTCAGATGGACTCGAGACTAATAATATACTGTATAGTGGGTGTAATAAATATAATATGATGATTTGAGACTTAAAATCATTTATTTTTATTATTTTTGGGAAGTGTACAAACAAATTGGAAAATGACAATTACGTCCTGAGGGTATTTTCGTAAATTATGCTCAAACAAAAATGACTTGAGACAAAGTAAAAATACCATGATATTCTACATAAAAAGGAGTATAAGATAGTGTCAATAGATTTATCAAATTGGTGGTTAAATTGAAAAACTTGGCTAGCGGTCTGATAGGGGTAATTTTGTCATTTCACGTAATTGGTGTACCGTGAGTCAACGAAACCACTTCTAATCATCAAATACATCCAACATGAGTATTTGGTGATGAAATCTGAATTTTTGGAGTGCAATTACATAGTTTTTACGATTACGGAAGCTTAAGGGAAAAATTGTCAAGAATTTACATAACCAAGGGCATTTTGGTAATTTTGCCCATTCTATAATGCTCCTTATAATTCAGCCAATATGCTGCCGGCACTATTCACTTTCTTGTTCCCTCAGCCACATGACACCATAGATAGAAAACAAGAGAAAGAAAAAGAAAGAAAATCAAGAAAACCTTATGAAATCTACATTTTTTCATCAAGTTTATAACTAGAAAAAGATTCTACTCACTCTCCTCTTCTCACCCATGCCCATAGATCATCCAATAAGGAAGAAAACAATGAGAAAATTGGTGAAGAAGCATTCAGTCAAAGGTAAGAATTCTCATTACATTTGAATTTCAAAGGTGTCATTAGATTAATTCAAGTGTATAGGACATGTTTCTAGCATTGGATTTAATAAATGTTGGCTAAATAAAAATTCACCATGGATGAAGGTTTCAGTCAAGCTAGGAACATGATGAATCCATGTTGTTCTTTGCATGAAAGTGGTGCCAAATAAGAAAATGAACATGAATAAGCTTAAATGTAACATTAGATTGTTGAGATTCCATAAGGAATGCATAAGGGAGGTTTCAGCCATGGTGGTTTGGAGGTGATACTATGCTACATTTGATGAGTTTAGTATGCCAAAATAATGTAGAAATTACGAGAAGATTAATGGTGCAATCGGATCTAAAATCAGAGTTAAAATGGAGAAGTTGTGTTTTACTATCGGTGTAAATTACATTGGTTAGGCATAAGCAGTGTACAATGTGACTGCATTTAGTGGCCAATAATGGCTCAAAAATTAAGGAAAAATTAATGAAAATTATTGGTGAAATTGTTTTGCAGTCGGAGTAAATAAATTACGAGTGGTACCATCGGGAAGTTCGACCCACGTGACAAGTAAGGGATAAGTATGGAAGACGTAAAGATATATCGAATGCATGATTTTTATTGACTTAATTTTATGAAATTATTCGGTATTTAATTGCCTTTGAAATCATGCAAAATTGTGGATTTTGGCTGGTATACAAACTGTGTTAGAAGTATAGGAGGCTAGGATATTCGCAACTGTTATGTTGTCGAAATTTCCTCAAAAATTTTTTAAAATATCATGAAATATTTTATGTGCATAAATTGAGTGAAATTGTGAATTTTGGAATTTATTTCCAATATTTTACATAAATTGATATTTTACCGAAAAACAATATTTAAATATTCATGTAATTGAATTTTATCAAAGTGAGACTACCAATACGTTCTTTAAAATATTGTACAGTAAAATTGAACGTTTATAAAATTCTCACTAAAACATGAATATAGTATTGACTGGTTTGTCGTACTGTTAATTGTAAAATTAAATACCTTTTCGAAATTTTATTAATTTAAAAAGATATTTATTAAATTTCCTTAAAAATATTTCTACTGTCATAAAATGTTTTGAGACTGTTAAGCCCCATATCATGTTCACTGTTTGCTGTATTGTTACTGTGGCTGATAGACATGCCAAATCATTAGCAGTCCCAAAGACACCTGGCAAGTGTACTCTGAGAACAACTTATAGTCTATAGCCATAGATTCACATGTTACTATTTTCCTTCGGGAATTATTATAGCATGATATACCTAAGGTGTTGTCGGGTCTTGACCTATTATTAGCTGTTTATTGAACTATGATTTAATGTTAACTGTTTACTAAACTGTGATTTACTGTTAACTGTTTTACTAAACTGTACTGAATTAAAACTGTTTACTGAATTGAAAATGTTTATGGAATTATTACTGATTATGAAATGTTTATTGAACTGTTACTTTGTTGTGAAATTCAAGTGTTTACTGTATTGAACAGTTTCCGCACTATTACTGAACTGTCTATCGTACCATTACCGAACTGTTTTACCCTTACCGAAAAGATTACTGTTAACAAACTGTTACTAAAAGTGTTTTACTGAACTATTAATGTTTTGAAAAGAACATTTTTACTGTCTCTAACCTTATTACGGTTTACTAAAGCTGCTCTCTTCACTGTGATGTTTACTGAACTGGGATTAAACTGTTACTATTTATTGAAAATTGCTACGGTTTACTGAACTGTCACAACTGAATGTGCTTGCCAAATTAATTGTTAAAAGGAAATTGTTCATTGAACTGGTTACTCATTTTTTTACAGAAGTGTTACTATTAAATCCTATTTCCACTGTTTTCCGTATTATCACTGTACTGTTACTATTGTTCACCGAAACTATTTACCATATTGTCATTTATTACCATTTACCGTCATATGATTTTAAATAATAGTAAAGTGTTTATTAAATGTTTTTTCTTACCATTTATTTATAGATAATATATTAAATTATTTTTATATCGATAATTTAACAATTACTCTCTATAGTCGCTTCTGGGTTTCCAGGACAAGACAAGTATTTCAAAATACCTTTCATGCTCCATCCGATTTCCTAGTTGACTATAGTATCCTTCCTATTACTGAGCCTAGTGAACTCTTAGGATGCTAAACATTTTTGAGCATATCAATTTTGTTATATCCGTCTTGCATACGACTTCTTTACTGAACACATTTCGTTCACCTCTTTATTTTCCACTCTCCAGGATACTATAATTGGTTAAGAGGTATATTATTCCGAGGATATCGACTGCGTTTTGGGTTACCCGAGACTATATTGAATCAATCCGGGAGGTATTTGTATTTACTTTTATACATTCAGATGTATTGTATAGTACTACTTAAATTATAAAATAGGAACAAGGGATGTAAAGTGTAAGGAATAATGTTAAATTAAATATTCCAAATTTATAAATTAATTAGAGTTTACTGTTTGTTACTGTTACTATTCAAGTGTTAAAGGCATCGTAGACGGCGCAACTATAAATTTATGTGTAAAATGTATTATTTACTGTACATTAGGATTGTTATAGTTTTATTAATATCAGAGAAAGATTGGCCAAATGTTTGTTGATGTCTTTAGAATTGAAAGTGTCGAAAGTAGTTAACATCCCCTATTGTACTGTATAGTTGGAATGTATAAATGAATCAAGTGACTGTAAATTGGGTTAAGTGTCTAAATTTTGCAGAAGTTAGTGAATTTAGGGTTATCAAAAGGAATAGTAACCCGAGAATTTTGCATGAAATGGGTGATCTTATAATCTTAATGAAGGGTCTGTTTGATGAGGTATAGGGAAGAACTCGATGGGCCCCACCAGGACTTCTCCGTCTAAATTGAAGCAAGGCCTTAAAACGATGATATTGGAGTGAAATGGGATATTATCATGTATATAAATCTTAAGATCACCTGTTTAAATGTATTTTGAAAAGAGAGAAATAAACTTTAAAATGATGAATGTATCCCTATATTGAAATAATCCTTTTAATAATGGTAAACCAAATTGATCTTGAACTCACTGATTTTAATAGAGCAACTGATGGTGTAAAGAATGTAATACATGTATAACGGTTCCTACTATTGGCCCCACCTTTACTTAGATGAATGATGCGACCTGTTGTGTACATTGTGAGAAGTCGCGTGATAGTCAGCCCTATTATATATTCTTTAGGGCCTGATTTAGATATGAACAGATGGGGTATTTGGTTAGGGATTATTTGATACTATGAAAAGTGATATATCTATTGAAGGTGACTAAGAATGTGATCTGTGTATTTGATAACTCAATATCCGTACTGTTAATTCTACTTCTATACATTTCTTCTGTTTTCTATCTGTATTAATCAGATATTTATAAAACCAAAAAATTATGGGGTATACTCTATAGAATAATATACTGATTAGAGTATTATAATTTCTAAAAATTGTGTATAGAAATTGCAAAGCGACTGTAAGAGAGAATGAAAATGACAGCTAACCTAAGTTTGTCAAATATGTATGATTTCAAAGTAATACTAGAAATGGATAGGTTAGTTGTGAAGTGTGTTAGCTTAAATTGTTATACCTTCATCTTGAATGCTATATTGTGAAGTTGTAAATAAATAAGTTAATTAATGTGGAATATGTATTGAAATTATAGGAGTGTTATATGTATGTGTTTTGAGGATATATGGTGGAATAACAGGACATAAAGACGAAACGTCCGAAGTTGTATGAGATTTGTGATTTGAAATTTACCGGATGTAATTCCAGATAAATTTTCAAAGTTATATGGATTCGAGAGATCGAGTTACCATTGACTCAATTCTCGATAGGGAGTCTACTTCTAAGCTCTTATCGGAGGATATAGAAGGAGTTAGAAGAGCTTAAGAACTAACTTTGGGAACCAGTAGATAAAGAATTCATCTATACTAGCATATTTTTTGTGGAAGCACAGATGATATTTGTTCGGAAGAAAAGGATAGCTTATGATTGTGTATCAATTTTCGATTACTCAATAGAGTTACTACTAATAATAAATATTCACCTGTTCAGGATTGATGCTTTACTTGATCCACTCAGAGATATATAAAGAGTTTCCAAGATCAATCTCCGAACAGGGTGTCATCAGATAAAAAGCTTGGAGACTAATGTCCTTAAGATAACATTTAGAACTCAATATAAAAAATTCATCTGTACTAGCGTATTTTTTGTGGAAGCACAGATGATATTTGTTCGGAAGAATAAGGATAGCTTATGATTGTGTATCAATTTTCGATTACTTAATAGAGTTACTACTAAGAATAAATATTCACCTATTCAGGATTGATGCTTTACTTGATCCACTCAGAGATGTATAAGGAGTTTCCAAAATCAATCTCCGAACAGGGTGTCATCATATAAAAAGCTTGGAGACTGATGCCCTTAAGATAAATTTTAGAACTCAGTATAACTCTTACGAGTTCCTTGGGATGCCTATATGATTAATGAAATATCTTATAATGTTTGTGAATTTAATGAAAGAGTTATTTAAATCATATCTAGATAAGTTATAATGGTTAACAATGTTATATGAATGTATTTCACATCACTCAAGGAATATGAGCAGCATCTTTGTGTAATCCCACAACTCTTGGAGATCGAAAATTCTATTGTTAAGTTTGGCAAATATGGGTTCTAACTTAACCATAGCATTTTCAGAAACATGTGGTCTCGAATGATGAAGTGACCATTGATTTGTCTAAAATTATGGTTATTGCTAAAAGAGTGAGATTAAAGATAATGACTGGGGTATGGAATTTACGAGGTTTAACCAAATAAGATAAATGGTTTATTGAAGAGTTATGGGATCAGTTGCTCTATTGATATGATTCATATGTGAGGGAGTTAAATGTGAGTGGATGGGCATATGTGAATATAGTATTCAAAAATTGTTAAAAGATTTTAATTGTGAGTACTATACCATTCGGGAAAGCAACTAAAGTGACAAGTGTGTTAAGTTGAAAATGTATTAAAAAGATAATGCATATGATGATTAGGGAACGTGAATTGTTGGAGTAGTTCTCAAAACTAAGATTTAACGTGATTTCCTCTGACAATCTTGTGATTACGGCTAGATTTAAGATCAAGCCAGACATAACAGATAAAATTAATCATACTCAAAAGAGCAAATATATAAATTTACTGACAATCATATAAATGGATATGTATCAAAATTATGAAATTGGCACAGATAGTCTGGAGATAGAATTTGTATTTTTGAAAATTATCAATCAAAGAATTTGATTTTGGAAAAGATTATATCTCCAGGTACGTCCTGCAATTAAGTAATACTACATGTACCATGAGAATGAAGAGTGTATTGATAACTCAATATGAAAAGAGATATCGGGGATATTGCTACCTAATGTCTCATCTTCTGTAAGTGAAGGTTAATATTAAAATCTGCAAGTGGATTGCAGCCTTAGTTAAACTAATGTGAAAATGAGAATCGATCATGAGAGATTTTATTTTGGGTTAGTATGTTATAGAAGTGATTATAGACTAATTAGCCAAATTAACTCATTTCTTCATTATCAGATTTATTGATCCCCTTAGTGCATTAGTTGATATATATTCGTGAAATAGTGGGACTGTTTATGGAGTTCCAGTGAGTGTCATCTGTGATAGGGATCCCCAGTCTGCTACATTTTGCTCTCAAAAGAATATCAGAAGGCTTTGGGATCCTAATTTATTGTCAGCACTGCTTTCTATTTACAAATCGACAGTAGTCCGAGCGCATCATTCAGATGCTCGATGATATATTGAGAGCATGTGCATAGGATTTTAAAAGCTCCTGAAACAAATCACTTACCCTTGTTTGAATTTGTTTAAATGATAGTTACTAAATTAATATCAGTTTGACACCAAATGAATTAATACATGAAAAATAGTATAGATCATCTGTTGTATGAAAAGAAGTGAAAATTTGTTAACTCCCAATTTGATAAAATAATTGTCACGACCCGTGACCACATTTCTCACCTTATTGTACACAACTTAACCGGTTGAGTTGTCTATGATACTTCACTTGTACTGACTGTTAAACAATTTTACATAACATTGTTTATATTATACACATCCCCCATCGTAATTAATCAGATAAGTAGTACTGTTGACATGTCTAAATACAGAAAATAAATGATCATACCTCAAATTACTCAGTCGGTCTGTCCAATTTTCCTTCGTGTACAGCTGGGATCCACAATCCATTGAACTCACAATCATCAAAACCTGAAATGTTTAAAATTAAGGGGTGAGCAAAACCACGGCTCAGTAAGGGAATTATATGCCTCACTTGATACTCAGCTTCCTATATGCTGAAAATCTTTTTCATTTTTTCTATGGGCTCTAGGCTCGCATGTAGGAAGGATACTATAGTCGGCTAGGGATCCGGATGGAGTAAGGTAGGTATTTTAGAATACCATACTTGTTCCGGAACCTAGAAGCAACTGTATAGAGAAATTTTCAGTTCGTTTTGAATTAATAAATCCTTTTCTTTTTCATTCCATAACCTTTTCATGTTCTTTTCAAAATAATGCTTTTATGAAATAAAGCATTTAAATAAAATAATTAATATTCGTATATTCCTTGAAAAGAATATTAGTTAAATCATCAGCTTATTTCTTTAAAACTCATTTGATGTTTTACTGTACTCTCTTAATTAGTACAATACTTTAAATAGCAAAATAAGCTATAAAAATCTATTCCATTTATCAAAATAGCAAAGCAGTAAGCACTTCGATAGATTGGTCACTATACACGTTGATAAAGCGGTTACTATGTAAGTTAATAAATCAATCCATTCACAAAACGAAAATCCATAAACTTTAAGCGTATAGCTTAACTCATTGAAAACAGTTCCGATATAACCAATTACTTAATCACTTTAGGCGTAAGCCTCAATTCACTGATTCAGTTACGACATCCATCCTAACTAGCAATGGAGTTAAGTGTCATATCGAGGAACTCGTGCAGCACGTAGGTCCTTCGGGATTCTAGAGGTGGCTCCCACGGTCTAACTGGTATCCATGTAGCACGTAGGTCCCTTGAGATTCTAGAGGTGGCTCCCACGGTACAGAAATCGAGTCTCCACTCGGTTTGGCCTTTAGGACACAGACTTCTTACTAACACATCGGAACTCGTGTAGCACTTAATTCTCAAAGGATTCTAGAAGTGGCTCCCCATAGTTCACAAAGAATCTATGTAGCACTTAGGTCCCTTGAGTCTTTTAGAGGTGACTCACACGGTACAGAAACTTCTTACTAACACATCGGAACTCGTGTAGCACTTAGTGCTCAAAGGATTCTAGAGGTGGCTCCCCATAGTTCACTAAGAATCTATGTAGCACTTAGGTCCCTTAAGCCTTCTAGAGGTGGCTCACACGGTACAAAGATTGATTCTTTACTCGGGTTGGCCTTTATGCCATATATATTTTCCACTATCTTATCAGAACTCATGTAGTACTTATAATCTAATATTCCATTTAAGACCATAGTAAGAATGTTAGATTTATCATTTCTTCCTTTTTGAAAACATATTACATGTTCGTATCATATATCTTATGAAAATCATCTCACAGTACTATAATCAGTACCGAAATGAGCATTTTATAAAAATGCTATAAATCAATTGATTTTCTTCTCATATCATATAAAACATGTTCTTTTCACATGTCATGCAATCATATATCACATTTTCCGTTTGACATATTCCATATCACATAAAACACTTTCCTTTTTAACATATCACCTATCATTTATGGAGTCTAAGATAGATATCAATTTTATCATACTATAAACCCCAAAGGGTAAAGAAATAAACCGGTCAAGTCTATGACCATAATATATACTGTCCTTGGTGGATCATGGATCAGGTGTCGACCGAGACTAAACATATCATGCATGATAGGAATGTCAACCAATCTCAAAACCGTAGTTTTCATCATAAAATAAACCTTTCTGGAATTTATATAAATATATAATTCCATAATTTAAAACCATAAGGGTTAAAATCCTTTAGTGAATATTTATAACAATATTCATAAAAATATTCACTGTATTTCACTTCATCTTTCACCTCGTATTACGTGTAATTTATCTATTCCGAAAATTTTCGGTGGTTTCATTATCACCATTCTCGAATACATGAATATTTTAAATTTCCATCTCATTATATTCATGTTTTATGAAATTTAGTAGTTTCCTCATGTTTCATGATTTAATATCGATTTTCGAAAATAAAATCATTTAATATGATTTTATAAAGTTTTACTAAAATTTTCGGCAGCATAACGGCTGCCGATTTACTAACCTCTTGCACGGAAAATACAGTTTTAAATTTCCAGCCAGTACTTCTTCCCAAAATTTTCAGCCAATCATACATCATAATAATTTTCATAAAATATTAGCATAAAATATTTCAAATTAAAATATGCAGACTGAATATCCTTACAATGCTGCACATGCATCCCTTACCTTTTCCGGGTCGGTGACTTCCTCTTATCGATCGCGCCCGTACTCCATCTCTCACGATTCCTCATCTCGATCGCTGAAAATAATTTTTGGAAATAAAAATTCTAAATTTTTAGAATTTTTCCATAATTTATTAAATTTTTCTGAAATTAAATTTCCGAAAAATTTCTTACCGAATTTTCGTAAATTTCGGGGTTGTCGAATTTCCGGGAATCTCCGAATTCCCGGAAATTCTCTTTTTTCCTCTTTTTCTTCCTTTTTCCTCTTTTCTTTTTTTTTCTTTCTTTTTCTTTCTTTTCTTTTTTTTTCTTTTCTTTTTTCTTTTTCTTTTTTTTCCTTTGTCTTTTTCCTTCTTCCCTTTCCTGGCCGGACCGATCCAGACCGGTCAGTGCCTCATCCTGTCAGTTCGACCGTCGGCGGTCCTCCTTTCCGCCTGTTCGCGCCTCCCACAGCTGGCCGACGTAGCGAGGATGCCAGATCTGGCCTCCGTTTCACCCCATCACCGGCAACGGCGCCGGATCTGGGTCCGTGGGTTTCGGCCCCTTTCTCCTCTGTTTCTTCCTCCCTCCGCTGTTTCCTTCACCGTCGGTGGCCTCCTTCACCTTCGTTAGTCCTTACCGGTGGCATTGATGGTGGTGGCAGTGCCCGGATCGGCCGGCACCGCCGATCTCCCTTCTCTTTTTTCCTTTCGATTTTTCCTGCTTTGCTTCATGTCGTTTCCTTCTCTTTCCGCCTCGGGCCGCTGTCGTTCGCTTCTCCTTTCGCCGGCGATGCCACTCGTTCCTTCTCGCTTCCCTCACTCGACCGGCGGTGGCAACTATTGCTACCGCTGGTCTTTGCTTTTGTTTTCGACAGAAACGGGATCCCATTTCCTGTTTCTGTCTTAAATTTTATTTATTATATTATTTTTTTTATTTTTTTATATAATATATATCTATATTATTATATTTATCTAATTATATATAGATTTATAATATTAAATATATAGATATAGATATAGATATAGATATATATATATATGTTTTATTTAAATCACTTATATATATATATCTATTAATTTAAAATACTATATATATACATATTATTTGTATACATAAATGTATACTAATATACATACATATATATATATATTTTATGATATAGAATAGTATATATCCATATATAATATATATACTATATTTCATATATATATATATATGTAATTATATAAAACATATATAATATATTTAAAAAAATATATTTATATAAATATATAAATATTCACATTTATATTTCTTAAAATTTGGATTTCTTAATATCCAAATTATATTTCTCCATTTTCATTTCTCGTTTTCCTTATTTAAATTTGGGTTTTAATTTATCCAATTTAATTCTTTTTCCTCTCTCTATTATTTTTATTTTTATTTTCACTTCCAATTTAATTTACTTTACACCAATTTCCCGATTCTTTCACTTCCTTAAATTCTCGGGATTTTCACTAATATCCTGTTCTCGCAAATTTTATTTATTTCCTCTTATTTAATTTCTCCAATATTTATTTTCAATATTTATAATTTTCAATAAATGAAAAATTTACGGTTATCACAGTAATTTTCAAGGAGTACAAAATAATTGTGAAAGATGAAATGTATGGTTGAAAAGTAATTCGGATTGTGAAGGTATTCTAGCTATATCACCTTAAAGAAAAGATTATTTGAAAGTTAGAAACTATATAAGAAAGAAAAGTGCCTGGAACGGTTGTACTTTCAAATTCAAGCGAAATTTAGAGGATCAAATTTCCTAAACGTGGGGAGAAAATGTGAGACCCTTTTCTACTGTACTATACATGCATTATGTATTTATTTATTAAGTGAACTTTTGTGTATTATGTAAATTATAAGTGAAAGTGTAATTCCCACTTATTTTAATGTGTTCAGATGGACTCGAGATTGATAATATAGTGTACAATGGGTGTAATAAATATGATATGATGATTTGAGACTTAAAATCATTTATTTATATTATTTTTGGAAAGTGTGCAAATAAATTAGAAAATAACGATTACGTCCTAAAGGTATTTTCATAAATTGTGCTCAAACCAAAATGACTTGGGACAAAGTAAAAATACCATGATATTCTACATAAAAAGGAGTATAAGATTGTGTCAATAGATTTATCAAATTGGTGGCTAAATCGAAAAATTTCGCTAGCAATCTGATAAGGGTAATTTTATCATTTTCACGCAATCAGTGTACTGTGAGTCAACGAAACCACTTCTAATCATCAAAATACATCCAACATGAGTATTTGGTGATGAAATCTGAATTTTTGGAGTGTGATTACATAGTTTTTACGATTATGGAAGCTTAAGGGCAAAATTGTCAAGAATTTATATAACCAAGGGCATTTTGGTAATTTTGCCCCCTTTTAGAATGCTCCTTATAATTCAGCAATATGCTGTCGACACTGTTCACTTTCTTGTTCCCTCACCCACACGACACCATAGATAGAAAACAAGAGAAAGAAAAAGAAAAAGAAAGAAAATCAAGAAAACCTTATGAAATCTACATTTTTTCATCAAGTTTATAACTAGAAAAAGATTCTACTCACTCTCCTTTTCTCACCCATACCCATAGATCATCCAAGAAGGAAGAAAACAAGGAGAAAACTGGTGAAGAAGCATTCAGTCAAAGGTAAGAATTCTCATTACATTGTGTTTCATTGAATTTCAAAGGTGTCATTAGATTAATTCAAGTGTGTAGATGTAACGATCCGTTACCATATTTTTCACCTTATTTTACACAATTCATCCGGTTGGGCTGTCTGTGATACTTCACTTTTACTAACTGTTAAACAAATTTACATAACATTGTTTATATTATACACATCCCCTATCTTAATTAATCCGATAAGTAGTACTGTAGACATGTCTAAATACATAAAATAAATGATCGTACCTCATATAAATCAGTCGGTCTGTCACATTGTCCTTTGTGTACAGCCGTGATCTATAATCAACTGATCTCACAATCTTTAAAACCTGAAATGTTTAAAATTAAAGGGTGAGCAAACCACGGCTCAGTAAAAGAGTTATATGTCACACTTGATATTCAGCTATCTATATGCTGAAAATATATATATATATTCTTCTGGTAAAATCTTCCTAGCTGGCTCTAGGTTCACATGTAGGAAGGATACTACAGTCGGCTAGTGATCTAGATAGAATAAGGTAGGTATTTTAGAATACCATACTTGTTCCGGAACCTAGAAGCAACTGTAGAGAATACTCATTTCGTTGTTTTCAAAACGATATAATTTTCGTTTTTCCATAGAGTAAACCACCTGTTCTTTTTCACTTCAGTATACTTTAAAACACATGACAGTTCAGTAATAAAAACGATGGTTTACTTCTCTTCTCTTCTCTTCAGTACAGTAAAAATAGTATAGTACAGTAATGTGTAAATATCCAATCATTGGATAATTACTTCTTCGATTATTTCTATCTTAGAAATAATTCTTATGTTATTCTTCTAAAATAAACATTTATTTCTCTTTTCAAATCAGTAACCGTATCGTACAGTTCAGTAAAACAGAATATTCAGTAAAACAGTAATTCGATACGGTTCAATCAGTAACAGTAAACAGTAACTACCAATTCAGTAAATAGTATAAGGTAGCTTTCAGTTCAGTAAACAGTAAATGGTAGCTTTCAGTTCAGTAAAACATTAATTAATGGCTACCATTTCAGTAAACAGTACAGTTCAGTAACACAGTGTTTTGGTACGGTTTTTCGTCAGTAAGCAGTAAATAGTATAGTAATTCAGTACCGTAAACAGTACAGTACAGTAAATAGAATTTCGTAAATCCTTTCAGTAATCAGTAAACAGTAATCAGTAAACAGTAAGCAGTAAGTGAGACTAGGCAACACCCTACAAGTAAATCATGCTATCATCGTCCACTAAGGGACATAGTAACAGTAATGAGATCTATGGCCATGATCTATAACATGTCCTCGGTGTACGCTTGCTAGGCGAAAATCCGGGACGCTGATGACTAGCTGGTCAATCAGCCACGTGACAGTAACAGTATATGTGATGCATGAAGCTCGGGGCCTAAGTCTCAAAATAGTGTAACCGTACCATAGCCTTTATGGATTTTAAACACAGTAAATTAAAATATTTCACAAGTATCCATAAGGCTCACATGTAATAAATCATCACCTTTATGAAATAATTAAATTAAAATAACATTTCTCAAAATATTTCATAAAGGTATAAATCATATTTTTCATACGGTGAAAACAGTTTATAAATAATCACTGAAATTATAGAAAGGTAAAACTGTCCATTTTCCATCGTAAAACACATATGCACGCTTTTCCGTACATTCAATCGAAAACATGGTTTTATAATTATCGAAATTTCAAACAAATCATTTTTATAATTTATGAAAATAAAATATTTATTCTCTAACTTTAAATTCCCATCACCATGTTTTCTTCTAAAAACACGTGTAGAGACCTCTAGTCTCGAAATCATAGTTATTCATCATTTCTTATCCTTTTATGGAATTTTCATAATTAATTATTTCCATAATTAAAACCATAAAGGTTTTATATGAAATTAAGTGAATATTTAAGAATATTTATAAAAATATTCACTTTAGTCTCTTTTTCATTTTCATCTCGTTTCACGTGAAATATCACCTACAGAGTGAATTTTCGGTGATTTCCTTTTCACCATTCTTGAAAACATGAATATTTTAAAATCAAATATCATTATATTCATGTTTTATGATATTTACTTAATTTCTCGATTTTCGTACCTGAAAATCGTTTCACGTGAAATCAAATCATTTATTATGATTTTCGGTGATTTTCGGTAAGTTTCAGTAATTATTCGATAATTTTTCGGCAGTATAACGGCTGCCGATTTGGCTAGCCTCCTGCACGAAAAATACAGTTTATATTTTTCAATCGGTATTTCACCACAATTTGAAACCGATAAATCACCACAAATTTCAAAACTAATCAATATAAATTGCATTTATAAATTAAATGCATAATTTAAAACATGTGGCCGAATATCCTTACAGGCGGCACATGTCTCCCTTACCTGTTTCGGGTCGGTGATTGCCTCTTGAAGGTCGCGCCCGTGTTCACCTCACCCGATTCCATTGGCTCGATCATCGAGGGAATTTTCTGGAAATTAAATTCTAAAATTTAGAATTTTTCCATAATTATTTAAATAAATAACTTATTTAAATAATTTAACACTTTTCGGGATTTCTTACCAATTCTCGTAATTCTCGGGATTTTCCGTAATTTTTGAATTTTCGAAAATTCTCCAAATTCCCGGAATTCCGTTTCTCTTTCTCTTTCTCTTTCTTCTTTTTCTTCCTTCGTTCTTTTTCTCTTTTCTTTTCTTTTCTTTTTTTTCTTTTTCCTTTTTCTTTTCTTTTTCTTTTTCTTTTTCCTTTTCTTTCTTTTCCTGCCGGACCGGTCTGCCTCCTTCCTCGCCGACGGCCAGTTCTCTGGCGGCTAAGGGGCTCAGCAGCTGGCCGGCACCACGGTGAAGCCGGATCTGGCCTCCGTTCGTCACGAATCGATGGCATGGCGACGGATCTACTCGGTTTCTTCTCCTCCTCCGTCGGCCTTCCTCCGCCGTTCACCACCTGAACCGTGGCCTCCATTGTCTTCCTCTCCCTCCGGCGGTGCTTCGATGGCAGTGGCCGGTTTGGCCGGCACCGCCAGATCCATTTTTTTTTCTTCTCGGCCTCCGCCGGTCTTTTCCTTCGATTTTCCTTCCGTTTCTTTTCTTTCTCCGTCGCCGGTCGCCTCCTCTTCCAGCCCTTGGCTCGTTGGCGACGTCGCTCTTCTCCTCTCCTTTCCTTCTCCGGCGACAGTGGCCGGTGCCACTCGGGAAGACAGAATCGGGAGTCTTCCCGATTCTGTTTCTTTCTTCTTCTTTTTTTATGTATTTTATTTTCTAATTTAATTATATACTTATAATATATACTATATAATATATACTATACTCATAATATAACATATATTATATTTATATTATATATATAATACATATAATATTACTATTATATATAGTGTAGTACATATGTATTATGTGTTAACAAAATACATATTTAGTACATATATATGTGTGTATATATATATATTGGTTCACTTTAAATTACATAACATTTATATATTTATATAAATGAAATAATACAATATATATTGTATGTACAATATATATTTGCTTCCTTATTTTCTTATTTAATTTGGATTTCCATTTATCCAAATTAAATTTCCTCATTTCATTATTTTCCATAATTTCTCATCTTATACTTATTTCCGAATTTAATTTTCCTTCACTCGGATTTCCACCATCCGTTCCTTTCTCAATTCTCGGGATTTTCACTAGTATCCTATTCTCATAATTTTATTTATTTATTTCCAATATTTATAATTTCCAATAATTGAAAAATTTACGGTTATCACATTCTCCCCACCTTAAGAAATTCGGTCCTCCGAATTTAACTTAAGTCCAAATGTGGTATATGCCGTATACTTACGACTTTATCCTTTAGATTAATTTTTATATAATTACTACCAGCATACTTTCAACATCAAAAATACTTTAGACCACTACATGCAGTCTTTCATCATAGATGTCTATAGTCCCGTAAGTTCATTTATTAAATCGGGAGTTATTCATTTCCACTCTTTTCGCATAAGAGTCCATGCACAGTATTTTTCATATCACAGCTGATCTATGCTATTCATCATCCATTTTTCTCACTTAGTGCCAAGTCGATATAGTTTAAAACTATTAATTACACATGTCAGTCAGTTGTATGTAAGTGTCCCAGCAGTTTTCATATCTCATGCACACGCTCTCTCAATATCATGGAGCGTTTACATCTCACGCTTATATATGTATACATCAGTATGGAGCGGTGCTATCAGTACACTTAGGATCTCAAAGCCTTTTGCTATCTCTCATTAGCATATGACATCTCAGAGACTCCCATCACATGTAAGGCTCACTGGAACTGTATATACACATTCACCTCGTTTAACACTTATACTTCGACTAAGGCACTAGAGCATCTAGAATACTGGTAATGGAAAGTGATTCTATTTAGATCATCAGTCTTTAATCACTTCCATATTATCATATCTCTTTTGGACTCTTTATTATTCACAGTATTCATATTCACACATTTATTCTACCAAGGCTGCATCTTATTGCAGACTTTACTATTGATCATCTCTTACAGTCATAGATCATGAGACAATCATGTTCTCTTCATATAGTATGGTTTTTAAATCTCTTTTCATAATTTAGTTTCCACAATTGAATCCTTAATTTATATATTTAAACACCACATCATTTATATACTTCTACCGTTTCTATCATTTCAAGGTGGTTATGCGTATAATCATTTTTCATTTATATACTAGCAGTAAACATATCAATTATCTTACTCCTTGGAGTATCATTAATTTTACTTATCAAATCTGGCGTGATTTTTGATTTTTTTTATCTTGCCACAATTATGTGATAACCAACACTAATGACTTTCAGTCTTACCTTCGGGAACTGTTCTATGTTCCTTACTCATCATGTAACTTACCTTCTTATTTCACTTTCATCTTTTTACTTTCATCAATTTAGTCGGTTTTCTCAATTGGTATGGTATTATACTGCTAAGATCTTTTAAAATCTTGCATACCATCTTTTCTTTACACTTATCCATTTACCAACTTTAACTTCTTTCTTTAATTACATCACATTAGTAGAGCAGCTAGTCTCATCACTCTTTTATAGACTGGCAGTAGTATCTGGTTAGACTCATTACTTTCGTATCTCAATCATTATTTCTATATCATAGACAGGTTTGCTGTCAGCTTGTCGTCTCGATATCATATATCTCAGGAGGAGATACTATCTAGCCAAATCTCTTAGTTACCAATCTTAACATAATTCCACAGTCTTTAAGAGTTTAAGGGTTATACCACAATACTGCTCATGTTTCATTTGTACTTTAGGCTCTATCAGCATTTCATCAATTTACTCATGTAAGGATGCCTCATTTCTTAGGCTTATATGCTTCACAAGGTAACTCATTAACCTTGTAACCTCAATAGGAACTCGTAAAATTCACTTCGAGTTCTAATCATCCTCTTATGGACATCAGTCTCTAATATTTTATCTAAGGACGCTTTATGCCAAGGCTAGTCTTATTAACTCCTCATGTATCTCTGATCAGATCATAAAGCGTCCATTTTCACATGTAGATGAATACTTGTTCTTCACAAGAACTTTATTAATGATAGGAAATTAATACATTCTTTTTAATTCATCTACGTCTCAATATCATCAACGCTTCTCTCATTTACACTTATACAGATAACTTCATTATCCTCAAATTTATGTTATCTGTATTTTCATCGTTCATACCTTTATACGTGAATTTCATTATTCACACATTTTCCAGAATAGATTTCTTAAGCTTTCGGATTCCTTCTATATTCTCCGATATAAGCTTAGAATTTAACTTCATATTCAAAACTGAGTCACTGTTATCTCGATTCCTCCAATTTATATAACTCTGAAAGTTTTATCGGAAATCGAATCCGATACTTTCTTTAATTACACATCATTTATCATCTTGGACATTTTATCCTCATGTCCTATCAGTCTCACTGTGTATTATCAAGGCAGAGACATTTACTATTCGATTCATTTTGACTCATACTCTACCTTGATTTCATTGTTTACTCATACTTTACAACCTTATGAATCTCATTCCAGTAAGCTGTAGTAAGTACAACAGTTATCAACACATGTTACAGCTAACTAACTTATTACAATTATTCACTTTAAAATCATTTTCATTTAATGAATTCAGGCTTAATTCCCTTAAGTATATTATCCACAAGGTTTGAACCCTGGCACCCTTACTTACCTAGTTCCTTACACTCGTGTTATCATTAAGCTCCTTGTAAGAGTCCCACCCGTTCGAATCGGCCGTCGGCGAGCATCCTCTAGGCGATCCTTTCGCCCCAGGTTTACCCTTACTAGTGAGTCGGCGATAACATTGTTCGCCCGCATCTCACAACACATGATCCACTACGGGTCGCCCATCACAGTTCTGTCTCAAGGGTCCTGAAGAACTTAGGTTAGCTGTCATCTTCTTTTTTTTTATCACTTTACTGTTCTTATATTTATTCTCCAATTCACAGTACTCCACATAGTACCTCATTTGGTAACACATATTTCAAGATATTTCGGTTCTATATAAGATTATTTGTTTGATACCTCAAAGTAGTAAAATATATAGAACTGTAATTAACCACACCAATATGTATTTCATTATCTGTACTATTCACCTCATCAGTCAATTCCTGTAATCATTTCACTTTTCATAGTATTCAACGATCCCATTCAATACACTCTTAATTCAGGCCCTTACAATCAATATTCGGGCCAATCATCTGATGACATTCCACTACACTTTTATCGGACCACATCATATAAGGCCTCGGCCCGTCCGCCGTCCGCCTGTACACATATGTACTGTCCTCTTTAAGAATGCCCAGCCCTTTCACTGGGTCACCCCTCAAGGATCTATCGTGAAGCCCAGCCCGTTCACTAGGTCACTCACCATTCGCGTCCATAATCTAAGTGTCAGTGGAATCAGTAATAGGGATCGTTATATTCATATGACATCCTCTATGCCATTAATAATTCCATTACCATCAATGGATTCAAAATCAACGTGATTTTATCACGATTCAGATCATCGCCCAACACAGGGGCATTTTCGTCATTTCAACATTTATTTCTTTCTCCTCAGTATACATTTAAACCAAGGCCTTATTCTCTCTATGCTGATAGTATCTTTTCTGATACTTATACCAGCAATTTAGGTCTTATTCAATTTCGATAGAGAAGTTCACTAGAATCCATGATTGGATTATTTTGCACAAAATGCAGCTCTATATCATCAATTTCTTTGTCAAACCAATCAATTCCAACCTCTGTTGGTTTATTTTAACTCCCTGTAAAATTTTAGAGTCAGGGGTATTTTGGTCATTTTTGGCCAAAAATTTCTCACTCTTCAAATTACCCTCAATCGGTGATCTTAAAGTCTATTTAATGATGATATGTCATTCCCCTCATTTATATTATCACTTTCAGGTCTCAGTTTGATCCGGACCGTAAAATACTGGTGGGGCCCTCATCGAGTCCTTTTGGTTCCTTACTGAACAGGCCTTCATTTAGATTATAAGAATCACCAATTTTCTGCTAATTTCTGAGCCTATTTTTTCTTTAACATTCTCTATTTATACTTTCTAACTCCCTTTTATTTATTTTTCTCAATTTACAATCATTTATTTTCTTTATGTATTCAGACGACACAGTACTACTGGGGATGTTTAACACTTTTCCTTCCAAAAGTATTCACAGACATCAGGCCAACCATGCTCTGATACCATTAAATTTGTAACGATCCGTTACCATATTTTTCACCTTATTTTACACAATTCATCCGGTTAGACTGTCTGTGATACTTCACTTTTACTAACTGTTAAACAAATTTACATAACATTGTTTATATTATACCCATCCCCTATCTTAATTAATCCAATAAGTAGTACTGTAGATATGTCAAAATACAGAAAATAAATGATCGTACCTCATATAAATCAGTCGGTATGTCACATTGTCCTTTGTGTACAGCTGTGATCCACAATCAACTGATCTCACAATCTTTAAAACCTGAAATGTTTAAAATTAAGGGGTGAGCAAACCACGGCTCAGTAAGAAAGTTATATGTCACACTTGATATTCAGTTATCTATATGCTGAAAATATATATATATATATATATTCTTCTGGTAAAATCTTCCTAGCTGGCTCTAGGCTCACATGTAGGAAGGATACTACAGTCGGCTAGGGATCCAGATAGAATAAGTAGGTATTTTAGAATACCATACTTGTTCCGGAACCTAGAAGCAACTGTAGAGAATACTCATTTCGTTGTTTTCAAAACGATATAATTTTCGTTTTTCCACAGAGTAAACCACCTGTTCTTTTTCACTTCAGTATACTTTAAAACACATGGCAATTCAGTAATAAAAACGGTGGTTTACTTCTCTTCTCTTCTCTTCAGTACAGTAAAAACAGTATAGTACAGTGATGTGTAAATATCCAATCATTGGATAATTAATTCTTCGATTATTTCTATCTTAGAAATAATTCTTATGTTATTCTTTTAAAATAAACATTTATTTCTCTTTTCAAATCAGTAACCGTATCGTACAGTTCAGTAAAACAGTATATTCAGTAAAACAGTAATTCGATACGGTTCAATCAGTAACAGTAAACAGTAACTACCAATTCAGTAAATAGTATAAGGTAGCTTTCAGTTCAGTAAAACAGTAATCAATGGCTACCATTTCAGTAAACAATACAGTTCAGTAACACAGTGTTTTGCTACAGTTTTTCATCAGTAAACAGTAAATAGTACAGTAATTCAGTGTCGTAAACAGTACAGTACAGTAAATAGAATTCCGTAAATCCTTTCAGTAATCAGTAAACAGTAAGCAGTAAGTGAGACTAGGCAACACCCTACAAGTAAACCATGCTATCATCGTCCACTAAGGGACACAGTAACAGTAATGAGATCTATGGCCATGATCTATAATATGTCCTCGGTGTACGCTTGCTAGGCGACAATCCGGGACGCTGATGACTAGCTGGTCAATCAGCCACGTGACAGTAACAGTATATGTGATGCATGAAGCTCGGGGCCTAAGTCTCAAAATAGTGTAACCGTACCATAGCCTTTATGGATTTTAAACACAGTAAATTAAAATATTTCACAAGTATCCATAAGGCTCACATGTAATAAATCATCACCTTTATGAAATAATTAAATTAAAATAACATTTCTCAAAACATTTCATAAAGGTATAAATCATATTTTCCATACGGTGAAAACAGTTTATAAATCACCACTGAAATTATAGAAGGGCAAAACTGTCCATTTTCCACCGTAAAACACATATGCCCGCTTTTCCGTGCATTCAATCGAAAACATGGTTTTATAATTATCGAAATTTCAAACAAATCATTTTTATAATTTATGAAAATAAAATATTTATTCTCTAACTTTAAATTCCCATCACCATGTTTTCTTCTAAAAACACGTGTAGAGACCTCTAGTCTCGAAATCATTGTTATTCATCATTTCTTAACCTTTTATGGAATTTTCATAATTAATTATTTCCATAATTAAAACCATAAAGGTTTTATATGAAATTAAGTGAATATTTAAGAATATTTATAAAAATATTCACTTTAGTCTCTTTTTCATTTTCATCTCCTTTCACGTGAAATATCACCTACATAGTGAATTTTCAGTGATTTCCTTTTCACCATTCTTGAAAACATGAATATTTTAAAATCAAATATCATTATATTTATGTTTTATGAAATTTACTTAATTTCTCGATTTTCGTACCCGAAAATCGTTTCACGTGAAATCAAATCATTTATTATGATTTTCGGTGATTTTCGGTGAGTTTCAGTAATTATTCGATAACTTTTCGGCAGTATAACGGCTGCCGATTTGGCTAGCCTCCTGCACGAAAAATACAGTTTATATTTTTCAACCAGTATTTCACCACAATTTGAAACCGATAAATCACCACAAATTTCAATACTAATCAATATAAATTGCATTTATAAATTAAATGCATAATTTAAAACATATGGCCGAATATCCTTACAGGCGGCACATGTCTCCCTTACCTATTTCGGGTCGGCGACTACCTCTTGAAGGTCGCGCCCGCGTTCACCTCGCCCGATTCCATTGGCTTGGTCATCGAGGGAATTTTCTGGAAATTAAATTCTAAAATTTAGAATTTTTCTATAATTATTTAAATAAATAATTTATTTAAATAATTTAACACTTTTCGGGATTTCTTACCGATTCTCGTAATTCTCGAAATTTCCCGTAATTTTTGAATTTTCGAGAATTCTCCAAATTCCCGGAATTCCTTTTCTCTTTCTCTTTCTTCTTTTTCTTCCTTCTTTCTTTTTCTCTTTTCTTTTCTTTTCTTTTTTTTTCTTTTTCCTTTTTCTTTTCTTTTTCTTTTTCTTTTTCCTTTTCTTTCTTTTCCCGCTGGACCGGTCTGCCTCCTTCCTCGCCGGTTCCTCGCCGGCGGCTGGTTCTCCGGCGGCTCAGGGGCTCAGCAGCTGGCCGGCACCACGGTGAAGCCGGATCTGGCCTCCGTTCGTCACGAAGCGACGGCACGGCGGCGGATCTACTCGGTTTTGCCTCGGTTTCTTCTCCTCCTCCATCGGCCTTCCTCCGCCGTTCACCGCCTGAAACGTGGCTTCTATCGTCTTCCTCTCCCTCCGGCGGTGTTTCGATGAGAGTGGCCGGTTTGGCCGGCACCGCCAGATGCATTTTCTTTTTCTTCCCGGCCTCCGCCGGTCTTTTCCTTCGATTTTCCTTCCGTTTCTTTCCTTTCTCCGTCGCCGGTCGCCTCCTCTTCCAGCCCTTGGCTCGCCGGCGACGTCGCTCTTCTCCTCTCCTTTCCTTCTCCGGCGACAGTGGCCGGTGCCACTCGGGAAGATAGAATCAGGAGTCTTCCCAATTCTGTTTCTTTCTTCTTCTTTTTTTATGTATTTTATTTTCTAATTTAATTATATACTTATAATATATACTATATAATATATACTATACTCATAATATAACATATATTATATTTATATTATATATATAATACATATAATATTATTATTATATATAGTATAGTACATATGTATTATGTATTAACAAAATACATATTTAGTATATATATATATATATATATATATATTGGTTCACTTTAAATTGCATAACATTTATATATTTATATAAATGAAATAATACAATATATATTGTATGTACAATATATATTTGCTTCCTTATTTTCTTATTTAATTTGGATTTCCATTTATCCAAATTAAATTTCATCATTTCATTATTTTCCATAATTTCTCATCTTATACTTATTTCCGAATTTAATTTTCCTTCACTCGGATTTCCACCATCCGTTCCTTTCTCAATTCTCGGGATTTTCACTAGTATCATGTTCTCATAATTTTATTTATTTATTTCCAATATTTATAATTTCCAATAATTGAAAAATTTACGGTTATCACAATAGAACATGTTTCTAGCATTGGATTTAATTAATGTTGGCTAAATAAAAATTCACCATGGATGAAGGTTTTGGCCAAGCTAGGAACATGATGAATCCATGTTGTTCTTTGCATGAAAGTGGTGCCAAATAAGAAAATGAACATGAATAAGCTTAAAAGTAACATTAGATTGTTGAGATTCCATAATGAATGCATAAGGGAGGTTTCAGCCATGATGGTTTGGAGGTGATACTATGCTACATTTGATGAGTTTAATATGCCAAAATAATGTAGAAATTAAGAGAAAATTAATGGTGCAATCGGATCTGAAATCAAAGTTAAAACGGAGAAGTTGTGTTTTACTATCGATATAAATTACAATGGTTAGGCATAAGCCTACATTCAGTGGCCAATAATGGTTCAAAAATTAAGGGAAAATTAATGAAAATTATTGGTGAAATTGTTTTGCAATCGAAGTAAATAAATTACGAGTAGTACCATCGGAAAGTTCGACCCACGTGATAGGTAAGGGATGAGTATGGAAGTCGTAAGGATATATCGAATGCATTATTTTTATTGACTTAATTTTATGAAATATTGGGTATTTAATTGCCTTTGAAATCATGCAAAATTGTGGATTTTGGCTGGTATACAAACTGTGTATGAAGTGCAGGAGGCTAGGATATTCGCAGTTGTTATGCTGTCGAAATTTCCTCAAATATTTTCTAAAATATCATGAAATATTTTATATGCATAAATTGAGTGAAATTGCGAATTTTGGAATTTGTTTACAATATTTTACATAAATTGGTATTTTACCGAAAAACAATATTTAAATATTCATGTAATTGAATTTTATCAAAATGAGACTACCAATACGTTCTTTAAAATATTGTAAAGTAAAATTGAACATTTATAAAATTCTCACTAAAACATGAATATAGTAAAACTGTTTTTGCTGTACTTTTAATTGTGAAATTAAATACCTTTTTGGAATTTTATTAATTTAAAAAGATATTTATTAAATTTCCTTGAAGGTATTTCTACTGTTATAAAATGTTTGGAGACTGCTAGGCCACATATCATGTTCACTAATTACTGTACTGTTACTGTGGCTGATAGACACACCAACTCATTAGTAGTCCCAAGGACACCTGGCAAGTGTACTTTGAGAACAACTTATAGTCTATGGCCATAGATTCATGTGTTAATATTTTCCTTCGGGAATTATTATAGCATGATATACCTAGGGTGTTACCAGGCCTCCACTTACTGTTAACTGTTTATTGAACTATGATTTAATGTTAACTGTTTACTGAACTGTGATTTACTGTTAACTGTTTTACTGAATTGTACTGAATTATTATTGTTTATTGAATTGAAAATGTTTATGGAATTATTACTGATTATGAAATGTTTACTGAACTGTTACTGTGTTGTGAAAGTCAAGTGTTTACTGTACTGAACTATTTTCGCACTGTTACTGAACTGTCTATCGTACCATTACCGAACTGTTTTACCGTTACTGAAAAGATTACTGTTACCGAACTGTTACTAAAAGTGTTTTACTGAACTGTTAATGTTTTGAAAAGAACATTTTTACTGTCTCAAAACTTATTACGGTTTACTGAAGCTGCTCACTTCACTGTGATGTTTACTGAACTGGGATTAAACTGTTATTGTTTACTGAAAACTGCTACGGTTCATTGAACTATCACAACTGAATGTGCTTACCAAATTAATTGTTAAAGTGAAATTGTTCACTGAACTGGTTACTCATTGTTTTACCGAAGTGTTTACTGTGTTAAATCTTATTTCCACTGTTTTTCTATTATCACTGTACTATTACTATTGTTCACCTAAAATATTTACCATATTGACATTTATTAATGTTTACTGTTATATGATTTTAAATAATACTGAAGTGTTTATTAAATGGTTTTTCTTACCATTTATTTATTGAGAATATATTAAATTGTTTTTCTATCGACAATTCAACAATTACTCCCTATAGTCGCTTCTGGGTTTCCTAGACAAGACAGGTATTTCAAAATACCTTCCATGCTCCATCCGGTTGCCTAGTTGACTATAGTATCCTTCCCATTACATAGCCTAGTGAATTCTTAGGATATTAAACATTTTTGAGCATATAGATTTTGTTATATCAATCTTGCATACGATTCCTTTACTGAGCATGTTTTGCTCACCCCTTTATTTTCCACTCTCCAAGATACTATAATTGGTTAAGAGGTATACTATTCTGAGGATATCATCTGCATTTTGGGTTACCTGAGACTGTATTGAGTCGATCCAGGAGGTATTTATATTTACTTTTATACATTCAGATGTATTATACAGTACTACTTAAATTGTAAAATAGGAATAGGGGATGTAAAGTGTAAGGAATAATGTTAAATTAAATATTCTGAATTTATAAATTAATTAGAGGTTACTGTTTATTTCTGTTACTGTTCAATTGTTAAAGGCATCACAGACAGTCCAACCTTAAATTTATGTGTAAAATATGTTATTTACTGTACATTGAGATTGTTACAGCACCCAAGTGAGGCCCTAGGACTGGATAAAATGCAGGCCACATTCTATCAGTCTTACTGGGATTTAGTGGGGAATGATGTGGTGGATTACTGCCTTGCTTGTCTGAAGGTTAAGATTTCACTTAAGGAGGTTAATAAAACCCACATTTGTTTGATTCCTAAAGTTGGCAACCCAACGAACATTACATAATTCAAGCCTATTAGCCCATATAATGTCATCTAAAATATTATTTCCAAGGTTTTAGCCAATTAATTGAAAGCTGTCTTGCCTTATTGCATAAATGAATGTCAAAGTGCTTTCGTATTCGAGAGACTAATATTTAATAATGTGATGGGGGCGTATGAACTGCTGCATTTTATGAAAGGACGTAAGAAAGGGAAGACAGACCATTTTGCACTAAAGTTGGATATGCCAAAAGTAAATGATAAATTCGAATGGTGTTTTTTTTATAGTGGATGATGCTTAGATTGGTTTCCATGCACAGTGGGTAGATCTTACTATGCTGTGTGTAAGCACAGTTTTTTATGTGGTTTTGTTAAATGGTACCCCAACTGAGTCTTTTGTGCTAGGTCGAGGGTTGTGACAAAGAAATCCACTCAGCCCATACTTGTTCTTGCTCTGCTCTAAAAGGTTGTCATCGTTATTGGAACAAAAGCATAGGGTAGGTTTGATTCACGGGTTATAGGCTTGTAAGAGAGGTCCCAGTGTGTCACATTTACTGTTCGCTGATAATTGCATTCTGTTTGCTGAAGCTATGGTAAGGGAAACTGAGATGCTGAAGTATTTGTAGTTGAGATACGAATCTTGTTTTGGATAGTAAGTTAACTTTGCAAATTCCACTATCTTTTTCTCCAACAACGTCGATGCTTCGCTCCAAGGTTTGCTGCAACAAATTCTAAATGTTCCTGCTTTCCAAAACTTGAAAAAATATCTAGGGTTACCGTCTATCACAAGGCATAACAAGAGTCGTGCTTTTAGAGCAATTAAGGAGCAGGTGGCAACAAGATTGGAAGGGAGAGGGTCAAAGATGATATCAAGAGGAGGGAAGGAAGTTTTTCTTAAAGTTGTGGTTCAAGCAATTCCTTCTTATGCAATGGGATACCTTCCCCATCTAAAGACTTGCTGCTTACAACTTAATCAGTTAATGGCTAAATTTTAATGGCAGAATGATCTTAGGTGACAAGGAATTCACTGGCTCCAATGGTCTAAAGTGTGTCAAAGGAAAAGTCAAAGTAGGTTGGGTTTCAGGGATATGTGGCTGTTTAATCAAGTAATGGTGGCCAAACAAAGTTGGCAGTTTGGGGAACCATAACTCTTTGATGTATACTGTCTTGAAGACCAAATATTTTCCCAATACTACGTTCGTTGAAGCTGACTTAGGGTACAAACCATCTGTAGTTCAGAGGAGCATTTGGAGTTCAAAGTCTTTGCTGAATAAAGGGTGCTACTAACGGATAGGGAATGGGAAGTCTGTGTAGATTTGGTAGGATAATTAGTCGCCTTCTGTAAATGCTAGCAAACCAATGTCCAGTGGGGGAGGTCCGATTGAATGTTATCGTTGCAAACTTGATTCATCTGGATACTAAAGATTGGAATCATGAACTAATTAGAAGCCTTTTTGCAGATCATGATGTCAAGAAAATACTGGCTATTCCTTTGCCATGTGATGGTGTTTCAGATGTCATAGCTTGGAAGTTTACTCCTTTTGGTCACTATACAATGAAGAGCGGATATCATTTGCTAGTTGATGAGGAGCACAATAATGGTCAGGTTGTGTTTGGACCTATTTGGACAAAGATTTGGAATGTCAAGGTTTCACCAAAGATTTGGAATGTCGATATTGTCTTCTTTCTCCACGTGTCTCCAGAAAAGTTCTGCAAAATAGGAAAAGTCCTGCAAAATAGGAAAAGTCAGAGGGCGCATGGGTTTTCCCCTGCGTGCGCACTCCGATGCTTAAGTCATACAGGGTTTTGACAGGGTTTCAGTAGGCAAATAGAGCTTAGGGTTTAAGAATGATACCTGTGACCTATTTATAAGAGTTATTTTGCGCGTAATTACCTTTAAGCCCCACAGCTTAAATAATAACCCAGTGGATCATTTATGGGCCTTAGAGTCCTCTTTCCTCTTGGGCTTAGATTATCATTTTGCTCAATGGTCTTCAACTTGATTTATAGAAAAGCCCAGTAATAATTGACCTAGTCCACATCAATTGCTCCCCACTCTTTTACAAGGTTTACCTTGTGAAAGAGTATATAAAGAATGGGCTTTTCAAATTCTTTTGCTGCCCTCTACCTGGGATTATCACAAGAATCTTTTCATCTTCACTTAAGGGCTTTAAATAGTGAACTTCATTATTATTTGTAGCAGAAACGACTTCGTGTCATCATTTCTTTTGTCAAGTGCCTTCTATTAGCCAAGAGGAAGAAAACCGAATCTGGGTTAAGGCCATGAGAGCACATTGTCCAGAAGTGCCATAAGCGAATGCATATGTTCTTATCTGGTTTCATCATATGTGATTTGTACTTGGCATGCTCTTGATTGGTTGAAGCTCGATCCAGATGCTGAGAATTCGGAACCTTTTCTAAGGATAGGCACTTATAAAGATTTATCTGATCTTACCAACTCTTAGAAGCCTTTTTGTTGACTCGAGATGGTCGAGGTTCTCACAAGCTTCGACAAAAATTTTTAGATAATCTAGAGACTAATTTTCCTAAGGGTCAAGCTCTTGACATTATAACACTTCAGGATGCACATGCATGGGTGCTTCGATACTCCTTTTAATGCAAAAGTTAATCTATAGTGCTCCCCAGCTCTTCTTATGAAGCACTTACATCTAAAGAAGAATTCGTACTTGGGTATCGCATTTATCGTACACTTTATTGCTTGAGGATTTCACAATTTGCCCATCTCGCGCATTTTTCGCTTAGGGACTTTATAGAATTGCCCGTCTCGCGCATTTTCGCTTAGGGACTTTTTAGAGAATTGCCCATCTCGCGCATTTTCGCTTAGGGACTTTTAGAGAATTGCCCATCTTGCGCATTTTTCGCATAGGGCCTTTATAGAATTGATAAGACTATAGCATAATACGTTAAATGCATTTTGTTTATCAATTGTAGCACATATTCAATGATAAAATTGTAACGTGCCTCGTGCCATACCTTACAACCTACATACTGTATGCTTCCCAAGCATTTCTTTGCTACTTTTTGTGTCCAAAGAAGAACTTTTACTGGAGTATTGGTCTTGTCTTGCGTACTATCCGCTTAAGGACTTGTTAGAATATAATATCGTTTATGCCAACATAATACGTTAAATGTAATCTGATAAGATTGTAACGTACCTCGTTTAGAGACTTATTTTTGCCCGTCTTCACACCCTTTTGTGCTTAGGGACTTTTTATTTTGTTCGCTTTGGGACTTATTTTTGCCCGTCTCGTGCATTTTTTGCTTAGGGACTTATTTGTGCCCGTCTCGCGTCTTCTTCTCGATTAGGGTCTTATTTTTGCCCGTCTCGCGCATTTTTCGCTTAGGGACTTATTTGTGCCCGTCTCACATCTTCTTCACGCTTAAGGTCTTATTTGTGACCGTCTCGCGCATTTTTCACTTAGGGACTTTTTATTTGCCCATCTCGCGCATTTTTCGCTTAGGGACTTTTTGTTTGCCCGTCTCGCGCATTTTTCGCTTAGAGACTTTTGTTTGCCCGTCTCGCACCTCTTGTGCTTAGGGACTTTTGTTTGCCCGTCTCGTACCTCCTGTGCTTAGGGACTTTTGATTTGCCCGTCTCGCACATTTTTCGCTTAGGGACTTATTCGCGCTTGTCTTGTGCACTTTCTCGTTTAGGGACTTATTTGTGCCCGTCTCACACCCTTTTGTGCTTAAAGACTTTTTGTGCCCGTCTCTTTGGCCAGCTTCTGTTTTTTCTTCTTCTATTCCTGCAACATGTCTATCAAACATGGAGGATTATCATAGTACAGATAAAAATAAGTGGCCTTTCATTTCATAATGTAGTATTTTCAATTAAATGGAGTAAGTAACAATATAATTGCAGCAAATGTTAAAACAATAATAGCAAATGTTTACCACCAGTACCATTGCAAGTCTTTGTCGTTGTAAAATCTGTAAAGTATGAGTGCTAGGATATTTTGCTGTCAACCATGGATTGTGCACTAAGTCGTGCCTCGGTATCAGCAATCTACCTTCACGAGCTTACCACAAGTTGTTTTTGATCCAACTATATCGAACCAAGCTCTTCTTGGCTTGCTGCCTTACAAGACAGTAGCTAGTGCCTCCTTTAAACACCTGCCTAATTCGATCACAATTATTAGAATGGACAAGAAAATTGAAAGCATAATATGAGGGTACCTCAAATCTGCTAACACCCACATGTTCCTTGCTTGTTCGGTGAAGACTATAACAATGTGCGAGGGACTTTGTTGACCTTGCATCTAAGCAATTGGCCATGTGCTTTTTTTTTTCTAACTCATCAGCAAATAGCTCTCGTTTCTTGTCATTAATGTCAACACTAATGGGGTGTCTTACCTAGACCATCACCCCTTCACTATCTTTGCTTGATGCATTATCGTGACATTACAAGAGCCATTAATCTGGATAAGGGCCGCCAACCTGACTGTCTTACCCCTTTTTCCCATTTGATTTCAATGCCATCGAGGCACTGTAAGGGTTAGATGGTGACGAGCTCCAATTTTTCGATTCTACTGCCATTGATCTCGTGCCAGACTCTGCGGCTGTGGCTGGGCCCTCGAACGATGCTCCCACTTCTGAAATTGCTCCTCCAGCTACCGAAGATCTTAGTGCTGATACAGCATCTTCTAAGCCGGCTAGTCTGGTTCTCACCATAGACTAGGATTTTTCAAATTCGTTCTTTATGAAAAGTACAATTTCTTCTTTTTTTTTTGTATCTTTCTCTTCTTTTGTCTTTACACCATATAGTTCCCCAAGTTCTTTTTTGAAACAGTGTTGTCATTCCTGTTCAAAGATAAACTTTTTCTCAAGCGTTGTGCCTGATGATGTACAGAGTAGCCCAATCCTTTCTTGCTTTGGTTACTCTGAATGGCTCGCCCATAGAGTTCTCTTTCTTAGGTAAGTTCCTGTCTCGGTCGACAAGAGCTTGCTTGCCTGGGTTTAGGATGGTCGTATTTTTGCTCGTCACCCACAACCATACTCGTATGGCGGCTGCTGGCTCGTCTGACCTTTTGTGCCTTGCCCGGTTTCAGCCGCTTGTCTATGTTTTTACTTGCCTGAGCGGGCACGAGCCGGCTCTTGAAGTTCTAGCGTGTTCCCTGAGGTTTTTGGTTGGGGCTCGCCCAATAGAGCTCCCCTGGATTTACGTTTGCTCGTTTCGAGCCCTTCATCCAGTTTTTTCCTTTCCTGGGCGAGATCATCTAGCATTGTGCACACACCTCTACTAGATCCTTCGGCCTGTCCCTTGCTTGCCCATCTAGATCGTTTCTCGTGCATTGACATGTGCTTTATCGACCGAGCCTTGTTGCGAAGGCTGGGCTGTGGCGTTGGTCATGCAATCACCACATGCCACTCACTCGCCGAAAGTGTCTGCTGCAGTGGCCTTGTGATCCCCATATGACACTGCGCTTGTCAGCATTGCTTCATGCCTTGTGTGCAGGAGGTTGGGCTCACGGGGAGCCATTCGCTCGCCTAGAATGTCTGCCGTGCGACTTTTCTCACCCGTATGGCTGTTGCATAGAATGAACCGCTTTTTCGCAATATAACCTGTCAAATGTGCTCATCATTACCTTTTTCCTATGGAGTCAGCATGCAGCTTAGGATCAGTGCTTGTGTATTTGCACTACCGTCTTGTGTGCGATGGATTGTCCTGTCGTGGCAGGAGCTTTTCTGTCCCGACAGTGCCTGTCGTACGTTGGTTGTTTTCTCGATCTTTTACTCTACAGGCCGTGCTCGCCATCGTCTCTTTACGACCTAAGACTATCGCGTATGTGCGGTGCTCGCCATCATGGCTTACTCTTTTGCCAAAACTCATGCTGCGTTTAACTGTGCTCGCCTATTCTGGCTGTCGATAGGCGAGCTACAATCTCTCATCAAAGGCTTGCGATGCAACATGCTCGCCACATTCACGCCTGCGTGTGCTCTTCGTGTGGCACCCTACCTCCCTTGCATGCGCGAGTTGCTATATCTCACCAAAGGATCTTGCTGTATGGTCCTGTTTGCTCACATTCCGCCCCTGGCGCGAGTCATCGTAACAGTCATTTCTTCGCCATCGCCAAACAAGCATTTCTAGTTAGGCTTTGTTTGCACACATGCGTTGTTCTACCCGGGCGCTTGCCACCTGTGCCATTCTCGACAAAAGGGGATGTCAAGCGTAGGAGCCCTTCTCTTGCTGTTAGTGTGCGGGAGACCCTCTCTTGCCGTTTGCTTACGAGAGCCCCTCTATCGCCATTTTGCCTGCGGGAGACTCTTCTCGCCTAGGAGAGATGTCGTGTACGAGATTTAATATTATAAAACAGTCTCTTGCCTGCATGTGTCTGCCTTTTCTTGTCTTTCTTTTCTTTATTCTTCCACGTTTCTTTCTCCTATCTTCTTTTCCTTTGCTCCACTTGAGCAAAGCACAAACCAATACTCTTCAACGATAGTTGTGTGAAGCAACAACTATGGTTCTTGGTGTAGAGGCCAACAAAAACTATACTGCATAGGTGATGGTGACAAGGCTCGTGTGGCAACAATGCAAGAGCCCATCGGCAACAAGATGGTGATTGGTGATGAAGGTAGGTTGGTGCAAGTTTGGGACACAGCACAAAGGGCGAAGAAAGTGGTCCCTGTAGTGGCTTGGTGCCGTTCTTCTTCTTGTTTTTTTTCAAATTGGTTTCCTTTCCTTTTGGTTCTTTGGTTTTCTTTTCTATTTATCCTCCCTTTTTTCTCTGTTTCACGTGTATACCTTCAACAAATCACAGCAACAGTAGGCGGCAAGCAGAGGTCGTAGCGTCAATGCAGGTGCTGATGGAGGGACGACTCAGCAAGAAGCAACGAGCAGTCGAAGGTGTTGCGTGGACTATGGTGCGGTGCGCAGCAGACTTGGGTTCAATGCAAGAATGATGAAGATGATGAGCAAAGTTGTGAGGTCACAAGGAACTTTGATGCAAGGCGGTAGTGCAGGGTGTACAATTGGGCTCAATTTGGTTTTCGGGCAGGAACAGAAAAAATCAGGAAATCAAGGCTTTCTCTTCTTTTCTTTTCCTTTCACGTAGCCCTCAACTACACACGGTTCTACTGTTTTAGCTTTATTTCCTCCTTTCGGTTTTGACTTATCCCGATTTTGCTTCAGTTTATTGCTTCAATTCTCAGTTTCCAACAGCTTTACACCACGTTTGGCTCTGATTTCTCACCACGTTACAGATAGCAACTCATTGGTTTTGGAAACTTTGAACACCAATTTCTTTCTTCACCATGTAGCAAGCAGTTTAATGATGGCAAGGATAGTAGTTGTTTGGATGGCATAGGCTGGCTTGGTTTTGAAGTTCTAGACAGCGATAGGCAACGATGGCCAGCAGGCTGTGGCAACTTGGTGGGACAGAAAACCAAGGTAGAGGTTGTAGTACATGACGATGAAGATGATGACAAATGGTGCGGCAAGAAGCAAATGGCTTTCGGTTTTGACTGGTTTAATAGCCTAAACAAAGACAATGGCAGAGGGTGAAGATAGGCACGATGATCAAGGAAACTCAAGGTGCAGATACTCGGTTTGATGATGGTGATGGTGGTGCTAGGAGGCGGCGGTGAATGAATGAAGCAGTAGCAAATAGTAGAGTTCCCCGCCCATTGAGCATTAATTTTCATTTCTAATCTTTATATATCTCAACTATTCATACATGCATGCGCTATATTTTGTTAAGAAATATTAAAATGTATAAAAGATTACCGTTTGACAAACAACAGGTGCACTATTTGACTAATAAAATAAATTGTCTAATAACTGATCGTAAGCATCATCTAAACAAGACTTTTTATCAAAAGCATGTTGATCGTTTTTAATGTTGACATGAAATAAATTGGTTAAAATATGGTTGTATCCATGCAACAAAGAAAGAAAAAACCAATTGTATTATTAGCAGAACAAATCAGTCCCAATCCTTGCTAACCTATTCGGCTACTAGCATGCTCTTAAGTGATGAAAAAACCATGGAGGACTTCCAAGAGGATTCATGAAACCATGGGTTCGAGAGACTCGAGAACTTCAAGGGAAGGGAAGATATTTTGGTGCTTTGGCGTTCAAGGCCCAGCAACACCCTTGCAACACCATGAAAGTTTGAATGATACTTTTCTCATCATCTTATTACGATCCATATTGGAATTCGAATCTGATTCTCTGTCCTGAAGAATCTCATGGGAGCAAATCCCATGCTTCATATGGCCTTCCTTAGAATTCTCATCTGGTTCATTCTACTGCATCAATTGATTATCCGAATTCTTATTAATGTTCAGAGAAGAGAGGCAACAATCTCCTTAGATTATGGCTTCTTGCTATTGAACAAGGAGAAGGCAAGTTATAAGTGCCGCAAGCTTTCTGTTATGGTGGCTGCAATGGTGATGGGGGTTTGCTAAAACCAACAGGAACACCCTGATCAGATCTCTCATCATCAGACAAAATCCGATTCAAGTTGTCACTGGAGCCCCCTGCAGACGCAGCGGCCCCACAGCCATCATCTCGCTTATGATTTTTAGTGCCAAAACTTACCTGTGCAAACTGCTTTTCTACGCCAACCCTCCGGTCCTTCACGTTAACCTCCCCATCCTGATCGACTCAAACCTGAATAGCTGGCAATTTAGACATTGAATGTGACGAAGAAGATGAACCAACAGATTTCGAATCAGGCAACGAATATTGCATCTCATGAACTGCATTATTGTTTCTGGCTTGTAATTTGGCTTTTACATGTTACCAGTACCTGGAGCATTTAAGGTATCGTGTCAGGCGGGACGGGAAGCCGGCGGAGGGGACTGCGGCAGAGTCGTTTCTGTTGCAAACGAAAGGAACTGGGGCTGGAAATAGGGGTAAGTGGTCGGCGGCAAAGATCTTGGGAGGCATGCTTTTCGGGTTGAGCTCGACTAATGGGGGCATGTTTGTGGCTGACGGTAGGGTTTTTGGTTTTTAGGATTGAGGACGATGATGAAACTGCTGGTATCAATAGCACTTGTGTCTGTGCTTGATGAAAGAAAAGGAGTTTTATTTTATTTTATTTTTTATATTTTTTCTTTTCTCCTTGTTCTGGGGTTTTGGAGTTTGAGCGTTGTCTGATTCTGGTTTCGGATTGGATGACGAAAGTCTGTCTTCACCTGCTAGATTTGGCCCTTTTTCATTAATTAATGCCAACTGCAACCAAATTTATGAAATGTGCCGATAGGCTTGTGCCGATAGGTTTTCTGCGACAGGCTTGTGTCGATAGATTTTATGCGACAGGCTGGAAACTCTCTCGCCGAATGCCTCTCTCGCCTACTCCTTTATACTCTGTTGCCAGATATCTTTCGAGTAACAAAAAGGTTGTCGCCAAAATAGTATGTACTCTATCGCCGAAAGCTTGTTGCGGGCGAGAGCTACTCTATCGCCCATGACTTGTCGCGTATGTCTTCGGTCGCATGAATTGTTCTGTCGCGAGAGCCTCGTGTTATATTGCGACAGAGTATAAAGGACCTTGCGCACGACAGACTACTCTGTAATGTGCGACAGACTGTTTGTCGCGTGTATATATTTTTTTTATATTTTTTATTTGTGGCGACAGACTCTTTATGTGAGCGTGAAACCTTGTACGTGAGACTTGGTGTGCGACAGGCTATTCTGTAGCATGGACTTTGCGCGCGACAGACCATTTTGTCACGTAACTTGTGCACCCTCCGTATCCTGTCTTCTTCAGGCCGTCTTTTCACCATCTTTCATGGCTTTTTTGTTTGTTCCCACAGACGGCGCCAATTTTTGTAACCCAAAACAACAATAATTAATTGCTGACGTCGATATTGTCTTCTTTCTCCACGTGTCTCTAGAAAAGTTCTGTAAAATAGGAAAAGTCAGAGGAGGCAGGGGTTTTCCCTTGCGCGCGGATTCCGATGCTTAAGTCAGACAGAGTTTGACAGGGTTTCAGTAGGCAAATAGAGCTTAGGGTTTAAGAATGATACCTGTGACCTATTTATAGGAGTTATTTTACGCGTAATTACCTTTAAGCCCCACAGCTTAAATAATAACCCAGTGGATCATTTATGGGTCTTATGAGTCCTCTTTCCTCTTGGGCTTAGATTATCATTTGGCTCAATGGTCTTCAACTTGATTTATAGAATAGCCCAATAATAATTGACCTAATCCACATCACCTTTGCCATGTGATGGTGTTCCAGATGTCATAGCTTGGAAGTTTACTCCTTTTGGTCACTATACAATGAAGAGCGGATATCATTTGCTAGTTGATGAGGAGCAAAATAATGGTCAGGTTGTGTTTGGACCTATTTGGACAAAGATTTGGAATGTCAAGGTTTCACCAAAGATCAGAGTGTTCTTATGGCGTCTGCTTCGTGGTGTGTTGCCAACATGCCAACGTTACCTTGAGGAGGGAGAATCATTGACCGTGCTTTGCTCCAGTGTAGTCATGCTGTTTCAGTGTGGCATGGTTTTCCAGGTCTAAACAACGTACCAGAACTGGTTGTGGATACAGGCTAGCCAGAGTCCTCTCATCACTTGGAGATGCGGATATGCAGAGTTTTGCTTTTATCTCCTGGATGATATGGAATGACCGTAATGTGACGATGTACGATCCACCTTGCAGGACTACATATCAGTCTTGCTTGGAGATAAGACAATGTATAATGGAGTATGACTTAGTAATTGCGTAGTCCATTTCTCACGGTGAGGGGGAGCATGCTGTTCGATGGGTACCACCGAGCCAGGGTGCTTACAAAGTTAATTTTGATGCTGCGGCAGATCTGCTAGCAAACCGTGGAGGTCTTGGATTGGTAATTCAAAACCATGGAAGTGAGTTTCTAGGGGTGGTTCTACAAAGGTGCCATGGAAGACTTATGCACTTGTTTTGGAATGTATGGCAGCCATTTGGGCGTTGAATTTGGCACATGACCTGGGTTTCGACACATTACACTGGAGGGAGATGCCTTACTTGTAATACACCGGTTGCAACATGAACAAGAGGATCGGTCAACTGTGGGC
The DNA here is from genome assembly GCA_032173925.1 of Heritiera fomes. NCBI lineage: Eukaryota > Viridiplantae > Streptophyta > Magnoliopsida > Malvales > Malvaceae > Heritiera > Heritiera fomes. The sequence goes on from JAPDPM010000010.1 coordinate 20,110,293, forward strand.
TTATTGATTGCTGAGACAAAATCTTTATTGTTACTATTTGAAGAATGTTTTTTATCCCATACTAAGAGAGAAGGGAATAAGGTGGCTAATGTTCTTGCTAGATATAGACTCCCATGTCTTGAGGCAGAAATTTGGATTGAGGACAATCTGTGTGCGATAAATAATGAGTTAGCCATTGATGCTATGTATCTTGCTAAATAAATAAAAGGAGTATTGATTAAATATATATATATATAAAAGACACGGCATTTATTGCAAAATATTTTTGTTTTATAATGGTTTTAAAGAATATAAATAAATGAAAATAAAAAGTTAAGAATAGTATAAATGTTAAGAGACCGAAAATCCATTATGTTTTATTTAATAAAACTAGGACATATAGATTTAGAATTTATGTAAAAAAAAAAACTTGGAATCTATCGTAGAATATTTGAGTGATATATACACGCATATATATGATTAATAAAATGAATGGATTTAATAACATTTTAAAACGTAAGTATAGACTTTTGACTATACAAGCGAAATTAAAATGATTACATATGTTATTCAAAAATATGAAAAATAAAAATAAATAAAATACGATATGTATAATCATTTTAATCTCGTTTGTGGAATCAAAAAACTTTACTGACGATGTATTAAATAATTATTCCTTTAAAAATGATTTTAAATAAAAAATAAAATTATGAGAAAAAAATAAAATATTATATAAAAATCATAGATTTTAGATGCATATTATTTCAATTATTTTTAGCTTTCATTTCTTTAAATTTTTTCTTTCTAAAATTTAAAATGAATAAAAGATAAAGAATATTAAAAAATAAAACAACTAAAGCTATTACAATTGACTTGTTATCTTCCCCGTCAACGGTGGTTGGTTTACTTAGACGGGTCTTCAAGAGAAATTACAGAAACAGAGTGCAGATCGAAGATATGGAAGACAAGTCGCTGCGAGAAACCTTGATATGGGTAAGAGATCTTGCACGAGGGGCCATAGGCCAAAGCTTTGAGACCCGAGTAATTGAAGGACTGTGCATCACCGAAATCCGAAAGGGATTTCTACGATCTGATCTCATCGTACCAAGTCCTGTTTCGGTAACCAGTATTCTCGTTTTTCTCTGTTTCTTAAATTCTGACGATTTGATCATGGAACAATTTTTTATGGTTTTTTTTTGCTAGGATGCTGATGGGAATTGGCATGTTGGAGCTATAGCAGCCTTGATCGATTTTATCAGCGCTGTTGCTGCTTACACTGTCGTCCGACAATGGACATCCACCGTTGATTTCAGCATTTCATATTATTCAACTGCTAAGATTCAAGTCAGTATTTCTTGATTAAATCTTGTTACTGTATCTAGTTTTGTTCTTGTCTTGTTTTATAAACTTCTGCCGTTGATTGGAATTCGTAAAATATTTGATGTTTCATAGGAACATGTGGAGATAGATGCTAAGGTTACGGCAAACCAGGGAAGGCTTATACAAATGATGGTGGAGATTAGGAAGAAAGGAAACAGAGAGCTAATTGCTTTGGGAAAACTGTGGATGACATTAAGGAGCGTCGCGATACCTCAAGCGAGTAGGCTTTGAGAACTATAAACCATTCTATACATAAAATTTATGTAATGACTTGAAAGATTTTAATACAATAAATTTACTTTTTTTTTTCATAAAATTCAATAACTACGAATGTCTATTGACTTAAACCATATGTATGCCTCTGTTAATGAATAAACTCATATGTTCACTCGAAATTCCAGATCTAATTAAGCATAAGTTTTGTGTTTTGAATTTCTTAGTAAGTGTGGATACAATTCTCGAACTTAACTTTTCTAGTTAAAAAAAAAAGCATTCTAGAGAGAAGAAAAATGAAATATAAGATCATTGAAGCGACTTAACTCATGCAAGAAAATTAAGATAATGGACATTCGACCTGACAATCAGGGCTCCATAGCCTGCCAGAATAAAAACCAGGCTGACAAGATCGAAGACTGTGACAAGTCTTTAACCTCATCCTCCGAGCTTCATAATTCCTTCAATTCTCCAAATCTCATTGCTCTTTTTTTTTATTTTTTGCTGCAGAAATCTCATTACTCTCAGTTTATTACTAACCCTCTGATACATCATGCATATCCTTCGTCAATAATATCTGAGGTAGATTCATGAGACTGCTTTAAATGATGTGATAACACACATTGACAAGATTCGACCCTGTAAGAAGCCAATATCATCGTCGAAGCGAGCCTCATTTTTTTTTTTGGTACAGGAAGCGAGCCTTGTTTGCTACAACCCAAGTTGGTTTTCCATCTCTTGAAGCGGTCTCGTTGACAATGTTACAGAGAGTACTACTCAATAAATGCGCCAAAGCCAATGACAGAAAGAACAGGGAATGACCGATACTTGACGTGGCCTTTGAGAACTGGTGTCGTGATGATAAAAGCTGAATGAGAAAATTCCAAGTTCAACCGGTGAAATAATAATATTTCTTTGTAAGGACTATGGGGAGTTGGTTTTTTTTAGAAAGAAATGACAGCTTTTAAATTATCAAAAAAATAAAAAAATTTATTATATTCTTAATGAATTGTTGAAAAAAAAATAGATCTTTTCATTCAAAAAATTACAATAAAGAATTTCAATGTCTAAAATAATTTATTCGAATATAAATGGATATAAAACTTTTTTGGTATAAATTACAAGTATTTTCATTTGTTTTAATGGTTTGAGATTAATTTTGTTCGAAATTTAATTACAGTTAAAACTTTTCATCTCTTTCTAAAAATGTGTTTATAAAATATGTATGTGTTTAATAATTTTATGTACATCATCATATAAATACATGTATATTGTCTCAAATGAGATGTATTTGAATATTTTTATTGTAAGCATTTGAATATTTAAGATTAATTTTATTTGTAATGAACATGCAACAAACGTATATGTATTTATACCATAATGTATACATAATTTTTGTAAAATATACATGTATAGGCATTCGAAATACCCTATAAAATTCCATGAAATTAAATGAGCGTCGATTCAAAAAAGAAAACAATGTACCTCTCTATAAATTAAAAAAAAATTAAACGGTGAAAATCTCTGGCCATGGCTTGCCCGACAGCAACAAGCACAACAAGCAGACCATCATCATTGACATCCTTCATAACGATCCAAACTCGGGTGCCTCCTCTTCGTCGCAACCTCAATAAAGCCTCGTCTTCCAAATCTGTCCAAGGAATAAGAGAATTACGCGGTAAGAAGGAACCGTGGACAACGCGTTCATGAACAAGAAAAGCTCCAAAATCTGTTGTGCCTTCCATTAAAAAACAAGCCCTTCTTTAACAAAGACAATAGTGATGAGGAGCTTGTGATCATCATCATCATCATCACCCAACTAACGGCCCTGTCCTCGAAGGATAGCTGCAGACCCAGCACCAGCAAATGATTTTGTTTTGAATATGTGTTTGTTAGCTCTACCGAGAGGGGGGTAAATCGGTTTTTCTATTTATTTTTTATTTTTCTAACTCTTAATACGCAAATAAAACTAATGAAACAACAATGAAATAATTGCAGTAAAATGAGTAAGGGAAAGAGAAACAAACACAAATTAATAGAGGTTTGGTCAATCTCTTGCCTACGTCCTCTCTCCTTGATCCTCTTGTCAAGGTTTTGATTCAGCTCTTCCTTGAGAATCTTTACAAACCACTTTGAGATGTGGTGAGACCTCTTACAATGTTTCTTGAGGACTTGGAAATCACCTTCTAAGCCTCTCCCCTTGTAAGACTACCCACACTATGCAATAACAGACCTTATAAGGATAGCTCACCCATTTGAATAACACAAATTTCAGTGAATGGGTGAAGAACAACAATAAATCTCACAAATGGAGTTACACAATAAGAATTTTCAGATTTGTATTTCTCTTTTGAAGCTTGAAGATTTTTGAGTGCTTGTTCTCCCTCCAAACTTCATAAATGCCTCTATTTATATCCCACCAACTGATTGGAACGGTAGGTGAAGCATTTAATGCAATTCCTCCCGTTGAAACCCTCAGAAACTAGCCGTTAGGCTCAGTTTTCATGAAAAGGGATCGATCCATTTCTTCCAGAATGCATATTTTTCTTTCGGGAGCCATTTCGCCTTGAAATCAATTCTGCCAAAAGGGGATCGATTCCTCTATGGGGGAGATCGATCCCTTTTGTCCAGCCTGCATACTGATGAGTAATTTTGGTATGGATTGATGAGATTTTGTGATTTTAAGTCAGTCCAAAGTATTTTAATTCTTTTACAAAAGTATTTACTGACCTTTCAAATTGAAATCACAATTAAAACTTTGTTTAAAATATTTTCAATCATAAAGTCCATTTGAAGCAAATTTACATTGAAGAGAAAAACGTTTATCCAAACTTAAGTTTTTGTCATTTCAAAATGTGTGTCAATTTAAAGCTAACAATCTCCCCTTTTTTGATATGACAAAACTTAAGGTAAATTTGCTTATATGTTTGAAGAAATGAGGTTGCTAAAATATTTGAAGTAAAAATGCTCTCCCTTAATAGTTACTCCCTCTCAACTTATCATAACATAATTGTGATAGCATAAGACATATTTTGATTTTGTCCTCCTCATAGAGGTATTTCAATAAATGTCATAAAAAAATTTTGCTCCCCTTCAAATGATGCAAGAAAGAAGGTAACAGAGTTTTGAGAGTCTTTCCATGACTTTTAAGAAATTTACCATACCAATTCTTCCCCTTTTTTGGCATATCAAGAGTTAGGCAAATATAAGTCATTTTAAAGCAACAATTTGATACCAATAATAAGCAGAATAAACATTAGCAGAGGCAATGAGATAGAGAGAAACAAAGAGCAAGCCAATGTCATGAAAGCATAAGAAATGTCATAACAAGTCATAGTTATTAACATAAACTAAGATAGCACAAATACACTAGTAAAAGTCTCAAAAAACAACTAGAATATCATAACAAGTCATAGTCATTAAGATAAACTAAGATAGCACAAACACACTAGTAAAAGTCTCAAGAAACAACTAGAATGTCATAACTAGCTAGAAGAGACGCATGCCACAAATAGGAAGATCAACGCCTTGGAAAGGTCTTGTGATATTGCTCAATGAAATCTTCTTGCTGCATGCGGACATCTTGAATTTCATTGAACAAGGCAGCTTGGTTTGCCTCGATGTGATCAAGCCGTTGACCCATGTCATGCTGGAAATTCTAAAGCATATGCATGATCTGGTCAAGAGAGGTTGACGTGGAGCCGGAGGGTGCAGTAGATGTGGGCGCTGCAGGTATGTCGTCTCCGTCTCTTCTTTCTTCTCCGACTTCTTCTGGAGCATGTTCAGGAGATTCAGGCGGTCCATGACTCTTGACCCATTTGATTGTATCGCCCTGTTGACGTTGATACCACCCAAGGTTATGGAGAGTGGCGAGATTGATTGTGGTGCTGGGGTTCAGAAGTACACCAACCTCACACGAACAATCAATGCCTTTAGCGATTAAGTAAAAGGCGAGCGGCTGAGGGAAGACAATTGTGTGTACTTTGTCAGTGACAATCTTCACCCAATCTTGAAGGATAAAGTGAAGGAAGTGTGGTTGAAGGCCATCAGGTGAATGAATATGATGGAGCCAAAAACGATCAAGTTTCCTAAGTTGAGAATATTTTGTTCCAAGGGGTCGGAGATTCCAGGAGATTATGATATGTAGGAGTCGTGCGAAGATAGGAAAGTCACTGGCGTGATTATTGGTAACATGAAACTCTAAGGGGACGTCAATATTTTCATATATAGTACCGTCGTTAAGAACTCTAAAGACAAGAAAGAGGGATTGTGTGGTGATTTCAATATTTTTGCCCATGACATAGGATCGAATTCCTACAACCCTACATTCATCATTTGGATCCTTGATGAGTTCGGCATTGGAAAAGAAAGCACGAATGATGTTTGAAGGAACCGGAGTGTTGATTTTGAGAAACTCAAGCCAATGATATTCATTAAATTTGGCCAAGTAAGGAAAATTAATTGATTCGACGAAATCGAAATCAATTGGACACTAATGCTTAATAGGCATATTTGCAAAGTTTGCTAGAAATTTTGTTTTCTCATTGGCATGTCGAAAGTATCAATAAAAGGTTGCTGGTATAGAGGAGGAGGAGGAAGCACTTATTTTGCGTTTTTGAGCGGTATGTTTAACTTTAGGAGCCATATGGAGTAAGATAGGAGTAGGAGAAAGATAGGAAATTTCATTGAGGAATTTCACCGAACAGGTAATGGGCACAAGTTTGGTGAACTATGGATGAGTGTATGGAAGAGAGAAGGTCTAACCAACAACGGAGAGCCACAACCCAAGATGCAAGTAACAGAGATGACAATGAAATAATGATGAAAAACTAAAGATATTCTAAGTATAAACCCTAGAAATGAGATAAGTGCCAAATGAAGTGAAAACCTAGATGGAAAGGAAATCTATGCAAGATATGCAAATGGGTAGTGAAGACATGATGAAATAAACAAGAAATGCACGAAAGATGTAAGGAAAAATGTGAGAAACACTTACAATTGAAATGTTGGGTGAATAGTAACCATGGTGTGGAAGAAGAAAGAAGAGAAGAAAAGATGAAGTTTTGTGAGGAAATGAGGAGGGGAAATGAAAGAGATGAAGGAATGAGGAAGATTGGTGAAGGAATAAAGTGATTTGGTGCAGAAATGATGTAGATCTGGAAGTTTTGGGTGAAAGGAAATGGGAAAGGGCGTTGGGAATGAAGAGGAAGATGAATATTGAGAGAGGAGTGGGGAACACGACGTTTAAAATGACCCGCGAAATACATTCTATCCCAAGGGGATCGATCCCCTCTAGGAAGATATCGATCCCTTCCAGGCAGAATGGTTCCCAGCCCAAGTCTGATGCTAGGGGATCGATCCTATGGTGAAAAGGGATCGATCCCTCATAGCAAAAACCCAGATTTTTTGGCCTGACAGACTTGGAAATCAATCCTATTTTGGAAGATTGTCTCCTCAGTCACTTGCCTCATTTGTGATTCATAAAAATGATTTGAAAACAATGGAACTTATGCATTTTTACTATTTTAGAATCAAAATCTGGTTGTTGCCACTTGGAATGCATGAGATGTAAGTTGAAAACTATAGAAAAATGCAGAAAAGTGCAGAAAATTGCAAAAGTATGCAGAAACGATGCAGACCAGTTTTAAACAATAGGTGACCATGATTGTGATAGTGTCTTAAACATCATAAATGGGTTTTGGCTAATGAAGAGAGTTTAACATGATCAAAACACACAAAGTTCAACAATTCAATCTCAAAAAGCTAAGAACATGAATAGTAACATGGTAAGTTAAGGTCATGAATTGCAAGTGGTAATTATATTCTTCGAATTTTTTCTTACAATTTTCACAAACCAACTTAATTCATTCATTCAACATTAAATCAATTTAAGGAGCATTCATGTCATAACTGCGAATTTCATACAAGGAAAGTGAAATAAAGGATTCAGTTAGTGACTTATTGGGAGAAATTAATTTAATTTATTTGATATGGAGTTGTAGAAATTTAATTATACTAGAAATTTAGTAAATTATAAGAAATAAAGGATTTAAACATATATATGATAAATAAATGATCAGAGCTTAAATAAATTCATATATATATATATATATAGAAATTAAATATATATTTAAACATATTAATTATAGTAAATATATATATATATGGAAAGGCTTCTTGAAGAAGCCAACTCAAACCTTACTAAACCCACGTGAGTAGTCTACCAAAGCAGACCACTATGAATTGATTGGCTTTAAACAAAGCCAACTAATAAGAAAAGAAAAGAAAAGAGTCTGAGAAAGAAAGAAAACAAAAGTAGGGGACGTATGAAGGAAATGGAAGTAGAAGCAAAGTGAAGGACTGATCGGGAGAGGAAGAGAAAGCAGCAAGGGGCGGAAAAAGGGAGAAATCAGATATGAAATAGGCTGGAATCAAAGCAGAACCGAGAAAGAAATGAGAAAAGAGTGAACTGAAGAGAAGAAAGAAAGGAAAAGAACCTAGAGCAAGGGGGTTGGCAAAGGAAATAAAATCTGGGAGAGGAAGAGAGCTGACGTGAGGAGCAGCAAAGTGTTGCTAAACGGATCTGTAAGGGGCTGCGATTGATGGCATTTTGAAAGGCTGAAGTCAAGGCCAAAACGAGTTGGAAAATGGAAGAAGAAATCAACGTCAGACAAGGCTGGGTTGAGGTGTCTTCAAAGCTGGTTTGGTGGCTAAAATGTTGTTGACTGGTGGCTGTAAAACAGGACAGATTTGGTATTATTTTGGCTGATTTTTAGGTGTCAGATTAAAGACTATTTTGGGGCTGGATTATGGTAATTTCAAAGGGTGGTGAGTGGCCATTCTTGATAGATATAGAACGGGATTTGGTGGTTTGAAAACAGAGTAAAAAGGGAGCAGCTAGGTGACGTGTGTTAAAGCTTGATCTGAAGTGCTTAGTGCTGAAATTTTTGGCTAGGCAAAGAGGAGTTTAAGGGCTGAGATATGGCTGGTACAAGGGCACATTTAGGCACTAGTTGGAGTCGTGGAAGGGAAGACCTATGTTGGGAGATTTGTGGGTGCTGTTGTGGGGTCAGAACAGTGCAGCAATTAAAGTTGTATAAGGGCACTGGGTAAGAGATTTCAATATTAGCTCGGGACTAAAGAGAAGGGCTGAGTTGGCCTGAACAAGGACTGAAGAAGGCTAGCTGTTTGCAGTTAAAACAGTAGCTGCAAGGGAGCACACCCATAGGCAGGGGACAATATCTATTAAGAGGTAAGGATGGATCAATGCATGGTGTAAAGCATGTTTAAATTAGGAAATTTTATTTAGAGAATAAATGATGATGTTGTGGCTAGAAATTGTGATTATAGATGCCGTTTGGAGGACATGTGCAATGAAAGAAAACTTTGAAAAGGTGTTCGGCTAGCATGGGATATCATATGGTAAGAAATTGTCTAGTAAGGTTTTAATTCATGAAATTTCCTAAATTAGCTAAGTATAATGATCTTGTATTAAGTAAAGATTAATATGAACATGCTTGGCATTGTTGGCTTGAGGATATTTGAATGAGCAATAGGATTTTGGAAATCATGGTTAAGGAAAAATGTGAAGAGTCTAGTTCATGAGAAATTATAAGGTAAGAATAGTTCCTTGCATGATTTATATACATGGGTTTTGATTAAAGAAATGTTAAATTTAGACCTAGGTAAATAGCGGGTTGTAACATGGGATGATGTTTTAGACGTAAGGTAGATTTAAGATGTGAGAAGAACTACTTTAATATTAATGTACTGATTTTTAAGACAAGGCTAAGTGGAATTTTGGTTTTGTGAATTATAAAGGCAAAGGATTCTATCTAGTTTCTTAAATGGTGATAGGTGCATATATGAAAATATATATTGTAATTGGAAACGACATGTGGTATGGTAGTGTCTAAGCCTTAGTAGAAGTGTTAAATTTGTAATTGTATAGGTGTCGTTTGGTGTAGGTTAAGTGGAGAACAAAATTCAAGAACGTGCTAAAAGTGTTCAAGAAAGTGCTAAAGTGTAAGGCATATGGAAGTGGTATCCTTAATCACGATATTGTGCAACATTAGGTAAGGGAATATACGGTAAACATTTATTAGTCTGCTATATTATGTATGTCCAAAGTTCTGTTATTTAATACTTATTGATTTGTAATGTGTTCTTGGTTGAATTTCATACGTATTGAACTGAGTTGAAGTACAAATGGTCTTGAATTTGAACTGTGTTGGATTTGTGGATAAAAACATACTGTTGGTTGGCGTTTTATGCAGGTTGTTTGGTTGTGGATTATGATGTTGGGTAGTGTTCTACCTATGCCGTCATAATGCCGAAATTTCGTTAGAAATTATTAAATAGATTTTCGGCATTGGTTTAAATTTTATCATGTCTTGAAAACCTCATATACCTTAAGCACTATTACTGATCCTCGAGATAATGTTCTTTTTTAATATGTTTTGTACGATGAGATTATCAAATTGGGAGGGTTTAATACGATTCATGCCTTCCCATACTCAAGATACATTGTAAAAGTATTCTTGCATGAATTTTAGCGTAAGAGACAGGGGACAGATGGAATTGCCTATGTGGCACTTAACTCGCCTGTGTGGCGTTTACTAAGCCTGTGTGGCACTCGCCTATGTGGCGTTTATTAAGCTTGTGTGGCATTCGCCTGTGTGGCGTTTAAATTATGCCTATGTGGCATTTAGTAAGCCTGTGTGGCAATTATCGTGAAATATCCTGGATTGCTTTGTGATCTTCCAGGTCCTGGATTGCTTTGTGATCTTCCAGGCGTCCGACAAATAGTCGTGACTTGTATCTCAGCTACTAGATGATCACTAGTGCTGAGATGATTCATGATCATGGATAGAGCCCTAGTATGGGACTGTGACCACTGTTAGCTACAGTGGATGCTTTCATAGAAAGCTTATCGGTTATTTCCAAAGATCCCGATTATATTACCATATCTTATCAATGGATGCCTGTCTCTTGAAAATACTTTGATTGTGTATTTTGATTTTATAAATGCATGAGTACAAGTGTTTTATAGCTTATTGAACAATGACTTGTCAACTTTGCATTTTTTGTAAAACATACTTCAGCATGAATTTTTGACGTACTTATTCACAGATACACATGCATAAATATAGTAGAACACCTAATATCACTTAGCGTATGTTTTCTTAGTGGGCTTTCCCCAAAGCTCACCCTCTTCCACCTCAGATTATTTCAGGTAGACTCGGCACGAGCGTGGTGCATTGAGAGTCATTTTGTTGAGCTGCAGAAAGTTGTATTTTGAGCCAAGGTATAATCTTTTGTTCTTTTGTTTATATCCCAGACTAAAGTCTTTTGTGCACACAGTGAATAAGATTCGGGATGTAAGTACTAGGAGATATCGAGTTTGTAAACATACAGTGATTCGTAGTTAAGTTGTAATCTCGATATGTTTATATATATATTGAATCACTTGGATGTCTAGTATTTTAGAGGTTACATGGAGATTTGAAATTTCTACAGGTTGAAATGATAATGTACTTAGTATGGGGATGGATACTAGACTAAAATAGGGGCAAAATTTTTCAGTGTCGTTTTCGACACTTCTTACGAGAAGACTATAATGGGACCTTAGACAACTAGTCTTAAACAAATATAAGAGTAAGACTACTCTTTAGGTTTTTAGCTACACTGAGCGAGTGACAAACATAAGAAGTGAAGGAAAAGTTAGCCCGAAAATCCGGCTTCCGAGAGCGTTACAGAATGGTATCAGAGCCTAGTTTGTCTAGTCTCGTGTCAGTGTAGGTAGGTAGAATTAGACTTACATCCCAAATCACTGTGTATTGTCTGGATATAAACTGCAAATAGTGTTTGAAAAGCATGCTAGGATGCTCGTTTTCGATATAAGAAAACCTCGAACTAAGATAAACGGGACTGGTGGACCCTCGTATTAACCTCAACACCTGCTCATATGACATGATAGTTTCAATACTTGATTGACCGATTTACAGCATTAAGATAATGTTGTTAATGCTTTGTCTATTTGGCATTTTGGTTACAACTCTTGGCACCCATGAGTACCCCACCACCACTACTTAATGCTCTATAATTGCCTCGACCTCAAATTGTATCACCTCCATGAGCTAGTAAGTGGTTGATAAGGCAAAAAAAAAATATGTGGCTTAGAAACAAGAAGCCTGTTAAGAATAATGCCCCAAGAGGAGGCAGAGAATAGTAACTTCTCAACTCGAGTTTTGAGCTTGTTACTACATCGGGATCTAAGCCTTCCTTGTGTTATAGTAGGTATCATGGGATTAAGTTCAACTACTTGAAGGCAGGTGCTTGTTTTAAATGTGGAAAGGAAAACTATAAAGCCAAGAATTGCCCGATAGGGAGAGTCACAATTAGTGGTGCTTTTACTTCAATTATGGAGGGTAAGATTTAAAGATGTATTGGATCTTGTATATCTTGAAAAGTGTATGGACTTTAAAAAACCACATAAATAGAACGTATGTGACTTTGAAAGCACAAGGATTTTTGAAATTATGTGACTTTTGAAATAAACTATTGAACTAAATGGATTTTTGAAAGTTCAATAATATGAACCTTATGGCTTTGAGTTATGTGAGTTTAAAAAAACTACAAGGCTCTTCAAACTCCTCATGAGTAGAGTCGAAGTGGAACACAACACATTGTAGGATAAGAAATTTTGAATAAAAATTGAAGATTGTTAGGGCACATCGCGTAAAATGACCATTGATATGGAAATTAGAATTTAATGAGTTAATGATCTGAAGTGTCTTAACACGACAATGATCTCAGTTTAGTTGATGGGTTTTGATTTATAAGATGATGTATGGTCGAAATGTGCAAACTAATTAGATATGTCCAATTTGTGAACTTTTCGAATATTGAGTCTTGAGGTCAATATGAAATAAGTTTGGATCTTTACATAAATGATGATTTAGTACATAGTACTATTCGATTTGTGAGACTAAGCAACCAACTGTTGATCGAGCACCACTCTATGCTTCAAGATTTTTCAAGACATTTTGGATTGCCCCGTATACTACGCTAAGATAGTTGCTATTTTCATTGGATCAATGGAATTGGCTTTGTTAGCTTATGGCCATTCATGGTAGACTTGTAGCCTTTAATATCTCTACATATCCAGAGGTTATTAGACAAGCTCGACAAGTAGAGCAAGATTTTAAACTCTCACAAGCTAAATATGAATCCAAGGGAAAGAGTAAAGAGAAGAGGCTTGAGATTGGGAAGTCTAAGCAGAGTGATACTTCTTTTAAGAGGCAGAGGTTTACAGAACCTTAATAGCAGATGACTAGACCCACTTATCCTTTTAACACACCAACCTTATGACCTTGTAACAAATGCGATAATTTTCATGGGTTTAAATCGTACTATTGGGCGATACAAGCTTGATTTAAATGTAGGAAGTAAGGACAGATGGTAAGAAAATTTTTACTAAGCTGTGGTTGGCCATATTGATACCACACATTACATATCCATTAGGTAAATATAAATCATATGACTTTGAGAAATTTTGAATTTAGTTAATGAAGTTGTTTTGTTTAATGTATCGAATTTTCAAGGTTTAGAATATGCTATGTGGATGAATAGATATTTTTACATGATCATAAAGAGTATTTGGGTTGTGGTGAATTGAGTCAATGATTTTACACTTAGAGTGAATCTTGAAAAAAAATAAATAATTTTGGAGACTCTTTGGACAAAAAAATTGTAAAAGTTAGGAAAAAAATGGCATGGTAAGATGCTTATATAGGGTAGAAGCTAGAAATATATTGTTACAGGTATGGGTTTATTTTAGATATTATGATTTACAATTGGAACGTGTTGTGATGTTGTGGAACAGTACTGAAGCATTACTTCGATGTTGCTAGAATATTATTAGATGCTTGATATAACATCACTGAAATATTGCTAGAACTTAATGTGATATTGATTTGAATGCTGTTGGAGTTATCGTCGGGAAATTGTTTGAATAGAGTGGAATATTATTGGAAATGGTTGAGAATTGAAAGTTTGAGATGGAGGCCATGTAAGATACTTTTATTGAATTAGTATGATATTGTAATATATTAGATTGGTTTATGATATTATGGCATTTTATTGGGAAGTTTTAAAAGGTTGTGATTGAATAATATGGTGGCAACGAAATTTTTTTGAGTATCATGAGGATTAATAATGAAATAATGATGAAACAATGTCAGCGTTTGGTCAAAAGGTTGTGGAAATAAGTTTGAACGGTCGTTAAAATATTCAGATGGTTGTTGTAATGTGTTGGGATATTGTGAAACATCAGTAAGATGATGAGAAATATTGTGGGAGACAGGAACTTACTAGTAAAGCCTATATTATTAAATATGCATGACTTTGACGTCAGTATAAGTAATATTTCTTTATGAAAGGTACCAAGCACTAGTTGAAAATACGAATAAGGAATGTTTGGAGTCATCTTGAATCTCAACTAGTGGAGGCTTCTCTAACTTCTTCCGAATAAAAAAAAGTATTTACTACTAGTGAGAGAGATTAAGATCACTATTGATACCCTTCTATGTACTTAGTCGATCTCTAAAACTTCATATAAAATCATATTATTGGAATATGAGAAGTGGAAGAGACAACAACATGAGTTGTTGGACAAGGGACTTATACGAACCCATGTGTCTCTATGGGACATTGTGGTGCTCTTTATTAAAGAGAAAGATGGCAGTTTAAGGTATATACTGATTATAGATAATTGAATAAAGTCATAGTGAAGAGCAAGTACATGAATAATATTGAGAGACCAATTTTAAAAGTACTTCAATCGAATTTGGAGGACCAAATTCTTTAAGGTGAGGAGAATGTCATAACTGCGAATTTCATACAAGGAAAGTGAAATAAAGGATTCAATTAGTGACTTATTGGGAGAAATTAATTTAATTTATTTGATATGGAGTTGTAGAAATTTAATTATACTAGAAATTTAGTAAATTATAAGAAATAAAAGATTTAAACATATATATGAAAAATAAATGATCAAAGCTTAAATAAATTAATATATATAGAATTAAATATATATTTAAACATATTAATTATAGTAAATATATATATATATATATATATATGGAAAGGCTTTTTGAAGAAGCCAACTCAAACCTTACCAAACCCACGTGAGTGGTCTGCCAAAGCAGACCACTATGAATTGATTGGCTTTAAATAAAGCCAACTAATAAGAAAAGAAAAGAAAAGAGTCTGAGAAAGAAAGAAAACAAAAGTAGGGGACGTCTAAAGGAAATGGAAGTAGAAGCAAAGTGAAGAACCGATCGGGAGAGGAAGACAAAGCAGTAGTGGGCGGAAAAAGGGAGAAATTAGATATGAAACAGGCTGGAATCAAAGCAGAACCGAGAAAGAAATGAGAAAAGAGTGAACTAAAGAGAAGAAAGAAAGGAAAAGAACCTAGAGCAAAGGGGGTTGGCAAAGGAAATAAAATCTGGGAGAGGAAGAGAGCTGACGTGAGGAGCAGCAAAGTGTTGCTAAATGGATCTGTAAGGGGCTGCGATTGATGGCATTTTGAAAGGTTGAAATCAAGGCCAAAACGAGTTGGAAAATGGAAGAAGAAATCGACGTCAGACAACGCTGGGTTGAGGTGTCTTCAAAGCTGGTTTGGTGGCTAAAATGGTGTTGACTGGTGGCTGTAAAACAGGACAGATTTGGTATTATTTTGGCTGATTTTTAGGTGTCAGATTAAAGACTATTTTGGGGTTGGATTATGGTAATTTCAAAGGGTGGTGAGTGGCCATTCTTGATAGATAGAGAACTGGTTTTGGTGGTTTGAAAACAGAGTAAAAAGGGAGCAGCTAGGTGACGTGTGTGAAAGCTTGATCTGAAGTGCTTAGTGATGAAATTTTTGGCTAGGCAACGAGGAGTTTGAGGGCCGAGATATGGCTGGTACAAGGGCACATTTAGGCACTAGTTGGAGCTGTGGAAGGGAAGATCTATGTTGGGAGATTTGTGGGTGCTGTTGTGGGGTCAGAACAGTGCAGCAATTAAAGTTGTATAAGGGCACTGGGCAAGAGATTTCAATATTAGCTCGGGACTAAAGAGAAGGGCTGAGTTGGCCTGAATAAGGACTGAAGAAGGCTGGCAGTTTGCAGTCAAAACAGTAGCTGCAAGGGAGCACACTCATAGGCAGGGGACAATATCTATTAAGAGGTAAGGATGGATCAATGCATGGTGTAAAGCATGTTTAAATTAGGAAATTTTATTTAGAGAATAAATGATGATGTTGTGGCTAGAAATTGTGATTATAGATGCTGTTTGGAGGACATGTGCAATGAAAGAAAACTTTGAAAAGGTGTTCGGCTAGCATGGCATATCATATGGTAAGAAATTGTCTAGTAAGGTTTTAATTCATGAAATTTCCTAAATTAGCTAAGTATAATGATCTTGTATTAAGTAAAGATTAATATGAACATGCTTGGCATTGTTGGCTTGAGGATATTTGAATAAGCAATAGGATTTTGGAAATCATGGTTAAGGAAAAATGTGAAGAGTCTAGTTCATGAGAAATTATAAGGTAAGAATAGTTCCTTGCATGATTTATATACATGGGTTTTGATTAAAGAAATGTTAAATTTAGACCTAGGTAAATGGTGGGTTATAACATGGGATGATGTTTTAGACGTAAGGTAGATTTAAGATGTGAGAACTACTTTAATATTAATGTACTGATTTTTAAGACAAGGCTAAGTGGAATTTTGGTTTTGTGAATTATAAAGACAAAGGATTCTATCTAGTTTCTTAAATGGTGATAGGTGTATATATGAAAGTATATATTGTAATTGGAAACGACATGTGGTATGGTAGTGTCGAAGCCTTAGTAGAAGTGTTAAATTTGTAATTGTATAGGTGTCGTTTGGTGTAGGTTAAGTGGAGAACAAAATTCAAGAACGTGCTAAAAGTGTTCAAGAAAGTGCTAAAGTGTAAGGCATATGGAAGTGGTATCCTTAATCACAATATTGTGCAACATTAGGTAAGGGAATATACGGTAAACGTTTATTAGTCTGCTATGTTGTGTATGTCCAAAGTTCTGTTATTTAATACTTATTGATTTGAAATGCATTCTTGGTTGAATTTCATACGTATTGAACTGAGCTGAAGTACAAATGGTCTTGAATTTGAACTGTGTTGGATTTGTGGATAAAAAATACTGTTGGTTGGCGTTTTATGCAGGTTGTTTGGTTGTGGATTATAATGCTGGGTAGTGTTCTACCTATGCCGTCATAATGCCGAAATTTTGTTAGAAATTATTAAATAGATTTTCGGTATTGGTTTAAATTTTATCATGTCTTTAAAACCTCATATACCTTAAGCACTATTATTGATCCTTGAGATAATGTTCTTTTTTAATATGTTTTGTACGATGAGGTTATCAAATTGAGAGGGTTTAATACGATTCATGCCTTCCCATACTCAAGATACATTGTAAAAGTATTCTTGCATGAATTTTAGCGTAAGAGACAGGGGACACATGGAATTGCCTGTGTGGCACTTAACTCGCCTGTGTGGTGTTTACTAAGCCTGTGTGGCACTCGCCTATGTGGCGTTGATTAAGCCTGTGTGGAATTCGCCTCTGTGGCGTTTAAATTATGCCTATGTGGCATTTAGTAAGCCTGTGTGGCAATTATCGTGAAATATCCTGGATTGCTTTGTGATCTTCTAGGTCCTGGATTGCTTTGTGATCTTCCAGGCGTCCGACAAATAGTCGTGACTTGTATCTCAGCTACTAGATGATCACTAGTGCTGAGATGATTCATGATCATGGATAGAGCCCTAGTATGGGACTGTGACCACTGTTAGCTACAGTGGATGCTTTCACAGAAAGCTTATCGGTTATTTCCAAAGATCCCGGTTATATTACCATATCTTATCAATGGATGCCTGTCTCTTGAAAATACTTTGATTGTGTATTTTGATTTTATAAATGCGTGAGTACAAGTGTTTTATAACTTATTGAACAATGACTTGTCAATTTTGCATTTTTTGTAAAACATACTTCAGCATGAATTTTTGACGCACTTATTCACGGATACACATGCATAAATATAGTAGAACACCTAATATCACTTAGCGTATGTTTTCTTACTGGGCTTTCCCCAAAGCTCACCCTCTTCCACCTCAGATTATTTCAGGTAAACTCGGCACGAGCGTGGTGCATCGAGAGTCATTTTGTTGAGTTGCAGAAAGCTGTATTTTGAGCCAAGGTATAATCTTTTGTTCTTTTGTTTATATCCCAGACTAAAGTCTTTTGTTTACATAGTGAATAGGATTCGGGATGTAAGTACTAGGAGATATCGAGTTTGTAAACATACAGTGATTAGTAGTTAAGTTGTAATCTCGATATGTTTATATATATTGAATCACTTGGATGTCTAGTATTTTAGAGGTTACATGGAGATTTGAAATTTCTACAGGTTGAAATGATGATGTACTTAGTATGGGGATGGATACTAGACTAAAATAGGGGCGGAATTTTTCAGTATCGTTTTTGACACTTCTTACGAGAAGACTATAATGGGACCTTAGACAACTAGTCTTAAACAAATATATGAGTAAGACTAATCTTTAGGTTTTTAGCTACACTGAGTGAGTGACAAACATAAGAAGTGAAGGAAAAAGTTAGCCCGAAAATCTGGCTTCCGAGGGCGTTACAATTCATAATACCTAATTCACCTCTAAGAATGGAAAATCTCTCCTTGTCCAATGGTTTTGTGAAGATATCGACTAATTGGTGCAATGTATCTAGATACTCTAGAATTATGTCACCTTTTTGCACATGATCTCGTATAAAATGATGTCTAATCTCAATGTGCTTGGTTCGAGAGTGTTGGATGGGATTTTTTGTAAGATTGATAGCACTAGTGTTGTCACACTTGATGGGAACTTGGTTCATTTCTATTCCATAGTCTCTCATTTGTTGTTTAATCCACAAAACTTGAGCACAGCAACTTCCAGAAGCTATATATTCAGCCTCAGTTGTGGATTGAGCTACGCTATTTTGTTTCTTAGAGAACCATGAAATAAGCCTACTTCTTAAGAATTGACATGTTCCCGATGTGTGTTTCCTATCCACTTTGCATCCGCAAAAATCCGCATCGGAATAACATAGAGATCAAGTGGAGAATCTTTAGGATACCAAAGTCCTAAGGAAGAAGTGTCTTTAAGGTATCTAAGGATTCTTTTTACTGCTTGTAGGTGTGATTCTCTAGGAGATGACTGAAATCTAGCACACAAGCATACACTAAACATTATATTGGGTCTACTAGCAGTTAAATATAGCAATGAACCAATCATAGACCTATATAGTTTAGTGTCGACACACTTTCCTCCTTCATCCTTATCAAGTTTGATATTTGTGCTTATTGGTGTAGAGTAAGGTTTAGACTTCATCCATTCCAAATCTTTTGAGCAAATCTTTAGTGTACTTAGCTTGATTTATGAAAATACCCTCTTTGCATTGTTTAACTTAAAGTCCTAGAAAGAAGGTTAGCTCTCCCATCATACTCATCTCAAATTCACCTTGCATTAATTTTGAGAAATCTTTACACAATGACTCATTTGTAGATCCAAAAATGATATCATCTACATAAATTTGAACTACTAATAAGTCACTACCATTCGATTGAATAAACAAGGTTGTGTCTACCTTTCCTCTTGTAAAACCTTTTCAATCAAAAACTTTGAAAGTCTTTCATACCAAGCTCTAGGAGCTTGTTTTAATCCATATAAGGCTTTTGATAGTTTGAAAACATGGTTAGGAAACTTTGAATTTTCAAAACTAGGAGGTTGTTCAACATAAACCTTTTCATTTATATAACCATTTAAGAAAGCACTCTTAACATCCATTTGATATAATTTAAAATCCTTGTAGCATGCAAAAGCAAGTAGCATCCTAATGGCTTTTAATCTAGCTACCGGAGCATATGTCTCATCATAGTCTATTCCTTCTTCCTGCCTATATCCTTGAGCCACTAACCTAGCCTTGTTTCTAACAATAATGCTATTCTCATCCATCTTATTTTTGAATATCCATTTGGTGCCAATGATGGGATAATCTTTAGGTCTTTCCACTAGTGTCCACACTTTGCTTCTCTCAAATTGATTTAATTCCTCTTGCATGGCTATAATCCAATTTTCATCTTTCAAGGCCTCATCCACATTCTTTGGCTCAAATTGTGATATAAAGGCTACATGTTGACATATGTTTCTATAGGTTGACCTAGTTCTAACGCCAATGTTTGGACCTCCAACAATATCATTATCCTTCACATATCCAAGTTCTCTAGGACACTTAGATTCTTTCCCAATTATTTCTCGTTCCATGTCCTCCTCATTTTTGTTAATATTAAGATCTTCTAATTGTTCTCTAACATCCTTATCTTGGGATGGATAAACTATAGGTTCATCAAAGATCTCTACTTCATCATCAAGATTGGTTCTACTAATGATATTTGATTCATCAAAAATTACATGAATTGACTCTTCTACTACAAGTATTTTTTTATTGAAAACTCTATAAGCCTTAGAATTTAAACAATAACCAAGAAAAATACCTTCATCACTTTTTGCATCAAATTTTCCTAGGTTATCTTTACCATTGTTCAAAACAAAACATTTACAACCAAATGGGTGAAAATAACTTATGTTAGGCCTTTTTCCTTTATAAAGCTTATAGGGAGTTTTCTTTAAAATAGGCCTTACCATAGCTCTATTTATAACATAGCAATCAGTATTTATAGCTTCAGCCCAAAAATATTTTGGTAAATTATTTTCACAAAGCATGGTTCTAGCCATGTCTTCTAAGATTCTATTTTTCCTTTCAACTACCCCATTTTGTTGAGGGGTTCTAGGAGCTGAAAAATTATGGCTAATACCATTTTCATTACAATATGTATCAAAACCAAAATTTTCAAATTCTTTTACATGATCACTCCTAATGCTAGAAATAGAGTAACCTTTTTCATTTTGAACAAGTTTTGAAAAGATAATGAATTTCTCTAAAGCTTCATTTTTTACACTTAAAAAGAACATCCAAGTAAACTTGGTGTAATCATCAACTATGACAAATCCATAGTGTCTTCCTCCTAAGCTAGTGGTTCTAGTTGGTCCAAAGAGATCTAAGTGGAGAAGTTGAAGTGACCTAGAGGTTGTAACACACTTCTTAGATTTAAATGATATTCTCTTGTGTTTTCCTCCTACACATGCCTCACAAACTTTATCATTTTCAAATTGAAGTTTAGGCAAACCTACCACTAAGTCTCTTTTGGCTAACTTAGACAAAACATGCATGTTAGCATGGCCTAGTCTTCTATGCCATAACCAAGGTTCATTTTCTCTACTGGCCATAAAACATACATTTTTGCTATTAAGCTCATTTAAATTAACAATATAAATACTTACTTGTCCATGTCCAATAAAAACAATTTGATTAATTTTAGCATTAACAACATTGCAACACAAATCATCAAACACAACTTTAAATCCTTTATCACACAATTGGCTAATACTAAGCAAATTATGTTTTAATCCTCTAACATACAAAACATTCTCAATAGTTGAGGAAGAGTTACCAATGGAGCCAATTCCTTTAATTTGTCCTTTGGAGTTGTCTCCAAATGTGACTTCTCCACCACTTTTATGCTTTAGGAACTTGAATTGGCTCTTGTCACCCGTCATGTGTCTTGAGCATCCACTATGAAGGTACCAATGCTCCTTGGACTTAGCCTTGTAGCAATACTCTTCCTCCTACATACAAACACATCAAGCTTTCATCTTAGGTACCCAAATTTTCTTGGGTCCTTGAGAGTTAGTACTAATAATTTTTTATCCTTTAGGGATCCATTTCATTTTTAAGGACTTATCACTTGAATTTAAAACATGTTTAGGCACCCAAATCTTGACAGCCATTTTTCCTCTAATCATAGTCTTTCTAGAGGTGCATGCTTGTGAGGAATGTCCTAGTTTATTACATAATGTGCACAAAACAAATTTTTTTATCTTTACTTAATAAATTTTTTAGATGAGTCCCTTTGTTTGATGCATTAAAGCCTAACCCTTCTCTATCAAAGAATGCTCTTTGAGTCTCTAGCATATGATCAAGTTTTTGTTAACCCATGAAAAATCTAGAAAAGGAGTTTTGCAAATTAGTGTTCTTCTTATTTAATTCTTCTATTTCTAGATTAGCATTTTCTAATTTTTTCTCACATTCTAATTTAACATTCATAAGCATTTCATTTTCCTTTTTCAACTTAGAGATCATTTTCTTATATTTCAAATTCATGCATTCAAATTCATTTGCTAACTCATCAAATGCATCTTGCAAATCATTGAAAGTGTATTCATTAGTATCTAATGAGTTATATGTTACCTTCTCATTTTCAAAAACCATAAAACAAAGGTTGGCTACTTCATTTTCCACATTCTCTTCATCGAAGCAATCACTATCACTCCATGTAGCCACCATTGCCTTCTTTTTTGGTTTCTTCTCATTTTGCTTTCTATAAAAAGGATAATCAAATTTAATATGATCAGGTTTTTTGCATTCATAACAAATAATTTGGTCCTTTTCTTTCTTACTAGTTTTTCCTTTATTGAACTCTCTCCTAAGGGGTCTCCTAGAGTTTCCACTAGTTCTCATCCTCATGAATTTATTGAATCTCTTGGTGAACATGGCCATTTCTAAATCCTCATCATAACCACTTTCATCATGATCATCTTTTGATTCCTCAATTGTGGTGGATTTTAGAGCTACTCCAACTTTCTTTTGGGGATCTTGATTTCTCTTAATTTTCATCTCATAAGTAAGTAAAGATCCCATAAGTTCATCTAATGAGAGTGTATGAGGATCCTTGGATTCCTCGATAGCAGTGACTTTAGCTTCCCATGATTTAGGTAAGCTATTGCGTATCTTTTTCACCATTTCTACATTAAAGTATGTTTTTCCTAAGGCTTTAAGACCATTTATAATGTTAGTGAACCTAGTAAACATGTCACTTATAGATTCATCATTCTTCATTTTGAATAATTCATAATCCTGAGTGAGCATGCCTACCTTAGTTTCTTTAACTTGTGTTGTTCCCTTATGAGTGACAGCTAGCTTATCCCAAATTTGCTTAGCATTTTCACATTATGAAACTCTATTGTACTCATTTGGTCCTAATGCACAAAATAGTGTGTGCATTGCCTTAGCATTCAATTGTGCCATTCTAAAATCGTTTGTGTCCCATTCATCTTCTTTCTTTGGTACATCCTCCTCATCCACTTTCTTAATAGGAACTAAGAGACCTTTAACTATGATTCTCCACACTTCATAATCATTAGCTTGAATGAATAACATCATCCTAGTCTTCCAATATGTATAATTTCATAAGAAAGTAGTACTGTGAATATGTCTAAATATAGAAAATAAATGATCATACCTTATTAAATAAATCGACCTGTCGCATCGTCCCTAAATGCGCAGTCGAAAATCCTTTTACTGCTAGACTCTCGGTCTTCGAAAACCTGAAATGTTAAAATTAAGGGGTGAGCAAAACCACGGCTCGGTAAGGGAATTATATGCATACTTGATATTCAGTTTCCTATATGCTGAAAATCTTTTTCATTTTTCCTATGGGGCTCTAGGCTCGCATGTAGGAAGGATACTACAGTTGGCTAGGAATCCGGATGGAGTAAGGTAGGTATTTTGAAATACCTATCTTAGCCCGGAACCTAGAAGCAACTGTAGAGAGTAATTTTCATTTTGTTTGGAATTAAAATCCTTTTTACTTTTTTTATTTTTATATCATATTCATATCCTTTTTAAAATAATGCTTTTATGAAATAAAACATTCAAATAAAATAACTAATATTCATATTTTCTTTGAAAAGAATATTAGTTAAATCATCATCATTTTCCTTTAAAACTCATTTCATGTTTTACTGTACAATCATATTAGTACAGTACTTTAAAGTAGCAAAATAAGCTATTAAACCCTTTTTCGCATAACATATAAATCATTTAAATCTAATATTCAATTTAAAAATTTAAATAAGAATATTAGATTTAATTTCCTCCTTTTTCCTTTTGAAAACATGTCACATGTTCATATTATATATCATTTGAAAATCATCTCGTACTACTAAAATTAGTACTGAAATAAGCATTTTATAAAAATGCTATAAATCATTTTCATTTCACATATCACATATCATATAAAACATTTTCATTTCACGTATCACATATTATGTAAAACATTTTCATTTAAAACATATCATATATGAAGACTGAGGCACGCCCAGCCTATCCATTGGGTCGTTACTCATATCATGCTATAGACCCCGAAGGATATAAAATAATCATGTCAGATCTATGGCCATAGTCTATAATTGTCCTCGGCGGATCACTGATCAGGTGTCAGTCAGGACTACATATCACATATCACATGTTACATATCACATATCACATGTCACATATCACATATCACATATCAGCATGATAGGATGCCATCTAGTCTCAAAACCGTATTTTTCATCATCAATAAACCTTTATGGATTTTTATAAAAATATTTAATTTCATAATTTAAAACCATAAAGGTTATAAAACCATTTAGTGAATATTTAAGAAATATATAAAAATGTTCACTTTATTTCTTTTCATTTTTCATCTCGTATTCGTGTAATTTACATATCAAGAGAATTTTTGGTGATTTCATTATCACCATTCTCAAAGAGAATTTTCGGTGATTTCATTATCACCCTTCTTAAAAACATGAATATTTTAAAATCACTTTCATTTTATTCATGTTTTTATGAAAATATTCATTTTCTCAATTTTCGTGGTTGAAAATCATTTCTCGTGATATAAAATCATTTATTATGATTTTCGGTAATTTTCTAATATTTTTTGGCAGTATAACGGCTGCTGATTGGCTAGCCTCTTGCACGGAAAATATAGTTTATAATTTTCAGCCAGTACTTCATTCCAAATTTTCAATCAATCATTCATCATAATAATTTCATAAAAGATTTCCATAAAATATTTCGTAATTAAAACATGCAGACTGAATATACTTACAGTGCTGCACATGCATCCCTTACCTTTTCCGGGTCGGCGACTTCCTCTTATCGGTCGCGCCCGTATTCCATCTCTCCTGATCCATCGTCTCGATCGTCAAAAATAATTTCTGAAAATTAAACTCTAAATTTTAGAATTTTCATAAATAATTTATTAAATTTTTACTCGAAATCATTTTTTGGAATTCTTACCGAATTTTCGTAATTTTTGAGTTGCCGAATTTTCGGGAATCTCTGAATTCCCGAAATTCTCTTTTTTCCTCTTTTACTTCCTTTTTCCTCTTTTTCTTCCTTTTTTCTCTTTTTTTTCTTTCTCTTCCTTTTCTTTTTCTTTTTTCCTTTTTCTTTTCTTTTTTCCTCTTCTTTTTCCCATCAACCGGTTCAGCCTTCTTCCTCGCCGGTTCTTCACCGATGGTCGGTTCTCTGGCGGCTCGGTGGCTCAGCAGCTGGCCGGCGTTGAGACAAAGTTGCCGGTGGCCTCAGCTCGGCCTGGATCTGCGGCACGGCGGCGGATCTACTCGGTTTACCTTCGGTGTCTTCTCCTCCTCTGTCGGCGTTCCTCCAGAGTTCATCGTGCCTTGGGTGGCCTCCATCATCTTCCTCTCCCTCCGACGGTGCTTCGGTGGCAGTGGCGGTGCCTGGATCGGTCGACAGCACCGTCTGCCATTTTTCCTTTTCTTCTGATTTTCTCCGCTTTCCTTCATTTCTGTTTTCCATTTTTCTTTTCCTCGTCGTCGATCGCCGGTCATCTCTTCCTCGCGTAGCCAGCGGCTTTGCTCCTCTCCTTCTTCCTTTGGTCTCCCTCACCTTTCTCTTATGTTTTTCCTTCAACAGAAAGACAACAGGGGTCGGGTAGATCCCGACCCCATTTTCTATTTTTTTTCATTTTATTATATTATATATATTTTTCTTTATATCAATAATTAATATATATACATAGTTATTAATATAATATATATTTTGTGTATAGTTTAAAATAAATATCTATACACTTAATTTAAAAAAAACATATATATATATATATATTTCTCATATATTTATATATCATAAGCTATAATATATATATATTTCATATATATATGTAATTATATAAAACATATATATTTTATTTAAAAATATATTTATATAATAAAATTATATAAATATATAAATACTCACATTTATATTTCTTATAATTTGGATTTCTTAATATCCAAATTATATTTCTCCATTTTCATTTCCTATTTAATTTGGATTTCCATTTATCCAAATTAAATTCATCCTTTCCTTATTTTCCATAACTCCGACTTTATTTTTATTTTCATTTTATTCAAAATTTAAATTCCTCACTTTCCTTAATTTCGGGAATTTCAAGGATATTTCCATTTCTTAAATAAATTTTATTTATTTACTTTAATTTATTTATTTCCTCTTATCTATTTTTTAATACTAATTTCCAAAAATAGAAAATTTGTGGTTATCACAGTATATTTCGATAGCTATCACCAAAACCAATAATAACACGTGGAATAATAGTGGAGACCAGGCAACACCTTGATGATATCATGCTATAAGTCCCGTAGGGAATAATAGGGTACACGTGAGATCCCTGTAGGGACAGTATAATAAACACATGAGATCTATGTCCATAGTCTATAAGTGTCCTCGATCGTACACTGAGCGAGTGACGCCGGGACCGTTGAAGACGGCTCAATGTCAACAGCACAACACATGAGAAGGTACACATGAACACGTGAGCATGATATTGAGCCTAATAGTCTCAAAACAATATATGTGAACTTTCGTTACCTTTATGGAATTAAGTAAAATCAATAACATCTTTCAGAAAATCCATAAAGGTATAAATCACAGTATCGTATGATGAAAACAGTTTTATAAAATAATTTCACTGTGAGATAAAATTCTCATGACTGTACCTTTTCACCGTAGTACACATATACGCATGTTTCCACACTTTCCTTTTTAAAACTTTAAATTCAAGGTTATAGGAAATCATTCCAATAATTTTATACTTTTTAGGAAAATAGAAATATTTATTTTTCAAATTTAATAATAATTTCACCAACATATTTCACGCTATAAAACACGTGCAGAAACATTTTAGTCTCAAAACAATAATTTCATAGTGTTGAAGCCTTTATGGAAATCATTACACTTGATAGAATTTATTTTATCCATAAAGAAAAACCATAAATAGAATAATGTATATCATCCTAAAAATAATTATAAAATATTTACTATTCACCATTTCACTTCACCAATCACACCTTTCACTAAAAAACACGTAGGATGAATTTTCAGTAGTGAAACCATTACCGAAATCGGTATCATAAATATTTAATCACTCCTTTTCGAAACTTCCACCATTTATGAAAAATATTTAATTCATCCCTTTCGAGGCTAGGAAAATATCAATAATGCACCAAAATAATTTCTAACATTTTTAGAAATATTTTGAATAAATTTCAGTAGTATAACGACTGCCCGAATCCTAGCACCCAGCACTTATAAACAAAGTCCACCAACCAGAAAACCACAAATTTCATGTAATTGGGGGCAAACCAATATTCCATAATTCGTATAAAAGTCATAGCACATAAATCATGCATTCAGATTTCTCAACAAATCTACACATGCGTCTCTTTTTATCGAGATCGTACTATCTCATGCATTACACGAACGTTTAACTTTCGACTGCAATATAATTTACCAAAATCATTAGCTAAATTTTCTTTTTTATTTTAAGCTATAATTTACATCAAAATGTAAATGTAAGTAAATTCTCCAAGTTAAAAATGGCTATTCTTAATGTCATTCTTCCTTTCTTCCCATTATGGCCGAATGGCCTTTATCTAATTAAAATTCATTGTTTTCATTTTTAGTCAATATACCACTTAAATGTGCTGCCATTTCCTTTGTAAATTTCCATCATTTAAGGAACAAAATGTAATATTTTATTCATTTTATTTCCTACATAATCGGCAACCCTGATATGTTGACTATATTTGTTCTTAAATTTGGCCTCTTTTGTTGACTATCATGCCAACCTCTATTGCACTCCTGTTCGGTCAACATAACAATTAAATCTTCCTTGTTGTTTTCTGTTCAGTTTTTTTTTTTAGTTTATATTTTTCCTCCTTATTCACGGCAACACATGCTCAGTTTCTTCTTGTTTTCCACACTATTTTCAGCCATTTTTTCCTTTCTCATTAGCCTCTTTTATTGACCATTTTCACTTGGTCATTCATCATCAATTCAGCTCCCTTTCCACGCCACAACAGCCCATTATTTCTGACTTTCATGCCATCTCATTACAACCGGTCAGAAATAAAATTTCCACCTCTCTTTCCATTTTCATTTTTGGTTCCAGTCCTTACTTTCTGTTTCATATCTTTTAAACACTATTTTACTCTTAAATTTTTTAGCATCAACGGACAACAAAGTTAGATCAGTCCAACTTCATTCGATTTTCCTAGTCAGCCCCTTTTTCTATTCGGTCTTCATGCTTGTAATACACCATGTTTTTATTTCTTAACATTATTATTATCATTCAATAACATGTCCCCTATATATACATAATTTCCTTTCCATATTTGTCTCTTATTCAAGTCAGCCACGCCACATACACACACCTACACAGCAGAAGTTTCGTCTCTTCCATTCACATTACATACATGCTCACAACAGCAAGATTTCATTCAGTCATTACTGCCATCAACAACAAAAGATTCAGCCCTACTGAGTTGCTTACAGGTTTTTATTCCAAACAATATGCACACACATCATCTACCTAACCAACACCACCATAAACAAGTGGCTCAAAACATAAAACGTTGGCTAAAAAGTTTACCTGCTCAAGACGCCACTGTCTAGCTTCAGGGGAACCTCTCTTGGGCGATTTTTGGCTGAACTTTTTAAGGAATAATGAAGCTATGGTGGTGAGGAGAAGGTTATATGAAGGAGTTTGGTTGTTAATGAAAGAATGATATTTCAGAGCTGGAGCAAGAGGATCGGTGGAAGAGAAGAAGAACAGAACGTGACTGATGCAGAAAATGGCTGAGGCGGTGCAACTCAGCTCTAGAAATAAATGAAGCTTGCTTGTTGGCTTATTTTGATTGGCCATAAATTAATTTTATTTAATAAAATTTTGATATCATTTATTTAAAGTCTAAAAAGCCTTTGAAGTCACCATATTTACTCATGTTGCCACTGCCCATTTTCTTTTCTGTTCCAGCCCATTTTCTATTTAAAATTTCATTTATTTTATTTATTTCTTAAGCCACATAAATCATAAATTTGATCAACTTTGATCAACCCTCGAGAGAAATCAACTTTGCCCTTGTACAACCTCGAAATTTTTGATTCTATCATACATTTCTTTCGATATTTATAAAATATCAAAAATTTATTTATTTAAAATTTATTATTCCGTACATGTTCAATATAAATTAACGAGTTCTCACAACACATCATTGGCACATTTACCATTGCAATTGTTGGATTTGGATTAAGTAATTTTAAAAGGCCCAAAAGACCCAATTTAGTTGGACTAAGGCTAAGACATTTTTAGGATTTTGTTAAGAGGCACTATAAAAACAACATTAAGTTTAAAAGTTAGACAGAATGTTTTTGATAGCCGCTCTGTCTCTTGGAGCTAGCACTCTCAGAAAACAATTCTCTTCCTCCTACCTTGGCTTCTGATCACACCTTGTCTCAAGCAAAGGTCTTGTTTTGCATCCTACTCGTGTGGATACCGTTAGAGGGCTTTTCTCAGCTAGGAGTCTTGAGTTAATGATAAATCGAAGGCTGTTCATAGGTTGCAATATTTAAAAGTTGAACATTCCTACACGAGTCACACCAAAAAGGTTAGATTCTATCCCAAAAACAATCTTATTGCATGATCTTAGTGATTTTGGTTTTGTTATTTTTCTAATCCGCAGCTTATTTTCGTGTATGATATGATAAACCGAGACAATGAAACCTTACAGTGGTATCAGAGTTAATTTGTAAACAGCTTTCAGAATAGCGAATTATTTTCATAGTGATGCTGTTTTATTGTAAGTTGTTACAGATTTGATTTTAATTTTCAAAATTCGTTTGGGCAACCTAAAATAATTGTAAAAAAATTATAGATTTAAATAAACCCTGTAGGGATTTGTTAAATTAAAAGTTACATGCTAGAATTCTTTTCAAACTTGTAATTAAAATATTGTCAAAATTGTTTGGCACAAACCCTTCACGCTTTTATCTAATATAATTGTATTAGAATAGTTGTCAAAATTGTTTTGACAAAAACCTTGTAAGCAACCTTGGAGTTGCCACCCTTGCAAAAAAAATTAATACTTTTTATTATTTATTTAAAATATATTTTAATTAGAATAAATTAAGATAAAAGTTATCCTAATAAGAGTTTTAAATTAAATATATTTTAAAGAAAGATATTTTTTAAAATAAAATTGGATAAGAGTTATCCAATGGTTTTTGAAATTTTAATAAGATTAAAATTTCAAAAACATTATCTTGATAAAATTTTGTTTTAAAATAAAATATTTTCTATCTTAAATTGGATAAGAGTTATCCAATGGTTTTTGAGATTTTAATGAGATTAAAATTTCATTTAAGCCCAAATTGAATTTTGAGAATTAAAATTAAATTAAAACAGCCCTTGATACCCATAATTAATTAAAATTTGATTAATTAAAATTAGAATTTAATTAGGAAGCATACAAATTAATATGTGATATTGCTATGTATGCTTGATACTTGATTCGTATGTGATATGAATGGTTGCATGGTGTATGGTTATGGGCCTAGGTTTACATGGGTTGTAATTTATTTAAATAAATTTAAATTGGGCTTGCAAGCCTTGATTTATTTCTAATTTATTTATGTAATAGTTACATAGATAAATAGGATTATCTTGTAAAATGTACAACATTTGGAGCCAAGATGGTCCGGAGCCAAGGTAAATTGAGGTGACGCTTGAATGGAAACTGATGAGAAGGCATTTAGAAAAACAATGTATCCCTAGGTTCTTTTGTAATAGAAAGGTCATAACCATGTCATGTTTAATTTTATGCTTTTGCTTATATATATTGATATATATATATATATATATGTATGTTAGAAAAGCATGCTAGGTGAGACGGTAAAATTAAAAATCCCTCAAAATAAATATTAAGTTAAAGATAACAAATAAAGATACCTTCCAATATGATGCATGTGAAAGAGATTTTGTTCGGTATTGTGCTACTTTGGCTCAGTCAAGGCCATACCTACCTAACGAATTCACGTTGAATGAGATAATAGTTATCTCTAAGTGTATTGGGTTAGACTTAACTAAATCAAATTAGGGCATTGGCTCAGTCAAACCTAATAAGATTTAGAGGCATAGGTTGGGCTTTAACTCATATGATGAGTTAGAATAAGAGTTGTTCACCCAACTATCCATGAGTTGCATAAGATGCAATTGACAAGAGTTGTCGACCTAAATAATCTCATTGGACGCATTAGCTCAGCTAAAGTCATAATGGGACCAAATATGGATCATGGCCCACTAGGAAGTCTAGGCGAAAAGGCTTCCCGAGTTGATGTTAAGGGCTATTAGCTTGAGGAAAATAGTGGGAGCAATTCATTTAATTAAAAGACCATAATTAAATGATTTTAATCACAATGTTAATTACTTGCATATTTTATGATTGTAGAATTATCATGGAAAACAACAATTTATCCCTTCGTTCTATCCTTGAGAAGGATAACAAGTTAGTTAGGGCAAACTTCTTAGACTGGTGCAGAAATTTGAGGATAGTCCTTACTCAGGAAAAGAAGTTATATGTTCTAAAGCATGCGATCCCTACTCAACCTCGATAAAATGTTTCCACTACTGATAAGCAAGTTTATTAAAAGCATTTGGATGATTCCACTGACGTGCAGTGCCTAATGTTAGCTTCCACGAGTTATGAACTCCAGAAGCAACATGAGAATATGAAACCGTCTGATATGATCGAACATCTCAAGGAAATGTTCCAAGAGCAAGCATGGCACGAACGTTATGAGCTGTCTAAGGCGCTCTTCCAAAGCAAAATGGCTGAGGGAGCTTCAGTGAACACTGATGTAGGTACATTGAGAGGCTGGAAGCACTAGGCTTCACCATGCATAAAGAGTTGTCAGTTGATCTCATCCTCCAATCCTTATGTGATAACCGCAAATTTTCCATTTATTGGAAATTATTAATATTAGAAATTAATATTAAAGAAAATAGATAAGAGGAAATAAATAAATTAAAGTAAATAAATAAAATTGTGAGAATCGGAATATTGTGGAAATTCCGAGAATGGAGGAAGTGATAAAATTTGGAAATTTAAGTGAAGGAAATTAAATAAAGAATAGGGAAATTTAATTTGGATAAATGGAAATCCAAATTAAATAAGAAAATGAGAAATGAGAATAAAATATGGTTATATAATTACAAATTATATAAATGTATTTTGATATAAATACATATGTGTTTAAATACTGTATGGTATATAGTATATATTAAAGGTACATTGGTATATATAAGAATATATATATACTATTTGATAAATTTAAATAATACATATGTATTCAAGTATGATATTTTATGTATATGTAAGTATATACATATTTGAGAAAATATAAATATTAAATTACATTAAAGTTTAAATGTATATATATTGTAAATACAATATATATGGAATTATGACATTTATATAAATATTTATATAAATGTTATTTAATTTTAAGTATATAAATATACATATATATATACTAGATATATATTTTTGTAATGTACAATATATATAATTTATATAATATATATATATTGTATTACATTATACATGAAATAATATTATATGTATAATATATGATAAATATTATATGTATAATATATGATATATGGTATATAATGTAGTATATACTAAATTTAGGAAGCAAACTAAACAGAAAAGAAGAAACAGAATCGGGAAGACCCCGATTCTGCCTTCCCCAGGCGAGATCGCCCCCGTCAGCGGCCGCCGGAGAAGGAAAGGGAGAGAGGAGAAGAGAAAGTCGTCGCCGGTAAAGCAAGAGGAAGCCGGAGGAAACGCCGGCGAAGCGAAACGGAGAAGGAATCGACGCGAAACGACGGAAAATCGAGGAAGAAAACGAAACTAGATCTGGCGGTTGCCGGCGGAATTGGCCGCCGCCACTACAACCGAAGCATCGGTGGAAGGAGAGGAATGGGATGGAGGCCACCGGTGAGGCCAACGACGGCGGAGGAAGGCCGACGGAGGAGGAGAAGTGACCGAAGGTAAACCGAGTAGATCCGCCGCCGTGCCGCCGATCCAGGCTGAGCTGAGGCCACCGACAGCTTCGTCTCAACGCCGGCCAGCTGCTGAGCCACCGAACCGCCGGAGAATCAGCCGCCGGAGGAGAACCGGCAGTGGAGGAAGGTTGACCGGTCTGACTGGTCTGAACCGGTCAGACCAAGGAAAAAAAAAAAAAAGAAAGAAAAGAAAAAAAAAAAAGAAAAAAGAAAAAGAAAAAGAAAAAGAAAAGAGAAAAAGAAAGAAGGAAGAAAAAGAAGAAAAGGAGAGAAAAAAAAAAGGGAATTCCGGGAAATCCTGGGAAATTCGGGAATCGGTAAGAAATCCCGAAAAGTACTAAATTATTTAAATAATTTATTTATTTAAATAATTGTAGAAAAATTCTAAATTTTAGAATTTAAATTCCAGAAAAATTCTCTCGATGATCAAGATGAGGAATCGGAACAGATGGAGTACGGGCGCGACCGGTAAGAGGCAGTCGCCAACCCGAAACAGGTAAGGGAGACATGTGCCGCCTGTAAGGATATTCGGCCATGTTTTTTTTAAATTGCATTTAATTTTATAAATGCTATTGATAACTATCGGTTTTATAGTGTGATGGTTTATCGGATGAAATTGTGATGAAACACCGGTTGAAAATATAAACTGTATTTTCGTGCAGGAGGCTAACCAAATCGGTAGCCGTTATAATGCCGAAAAATTATCGAAAAAATTACTGAAATTTACCGAAAATCACCGAAAACCAAAATAAAAGATTGTATTTCACGTGAAACGATTTCTAACATGAAAATCGAGAAATCGATTAGTTTTCATAAAACATGAATATATTGATAATTAATTTTAAAATATTCATGTTTTGAAAATGGTGAAAAAAAGGAAATCACCTAAATTTATTCTGATAGGTGATATTTCACGTGAAACGAAATGAAAATGAAAAAGAGACTGAAGTGAATATTTTTACAAATATTCTTAAATATTCACTTGATTTTACAGAAAACCTTTGTGGTTTAATTATGGAAATAATTAATTATGAATATTCCATAAAGGTTAAGAAAGGATGAATAATTATGATTTCGAGACTAAAGGTCCCTACACTTGTTTTTAAAAGAAAACATTGAGATGAGAATTTAAAGTTAGAAAATAAATATTTTATTTTCATAAAGTATAAAAATAATTTATTTGAATTCCGATAATTATAAAATCATGTTTTCAATTTAATGCATGGAAAAACGTGCATATATGTTTTATGGTGAAAAAAGATAGTTTTAACCTTTTACATGTTCAGTGATGATTTTTCAAACTGTCTTCATCGCAATTTATAAAGAAATGTTTGAAGCATGAATTTCGTTCTGAAATTAAATTCCATAGTCTTTTGATAATTAGCTAAACGAATTTATGATTTCTATGTATATTTTTCAATAATGCTATAAGTATGTTTTCCGAAAAAGGTATCGGAGTGGCACACCCCAGGCTAACTTAGACCCTGGCACGCCCGGTCCTTACTATTTTATATCAGTTGTATGATTTAAGTATATGTTTTCCGAAAAAAGTATCGGAGTGGCAAACCCCAGGCTAACTTAGACCCTGGCACGTCCGGTCCTTACTATTTTATATCGATGGTATGTAAGTAAGTTTTGAGACTAAGGCTTTCCTATAGTTTATGTTATTGCCTGTCATGCTTGCCACATTGTGCATGTTTCCGTCCCTTGTGGCATATGTTTAGCCCACGTCGTGCATGTTCTCGCCCACATTGTGTATGTTTTCATCCTTTGTGGGTATGTTGGTCCTTCGTGGTGCATGTTCGCTGTACGACTCTGATCAGGTCTACAGCCCATACCATGGCCATAGGTATTCTGTTCCCTCTTCGGAGGAAGAAGTAAGTGTCATGACCGCATACTTGCTATATGATTTTGCCTAGTCTCCATGAATTGTATGAAAAGTTTTATTAATTATGATGTTAAGTTTCGAAAGTATGATGCATGTTTGAAACAAGTATGAATTTTAGATATATGCATTAAAGAATTCATACAATGATTTAAAGTATGAAATGCATTATTATGGCATTTGTTTTCTGCATATATCGATACTATGACTATTTTAAATGCATTTCTTATGAGGCTTTAGTACGATACGGTTATTGATTTGAAAAGAGAAATAAATGTTTATTCTAAAAGAGTAACATAAGAATTATTTCTAAGATAAAGAAAATCGAAGAAGTAATTATCCAATGATTTGATATTTGCAAATCACTGTACTGTACTGTTTTTACTGTACTGAAGAGAAGAGAAGAGAAGTAAACCACTGTTTTTATTACTGAACTGTCAAGGGTTTTAAAGTATACCGAAGTGGAAAGGAACAAGTGGTTTACTCTGTGGAAAAACAAAAATTATATCGTTTTGAAACAACAAAATTGATATTCTCTACAGTTGCTTCTAGGTTCCGGGACAAGTATGGTATTCTAAAATACCTACCTTATTCTATCTGGATCCCTAGCCGACTGTAGTATCCTTCCTACATGTGTGCCTAGAGCCAGCTAGGAAGATTTTAAAGAAAGTGAAGAAAAAAAAAATATTTTCAGCATATAGATAGCTGAATATCAAGTGTGACATATAACTCTCTTACTGAGCCGTGGTTTGCTCACCCCTTAATTTTAAACATTTCAGGTTTTAATGATTGTGAGATCTTAAAGATTGTGAATTACGGCTGTACACAAAGGACAATGTGACAGATCGACTGATTTATATGAGGTACGATTATTTATTTTCTGTATTTAGACATATCTGCAGTACTACTTATCTGATTAATTAAGATAGGGGATGTGTATAATATAAACAATGTACTGTACATTTGTTTAACAGTTAGTAAAAGTGAAGTATCACAGACAGCCCAACCGAAGGAATCGTGTAAAATAAGGTGAAAAATACGGTAACGGGATGTGACAGGTTTAATGGTATCAGAGCATGGTTGGCCTGATGTCTGTGAATACTTTTGGAAGGAAAAGTGTTAAAACATCCCCAGTAGTACTGTGTCGTCTAAATACATAGAGAAAATAAATGATTGTAAACTGAGTAAAATGATTTAAAGGGAGTGAGAAAGTATAAATTGAAAATGTTAAAGAAGAAAATAGGCTCAGAAATTACCAGAAAATTTGTGATCTTGAAATTTATTTGAAGGCCTGTTCGGTAAGGAATCGAAAGGACTCGGTGAGGGCCCCACCAGTACTTTACGGTCCGAACCGAACTGAGACCTGAAAGTGATGATATAAGGAGGGGAATGATATATCATCATTAAATAGACTTTAAGATCATCGATTGAGGGTAATTTGAAGAGAGAGAAAATTTTGGCCAAAAATGACCAAAATACCCCTACCTCTGAAATTTTACAGGGAGTTAAAATAAACCAACAGAAGTTTGATTTGAGTGATTTGACAGAGAAATTGATGATGTAAAGCTACATTACATACAAAATAATTCAATTATAGATTTTAGTGGAATTCTCTGTCGAAATCGAATAAGATCTCAAATCGCTGATATTAGTACGAGAAGAGGTACTATCAGCACATAGATATTAAGATCCTTGATTCAAATGTATACTGAGGAGAAAGAAATAAATGTCGAAATGACGAAATTGCCCCTATGTTGGGCAAAGCTCTGAATAGTGATGAAATCAAGTTAATCTTGAATCCATTGATAATAATGGAATTATTAATGGCATGAGGATGAAATGTCCGAATTAATAAGAAAGATGGGATTAAAGAAAGCATCGGATTTGAATTTCGATGGAACTTCTAGAATTATATAAATTGGAGGAATCGAGATAACTTTGACTCGATTTTGAATATGAAATCTGATTCTAAGCTTCTATCGGAGAACTTAGGAGAATCCGAAAGCTTAAGAAATTCACTCTGAAAAATGAAAGAATAATGAAGTGCACGTGTATAAGGTGTGATTGATGGAAATACAGATAACGTAAATTGTGGATAAGAAAGTTATCTGTATAAGTGTAAGTGAGAGAAGCACAAATGACATTGAAAATTAGATGAATAAAAAGGATGTATTAAATTCCTATCATTAATAAAGTTCTTTTGAAGAACAAATATTCATCTACATTATGGAATAGATGTCTTATGGATCTGATTCGATATGCATGAGGAGTTTATAAGACCTGTCTTGGTATAAAGCGTCCTTAGATAAAAGATTGGAGATTGATGTCTGTAAGATTATGATTAGAAACTCGGAGTGAATTTTACGAGTTCCTATGGAGGTTACGAGGTTAATGATTTCCCTTGTGAGGTATATAAACCTAAATAATGAGGCATTCATACATGAGTAAATTGATGAAATACTGATAGAGTTTAAAGTATAAATGAAACATGAGCAGCATTTTGGTATAACCCTTAAACTTTTAAAGATTGTGAAATTGTGTTAAGATTGGCAAATAAGAGATGTGGCTAGATAGTATCTCCTCTTGAGATATATGATCTCGGGATGACCGGATGACAGTGAATCTGTCTACGATATAGAGATAATGATTGAGATACGAGATTAATGAGTCTTGCTAGATATTACTGCCAATCTATAAAAGAGTAATGAGATTAGCTGCTCTACTAATGTGATGTAATTAAAGAAAGAAGTTAAAGTCGGTAAATGGATATGTGTAAAGAAAAGATGGTATGCAAGATTTTATGAGATCTTAGCAGTATAGTACCATACTAATCGAGAAAATCGACAAAAAGGATGAATATATAATATATATATATATATATGAAGAGATAAAAGTGGGAATATGAAAACCAAAAATGAAAGTGGAATAAGGAAATAAGTTATATGATGAGAAGGGAACATCAATATGAAATAGTTCCCGAAGGTAAGACTGAAAGTGATTTGTATTGGTTATCACATAACTGTGTCGAGATGTAAAATTAAGTCAGATTTGATAAATGAAATTAATGATACTCCAAGGAGTAAGATAATTGATATGTTTACTGCCAATATGTAAATGAAAAATGATTATACATATAACCATCGTAACGTGATAGAAACGGTAGAAGTATATAGATGATGTGGTGATTAAATGTATAAATTGAGGATTCAATTTTGGAATCTAGATTATAAAAGAGATTTAAAGACTATACTACATGAAGAGAATATGATTGTCTCATGATTGGTAATTGTAAGAGATAATCCATAATAAAGTTTGCAAGTGAAATGTCGTTTTGATAAAAGTGAAAATGAATATTGTGAGCAATAAAGAGTCCAAAAGAGAAATGATGATATGGAAGTGATTAAAGACTGATGATCTAAATAGAATCACTTTCCATTATCAGACTCTTAGATTCTCTAGTGCTGTAGTCGAAGTATTCGTGTTAAATGGTGTAAATGTGTATGTACAGTTCCAGTGAGCCTTACATGTGATGGGAGTCTCTGAGTTGCCATATGCTTAATGAGAAATAGCAAAAGGCTTTGAGATCCCAAGTGTATTGATAGCACCGCTCCATATTGATATATATACATATATGAGCGTAAGATGTAAACGCTCTATGATATTGAGAGAGCGTGTGCATGAGATGTGAAAGCTACTGGGACACTTACATACAACTGATTGACATGTGTAATTGATAGTTTTAAACTATATCGACTTGGCACTAAGTGAGAAAAATGGAGGATGAACAGCATGGATCAGCTACGATATGAAAAATACTGTGCATGGACTCTTATGTGAAAAGAGTGGAAATGAAAACTCCCGATTTAATTAATGAACTTACGGGAGTATAGACATATATGATGAAATACAGCATGTAGTGGTCTAAAGTATTCTTGATGTTGAAAGTGTACTGGCAGTATTACTTGGAGGATGACCTAGAGGTTAAAAGTCGTAAGTATACGGCATGTATCACCTTTGGAATTAAGCTAAATTCGGAGGACCGAATTTCTTAAGGTGGGGAGAATGTGATAACCGCAAATTTTCCATTTATTGGAAATTATTAATATTAGAAATTAATATTAAAGAAAATAGATAAGAGGAAATAAATAAATTAAAGTAAATAAATAAAATTGTGAGAATCGGAATATTGTGGAAATTCCGAGAATGGAGGAAGTGATAAAATTTGGAAATTTAAGTGAAGGAAATTAAATAAAGAATAGGGAAATTTAATTTGGATAAATGGAAATCCAAATTAAATAAGAAAATGAGAAATGAGAATAAAATATGGTTATATAATTACAAATTATATAAATGTATTTTGATATAAATACATATGTGTTTAAATACTGTATGGTATATAGTATATATTAAAGGTACATTGGTATATATAA
The DNA here is from genome assembly GCA_032173925.1 of Heritiera fomes. Classification (NCBI taxonomy): domain Eukaryota; kingdom Viridiplantae; phylum Streptophyta; class Magnoliopsida; order Malvales; family Malvaceae; genus Heritiera; species Heritiera fomes. The sequence goes on from JAPDPM010000010.1 coordinate 20,149,640, forward strand.
GAATATATATATACTATTTGATAAATTTAAATAATACATATGTATTCAAGTATGATATTTTATGTATATGTAAGTATATACATATTTGAGAAAATATAAATATTAAATTACATTAAAGTTTAAATGTATATATATTGTAAATACAATATATATGGAATTATGACATTTATATAAATATTTATATAAATGTTATTTAATTTTAAGTATATAAATATACATATATATATACTAGATATATATTTTTGTAATGTACAATATATATAATTTATATAATATATATATATTGTATTACATTATACATGAAATAATATTATATGTATAATATATGATAAATATTATATGTATAATATATGATATATGGTATATAATGTAGTATATACTAAATTTAGGAAGCAAACTAAACAGAAAAGAAGAAACAGAATCGGGAAGACCCCGATTCTGCCTTCCCCAGGCGAGATCGCCCCCGTCAGCGGCCGCCGGAGAAGGAAAGGGAGAGAGGAGAAGAGAAAGTCGTCGCCGGTAAAGCAAGAGGAAGCCGGAGGAAACGCCGGCGAAGCGAAACGGAGAAGGAATCGACGCGAAACGACGGAAAATCGAGGAAGAAAACGAAACTAGATCTGGCGGTTGCCGGCGGAATTGGCCGCCGCCACTACAACCGAAGCATCGGTGGAAGGAGAGGAATGGGATGGAGGCCACCGGTGAGGCCAACGACGGCGGAGGAAGGCCGACGGAGGAGGAGAAGTGACCGAAGGTAAACCGAGTAGATCCGCCGCCGTGCCGCCGATCCAGGCTGAGCTGAGGCCACCGACAGCTTCGTCTCAACGCCGGCCAGCTGCTGAGCCACCGAACCGCCGGAGAATCAGCCGCCGGAGGAGAACCGGCAGTGGAGGAAGGTTGACCGGTCTGACTGGTCTGAACCGGTCAGACCAAGGAAAAAAAAAAAAAAGAAAGAAAAGAAAAAAAAAAAAAGAAAAAAGAAAAAGAAAAAGAAAAAGAAAAGAGAAAAAGAAAGAAGGAAGAAAAAGAAGAAAAGGAGAGAAAAAAAAAAGGGAATTCCGGGAAATCCTGGGAAATTCGGGAATCGGTAAGAAATCCCGAAAAGTACTAAATTATTTAAATAATTTATTTATTTAAATAATTGTAGAAAAATTCTAAATTTTAGAATTTAAATTCCAGAAAAATTCTCTCGATGATCAAGATGAGGAATCGGAACAGATGGAGTACGGGCGCGACCGGTAAGAGGCAGTCGCCAACCCGAAACAGGTAAGGGAGACATGTGCCGCCTGTAAGGATATTCGGCCATGTTTTTTTTAAATTGCATTTAATTTTATAAATGCTATTGATAACTATCGGTTTTATAGTGTGATGGTTTATCGGATGAAATTGTGATGAAACACCGGTTGAAAATATAAACTGTATTTTCGTGCAGGAGGCTAACCAAATCGGTAGCCGTTATAATGCCGAAAAATTATCGAAAAAATTACTGAAATTTACCGAAAATCACCGAAAACCAAAATAAAAGATTGTATTTCACGTGAAACGATTTCTAACATGAAAATCGAGAAATCGATTAGTTTTCATAAAACATGAATATATTGATAATTAATTTTAAAATATTCATGTTTTGAAAATGGTGAAAAAAAGGAAATCACCTAAATTTATTCTGATAGGTGATATTTCACGTGAAACGAAATGAAAATGAAAAAGAGACTGAAGTGAATATTTTTACAAATATTCTTAAATATTCACTTGATTTTACAGAAAACCTTTGTGGTTTAATTATGGAAATAATTAATTATGAATATTCCATAAAGGTTAAGAAAGGATGAATAATTATGATTTCGAGACTAAAGGTCCCTACACTTGTTTTTAAAAGAAAACATTGAGATGAGAATTTAAAGTTAGAAAATAAATATTTTATTTTCATAAAGTATAAAAATAATTTATTTGAATTCCGATAATTATAAAATCATGTTTTCAATTTAATGCATGGAAAAACGTGCATATATGTTTTATGGTGAAAAAAGATAGTTTTAACCTTTTACATGTTCAGTGATGATTTTTCAAACTGTCTTCATCGCAATTTATAAAGAAATGTTTGAAGCATGAATTTCGTTCTGAAATTAAATTCCATAGTCTTTTGATAATTAGCTAAACGAATTTATGATTTCTATGTATATTTTTCAATAATGCTATAAGTATGTTTTCCGAAAAAGGTATCGGAGTGGCACACCCCAGGCTAACTTAGACCCTGGCACGCCCGGTCCTTACTATTTTATATCAGTTGTATGATTTAAGTATATGTTTTCCGAAAAAAGTATCGGAGTGGCAAACCCCAGGCTAACTTAGACCCTGGCACGTCCGGTCCTTACTATTTTATATCGATGGTATGTAAGTAAGTTTTGAGACTAAGGCTTTCCTATAGTTTATGTTATTGCCTGTCATGCTTGCCACATTGTGCATGTTTCCGTCCCTTGTGGCATATGTTTAGCCCACGTCGTGCATGTTCTCGCCCACATTGTGTATGTTTTCATCCTTTGTGGGTATGTTGGTCCTTCGTGGTGCATGTTCGCTGTACGACTCTGATCAGGTCTACAGCCCATACCATGGCCATAGGTATTCCGTTCCCTCTTCGGAGGAAGAAGTAAGTGTCATGACCGCATACTTGCTATATGATTTTGCCTAGTCTCCATGAATTGTATGAAAAGTTTTATTAATTATGATGTTAAGTTTCGAAAGTATGATGCATGTTTGAAACAAGTATGAATTTTAGATATATGCATTAAAGAATTCATACAATGATTTAAAGTATGAAATGCATTATTATGGCATTTGTTTTCTGCATATATCGATACTATGACTATTTTAAATGCATTTCTTATGAGGCTTTAGTACGATACGGTTATTGATTTGAAAAGAGAAATAAATGTTTATTCTAAAAGAGTAACATAAGAATTATTTCTAAGATAAAGAAAATCGAAGAAGTAATTATCCAATGATTTGATATTTGCAAATCACTGTACTGTACTGTTTTTACTGTACTGAAGAGAAGAGAAGAGAAGTAAACCACTGTTTTTATTACTGAACTGTCAAGGGTTTTAAAGTATACCGAAGTGGAAAGGAACAAGTGGTTTACTCTGTGGAAAAACAAAAATTATATCGTTTTGAAACAACAAAATTGATATTCTCTACAGTTGCTTCTAGGTTCCGGGACAAGTATGGTATTCTAAAATACCTACCTTATTCTATCTGGATCCCTAGCCGACTGTAGTATCCTTCCTACATGTGTGCCTAGAGCCAGCTAGGAAGATTTTAAAGAAAGTGAAGAAAAAAAAAATATTTTCAGCATATAGATAGCTGAATATCAAGTGTGACATATAACTCTCTTACTGAGCCGTGGTTTGCTCACCCCTTAATTTTAAACATTTCAGGTTTTAATGATTGTGAGATCTTAAAGATTGTGAATTACGGCTGTACACAAAGGACAATGTGACAGATCGACTGATTTATATGAGGTACGATTATTTATTTTCTGTATTTAGACATATCTGCAGTACTACTTATCTGATTAATTAAGATAGGGGATGTGTATAATATAAACAATGTACTGTACATTTGTTTAACAGTTAGTAAAAGTGAAGTATCACAGACAGCCCAACCGAAGGAATCGTGTAAAATAAGGTGAAAAATACGGTAACGGGATGTGACACCTTACCAGATAGCTATAGTTCATTTGTGTTGCATTACAACATGAACAGTATGTATAAGACACTGGCAGAATTGCTCAACATGTTGAGAACTGCTGAGCAGGACTTGAAGAAGTCAAGGCCTACTTCTGTTATGGTGATTGACAAGACCAAGTCCAAAGGCAAAGGTAAGCCTAAGGGTAGGCTTAAGCCCAAGGGTAACAAGAAGGAAAAGGCTAAGAAGCTCAAGCCATCTGGTGGAGTTGCTAAAATAGGAAAGTGCTTCCATTGCGGTAAGATTAGTCATTGGAAGCGAAATTGCACTGTGTACCTTGAAAAGCTGAAGAAAAAGAAAAGAAGTGAGACTTCCACCTCAGGAATATATGTGATTGAGATAAATCTGTCTACTTCTTCATCTTGGGTATTGGATATTGGATATGGTTCTCACATTTGCATGAATATGCAGGGACTAGCAAGGAGTAGAAAACTTGCAAAGGGCGACGTGGTCCTACAAGTTGGAAATGGAGCAACGGTTGCTGCATTAGCTGTAAGAAAATTTAATTTATCGTTGCCTTTAGGCCTAATTCTAGAACTTGATAATTGTTATTATGTTCCAGCAATTACTAAGAATATTATTTCTGTTTCTTGTTTAGACAAGAAAGGTTTTTCTTTTAAAATAATGAACAATAGTTGTTCAATTTACTTTAATGATATTTTTTATGGCAATGCTTCCATTATGAATGGATTGTATGTTCTAGATTTAGATAATCACATATACAGTGATGATTCCAATAGGTCAAAGGGTAATGAGATTAAACCTACATTCCTTTGGCATTGTAGACTTGGTCACATAAATGAGAAATGCATATCTAGGCTCCACAAAGATGGACACTTAGATTCATTTGATTTTGAATCATATGATGTATACGAATCTTGTTTGCTTGGTAAAATGACCAAGGCCCCTTTTACAGGAACAAGTGAAAGGGCTAGTGGTTTACTAAAGCTCATACATACAGATGTATGTGGCCTATTAACCACACAGCTAGAGGAGGGTTCCAACACTTCATCACATTGATTGATGACTATAGTAGATATGGCTTTGTGTATCTAATGCGACACAAGTCAAAATCCTTTGAAAAGTTCAAAGAATTCAAGAATGAATTACAAAACCAGCTAGGCAAGAATATCAAGACACTTCGATCAAATCGCGGTGGAAAGTATTTGAGCCTAGAATTTATAGATCATCTAAAGGAGTGTGGAATAGTTTCACAACTCACTCCACTTGGTACACCTGAATGGAAAGGTATATCTAAGAGGAGGAATCAGACCTTGTTAGACATGGTTCGATCCATGATGAGTCTATATGACCTCCTTGTCTCCTTTTAGGGTTATGCTTTAGAGACAGCAGCATTTACAGTAAATTTTGTTCCTACAAAAGCTGTTGAAAAGACACCACATGAGATGTAGACTGGAAAAAAGCCTAATCTGTCTTTTTTAAAAATTTGGGGTTGTGAGGCTTATGTCAAAAGACAAGTCTCAAACAAATTAGAACCCAAATCTGATAAATGCATATTTGTGGGGTATCCTAAAGAGATAAAAGGATATTATTTCTATAATCCCACAAAGCATAAAGTGTTTGTGGCTCGGTACGGTATCTTTTTAGAAAAGAACTTCCTTTTGAGAAGAACTAGTAGGAAGAAAACAGAGCTTGAAGGGGTTCAAGAACCATAACTTGTCACTGAACCTTTAGTAGAATAGGAGCAAGTCCCACAAGATGTTGTGGAATAAGAAATAGCTCCAGAAACCTAAGGCCCACGTAGGTCTAATAGGATATGTCGAGGACCTGAGAAGCTTAACCTTCTCACCACTCAGCATGACGACATTTTACTCATGGATAATGATGAGCCTACCACCTACGAAGAAGCAATTATGGGCCCAGATTCTGAGAAATAGCTTGAGGCCATAAAATCCAAAATGGACTCCATGTATACAAACCAACTATGGACCTTGGTTGATCCACCTGAAAGGGTAAAACCCATAGGGTGCAAGTGGGTCTTCAAAAAGAAGACTGATATGGATGGTAACGTGCATACCTATAAAGGCCGATTGGTGGCCAAAGGTTTAAACAAAGGCATGGTATAGACTATGATGAAACCTTTTCACCAGTTGCAATGCTTAAGTCCATTCGGATTTTGCTTGCTATCAGTGCATACCATGATTATAAGATATGATAGATAGATGTTAAAATCGGGTTCCTGAATGGTAACTTATTGGAAGATGTGTATATGACATAACCTGACGGTTTTATCACTCCTAAGAATGCCAACAAGGTATGGAAGCTTTAGAATCCATTTATGGATTAAAGCAAGCTTTTCGAAGCTAGAACATTTGTTTTGATGAGACAGTCAAAGAGTTTGGTTTCATCAAGAACGAAGATGAACCTTGTGTTGAAAAAAAAGGTTAATGGGAGTGCTAGTGTTATATGTGGATGACATATCACTTGTAGAAAATGACATTCCTACCCTACAATCAGTCAAAACTTGGCTAAGGAATCGCTTCTCCATGAAAGACTTAGGAGAAGCAACCTATATCCTTAGAATAAAGATCTATAGAGATAGATCGAGTAGGCTGCTAGGTCTAAGTCAAAGTATATATATTGACAAAGTGTTGAAAAGGTTTAACATGAAAGAATCCAAGAAAGGATTTTTACCTATGTCACATGGCATTTATCTCTCAAAGGACATGTGTCCTAAAACACAAGATGAGAGAGATAAAATAGCTAAAATTCCATATGCTTCAGATATTGGATCTATCATGTATGCCATGTTATATACGAGGCTTGATGTCCACATGCTTTAAGCATGGTGAGTAGGTATCAAGTTGACCCAGGTGAGCATCACTGGATAGCAGTTAAGAATATCCTTAAGTACTTGAGAAGGACTAAGGATGCCTTCTTAGTCTATGGAGGAAAGAATGAGCTCATTGTAATGGTTACACTGATGCTAGTTTCCAGTCAGACAAGGATGACTCTAAGTCGCAATCTGGCTATGTGTTTTGCCTAAATAGTGGCACTATAAGTTGGAAGAATTCAAAACAAGAAACAGTGGCCGATTCTACGATTGAGGCTGAGTATATAGCGGCTTCAAATGCAGCTAAGGAAGCTGTTTGGATCAAAAAGTTCGTTACAAAACTTGGAGTAGTCCTTAGCATTGCTAATCCAGTGGCACTCTATTGTGACAACAATGGAGCCAATGCACAACCTAAGGAACCCAAGTCTCACCAGTGGTCCAAACATATACTCATGAGCTTCTATCTGATCAGGGAGATCATACAAAGAGGCGAGGTGAAGATATGCGAAATACACATTGATGATAATATTGCTGACCCGCTTACGAAGGCATTATCACAGCAAAAGCATGATGCACATGTTAGGTCATTTGGTATTAGATACATGACCGACTGACTGTAGTACAAGTGGGAAATTATTAGTGTGTGCCCCAAGAGCCAATTAGATTTGGATTTGGATTACACTTATGATATTGTGATTGTTTATGTTATTTAATAAGACATGGCAGTTATTTATCATTATTGACTATATTTAATTTGATCAAGTCATAATCAAATGATAAAGTCCCTCGAATAGTGGATTCGTATCAAAGGAATCAAAGTAGTGACTTTGATAATGAGATCTTTATGATGCAAAGAATACTATTCTTAAATATCCTTAGTCGTAGTATCACTGAGAAGGGACGTCAGTGATACGGTAAGACTAACATGTGTTAGATTCCTTTGGGTGAGTGATCTCATAAGTCACGGATATGGTGATATCCAGATCAACACATGAGTGATCATTGTAAATGAATATAATGGATTGACCCATTTTGAGAACTCTATGTGGATCGTTACATTGAGTGTCTTTAGATGTTCTCAAATGGCAATGGTATATGTGATCCTTAGACTTAAGATCACCTTGGTATCCTATGTGTGGATTGGTGTACTTTGATGCTGGTAAATGTAACTCATTGAGGGTTGCAAGTAAGACAATAATGGGGTACATCATGAATCATGTGAGGGTTATGAGTGATCAAAATAGGATTTGTCCCTCTTGGTAACAAGAGTCTATATCTCAAGGCTTCTCAATATAGATTAATGATTGAAAATCTGTGGCCATAGTACAAATGAGATTCAAGATGAGATCTTGAATTCATTTGATTAAATCATTTATCTTGAGATTGAGAAACAATGTAGTTGAACTTTAATAGAGATGACTCGTTCCATACTCTATGTTCAACTTAGATATTAGGTGACGAAAGGATCGAATTATACGATAATTACTCATTGAAAGGTTGTTGTCAACTCACCGACATTTTCATTACTTGGGTAGCCATGATGCATTGCTAGATACCAATCTTGGCCTGTAATTTATGAATGAAATTCTGAATCACTGCCAACGTAATGGAAACCTAAAGGGTCACACACAATAGGAGTATGACCAAAACAAGGTAATTAGAATTAGATCCATGTGATGAATCCTAGTACAAGTAGGATTCCTAGTGAGACTAGAATCCTTTTCCAACTAGAATTTGGGATTTACTTAATGGTAATTTTAGCTCGAGATTACTAAAGGGTATTTTGATCTTTTTAATTATAATAAGATTATAATTATGAATTATTAATTTAATAATTCATGGGCAGACCAAATTATTAATCCAAATGCATAACCAATTGGTTATAGTGCAAGTGGGAGATTGTTAGAATATGCCATACAATCAATTGGGTTTAAATTAAGTAATTTTAAAAAGCCTAAAAGATCCAATTTAGTTGGAGTAAGGCTAAGACCTTTTTAGGGTTTTGTTAAGAGGCACTATAAAAACAACATTAAGTTTAAAAGTTAGATATAATGTTTTTGATAGCCGCTCTGCCTCTTAGAGCTAACACTCTAAAAAAACAATTCCCTTCCTCCTCCCTTTTCTTCCGATCACACCTTGTCTCAGGCAAAGGTCTTGTTTGCATCCTACTCGTGTAGATACCGTTAGAGGGCTTCTCTCAGCTAGGGGTCTTGAGTTAACAATAAATCGAGGGCTGTTCGTAGGTTGCAATATTCAAAAGTTGAACATTCCTACACAAGTCACACCAAAAAGGTTAGATTCTATCCCGAAAACAATCTTGTTACATGATCCTGGTGATTTTGGTTTGTTGTTTTTCTAATCCATTGCTTATATTCGTGTATGATATGATAAACCGAGATAATGAAACTTTATAGCATTGTGATCTTAATTCCACTTGAGGAGTTAAAAAATTTTATTGACTGCGTATAGAACATTAAACCCAAATTAGTTGGTACCATAGTTTTAGTTCTTTAAAAAGCTTCTAATTTTTGCATTGGATTTCCTTTTACTTTATTTTTGGGTTTTAACTGAAGATGAAAAAAAGAAAAAAAGAAAAAAATATGTGAGAGATTGTGAAATATAAATATACCTGTTGTTGTCTGTTTACAACAATAAATTTTGATGACATAAGAATCTCAATTTTTTGCATTAGTCTATTTCCAAAAACTTTACAAGAAAGAAAACCATTAGAGGGTTTCACCTACGCGCTCACTTCGAAAGAAAACCATTAGAGTGCTTTCTCCTATCCACTCACTTCGATACTTAAGTTAGACTAAAATTTTAGCAGAGTTTCAATAAGCAAATAGAGCTTTGGTTGTAAAGATATACCTATCACCTATTTATAAGAATTATTATACACATAATTACTCGTAAGACCCATAATTTAAATGATTACTTAGCAGATCTTTCATGGTTGACTTGAAACCTCTTTTCTATTGGGCTCAATATACTATTAGGCCAAATGTCTTTTAGTATGACTCAAGTCAAATTCCTAATAACCTTTAGTATGACTCTCATCAATACTATACGTTGAGCTGAACATGATATTCTTTTATCTTTTTAATTCATAAGACATATAAGGAAAAAAAATAGAGAATTGAACTTTTGATTTAATTTTTTGGCAAAAAAAAAACTTCAAATTTAAATCTTATTAAGAAAAGATGAGAACGGTTAGGCAAAATCTTTAGTTATTCTTAACATGACCTTTTACTCTTTTTTATTATAGCACCCTTGGACACTCCGCTTTAGAAGTGGTGGAACCTATCCATTGATGCCTTCAGTATAAAGCCACCCTTAAATGTTTGCTTAACATAGAACTCCTTAAAGTTACCCTAAGCTAGGGTCCTTGTCATCTCACTATGAACCCTACCTTTTATTTTGCACCATCTAATCTTTTCCCTGAAGAGAGATTTCTTTTTTTTTTTCCATAAATTCTTCCTTTCTCATTGTTTCATAAGTCCTTTAGATGATAATACGATAAAAAATAATATATTAAATAATTTAATTATTTTATTAAGAAAATTGTAACACTTTATATTAAATAATTTAATTATTTTACTAAATAATTTAATTTAAGAGCTTTATAATAATTGAATTGAATTTTGATTTAATGATCAATATATCATATATGTTATTTAAATTCAAATTTATATTTTTAAGAGTTTTTTTTCTTTAATTCTTCTCTTCTCATTGTTTCACAAGTCAATCCTTTCAAGAATAATACGATAAATATATTTATAATTTAATTATTTTATTAAGGAAATTGTAAATATTTAGATCATATGAGTAACAGATTAATAATAGTTAATATTTGATTTAATGATAAATGTATAAGATATTTAAAAATCAAATTCAGTTTTGGGTTTGACAGCTTAATGCACCAAAACCCAAAACGACATTTATAGCCAAAAAAACCCAAACCGGCATGGAAAGTAGTGAGCCATGCATGACGCATGTCATGACCTATAATCGATTGTCTAATACATGTACTGCTGCAATATAGTCAACATGACCTAATAGATTATAAGTTTGTTTGGATAGACCATGCGATTGATATTGATGAGATTAAAAAAGAGAAATGATTATTAAAAATATATTCATTTTAATAAGATAATAAAAAATTAACATAAGACTAAAAAGGTAATTTAACCTTCTAAAGTTTTTTTGTCTTTTACCTTAAAAGCTAATGGCATCATGGCTCATCGGTGTCAATCGATGAGCCAAACGAGCCCTATGCTTGATATATCCTGTCGTTGTGGGTCAAGCATGACCCACCAAAGGTTGTGACACATCTTGATTTCTAATAATCTTTACGAAAGTCTAAATTTCGGGCTAAAGTTTTTTTTTTTTCATTTTGCTTTTACTTATTCATTTGTAAGTGATTGTGTGGGTTAACGATTTGGTTTTAAGTGATCCTTTGATCATTAAAATTCCATTTATAACACCCATCATAAACCATTAAGTACATGTATGTATGTGTGCGCGCGTGCTTGTATATATATATTTGTACATACATCAACACAATACTTTGTCTTGAATCAACATCAAACCTTATCATTTGGATAACAATTAACATAACCTACATCCTAGACTTCATATTTATATACAACCATCAAAATAACATATAGATACACTTATATATGAATCCACAATACACATTGTGCCATAATGTCTATGTCCATCCAAATACAGTGGCCATATACTTGCCCTTAATAAGGAAAGTTGCACCAAGGAGCTATCCAAGTCAAAAGAATAGACATGGTACTGATCATTAATCTGAAAGGGAGGGAAAGAAGGAGGGAGTGAGTCATAAACTGTCATGACCCAAAGGCCATGAATTACAATTAACACTAAAACTTATTCCATTTATCCAAATTTACGAACTAAATTTTTCCTGTTTTATTTAAGGTTTGTATTCATTATTAGTGTTACCACTAAACAATTTTCACCTTTCTCAATTCAATTTGACTTATTGTTACTATTTAAATTATTAACTCTTAAAGCAAATGAACTTACTTCCTTAATATTTTAATTCACGATTGACCTAGCAAAAGAAAAAGATCGAAAACCTCCTCTTGTACATAATCAGTTTTCTCCAGTTAATTAACTTGCAAAATATACATCTATTCCAAACAACACAACTCAATTTCACAATTCACATATCACATCACCATACGCTATATACAATTCCAGAATCATCAATTAACATATTCACATTCCATAAAGGTCAAAGTTATCATACCATAAATATATCCCGAATCACACTTGATAATCATACTTGTCTATAATAATCTAGAGTGATCCTAAGTTACATCCCTACATATTTCCAATCAACATGTATTGTGCATTGCATAATGTCTATACATGATATACAAAATTTCATATACCTCTAAAGTATCAAAAGCAAAGCTTGGAGGACTTAAGCAAGTACCACTACCAGGTACAACCCCCAAGGGCCCACACAGAACTCCAAGCTTGGACTCTAGCTCGTATGATTTGCGATGATGTTAAAAAAGAGTGAGCAAACCATGGCTCATTAAGTTACTCATATAAGTGCAGAAGTAGAATTATGTTGTCCTAAATTCAATGCATGAAACCTGCAAAAATAAATCCACAGTACACAGTTCGATCATAGACACTATACTTGATCTCTATATCATGACTTAAAGAACCTAGGTGTGCCAGGGTTTCGAGGTACGAATGGAAGGGTATTTTGAAGTACCTCATTATCCGCATCTTTGACACTTGTGAACAAAACATTAAACACCGTACTTCTCATCCATATCAATTCGCAATAATAATCATTTAACTCAATATCAATTATCTAACTCGATATCAATCAATACCACATATGCATGATATTTTCAAAGCTTTTATGTAGATTCAAATCATGTAGCTTTCAGTTTAAAATCACGTGCAAGAGAGTACAGTTCAAATCATGTCATGTATAGTATACAATCATGAATAAAAACATTTACAATCTAAAATCAATTCAAATGTGCAGTCCGAAATATGCACAGTCTCATGCATGTCGCGTATATTGTAATAGTGTTCAAATTTCGTTTCAAATGTACATGCTCATTCAAAAGTTTCAAAATAGTACTCAAACTATCGTCAAGAGTTTAAAATCGAAAATTCAAAACAATACTCAGACTATTGTCTTAAGTTTGAAATCATGTTTCAAAACAATACTTGGACTATTGTCTCGAGTTCGAAATCGATGGTTCAAAACAATACTTGGACTATCGTCTCAAGTTCGAAATCAATGTTTCAAAATAATACTTGGACTATTATCTCGAGTTCAAAATTAATGTTTCAAAACAGTACTCGAACTATTGTCTTGAGTTCAAAATAAATGGTATAGCATGATTTAAAACACAAATATGAAACTAAGATTAAATCATACTTGATCAAGTTCTAATTATGAGGCTTTAGCATCGCTTAACCCTTTCACAAAGCATACGCGATCAAGTTCAAAAACAAGGCTTTAGTGCTGTTCAAACACAATTCTAATAAGCTTATATTCAAAATCGAATTAAGAAAGAGCTATGGTCTAATCATATCAAACTAATCAATAAAGCCTTATCTAATCACACTGTAGCTGATCAATGTGTCGAACATCCCTGGACTAAGGAGCTATCTATGGCCATCGATTCAAAAACCCTAGTTGCATTGATCAGGTACACTGAGACTTGTCTACGATAATTGTCTGACAAGTGTCTATAATAGTTTATTGACTTAAAGTATTAGCCATAACCTAAACTCTGAATTTCTAAAAGTTTAGAAAGTTCAGATTTTCAAACAATTTACATATATTGATATTCGAAAGTTTTCGAAATCAAGAAAGCTGAATTATGCTTTGCTTTAAAATCTATTTATGCATATACATTATGTCACAAACTCACTTCTTTCAAAAACAATTTAAATACTCCAAAGCTCAATAATATACCTTTAAAACAAGGCACACTTTCAATAAATCAAATATCACATTATACATAATTAAGACCAAGTTATAAGGTTCAAAACACAAAGATATGATGACTATATACTATACCAATATGTGACTCTCATTCGATTATCCGTATTCACATCAATTGATGGAAATAATATAATACCTGTACCATTGTCATGTTGCCATCCCAAGACTCATAACACAATTTGATATATGATGGTAACATGCACAATTCAATAACGACGCTATAACCCTCACTATCATTATGGGTTCTCTTAGCATTCTAAAATTATTTGAGTACTACCTTAATAATATACCGCCCTGCTTTTATAATTATTCAAACGATAAAGCATTTATTTATCCTCATTAAAAAGGCATACCCACAACAATATAATCATAAAGGTATTCTCACTTACCAATTTCCATCATTACTCAACCATAATTCCATCGTTACACTATCTTATTGACAATACCACACAATGTTCTAATTTATTTCTTAATATCCTATCAATATCCTATCAGTATTACAATGTCATTTCATAGCCACATTATCAAATAAATCATATTGCATAACATTTCATCATCACGTAGATATAAGAAATATCTAGTCTAGTATTTGCTAAACAATGAAGTAATCCTACTTATCAGCTCACCAAAGTCATCTTCACGATAGCATAGATAAACAATTCTACATAGTCCATTTTGTCTCTTTTCTATCCAACCAATATTCATGGATCATTAAATTTTGTCATGACTTAATCATACTAACTCGCTTATATGATTTTCACCTACACAACTCATATATTTACCTTATTTTTATTTTTATATTTATTTGTCCCTAATTAACCTTTGCGACCCTTAATCTTCGTTTCAAATTTTCCATTTTTACACCTCAAGGTTTCAAAGTTGTTCAAACACTAATTCATAGCATTTAAAATTAAGTTCTAATATTCATTTCAAATCTATTATCATCCTAACGCAATTTCCCTGTATCACCAATATATTCAAATCCGCAATCCACCCTTCATATACCATTTCTTTATATAAATCCATATACTATTAAGATCCATATTTCAATTTTATCATATTTATATTTCATAACATTTCAATAATTCAATAGCAACATATCATAATGCTTCAAACTAATCCAACTAACACAATACAAACTTACTTTTAGCTTACATAAATAACTTACCCACTTTACCACAGCTTAGTGTTTTACAACCTCCAAGCCTAGCTTGTCACAGCCCATGACTCTATTTTTCACCTTATTCTATACATCTTATATGGTTGGGCTGTCTGCGATACTTTACTTTTCTTTTGCATATTAACAATTTCATATTAAATTACAATATGAAATACATCCCCTATCTTACTTCATAAGAAAATAGTACTGTGAAAATGTCTAAATACGGAAAATAAATGATCATACCTCATGTCATAAGTCGAGTTGTTGCATCGTCCCAAAATGCGCAGCCGAAATCCCTTAAGTGTTAGAATCTCAATCTTCGAAAACCTGAAATGTTAAAATTAAGGGGTGAGCAAACCACGGCTTAGTAAGGGAATTATATGCATACTTGATATTCAGCTATCCTATATGCTGAAAAACTTTTTCATTTTTCCTATGGGCTCTAGATACACATGTAGGAAGGATACTACAGTCGGCTAGGGATCCAGATGGAGTAAGATAGGTATTTTGAAACACCTATCTTGTCTCGGAACCTAGAAGCAACTGTAGAGAGTAATAAATTTCATTTTGTTTGAAATTCAAATCCTTTTACCTTTTTATTTCATATCTTGTACATATTCTTTTCAAAATAATGCTTTTATGAAATAAGCATTTAAATAAAAAAACTAATATTCATATATTCTTTGAAAAGAATATTAGTTAAATCATCATCATTTTCCTTTAAAACTCATTTCACATTTTACTGTACAATCATAATTAGTACAGTGCTTTAAAAGAGCAAAATAAGCTATTAAACCTTGTTCGTATAACTTATAAATCATTTAAATCTAATATTCAATTTTAAAATTTAAAATAAGAATATTAGATTTATTTTCCTCCTTTTTCCTTTTGAAAACATATTACATATTCATATTACATATCATATGAAAATCATCTCGTAGTACTAAAAATAGTACTGAAATAAGCATTTTATAAAAATGCTATAAATCATTTCATTTCACGTATCACATATCATGTAAAACATTTACATTTCACTTATCACATATCATGTAAAACATTTACATTTTACATAACACATATCATGTAAAACATTTTCATTTAAAACATTTTCATTTAAAACATATCATATATGGAGACTTAGGCACGCACGCCCAGCTTGTCCACTGGGTCGTTACTCATATCATGCTATAGACTGCGAAGGATATAAATAATCATATCAGATCTATGGCCATAGTCTATAATTGTCCTCGACGGATCACTGATCAGGTGTCGACCGGGACTACATATCACATATCACATATCACATATTACATGTCACATATCACATATCACATATCAGCATGATAGGATGCCAACTAGTCTCAAAACCGTATTTTTCATCATCAATAAACCTTTATGGAATTTATAAAAATATATATAATTTCATAATTTAAAACCATAAAGGTTATAAAATCATTTAGTGAATATTTAATAAATATATATAAAAATATTCACTTTATCTCTTTTCATTTTTCGTCTCGTATTACATGTAATTTACATATTAAAAGAATTTTCGGTGATTTCATTATCATCATTTTCGAAAACATGAATATTTTAAAATCACTTTCATTTTATTCATGTTTTTATGAAAATATTCATTTTCTCGATTTTCGTAGTTGAAAATCATTTCTCGTGACATAAAATCATTTATTATGATTTTCAGTAATTTTCGAGAATTTTTTGATAATTTTTCGGCAGTATAACGACTGCCGATTGGCTAGCCTCCTGCACGAAAAATACAGTTTAAAATTTCCAACCAGTACGTCATCACAAATTTTCAGCCGATGAATCATCACAACATTTCCATAAAATAATTTATAATTTAAAAAGATGCAGACTGAATATCCTTACAGTGCTGCACATGCATCCCTTACTTTTTTCGGGTCGGCGACTTCCTCTTACCGGTCGCGCCCGTACTCCATCTCTTCCGATTCCTCATCTCGATCGCCAAGAATAATTTCTGGAATTTAAATTCTAAATTTTAGAATTTTCTCAAATTATTTAAATAAATAATTTATTTAAATAATTATCATTATAATTTCTCAGATTTCTTACCAATTCCCGAGATTCTCGAGTTCCCGAGAATTTTTTGAATTCCTAAAGATTTCCTTTTTCTCTCTCTCTCTCTCTTTCTTCTTTTCCTCTTTTCTTTCTTCCTTTTTCTCTTTTCTTTTCTTTCTCTTTCTTTTCTTTTTCTTTTTCTTTTTCCTTTTTCTTTTCTTTTTCTTTTCCTTTTTCCCATTGGCCGGTTCAGCCTTCTTCCTCGTCGGTTCTTCACCGGCGGCCGGTTCTCCGTCGGTTCACTGGCTCCTCAACTGGCCGACGGCAAGGCGAAGCTATCGGTGCCCTCCGTTTGCTCTGGATTGGCGACATGGCGGCGGATTGACTCAATTTAGTTTCAGTTTCTTTCGCCTCTTTGCCGGCCTTCTTTCGCCGTTCATCGCGCCGCGGGTGGCCTCCATCGTCTTCCTCTCCCTCCGGCGGTGCTTCGGTGGCAGTGGCAGTGCCTGGATCGGTCGGCACTGCCGTCTACCATTTTTCCTTTCCTTTCCGGCTTCGCCGGTTTTTCGCTTCGATTTTCTTCTTTCCTTCTCTTTTTCTCGCCGTTTCTTTTCCTGTTCCGGTCATCGGCGTCCTCGCCTCTCTCTGCCGGTGCCGTCTTCTTCTCTCTTTCCTCCTCTCTTGGCCGGCCGACGGTGGCCGGCCTTGCCTTCTGTTTTTGGTTTCTGTCTGTTTTGTTTTGAGACAGAAACGGGTCCTGATCCCGTTTCTATCTTAATCCTTTTTTTTATTTAATTATTTTCTTTTAATTATATATATATAATTATAGATATATATATATTTATATAACTCATTTATATATATATATATATATCTATACACATCACTTTAAAATAAAATAATATATATTTCATATATATTTTATTTATATACATAATTGTATATAAAAATATATACATTTATTTATTTAATATAAAATAGTATATATTCATTTTATAATATATACTATATTTCATATATATATTTATTTATATAAAAACATCTGCAAATATATTTATATAATCTAATTATATAAATATATTTTTATACGCAATCTTATTTTACTAAATTTTGGATTTCCTTAATATCCAATTTATTTACACCTATTTTCGTTTCTTATTTAATTTGGATTTCCATTTATCCAAATTAAATTCCTCATTTGCTTATTTTCCATAACTCTGACTTTATTTTTATTTTCATTTTATCCAAAATTTAAATTCCTCACTTTCCATAATTTCGAGAATTTCAACGATATTCCCATCTAGTAAATAAATTTTATTTATTTACTTTAATTTATTTATTTCCTTTTTATCTATTTTCTTTAATATTAATTTCCAATAGTAATAATTTTCAATAATTGGAAAATTTACGGTTATCACATTCTCCCCACCTTAAGAAATTCGGTCCTCCGAATTTAACTAAATTCATAAGGTGGTAGCATCCTGTATACTTATCGTCTTGTATATTTATCATTCTTGACCTTTTGATCACCTTTCATATTATACTGCTAGTATACTTTTAACATCATAATCACCTCATATATCACTATATATCATCTTTCATCATATACTCATACTCCCTCAAATTTCTTATTAATTGGGAGTTTTCCATTTTCCACTCATTTTTATATCACATATTATTCATATTGTTCATCATCCATCTTTCTTATTTAGTGCCAAGTCGATACATTTCGATAATTTCCATTTACCGATTTTAATCAATAGTATGCAATTGTCCAGTAGCTTTCACATCTCATGCATCCGCTCTCTCAACATATCATCGAGCGTCTCTATATTACGCTCAGATATTTACATCATGTATAAAGCGGTGCTATCAATAGATTTGGAATCTCAAAGCCTTTTGCTATTTCCCATTAACATATAGCTACTCAGAGATTCCCATCACATATAGTGCTCACTGGAACTTCTGTGATAACCGTAAATTTTTCATTTATTGGAAATTAGAAATATTGAAAATAAATATTGGAGAAATTAAAGTGGAAGTGAAAACAAAAATAATAGAGAGAGGAAAAGAATTAAATTGGATAAATTAAAATTCAAATTAAATAAGGAAAACGAGAAATGAAAATAAAATATGTTTATATAATTTCAAATTTTATATAAGTGTATTTTATACAAATACGTATGTATTTAAAATACTATATGGTATATTTTAATATACGTTGGTGTATATATATAAACTATTTTTATTAATTTAATTAATACATATGTATATAAACATAATATTTTATGTATATATAAATATATATATATACATACATATATAGAAAATGTAAATGTTATTTTATATTAAAGTTTATAGGTATATATATTGTATTATAACATTTATATAATTCTATATATAAATGTTATTTATTTTAAAGTATATAAATATAAATATATATATACTAGATATATATATTTTGTAATGTACAATATATATAATCTATATATAATATATATTATATTACAATATATATGAAATAATATTATATGTGTAACATATGGTAAATATTATATGTATAACTTATATGATATAGTATATAGTAAAACATATACTAAATATAGAAAGAGGATAAAAACTAAAAGAGGAAATAAAACAGAAAAACCAAAGGAAAGAAAATCGGGAAGGACTCGATCCTCCCCAGCCAGAGGGCCGACGGCAACGGAGCTACCACCGCCGGCGAGGGAGGAAGGAGCAGGGCGAGACGCCACCGGCCAGAGAAAGGGGAGAAGCTGTCGGCGGCGTGAAGAAACGAAACGAAATCAAAGGAAAAAAACGAAGGAAGCCAGAAGAGGAAAGGAAATTGGCCGATGGCAGTGCCGGCCGAATCGGTGGCCGCCACTGCCAACGAAGCTTCACCAGAGGAAGAGGAAGCTGATGGAGGCCACCGGAGGCGCAATGGACGGCGGAGGAGGGTCGACGAAGAGGAAGAAGAAATCGAGGCAAAACCGCCTCGATCCGCCGTCGTGTCGTCGATCCAGGTCAAACGGAGGGCTCTGGCAACTTCATCGTGTAGCCGGCCAGCTGAGGGACGCCCGAATCATCGGAGAACCGATCGCCGGTGAGGAAAGGAACTGGACCGGTCTGAATCGGTCTGACCGGGAAAGGAAGAACAAAAAAAAGAAAAGAAAAAGAAAAGAAAAAGGAAAAAGAAAAAGAAAGAAAAAGAAAAGAAAGAGAAAGAAAAGAAAAAGAAAGGAAAAAAAAGAAAAAGAGGAAAAAGGAGAATTTCGGGAATTCGAAAAATTTTCGGAAATTCGACAACCCGGGATTTTACAAAATTCGGTAATAAATTTTCCTAAGATTTAATTTTCAGAAAAATTAAATAAATTATGAAAAATTCTAAAAAAATTAGAATTTTAATTCCAGAAATTATTTTCAGCAATCGGGATAAGGAATCGGGAGAAATGGAGTGCAGGCGCGATCGATAAGCGGAAGTCGTCGACCCGGAAAAAGGTAAGGGATGCATGTGCAGCACTGTAAGGATACTCAGTCTGCATATTTTAAATTGAAATATTTTATGCAAATATTTTATGAAAATTATTATGATGCATGATTTGCTGAAAATAATTTGGGAAGAAGTACTGGCTGAAAGATTTAAAACTGTATTTTTCCGTGCAGGAGGTTAGTAAATCGGCAGCCGTTATGCTGCCGAAAATTTTAGAAAAACTTTATAAAATCATATTAAATGATTTTATTTCCGAATTTCGATAGTAAATCACAAAACATGAGGAAATTACTAAATTTCATAAAACATGAATATAATGAGATGGAATTTTAAAATATTCATGTATTCGAAAATGGTGATAATGAAACCATCGAAAATTCTCGGAATAGATAAACTACACGTAATACGAGGTGAAAGATGAAGTGAAATATACTGAATATTTTTATGAATATTTTTATATATATTCACTAAAGGATTTTAATCCTTATGGTTTTAAATTATGGAATTTTATATTTATATAAATTCCATAAAAGTTTATTTTATGTGAAAACTACGGTTTTGAGATTGGTTGGCATTCCTATCATGCTGATGCATGATATGTGATATGTTTAGTTTCGATCGACACCTTGATCCGCGACCCACAGAGGACAATATAGATTATGGTCATAGATTTGACCGGTTTATTTCTGTACCCTTCGAGGTTTATAGTACGATAAGATTGATGTCTATCTTAGACTCCATAAATGATAGGTGATATGTCAAAAAGGAAAGTGTTTTACATGATGGGAAATCTTGCTATTGACTTGCATGTTATGTGTTATAGTTTGGTTGTGGTTATTGAATGTGTAAATTGTATATTTTTTGGTGCTTGCATTTTGAATAATAGTTGTTTATGACTTGCATGTTATGTGTTATAGTTTGGTTGTGGTTATTGAATGTATAAATTGTATACTTTTTGACGCTTGCATTTTGAATAATAGTTGTTAGAAAGGAAATCTTGCTTATGACTTACATGTTATGTGTTATAATTTGGTTGTGGTTATTGAAGGTATAAATTGTATACTTTTTGGTGCTTGCATTTTGAGGAATGCATTATGCATAGGAATTAATTAAATCGAACCGTGGGAGCCACCTCTAGAATCCTTCGAGAACTAAGTGCTACACGAGTTTCGATGTATTAATAAGAAATTTCTGAATCGTGGTAGCCACCTCTAGAATCCTTCAGGAACTAAGTGCTACACGAGTTTCAATGTGTTAATAAGAAATTTCCAAATCGTGGGAGCCACCTCTAGAATCCTTCGGGAACTAAGTGCTACACGAGCTTCGATGTGCTAAAGGCCTAACCGAGCAAAGACTCGATGATTGTACCGTGTGAGCCACCTCTAGAATTGTGATAACCGTAAATTTTCCATTTATTGGAAATTAGAAATATTGAAAATCAATATCGAAGAAATTAAATAAGAGGAAATAAATAATTTTTTGCGAGAACGAGAGATTGGTGAAAATCCCGAGAATCGAGGAAGTGAAAGAATCGAAAAATTCGTATAAAAGAAACTAAATTGGAAGTGAAATTAAAAATAATAGAGAGAGGAAAAAGAATTAATTTGGATTAATTAAAAGCCAAATTAAATAAGGAAAATGAAAAATAAAATAAATAAAATAAAGTATGTTATATAATTATAAATTTTATAAACGTATTTTATACAAATACGTATGTATTAAAATACTATATAGTATATTTTAATATACGTTGGTCTATATATGGAAATATATACTATCTTATGAATTTAAATAATACATATGTATATAAACATAATATTTTATGTATATATAAATATATATATACAAACATATATAGAAAATGTAAATATTATTTTATATTAAAGTTTATATGTATATAATATGTTATAAAATATGTTATATAATATAAAGTATATAGTATGATATACACTGAAAAGGAAAATAAAACTAAAAAGGAAACAAAAAAAAAGAAAAAGAAACAGAATGGAAATCGGGAAAGACCCCGATTCCCTTTCCCAGTCGAAACCGACGGCAGCAACAGCTGCCACCGTCGGCTGAGAGAGGAGAAGGAAGAGGAGAAGAGGTCGTCGGTGAGAAGAGAGAAAGAAGAAGCCGACGTCTGCGACGGGAAAAAAACGAAAGAGAAAGGAGCGACGCGAGGCGAAAAAGAGAGGAAAGAAAGAGGAGGGAATCGGCGGTGCCGGCCGTTCCAGGCACCGCCACCCCAACCCGAACCTCGGCGGAGGTGAGGGGAAGATGAAGGAGGCCACCGGCGAGACCAACGGCGGTCGAGGAAGGACGAGCGGAGGAAGAAAGGACCGAGACCCATGCCGTCAGATCCGTCGTCGTGCCGTCGGTCTGGGCTGAACGAAGGCCACCAGCAGCTTCGCCGTGATGTCCGCCAGTCGTGGAGATGCCGAACCGCCGGAGAACCGTCCGCCGGCGAGGAACCGGCGAGGAAAGGAGCTGGACCGGTCTGAACTGGTCTGATCGGGAAAGGAAAAAGAAAAAAGAAAAGAAAAAGGAAAAAGAAAAAAAAAGAAAAAGAAAAGAAAGAAAGAAAACAAAAAGAGGAAAAAGGAAGAAAAAGAGGAAAAAGGAGAATTTCGGGAATTCGAAAAATTCCCGGAAATTAGACAACCCGGGATTTTACAAAATTCGGTAAGAAATTTCTCGGAGATTTAATTTTAGAAAAAGTTAAATAAATTATGAAAAATTCTAAAAATTAGAATTTTTATTTCCAGAAGTTATTTTCAGCAATCGGGATAAGGAATCGGGAGAAATGGAGCGCGGGTGCGATCGATAAGCGGAAGTCGCCGACCCGGAAAAAGGTAAGGGATGCATGTGCAGCACTATAAGGATACTCAGTCTGCATATTTTAAATTGAAATATTTTATGCAAATATTTTATGAAAATTATTATGATGCATGATTTGCTGAAAATAATTTGGGAAGAAGTACTGGCTGAAAGATTTTAAACTGTATTTTCCGTGCAGGAGGTTAGTAAATCGGCAGCTGTTATGCTGCCGAAAATTTTAGAAAAACTTTATAAAATCATATTAAATGATTTTATTTCCGAATTTCGATAGTAAATCACGAAACATGAGGAAATTTCTAAATTTCATAAAACGTGAATATAATGAGATGGAACCTTAGAATATTCATGTATTCGAGGATAGTGATAATGAAATCACCGAAAATTCTCGGAATAGATAAATTACACGAATTACGAGACGAAAGATGAAGTGAAATATAGTGAATATTTTTATGAATATTTTTATAAATATTCACTAAAGGATTATAACCCTTATGGTTTTAAATCATGGAATTATATATTTATATAAATTCCATAAAGGTTTATTTTATGATGAAATACGGTTTTGAGAGTGGTTGGCATTCCTATCATGCTGATGCATGATATGTGACATGTTTAGTCCCGGTCGACGCCTAATCAGTGATCCACCGAGGACAATATAGGTTATGGTCATAGATTTGACCGGTGTATTTCCTTACCCTCCGAGGTTTATAGTATGATGAGATTAATGCCTATCTTAGACTCCATAAATGATAGGTGACATGTAAAAAGGAAAGTGTTTTACATGACATGGAATATGTCAAACGGAAAATGTGATACATGATGGGTGACATGTGAAAAGAACATGTTTTATATAATATGATAAGAGAATCAATTGCATTATAGCATTTTTACAAAATGCTCATTTAGGTATTGATTATAGTACCGTGAGATGATTCTCATAAGACATGAGATACAAACATGTAATATGTTTTCAAAAAGGAAGAAATGATAATTCTAATATTCTTTCTATGGTCTTAAATGGAATATTAGATCATAAGTACTACATGAGATCTGATAAGACAGTGGAAAGTACATATGGCATAAAGGCCAAACCGAGCAGAGACTCGATGATTTTACCGTGTGAGCCACCTCTAGAATCCTTCGGGAACTAAGTGCTGCACGTGTTCTGATGTGTTAGTAAAGGCCAAACCGAGCAAAGACTGGACGATTTTACCGTGTGAGCCACCTCTAGAATCCTTCGGGAACTAAGTGCTACACGAGCTCTGATGTGTTAGTAATCAGTCTAAGTTCTGATGGGGATGCGACAAATGTCCAAGGATGAAATAGATCTTGTGCACATGACATATGATGTGTGTGATATATCTGATTATGTTTATATATGCCACTCAAACATGTGCTACTTGAATGTTCGTCTCTTTCACACTTAATCATACTGATAAAAAGAATGATGCCTTGTGAACTTAAGACTGGAATAGATTTTAATAGCTTATTTTGCTTTTTAAAGGACGGTACTAATTAAGAGAGTACATTAAAACATGAAATGAGTTTTAAAGAAATAAGATAATGATTTAACTAATATTCTTTTCAAGGAATATACGAATATTAATTATTCTATTTAAATGCTTTATTTCGTAGAAGCATTATTCTGAAAAGAATATGAAAAAGGTTATGAAAGTTTAAAAAGGAAAAGGATTTATTAATTCAAAACAAAAAGAAAAAAAATTTCTCTCTACAGTTGCTTCTAGGTTCCGTAACAAGTATGGTATTCTAAAATACCTACCTTACTCCGTTCGGATTCCTAGCCGACTGTAGTATCTTTCCTACATGTGAGCCTAGAGCCCATAGGAAAAATGAAAAAGATTTTTAGCATATAGGAAGCTGAGTATCAAGTGAGGCATATAATTCTCTTACTAAGCCGTGGTTTTGCTCACCCCTTAATTTTCAACATTTCAGGTATTGATGAATGTGAGTTCAGTGGATTGTGGATCCTGGCTGTACATGAAGGACAATGTGTCAGACCGACTGATTATTTGAGGTATGATCATGTATTCTCTGTATTTAGACACGTCAACAGTACTACTTATCTGATTAGTTACGATAGGGGATGTGTATAATATAAACAATATTATGTAAAATTGTTTAGCAGTCAGTACAAGTGAAGTATCGCAAACAGCCCAACCGGTTAAGTTGTGTATAAGAAGATGAAAAATGTGGTCACGGGCCGTGACAGATTTAATGGTATCCGAGCAATGGTTGGCCTGATGTCTGTGGATACTTTTGGAAGGGTAAGAGTTAAACATCCCCGGTAGTACTGTGTCGTCTGAATACATAGAGAAAATAAATGATTGTAAATGGAGTAAAATGATTTAAAGGGAGTGAGAAAGTATAAACTGAGAATGTTAAAGAAGAAAATAGGCTCATAAATTACCGAATTATTGGTGATTCTTCTAATCTAAATGAAGGTCTGTTCGATAAGGAACAGAAATGGACTCGGTGAGGGCCCCACTAGTACTTTTCTGTCCGAACCGAACTGAGACCTGAAAGTGATGGTATAAAATAGGGGAATGAAATATCATCATTAAATAGACTTTAACATCATCGATTGAAGGTAATTTGAGGAGAGAGAAAATTTTAGCCAAAAATGACCAAAATACCCATACCCCTAAAATTTTACCGGGAGTCAAAATAGATCACCAGAAGTTGAAATTGACCGATTTGGCAGAGAAATTAAAGATATAAAGCTGAATTACAAGCAAAATAATCCAATTGAGGATTTTTGTGAACTTCTCTGTTGAAAATCGAATGAGATCTAAATTGCTGTTATAAGTATCAGAAAGGATACTATCAACATATAGATGATCAGTTCATTGACTTAAATGTATATTGAGGAGATAGAAATAAATGTCGAAATGACGAAAATGCCCTTATATTGGGTGATGTTCGGAATAGTGTTAAAACCGAGCTGAATTGGAATCCATTGATAGTAATGGAATTATTAATGGCATAGAAGATGTCATATGAATCTAACGATCCCTATTACTGATTCCACTAACACTTTGATTATGGACGCGAAAGAAAAACCCCGAGTGGACTGTGGGCCATAGGGGATAACAGTACGGTTGAGTGAGGCGGCCAGGGCTCCCCCACGAGTGGACTTTGGGCCATAGTGGTAAATCCTGGGCTTTACAATAAAACAATCCGTGAGGGACTAAGTGCCACGTCTGTGTGACGGGGGCAACCTCTAGAACCCAGAGCGGACATTACTTATGAGTAAGATACTGGGGTGGTAAATCCCTGGTTAACGGAGATCCAGGCACTCCCGGTCCTTACAATAAAACGAGTACGGATGAGTGAAGTGGCTCGGTAAATCCCTGAAAGAAACGGTAAATCCGGGGCTTCACTATAAAATGGTAAGATGCGATCCAAAGAGTGTAGTGGAATGTCATCAGATGTTTGGCCCGGTTATTGACTGAAAGGGTCGAAAAATTAAGAGTGTACTGAACGGGATCGTTGAATACTATGAAAAGTGAAATGATTTCAGGAATTGACTGATGAGGTGAAAAGTACAGATAATGAAATAAATACTGGTGTGGTTACTTATGGTTCTATACGTTTTACTATTTTGAGGTATCAAATTGATAATCTTATATAGAACCGACATATCTTGAAATATGTGCTACAGAATGAAGTATTGTGTGGAGTACTGTAAGCTAGAGAATAATTATAAGAACAGTGAAGTGATAAAAAGAAGATGACAGCGAACCTAAAAATTCTTCAAGACCCTTAAGACAGAACTGCGATGGGCGACTCAATGATGGGCGACCCGTAGTGGATCATGTGTTATGAGATACAGGCGAACTATGTCATCGCCAACTCACTAGTAAGGGTAAACCTGGGACGAAAGAAATCGCCTAGGGGATGCTCGCCGACGGTCGATGTGAACGGGCGGGGCTCTTACAATTGTCTCAATGGTAACACGAGTGTAAGGAACTAGGTACGTAAGGGGTGCCAAGGTTCAAACCTCGTGGAGAATATACTCAAGAGAACAAAACCTGAATTTAGTAAATGGAAATGGTTTTAAAGTGAATAACTGAATTGAAACAGGTAGCTGTAAAGTCTGTTGAGAACCGT
This sequence comes from Heritiera fomes, assembly GCA_032173925.1. Lineage (NCBI taxonomy): Eukaryota > Viridiplantae > Streptophyta > Magnoliopsida > Malvales > Malvaceae > Heritiera > Heritiera fomes. The sequence continues at coordinate 20,176,854 of JAPDPM010000010.1, forward strand.
TGTACTTGATACAGCTTATCAGAATGAGATTCGTAACGCTGTAAAGTATGACTAAGTAATGAAATCAAGGTAGAGTATGTATCAAAATGATTTGAATATTGAATGTCTCTGCCTTGAGAATACACTGTGAAATGATGGGACACAATGATGAAGGTCCAAAATGATAAAAGAAGTGTGGTTAAAGAAACTACTGGATGAGAATCCCGATAAATTCCAGTGTAACATAGATTGAGAAATCAGGTAATGTTGACTCGATCGTGGATATGAAATTTATTCTTAAGCTTATATCGAAGAATATGGAAGAAATTCGACAAGTTTAAGAAAAGAATTTTTGTAAAATATTGTGGATGATGAAATTCGCATATATCGATGTAAAGGATGGAAATACAAATGATATGATTTAAGGATGAATTAGATGATGTATTAAAATTTTTGGTTATACACTAAAGTTCTTATGAAGAACAAATAAATATCATATGGAAGTGATGCCTTAAATATGATTTAATCGGAGATGTATAAGGAGCTTATAAGAGCAATCTTTGTAAAAGGCATCATCAGATGAAAAGTTGAAGAATGATGGTCACAAGATGATAAGAAATGTATGATTAAAGAAAATATCAGATTTGATTTCCGATAAAACATCCAAAGTTATATAAATTAGAGGAATCGAGATAACATTGACTCGATTTTGAATATGAAGATTGGTGTCCATAAGATGATGATTTGAACTCGGAGTGAATTTTACGAGTTCCGATTGAAGTTACAAGGGTAATGAGTTGCCTTGTAAAGTAGATAAGCCTAAAGAATGAGGCATCCTTACATGAGTAAATTGATGAAATACTGATAGAGTCTAAAGTATAAATGGAACATGAGCAGCATTGTGATATGATCCTTAAACTCTTAAAGGCTGTGGAATTGTGCTAAGATTTGCAACTAAAGATTTGGCTAGACAGTACCTCCTCTTGAGATATAAGATCTCGAGACGACAAGATGATAGTGAACCTGTCTATGATATAAAGATATGATTGAGATACGAAAGTAATGAGTCTAGCTAAATACTATTGTCAGCCTATAAAAGAGTGATGAGACTAGATGCTTTATAGATGAGATCTAATTAAAGAAATTAAAGTCGGCAGATGGATAAGTGCAAAGAATAGATGGTATGCGAGATTTTAAAAGATCTTAGCTGTATAGTATCATACCAATCGAGAAAACCGACAAAAAGGGATGAGAGTAAGAATATGAAAACGAAAGTGAAAGTGGAATAAAGAAATAAACTGCATGATGAGAAGGGAACATCAATATGAAACAGTCCCCGAAGTTAAGACTGAGGGTGATTTGTATTGGTTATCACATAATTGTGGCAAGATGTAAAAGCAAGCCAACTTTGATAAGTACAATTAACGATACTCAAAGGAGTAAGATAATTGATATGTTTACTGCTAGTATATAAATAAGAAATGTTTGTACCTATAACCACCTCGAAACGATAGAGATGGTGGAATTGTATAGATAATGTGGTGCTTAAATGGATAATTCGAGGATTCAATCACAGAATCCAAATTATGAAAAGAGATTTAAAGACTATACTACATGAAGAGAATATGATAGTCTCAGGAATTATGATTGTAAAAGATGATCTATAATAAAGTCGGCAAATGAGATGCAGCCTTGATGGAATAAGTGTGAAAATGAATATTGTGGACAATAAAGAGTCCAAAAGAGAAATGATGATATGGAAGTGATTAAAGACTGATGATCTAAATAGAATCACTTTCCCTTATCAGACATCTAGATCCTGTAGTGCCTTAGTCGTAGTATAAGTGTTAAACTGTGCGAATGTGTATGTATAGTTCTAGTGAGCCTTACATGTGATGGGAGTCTCTGTGTTGCCATATGCTAATGAGAGATAGCAAAGGGCTTTGAGATCCCAAGTGTATTGATAGCACCGCTCCATACTGATATATATTTATATATATGAGCGTGAGATGTAAACGCTACTGGGACACTTACATATAATTGATTGATATGAGTACATGATAGTACCAAATTATGTCGACTCGGCACTAAGTGAGAAGAATGGATGATGAACAGCATAGATCAGTTGTAATATTAAAATATTATGTATGGCTCTTATATGAAAAGAGTAAAAGTGAATAACTCTCGATTTGAGAAAAGAAATTACATGAGCATAGACATATATGATGAAAGACAGCATGTAGTGGTCTAAAGTACTCTTGATGTTGGAAGTGTACTGGCAGTATTACTTGAAGGATGAACTAGAGGTCAGAATTCGTAAGTATACGGCATGTACCACCTTTGGACTTAAGTTAAATTCGGAGGACCGAATTTCTTAAGATGGGGAGGATGTGATAACAGTAAATTTTTCATTTATTGGAAATTAGAAATATTGAAAATCAATATCGGAGAAATTAAATAAGAGGAAATAAATAAATTTTTGCGAGAACGGGAGACTGGTGAAAATCCCGAGAATCGAGGAAGTGAAAGAATCGAAAAATTCGTATAAAGGAAACTAAATTGAAAGTGAAATTAAAAATAATAGAGAGAGGAAAAAGAATTAATTTGGATTAATTAAAAGCCAAATTAAATAAGGAAAATGAAAAATAAAATAAATAAAATAAAGTATGTTATATAATTATAAATTTTATAAATGTATTTTATACAAATACGTATGTATTAAAATACTATATAGTATATTTTAATATACGTTGGTCTATATATGGAAATATATACTATCTTATGAATTTAAATAATACATATGTATATAAACATAATATTTTATGTATATATAAATATATATATATACAAACATATATAGAAAATGTAAATATTATTTTATATTAAAGTTTATATGTATAAAATATGTTATATAATATAAAGTACATAGTATGATATACACTAAAAAGGAAAATAAAACTAAAAAGGAAACAAAAAAAAGAAAAAGAAACATAATGAAAATCGGGAAAGACCCCGATTCCTTTTCCCAGTCGAAACCGACGGCAGCAACAGCTGCCACCGTCGGCTGAGAGAGGAGAAGGAAGAGGAGGAGAGGTCGTCGGCGAGAAGAGAGAAAGAAGAAGCCGACGTCTGCAACGGGAAAAAAACGAAAGAGAAAGGAGCGACGCGAGGCGGAAAAGAGAGGAAAGAAAGAGGAGGGAATCGACGATGCCGGCTGTTCCAGGCACTGCCACCCCAACCCGAACCTCGGTGGAGGTGAGGGGAAGATGAAGGAGGCCGCCGGCGAGACCAATGGCGGCCGAGGAAGGACGAACGGAGGAAGAAAGGACCGAGACCCATGCCGTCAGATCCGTCGTCGTGCCGCCGGTCTGGGCTGAACGAAGGCCACCAGCAGCTTCGCCGTGATGTCCGCCAGCCGTGGAGATGCCGAACCGCCGGAGAACCGGCCGCCGGCGAGGAACCGGCGAGGAAAGGAGCTGGACCGGTCTGAACCGGTCTGATCGGGAAAGGAAGAAGAAAAAAGAAAAGAAAAAGAAAAGAAAAAGGAAAAAGAAAAAGAAAAAGAAAAGAAAGAAAGAAAAGAAAAAGAGGAAAAAGGAGAATTTTCGGGAATTCGAAAAATTCCCAGAAATTCGACAACCAGAGATTTTACAAAATTCGGTAAGAAATTTCTCGGAGATTTAATTTTAGAAAAAGTTAAATAAATTATGAAAAATTCTAAAAATTAGAATTTTTATTTCCAGAAATTATTTTCAGTAATCGGGATAAGGAATCGGGATAAATGGAGCGCGGGTGCGATCGATAAGCGGAAGTCGCTGACCCGGAAAAAGGTAAGGGATGCATGTGCAGCACTGTAAGGATACTCAGTCTGCATATTTTAAATTGAAATATTTTATGCAAATATTTTATGAAAATTATTATGATGCATGATTTGCTGAAAATAATTTGGGAAGAAGTACTGGCTGAAAGATTTTAAACTGTATTTTTTGTGCAGGAGGTTAGTAAATCGGCAGCCGTTATGCTGCCGAAAATTTTAGAAAAACCTTATAAAATCATATTAAATGATTTTATTTCCGAATTTCGATAGTAAATCACGAAACATGAGGAAATTTCTAAATTTCATAAAACGTGAATATAATGAGATGGAACCTTATAATATTCATGTATTCGAGGATGGTGATAATGAAATCACCAAAAATTCTCGGAATAGATAAATTACACGAATTACGAGATGAAAGATGAAGTGAAATATAGTGAATATTTTTATGAATATTTTTATAAATATTCACTAAAGGATTATAACCCTTATGGTTTTAAATCATGGAATTATATATTTATATAAATTCCATAAAGGTTTATTTTATGATGTAAATACAATTTTGAGACTGGTTGGCATTCCTATCATGCTGATGCATGATATGTGACATGTTTAGTCCCGGTCGACGCCTAATCAGTGATCCACCGAGGACAATATAGGTTATGGTCATAGATTTGACCGGTGTATTTCCTTACCCTCCGAGGTTTATAGTATGATGAGATTAATGCCTATCTTAGACTCCATAAATGATAGGTGACATGTAAAAAGGAAAGTGTTTTACATGACATGGAATATGTCAAACGGAAAATGTGATACATGATGGGTGACATGTGAAAAGAACATGTTTTATATAATATGATAAGAGAATCAATTGAATTATAGCATTTTTACAAAATGCTTATTTAGGTATTGATTATAGTACCGTGAGATGATTCTCATAAGACATGAGATACAAACATGTAATATGTTTTCAAAAAGGAAGAAATGATAATTCTAATATTCTTTCTATGGTCTTAAATGGAATATTAGATCATAAGTACTACATGAGATCTGATAAGACAGTGGAAAGTACATATGGCATAAAGGCCAAACCGAGCAGAGACTCGATGATTTTACCGTGTGAGCCACCTCTAGAATCCTTCGGGAACTAAGTGCTGCACGTGTTCTGATGTGTTAGTAAAGGCCAAACCGAGCAAAGACTGGACGATTTTACCGTGTGAGCCACCTCTAGAATCCTTCGGGAACTAAGTGCTACACGAGCTCTGATGTGTTTGTAATCAGTCTAAGTTCTGATGGGGATGCGACAAATGTCGAAGGATTAAATAGATCTTGTGCACATGACATATGATGTGTGTGATATATCTGATTATGTTTATATATGCCACTCAAACATGTGCTACTTGAATGTTCGTCTCTTTCACACTTAATCATACTGATAAAAAGAATGATGCCTTGTGAACTTAAGACTGGAATAGATTTTAATAGCTTATTTTGCTTTTTAAAGGACGGTACTAATTAAGAGAGTACATTAAAACATGAAATGAGTTTTAAAGAAATAAGATGATGATTTAACTAATATTCTTTTCAAGGAATATACGAATATTAATTATTCTATTTAAATGCTTTATTTCGTAGAAGCATTATTCTGAAAAGAATATGAAAAAGGTTATGAAAGTTTAAAAAGGAAAAGGATTTATTAATTCAAAACAAAAAGAAAAAAAAATTTCTCTCTACAGTTGCTTCTAGGTTCCGTAACAAGTATGGTATTCTAAAATACCTACCTTACTCCGTTCGGATTCCTAGCCGACTATAGTATCTTTCCTACATGCGAGCCTAGAGCCCATAGGAAAAATGAAAAAGATTTTTAGCATATAGGAAGCTGAGTATCAAGTGAGGCATATAATTCTCTTACTGAGTCGTGGTTTTGCTCACCCCTTAATTTTCAACATTTCAGGTTTTGATGAATGTGAGTTCAGTGGATTGTGGATCCTGGCTGTACATGAAGGACAATGTGTCAGACCGACTGATTATTTGAGGTATGATCATTTATTCTCTGTATTTAGACACGTCAACAATACTACTTATCTGATTAGTTACGATAGGGGATGTGTATAATATAACCAATATTATGTAAAATTGTTTAGCAGTCAGTACAAGTGAAGCCCAACCGGTTAAGTTGTGTATAAGAAGATGAAAAATGTGGTCACGGGTCGTGATAAGAATCCTTCGGGAACTAAGTGCTACACGTGTTCTGATGTGTTAGTAAAGGCCAAACCGAGCAAAGACTCGATGATTGTACCGTGTGAGCCACCTCTAGAATCCTTCGGGAACTAAGTGCTACACGTGTTCTGATGTGTTAGTAAAGGCCAAACCGAGCAAAGACTCGATGATTGTATCGTGGGAGCTACCTTTAGAATCCTTTGGGAACTAAGTGCTACACGAGTTCTGATGTGTTAGTAATCAGTTTAAGTTCTGATGGGGATGTGACAAATGTCGAAGGATGAAATAGATCTTGTGCATATGACATATGATGTGTGTAATATAAACAATATTATGTAAAATTGTTTAACAGTTAGTACAAGTGAAGTATCGCAGACAGCCCAACCGGTTAAGTTGTGTATAAGAAGATGAAAATGTGGTCACAGATCATGATAGATTTAATAGTATCAGAGCAATGGTTGGCCTGATGTCTGTGGATACTTTGGGAGGAAAAGAGTTAAACATCCCCGGTAGTACTGTGTCGTCTAAATACATAGAGAAAATAAATGATTGTAAATGAAGTAAAATGACTTAAAGGGAGTGAGAAAGTATAAACTGAAAATGTTAAGGAAGAAAATAGGCTCAGAAATTACCGAATTATTGGTGATTCTTCTAGTCTAAATGAAGGCCTGTTCGGTAAGGAACAGAAATGGACTCGGTGAGGGCCCCACCAGTACTTTTCTGTCCGAACCGAACTGAGACCTGAAAGTGATGGTATAAAGTAGGGGAATGAAATATCATCATTAATAGACTTTCAGATCATTGATTGAGGGTAATTTGAAGAGAGAAAATTTTTAGCCAAAAATGACCAAAATACCCCTACCCCCCAAAATTTTATCGGGAGTCAAAATAGATCACCAGAAGTTGGAATTGATCGATTTCGCAGAGAAAATTAATGATATATGTCATAACGTATCAAGTTTTGGAGAAAAAACCTAATAGCTAGACACAAAAACTAAGGAGTCGCCACCAACCATTCTAACCTAGGTGCGATTGGTCACCTATTCAAACTAAGGATAAGGCTTGGTCTACGTTCAAAGACACTAAGGTTCGGGAGTACGGTTACGTGTAGGGAAGGATTAGCACCCCCACAACGCCCATCTTAAAATGGTACCAACTAGATTTAGGTTATCTTTACAATTTGCTTTGAGTTCATATTAATTTCGATATACTTATGTATTGGGAAATTTTCTAAGATTTTTCCATCAATTTGGCTCAAACCTTAGAAATTCCCCTCACCTCAAGATATTCAAGGAGTCTCGATTGACTTTCTTGAACTCCATCCTCGGATAAATTCTAATATTTTATGAGGTTCCCCTTTTTAATCTTATCTCTAATTTTGACTCTATATTCATTTTATAAATTTCTTATTTTGTTTATTTATTTTAATTATTTTTATATTCTTAATTTTAAGAGATAAACATGAATTATGTTTTATTGAAAATTCACTCTTAAGCGTCCCATCAATTTGGCTCGGCTCAAAAGGAACCCACTCACCTAGAAATTTCCAAGGAGTCTCAATTGACTTTCTTGAAATTTCATCATCGGCATAATTCATACTTATTTTATTTTTACTGTACTCTTGTCTTCATGTCACATTTATTTATTTATTTATTTATTCATTCATTTATTTATTTATCTAATTTTTATTTGTATTTATTTAAGCTTAGTCTCTGTCTAATTTATATTTATTTGATCTTAAAATAAATATGAATTATATTTTATTGAAAATTCTCCCAAAAGTATCCCATTAATTTGGCTCAACTTAAGGAAAAATCCTCTCACCTAGAAATTTCAAGGAGTCTCGATTGACTTTCTCGAAATTTCATCATCGGTATAACTCATATTTATCTTTAATAATTAATTAATAATTCTTAAGGATATTTAAATTCATTTTTATGCTTTTCTAATATTCTTCTAATTGCTATAGAATAAAATAAAATACATATCACACTAAATAAATAAATAAATAAAATCTTACTAAGTCATATCGTTAATTAGATCATACAAATTAAATCATGCAAATTAATTCCTAAAACCATGTCCTTTAAACCATATCAACTAATTAAATCATATAAATTAATTTTGAAAATCACGTCTAGCATCATGCAAATTACCACACCTAAATAAACTATACTTATCATGCCAATTAAATTATTAAATCGTAATTCCCTAATCAATTTAATCAAACATTATTCTAATTTATTAACTTGATTAATCATTAATCCAAAAAAAATATTATTAATCTAAATTTGAAAATCAAACAAATAAATGAAAATAATCTTAATAAAAAAATGCTCTTATTCTTTCTTTTTACCTCTTTTTTCCCCGTCTTTCTTTCTTTTCTTCTTCTCTTTTTCTCCCACGTAGCAACTTAGTGATAGAGCCTTGGACGGTACACAGCAGCGCAGCTTGAAGGCAAAGGACGATGCAAGCTTGCACTGAAGCAACTTAGGACTTGTGGCACCCAACAAAGTGATAAGGAATGCTCTCTTGTCTTCTTTTGTTGATTTCACGTGTGCTCCTTTTATTCTTTAGTAACTTCAGATTCTGTAAGAAAGCTAATGAAGGAATGTGTAGCAATGGTGACAGGAGCGATGCAAGCAAGCAACAGAGATGGCGATGCGGGAAGATCAGTTTCTGGGGAAGCCAAAGGAGATGGTGCGACGTTGACTGATTGGTGTGGGATGGTGGTGACACTGAGTTGCAGAGCAAGAGTAGCGGTACAGTGGAGAACCAAGCAGGCAGTAGACAAAGGTGTACAGTGGGATGCACGATGGTATAGCAGCACGACAGCAGGGCGTGGCAATGCTGAAGTGGAGAGACCGGTTGCCTGTGGTGCGATGCAGCAAATATGCGTGGCCACAAAAGTGATTAGGTGGTGGACAAGTTTAGATGGCTATATGAGTGGTGACGAGCTGCTTTGATGTGGTTCAAGTGGCAATGAGCAATCGGCAATGGTTGCTGGGATTATGGCTAGAGGAAGCAATGATAATGATGATGATGACGTGAATATGCTAGCAGAAGTCAGGTTGTCATGGCCAGTAGCGACAGTGATGGTGGTGAGCTAGGTGGTAGCCATGAATGAATGGAGCCGTCCAAAGAATAGGGTTTCTTTTTGGCCGAAAACTGCCTCCTCCAGATGGTCATAAAAAAAAAAATCAAAAAGAACCCCCCCAAACCCTACTGAAACTAAGCGGTATTTTTTTTGGCCCCCCGGCAAGCTTTTCTTTTCACCCTTTCTTTTTGCTTTTTCTTTTTACTCGTGCCCCCTTTTCCTCTCAAACCTAGCCGGCCTCCTCAAAACCCTCGTTCTTGTCTTCCTTCCCCTCCTTTTAATATGACCTAGAATCCTTTAATTAGTCTTCATTTTCCTTGATTCTTTCCTGCTAATTAATCTCATAATCTCAATGTTGACATATTTTTTTTTAAAGCTTTCCATAAACAAATTCTAATTTGATCCTTTTAATTAATTCTAGATTTGTCCAAAGTTTTTAAAACCAAAAGATTTGATTTTTTATTCCACAATTTGCAATACAAGTTTGACTTTCCCCTTTTATTTTGTTTCCTTGATTTTTTTGAATTTTCATTTTTTTATTTTTCCTTAATAAATGTAAAATATATTCAAAATTAAATTTAAATATAAAAATTGGTCCTTTAATCACCAGGCCTAAAGTCCAAATCTAATCTTAAGTCCAAAATCATAGTTTCATATCCAAAAGTCTAATTAAACTCTAAAAGAGCATTAAACTCGTATTAAAATTTATTTAGTTTCAAACTTTGATTAAAAATATCTCGATAAGCCTAATAATATTCAAGACTCCGGACAAAATGGGATGTCTACAGTTGCCCCTCTTTGTACATTTGCTATGAAATAGTAATTGTGCAAAGACATAGACATCCATTTTGTCCGCATCCATTTTATTATTTTTTCCTTTCTTTTCAAAATTTTTATTTTATTATTTTTTTTGTTTTGTTCCCCCCTTTTTTCTTTTTTTTTTTTTGTGGATATTTACTTATTCTAAAAGAAATTGGTTTTCATCATGAAAATGCTCCTTCGACTAGGAAGGCCCTGAAACTTTAAAATTTCTCTTCTCCAAAATGCTCCTTTGACTAGGAAGGCCCTGAAACTTTAAAATTTCTCCTCTCCAAAATGCTCCTTCGACTAGGAAGGCCCTGAAACTTTAAATTTCTCATCTCTAAAATGCTCATTCGACTAGGAAGGCCATGAAACTTTAAATTTTCTCCTCTCTAAAATGCTCCTTCGACTAGGAAGGCCCTGAAACTTTAAAATTTCTCATCTCTAAAAAGCTCCTTCGACTAGGAAGGCCCTGAAACTTTAAATTTCTCCTCTCCAAAATGCTCCTTCTACTAGGAAGGCCCTGAAACTTTAAATTTCTCCTCTCTAAAATGCTCCTTCGACTAGGAAGGCCTTGAAACTTCAAAATTTCTCCTCTCCAAAATGCTCCTTCGACTAAGAAGGCCCTGAAACTTTAAATTTCTCCTCTCTAAAATGCTCCTTCGACTAGGAAGGCCCTGAAACTTTAAAATTTCTCTTCTCCAAAATGCTCCTTCGACTAGGAAGGCCCTGAAACTTTAAAAATTTTCTCATGTCTAAAAAGTGCCCAATTATGCCCGGAGGTCTTATAGCTTGTACCTAGAGGTTTTAATGAATCATGCCCGGAGGTCTTGAAGATTGTACCCAGAAGTTCTAATGAATCATGCCCGGAGGTCTTGAAGATTGTACCCAGAAGTTCTAATGAATCATGCCCGGAGGTCTTATAAATTGCACCCGAAGGTTCTAATGAATCATGCCCGGAGGTCTTATAGATTGCACCCGGAGGTTTTGATCTTATCTCATCATTTCAATTCTATCTTCTAGATCATCTTACCATTCCAATTTCTTCTTTTTGTTATTTTCTATCACATTTTTCCATCTCATCACATCTTTCAATCCCTTTTTCATTATCCCATCATAACCATACCTTTTTAGTTTCCTCTTCCTTTCTAAATTTTTAACATTTTTGTTTCAAAACTTCATTCCTTTTCCGTCACATCTTATTCCTAATCCTTCTCACATTTTCTGATATACTTTTTCTTCTTTTTTTTTATATCTTTTCCAAATTTTGAGTCATCTAGTCTTCCAAAACCCTTTTTTTTATCCTATTGTCTTAACAAACAAACTCTCTTTTTTTTTTTGTGTCAGAATGCATGTAATGGAATGCAATGTCATGTATGTCATGAATGCAATGCAAATGATAAACAATGCCTTACCAAGTCACATCATCAGCCTACCTTATTCCTTTCTTCAAAAATTTGTCATCCTTCAATCTTCTCTTTGCCTTATCATTCAATCTTTCAATGCCTCATCATTCTTCTTTCTTCAAATTTAGCAATCCTAAAATCATTTGCCCCATCACCATCATTCATTCAATCTTCTTCTTGCCCCACAATTCTTCTTTCTTTAAATTTAGCAATCATTACTCGTTCAGTCTTTCCATTGCCTCTTCATCATCATTCATTTAGTGTTCTTCTTGCCCCACAATTCTTATCAAATTAAAACTCATCTATCCAAATCAAAAAAACAAAATCATCCCAAACTATTCACAAGAACACTTCACCACTTCTCATATTTTCACGAAAATTCATGCTCTCGTAACAACCAAAGATTGCCCCAAGAATAGTCTTAAAAACACCATTACCACACTTGGTTTCTTTAAAACAAGAACTTGCCCCCATAAAAATCACAAAACTCTCATTTTTCACTCCTTCAAGTTTCTTTTTTGAAAATAGAAAATTGCCCCACATAATAATTTTCAAAGATAAAAACATTTGACATTTAAATCTCTTAAAAATTGGTGATTACTATTGAGAACAAATAGAATGAGTCACAACTTGGTCTAGCTGAATAAATGTACTGATTTGGTGCATCAAGGATGTTTGGCCATCAAGAAAGGTTCTATTAATCAATGTCTCTCCATCTTGGCTCACAAATGAAACAAATTCCTTGAAAATGAAAATTCTTTTTATAAAAGTAACTTTCACAGAACACAATCCATTTTAGCATTCCCTTAATTTCTTGATATATGGACTTTAACAAATGTCAAGCCTAGCTGTGATGGCTCAAATTTTGGGGTAAGGAAACCAAAGATACAAATCTCGAGTCAAAATTTCAAAGTGATGATTTTTTTGGATTTCTCAAAGGGTCTTGTCTGAAAGCATCACTCCTCTGGTTATTCTTCTTTCTTGTTATTGCCTTAGCACAGTCACAAACGATGGCCTTGAGTTGTTTCAAATTTGCTCTAGACTGCCCTTTCATGGGTTTTCACCCTAAAGCTTCATTCTCATTTTTTCTTCCTTTTTTTTCTATTTTTTATTGATTATTCTACCATGCATTTGAGAACTCAAATTTCATTCCAAACAAAAATAATGATGATGGTTTCTCAAAGAAAAGCTTTTCAATACAAGCATCTCTATTTGATCAAAATGGACTTTTAAGCACGTAACGTAGGCCAAGGTTTAGGGTTTTCAAAGAATGGATAAATAGGCCCAAAATAAGTGTTTTCAAGGTTTATCGAACCAAGGATCATTTCTTCGATTGTGAACATCTGTCCTTCCCACTCTTCGAAGCATTTTTCTTTTCTTTTCCAACATTTTATTCTCATTCATTTCTTCTCTTTTTTTTTCTTTTTTTTTCACATCTACGTTTTTCATTTTTTTTAATTTCTTGTTTTTTTTCATATTGATTTCCATCTTCACCTATCCTTCTTCTCACATTTGCCCCTTAATAAGGGCATCATTTTCTTGCATTTGACATAAGACCAATCACTAATGCTTCTAAATCTCCTCTGATGCATTTGCCTCTCCAATGTGGAGGGTGATCCTTGGTCAAGGTTCATTAAAAAGAAATCAATAAGCTCAAAAGGGGTAACAAAGGGATGATTTCATTTCAGTGATAGGAATATGAAAGATGGCCATTCGTCATATCAAACATTGACACTTCTATTGAAAACCAATCCTCAAGATGAAAATTTTATTTTGCTTTTGAAATCGTTTGAATATCCCTCATGCATGGTTTCACAATCAATTTTTTCTTTTCTTTTCTTCTTTTGTTTTTTTTTTCACTCCCTTTTTTCTTCACTTCTTTTTTTTTTCACAACTCATGCCCAGAATGTATCAACTGAACTTTATGAAGGCCTTATGCAACAATTTTCCTTATCATGGTTTAAAATAGGAAAAATGATATCAATCAAATTAAGAATGGTCATTAAAAGATGTTGAGGTTATCAAAAGCTTGGCTCTTTTAATCATTTTGCCTTAAGACATAGCAAAAGATGGTTTGAGTTAGAAAGTTCAAGTTATGAGAAAGAATTTTGGGTTGATGTGTTTGGGACTCTTAGCTTGGCCTTAACATCTATCAAATTTCCAAATACAAAGTCCTTAAGAGAATGCTTCGTGAATTGGTCCTTTAAAACAGTTCAAAACGTTTTGCAAATTCATTAGTCATTTCATTGGTCATTACCTTAATGAAGATCATTGACTTCAAAAGTTTACCAGGGTAGGAAAAAATGAATGAATTTCAAGCTTGTGTTTCTTTATGAATTCCAAGTTTTCATTGAATTGGAAAGTATACTGGAAATGTAATGGCTAGGTTTCTTCATTCTCAATAAAAATCACCAATGTTTTCAATATTATTTTATTTCATCTACTTGGAAAGAAAAAATATGGAAAGCTTTCAAAACAACTTGATGAAAATTTCAAGAATCTTGAGAACGTCTCACATCCACAAATTACATTAAGAAAACTTGGCCTATGGAGAAGCAAACTTCCATTGTTCAATAAGCTCTTGAGTCAAGACACCACTACTGATGAGTTCTTCAACCTTTTCCTTCAACCTACACTTTTCTGTTGAATGCATAACTGTCCCCATGTGATATTCGCATTTGCTATTCGGTTCATAACTCTTTGCTACTGGGTTTGGAGTTGTTTTCAAAGGCGTAGGCACCAGATACTGGTTCTTTATTAGCAAAGGCAATAGTTTAGAAATTGGAATTGGCAACCTCTCCACATCGTTTCTTGGCCATCTTGGATTGTTTGGTAGGGCGGAGAGTGATTGAGGACAAAAGTTAGGCTGAAAACCATTTTGAGGAATTGACTGGTAAGGATATGGACAAAGATGGTGGGTTTGTTGCATGGGGTATGGGTGATATGGGGTATAACTTTCATACTGCTTTTCATTAGTCACGGCTTGAACATCTTGACTTTCGTTATTGAATGTTGCACCTCTCATTGTATTTGCCCATTCGATCTTCCCGCTTTTTATAACATATTCGATCATCTCACCAGAGAGTACCATATCTGCAAAGTTTTTGGTGACATTTCCAATCATTCTCTCATAGTATGGAGCCTTAAGTGCATTGACAAACAGAATTGTCGTCTCTTTCTCCGTAAGGGGAGGCTGAACCTGAGCGGCAGTGTCTTCATCAACTCCCTTCCCTTTTGCCAAGCTCATCATGATCTCCATCATCTTGGCCAATTGTTCCTTAGACTCTTATTAGGCCCCAACAATCTCTTGTTGCACCTTTTCTATTCCATCAATTCGTGCCAATTGGTTATTCTCCATTACTCTTGTTTGCGAACAAGTATCGTGTAGGTGACTGGCAATTTTGATGGCCGACCTATCTTCTCACCTTTATTACCATAGTCTAAGTCCAGATGCCATGATATGCAATTACAAACCTATGCATGAGATGCATGCTCAATTTAAGTATGACCAAAAATGTCTAAATGTATAGGTGCAATGTTCAAATCGACATGTTATGCATCGCAAAATCAAAAGAAAGCCTCATGCGATAAAAAGACACATTTCATCTCTTTATTTTCTTTATTTTGATTTTTTGTTATTATATTTCTTGAAAAGAACAAATTTTCCTTCATGTGTCCTAATCATTGGTTATCTCTACAAGATGAGATGGCATGGCTCTAGCTTAAGTTGGCTTCTTAGGTTTCTCTATATGCTTGGTTTGGATAAGTCAGAATTCTAAAGGTTCTCAAATTGTTCCTCACTACCGTCCATATGGGACTAGTAAGGCACCCAATCCTCACCCATCACAGGTTACAAACGGAAAGGTTCAATTTGAGTGGTAGTATTTCGCTAGCCATTGCGGAGGTATTACCTCACGAGAGCTTAGTTACTTTACTTCCTCCTAAAAGGATAAAGCCCGGGAAGAGGGCTGATGTATGCAAATGCGCGTGAAGTGTGTGTTGAAGGAACATGTAAAAAAAATTTTTTCTTTTATAAAATTTAACACTCTTAAGATGAATCTAAGATAACCTAAACCAATTGTTGGCTTGACCCTCTAACGTCCCCAGTGGAGTCGCCAAACTGTCATAACGTATCAAGTTTTGGAGAAAAAACCTAATAGCTAGACACAAAAACTAAGGAGTCGCCACCAACCATTCTAACCTAGGTGCGATTGGTCACCTATTCAAACTAAGGATAAGGCTTGGTCTACGTTCAAAGACACTAAGGTTCGGGAGTACGGTTACGTGTAGGGAAGGATTAGCACCCCCACAACGCCCATCTTAAAATGGTACCAACTAGATTTAGGTTATCTTTACAATTTGCTTTGAGTTCATATTAATTTCGATATACTTATGTATTGGGAAATTTTCTAAGATTTTTCCATCAATTTGGCTCAAACCTTAGAAATTCCCCTCACCTCAAGATATTCAAGGAGTCTCGATTGACTTTCTTGAACTCCATCCTCGGATAAATTCTAATATTTTATGAGGTTCCCCTTTTTAATCTTATCTCTAATTTTGACTCTATATTCATTTTATAAATTTCTTATTTTGTTTATTTATTTTAATTATTTTTATATTCTTAATTTTAAGAGATAAACATGAATTATGTTTTATTGAAAATTCACTCTTAAGCGTCCCATCAATTTGGCTCGGCTCAAAAGGAACCCACTCACCTAGAAATTTCCAAGGAGTCTCGATTGACTTTCTTGAAATTTCATCATCGGCATAATTCATACTTATTTTATTTTTACTGTACTCTTGTCTTCATGTCACATTTATTTATTTATTTATTTATTCATTCGTTTATTTATTTATCTAATTTTTATTTGTATTTATTTAAGCTTAGTCTCTGTCTAATTTATATTTTTTATTCATTTTATTTATTTATATTTATTTGATCTTAAAATAAATATGAATTATATTTTATTGAAAATTCTCCCAAAAGTATCCCATTAATTTGGCTCAACTTAAGGAAAAATCCTCTCACCTAGAAATTTCAAGGAGTCTCGATTGACTTTCTCGAAATTTCATCATCGGTATAACTCATATTTATCTTTAATAATTAATTAATAATTCTTAAGGATATTTAAATTCATTTTTATGCTTTTCTAATATTCTTCTAATTGCTATAGAATAAAATAAAATACATATCACACTAAATAAATAAATAAATAAAATCTTACTAAGTCATATCGTTAATTAGATCATACAAATTAAATCATGCAAATTAATTCCTAAAACCATGTCCTTTAAACCATATCAACTAATTAAATCATATAAATTAATTTTGAAAATCACGTCTAGCATCATGCAAATTACCACACCTAAATAAACTATACTTATCATGCCAATTAAATTATTAAATCGTAATTCCCTAATCAATTTAATCAAACATTATTCTAATTTATTAACTTGATTAATCATTAATCCAAAAAAAATATTATTAATCTAAATTTGAAAATCAAACAAATAAATGAAAATAATCTTAATAAAAAAATGCTCTTATTCTTTCTTTTTACCTCTTTTTTCCCCGTCTTTCTTTCTTTTCTTCTTCTCTTTTTCTCCCACGTAGCAGCTTAGTGATAGAGCCTTGGACGGTACACAGCAGCGCAGCTTGAAGGCAAAGGACGATGCAAGCTTGCCCTGAAGCAACTTAGGACTTGTGGCACCCAACAAAGTGATAAGGAATGCTCTCTTGTCTTCTTTTGTTGATTTCACGTGTGCTCCTTTTATTCTTTAGTAACTTCAGATTCTGTAAGAAAGCTAATGAAGGAATGTGTAGCAATGGTGACAGGAGCGATGCAAGCAAGCAACAGAGATGGCGATGCGGGAAGATCAGTTTCTGGGGAAGCCAAAGGAGATGGTGCGACGTTGACTGATTGGTGTGGGATGGTGGTGACACTGAGTTGCAGAGCAAGAGTAGCGGTACAGTGGAGAACCAAGCAGGCAGTAGACAAAGGTGTACAGTGGGATGCACGATGGTATAGCAGCACGACAGCAGGGCGTGGCAATGCTGAAGTGGAGAGACCGGTTGCCTGTGGTGCGATGCAGCAAATATGCGTGGCCACAAAAGTGATTAGGTGGTGGACAAGTTTAGATGGCTATATGAGTGGTGACGGGCTGCTTTGATGTGGTTCAAGTGGCAATGAGCAATCAGCAATGGTTGCTGGGATTATGGCTAGAGGAAGCAATGATAATGATGATGATGACGTGAATATGCTAGCAGAAGTCAGGTTGTCATGGCCAGTAGCGACAGTGATGGTGGTGAGCTAGGTGGTAGCCATGAATGAATGGAGCCGTCCAAAGAATAGGGTTTCTTTTTGGCCGAAAACTGCCTCCTCCAGATGGTCATAAAAAAAAAATCAAAAAGAACCCCCCCAAACCCTACTGAAACTAAGCGGTATTTTTTTTGGCCCCCCGGCAAGCTTTTCTTTTCACCCTTTCTTTTTGCTTTTTCTTTTTACTCGTGCCCCCTTTTCCTCTCAAACCTAGCCGGCCTCCTCAAAACCCTCGTTCTTGTCTTCCTTCCCCTCCTTTTAATATGACCTAGAATCCTTTAATTAGTCTTCATTTTCCTTGATTCTTTCCTGCTAATTAATCTCATAATCTCAATGTTGACATATTTTTTTTTAAAGCTTTCCATAAACAAATTCTAATTTGATCCTTTTAATTAATTCTAGATTTGTCCAAAGTTTTTAAAACCAAAAGATTTGATTTTTTATTCCACAATTTGCAATACAAGTTTGACTTTCCCCTTTTATTTTGTTTCCTTGATTTTTTTGAATTTTCATTTTTTTATTTTTCCTTAATAAATGTAAAATATATTCAAAATTAAATTTAAATATAAAAATTGGTCCTTTAATCATCGGGCCTAAAGTCCAAATCTAATCTTAAGTCCAAAATCATAGTTTCATATCCAAAAGTCTAATTAAACTCTAAAAGAGCATTAAACTCGTATTAAAATTTATTTAGTTTCAAACTTTGATTAAAAATATCTCGATAAGCCTAATAATATTCAAGACTCTGGACAAAATGGGATGTCTACAATATAAAGCTAAATTACAAGCAAAATAATCCCATTGTGGATTTTAGTGAACTTCTCTTTCGAAAATCAAATGAGATCTAAATTGCTGTTATAAGTATCAGAAAGGATACTATCAACATATAGATGATCAGTTCATTGATTTAAATGTATATTGAGGAGATAGAAATAAATGTCAAAATGACAAAAATGCCCCTATGTTGGGCGATGTTCGGAACTGTGATAAAACCGAGCTGAATTGGAATCCATTGATAGTAATGGAATTACTAATGGTATAGAGGATGTCAGATGAATCTAACGATCCCTATTACTGATTCCACTAACACTTAGATTATGGACGCGAAAGAAATCCGTGAGGGGCTAAGTGCCACGTTTGTGTGACGGGGGCCACCTCTAGAACCCAGAGCAGACAGTACGGATGAGTAAGGCACTGGGGTGGTAAATCCTTGGTTAACGGAGATCCAGGCACTCCCGGTCCTTACAATAAAATGAGTACGGATGAGTGAAGTGGCTCGATAAATCCCTGAAAGAAACGGTAAATCCGGGGCTTCACAATAAAACTGTATGATGCGATCCAAAGAGTGTAGTGGAATGTCATCAGATGATTGGCCCGGTTATTGACTGAAAGGGTTGAAAAATTAAGAGTGTATTGAACGAGATCGTTAAGTACTATGAAAAATGAAATGATTTTAAGATCAATTGCATTGTGTTTTATGAACTACGAATGATTTGCAAGAGACTTTAGAAATTTGATATCGTTATGCTATCGAATTTTCGTAAGAATATTGATATTTACGATTTCAGCTAAAAAGGTAAGAAACTTCTTAAGGATAGAACTTTCTTAAGGAATTCAGTCTTGAAAATATTAAGTTGCCTGATTTTAGCATAATCATGAATATTTAAATTAAATTTTATCTTATGGAAATTACCAAACTTTAGTGTTTTAGAAATATTTATAAAAAAGTTGTGAAATTTCAGATTTCTGAAATTCCTTGCATTTTAATTGGTTTCAGAACCTTTATGAGTTTTGAAAATGCTCTTTCGAACTAAGACTTATGAAACTCTGCATTAGCATGAATTATCTAAAGAATTCAGTTTTTATTGAAAGCTTATTAAATTTCATGATTTTAAAGTCTTGTGATTTTTCCGTCTTAAATTTGGTTTTACGAATTTATTATAAATCATGGCATTAAAAATCTATTTTTTTTCTTTATATATATGTTGTTGGAAATTACTAAGTTTTTAAATATTTGGAAAATAATTATGATTTTCTACGATGATCTGCTTTATGAACTTTTATCAATATCTGTATGATTTGACTTACGAATTTGAACTCCAAACTATGAAACTTTTGTTTGAGACATTGGCTAACCATCATCCAGCAGTGTCTGGCTGCAGCAAGACCTTCGGGGCCTGTAGTATCTGGCTATAGCGTGACCTTCAGGGCCTATAGTATCTGGCTGTAGTGTGACCTTCGGGGCCTACAGTATTTGTATCTGATATGAATTTTGTGCACTATGTTGCTGTGTGATTTGATCCAGTCCGCAGCGGCCACAGATGACACCTGATCAGTGTTCACTGTAGACCACTTGGACTATGGCCACACGCCTATCTGTTATTATCCTTATAGGATATCTTTGCTACTTGATGTATACCGAGTTACTGCCATGTCTCCACTTTCTGTTATTTCTGATTTCTGAATTATTTGATTTTCGAACTCTGAAATATGTGCTACAGAATGAAGTACTGTGTGGAGTACTGTAAGCTAGAGAATAATTATAAGAACAGAGAAGTGATAAAAAGAAGATGATAGCGAACCTAAAATTCTCCAGGACCCTTGAGATAGAACTGTGATGGGCGACTCAATGATGGGCGACCCGTAGTGGATCATGTGTTATGAGATACAGGCGAACTATGTCATCACCGACTCACTAGTAAGGGTAAACCTGGGGCGAAAGGAATCACCTAGGGAAAGCTCGCCAACGACTGATACGAACGGGTGGGGCTCTTACAATTATCTCAATGGTAACACGAGAGTAAGGAACTAGGTACATAAGGGTGCCAAGGTTCAAGCCTTGTGGAGAATATACTCAAAGGAACTAAGCCTGAATTCAATAAATGGAAATGGTTTTAAAGTGAATAACTGAATTGAAACGGGTAGCTATAAAGTGTTATGAGAACCATTGTACTTGATACAGCTTACCAGAGTGAGATTCGTAACGCTGTAAAGTATGACTGGGTAATAAAATCAAGGTAGAGTATATCAAAATGATTTGAATATTGAATGTCTCTGCCTTGAGAATACACTGTGAAAATGATGGGACACAAAGATGAAGGTCCAAAATGATAAGAGAAGTGTGGTTAAAGAAACTACCGGATGAGAATCCCGATAAATTTCAGAGTAACATAGATTGAGAAATCAGGTTAATGTTGACTCGATTTTGAATATGAAGTTAAATTCTAAGTTTATATCGGAGGATGTAGAAAGAATCCGAAAAGCTTAAGAAAATAACTCTGAAAATTGTGTAAAGGTCTGGATGACGAAAATACAGATAATGAAAAACTGGGAATAATGAAATTATCTGTATAAGCGTAAATGAGAGAAATACAAATGATATTGAGTTGTAGATGAATTAAAGAGGATGTATTAATTTCCTATCATTGATAAAGTTCTGGTGAAGAACAAGTATTCATCTACATGAAAACAGAAGCTTTATGGAACTGATAGGGATGTGTGAGGAGTTAATAAGACTAGCCTCAGTATAAAGAGTCCTTAGATAAAAGATTAAAGATTGGTGTCCATAAGATGATGATTTGAACTCGGAGTGAATTTTACGAGTTTCGATTGAAGTTACAAGGGTAATGAGTTGCCTTGTAAAGTAGATAAGCCTAGAGAATGAGGCATCCTTACATGAGTAAATTGATGAAATACTGATAGAGTCTAAAGCATAAATGGAACATGAGCAGCATTGTGATATGATCCTTAAACTCTTAAAGACTGTGGAATTATGCTAAGATTTGCAACTAAAGATTTGGCTAGACAGTACCTCCTCTTGAGATATAAGATCTCGAGACGACAGGATGACAGTGAACCTGTCTATGATATAAAGATATGATTGACATACGAAAGTAATGAGTCTAGCTAAATACTATTGTCAGCCTATAAAAGAGTGATGAGACTAGCTGCTCTATAGATGAGATCTAATTAAAGAAATTAAAGTCGTCAAATGGCAAGTGTAAAGAAAAAGATGGTATGCAAGATTTTAAAAGATCTTAGCAGTATAGTACCATGCCAATTAAATATATATATGTATATATATATATATATATATATATGAAGAGATAAATAGTGGAAATATGAAAACGAAAATGGAAGTGGAATAAGGAAATAAATTGCATGATGAGAAGGGAACGTCAATATGAAACAGTTCCCGAAGTTAAGACTGAGGGTGATTTGTGCTGGTTATCACATAATTGTGGCAAGATGTAAAAGCAAGCCAACTTTGATAAGTACAATTAATGATACTCAAAGGAGTAAGATAATTGATATGTTTACTGCTAGTATATAAATAAGAAATGTTTGTACATATAACCACTTCGAAACGATAGAGATGGTGGAATTGTATAGATAATGTGGTGCTTAAATGGATAATTCGAGGATTCAATCACAGAATCTAAATTATGAAAAGAGATTTAAAGACCATACTACATGAAGAGAATATGATAGTCTCATGAATTATGATCGTAAGAGATGATCTATAGTAAAATCGGCAAATGAGATGCAGCCTTGATGGAATAAGTGTGAAAATGAATATTGTTGACAATAAAAGTCCAAAAGAGAAATGATGATATGGAAGTGATTAAAGACTGATGATCTAAATAGAATCACTTTCCGTTATCAGACTTATAGGATTCTCTAGTGCCTTAGTCGCAGTATAAATGTTAAACGATGTGAATGTGTATGTACAGTTCCAGTGAGCCTTACATGTGATGGGAGTCTCTGAGTTGCCATATGCTGATGAGAGATAGCAAAAGGCCTTGAGATCCCAAGTATATTGTTAGCGCCGCTCCATACTGATATATATATATATATATATGAGCGTGAGATGTAAACGCTCCATGATATTCAGAGAGCTTGTGCATGAGATGTGAAAACTACTGGGACACTTACATATAATGGATTTACATGAGTACATGATAGTACCAAATTATGTCGACTTGGCACTAAGTGAGAAGAATGGATGATGAACAGCATAGATCAGCTGTAATATGAAAAATATTGTGTATGGACTCTTATATGAAAAAAGTAAAAGTGAATAACTCTCGATTTGAGAAAATGAAATTACATGAGCATAGACATATATGATGAAAGACAGCATGTAGTGGTCTAAAGCACTCTTGATGTTGAAAGTGTACTGGCAATATTACTTGGAGGATGAACTAGAGGTCAGAAGTCATAAGTATACGGCATATACCCCCTTTGGACTTAAGTTAAATTCGGAGGACCGAATTTCTTAAGGTGGGGAGGATGTGATAACCGTAAATTTTCCATTTATTGGAAATTAGAAATATTAAAAATAAATATTGGAGAAATTAAAGTGGAAGTGAAAATAAAAATAATAGAGAGAGGAAAAGAATTAAATTGGATAAATTAAAATTCAAATTAAATAAGGAAAACGAGAAATGAAAATAAAATATGTTTATATAATTTCAAATTTTATATAAGTGTATTTTATACAAATACGTATGTATTTAAAATACTATATGGTATATTTTAATATACGTTGGTGTATATATATAAACTATTTTTATTAATTTAATTAATACATATGTATATAAATATAATATTTTATGTATATATAAATATATATATATACATACATATATAGAAAATGTAAATGTTATTTTATATTAAAGTTTATAGGTATATATATTGTATTATAACATTTATATAATTCTATATATAAATGTTATTTATTTTAAAGTATATAAATATAAATATATATATATATATACTAGATATATATATATATATATTGTAATGTACAATATATATAATCTATATATAATATATATTGTATTACAATATATATGAAATAATATTATATGTGTAATATATGGTAAATATTATATGTATAAATTATATGATATAGTATATAGTAAAACATATACTAAATATAGAAAGAGGATAAAAACCAAAAGAGGAAATAAAACAGAAAAACCAAAGGAAGGAAAATTGGGAAGGACCCGATCCTTCCCAGCCAAAGGGCGACGGCGACGGAGCTGCCACCGCCGGCGAGGGAGGAAGGAGCAGGGCAAGACGCCACCGGCCAAAGAAAGGGGAGAAGCTGCCGGCGGCGTGAAGAAACGAAACGGAATCAAAGGAAAAAACGAAGGAAGCCGGAAGAGGAAAGGAAAATGGCCGACGGCGGTGCCGGTCGAATCGGTGGCCGCCACTACCAACGAAGCTTCACCGGAGGAAGAGGAAGCTGATGGAGGCCACCGGAGGCGCAATGGACGGTGGAGGAGGGCCGGCGAAGAGGAAGAAGAAACCGAGGCAAAACAGCCTCTATCCGCCGCTGTGCCTCGATCCAGGGCAAACGGAGGGCTCCGGCAAGTTCATCGTGCAGCCGGCCAGCTGAGGGACGCCCGAACCGCCGGAGAACCAACTGCCGGCGAGGAACCGACGAGGAAAGGAACTGGACCGGTCTGAACCGGTCTGAACGGGAAAGGAAGAAGAAAAAAAAGAAAAGAAAAAGAAAAGAAAAGGGAAAAAGAAAAAAAAGAAAAGAAAGAGAAAGAAAAGAAAAATAAAGAAAAAAAAAAGAAAAAGAGGAAAAAGGAGAATTTCGGGAATTCGAAAAATTCCCGAAAATTCGACAACCCGGGATTTTACAAAATTCGGTAAGAAATTTTCCTAAGATTTAATTTTCAGAAAAATTAAATAAATTATGAAAAATTCTAAAAAGATTAGAATTTTAATTCCAGAAATTATTTTCAGCAATCGGGATAAGGAATCGGGAGAAATGGAGTGCGGGCACGGTCGATAAGCGGAAGTCGTCGACCTGGAAAAAGGTAAGGGATGCATGTGCAGCACTGTAAGGATACTCAATCTGCATATTTTAAATTGAAATATTTTATGCAAATATTTTATGAAAATTTTTATGATGCATGATTTGCTGAAAATAATTTAGGAAGAAGTACTGGCTGAAAGATTTAAAACTGTATTTTTCCGTGCAGGAGGTTAGTAAATCGGCAGCCGTTATGCTGCCGAAAATTTTAGAAAAACTTTATAAAATCATATTAAATGATTTTATTTCCGAATTTCGATAGTAAATCACAAAACATGAAGAAATTACTAAATTTCATAAAACATGAATATAATGAGATGGAATTTTAAAATATTCATGTATTCGAAAATGGGGATAATGAAACCACCGAAAATTCTCGGAATAGATAAACTACACGTAATACGAGGTGAAAGATGAAGTGAAATATACTGAATATTTTTATGAATATTTTTATATATATTCACTAAAGGATTTTAATCCTTATGGTTTTAAATTATGGAATTTTATATTTATATAAATTCCATAAAAGTTTATTTTATGATGAAAACTACGGTTTTGAGATTGGTTGGCATTCCTATCATGCTGATGCATGATATGTTATATGTTTAGTCCCGGTCGACACCTGATCCGCGACCCACAGAGAACAATATAGATTATGGTCATAGATTTGACCGGTTTATTTCTGTACCCTTCGAGGTTTATAGTACGATAAGATTGATGTCTATCTTAGACTCTATAAATGATAGGTGATATGTCAAGAAGGAAAGTGTTTTACATGATGGGAAATCTTGCTATTGACTTGCATGTTATGTGTTATAGTTTGGTTGTGGTTATTGAATGTGTAAATTGTATACTTTTTGGTGCTTGCTTTTTGAATAATAGTTGTTTATGACTTGCATGTTATGTGTTATAGTTTGGTTGTGGTTATTGAATGTATAAATTGTATACTTTTTGGTGCTTGCATTTTGAATAATTGTTGTTAGAAAGGAAATCTTGCTTATGACTTGCATGTTATGTGTTATAATTTGGTTGTGGTTATTGAAGGTATAAATTGTATACTTTTTTGTGCTTGCATTTTGAGGAATGCATTATGCATAGGAATTAATTAAATCAAACCGTGGGAGCCACCTCTAGAATCCTTCGAGAACTAAGTGCTACACGAGTTTCGATGTGTTAATAAAAAATTTTCGAACCGTGGGAGCCACCTCTAGAATCCTTCGAGAACTAAGTACTACACGAGTTTCAATGTGTTAATAAGAAATTTTCGAACCGTGGGAGCCACCTCTAGAATCCTTCGGGAACTAAGTGCTACACGAGCTTCGATGTGCTAAAGGTCTAACCGAGCAAAGACTCGATGATTGTACCGTGTGAGCCACCTCTAGAATCCTTCGGGAACTAAGTGCTACACGTGTTCTGATGTGTTAGTAAAGGCCAAACCGAGCAAAGACTCGATGATTGTATCGTGTGAGCCACCTCTAGAATCCTTCGGGAACTAAGTGCTACACGTGTTCTGATGTGTTAGTAAAGGCCAAACCGAGCAAAGACTCGATGATTGTACCGTGTGAGCCACCTCTAGAATCCTTCGAGAACTAAGTGCTACACGAGTTCTGATGTGTTAGTAATCAGTTTAAGTTCTGATGGGGATGCGACAAATGTCGAAGGATGAAATAGATCTTTTGCATATGACATATGATGTGTATAATATAAACAATATTATGTAAAATTGTTTAACAGTTTGTACAAGTGAAGTATCGCAGACAGCCCAACCGGTTAAGTTGTGTATAAGAAGATGAAAAATGTGTTCACGGGTCGTGACAACTTCGCATACATACTCATCATCTTTTAATCATATTTCGACTATGGCACTAAAGAATCTAAGAGTTTGATAATAGAGAAGTGATTTCATTGGACTATCATCTATAATCACTTCCATATTATCATATCTCTTTTAGAGTCTTCATTATTATCTCCAATACTCATTTCTTATTTGTTTCATCAAATGCTGCAACTCATTTGCAGACTTTGCTATTTACCATCTTTTATTCTTATGGTATATTCATTATCACTTTAATCTTAGAATGTACCTGTAATTTAGATTCCATAATGACATAATCAAATTATAACTTAATCTTCTCATTATTTAACTTCATCCTTGAATATATAATTATTAATTTAATCATCTCATTATCCATATAAATCCACTATTTCCATCATTTCGAGGTGGTTTAAATATCTCCTTTTTGTTCCATTTACATAACTGGCAGTAAAATGTAAATAACTTCTTTACTCCTTTGAGTATGATTACTTTTCCTCTATTTAGTTTTGGCTCGATCTTACATCTAACCATGCTCATGTGATAACCACAAAATAACTTTTAGTTTTAAATTCGGGAACTACCTTATATTCATGTTCCCTCTTCATCATGTACTTTCCTCTTATGACATATTCATCTTTTCCTTCATCATCATTTCATTCACTTTTCTTTAGTAATAACATATTCCACTATTACCTCTTTTAATCGTTTATATACCGTCTTTACATTTATTCATCCCCTAGCTTTAACCTTTTACTTATTAATCACATCAGTAGAGCAGCTAACCCAATAACTCTTCCATAGACTGGCAATAGTATTTAGCTAGACCCAGCTCATTATGTATCTCAATTATTATCTCTTCATCGTTGACATATCTACATCGCTCTGTCATTCGCAATCGTATATCTTCTATTTTCCCTTCTTACATATAGTCTATTGTCTTTGAGAGCCTGCGGGGTTATATCACTATGCTACTCATTTTCCATTTGTGTCTTAGGCTGTATCGCTATCTCATCATTTTATCCATATATATGGTCGCCTCATTCATTAGGCTTATATACCTCACAAGGTATTTCGTTGATCCTGTAAATCTCAATAGGAACTCCTAAAATTATATCGAGTTCTAATTATTATCATCTTACGACCATCAATTTTCAACTTTTCATCTAGTGATGCCTTGTACAGAGATTGGTCTTATAAGCTCCTTATACATCTCCGATTAATTCAAATAAGACATCACTTTCTTAGAAATGATTATTTGTTCTTCACAAGAACTTAATTGCATAATAGAAATTTAATACTGCATTTAATTCATCCTCAATTCACCTCATCCATATTTTCATCCTTTACATCAATACATGTGAATTTCATTATCCAAATATTTTCCAGAATTATTTTCCTAAGTTTTTCAGATTCTTCTATGTTCTCGGATATAAGCTTAAAAATAAATTTCTGTATCCATAATGGAGTAGATATTAACCCGATCTCTCAATCTATATTACTCTGAAATTTATCAGGAATCTCATCCGATACCTTCTTTAATCATACCTCTCTTATCATTTTGGATATTCATCTTTGTGTCCCATCATTTCACTGTTCACCCTCAAGGCAGAGACACATAATATTCATATCATTTTAACATCCACTCCGCCTTGATTTACTTATTCCTCATACTTCACAGCATATCGATTTTCTTAATTAATATGATGTATCCAGTATAATTATTTGATTAACACCTTTCACAACTAACCGATTTACTATTGAAATTCATTTTAAATCATTTTCATTTATAATTAAGGTTAGTTGTCATCATCCTTATCTCTTATCTTCACTTACTGACCTTATGTATATTCTCCAATTTCGTATACTCCATATAGTACAGCATTCTATAAAACATATTTCAAAATATTCTGGTTCTATAATTATCTGTTTGATACCTCAAAACAGTAGGAATATCTAAAACCAGAATTAATAGTACTGATATAGATTTCATCATCTATACTAATCACCTTCTCATTCATCATCATAAATTATTTTACTTTTCATCATATTCAACGATCCCGTAATGATATCTCGTTAATACACTTTTAATTTAGACCCTTAAAAATCAATAACTGAGTCGCTCATCCTGCGACTTCCCTATAACCGTTCGGGTCATATCAGTAATCTAAGTGCAGTGAAATTTATAATCGGGAACGTTATACCTATATTATGTCCTTATACCATCCATAACTCCATTACTATCAATATAATCAAAATCAACTTGATTTTATCACTATTTAACCATAATCCCACATAGGGGCATTTTCGTCATTTTCACATTTATTTCTTTCTCCTTAATATACATTTAAATCAGTGATCTTATTATATATTTATTGATAGTACCCCTTTCTCATACCACTATCAACAGTTTAAGGTCTTTTTCGATTTTAACAGAAAAATCCAATAAAATCCATAATTGGATTATTTTGCATGAAATGAAACTTTTCATCATCAATTTCTCTGTCAAATCAGTTAATTCTAACTTCTGGTGATCTATTTTGACTCTCGGTAAAATCTCGGGGGTAGGGGCATTTTTTGTCATTTTTGGCCAAAAATTTTCTCTCTCTTAAAAACACCATTAATCGGTGATCTTAAGGTCTATTTAGTGATGATACTTCATTCCCCTCCTTTATATCATCACTTTTAGGTCTCAGTTCGATCTGGACAGAAAAGTACTGGTGGGGCCCTCACCGAGTCCATTTCTGTTCCTTACCGAACCGACCTTCATTTAGATCATAAGATCACCATTTTAGGTAACATTCCTGAGCCATTTTCCCTTTTTAGCATTCCTTATTTCATAATTGCTCACTTCCTTCTAAACACTTAATTAAATTTGTAATCATTTATTTTCTCTATGTATTCAGATTACACAGTACTACAGGGGATGTTAATCTTTTTCGACACATTTCCTTTTCAAAGTATCAATAGACATCAAGCCAACCCTGCTCTGATACCATTAAATCTGTCACAGCCCGTGACCCTATTTTTCACCTTATTCTATACATTTTATATGGTTGGGCTGTTTGCGATACTTTACTTTTCTTTTACATATTAACAATTTCATATTAAAGTACAATATGAAATACATCTCATATCTTACTTCATAAGAAAATAGTACGGTGAAAATGTCTAAATAGGGAAAATAAATGATCATACCTCATGTCATAAGTCGAGCTGTCGCATCGTCCCCAAATGCGCAGCCGAAATCCCTAAGTGTTACAATCTCAATCTTTGAAAGCCTGAAATGTTAAAATTAAGGGGTGAGCAAACCACGGCTCAGTAAGGGAGTTATATGCATACTTGATATCAATTATCCTATATGCTGAAAGAAATTTTCATTTCTCCTATGGGCTCTAGGTACACATGTAGGAAGGATACTACAATCGGCTAGGGATCCGGATGGAGTAAGGTAGGTATTTTGAAATACCTATCTTGTCCCGGAACCTAGAAGCAACTGTAGAGAGTAATAAATTTCATTTTGTTTGAAATTCAAATCCTTTTACCTTTTTATTTCATATCTTGTTCATATTCTTTTCAAAATAATGCTTTTATGAAATAAGCATTTAAATAAAATAACAAATATTCATATATTCTTTGAAAAGAATATTAGTTAAATCATCATCATTTTCCTTTAAAACTCATTTCACATTTTACTGTACAATCATAATTAGTACAATGCTTTAAAAGAGCAAAATAAGCTATTAAACCTTGTTCGTATAACATATAAATCATTTAAATCTATTCAATTTTAAAATTTAAAATAAGAATATTAGATTTATTTTCCTCCTTTTTCCTTTTGAAAACATATAACATATTCATATTACATATCATATGAAAATCATCTCATAGTACTAAAAACAGTACTGAAATAAGCATTTTATAAAAATGCTATAAATCATTTCATTTCACGTATCACATATCATGTAAAACATTTACATTTTACTTATCACATATCATGTAAAACATTTACATTTTACATATTACATATCACATATCATGTAAAACATTTTCATTTAAAACATATCATATATGGAGACTTAGGCACGCACGCCCAGCCCGTCCACTGGGTCGTTACTCATATCATGCTATAGACCCCGAAGGGTATAAATAATCATGTCAGATCTATGGCCATAGTCTATAATTGTCCTCGACGGATCACTGATCAGGTGTCAACCGGGACTACATATCACATATCACATATCATATATCAGCATGATAGGATGCCAACCAGTCTCAAAACCGTATTTTTCATCATCAATAAACCTTTATGGAATTTATAAAAATATATATAATTTCATAATTTAAAACCATAAAGGT